>CM060942.1:75377930-77777930 GCA_030765085.1 Allium cepa
GTGGGCACCCAGAGTTTAGGAAGGAAAACAATAAACTCCGAGTCAGTCATGAGACTGGTGTGAGAACTCAAAACAGTTTATTTATCTTTAAAATCAAAATAGAGGAATATTTTTAAATCAATTCGCAATGCTTTTAAAAATGAGACTACCATAAGGCCTCCCGCACACACACACAATGCAAACGCAGAATCGGAGGAGATTTCTCCTTATGATAGTCAAAGATGCTTGATACGCATTTAAAATAACATTTGATATTATTACTAGTGCATAGTGTATAACAAATTCATTTCGAAAGTAGAATATAAATCTTAGCCAGCATAGACATTTCGAACTATGCCTACTATAGCTACCATCCAAACAGTGGTGACCACCATAAGTGAATAGCAGGTTCTACAACTAATACCGTACAAGTTTCGTATTGGGAATTGGATTTCCAACCAATGGTCAGGCCAAGGAACTTCCCATTGCCACTGAGAATGCCTCTGGAAAGACATCCCCGAGAACCAAACCGGATCTCTGCCAACACAAGGCCGGGTTACCCCTAACTGGGTAACTACTGACACGAGCACGCCATTCCCCGGTCCTTTAGGACCTTTTCAACTGAGCGCTCGATATCCAACATCACACCATAATAAATAGAGTGTTTTCAACATGAGTAAGTATCTGGGCTCCATACCATGATACCACCCCTTTCCAGAAGGAAATGCACATACCCTAAGGGGAGCTACAGCAACCCCTAATAACCTTGCCGCATCTTTTCCTGTTTTGACCATTTCCGGGATGTGAGGCTCGACGAATTCACGTCCACAAAAACATACTTTATACAAAAGCCATGCTTTGGGTCAATAAATGATCAACACAATGATCACTAAGATAGACGATCAAATAAATGATCCTATCACAAATAATCAACACAATGATCATTTCAGCATCACTCAGCATGTCACATTACCAAAATGGGATATATTGCTGATAACTTCAACTATATAACCTTTGAGCTCGTACGTCTCAAAGAAGGGTGTTAAGCAAAGAATAAATTCTCCGCCACCAACAGAAATATATTTGAAAGAAATCGGCTTTATATCTCAAATTGTAATGTCAGACATACAATCCATACAAGTCTGTTCCGGGCTCGAACAGAACCGAAGGCACTTACAAAGAAGTCCTTGCAATCCGGATATTCACAATCCTGATCGGATTCACCATCACATATGGAGAACTCAATACCGGAGCAACTCGGTGCAGAGTCAATCGATAGTTCATCCTATCACTCTCGCAAATACCGGTCTTCAACACCGATCTTCAAATGCGATTCACAACGACGTATCACATATTCGGAGTGGGTTATACGACCCCATGGTCCTTTCCCGGTTAACCCGAATAGTGAGCGCTTATTCAAAAATAAGTGTGCATTCAAATTCAATCATATTCACATCAAATACCCATTCAAAGGGAAATATTGATAGTCGGCTATTGAACTATCAATGGATATGCATACATCACCAGATTCCAAATAATTTTCCAAATTACTTACATTTCCAAAATATCTTTACAAGATATAAAATTCCAACACTTCAAAAATAAATCAATATTTATTTTTAACCAATTTCACTTTTCACATATAAATTCCATAATGAATTTATATTTCAAAATATTCGTGCATATACGATTTCAATTATTCATTTTCAATTTATCTTCAAAAAGATAAATTCTAAATATTCACTTCACATTGGAAAACATTTCCATACTTATTTATTCATAAGTAATTCACAAATCTCTTTTATTTTCAACACTTAGAAAATATTCAATATACTTAAATCGAATTAAGTATATATTTCATTCTTTAAGGAAATTATTCACTTAAACATTTTTATTTGGGCCAAAACGAATGTTGCGTAAAACATCGTTACGACAACCCAAAATCACTAGTATAGGGATTCGGAATTAAAATAGATATATAAATCCCAATACTATACAAAACATTTCCTTTCGGAAATCATTTACTATAACAACAGTGTTATAGTCCACCATTTCCTTTTATTTCTCGAAAACGTCTATTTCAACAATAAATGTTGAAATCTATGGTTTCGAATCTCAACACATTTTAAAACATCGTTAGATCGTTTTAATTCTATTTAAAACATTCACATTCTAAACAATTTCTTTAACGTGTTATTCACTGTTCAAAAACGTGAATAAACTTCTTTAACAAATTCCATCCTTTTATTCATTTTAATTCAAAGGATTATTCACTGTCTAAAAACGTGAATATAACTCTATTTCTAAGTTATAACAATTAACTTATCAAAATAAGTCGTTTGTGAATTTATAAAACAACGTTTATAAATTCCATTTCGATTTATTTATAAAAACTTCTTTTTTATAAATTCCTTTATTAACATATTCCAGTTTATAACTCAATTATAAACTACAAGTTCATATTATAAGTTAATTACTTATAAAACGATTATTTTACAAAATCGTTCATTTAACTTCCCAAATTATTAATCTTAACTTATAAGATTGTTTATTTATCCAAAATTCATTCTTTCGATAACTTTATAAATTTTATAAACCTATTGCTTATAAAATTTCATTTATAACTTCACAGTTTATAATTTCATAAATTTCATTCATTTAGGAAATTCATTTTCACTACATTCAAACACTTATAAAAACTCGTTTTATAATGTCCATAATTCAATTTATAAATATCCATTTATAAATCTCTTAATATAAATCAGTTTATATTATTATTCTAAAACGTCTTTAAATTCCTTTATAATTTCATCATTTCGATTTATAAAAAAAATCAAATTTTATAAATCCTATATTTAAACTTTTATCATATATTCAAAAATCCAATCTAAATTATTTTATAAAATCATTAGTTCATATTTCTCAAAAATCGACTTTTAATCGTATTTCTAAAAATCAGCTTTTTAACTATATTTCACAAAAACCATAATTTTTATAACTTTAAAAATTATAACGTTTATTTATTTATAATGGATCAATTCCAAAAATATAGTATATTTTCAAAATCACTTTTAAAATCATTTTAAAATCCCAAAATCTGGGTCCAATGATGCTACACACCAAATAGTCAATCACGACTAACAACGATATCATATATCGATATGATAATCCATCAAATATCAAAATATCTGAAATTAAATAAATACTGTTGAGGAATCCAGTTGGATCCCTCCAACCTGTTTCCTGCATCCAAAAACATTAGCACAATACCAATTTCGCTCCAGTACGAAATTATCGCGGTACATGTTCTTATTAAATATTATCCGCTTAATAACGGCGTAATAGGGTCTCATCCGCTAAACAAAAAAATGCGGGAAATCAATCAACTGCAATATATACATATGCCAATATATATATATTGATATTATATATAATACCAATTTCACTGTTTGTGAAATATTCGCGGTATATGTTTTTATAAATAACATCCGCTTACTAACGGCGCATAATGTCTATTTTAACAATCAATAATTTACAGTCATCATTCAAACATGCATTCAAATATTTTAAATCTAACTATTTAAAATAAAATCGAAATCTATTCGATTGAGTGAGAAGTTCTCACCTTGGTTTTAATTTCCGTTTAAGCTTTTATTTCGAATAAAATTAAACGCGCGTTTAATTTTACCCGAAATTCTTACTAACTCCAAACGACTCCAAACCAACTCCATCGCGTAGTGCTCGTCCATACGATTCCAACGCAACTGAGTTTGCATTTTTTCGACCTCGTATGAAAAAGTTATGAATTTTACAAGTTACACGTATTTTAAATATAAACAAATCACAACTATTCTTTATATTTTTCACCTACAACAATTTTCAGCCACTAGATCTTGAACCCCCTGCATCTCCACCCTAGAACGCAACCCCCCTTCCTCACGTTCTTCTTCTACAGCACAATCACGCAAGAGAACCCATGACATCAATTACTAGGGTTTAATTGTGCCTCGCCTACACTCGACTAAAACACGATCAGGTTGCTCCAGTACGAAGCTCTCACCTCCAGCTACACTCGACCCAAACCCCAAGGCACTCGGCCTCCTAGATCTGCGTGCGCACGCACGAGAACAGCCACGAACGGCCATGCTTTGCTCCCTCATCGTTGCTCCATTCCCGATCATATCCGTATGGATTTCAAGATCTCTTCGTGCTCTATAACTTTCGTGTTGAGAGTTTCTTCTAATCCTTTGTAGATTGGAAGAGATTGAGAGTTTAAATTGGGCAATTTCTGGCCTTAGAATGATAAAGTGGCGGCTACTAGTTTTTAGGGTTAGGGTTTTGTATATTTTTTTTAATTTATGAAGAGGTAGGGGCTATTTATAAGGAACGAGCGACACTATTCGTCCCGGAAATTCCGAACTCCGATTTAGACGCCGTAACCAGCGTACCTAGGGTTTATCCCGCGTTCCGGACACAATGGAACAAGTTTCGGAAGCTAATTCGGAAGTATGTGCGAGTTATGGCTGAAAACGTTCAATTTGAATTAAACCGATTTAAATCGATTTCTAGGCGTTTTAATTTGTACCGGACAAACGGTAAATCCAAACGACTTGAAATTTGAAACCTTACAATAATATCACATTATGGATCCGATGAAACTGGTTTCGTCGAAATCCGAGACTTTTTGAAAAATGGCTATTTTGACTCGCCAAATTTAAATTAAAAATAATTCGATGCGTTTCGAGCTGCCACGATCAAACGATAGCTCCGATTGACACGAAAATTGAAATCCGGTAATAACTAACTATTACGGATCCAATGGAACTGGTTTCGTTCAATTCTGAGACTGTTCAAAAATTGACTATTTTACAGTCGATTATAAAATATTAAAATATTCAATTTTCACAAATTAACTTTTAATTCGATTTTAAAAGTTCTAAAATATCGTTCTAACTTCAACATGATAAAATAAAATTTTACAAATCATTTTCTATCATATTTAACTCTATTTTCAATTATTTCCATAATTTAACATATTAAATTATCGATTTAATTATCCAATTAAATCCAATAATTCAAATAAAAATTTATTTAACTTATAAATTCACTTATAAATATTTTAAAATTAATTAAATATTCAAATTTAAATTATTAAAAATTCTGGGTCGTTACAATCTTTCCCCCTTAAAAGAATTTCGTCCTCGAAATTATTAAGTAAGAAAAGTTACAGAAGCTATTAATTTTCCAAAATCCATAGTTAAACTTCTTACAAATACTTACTAAGTTTTCAAAATCATACTTAGTTATCTTTTCCAAAAACAACTACTATTGCTTAACTTTCAATTTCTAAAATCAAAGTTAAAGTTTTCAAAAAATTTCCCAATTTCTCAAAATTTTTCTAACGCCTTAAATTTTCGGAAAAATTCGCCATAGTCTCCTTTGCGCGGCTCGATCCGAAAAAAAAATGACAGTATATATATCACAAATATACATCTCATCAAGTAATGAGGCATCCCGAAGGGAAAAAAGTGTAAAAGTACTGTATTTAATCCGAGATATGTACCTTATATTTTATTAGCAAGCATATACGGCTAATATAGCGCTAAAGCGAACTCCAAATGCGAAGCAAATGCGATCCGCACCTACTAAACACTTAACAAACAACATGAGAACCACGCACATATGCAAATAATCTCAATATACAACATATAGCAACATAACTATACATGTCACATAGCAAATGCAACTAAACAACAAATGCAAACATCAACCATCAACCAACTATAATCCATAACCAATAAATATTCATTTATATTCTCATTAATATTTAATGAAATGGTTTTCAATTTAAATCACATTTGATTCATTAATGTTGGAATTTACTAACATTCATTCTCAATTTTAATTAGTTTGCATTCACTAATTAAATCCTATTCACTTTCAATTCTATTCAAATTTATTTACTTCTAATTTGAATTCAATTTCATAGCTTCCAATTTCATTAATACTTAATGAATTTTATACAATCAATCAACAATCATATAACAATCAACGTATATTAATTTCAACCAAATTCCTTTGCTTATATTCATTCATTTTTTTTTTAACACCATCACTTTTCCAATTGGTTTACTTAAATTGATTTTTATTCAACCATTCAACTTCTAATAAAATTAGATTTTAATGAATTAACACTTTCATTAATTATTCCTTATCAACTTAAATTACATTCAATTGTTTTAACATTCAATCCATTCATTCAATTCAATTACAAAGTTGAATTTCATTCATATACTCAAGTTCACATTCATTTAATCCACTTGATTATTTACAACTCATATTCATATAATTTCACTTCTTACATATATAAGTTTATTTCACAATTGTAAATCACTTTAATTATAATTCAATTCTTATAATTTATTTGCTTATACAATAATTCTTTTATTTAGATTATTCAAACAACCTAACAATCAACTTACATACACTTTAATAATTCTGAAAAATTATTCCTTTACATATAAAAATATAATCAAGGTAAAATTATTTCATTTACCCAATTTAAAATCAATATTGTGCCGAATTGTTCTATTCAAGTGTTTAGAAACCCCTTCGGCTCAGTTTCGAGGCTGTGCTGACGAAAGTTCATATGCCACTCAACAAACCAATCATCACAATATAAAACAATTTTTATATTCACTAACAAATACGCACTCATAGCTATTATTACACTCAAACTCAATCTAGAGTACTGCTGACTCTATCTCTAATGAGTAATACCCTACAGAACCATGGTTGTCGCTTAACCATCAGAGCTCTGATACCAAATGTAACAAACGGGATTTTCGTTCTCCGAAAAACCGACATCGACACTCACTTTATCGACTGCCGAGAAATCAAAGGCCGAAAACCGAGATGTTATGGGGTTTTAAAAAGATTTTAAGAAAAGAAGAGGTAGAAGAAGAAGGTAGATAGATAATAGAGAGAAAAGAAAATAGAAAAGAGGACAGAAAATTTTAAAATAGAAGAAAATAGAAGATAGGAAAATTTTCAAATAGAAGAAATAGAAAGAAAAAGAGAATAGAGGAAAAAGGAAACAACAGAACAACAACAGAATCTCACAATTCGCAGCGGAACAACATATAATAATGAATGAATAATCTTTAAATAAAGAACTATATCAGTTATTACATCACATTATATTTCATTACATCATATCATATCATCAGAGTGTACAACAACATACAACAATAAACAGTGCAGCGGAAAAGAAATACTATATAAATAATACGCCATGCCATCCAGCTTGCCTCCAGCAACTCCAGAATATCCAGAATATCCTGATAAACCTAACTCTTGACTGCCCGTGTGGAAATTGGTGGGCACCCAGAGTTTAGGAAGGAAAACAATAAACTCCGAGTCAGTCATGAGACTGGTGTGAGAACTCAAAACAGTTTATTTATCTTTAAAATCAAAATAGAGGAATATTTTTAAATCAATTCGCAATGCTTTTAAAAATGAGACTACCATAAGGCTTCCCGCACACACACACAATGCAAACGCAGAATCGGAGGAGATTTCTCCTTATGATAGTCAAAGATGCTTGATACGCATTTAAAATAACATTTGATATTATTACTAGTGCATAGTGTATAAAAAATTCATTTCGAAAGTAGAATATAAATCTTAGCCAGCATAGACATTTCGAACTATGCCTACTATAGCTACCATCCAAACAGTGGTGACCACCATAAGTGAATAGCAGGTTCTACAACTAATGCCGTACAAGTTTCGTATTGGGAATTGGATTTCCAACCAATGGTCAGGCCAAGGAACTTCCCATTGCCACTGAGAATGCCTCTGGAAAGACATCCCCGAGAACCAAACCGGATCTCTGCCAACACAAGGCCGGGTTACCCCTAACTGGGTAACTACTGACACGAGCACGCCATTCCCCGGTCCTTTAGGACCTTTTCAACCGAGCGCTCGATATCCAACATCACACCATAATAAATAGAGTGTTTTCAACATGAGTAAGTATCTGGGCTCCATACCATGATACCACCCCTTTCCAGAAGGAAATGCACATACCCTAAGGGGAGCTACAGCAACCCCTAATAACCTTGCCGCATCTTTTCCTGTTTTGACCATTTCCGGGATGTGAGGCTCGACGAATTCACGTCCACAAAAACATACTTTATACAAAAGCCATGCTTTGGGTCAATAAATGATCAACACAATGATCACTAAGATAGACGATCAAATAAATGATCCTATCACAAATAATCAACACAATGATCATTTCAGCATCACTCAGCATGTCACATTACCAAAATGGGATATATTGCTGATAACTTCAACTATATAACCTTTGAGCTCGTACGTCTCAAAGAAGGGTGTTAAGCAAAGAATAAATTCTCCGCCACCAACAGAAATATATTTGAAAGAAATCGGCTTTATATCTCAAATTGTAATGTCAGACATACAATCCATACAAGTCTGTTCCGGGCTCGAACAGAACCGAAGGCACTTACAAAGAAGTCCTTGCAATCCGGATATTCACAATCCTGATCGGATTCACCATCACATATGGAGAACTCAATACCGGAGCAACTCGGTGCAGAGTCAATCGATAGTTCATCCTATCACTCTCGCAAATACCGGTCTTCAACACCGATCTTCAAATGCGATTCACAACGACGTATCACATATTCGGAGTGGGTTATACGACCCCATGGTCCTTTCCCGGTTAACCCGAATAGTGAGCGCTTATTCAAAAATAAGTGTGCATTCAAATTCAATCATATTCACATCAAATACCCATTCAAAGGGAAATATTGATAGTCGGCTATTGAACTATCAATGGATATGCATACATCACCAGATTCCAAATAATTTTCCAAATTACTTACATTTCCAAAATATCTTTACAAGATATAAAATTCCAACACTTCAAAAATAAATCAATATTTATTTTTAACCAATTTCACTTTTCACATATAAATTCCATAATGAATTTATATTTCAAAATATTCGTGCATATACGATTTCAATTATTCATTTTCAATTTATCTTCAAAAAGATAAATTCTAAATATTCACTTCACATTGGAAAACATTTCCATACTTATTTATTCATAAGTAATTCACAAATCTCTTTTATTTTCAACACTTAGAAAATATTCAATATACTTAAATCGAATTAAGTATATATTTCATTCTTTAAGGAAATTATTCACTTAAACATTTTTATTTGGGCCAAAACGAATGTTGCGTAAAACATCGTTACGACAACCCAAAATCACTAGTATAGGGATTCGGAATTAAAATAGATATATAAATCCCAATACTATACAAAACATTTCCTTTCGGAAATCATTTACTATAACAACAGTGTTATAGTCCACCATTTCCTTTTATTTCTCGAAAACGTCTATTTCAACAATAAATGTTGAAATCTATGGTTTCGAATCTCAACACATTTTAAAACATCGTTAGATCGTTTTAATTCTATTTAAAACATTCACATTCTAAACAATTTCTTTAACGTGTTATTCACTGTTCAAAAACGTGAATAAACTTCTTTAACAAATTCCATCCTTTTATTCATTTTAATTCAAAGGATTATTCACTGTCTAAAAACGTGAATATAACTCTATTTCTAAGTTATAACAATTAACTTATCAAAATAAGTCGTTTGTGAATTTATAAAACAACGTTTATAAATTCCATTTCGATTTATTTATAAAAACTTCTTTTTTATAAATTCCTTTATTAACATATTCCAGTTTATAACTCAATTATAAACTACAAGTTCATATTATAAGTTAATTACTTATAAAACGATTATTTTACAAAATCGTTCATTTAACTTCCCAAATTATTAATCTTAACTTATAAGATTGTTTATTTATCCAAAATTCATTCTTTCGATAACTTTATAAATTTTATAAACCTATTGCTTATAAAATTTCATTTATAACTTCACAGTTTATAATTTCATAAATTTCATTCATTTAGGAAATTCATTTTCACTACATTCAAACACTTATAAAAACTCGTTTTATAATGTCCATAATTCAATTTATAAATATCCATTTATAAATCTCTTAATATAAATCAGTTTATATTATTATTCTAAAACGTCTTTAAATTCCTTTATAATTTCATCATTTCGATTTATAAAAAAAATCAAATTTTATAAATCCTATATTTAAACTTTTATCATATATTCAAAAATCCAATCTAAATTATTTTATAAAATCATTAGTTCATATTTCTCAAAAATCGACTTTTAATCGTATTTCTAAAAATCAGCTTTTTAACTATATTTCACAAAAACCATAATTTTTATAACTTTAAAAATTATAACGTTTATTTATTTATAATGGATCAATTCCAAAAATATAGTATATTTTCAAAATCACTTTTAAAATCATTTTAAAATCCCAAAATCTGGGTCCAATGATGCTACACACCAAATAGTCAATCACGACTAACAACGATATCATATATCGATATGATAATCCATCAAATATCAAAATATCTGAAATTAAATAAATACTGTTGAGGAATCCAGTTGGATCCCTCCAACCTGTTTCCTGCATCCAAAAACATTAGCACAATACCAATTTCGCTCCAGTACGAAATTATCGCGGTACATGTTCTTATTAAATATTATCCGCTTAATAACGGCGTAATAGGGTCTCATCCGCTAAACAAAAAAATGCGGGAAATCAATCAACTGCAATATATACATATGCCAATATATATATATTGATATTATATATAATACCAATTTCACTGTTTGTGAAATATTCGCGGTATATGTTTTTATAAATAACATCCGCTTACTAACGGCGCATAATGTCTATTTTAACAATCAATAATTTACAGTCATCATTCAAACATGCATTCAAATATTTTAAATCTAACTATTTAAAATAAAATCGAAATCTATTCGATTGAGTGAGAAGTTCTCACCTTGGTTTTAATTTCCGTTTAAGCTTTTATTTCGAATAAAATTAAACGCGCGTTTAATTTTACCCGAAATTCTCACTAACTCCAAACGACTCCAAACCAACTCCATCGCGTAGTGCTCGTCCATACGATTCCAACGCAACTGAGTTTGCATTTTTTCGACCTCGTATGAAAAAGTTATGAATTTTACAAGTTACACGTATTTTAAATATAAACAAATCACAACTATTCTTTATATTTTTCACCTACAACAATTTTCAGCCACTAGATCTTGAACCCCCTGCATCTCCACCCTAGAACGCAACCCCCCTTCCTCACGTTCTTCTTCTACAGCACAATCACGCAAGAGAACCCATGACATCAATTACTAGGGTTTAATTGTGCCTCGCCTACACTCGACTAAAACACGATCAGGTTGCTCCAGTACGAAGCTCTCACCTCCAGCTACACTCGACCCAAACCCCAAGGCACTCGGCCTCCTAGATCTGCGTGCGCACGCACGAGAACAGCCACGAACGGCCATGCTTTGCTCCCTCATCGTTGCTCCATTCCCGATCATATCCGTATGGATTTCAAGATCTCTTCGTGCTCTATAACTTTCGTGTTGAGAGTTTCTTCTAATCCTTTGTAGATTGGAAGAGATTGAGAGTTTAAATTGGGCAATTTCTGGCCTTAGAATGATAAAGTGGCGGCTACTAGTTTTTAGGGTTAGGGTTTTGTATATTTTTTTTAATTTATGAAGAGGTAGGGGCTATTTATAAGGAACGAGCGACACTATTCATCCCGGAAATTCCGAACTCCGATTTAGACGCCGTAACCAGCGTACCTAGGGTTTATCCCGCGTTCCGGACACAATGGAACAAGTTTCGGAAGCTAATTCGGAAGTATGTGCGAGTTATGGCTGAAAACGTTCAATTTGAATTAAACCGATTTAAATCGATTTCTAGGCGTTTTAATTTGTACCGGACAAACGGTAAATCCAAACGACTTGAAATTTGAAACCTTACAATAATATCACATTATGGATCCGATGAAACTGGTTTCGTCGAAATCCGAGACTTTTTGAAAAATGGCTATTTTGACTCGCCAAATTTAAATTAAAAATAATTCGATGCGTTTCGAGCTGCCACGATCAAACGATAGCTCCGATTGACACGAAAATTGAAATCCGGTAATAACTAACTATTACGGATCCAATGGAACTGGTTTCGTTCAATTCTGAGACTGTTCAAAAATTGACTATTTTACAGTCGATTATAAAATATTAAAATATTCAATTTTCACAAATTAACTTTTAATTCGATTTTAAAAGTTCTAAAATATCGTTCTAACTTCAACATGATAAAAAAAAATTTTACAAATCATTTTCTATCATATTTAACTCTATTTTCAATTATTTCCATAATTTAACATATTAAATTATCGATTTAATTATCCAATTAAATCCAATAATTCAAATAAAAATTTATTTGACTTATAAATTCACTTATAAATATTTTAAAATTAATTAAATATTCAAATTTAAATTATTAAAAATTCTGGGTCGTTACACCAACACGTGTATCACAAAATGGAAAGCTATTCCATGGTTTCTAACCATCAATTTTAAGCCGAGGCTCCAAAAAACAGCCTGAAGACCTTTGAGCCGAAGCTCCACTAAAACAGTCCGGAGACCATGGGTCGCTACCCCACCAAGCCGAAGCTCCACTAAAAACGGGGTTTAGTCTCCCTCACAGACAAAGAGGCATCGCACATTGCTAGTTTAAATCACAAAAATGATCATCATCGATCATCAAGAAGTGTCAATTACACTAAGCTAGTAAATATATGAGCTAAGCCTCATGTCCCATAACCACTAGCTTAACTTAAATATTCCACTCGAAAATTGTCATAAGAGATTCAATCGAACAAGTCCAAGAATTAACCGACGAAGTAAACGCAAGCGTTTCATACCACTTGTTTTACTAAGCCGTTTAATTAGATTTCTCATACGAGTGAGGTAAAGGTTTGTATATAGTAATAGAATGAAAAACGGTTTAAGGATCGAGCTTTGTAATAAATAGTGCTGAAATCGTTTCGATGAAAGAGTTTTGATATTTACTACTAGTATAGGAAAACTTTATGTTTTTAAAGTGATGAATCAAAAAAATGATTGTAGATAGAATCAATCACTAAAAATTCACATATGAAGACGTGAATTAAATCCAAAGAAATCGATACCAAATCCATCAAAATGGATATACCCAAAAATCCATAAAAATAAGTCATCAACGTCGATAATAAGCGATAACAGCTAAACGGATCAACAAAAATCGATAAACCTTGGAAATTTACTCCAAAAATAGCCAAAATAGGCAAAACAGCACATTTCAGACGTCTGAAATTATCAACCAGACGTCTGAACCACTAACCAGATGTCTGGATGGATTTTCAGACATTTGGATTTTGTCTCTGCCTTTTTGCGTTTTCCAGGGACCAATTCTAGACGTCTGGATTTTTCAACCAGACGTCTGAATTTGAAACCAGACGTCTGAAATTGAAACCAGACGTCTGAAATTTCCCGGTAGGCAAAAAATCAGCCTAGCCCAAAAAGGAAAAAATTCAAACCGGAACCGATCGGACGAGCGACGAAGACTAGGGATTTGTGCCAAGCGACAACCCAGCCTTATAAGCACTGCGATACACCACCAAAACAAGTCCAAACATCCAAGTTGCATTTTTAATGATTTTGACTTCAAAACACCAAAATTGGAAAATTCACAAAATTAACTCAAATCAAAAGCAAATGAACATCAATAAGAGTTAAGAATTCATACCTAATAACAAAGATAGATATAGACATAGATGTGAGATAAAAATCTCACCTTTTCACAAAAATAAGGAAGGAGAAGCTTTAAAGCAAAGGAAGAATCAACCACAGTTCAAGACAACCCAAATGAGCTTGAATCTAAGCTCAAAAGAAGAACATTCCCAAAGTTAGGTTTAGGAATTTCTGAAATTGAAAGAAGAATGAGTTGGAGAAGAAGAAGATGAAGCTTACTAATAGCTTCTCTTTGGATTTGGAGCTAGAACTTGATTTGCAAATGGAAACTAGGGCTTGGAGTTTTAATTTCCCATTCCACTCTCCATTGTTGCTAAATCTTGAGTATTAGGAAATAGAAATAAAGCAATGAAGAGAAGAGTGGTGAAGCTTGGGTCTAATGGGCTGAAACAAAACCAAAGCCCTAAGTGAAAAAGTAGCAAATTTCCACTAACTCCAAACATATCAAAGTTTATACTCAAAAAGATCGCAAACGTCATTTTGAACTCAATGAGGGTGGTCTCGAGTCCTAATTTGACCGTTTGCAAAAAAATATCTTTTCGGACAATAGTCCGACTAATGATGAATATTTAAAATAAAATATTTAAAAATTCGATCGTAAAATATGCGGGTTGTTATAGACTCCCCTCCTTAAAGAAATTACGTCCTCGCAATCTTGAGAAATAAATGAATCAAAAAGTAACAACCACAAAAGCATATCAACACAAAAGAAGAAATTTGGAACAAGAAGTTCACCTCAAAGAGCACGAGAAAGTATGTCCAGATGTGCTCGCTCGATGAATTCTTTAGATTCCCAAGAACAATCCTTAGGATTTGAGGACCATTGAACTTTCACGATAGGAACTTCTTTATTTCGAAGGCATTTAATCTCCGAAGAAATGATATGAATAGGATGTTGCTCATAAGTCAAATTAGGCGAAACTTCAATTCCTTCCACAATACCGGCTCAAGAATAGAATCGGAATCTCGAAGGCATTTCCGTAATTGGGAAACGTGAAACACATCATGAATAGCAGAAAACTGAGCCGGTAATAAGAGGCGATAAGCCGCAGAACCAATACGTTCGGTGATAGGAAATGGACTAATGTAACGAGGTGCTAGCTTTCCCGATCGACTGAAACGCACAACACCCTTCATAGGTGAGACACGAATAAACACAAAATCTACCACAGAAAATTCTAATTTCCTTCTTCGGTTATCGGCATAGGATTTTTGCCTACTTTGAGCTTCTTTCATCCTATGATGAATAAGGTCAATCTTTTGTGTGGAATCACGAATAAAATTTGGACCAAGAACCAGCTTCTCACCGGCCTCAAGCCAACAAGAAGGAGATCGGCACGACCTTCCATAGAGTGCCTCAAAAGGTGCGGTACTAATACTAGATTGTACGCTATTATTATAGGAAAACTCAACAAGAGAAATATGATCTTTCCAACTTCCACCAAAATCAAGAACACATGCATGAAGAAGATCTTCAAGAGTTAGATTCACATGCTCGGTTTGTCCATCAGACTGTGGAGGATAAGTGGTGCTAAAATTAAGCTTCGTTCCCAAAGCTTTTTGAAAACTCCTCCAAAATCCACCTGTAAACAATGGATCATGGTCACTAATAATAGAAGTAGGAACTCCGTGTAATTTAACAATTTCTTTAATAAAGAGTTTGGCCAAAAGAGGAACGGTCCGATTGGACCGAACGGGAATAAATTGGGCGGATTTAGTAAGTCTATCAACAATCACCCATAAGCTGCCATGACCCGAACGAGAACGGGAAAGGCCGTCTATAAAATCCATGAAAATTTGGTCCCACTTCCAAATTGGAATGTCTAAAGGTTGCAATAACCCACCAGGCCTTTAATGCTCGGCATTGACAAGTTGGCAAGTGATGCAACACTTAACAAAGTTAGCAATATCAGATTTCATTCCCTCCTAATAGTAAAGTCGCTTCATATCCGCGTACATTTTACTACTACCAGGATGAAGGGTAAATTTAGAACGACGAGAATCTTCTAAAATGTCTTTACGAAGATCACTAATATTTGGCACGATAAGTCTACCATATTTTTGAATATCGCCACGAGAATCAATATCAAAGTCTTTCAAACCTTCAATATCTATTTTATCCCAAAATTTTTGGCCAAGAAGAGCCAAATCGGGATCTTGCTTTTGAGCTTTAAGAATGCAGTCTAAAAGAGAAGGATGAGCCTCAAGGCTACACAAAACAAGAGATGAACATAAATCGGAAACACGATCTCGAATCTCACAATTGGATAAAACCTCGAGATCATTCCATTCGGATATCATCATAGAAACAACCTCTTGTTGCTTGCGACTAAGTGCATCGGCAACACGATTTCCCTTTCCGAGAGTATAAAGAATATCAAGATCATAAGATGCAAGGAATTCGAGCCAACGTTGTTGACGCAAATTAAGTTCCTTTTGGGAAAATAGATGCTTCAATGATTTATGATCGGTGTAAAGAATAATTTTTTCTCCCAAAAATAACGACGCCAAATTCAAAGGGCGAAAACAATAGCCGCGAGCTCTAAATCATGAGTGGCATATCTAGTCTTGGCTGGCTTCAATTGCCTAAAATCATAAGCAATAACATGTTCTCCTTAAATAAGAACGACACCCAAACCAATGCGAGTAGCATCGGTATAAACAATAAAATCTTGGTTTCCTTCGAGAATCACAAGAATAGGAGCATCGGAAAGGAGTTCTTTTAATTTCTGAAAAGAAGCTTCACATTTGTCCGACCATATGTATTTAACTCCTTTCTTTGTCAAGCTAGTAAGAGGCACAACAATTTTAGAAAAGTATTTGATAAAACGATGGTAATAACCTGCCAATTCGAGAAAGCTACGAATTTCCGTCACACTCTCCGGTCTCTTTCAATTTTGAATCGCCTCAATCTTTGAAGAATCCACTGATATTCCAGATTCAAAAATAATATGACCGAGAAACTACACACGAGATTGCCAAAAGTGGCATTTAGAAAAAATTTCTTTTAATTGATTGCTCCCAAGAGTTTCCAACACGATCCGAAGATGCTTTTCATGCTACTCCTCGGTTTTTGAATACACAAGGATATCATCAATGAAGATGAGAACAAAACGATCGAGGAAATCTTTGAAAACTCGATTCATAAGGTCAACGAAATAAGCCGGAGCATTCGTTAAACCAAATGGCATAACAATCCACTCATAAGATCCATAACGAGTACGACACAATGTCAAAGGAATGCTAGCCTCTACAATACGAAGCTGATGAAAATCGGTTGCTAAGTCTAATTGTGAAAAGACTCTAGCACCACTAAGTTGATCGAATAAATCATCAATATTGATATCGCTCTTCATCTTGAAGAGGCAGATAAGGAGAGTGACGTTGAAGTTATGGGTGCCAGACCAAACTTCAACAACAAGAAAAGGCCTAGTAAGTTCAAAGGTTCTATCCCAATAAGAAAGCGAAGCAATTAACTCCAGTGGCAAAGACATCTGCCTCTAGTAGCGGGCAATGCTACAATTGTGGTTCTAAAGACCATTATGCCAATAAGTGTTCAAAGCCCCTTGCTTATCGCTATTGCAAAAGTTCGGGTCATTATATATCCGCATGTCCCAAACTTCAAGGCAGGAAGGAGGGAAAGCTTAATGTGGTGCAAACTCCTAGTAACACTGTCGTGGTCAAGGTATTTCTCATCCTATCCTTGATGGCATTATTTTATTTCGTGATCAACCTATTCGAGTTCTTTTTGATACGGGTGCATCCCATTCTTTTATATCAAAAGAACTTGTTGATACCTATCCTTTAAGTGTTGTTGCTTTAATGACTTCCTTGAGAATTGCAAATCCGGTTGGTGGATCCGCAACAATTAGTTTGCTTTGTAAAGATTCGAGATTATTTTGTGTGACTTTTCTTTCCGAGCTGATTTGCATGTTATGCGCTACTTAGGCTTTGGAATGATTTTGGGAATGGATTGGCTTAACCGCTACGAAGCTCAAATCCTATGTTCTGAGCAGACTATTCATCTTCGACATCCTCAATCTGTTAAGCCGATTTCTATTGATCTTCAAGATTCGGGTTCCAGCTTAGCGGCGTCTTTATATTCTTTAAATCCTCATGATGATGATAATGATGATGAGGAAGATGTCATTTCTTTTATTCACGTTGTTCGTGAATTTCCGAAATATTTGAGCCCGTTTTAGGATTACCACCTAAGCGAGAAATTGAGTTCAAAATCAATCTCATCCTTGGAGCTCAACCTATCACTCGTCCTCCTTGTCGTATGTCCAATAAAGAAAATGAGGAGATGCACAAACAATTATCCGAATTGGAGATGAAGCAATTTATTCGCTCTAGTTCCTCTCCTTGGGGAGCTTCGGCTATTTTTGTGAAGAAATCCAATGGTACACTTAGGCTTTGCGTTGACTACCGCAAGCTTAATGATCTTACTATCAAGAATAAATATCCTTTACCTCGGAGTTGATCAAAAGAAACTTCTAATTTTAGAAGTAATGGCTTCTTGAGATTTTTATTCAAGCCATAGAAAAATCTCTGATTTTTCTTCAATGGGGTGTTTATGTATTCGACCCCATATTTATAAAGTGACTCGAATGATGCGACATAGTCTGCCACGGAGGATTCACCTTGAACAAGGTCAATGAAACGACAAGCCAATGTCACCTTCTCAGCTTCTAGCTTAAACTTTAATTCGAATCGTTCCTGGAGTTTGTCCCAAGTAAGATCTGCTTCAATAATTTCAGAAATAAGAAGCTCGTACCAGTCTAATGCTCTTTCTTGGAGCATACTAGAGGCCACCTGAACACGGTGAAGATCAATAAGATTTACGCGAGAAAAGATTCGATCGTATGATCTTAGCCAAGCCTGGACTTCAATAATGGTTTCAGAACCTTTGAATGGCTTCCCATCCAAATTGGTATAATCATTGCACAAGCGTGCAAATCCAGACTTAGGGTGAGTAGGCTCCGGATTAGAACCGGTTGCTTAAGCATTCTTTACTAGATAAGAAGTTGTTATGTAGACATAAATACTCTATCTTGGGGAGTAGCATTAGACTGACCGACGCTGGGACGACCAGGTCTAACCATTTCTCTTCTTTAAGAAAGAAAAAAAGAAGAAGAAAAAGTTATTCTCCAAATAGATATCAAGAAATCATGATAGATGAAATAAGGAACCACAAAAGAAAATAGGATAGAACGGTACGAAGACACGAATTAAATCCTAAGGCACGACTCCTAAGATGGACTTAGGATGATGATCCTTGTTAAATTAGTCTACATTATTCCGAAGTTTGGCTCTGATACCAAGCTATGACGCCCAACCTCTATACCCACGCTAGCCAAGGACACTATAGGGTAATGCCGTCAACTAGCACAGAGAATAAGGTTGTTGAGGAGCGACCATTTATGTATTTGCTTTGTGCGAGTACCGATATGCCGGATAAAAAAACTTGATTTCAAGAGGGAATCCAACATACCGGTGCAAACTCAAAGCTACTACACAGTGGCTATAATATCTTCGAAAACAAATATAGAAATATCATAACACAAATCAGTCACAGATGTTCATATCACAAAGGCGGAAACAGATATGAATATTACACATGAAAGTGTATATCAGAGTGGTGGTCAAACAAGATCCACAATATCACAAAAGAATAGTTACAAGAGCTTCACAAAAGAATAAGTATACATCAATGAGTCTATATCTCAAATGTATACAACCCAAAACTACTAATCTAAGTAGTTAGCCAAAAGTTAGAATAATAATAATCCCAGACGAGGAGTCAAGCAGAAGCACCTGTGGCATCTCGGTCTGACCCGATTATTATTTAAGAACAAAATAATGATATAGAATAAGCGATATGACAAAATCGTATAATAACCAAAATGCCATACTATGATAAATATGTAATTGAAAATCAACAAGAGATTAATCAATATCACAAGAATCTTCTCAAAGATAAAAAGGATTGTCATACTCTTTATTTCGTTTACCAAACCATAAATATTGACAATTATGTCAATGCCAATCAAAAAAGTTGAGGACACACAAATTCACCAATGCACAAATATTGATAGAACTTATCAATGAAACCACAAAAATTGGTGGAACACAAATTATAGAAATCATCGATGGAAATCCAGAAATCATAAAAAGGGGAAGGCCTATCACAAAACGGGAGCATAAAAACTCACCAACACGTGTATCACAAAACGGAAACCTATGCTAACCATCAATTTTGAGCCGAGGCTCCACAAAACAGCCCGAAGACCTTTGAGCCGAAGCTCCACTAAAATGGTCCGAAGACCATGGGTCGCTACCCCACCAAGCCGAAGCTCCACTAAAAACGGGGTTTAGTCTCCCTCGCAGACAAAGAGACATCGCACATTGCTAGCCTAAATCACAAAAATGATCATCATCGATCACCAAGAAGTGTCAATTACACTAAGCTAGTAAATATATGAGCTTAGCCTCATGTCCCATAACCACTAGCTTAAATATTTACGAACAAATTGTAGATCTCCACTCGAAAATTGTCATAAGAGATTCAATCGAACAAGTCCAAGAATTAACCGACGAAGTAAACGCAAGCGTTTCATACCACTTGTTTTACTAAGCCGTTTAATTAGATTTCTCATACGAGTGAGGTAAAGGTTTGTATATAGTAATAGATTGAAAAACGGTTTAAGAATCGAGCTTTGTAATAAAATAGTGTTGAAATCGTTTTGATGAAAGAGTTTTGATATTTACTACTAGTATAGAAAACCTTTATGTTTTTAAAGTGACGAATCACAAAAATGATTGCAGAAACAATCAATCACTAAAAATTCACATATGAAGAGTGAATTAAATCCAAAGAAATCGATACCAAATCCACCAAAATGGATATTTCCAAAAATCCATAAAAAGAAGTCATCAAAGTCGATAATAAGTGATAACAACTAACCAGATCAACAAAAATCGATAAACCTTGGAAATTTACTCCAAAAATAGCCAAAATAGGCAAAAATGCACATTTCAGACGTCTGAAATTATCAACCAGACTTCTGAACCACTAACCAGACATCTGGATGGATTTCCAAACGTCTGGATTTTGTCTCTGCCTTTTTGCGTTTTCAGGGACCAATTCCAGACGTCTGGATTTTTCAACCAGACGTTTGAATTTGAAACCAGACGTCTGAAATTGAAACCGGACGTCTGAAATTTCTTGGTAGGCAAAAAATCAGCCTAGCCCAAAAAGGAAAAAATCCAAACCGAAAGCGATCGGACGAGCGACGAAGACTAGGGATTTATGCCAAGCGACAGCCCAGCCTTAAAAGCACTTCGATACACCACCAAAACAAGTCCAAACATCCAAGATAGCATTTTTAATGATTTTGACTTCAAAACACCAAAATTAGAAAATTCACAAAAATCAACTCAAATCAAAAGCAAATGAACATCAATAAGAGTTAGGAATTCATACCTGACAACAAAGATAGATATAGACATAGATGTGAGATAAAAATCTCACATTTTCACAAAAATAAGGAAGGAGAAGCTTGAAATCAAAGGAAGAATCAACTACACCTCAACACTGCCCAAATGAGCTTGAATCTAAACTCAAAAGAAGAACATTCCTAAAGTTAGGTTTATGAATTTCTGAAATTGAAAGGAGAATGAGTTGGAGAAGAAGAAGATGATGTTTACCAATAGCTTCTCTTTGGATTTGGAGTTAGAACTTGATTTGCACATGGAAACTAGGGCTTGGAGTTTTAATGTCCTATTCCTCTCTCCATTGTTGCTAAAGCTTGAGTATTACGAAATAGAAATGAAGCAATGAAGAGAAGAGGGGTGAAGCTTGGGTCTAATGGGCTGAAACAAAAGCAAAGCCCTAAGTCAAAAGTAGCCAAATTCCACTAACTCCAAACATATCAAAGTTTATACTCAAAAAGATTGCAAACGTCATTTTGAACTGAATAGGGGTGGTATCGAGTCCTAATTTGACCGTTTGCAAAAAAGTAGCTTTTCGGACAATAGTACGACTAATGATGAATATTTAAAATAAAATATTTATAAATTCAATCGTAAAATATGCGGGTTGTTATAGACTCCCCTCCTTAAAGAAATTACGTCCTCGCAATCATAAGAAATAAATGAATCAAAAAGTAACAACCATAAAAGCATATCAACACAAAAGAAGAAATTTGGATAAGAAGTTCACCTCAAAGAGCACGAGAAAATAAGTCCAGATGTGCTCGCTCGATGAATTCTCTAAATTCCCAAGAACAAACCTTAGGATTTGAGGGCCATTGAGCTTTCACGAGAGGAACATCTTTATTTCGAAGGCATTTAATCTACGAAGCAATGATATGAATAGGATGTTGTTCATAAGTCAAATTAGGCGAAACTTCAATTTCTTCCACAATACTTGGCTCAAGAATAGAATCAGAATCTCGAAGGCATTTTCGTAATTGAGAAACGTGAAACACGTCATGAATAGCAGAAAACTGAGCCGGTAATAAGAGGCGATAAGCCACAGAACCAATACGTTCGGTGATAGGAAATGGGCCAATGTAACGAGGTGCTAGCTTTCCCGATCGACTGAAACGCACAACACCCTTCATAAGTGAGACACGAATAAACACAAAATCTCCCACAGAAAATTCTTATTTCCTTCTTCGGTTATCGACATAGGATTTTTTCCTACTTTGAGCTTCTTTCATCCTATGATGAATAACGTCAATCTGTTGTGTGGAATCACGAGTAAAATTTGGACCAAGAACCAGCTTCTCACCGGCCTCAAGCCAACAAGAAGGGGATCGGCACAGCCTTCCATAGAGTGCCTCAAAAGGTGCCATACCAATACTAGATTGGAAGCTATTATTATAGGAAAACTCAACAAGAGAAATATGATCTTCCCAACTTCCACCAAAATCAAGAACACATGCACAAAGAAGATCTTCAAGGGTTTGATTCACACGCTCGGTTTATCCATCGGACTGTGGATGATAAGCGGTGCTAAAATTAAGCTTCGTTCCCAAAGCATTTTGAAGACACTTCCAAAATCCACGAGTAAACAATGGATCACGGTCACTAACAATAGACATAGGAACTCCATGTAATTTAACAATTTCTTTAATAAAGAGTTTGGCCAAAAGAGGAACGGTCCGATTGGACCGAACGGGAATAAATTGGGCGGATTTAGTAAATCTATCGACAATCACCCATAAGCTATCATGACCCGAACGAGAACGGGGAAGGCCGTCTATAAAATCCATGGAAATTTGGTCCCACTTCCAAATGGGAATGTCAAAAGGTTGCAATAACCCACCGAGCCTTTGATGCTCGGCCTTGACAAGTTGGCAAGTCATGCAACACTTTAACAAAGTTAGCAATATCAGATTTCATTCCCTCCCAATAGTAAAGTCGCTTCATATCCATGTACATTTTACTACTACCGGGATGAATGGTAAATTTAGAACGATGAGAATCTTCTAAAATGTCTTTACGAAGATCACTAATATTTGGCATGATAAGTCTACCAAATTTTTGAATACCGCCACGAGAATCAATATCAAAGTATTTCAAACCTTCAATATTAATTTTATCCCTAAAATTTTGGCCAAGAAGAGCCAATTCGGGATCTAGCTTTTAAGCTTCAAGAATGCGGTCTAAAAGAGAAGGATGAGACTAAAGGCTACATAAAACAAGAGATGAACATAAATCGAAAACACGATCTCGAATCTCACAAGTGGATAAAACCCCGAGATCATTCCATTCGGATATCATCATAAAAACAATCACTTGTTGCTTGCGACTAAGTGCATCGGCAACACGATTTCCCTTTCCGAGAGTATAAAGAATATCAAGATCATAAGATGCAAGGAATTCGAGCCAACATTGTTGATGCAAATTAAGTTCCTTTTGGGAAAATTGATGCTTCAAAGAATTATGATCGGTGTAAAGAATAAATTTTTCTCCCTAAAGATAACGACGCCAAATTCAAAGGGCGAAAACAATAGCCGCGAGCTCTAAATCATGAGTGGCATATCTAGTCTTGGCTGGCTTCAATTGCCTAGAATCATAAGCAATAACACATTCTCCTTGTATAAGAACGACACCCAAACCAACACCACTAGCATCGGTATAAACAATAAAATCTTGGTTTCCTTCGGGAATCACAAGAATAGGAGCATCGGAAAGGAGTTCTTTTAATTTCTGAAAAGAAGCTTCACATTTGTCCGACCAAATGAATTTAACTCCTTTCTTTGTCAAGCTAGTAAGAGGCATGACAATTTTAGAAAAGTATTTGATAAAACGACGGTAATAACCTGCCAATTCGAGAAAGCTACGAATTTCCGTCACACTCTCCGGTCTCTTCCAATTTTGAATCGCCTCAATCTTTGAAGGATCCACTAATATTCCGGATTCGAAAATAATATGACCAAGAAACTTCACACGAGATTGCCAAAAGTGGCATTTAGAAAATTTTGCTTTTAATTGATTACTCCTAGGAGTTTCCAACACAATCCAAAGATGCTTTTCATGCTCCTCCTCGGTTTTTGAATACACAAGAATATAATCAATGAAGATGAGAACAAACCGATCGAGGAAATCTTTGAAAACTCGATTCATAAGGTCAACGAAATAAGCCGGAGCATTCGTTAACCCAAATGGCATAACAAGCCACTCATAAGATCCATAACAAGTAGGAAACAATGTCAAAGGAATGCTATCCTCTGCAATACGAAGCTGATGAAAACCGGTTGCTAAGTCTAATTGTGAAAAGATTCTAGCACCCCTAAGTTGATCGAATAGATCATCAATCCGAGGTAAAGGATATTTATTCTTGATAGTAAGATCATTAAGCTTGCTGTTGTCAACGCAAAGCCTAAGTGTACCATCGGATTTCTTCACAAAAATAGCCGAAGCTCCCCTAGGAGAGGAACTAGAGCGAATAAATTGCTTCGTCTCCAATTCGGATAATTGTTTGCGAATATCCTCATTCTCTTTATTGGACATACGATAAGGAGGACGAGTGATAGGTTGAGCTCCAAGGATGAGATTGATTTTGAACTTAATTTCTCGCTTAGGTGGTAATCCTAAAACGGGCTCAAATATTTCGGAAATTCACGAACAACGTGAATAAAAGAAATGACATCTTCCTCATCATCATTATCATCATCATGAGGATTTAAAGAATATAAAGACGCCGCTAAGCTGGAACCCGAATCTTGAAGATCAATAGAAATCGGCTTAACAGATTGAGGATGTCGAAGATGAATAGTCCGCTCAGAACATAGGATTTGAGCTTCGTAGCGGTTAAGCCAATCCATTCCCAAAATCATTCCAAAGCCTAAGTAGCGCATAACATGCAAATCAGCTCGGAAAGAAAAGTCACACAAAATAATCTCGACATCTTTACAAAGCAAACTAATTGTTGCGGATCCACTAACCGGATTCGCAATTCTCAAGGAAGTCATTAAAGCAACAACACTTAAAGGATAGGCATCAACAAGTTCTTTTGATATAAAAGAATGGGATGCACCCGTATCAAAAAGAACTCGAATAGGTTGATCACGAAATAAAATAATGCCATCAAGGATAGGATGAGAAATACCTTGACCATGACAGTGTTACTAGGAGTTTGCACCACATTAAGCTTTCCCTCCTTCCCGCCTTGAAGTTTGGGACATGCGGATATATAATGACCCGAACTTTTGCAATAGCGACAAGCAAGGGGCTTTGAACACTTATTGGCATAATGGTCTTTAGAACCACAATTGTAGCATTGCCCGCTACTAGAGGCAGAAGTCTTTGCCACCGGAGTTGCTTGCTTCCCTTTCTTATTGGGATAAGGACCTTTGAACTTACTAGGCATTTTCTTGTTGTTGAAGTTTGATCTGGCACCCATAACTTCAACGTCGCTCTCCCTATCTGCCTCTTCAAGACAAAGAGAGATATCAATGAGTTGATCAAAAGAAACTTCTAATTTTATAAGTAATGGCTTCTTGAGATTTTTATTCAAGCCATAGAAAAATATCTGATTTTCCTTCAATGGGATGTTTATGTATTCGACCCCGTATTTAGAAAGTGACTCGAATGATGCGACATAGTTTGCCATGGAGGATTCACCTTGAACAAGGTCAATGAAACAACGAGCCAATGTCACCTTCTCAGCTTCTGGCGCAAACTTTAATTCGAATCGTTCCTGTAATTTTTCCCAAGTAAGATCCGCTTCAATAATCTTAGAAATAAGAAGCTCGTACCAGTCTAATGCTCTTTCTTGGAGCATACTAGAGGTCACCTGAACACGGTGAAGATCAATAAGATTCATGCGAGAAAATATTCGATCGCATGATCTTAGCCAAGCCAGGACTTCAATAATGGTTTCAGAACCTTTGAATGGCTTCCCACCCAAATTGGTATAATCGTTGCACAAGTGTGCAAATCCAGACTGAGGGTGAGTAGGCTCCAGATTAGAACCGGTTGCTTGAGCATTCTTTACTAGATCAAGAAGTTGTTGTGCAGACATAAATACTCCATCTTGGGGAGTAGCACTAGATTGACCGACGCTGGGACGACCAGGTCTAACCATTTCTCTTCTTTAGGAAAGAAAGAAAGAAGATGAAAAAGTTATTCTCCAAATAGATATCGAGCAATCTTGATAGATGAAATAAGGAACCATAAAAGAAAATAGGATAGAACGGTACGAAGTCACGAATTAAATCCTAAGTCACGACTCTTAAGATGGACTTAGGACGATGATCCTTGTTAAATTATTCTACATTGTTCCGAAGTTTGGCTCTGATACCAAGTTGTGACGCCCCACCTCTATACCCACGCAAGCCAAGGACACTACAGGGTAATGCCGTCAACTAGCGCAGAGAATAAGGATATGGAGGAGCGATCATCCGTGTATTTGCTTTGTGCGAGTACCAATATGCCAGATAAAAATATAACTTGCATTTCAAGAGGGAATCTGACATACCGGTGCAAACTCAAAGCTACTACACAGTGCCTATAATATCTTCGAAAACAAATATAGAAATATCATAACACAAATCAGTCATAGATGTTCATATCACAGAGGCAGAAACAGATATGAATATTACACATGAAAGTGTATATCAGAGTGGTGGTCAAACAAGATCCACAATATCACAAAAGAATAGTTACAAGAGCTTCACAAAAGAATAAGTATACATCAATGAGTCTATATCTCAAATGTATACAACCCAAAACTACTAATCTAAGTAGTTAGCCAAAAGTTAGAATAATAATAATCCCAGACGAGGAGTCAAGCAGAAGCACCTGTAACATCTCGGTCTGATCTGAGTATTATTTAATAAGAAAATAATGATATAGAATAAGCGGTATGACAAAATTGTATAATAACCAAAATGCCATACTATGATAAGTATGTAATTGAAAATCAATAAGAGATTAATCAGTATCACAAGAATCTTCTCAAAGATAAAAAGGATTGTCATACTCTTTATTTGATTTAACAAACCATAAATATTGACAATTATATCAATGCCAATCATAAAAGTTGAGGACACATATATTCACCAATGCACAAATATTAATAGAACTTATCAATGAAACCACAAAATTTGGTGAAACACAAATTCTAGAAATCATCAATGCAAATCCAGAAATCACAAAAAGGGGGAGGCCTATCAAAAAACGGGAGCATAAAAACTCACCAACACGTGTATCACAAAACGGAAAGCTATTCCATGGTTGCTAACCATCAGTTTTGAGCCGAGGCTCAATAAAACGGCCCGAAGACCTTTGAGCTGAAGCTCCACTAAAACGGTCCGAAGATCATGGGTTGCTACCCCACTAAGCCGAAGCTCCACTAAAAACGGGGTTTAGTCTTCCTCGCAGACAAAGTGACATCGCACATTGCTAGTCTAAATCACAAAAATGATCATCATCGATCATCAAAAAGTGTCAATTACACTAAGCTAGTAAATATATGAGCTTAGCCTCATGTCCCATAACCACTAGCTTAACTTAAATATTTACGAACAAATTGTAGATCTCCACTCGTAAATTGTCACAAGAGATTCAATCGTATAAGTCCAAGAATTAACCGATGAAGTAAACGCAAGCGTTTCATACTACTTGTTTTACTAAGCCGTTTAATGAGATTTCTCACACGAGTGAGGTAAAGGTTCGTATATAGCAATAGATTGAAAAAAGTTTAAGAATCGAGCTTTGTAATAAAATAGCGTTGAAATCGTTTTGATGAAAGAGTTTTGATATTTGCTACTAGTATAGAAAACCTTTATGTTTTCAAAGTGACGAATCACAAAAATGATTGTAGAAATAATCAATCACTAAAAATTCACATATGAAGACGTGAATTAAATCCAAAGAAATCGATACCAAATCAATCAAAATGGATATTCCCAAAAATCCATAAAAAGAAGTCACTAAAGTTGATAATAAGTGATAACAACTAACCGGATCAACAAAAATCGATAAACCTTGGAAATTTACACTAAAAATAGCCAAAATAGGCAAAAACTGCACATTTCAGACGTCTGAAATTATAAACCAGACGTCTCAACCACTAACCATACGTCTGGATGGATTTGCAGACTTCTGGATTTTGTCTCTGCATTTTTGCATTTTCCAGGGACCAATTCCAAACGTCTGGATTTTTCAACCAGACGTCTGAATTTGAAACCATATGTCTGAAGTTGAAACCAGACGTTTGAAATTTCCTGGTAGGCAAAAAATCAGCCTAGCCCAAAAAGGGAAAAAATCCAAACCGGAAGCGATCGGACGAGCAACGAAGACTAGGGATTTATGCCAAGCGACAACCCAGCCTTACAAGCACTTCAATACACCACCAAAACAAGTCCAAACATCCAAGATAGCATTTTTAATGATTTTGACTTCAAAACACCAAAATTGGAAAATTCACAAAATCAACTCAAATCAAAAGCAAATGAACATCAATAAGAGTTAGGAATCCATACCTAACAACAAAGATAGATATAAACATAGAAGTGAAATAAAAATCTCACCTTTTCGCAAAAATAAGGAAAGAGAAGCTTGAAAGCAAAAGAAGAATCAACCACACTTCAACACAACCAAATGAGCTTGAATCTAAGCTCAAAAGAAGAACATTCCCAAAGTTAGGTTTAGGAATTTCTGAAATTGAAAGGAGAATGAGTTGGAGAAGAAGAAGACGATGCTTACTAATAGCTTCTCTTTGGATTTGGAGCTAGAACTTGATTTGCAAATGGAAATTAGGGCTTGGAGTTTTAATTTCCCATTCCTCTCTCCATTGTTGCTAAAGCTTAAGTATTATAAAATAGAAATGAAGCAATGAAGAGAAGATGGGTGAAGCTTGGGTCTAATGGGCTGAAACAAAACCAAAGCCCTAAGTGAAAAAGTAGCAAAATTCCACTAACTCCAAACATATTAAAGTCTATACTCAAAAAGATCGCAAACGTCATTTTGAACTCAATAGGGGTGGTCTCGAGTCCTAATTTGATCATTTGCAAAATAGTAGCTTTTCGGACAATAGTCCGACTAACGATGAATATTTAAAATAAAATATTTAAATATTCAATCGTAAAATATGCGGGTTGTTACAAACTCCCCTCCTTAAAGAAATTACATCCTCGCAATCTTAAGAAATAAACGAATCAAAAAGTAACAACCATAAAAGCATATCAACACAAAAGAAGACATTTGGAATAAGAAGTTCACCACAAAGAGCACGAGAAAGTAAGTCTAGATGTGTTCGCGCGATGAATTCTCTAGATTCCCAAGAACAATCCTTAGGATTTGAGGACCATTGAACTTTCACAAGAGGAACATCTTTATTTCGAAGGCGTTTAATCTCCGAAGCAATGATACGAATAGGATGTTGCTCATAAGTCAAATTAGGTGAAACTTCAATTTCTTCCACAATACCGGGCTCAAGAATATAATTGGAATCTCGAAGGTATTTTCGTAATTGAGAAACGTGAAACGCGTCATGAATAGCAGAAAACTGAGCCGGTAATAAGAGGCGATAAGCCATGGAACCAATATGTTTGGTGATAGGAAATGGTCCAATGTAACGAGGTGCTAGTTTTCCCGGTCGACTGAAACGCACAACACCCTTCATAGGTGAGACACGAATAAACAAAAATCTCCCGCAGAAAATTCTAATTTCCTTATTTGGTTATCGGCGTAGGATTTTTTCCTACTTTGAGCTTCTTACATCCTGTGATGAATAAGGTCAATCTTTTATGTGGAATCACGAATAAAATTTGGTCCAAGAACCAGCTTCTCACCGGCCTCAAGCCAACAAGAAGGAGATCGGCACAGCCTTCCATAGAGTGCCTCAAAAGGTGTCATACCAATACTAGATTGGAAGCTATTATTATAGGAAAACTCAACAAGAGAAATACGATCTTCCCAACTTCCACCAAAATCAAGAACACATGCATGAAGAAGATCTTTAAGGGTTTGATTCACATGCTTGGTTTGTCCATCGGACTGTGGACGATAAGCGGTGCTAAAATCAAGCCTCGTTCCCCAAGCTTTTTGAAGACTCTTCCAAAATCCACTAGTAAACAATGGCTCACGGTCACTAACAATAGAAGTAGGAACTCCATGTAATTTAACAATTTCTTTAATAAAGAGTTTGGCCAAAAATAGGAAAGGTCCGATTGGACCAAACGGGAATAAAATGGGCGGATTTAGTAAGTCTATCAACAATCACCTATAAGCTATCATGACCCGAACGAGAACGGGGAAGGCCGTCTATAAAATCTATGGAAATTTGGTCCCACTTCCAATTTGGAATGTCTAAAGGTTGCAATAACCCACTGGGCCTTTGATGCTCGACCTTGACAAGTTGGCAAGTCATGCAACACTTAACAAAGTTAGCAATATCAGATTTCATTCCCTCCCAATAGTAAAGTCGCTTCGTATCCGTGTACATTTTAGTACTACCGGGATGAATGATAAATTTAGAACGATGAGAATATTCTAAAATGTCTTTACGAAGATCACTAATATTTGGCACGATAAGTCTATCAAATTTTCGAATACCGCCACGAGAATCAATATCAAAGTCTTTCGAACCTTCAATATCGATTTTATCCCTAAAATTTTGGCCAAGAAGAGCCAATTCGGGATCTAGCTTTTGAGCTTCAAGAATGCGGTCTAAAAGAGAAGGATGAGCCTCAAGGCTACATAAAACAAGAGATGAACATAAATCGAAAACACGATCTCGAATCTCACAAGTGGATAAAATCCCGAGATCATTCCATTCGGATATCATCATAGAAACAACCACTTGTTGCTTGTGACTTAGTGCATCGGCAACACGATTTCCCTTTCCGAGAGTATAAAGAATATCTAGATCATAAGATGCAAGGAATTCGAGCCAATGTTGTTGACGCAAATTAAGTTCCTTTTGGGAAAATAGATACTACAAAGATTTATGATCGGTGTAAAGAATAAATTTTTCTCCCAAAAGATAATGACGCCAAATTCGAAGGGCGAAAACAATAGCCGCGAGCTCTAAATCATGAGTGGCATATCTAGTCTCGGCTGGCTTCAATTGCCTAGAAGCATTAGTAATAACACGTTCTCCTTGCATTAGAATGACACCCAAAACAACGCGAGTAGCATCGGTATAAACAATAAAATCTTGGTTTCCTTCGAGAATCACAAGAATAGGAGCATCGGAAAGAAGTTCTTTTAATTTTTGAAAAGAAACTTCACGACCAAATGTATTTAACTCCTTTCTTTGTCAAGCTAGTAAGAGGCACAACAATTTTAGAAAAGTCTTTGATAAAATGACGGTAATAACTCGCCAATTCGAGAAAGCTACGATTTTCCGTCACACTCTCCGGTCTCTTCCAATTGTGAATCGCTTCAATTTATGAAGGATCCACTGATATTCCAGATTTGGAAATAATATGACTGAGAAACTTCACACGATATTTCCAAAAGTGGCATTTAGAAAATTTTGCTTTTAATTGATTACTCCTAAGAGTTTCCAACACAATCCGAAGATGCTTTTCATGCTCCTCCTCCGGTTTTTGAATACACAACAATATCATGAATGAAGATGAGAACAAATCGATCGAGGAAATCTTTGAAATCTCGATTCATAAGGTCAACGAAATTAGCCGGAGCATTCGTTAAACCAAATGGCATAACAAGCCACTCATAAGATCTATAACGAGTACGAAACTATGTTAAAGGAATGCTATCCTCTGCAATACGAAGCTGATGAAAACCGGTTGCTAAGTCTAATTGTGAAAAGACTCTAGCACCACTAAGTTGATCGAATGTATCAATAACCCGAGGCAAAGGATATTTATTCTTGATAGTAAGATAATTAAGCTTGCGGTAATTAACGCAAAGCCTAAGTGTACCATCGGATTTCTTCCCAAAAATAGCCGAAGCTCCCCAAGGAGAGGAACTAGAGCGAATAAATTACTTCGTCTCCAATTCGGATAATTGTTTGCGCATCTCCTCATTTTCTTTATTGGACATACGATAAGGAGGACGATTGATAGGTTGAGCTCCAGGGATGAGATAAATTTTGAACTCAATTGCTCGCTTAGATGGTAATCCTAAAACGGGCTCAAATATGTCGGAAAATTCACGAACAACGTGAATAAGAGAAATGACATCTTCCTCTTCATCATTATCATCACCATGAGGATTTAAAGAATATAAAGATGCTGCCAAGATGGAATCCGAATCTTTAAGATCAATAGAAATCGGCTTAACAGATTGAGGATGTCGAAGATGTATAGTCCGCTCAGGACATAGGGTTTGAGCTTCGTAGCGGTTAAGCCAATCCATTCCCAAAATCATTCTAAAGCCTAAGTAGTGCATAACATGCAAATCCGCTCAGAAAGAAAAGTCACACAAAATAATATTGACATCTTTACAAAGAAAACTAATTGTTGCGGATCCACCAACCAGATTCGCAATTCTCAAGGAAGTCATTAAAGCAATAACACTTAAAGGAAAGGTATCAACAAGTTCTTTTGATATAAAAGAATGGGACGCACCCGTATCAAAAAGAACTCGAATAGGTTGATCACGAAATAAAATAACGCCATCAAGGATAGGATGAGAAATACCTTGACCACGAGCAGTGTTACTAGGAGTTTGCACCACATTAAGCTTTCCCTCCTTCCTGCCTTGAAGTTTGGGACATGCGGATATATAATGACCCGAACTTTTGCAATAGCGACAAGCAAGTGGCTTTGAACACTTATTAGCATAATGGTCTTTAGAACCACAATTGTAGCATTGCCCACTACTAGAGGCAGAAATCTTTGCCACTAGAGTTTCTTACTTCCATTTCTTATTGGGATAAGGACCTTTGAACTTACTAGGCCTTTTCTTGTTGTTGAAGTTTGGTCCGGCACCCATAACTTCAACATCACTCTCCCTATCTGCCTCTTCAAGACAAAGGCAATATCAATGAGTTGATCAAAAGAAACTTCTAATTTTAGAAGTAATGGCTTCTTGAGATTTTCATTCAAGCCATAGAAAAATCTCTGATTTTTCTTCAATGGGGTGTTTATGTATTCGACTCCGTATTTCGAAAGTGACTCGAATGATGCGACATAGTCTGCCACGGAGGATTTACCTTGAACAAGATCAATGAAACGACGAGCCAATGTCACCTTCTCAGCTTTTGGCACAAACTTTAATTCGAATCGTTTCTGGAGTTTCTCCCAAGTAAGATCCGCTTCAATAATTTCAGAAATAAGAAGCTCGTACCAGTCTAATGCCCTTTCTTGGAGCATACTAGAGGCCACCTGAACACGATGAAGATCAATAAGATTTATGCGAGAAAAGATTCGATCGTATGATCTTAGCCAAGCCTGGACTTCAATAATGCTTTCAGAACCTTTCAATGGCTTCCCATCCAAATTGGTATAATCCTTGCACAAGCATGCAAATCCAGACTTAGGGTGAGTAGGCTCCGGATTAGAACCGGCTGCTTGAGCTTTCTTTACTAGATAAGAAGTTGTTGTGTAGACATAAATACTCCATCTTGGGGAGTAGCACTAGATTGACCGACGCTGGGACGACCAGGTCTAACCATTTCTCTTCTTTAAGAAAGAAAGAAAGAAGAAGAAAAAGTTATTCTCCAAATAGATATCGAGCAATCTTGATAGATGAAATAAGGAACCATAAAAGAAAATAGGATAGAAGGGTACGAAGACACGAATTGAATCCTAAGGCACGACTCCTAAGATGGACTTAGGACGATGATCCTTATTAAATTATTCTACATTGTTCCGAAGTTTGGCTCTGATACCAAGATGTGCCGCCCTACCTCTATACCCACACTAGCCAAGGACACTACAAGGTAATGTCATCAACTAGCGCAGTGAATAAGGCTGTTGAGGAGCGACCATCCGTGTATTTGCTTTGTGCGAGTACCGACATGCTGGATAAAAATATAACTTGCAATTCAAGAGGGAATCCGACATACCGGTGCAAACTCAAAGCTACTACACAGTGCCTATATTATCTTAGAAAACAAATATAGAAATATCATAACACAAATCAGTCACAGATGTTCATATCACAAAGGGGGAAACAGATATGAATATTACACATGAAAGTGTATATCAGAGTGGTGGTCAAACAAGATCTACAATATCACAAAAGAATAGTTACAAGAGCTTCACAAAAGAATAGTTACAAGAGCTTCACAAAAGAATAAGTATACATCAATGAGCCTATATCTCAAAGGTATACAAGTAGTTAGCCAAAAGTTAAAATAATAATAATCCCTGACGAGGAGTCAAGCAGAAACACCTGTAACATCTCGTCGGACCAGAGTATTATTTAATAAGAAAATAATAAACGGATCAGTCTAACTATAAATATCAGATGAAATGATATAGAATAAGCGATATGACAAAGTCGTATAATAACCAAAATGCCATAATATGATAAGTATGTTACTGAAAATCAACAAGAGATTAATCAATGTCACAAGAATCTTCTCAAATATAAAAAGGAATGTCATACTCTTTATTTCATTCACCAAACCATAAATATTGACAATTATATCAATGCCAATCACAAAAGTTGAGGAAACACAAATTCATCAATACACAAATATTGATCGAACTTATTAATGAAACCACAAAAATTGGTGAAACACAAATTCTATAAATCATCAATGGAAATCTAGAAATCACAAAAAAGGGGAGGCCTATCACAAAACGGGAGCATAAAAACTCACCAACACGTGTATCACAAAACGGAAACCTATTCCATGGTTGCTAACCATCAATTTTGAGCCGAGGCTACACAAAACGGCCCGAAGACCTTTGAGCCGAAGCTCCACTAAAACGGTCCGAAGACCATGGGTCGCTACCCCACTAAGCTGAAGCTCCACTAAAACGGGGTTTAGTCTCCCTCACAGACAAAGATACATCGCATATTGCTAGTCTAAATCACAAAAATGATCATCATCGATCATCAAGAAGTGTCAACTACACTAAGCTAGTAAATATATGAGCTTAGCCTCATGTCCCATAACCACTATCTTAACTTAAATATTTACTAACAAATTGTAGATCTCCACTTGAAAATTGCCACGAGAGATTCAATCGAACAAGTCCAATAATTAACCGACGAAGTAAATGCAAGCGTTTCATACCACTTGTTTTACTAAGCCGTTTAATTAGATTTCTCATACGAGTGAGGCAAAGGTTTGTATATAATAATAGATTGAAAAATGGTTTAAGAATCGAGCATTGTAATAAAATAGTGTTGAAATCGTTTTGATGAAAGAGTTTTGATATTTACTACCAGTATAGAAAATCTTTATGTTTCTAAAGTGACGAATCACAAAAATGATTGTAGGAACAATCAATCACTAAAAATTCACATACGAAGACGTGAGTTAAATCCAAAGAATTCGGTACCAAATCCATCAAAATGGATATTCCCAAAAATCCATAAAAAGAGGTCATCAAAGTCAATAATAAGTGATAACAACTAACCGGATCAACAAAAATCGATAAACCTTGGAAATTTACTCCAAAAATAGCCAAAATAGGCAAAACTGCACATTTCAAATGTCTGAAATTACCAACCAGACATCTGACAGACGTTTGGATGGATTTCCAGACGTTTGGATTTTGTCTTTGCCTTTTTGCGTTTTCCAGGTACCAATTCCAGACGTTTAGATTTTTCAACCAGACGTCTGAATTTGAAAACAGATGTCTGAAATTGAAACCAAACGTCTGAAATTTCCTAGTAGGCAAAAAATCAGCCTAGCCCAAAAAGGGCAACAATCCAAATTGGAAGCGATCGGACGAGCAACGAAGACTTGAGATTTATGCCAAGCGATAACCCAGTCTTACAAGCTCTTCGATACACCACCAAAAAAAGTCCAAACCACCAAGATAGCATTTTTAATGATTTTGACTTCAAAACACCAAAATTGGAAAATTCACAAAATCAACTCAAATCAAAAGCAAATGAACATCAATAAGAGTTAAGAATTCATACCTAACAACAAAGATAGATATAGACATAGATGTGAGATAAAAATCTCACCTTTTCACAAAAATAAGGAAGGAGAAGCTTGAAAGCAAAGGAAGAATCAACCACACTTCAACACAACCCAAATGAGCTTGAATCTAAGCTCAAAAGAAGAACATTCCCAAAGTTAGGTTTAGGAATTTCTGAAATTGAAAGGAGAATGAGTTGGAGAAGAAGAAGATGATGCTTACCAATAGCTTCTCTTTGGTTTGGGAGCTAGAACTTGATTTGCAAATGGAAACTAGGCTTGGAGTTTTAATTTCCTATTCCTCTCTCCATTCTTGATAAAGCTTGAGTATTAGGAAATAGAAATGAAGCAATGAAGAGAAGAGGGGTGAAGCTTGGGTCTAATGGGCTGAAACAAGACCAAAGCCCTAAGTGAAAAAGTAGCAAAATTCCACTAACTCCAAACATATCAAAGTTTACATTCAAAAAGATTGCAAACGTCATTTTGAACTCAATGGGGGTGGTATCGAGACCTAATTTGACCGTTTGCAAAAAAGTAGCTTTTCGGACAATAGTCCGACTAACGATGAATATTTAAAATAAAATATTTAAATATTCAATCGTACGGGTTGTTACAATAACACTTTCACTTCCGTTAGTAATACGCATTTCTCTTACATCATAAATATTTTTCTTTAAAAAAATATTCTGCAACTCATATGTACTTATCTATCTCTTGACATGACTTTAAAATCTTGGGCCTGTAGTTTCTTTATTGAAGCAGGAAAACACGTTAAGTAAATCAGAGCTCATTTTATGAATTTTTATGACTAATTTTGTTTTGCTTACATGCGAAAACCAAGTTACACAAACAAAATACCAAGACAACAAAAAATAATATATTTTAAAGTTGATAGCTAAAATAATATGAAAAGTAAATAATCGTATGTGATGCTTAAAGTACATTATGAATTGTAAGCACCGACAAAAATATATTTCTTAAATGACTGATAATAAAGAAATGGGAGAGAAAGACCACAAACATTACCTAACAAGCCATACTTCTGCAAAAAGGAGAACAAAGTTGTAGCATCCCAGTCATACTGGTGCTATGTAGGCTCCTGTGGTTTCGGTTTGATTAGTAAAGTACTTAAAAACAAGAATTAATTTATTAACACTATCACCATCCACAAGAATCATGATATTAATGATTAAACTTACTTCAAGTCCATATTTCAGGTTAGCTAGATTTCTTTTTGGCTAACAAGATCTGGCTTATTCACCGATGCATTGGTGTTAATCCAATGTTCATATTGTGCAGCAAGCATGATGAAGACATTCCTCGTCTATATTTCAAGTACACGTTTTCTACTTACATCTGAAAATAGTGTAGAGCAAAGCTGAAGCATCCAACAACACATGCAATAGTGCTAATTTTAGACTCATATAACGAAACGTTTAATCAATATGAAAAACAACAAAAGTAGTGGTATCGCAAAAATATCGCTTGACCTCTATATGATGCATTTGGCATAAGTGAAATAATAAGCTGTTCCTAGAACCACACAACCGATGTCGAGAAATTCAACAAACAACATAAAGCACTACAAACAAGTAACAAAGTGGGTCACCTACTTTACTATGGTAAAAAAGTTCCCGATACAATATAGAAATCAACATATATTCAGTAGGACGTTATAACATTAGCTTCATGGCTTCATTTCCACCATATTATGCTACCACAAATTACATAGGTGGCCAAAATACCAAATGGACTACAATCTGACAAAAATAGAACTACACCAGTGAACAAAGCTAGACATCAAACTGAGTAAGATTTAAGGTTAAAGGGTCTGATTTAAAGTGCAATTTGATTAAAAAATAAATATAACATGATATGCATATTGAGCCCAAAACAGCATCACTAAATAGTAGGTTTACCAATATAGATGAATATGATCAAGTCTAATAAAATAAATATCCAAAATCATAATACAAGAATATGAACAAGTCAACATTTAAGATTTAACAGTTACATTGTGTGAATTGATACATTTGTACAATCTAATCGATGCATTCGTCATATTGGTCTACATCGTCATAAAATAACAAGAAAGTTTATTCGACTTGATTATAACAGTTATAACTCGAACAAAATATATTTTCTTTTACCTAAAGAAATATATTTTGATTATATACGCTAATGACCACAACTAGAGTGGTGAGGTTCTAGAATGATTAAGAATCTTCGAATCGTAATCCATTGGTATCATTACCAATGTTTTAAAAAAAGATTATGTATTCTATCACGCTTGCTAAATAAAGGAACATCAAAAAGACATCATAAATCCGTCTCTGAGTTTAGCCGATTTACAGTAATAAAAAAATGTTCTGAACATAAAATGACTCGTTGAGCATAAGAGATGAGTGCAGACCTCAACTTGGAAGAAAGACTGTAAGTTGAAACTGATATTACCGCTGAAACAGTGAGATTTAAAAAAAAAGGTACTTAAAAAAACGCAACAAAGGTTTGATTTCGAAAATCAGATAACTCAAATTAGATCCATAAAGTACAAAAAGATGTATTGTCTCCGGCTTAAATACTTTAAATGTTTGGCAACAGTTTTTTGTCAGTTGCATATAAATCTTTGCATCAAATTTGCATACAAAAGTATTTTGACTTGATGGGCTATTCCTTAAACCAAGCGATCCAGACAGAAATAAAATCAAATTTCTTAAACAAATCATGCATAATAGACAAAAAGAAGTAAAATCAAAGCTACCTGCTTGCCCATTCGAAGAATAAGATAAGGATCGCTGCTTCTAACTTCACGAACAATGAGATTCTCTCCTCTTATTACTCACCGCAAAAATATCCAAATAGTTCCAACCAAATTCAATCTAGAAATGAGAAAATGTCCTGAAGAAAAAAACCCTAAATCGGATTCAAATAGGAAATGAACAATTTTAATTTTACATACATAAACCGCTCTCTAAAACAGCATACGAATTCAACTACTGCAAAACTATTTGATTTAAGAAATAACTACCTAAGATATTCATTGAGGCAAACAGCGAAACCCAGCTATTGATTGAGGTAGAGAACGACACACTGATATTGATTGAAGCGAATACCAAAACCCTGATATTGATTGAGGTGAAACACGACACCCTGATATTGATTGATGTGAATGAAACCTTGATAATGACTACGAACGGTGAAACCCTAGCTTGATGGAGAAAGAGACATGAAAAGTAAAATGAAAAATGAAGAGCTATGATAGACGTTTTAAGGGCAAAAGTACGCAAATTACAAAATTTTCCTAATAACTTTAAATTTATCATAGATCACCAAATGTTGTCACGGTAATAACCATTACAAATGGTTGTAATGGAAATAACCATAATAATTTAGTAACAGTTATAACCGTTACAAATTTAAAGCGGAAAAGTGTTACAAAATGGACTGTTTGGTGTAGTGTATTAATTTTATATTAACTTATAACATTTATAAATAAATTTGAATATGGTAGGACTAGAAATTAGCTAATAACATGGTTTATTGACTCCCTAGTGTGAACTTGGTCCTTGCTCAATATTTAAATAATTAAATCATGATCTAGACTGTACAATCTTTGTTGAAGTACAATATCGAGCACAAGCCTAGTCGCTTATAGATCATTCAGGTGAAATACAATTTCTATTGTATACTAAACGACACATCATAACCATATTTTGTTTATGTATCCTCTTCGTCATTACCGTGTCAATTAAATGTCAACGATTGGATCAGTGGCCAAAAACTTTAATATTAGTATTTAATTGCGTAGACTACATCAAATTTCTTGGTTCAATCCGATAACATTTATCAATCAACCAATTTACTTTGCCTAAAGAGTTTTACTTTAAGTCGACTATCAATTATAACGATACTAACTATCGACAATGAAGGAAAGGAATCTTCTTTTGGGCAATTGTCATTCCAAATGTTTCACTATGCAATAGCTATGGTCATAACACAATCATTGTGTGTTGTTACTGACCATAATCAAAGTACAGTCTAGTTACTCAAGGGTCAAAATTGTGATAACCCGGATTTTTGGACATCTATTAATTAGATAATTAACTTATTTTATTTAGATAAAAACATTCTGATAATTTGGAACGTCTGAATATATATACATATATATATATATATATATATATATGCATAAGTGGATTTGAAACTATAATAATTATTGAATCAACATGATGAATCTTATAGTAAATTAATAAATATATTAATAGATATGTGTAAACTTAGTAATATTGAAATTTTATGTCTATACATACACAGGAATATAGGGGGGTGTGTGTGTATGTAAAATAATTTGAAAACATTAATTTGAATACAAAATTTTCAAAAAATTGACCAAAGTAAAATGGACATTTTTAACACTAGTAATTATGTATTGTTATCAATTTAAGTATAATGTTAACTTAAATATAAAATTAAACAAGATTTAATAAAGGAATTAATATTCTTCCTTTCTAAATTACATAATTTATATAAACATAAACATATGTAAACATAATGTGTGTGTATATATATATATATATGAAGATAACTCATAAATAAATATAATTTGTAATATATAAACATGAGTAATAAATAAATGAGACAAGTATTTTTTTTAGAAAAAAGTACATAAAAACACAAAATTATTAAACGTAAAGAAATATATAAATAAAGGCTTTATACATGTGTAAGCTTCATAATACATGGAATAACATTTGTAGCTCTTGTTATACATGCAAGAGACAAATGTAAGTTAAGTGGCATATAATTTTACAAATGACAAACAATTCTCCTTTAATATTTTTATGTAAATAAACATTAGGAATGAGAAAATCAGTTTTCATTTTCTTCTCACTTTAAAAAAAAAAAAAAAACCTAGAAGCAAAAAAAAGAATTATATAATAAATCAGATGCAACAGCCTTCAACCTAATTCAAAGAGCAAGATCAACTCAGCTAGGATTCAATTTCAACCTATGCATCAAGAAGATCGGATTCAAGATTCAAATTAAGTTTCAGATTTTTCAAAATCTTCCTCTGTTCAAACAATTGCAGGTGAGTAAACAATCTTCATGGAGGATTCAATCTATTTTAAAATTTCTAAATGCATGCAATAGGTATCTGAAAGTAATATGTGATAATGGTTTGTATGGTTTAAATACGGACCGTATATATATATATATATATATATATATATATATATATATATATATATTTGTTCAGATTTTAAAATTTGATCAAAAAATAAAGTTCTTTTTCTCTGATCTTCTTTAGATCATGCTGTATAAACAAAATTTTCTTGTTATAACAGGAAATCAATTTTAAAAATAAATTCAAGCCAAATCTGAAACTAGATTTAGTAAAAGAAGAAGAAGAACAGTAAATATGAAAAATGTCAAAATCTCAATCTTAATATTTGAATGATTCAAGTATATAATCTGATTTGTTATCGAAATTGATGATTTTTAAAACAAAATCATGATTTTCAAACTGGTAAATCAAGAGAAAATGCATGTTGACCGTGGTCTGAGGTTTCATCATTATCTGGTGATCGGAGGGCTCGGGGTGGTCGGGTCCACTATTGGAGCAGGCTGAGGGCTCAGGGGTTCGGGCAAAAATGGTTGTGGGATTTTTCGATCACCAAGGCATCGGCGAGGGGTTGATTTAGGGTTTTGGGTTCTGATAGTAAGGTCTGGGTTCGCGAAAGTTTTACGTCATCGATGGGAATCCGACGTGATCGGTGATTGAAGAAAAGAAGGAGGTGAGCTAGGCAAAGCTTGGGCCGAAGTTTCACGGCCACCGGTGGACTGTGGTGGCGATGCTGGGGAGATTTGGTGACAGATTGGTTCATGGTTTCTTTCGAACTGCTCATTTTTGCTCTGGAGATTGGTTCATTGTTCTGATGGTCGGAGTCTATGAGAGTGTTGACGTCGACTTGGTGGCATCATCGGCGATGGGTCGGAGCAACGTCGATAGTCGTACATGTGTACATGTACATTTTTTTTGTATTTAGGAAGTTTGGTTTTGGGAAGATGTTCTGACTAGGGTTGATCTCGGGGTCATCGAGTGATTTTCTCGAAGCACAAGAGGGAGCGATGTCTCGAGTTCGAATTCGGTAATTGAGGTGAATAGCTCGGGTCTATTTTTTTTAACAATCCAGGTTTGAAAAATAGTGTATGAATAAGTTTTATTAAAGGTAAATAAATTCAAGTTTCTAGCTTAAAATTGAAAGGACGAGGTTATAAAAGGGACAACAAACAAGTTTTAAAGTTATAAATGGTAATATCAAGTTTATTAAATTCTGATGATGATTTAGGAAGTGATTAAGATAAATGATTGTCTTGAAATTAATTAAGGCTTGGTGATTAGGATTTACTAATTAGTTAATTATTGGAATTATTAATCAAAGCTTAATTAATTAAGGGTAGTATATTAAAGTTAATTAATTAAGGATAGATAAATTAAGGAGGATAACTAAGGATGTTCAATTAAGATAATTAATTCTTGTGATTAATTATGGTTAATTAATAAATGAAATTAATTAAAGGAACCATTAATTGAGGAAAGAAATTAGAGGATCATTAATTAATGTAATTAATTAATTAGGGAGACTAATTTAAGGTTAATTATTGTGAAGGGTTAAGGTTAATTAATCTATGTGGTAATTAAAGGTTAATTACCTAATGTAATTAAAGAAAAATTAATCAAGGAGGATTAAATAAAATGGTGGATTAAAGAATCATTAATTAATTGGTTTGTAATTAACTGATGTTAAGTAAGCAGGATTAAGGCAATCCAAGTAACTAAAGTTGGTGACTAATTTAATTGGAGATTGATTAAATTAATTAGGAATTATATCTAATAAATCTTGCTTATGGATGATTGAATGATATTGAATACCTTGGATTATTTGTTATTCCTGGTATGTGATTGAGATGCCATGTGATATGATGTTTGGGATATGGAATATCTATCTGTAATAGAATCGCTTTGTGAATATGTGCTCTGAATATGAATTAATTTATTTTCACTTAAATAATTTGGATTTAAGATGACACTGGTTTTGAATAGACCGGGGTCGGGTATCAGAAAATACCCGAAACCACTTCGAATAATAATTTAAAATTCATAATAAATTGGATATGTGAGATTAATCAGGTTGGAATGAATAAGTTAAGTAACCTGGACATTTAATCCTGGGAACTGTTGTGTGTAATAAATGATTTACTATAATAAGTAAGAACTCGTAAAAGTACGAGTTACCCTGGTAATTCACTTAAGTTATATAGCTTGGTATTTTATATTTTATGGGTTTACTCACACTGGTTTCCAGCCTGTCTCGGGTGTTACTTTGACGTAATGCTTGGGTCAGACCGAGTATTACAGATTTCCAGGTTAGGACATTTTCGAAGCTCAAGAGGCGAGCTGGATGGCAGGACATATGGAGTATTCCGCTGTGTATATTATTGCTATTTTTCTAGGACAAGTTGATTTTAACTGCCCAGTGTTGGTGTAATGGTTGTAGCTCTGATGTATTAATGTATATAAACATATAAAGTTTTCCTTTGTGTAACTACTATTATTTGATATCATATTTTATCTGCCGTGAATGTGAGATTCTATGAATCGTCTTCTGTTTCTTCTTCTATCTCTTTTCTTCTTTTCTCTAACTAACTGGAGTTTTCTGGGTCGAAAACTCTAGGTCGTTACAAAATACTCTCAACTCTGAAGACTACATCATGTCATTGCGAGGTCTTCTATTTTGACTTAATTATATTAAGAAATAAATGGCTCTCGTTGAGTCATCCTGTGACTGTTCCAAATAACCAAAAATATGTATTCCCTTGGTGCCTCCAATGGTTATAAGTAATTCATCGTATATCGTATAAAGAGCACTACGTACATTAGTCTCAATGGATGTATAGATTTTCTTTCCTCGGTGCATCTTAACTTCGAACAAGGAATAAATGTTTAAATATCGATTAAATACTCATGATTTTGAACCATTCATAACTACAACCGGTAAAATACTTCTGCTAAGGATTTTTTACTTATATATAAAAATATAATACCTTACTTATATATATCCTTTATACCCAATATAACAATACATGCAGTAATAAAATAAATGTAAAAGCATAATTCATTTCAAGCATGGTTCTCCATAAGAGTTAAGTTATATAACCAAATTACATAATTATCCAAAGGATGCGTTATTAGCTCCATCACTCTCTGCATTAATTAATTGTCCTTGGCACATTTTCTACTATGTTGTAAAACTATGCCTTTTTCTGCCAAACTAATTACCTCATATGTCCACATCTGTTATATAATCTATTATGTCTTATTGCCCATAGTCGATTGCTATTAATTCATGATTGGGTGTTTAAGACCCCTTCTTCATCCATTGTTCTTCAAAAGCTTGGGCTACAACTTCTCTGGCTTCTTCTCCATTGTTTTCATCCCGTTCATTGTTTTCATTAATAGCATCCATTTTTTCAGTAGTATTTAGATACGTAGTACTACTTGTTGCAACAAAATGTTTATTTACGTTCCTCATAACATCTCGAACATGAATTGCGAGATGTCAAACAATTAAAAATGGCTCTTATGGTCAATCATTTTGAGACATGAATTGAGGTAACGAAGCGTGTTCTTGATTTTGCAAGTAATGTGATCGATGTTGAGGTGCAATATTGTGGTAAATTTATTTAGTAGTTTTGTTGTTGAGATATGCATTAGTTTGACATTGATGACTAAGGAAATATGACATTGATGTTAAGGAGGAATATTATGATATTGTGATGCAAATTTGGAGCATAGTTATATTTCTAATGTTGTAGCACGATTTGTTATTGTTTTCGAGGAAATATATTTGGATATTTGGAAGAAGGGCAAGGCATGCTAGTCGGGTTAGGTTGAGGATGTTTAAATTGTGCTTGTCTATTGTTGTTCAGTTTTTTTGGTCGGTTTCTCCATTTTATTGAGATACGCAGAAGAATATCAAGAAAAAACTGTAGAAGAAACGATGGTGAAAAACTATTCCTCTATCCCCATTTCGTCAGTCCTTATGTGCCCATCACATATTAGCCGTTGGTTTTTCCATCATCACCTTATATTTTATCTATAACATCCTGATATTTTCAACCATTCGCATCCACACATGCCAGATTTGAATTGCTTAAAATACCAGATTGTTAATTTATATTTGGCAAAACTCAGCATATATAGTAAATAATTAAATCACAGAATCACAGACACAGAGTAATATATAATATACAATATGCAGTGGAAACAAAATGAATAGTAGTTCATGAAGCTACTATGTATACAAGAGTTAAATAGGATACAATAGAAGTTTCAAATAAAATAGTCAAATACAAGATCAGAATACATCAATAGAATAAATTGAATAACCGCAAGCTAAAAAGATGTAGATGGATCTCCACATGAAGCTCCAACTCCAAAGGTGAGTCTCAAAAGTTGTATCACTCAGTCTGACTTGAGCGTAAAGAAAAACACAAAACACTCAAGTCAGGATTAACGTTCTTATATCAATAAATCCAACTCAAGTGAAATAACAACTGAAATACAAGTAAATCAAAGGATGTTTGGGATAACCATCCTATAAGGATCCGTTAAACTATCTACTATGCAGTAATATATGCTATTATAATAATGTCTAAAATAAAATAAACTATTTAACAATAGCGCTAGGTTGTTACCCATATCCCCCTTGACACATTTTATAGTGCCAATAGTCTATACAGTACCGTAGTACCTCCAAATCAGGAGGCTACCAAAGGATTCCCCATAGGTACGACACATATCAAACTCGTATAAGGCGTGCTAGGGTAGGTGACATGGCACAACTAGGCAATGCCAGTGTAGATAAACCAATTACACTTCCGGCCTGGTGGTAACACATAGCAGCCACTACCGCCCACCTTGAGCTACACTCCTAAATCAAAAATCAAAAGTGGCCATCAAATCAATCACAAAGTCAGAATATAATATCGAAGGAGTGTGTCCGATCGGAGGAGCTACCTTACTTGGCCCGCCGATTGCTCCTTTTTTAGCCACCTTATGCCAACTCACGGGAGTTGGGTCCATGTATATACCTCATCTAGGATCATCGCCAACATCCTACTTCATTTTGGAATCTCCACAGCGTACACGATTGTTAAAGTGGTTTTCAGAGTTGGCAGAGAGTATGACAACTTCCGATCGCGGTCACTTTAACAACCAAACGTTATCATAACACCGCGATCATTTCAAAATAGTTTGTACTTTAAAATCAAAATATCATTGTCATTTCAAAACCATATCAATACGATATCATTTCTATTTCAAAACAAAATACGATATCATTTCCATTTCAAATATATCCATTTCCAAAATCATAGCACTTTCAAAGTTATAACACTTTCAAAACCAAGCACTTGAAATTATAACACTTTCGTGACAAAACACTTGAAATTATAACGCTTTCAATACATAATACTTTGAAATTCATAACTTTGAAACATAACATCCACCACTTAAACAGTTTAGATATTAAAATAGTATATATAAAATAGTTTATAAAGTAAAATAATTTATATAAAATATATATAAGTTAAGATAGTTTATATTAAAATAGTTTATATTAAAATAGTCTATATCAAAATAGTTTGAAAGTAAAATATATAAATAGTTTTAAATAAAATTTAAAAATACTTTATATAATAAAATAGCTTCCTCAAATTTCACAAATCAATTCCAAATCAATTCGAATTCCAAATATTCAAATTTAATCCAATCTCAAATCATCAATTTCAATTCAATTCAGTTTCTCAATAAACCATTCCAAACTATATCGATTTGAAAAACAGATTTGAACCACAAAATAAACCATTTCAATTTCAATATTTTCAAAGCTTTAAATACTCAAACGTTTCAAAACTAGATTTGATAATTTCATATATATATATCAAATTAAGTTTACTATTATTTAGTTTTGAAATATTTACTTACTAAATCCAAAATCATTTAAATAAAACCTCAAATCTCAAATAATTAAATATTTCCTTCAATTTATTTAAACTTGAAATATTCATTTAATAACCTTTAACCAAAATCAAATCATAAAATCATATCCTTAAAATCCCAACTTTAATAAATTTCAAATGAAACTTATTTGAGTATAATACTTAAATAAATTCAATTTCAAAACACTGGAAATCATTTCAATATATATATATATATATATATATATATATGTGTGTATATATATGTTGACCAATGGTGTCTATATATAATTTTCTATCTTATGGTCAAGTGATACGGATATTTATCATTTCAATCCGCGATTTAAATCTATACGGGTATATATCATTTCAACCCGCAATCCCAATTCAATCAAATGAAAATCACTTGGGTCTATCATTTCAACCCATAACGATTTTCTATTATTCTACAGATTGTTCGGGTATGTATCATTTCAACCCGTAGTGAATTCTATATTAACAGGGAACTTGCAGAGTGATAACAGATATGATAATAATATAACAGGCATAAGTCATCAATATTAATAACAGATAGTATTGTCAGGTGTCACAGGTGAATAGATACAGATAATTGCATATATATAATAAGATAAATAACTAACAACAGCATATTTCAATTGTCGTTTCAATTGAAATCAAATTTAATAAATATAAGAACATTAATCATGAGTGATTGCTCACCTTTCGAGGCTAGATGGATAGATAATGAGCACAACTTCTAAAGCAAAGCTAGACTAGCACGAATTCGATGACAAAGCTAATAGATAAAGAATAGACGAAGCAATTAGAATCAGTTTGGAAGAAACAACAAATACATATATATTTAAAAATCAAAATTTAATTTAAAAAAATATTGAAATAATATGAAACTAAAATCATTGTTTTAATTAAATACATATGATAAAACAGCATATATACATTATATAGGTAAACTAGACTTTATTTAAATTATAATATATATGTACTTACATTTATAAATCCATACATATCATATATAGCAACACACTATAACAGGTAAAATTGAAATCAAAAGGCAACATGCTATAGATAAGACAGAACATATTATATATATATATATATATATATATATGTATGTATGTATATACTTTTAAATCATATTACCACATAACAATATGTACAAATTGACAACATAACAAAAATATGGAAACATAAAATTGTACACATCTTACAAAACAATATGTATAAATTAACACACTAAGCTTTAAAATATACACACATACACATATATGCATCCAAATATATGATATATCTCTTCGCCTTAAACTATAACTGTTTTTACATATGTACATTCGATTGTAAGAGAACAACATTATACTATATAAACATTTAGCTGAAAAACAGACATGGATTGATAAGACAAGTTAGAAGTTTTATAACACAATATATAATAATATATTGTGAGCTGTATACCGCACATACATAAATATATGCCTTCACTTTATATTTTTATATGTTGAACCCATACTTTTAAAATCATTATTAATATATACATAAAGGCAAGACGGAAAAACACATTTTCGAAATATATATATGACATACCTATATATATAAATACAAATATATAAACTAGTCTTATATATAAGTATACTTATAGTATAACCAATCGGTTTTATGTATACACTTCTTGTATAAAATAATATACTTACCGTGATATATGTACAAAACATAAATAACATATTAGTATAACTTCCATTGTAAGAAAAATATATAGTAACTGTATATATATACAGTAGATCCAACAAATATATATGCTATAAACATACTAATATAACATTATATATTAAAATATGTAAACGTGTACAACATTATATGTATTATACCTTATATACACACGTGATACTGTGCGCAGGGTGGAATGGCTGACCAGTGACTAGGAGGTGGACAGTTTGACAACGGCGATGGGTCAGGCGAGGAGGCTAGGGGATGCAGTAGTACTGAGTTCGTTGGGTTAAGCAGGTGGGTTTGGGGTTAAAGGCAAAGCAAGTGGACGTGGTGATGTTATGAGGTGGTTCGGCTTGGGCAAATTTGGTTTTGCTTATGATTTTAAGAGGGAGGATGGGAAGATGATTGGCAGGCTAAGGAAGATAAATGGGAGACGAAGCAACCGTAAATTGGTTTCTTTTTTTGAGAACAGAAATGAACGAACTGAACGATAGAACCAATAATTTGGGAACCTGGAGAATATGGAAAGTTAGCGTTGAATCCAAAAATAATATTAATAACCTGACCATTGAAATTATATAGTGAATTTTAATGGTCACCGGAACTCAAAAGGTTAAAAATTGAGTACCGATATGGTTATCGATGTACTGATTCCACGGTGTACCAAACCTCGAAATACAGAAGTGAATATACCGTATAGATCAGCACGACGAGACGATCAAAACGGTATACAAACATCAGTGGTATGACCATCATATCAAAAGTCAATAATCGGTACCGAAAATGCTGCAAATGCGTCGAAAATAGGATCAACAAAGCAATAGAGTTTCAAATTTGAAGAAATGAAATATGACGTCTCACCCAGAAGATGATTTGCAAATTTTCTATAGAAAAATATTCAGGTTGGAAAACATTTTATTATTATCATTTGTTAACTGATTTGAATTGAAATAGAATTACATAATAAACATCCATATTATCTGATGAAAATTTACCATTTGCTATGTTTAAGTAGACATATTCCGAATATTAAATTTTCATTTCAATTTTTCATTATTTAAAATTTCATAAAAATTCAATTAATTAAATAAATAAAACCACTTAAAATTTACGGATCGTTACACTCTCACTCACTCAAAACTTTTCATCCCCGAAAAGGAAGGAGATGGGAGAATAAAAGCAACCAAAAAAATAGATTGAAAAATAATATAAAAAAATTAATTTAAAACCATATAGGTTATTAATTTAAATTAATTAATATTCAATAATTGATTTAAATTCAAGGTATTTCAATAAGTTATTTAATTTCAATTTATTAATGTTTGTTACAAAAAGGTTTCTTTCGAAACAAAATTTTATTTAATTTGTCTCATTTATTATTCAACCAACTTATTATTCTATTTATCTCTATTATCATTTTATAATTAAAACTTAAATGCATACATTTACTATAACCACTCAAATTTTATTTATAAAATCATTTCATATTGTATATTATCCCATTAAAGTCAACTTCTGAATAATTTAGGTAAGTTGTATTAAATGTAATTGGGTATTATACAAGTAAAATTTTCCAATACAATTATTTCAAATTTAGTATTCATTAAAAAATTTGACTTTATTTTAAAATTGGGATCGTCTTTTATCAAAATTTAAGAACTAAATTTTTCGATTAACTTCAAACAATTTAGAGATAAATATATATACCATATATCAACTCAAATCTATTATCATATACTTATATATTATGCTATATATATATATATATATATATATTATAAATCAAGTCATATTTCAGAAATTCAAAACAATTTATTTTTCAAAACAAAAGTGTATGAAAGCTACAGAATGGTCTTTTCACTCTGAAACTCGAAAATGAATGTCGATGATGCGGCCGCCATCACCGAAATTATTTCCAGCGACAAAAAAGAAGAGTACTGAGTTAAAACTTTAAAAAAAAATTGGAAAAAATTTATATTCGAAAATACCTTTAGATAATATGCATTTTAAAACCAAAGTTTGAAATCAACAAAAAATTAAATTCTCAAATTCTTGATTTAAATTCATTTGAATTCCAAATCAATTTATAAACCAAGTTTATAATTTTTTTATTTATTCTACGTGGCAATAGTCATTGGTTTACAAAACAATAATTGATAATCAAATATAATCATTTAGTTAACCAATACATTTAACAATTATCTTTAAGAGAATTTACTTATATATAATATAATCATACAAAATTTATTTTATTTACTAAATTAGAAAACAATATTGGGTCAGTTTTCTTTGTTCAAGTGTTTTAGAAATCCTATCGATAGCGTTGATCAGACGAATCGATCGAAAACCCAAATCAACATTAACAACTCAAACAACACAACATATAAAACATTTTAATATTAAATAAAATACACTCCCTCACTCGATGATTCCAGAATGCATTTCAAAACAAAGTTAGAGATTCAAGTACAAGGGGACTCTAACCATAGAGAATTTTAATTCGAAGATAGGTTCAAAATGAAGATGAGGAGGTTAAACTAAAAGATGGATATACTAATATTAATCGTGGGTGACCTTAACTGGGTCAACCATGACTTCAAGAATAGATCGATGTAGAATTCTGAGGAAAATTAACCTTTGATCACAAGAGAATAGTATTCGGGCTTTCCGAGGATATAGAAATCTCTAGTGAATCGATACTTGTTGTAATAGAGTTTCATCCCTTTACAAATCATTCAAAGATTGGCGAAACCACCGGTTTATTATAGAGATCATTCGAAGTGGAGTTATGGAATACTCCAAAATTAAAAGAATACGAATAGGGAGAGGAAAGAATGGATGTTGGAACCGAGGGGAATGTTCCAAAATTCAAAGTAAACCGAGTCAAAGAGGAAATAATTCAAGTACGGACGAAAGTGATTCTGTAATTAAATTTACTCTATATACCGAGTTTTGCATAAAACCAAAGCTCTGATACCACATGCAACATCCTGATATTTTCAACCATTCACATCCACACATGCCGGATTTAAACTGCTCAACTTACCAGATTGTTAATTTATATTTGGCAAAACTCGGCATATACAGTAAATAATTTGATCATAGAATCACAGACATAGAGTAATATACAATATACAATATGCAACGGAAATAAAGTGAATAGTAGTTCATGAAGCTACTATATATATAAGAGTTAAATAAGATACAATAGAAGTTTCAAATAAAATAGTCAAATACAAGATCAGAATACATCACTGGAATCAAGTGAATAACTGCAAGCGGAAAAGATGCAGTTGGATCTCCAAACGAAGCTCCAACTCCAAAGGTGAGTCTCAAAAGCTGTATCACTCGGTCGACCCGAGGGTAAAGCAAAAAACAAAATTCTCGAGTCGGAGTTAACATTCTTATATCAATGAATCCAACTCAACTAAAATAACAACTGAAATACATATAATTCAAAGAATGTTTGGGATAACCATCCTGTAAGGATCTGTTAAACTATCTACTATGTAGTAATATACGCTATTATAATAATGTCGAAAGTAAAGTAAACTATTTTAAAATAGCGTTAAGGCATTACCCATATCCTCCTTAACACATTTTATAGTGCCAATAGTCTATACAGTACCGTTGTACCACCAGATCAGGAGGCTACCAGAGGATGCTCCATATGGAGGACACAAATCAAAATCGTATATGGCACACTAGGGTGGACGACACGGCACAACTAGGCAATGTCAGGATAGATATACCAATTACACTTCCAGGTTGGTGGTAATGCATAGCAGCCACTACCGCCCACCTCGAGCCACACTCCCAAATCAACAAATCAAAAGTGACCACCAAATCAATCACAAAGTCAGAATATAGTATCGAAGGAGTGTGTCCGATCGGAAGAGCTACCTCACTTGGTCAGTCGATTACTTCTATTTAGCCACCTTATGCCGACTCACGGGAGTTAGGTCCACGTATATACCTCATATAGGATCGTCGCCACCATCCTACTTCATTGTGGAATCTCCACAGCGTACACGGTACTTGAAGTGGTTTTCAGAGTTGGCAGAGAGTATGACAACTTCCGATCCCGGTCTCTTTAACAACCAAACGTTATTATAACATCATGGTCATTTCAAAATAGTTATACTTTAAAACCAAAATATCATTGCCATTTCAAAACCATATCAATACGATATCATTTTCATTTCAAAACCAAATACGGTTTCATTTCCATTTCAAATATATCCATTTTCAAAATCATAGCACTTTCAAAGTTATTGCACTTTCGAAGCCAAACACTTGAAATTATAACACTTAAAACAAAACACTTGAAATTATAACACTTTCAAAACATAATACTTTGAAATTCATAACTTTGAAACATAACTTCCACCACTTAAACCGTTTGGATATTAAAATAGTATATATAATGAAAAAGTTTATAAAGTGAAATAGTTTATATAAAATAAATATAAGTTAAGATAGTTTATATTAAAATAGTTTATAAAGTAAAAAATATAAATAGTTTTAAACAAAATTTAAAAATACTTTATATAATAAAATAGCTTTCTCAAATTTCACAAATCAATTCCAAGTTAACTCGAATTCCAAAAATTCAAATTTAATCTAATCTCAAATCATCAATTCCAATTCAATTCAGTTTCTCAATAAACCATTCGAAAATATATCGGTTTCAAAAACAGATTTGAACCACAAAATAAACCATTTCAATTTCAATATTTTCAAAGCTTGAAATACTCAAATATTTCAAAACTAGATTTGATAATTTCATATATATATATATATATATATATATATATATATATATATATATATATATATATATATATATTAAATTGAATTTACTATTATTTAATTTTGAAATATTTACTTACTAAATCCAATATCATTTAAATAAAACCAAAAATCTCAAATAATTAAATATTTCCTTCAATTTATTTAAACCTAAAATATTCATTTAATAACCTTAAACCAAAATCAAGTTATAAAATCATATCTTTAAAATCCCAAATTTAATAAATTTCAAATCAAACTTATTTGAGTATAATATTTAAATAAATTCAATTTCAAAACATTGGGAATCATTTCAAAATATATATACACTTTGACTAACGGTGTCTGTATATAATTTTCTATCCTATGGTCAAGTAATGCAGATACTTATCATTTCAATCCACAATTTAAATCTATACGGATATATATCATTTCAACACGCAATTCCAAATTCAATCAAATGAAAAATGCTTGGGTCCATCATTTCAACCTATAACGATTTTCTCCTATTCTACAGATCGTTCGGGTGTGTATCATTTCAACCCATAGTGAATTCTATATTAACAGGGAACTTGCAGAGTGATAACAGATATGATAATAATATAATAGGCATAAATCATCAATATTAATAATAGATAGTATTGTCAGGTGTCACAGGTGAATAGATATAGAAAATTGCATATATATATATAACAAGATAAATAACTAACAGCGGCATATTTCACTTATCGTTTCAATTGATATCAAATTTAATGAATATAAAAACGTTAATCGTGAGTGATTGCTCATCTTTCGAGGCTAGATGGATAGACAATGAAGTTGAGTAACGAAATGCAAGCACAACTTCCAAAGCAAAGCTAGACTGGCACAAATTCGACAATAGGGGTGACAGATAAGGAATGGATGAAGCAATTAGAATCAGTTTGGAAGAAATAGCAAATACATATATATTCAAAAATCAAAATTTAATTTAAAACAAATATTGAAATAATATGAAATTAAAATCATTGTTTTAATTAAACACATAAAATAAAACAACACATATACATTATGTAGGTAAACTAGGCTTTATATAAATTATACTATATATGTACTTACATTTATAAATCCATACATATCATATATAGCAATACACTATAACAGGTAAACTTGAAATCAAAGAGAAACATATTATATATAAGACATAACATATTATATATGTGTACATACTTTTAAATCATATTATCACATATCAATATGTACAAATTGACAACATAACAAAAATCTAGAAAGATAAAATTGTATACAGCTTACTGAACAATATGTATAAATTGACACACTAAGCCTTAAATATATATATATATATACCTTTTTCTTATATATATGCATCCAAATATACGATATAACTCTTCACCGGAAACTGTAACCTAGTTAACTGTTATTATATGTACAATCGATTATAAGAAAACAACTTTATACTATATAAACATTTAGCTGCAAAATAGACAAGGATTGATAAGACTAGTCAGAAGTTTTATAACACAATATATAATGATATAATGTGAGCTATATCCTGCACACACATAAAATATATGCCTTCACTTTATATTTGTATATATTGAACCCATACTTTTAAAATAATTATTAATATTTACATAAAGGTAAAACGGAAACCCACATTTTCGAAACACATATATGACATACCTATATATATATACACAAATATATAAACTAGTCTGATATATAAGTATACTTAGTATAACAAATTGGTTTTATGTATATACTTCTTGTATAAAATAATATACTTACCATGATAAGTATACAGAATATAAATAACATATTAGTATAACTTCCATTGTAAAAAAATATGTATATAGTAACCATATATATACAGCAGATCCAACAAATATATATGTTATAAACATACCAATATAACTTTATATATTAAAATATGTATACGTGTGCAACATTATATATATATTATACCTTATATACATATGCGCTAATATGAGAGGAGTAGATAAGGTAACAGAAGAGGAGTAGATAAGGTAACAGAAGAGGAGAGGTCGGCACTTGTCGGAGCGGCACGAGGCTGTGCACGCGGGGTGGAATAGCTGGCCAGTGACTAGGCGGTGAAGGGTTCGACAACTGCCGATGGGTAAGGCAAGGAGTCTAGGGGATGCAGCAGTTCGGAGTTCGTCGGGTTAAGTAGGTGGGTTTGGGGTTCAAGGAAAAGCAAGTGGACGTGGTGATGCTATAAGGAGGTACGGCCTGGGCAAATTTGGTTTTGCTGATGGTTTCAAGAGGGAGGATGGGAAGATGAGTGGCATGTTAAGGAAGATAAATGGGAGATGAAGCAACCGCAAATTGGTTTATTTTTTTAAGAACAGAATTGAACAAATTGAAAGATGGAACCAATAATTTAGGAACCCGGAGAATATGGAAAGTTGGCGTTGAATTCAAAGACAATATTAGTAACCTGACCATTGTAATTATTTGGCGAATTTTAATGGTCACCGAAAAAATTGAGTACCGTTACGGTTATCGATGTACTAATTCCACGGTATCAAAACCTCGAAATGCAAAAGTGAATATACCCGGAGATCAGCATGACGAGATTATCCAAACGACATACAAACATCAGTGTACGACCATCGTATCAAAAGTCGATAATCAGTACCGAAAATACTGCAAATCTATCGAAAATAAGATCAACAAAGCAATAGCGGTTCAAATTTGAAGAAATAAAATATGATGTCTCACTCAGAAGATGATTTACATATTTTCTATAAAAATATTCAGACATGGAAAACATTTTATTATCATCAATTATTAACTGATTTGAATTGAAATAGTATTACACAATAAAAATAAACTTCCATATTATGTGATAAAAATTTACCATTTACTATGTTTAAGTAGACGTATTTCAAATATTAAATTTTCATTTCAAATTTTTGTTATTTAAAAATTTCACATAAATTCAATTAATTAAATAAATAAAACCACTTAAAATTTATGGGTCATTACATGATCATAAAGGTCTCACATATTATTTAGATATAGGTTGAGATTTAACGGGGGACATGATGACATACAAAACAGGACAGAGGAATTGGTGCGGCTACGGTGTATTGGTGGAGAAGAGACTGTTTTACACGGAGATAAAATTCCATTCCATCATTGCCATTGGCAATTCATTATCCTACATCCTCCTCTACATGAATCAACGGTCCATGAGATTTTTCTACTATTATGCCAAAATATAGAACTTTCTGCCTGAACTTGTCACTTCCTTGCCACTTTCCATTTAGCACAGCTTAAATAAAGAATGAGTCAACTAACATACAAGTGCTTATACATAATGTAATAGGTGTTTTAGGGTTATGTTGGTAATTTGTTTGTATCAACCATACCAATAATATATCCAGTCATTTGTATCACAATGTAACGGTGCAATATAATATCAATACAATAAATCTCAATTCATTATTGTATATTCTTTTATGGTATCAGAGTAACAATTGGCCTAGCGGCACCTGAAGATCATCATAGCCACTTCATCAGATCAGTTTCATCACTTGAAGGTGGTTGTACATCAGTCTCCTCAAATTTAGCCTCATCATTAAAGTTTTTATCCATTTCTTGACCAAGATCTAGCATGTATCTGCTATTAGATCATCAGAATCACTACTTAATAGCATTTATTGATTCTGATCATCGTGCCTCGCCTATACCTCATCAAAGAAGCCTCATTACATAAGATAGGCTGCATTTTTCTTCTCCTCGGTATACTATCCTCATTGGAGAAGGAATTTTTTCATCTTTTACCTTCAAATTTCAATCAAGAATCATATTCTTGTTTGCTGTTAGGCAAGTTAAAATCTCCTTTCAGCAATTCTACTATTGGCTGCATACTTATCAATTTGCCTCGCCAATAAATCAACCTTTAACCCACTATCTTGATCCATATTTTTCATCATGGCCAGAGATGACGATGACCACTCAACCACCACATCACCTGCATGAAGAAACACCATCACCTCAATCAATGAACATTCCACACTGTAAATAATTAAACCCAAAATTCAGTTAGCAGTTCAACTTGGTGAAATCAACTACCTACTTTGGAAATATCAAACTGAGACAGCAATAAGAGGCTATGGTCTTGAAGAATATATTAATGGTACACTTTCCATTCCACCAAAGATGAAGAGATGGTGAAGACAAGTTAACAACTAATAAAGAATATATAAGCTATTAAAGGAAAGATAGTTTATTAGCTTTTTGGCCAATGTCATCAACCAGTGTAAGCCTCCTATCTTAAATTGTTGGTTACAAAACTTCATAAGAAATATAGGAAACTGTAGAACAGATTTTTAACTCATAATACGCTTCAAGAATCATGCATTACAAGAGACTACTTCAAAGGTGAAGAAGAGACAACATGTCAATAGGAGAGTACTTAGCTACAGTCAAGACTTATTGTGATTTACTTGATACTACTGGCCACAAAGTTTTAGAAACAGAACGTATTCTAACAATTCTAAGTGGTTTGGATGAAGAATATGAATCAGTTGTGGCTATTATATCATCAAAGAGACCCTACAAAATAAAAGTATGTTCATTCCACTCTTTTAGCACACGAAGGAAGAATAATGAAAAAGAAGACACTAAATTCAGATCTATCAGTGAATTATACATCAAATGTTAAAACAAGAATCAAGAAAGATCAACAAACAATAATTTTCAACAAAGCAATTAAAGGGGTGGTCAAAACTATAGAGGCCAAGGTAGAGAAAGGTTCAATAACTCAAACAGGTTGAGATGTCAAATTTGTGAAAAGTTTGGACATACTGGAGCTAAATGCTACTTCAGGCTTGATCAAAACATTGTAGTAAACCAAAAAAAAAAATCAAAGAGGGTTCAACCGAAATGTCAACCTAGCACACTCAAAGTCGGACTCAAGAAGTCGAGGCAACAGTTCAAGAAGTCATGGTGAAATGGAGGAGCAAACAAAATCATATGACATGCAATATGAAGACTGGTATCCAGATTCAGATGCAACAAATCACATCACCAGCAATCTAGGCAATTTCAACCTTGGAAACAAGGAACATAAAGGTAAATTGTCTATTTATACAGATAATGGTAAGTCAATAAAAATCACTCATGTTGGTAATACTAACAATGGAAAAGAGAATTGCATCTCAATAATCTAAATAAAGTACCACAAATAAAATAAAATTTAATGATTATTTCTTAGTTTGTCAATGATAATCAAGTTTATTTTTAATTTTACCTAAAATACTGCTTAGTTAGGGACTTACCAAATTAAGAAATCTTACTATAGGGTAATGTGAAAAATAGGATATGCATTTCCAATCTTGTGCAGAATTGTAAGCCAACAAATCAAAGAAAATGGTGTAATTACTCTAAATGTGACACTAACATTGACAATAAAAATATATTTGATTTGTTGCACTGTAAACTGGGTCATCCTAGGGTAGATGTCGTAAAACAAGTATTAAATAATAACAATATTGAATTTTGAAATCTATCATTACCCTATATGTGTACTTCGTGTCAAATGGGAAAAGTCATAAGCTGCCATTTCATGAATCAACAACTAAATACAATAATCCTTTAGAAATGGTAGCAACTGACCTATGGGGTCCAACCTCAGTTAACACTGATTATGTTTTTAATTACTATGTGTCATCGTAGCGTCTTTTTCTATATGTACTTGGATATATTTTCTTAAATCAAAAGCAAAAACACAAAGAGTAGTGGTTCAATTTATTACTTAGGCAGAAAAGCAAACAAATCATAAATTAAAGATAATTCAGACTGATGGAGGAGCTGAATTCAAACCATTGAAGGAGTCTTTTTTAGAGAAGGGAATAATACATAAAATCACTTGCCCACATACTTTTGAAAAGAATGGTTTGGTTGAAAGAAAGTGCATGCACATTGTTGATACAAGGCTCACTACTAGCACAAGGATCAATGCCATTGAAATTCTGGCCAGACTCTTTCAACGCAACAGTGTTTCTCATCAATAGGTTGCCAACCAAAGTTTTGGAAAACAAAGTACCCATAGAAATGATATTGAATACATCACCTGACTATACCAGACTTAAAGCATTTGGACGCCTACGCTTTCCATACATGAGGCCATTCCACTCACAAGTTAAGTTTCAGATCCTTAACATGCACTTTCATTAGCAATGGAGCAAATCAAAAAGGGTACAAGTGTCTAACCAATGAGTGAAAAGTGATCATCTCAGGACGTTTTGCCTTCAATGAGCATGTCTTTCCCTTTGCCAATCCTGAAATAAAAACCACACAAAAAGTTGACAATGCTAAAGCATCTCTTCATCCTATCCCAACTTACTCTGATGAGCAATATAAAAGAGCTCAAATTGATACTCAAAGATACTCAGGATCATAACACACTATGTCTAGTGAAAGACCAAGTCAGGATACAAACGAAAATTCTGACAACTATAATTTCAAAAATCAAGCAAATGAAAGTTCAAATCATCCTGAAGGACCATCACTTAGTTCACATCAGGCCAATGAATCAAGTATCAGTCAAGTTCAAACACCTGCAAGAGAAGGACTTCATATGACAACAAGATCAAAACATTGAATCTTTAAGCCTAAAGTCTATACTGTACTATTAGATCATGATGAACCAACCAATTATGAAGAAGAACAAAAGACAAAAAGTAGAAATCAGCCATGGATAAAGAATACAATGCATTGATAAAGAACAAAAATTGGAGTATTGTTTCAGTACCAAGGGTTAAAAACATCACAGGCTATAAATGGACATACAAGCTTGAAAGAAATTCAGATGGCAGAACAGCAAAACACAAAGTAAGAGTGGTTGCAAAGGGAGGATAGAAAAACACAAAGTAAGAATGGTTGCAAAGGGATATTCTCAATAATATGACTTTAATTTTAGCAAAACCTTTTCTCTTGTAATTAAGCCAACAACAATAATAGTAATACTTACAGTGGCATTGCATAATAAGTGGAAAATTAGACAATAAGATGTCAACAATTCATTTCTAAATGGTGAACTTCAGGAAAAGGTATATATGTGCCAACCACTTGGCTACGTTTAGGGTGACAACAAAGAAATGATGTGAAAACTACACAAGGCAATTTATAGGCTCAAACAAGCACCAAGGCTCCGGTATGAGAAACTCAAAACTACTTTAATCAATTTAGGCTATAAACCAACCAGATCTGACAACTCCCTCTATGTTAAAAAATAAGGAGCAAGCCTACAATCTACGTACTGGTCTATATAGACGACTTTATAATTATTGGAAACAATAATGAGCAAATCAAAAGTGTCATAAGTTGTCTAAACAACACATTTTCAATCAAAAACTTGGGAAATTTAAGCACTTTTTTAGGAATTAAGGCCATCGAAAAATCAGAAACTGAACTTGTGTTATGTCAAAGGAAATTCACATTGGATATCTTAAACAGGGCAAAAATGTTTGAAGCTAAAACCTTTGCCAGCACCAATGTAAATAACTTGCATCTATCCAAACATAGAGGAGAAGCTGTGGAAAATGAAAAGCATTACAGAAGCATTGTGGGTGTGTTGCAATATGTTACCATTTACTAGACCATATATATCATCAACATAAATAAATTATGTCAATACATGCAAAAGCCATCAGAAGATCAATGGAAAGCAGTAAAACGAATTCTACCATATCTAAAAGGTACAATAAATCAAGGAATATGGTTAAAGACATGTAAAACACTAAGTATTCAAAGATAGGCTGATGTGGATCAGACATCAGATTCCGATGACCGAACATCCAAAACTGGCTACTGCATCTATTTAGGCGACAATTCAATATCCTGTTGTCAAAGAAGCAATCAACACTATCTCGTCCAAGCACTAAAGCCGAATATTGATGTGTTGCAAGCGCAACAACTGAAGTTATGTGGCTTGAATCACTCATAAGAGAAATTGGAGTTTATCTCACAAGAAAGTCAATAATCTGGTGCGACAACCTAAGTACAGTGTTTCTCCTATCCAATCTCATCCTTCATTCATGAATGAAGCATATATAAATTGATTTGTACTTCGTTCGTAAACAAGTTACTAAGGGAAATCTAGGCATAAATCAGCAAGCCATTAAAGACATTCCCACAAAACCACTCTCGAAGAGTAATTTTGCGAGATTGAAATCCTTTTTGAAAATTGAAGAAGCGACCGATGTTTCAGAAGGAAAAGAAACGTTTCAGAAGGAAAAGAAACCTACTTACATTTGCCGGGGAAAAATAAAGAATGAGTCAAATAATATACGAGTGCTTATACATAATATAATAGGATTTTAGGGTTATATTGGTAATTTGTTTGTATCAACCGAACCAATATATTTAGCCAGTTAATCATATCACACTGCAATTATGTAATACAATATCAATACAATAAATCTCAGTTCACTATTGTATATTCTTTTAAGCTTTAAAACGATATGCACTGTCATTTTATATGTTGACCTCTATGATTCTTGGATGCAACGCAGATTGTATTGTGTGGCTTGTTTTGTTTAGTGACCGGATAAACTACACCTGAACATCTGGTGCCTTGTACAGTCGGTAAACAAACCATATTGGCAATGCTCTTTGTGTGGTATGCATGTATGAAATATGAATAAACATAACATTTATATAAATAATGATATCAATACCATTTTATCTGTATATTTTAAAGGACAAATACATATACATCTTTATTACAATCTTCCATGCCATAAAACGAATAAATACTCGACCAATTTATAATACAAATCCATACACGATATAGGATAAAATATAAAAATAACAAATAGCAAACTATATCCCTGCAGAATAAGGCACACCAGCCGCCGCTATCCATGACCCACCTCCCAAAAAGCTATTCACCGTAAACTTGACGGCATCACTTGCACTCATAACATGAAACCCTGCCCACTTCACTCTCCCACCTGTACCTGATCCAGAACCAGTATTCATATACTCTCCATAATACAAAGTATTGAACCCAAGACTCCCTCTCCACTCCGTCCAACCCGCAGGGTCAATAAAACTCCCAATCACCGTCTTCATGACCACAGTCCTGGAATACTGCTTCCAAGGCCGGCCCAAATACGATTGGACCCCACCCAATGAATCTGCAGCTGCAATGTTTGAGTTCATTATCGAGATCCCAGTGTTCTCGTTAGGGTCGGACCTACCCTGAGCAGTTATAGTGTTCATCTGACCCGACAATGGTTTACGTACGTAGATGTTACATGATTGAAAGACGGCAACTGCATCTCCGAATATGAAATCGACAGTTCCGTATATGTCGCAGTTGTGGTAGAATTGGCGCATCGAGTAGACGTACAGTGTGTCTTGGTACCCTTTGAAGCTGCACCTATAGAAGACTGAGAAGTCCGAGCCTGATCGAAGGGCTACAGCCTGTTCTTTTTGTGGGCCGGCAGTATTTTGGAACGTCATGTCCTGGGCTATGAATCCATCCCCCGTAACCGCTGCTTGTCATAAATTATTGCAAAAGGTCAGTAGCTAGTGTACAAAATTGTATCATGAGAAAATGGGGTTAGCTCCACCATATAATATACAGAAAGAGAGGCCACATGACCTAATTTTTTTATGAAAGTCTTTTCTTACAAGTTTGTGCACATATACGAAAAGCAAACCAAATTGAAACAATATTCAAAGTCAGTCTTTATGTTGTGACTTACCAACGGTTGCCGAGTGAAAAGTAGTAGTTCCATCGTGTGCATATTTGCTCCCTGTAACCACAGTTTTGTCTATGCCATCACCCACAAACATCAAATTCTTCATAGACCTGGTAACCACCACGTTTTCATTATAAGTTCCGGTTTTAACATAAATCACAAACCGGGAGGCACCACTTCTTGAACTGACAGAAGCTTGTATAGCTTCTGAAATAGTCTTATAATTTCCAGAACCATCTTGTGCAACCACAAGGTTGGCTTTTGATGCACTCGAAGACTGAAGCAGTTTTCTGTCTGCTGCAGATACCCATGAAGGATATCCATCCGAAAGCAACTTACGGTTATTATTACCATTTGTAATAGAAGCAGCATATGTTGCTTTGTTTATGAGAAGAGCGTTGCTAAGCGATTCTGATATGTTATGTGTCATGAATGGTGAATTGGCTGACATACTGGAAGGTGCATCGAGCTCCATGAATCCATCCTTGCATGTTTCATGATTCGCAATAGCAGCACTGAGCCATGTTTGAGAATCATCGTAAGATGACGAAGAAATTGAGTGGTTAAGATGGCTGATGGTTTCTTCTAGAAGGAACAAGCAATCATTCCATGCAGCACTGGCTCTGTCATTGACTGAGCTTAGAGTACTCATAGAAGATGCTAGTTGATGAGTTGATATAAATTTGTTCATGGTGGCTTGAAGAATAAGCGTACGAAAATAAGGTGATTGGTCGTATGAATTTGTGCTCATAAGAGAAATACAAACTTGAGGGTAGGGTGTTTGGTTGCATGATTGTATAGGACCACTTGCTGCAACGTTAATGAAAAGAGAAATGAAAATATAACATGAAGAAGAGATGATGAATTTGGATATCATTTTTTAATTTGCAGAACCAGTAGAGTCGTGCACTAAGATTTTGATTATTTGATATTGAGTTTATGAATGAAATATGGGGGTGAGATATTACCTTTATATAGAGAACATTACAACATATATTCCATGTTAATACTATGCAATAATTGATCTGGTCTTGGAAATTTATGCATTACGAGTAGGTGATATAATATGGATGTCACATGTACATGGATTTATAATCAATATTCCTCGTTACTTTTAATTGAATTTATGCCTTGATTGTCATGCATGGATTTATAAGCAATAAGATTATAATTAGATTATAATTAAACGTTTACTGATCAAACCTTTGAAGGTCAAGTCCGCGGATGTGGCGTACTTGAAAGGAGGCTGAGGTTCTAGTAAAAACACGCATATTCGATTTCTACCATGCACTTTCATATTCTATATAAATTTAAGCGGGGAATGGGGGTTGGATCAATGGACAAACATTTTACTATCTATATTTTCTTCCGGAGTCCCCCCCCTCCATCAAAATTTCTTTGTAGTTCTTAAATTGCCGTTCTGATTTCCAGATACTAATTTGGCGAATGCTTATTATTTAGGAATGTTAAAAAAAAGTGGAGCCCAGATGAAACCATAGTCGACACATGCTACAGAAATATTTTCTAGGGTTTGCAATCTTGAAGAGACCCTAAATTCTCCGTTTTAGTTGGATTCTTTACTGCAAAAATATTTACTTTGTTTTTGTTAGACTTAACTTTGCTTTGAACTTGTCAGTCATGCTCAGTCTTCATTTTATGTTCTTATTTTTTAGCCTTCTGTCGTATAAGTTCTGATGTACCAAGCATATGTACGAAAACGATATGCTTGAACTTTGAAAATTGATTTGCAGAAATTCTCTAAACATACTTCAACAAATATTTTTTCTAAACATCTTTTTAAATGAATTTTATTTGGCAAAATAATCCGAAGTAGGTCCAATACTTGATTACTTATACAATCATATAGTAACTATCATCGTTCACTAATCAAAATAAAACATAATAAACAAGTATAACATAAATAAAGTATATGGCTCGCCAAAAATAAGATTCTCTGGTATAAAAGAATAGGGTCACAAGGTTATATGTGTAAATATTATTACAGCTGCGTATTTGACTTTGTTAAATAGCCTTATATTATAAAAGGCACGTACAAGTTCTATTCTAAACATTATCAATGATAAAAAACATTCAGTTGCTTCCTCTATCGAATTTCCTTTATTCTATCACCTTTGCAAAATCGTAATCTCCAACATGGTATCAGAGCACATTAGCCTTATGGCAAAATACCACTTCATAAAGTTCGTCGGAGTTTATTTCATCACTTGGACTAGCACTGGCTGTGTTTAAATTTTCTCATCAGAATCGGATTCATCACCTGAGAAAGGCCAATATCAAGAAGGAAGGCATCTGTTACGAGTTGTTATTCGTTGGTATACCAAAACAGAGAATAATCAATTATAAACTCGTCGCACAAGTTTATAACTCAGATTTACACTACACTGGAATTCTTTATTAATTATTATAACAATATGAATGTTGTAAATAAGTTACAACAACAGCGTTGTACTATTTTGAATAAATAGTATAACCAGAATAACGGATAGAATATAGAATAATGTATATAAATATACAAACAGACTAGAGTTCTAACCGGATTATATAAATATACAAACAGACTAGAGTTCTAACGGGATTATGTCTGAGTCTCGTCGTAACGATTTCCTTAAGAATTTTATTTCAAAGTTCTCCCAAGATACAACAGACGAATTCTGCTCGAAATTGTGATGAGTATGTCAACTCTGTGATATGTTGTTTAGAGAACCAGAGAGGAGAAGAAGACGCAGAACTGAAATTGGATATTGAATGTGATCAGCATTCTGTCCTATTTATAGTTTTGTCCGCATCCCTTCAAACAATCGCGTCCGCTCGACGGGTCGCACCCGCTGCCTTTTGAACACTGCTGTTCGTTAACGGGTCGCACCCGCCTGCTGCTCGTATCCATTTGGCCGCGCCTCCTCAGTCGGGCCGCACCCGATTCTATTCGCCCGCGCTTCTTCAGTCGGGTCGCACCCGCTCGCTTCAGTAACCCGCGTCCGCTTATGAACAGTCGCGTCTGTTCATTAGTCTGTAACTGTTAAAAAACCTGGCCCAGTTTTGCAGTAAAATTAGGATCATATTAGACCCGAGCCAGGCCCGGGTCGGTCGGACGGACGGCGGCGGCGGACGCGCGTGTGGTGGAGATGCATTATCTCCCTCCTCACAACGAAACATACATTTGGGTGCCTCTAGGCTCCAACACCTTCTTTAGAAAGCTATTAATATACTTAGCTTTCTTAGTATTTTAGGCGATGTGGGACAAGCGTATTTCATTTACACTACGAATTCTAACAATCCCTCACATAAATGATAATATACGTTTTTCCTACACAAAGCGAAATATCACAAAGTACATATGGAATAATGCTTTATCGTGTATAAGTAGATATTTCACTTTGAACTTTCCCTTATTAAAACTTATCGGATCTACTTGGCTAATCGGTGAAATATTTCATTTTGAACCGTCGGCCTTTATTGTATATCCAAACAATAAGCTTTACGAAGCATTGATTCCCTTCACATCCAAATTTCTTGGTTGTGTTCATTTTGGTCCTGAACACTACTTGGTTCTGCGAGTGTTATAGAGAATTTAAAGCCTTGTAAAATTCTTATAGAGCCGACCCAACTCACACTTACACACATCTACATAGGTGATCGCAACCATTAAGAGTATCCTACAAATACCCCACTTGTTATTTCCAAGATATGGTAATCATTAAAAAACATAGTTTTAACCTATTAATACTTCTGTAGGCATGCATTTTATATTTTGCACCATAGGAATGGAATAGGACCATGTCCAAACAAATGCATTACGTCTTGAGTTATTCAGAACTGGTTTGCCTATTGATCCTAGTCCGTGGGATCTCTAGTCGCTAGGATAGGTTTCCATATAAGATAACTCTTTGTGGTTCAGGATTTTAAGCCCATTCCCCTCGATGCACAGTCAATTTTCTCTCTTGATAAATCTTTAGTAAATGGATCCGCTAGGTTATCATTTGTTTTCACATAATATATGGAAATAGTTCCATTTGAGAGTTACTGCCTAGCTGTGTTATGGCGTCGACGAATATGTCGTGACTTTCCATTATACACAAAGTTGTGCGCTCTGCTTAGCGCAGCTTGGTTATCACAGTGTATGCATACGGCCGGCACAGGGTTAGGCAAAAATGGAATATCTTCTAAAAAGTGACGAAGCCATTCTGCTTCTTCGCCTGCTTTATCTAAAGCGATGAACTCCAATTCTATAGTGGATCGGGCTATGCATGTTTGTTTAGTAGATTTCCATGACACTGCTGCCCCTGCTAAGGTAAAGACATAACCACTCGTTGATTTTGATTTCTCTGAATCAGCAATCCAATTTGCATCACTATATCCTTCTAGGACGGCAATATATTTTTCATAATGTAAGGAATAATTTGTGGTATTTTTTAAATATCCAAGCACTCTCATTAGTGCTTTTCAGTGTTCCTTTCCTGGATTGCTTGTATACCTTCTCAGTCGACTTACTGCATAAGCTATATCTGGTCTTGTGCAATTCATGAGATACATGAGACATCCTATTGCACGAGAATATTCCAGTTGCATTACACTCTCATTAGTTTTTTTATGCAGTACTTCTGATGGATTAAAGAGTATATTTACTCCTTTAATTCCAAAATTTTGAAATCTTTCAATCACTTTTTCTACATAATGTGGTTGTGATAACTCAATTCCATTAGGTGTTCTTATTATTTTTATTCCCAAAATAACATCTGCAACACTCAAGTCTTTAATGTCGAAATTGTTGATCAACATTTTCTTTATTGTCTCAATTACCTGAGTATTTGGACCGAGTATTAGCACATCGTCCACATATAGACAGATCATCACATATGATTGTCCAAGTTGTTTATAATAAACATATTTGTCACATTCATTTATACGAAAACCATTTTTCATCATGACACTACCAAATTTTACGTGCCATTGCTTTGGAGCTTGTTTAAGTCCGTATAATGATTTGACTAATCTACAGACTTTTTTTTCATTTTCTTTGGAAATAAATCCCTCAGGTTGCTCCATGTAAATTTCCACATCGAGATTTCCATTTAAAAATGCTGTTTTTACATCCATTTGATGAATCTCTAGATTATAGATGGATGCAATTGCTATTAAAATTCTTATAGAGGTTATTCGTGTTACCGGCGAATATGTATCAAAAAAGTCTACCCATTCTTTTTGACGATATCCTTTGGCTACTAATCTGGCTTTATACTTGTCGATAGAGCCATCTGCTTTCATGTACTTCTTGAAAATCCATTTGCAGCCAATTGGTTTTATACCTGGTGGAATATCAACAATTTCCCAAGTTTTATTCCTTAGAATTGAATCAATCTCACTTTGGATTGCTTCTTTCCAACATGAGGATTCAGAAGATGGCATTGCTTCCTTGTACGTTTGAGGTTCGTGCTCTAATACATTTGTAAAAAAGTCCGAACCAAATGTTTTGGAAGTTCTAGCACTTACGCTTCTTCTTGGTTCAGCATCCTCAATTTCATGATCAGTTTCATCTTCATGTGAATCACTTGATTCTTCCCTTGTCCTTTTTGGGACATTATTTCCTTCATTCCTTTTGTGCGCAAACACATCTTCAAAGAATGATGCATCTCTTGATTCCATGATTGTATTTACATGAATATCAGTTATATCAGACTTAAATACCAAAAAATCTGTATGCACCACTATTTTGGGCTGGCCTAAGATAATAACAATCTACTGTTTTTTGTCCAAGTTTGACTCTCTTAGGAGGCGGAACTGGAACTTTTGCCAAACACCCCCACACTTTGAGGTAATTAAAGCTTGGTTCATGTCCTTTCCATATCTCATATGGAATTGTTCTTATTTTATTGTGAGGAACGTTGTTTAAAATATGATTAGACATATTTAGGGCTTCCCCACACAAGTTCGTCGGTAGACCAGAAGTTAAAAGCATTGCATTAATCATATCATTTAATGTTCTATTCTTCCTCTCGGCTACACCATTTTGTTGTGGTGAATATGGAGCTGTTGTTTGATGAATTATTCCATTTTTTTCACAGAATTGTTCAAATGGTGATTCATATTCTCCACCTCGATCAGATCTTAGTATTTTGATCTTTTTATTTGACTGATTTTCTACCTCAGCCTTGTATTTTATAAACGCTGTTATTGCTTCATCTTTACTATTTAAAACATATACATAGCAATATCGCGTATAATCGTCAATAAAAGTAATGAACTCCTTTTTCCCACCTCTTGTAGGTAGTGATTTAAAATCATATAAATCTGTATGTACCAAACCTAATGGTTCGGTGCTTCTGTCAACAGATTTAAATGGTTGTTTGACCATTTTTTCTTCCATACATGTCTCACATTTGTAGTTCTTATCTACTTGGAATTTTGGAATTAATCCCAAGTTTGATAATGTTTTCATTTTGCAGAAATTTATGTGTCCCAATCTATCATGCCATAGTAAAATTTCGTGCTCAAGCAAATAAGAAACTTCAATTTTATTAATAGCACAATCAGAATACATATTTTTGTTGCCGACAATGGCTAAATTTGCTTTAAATAGGCCATCACATAAATATCCCCTTCCTATATACATTCCAGCTTCGGACAGAACCATCTTGTTTGACTCGAACACCATCTTGAATCCCTTCTTTGATAGGACTGCACCAGAGATGAGATTCTTGCGTATGTCTAGAACGTGGAGCACGTCATTCAACTTAACAGCTTTTCCAGAAGTAAACTTGAGGATTACGGTGGCACTGCCTTCGATCATGGAAACTGCAGAATTACCCATGTAGAGTTTTTCTTCGTGATCGAATTTCTGATATGTAGAAAACATGGATTTTTCAGAACAAACATGACGAGTAGCGCCTGTATCTACCCACCATTGGTTAGGATTCTGAACCAAATTGCATTCAGATACCACTACCGAGAAGTTGGACTCGTCTACTTCCATGTTATCCACTATATTTGCCTCTTTATTGCGTTCCCTCTTGTGTCTGCAACCTTTAGCGGCATGTCCAACTTTTCCACAAACCCAACATTCGCCATTAAACTTCTTGGTTCGTTTGTTGTCTTTTGGGTTTGTTGTCTTGAGCTTTCCTTTTCTTCTAGAAATTCTTCTTTTTATTTTTGGTCTTTGACCCTTCAGCCACAAATGCCTTCTCGCTTGGTTTTGTAACTGCACGGTTGTCTGCCTCAATTTTTAATTGGACTATGAGATCCTGTAAAGAGATTTCCTTCTTCTTATTCTTTAGATAGTTACGGTAATCTTTCCATGACGGCGGTAGTTTCCCAGTGATGGCTTCCACCAAAAATGATTCTCCAACCTTATGACCTTCCGCTTCGAGTTCATGAATGATGATTTGCAGTTTATGCAGTTGAGCGGTTACTGGTTTGGAGTCAACCATCTTGTAGCCCATGAATTTGTCTACAATGAATTTCCTAAGATTGATATTCTGCGTCTTGTACTTTGTGGTAAGTGCATTCCAGAGTGCGTTTGATGTCTTTAAAGGCTGATATACTTTGTATAGTACCTTGTCGAGACAATTCAGAATATAGTTTCTGCATAAAAAATCGGAATGCTTCCACGTATTCATCTCTGCTTGCTTGCCTGGTGCAGGAATCTGTTCCTCCTCGTCGAGGTACTTTTGCAGACCGAGTGTGGTGAGATAAAACAACATCTGATTCTGCAATTTCAAGAAATCATCACCATCTCCCTTGAACGTTCAGGTCAGTTGTGAGTAGTATTCTTTGAAAATTCTACTGTTTCCATCTCTGTTTTAGTAAGAAAACAGTAAAATTCTTAAGATATTATTTGTTGGTATACCAAAACAAAGAATAATCAATTATAAACTCATCGCTCGAGTTTATAACTCAGATTTCCACTACACTGGAATTCTTTATTAATTATTATAACAATATGAATGTTGTAAATAAGTTACAACAATAGCGTTATACTATTTTGAATAAATAGTATAACCAGAATAATGGATAGAATATAGAATAATGTATATAAATATACAAACAGACTAGAGTTCTAACCGGATTATGTCTGAGGCTCGTCGTAACGATTTCCTTAAGAATTTTATTTCAAAATTCTCCCAAGAATCAACAGACGAATTCTGTTCGAAATTGTGATGAGTATGTTAACTCTGTGATATATTGTTTAGAGAAGCAGAGAGGAGAAGAAGAAGCAGAATTGAAATTGGATATTAAATGTGATCAGCATTCTATCCTATTTATAGTTTTGTCTGCATCCCTTCAAACAGTCCCATCCGCTCGATGGGTCGCACCCGTTGCCTTTTGAACGCTGCTGTTCGTTAATGGGTCGTACCCGCCTGCTGCTCGTATCCATTTGGCCGCGCCTCCTCAGTCGGGCCACACCCGCTTCTATTCGCCCGCGCTTCTTCAGTCCGGTCGCACCCGCTCGCTTCAGTAACCCACGTCCTCCTATGAACAGTCGCGTTTGTTCATTAGCCTGTAACTGTTCATTAACCCAAACCCGAACCTGAACCCGAGCCCGAGCCCGGCCCGATTTGGTTCGGTCGGTCGGACGGAAGGCGAGGCGGTGCGCGCGTGTGTGTGGTGGAGATGCATGATCTTCCTCCTCACAACGAAGCATACATTTGGGTGCCCCTAGGCCTTAACACCTTCTTTAGAAAGCTATTAATATACTTAGCTTTCTTAGTATTTTAGACGATGTGGGATAAGTGTATTTCATTTACACTAGGAATTCTAACACCAGTTTCTACACATATCGAAGTATCGGTATATCAATATCTCATATCAGTTCATCTCTATACTCAAAACAAGTAACTCGCCACAAGATTCATCAAAACATCATTTGAATCTTTGGATGCACTTGTTAAGAGATGAAACCACATTTTTTACTATCAAGAACTCTGAATCTCATCAATGGGAGACGAAAATAATAATTCAGGAGGAGACTCATCATCAACAACTTCACATCAGAGAGCAGATCATCAGTCAAGAACATTTGTAGATGGTTTTATCAAGACAATCATATGCTCGCAAAGCTAATTAATTGCAGTGCATCTAGATGAAATCAATTATTGCTATTGAATTTTCAGGTTAAAACAACAATTAGAGGGTACGACTAAGAGGAATAAATTTCTATATTCAAACATTGTTTGTGCACATATTTTAGCTCAAAAAGTTTTACATTTAAATAACTTGCTGAGAGTTCCTAAAATAAGGAAGAATATCATAATTAATATGTCATAATTTTCACATGATAATAGTGTGTTCCTTGAAGTCCATCCAAAATATTTTTAATTAAGGATATTAAAACTAAATTTTTTTGCTGTATGGTGAAATACACTAGGGTTTATATAGATTCAACCTACAAAAAGTCAATCACTCCAATAACTCAAGAAATTGGTACAACCTATCCGAGTTAGGCTCAACGTAAAGTATTAAAATTGACTTTGATATTTGGCATTCTAAGTTAGATCACCCAAGAGTGAAAATTGTAAAGAAAATGTCGAATGATAATAAAATTGAGATTAATGATATACCTTCCTCATATATCTATGTAAAGAAAATACCGAATGATAATAAAATTGAGATTAATGATATACTTTCCTCATATGTCTGTACTTACTATCTAATGGGAAAGAGCCATAAACTAGATCACAATACGAATGTGAAAAATCATTGCAACTTGTTGCAATTGACTTGTGGGGGCTTGCATCCATTAATGCAAACTATGGATTTAAATGTTATATCTCTTTTGTAGATGCTTATTTCAGGTACATATGGATTTTCTTCTTGAAACCAAACTCTGATGCATATAATGCAGTTATTCATTTCATAAGACAGGTTGAAAAGTGGATATATCAACAGGTGAAAATAATTCCAACGGATGGGAAACTGAGTTTAAGGCACTCAAAGGATTCCTTTCAAGAGAAAATAATAATTCACAAAATGACCTGTCCCTATACATCAGTACATAATGGATTAGTGGAAACAATGCATAGACACATAGTAGAGATCGATCTTACCTTGCGTACACAAGCTTCACTTCCATTGAAGTTTTGACCAGATTCCTTTTTAACAACAATGTACATGATCAACAAATCACCCATAAATTTTTTACAAGGCAACAATGGAAGTGTTATTTAATGTAAGACTAGACTACAAAAGTCTGAGAAATTTGGATGTCTACGCTTCCCTCATCTAAGACTATATAATTCACATAAATTGAATTTCAGATCCACTCCATGTATATTTTTGAGTCATGGAGTGAATCAGAAAGGATATAAATAACCTGAGAACAATGGAAGACTATTTGTATCAAGGCATGTAATATTTAATTAGCATATTTTTCCATTTGAGAGCTGCAGTGTAAAGACAAAATAAAAGGTGTACAACCCAGCAATATCCATACCACCCGTACCAATATACAATATAACTGAAAGTCAAGAATGCATGGAGGAAAGTCAGAATAATTCAGATACTCAACTCACTATGTTAAACAATAGACCATGTCAAGGCATCACAAAGAAATTTCAACACTTCACTCAATCTCCAACAAATACAGATAATCAGCAATCTAGTGGTGAAGTTAATGGGAAACAATCAAGCATGGAACAACCAAAAACACATCAAGAACAACAAAACAGAGGGCATCATAGGATGCAAGGACTAAAAGTGGCATATTCAAACCAAAGTTATATACAACATGTCCAATCAATACAGAAACAGATACATATGAGCAAGCTATTAACAATGAAAAATGGAGATAAGCAATGAATGAAGAATATAAGGCACTAATAAGGAGCAAGACTTGGAGCAGTGTTCCATTACCCAATCATAAGAGTTTAATTGGTTGTAAATGGACATATAAACTAAAGAAAAATCTAGATGACACTATTCAAAAATATAACGCAAGGCTGGCTGCAAAAGGGTATACATAAAAATATGGATTTGACTTCAAATGAAACTTTCTCACCAGTGGTCAAGCCCACAACAATAAAAGTAATACTGACCACAGCCTTACACAAAAAATGGGACATCAAACAACTAGATACAGTTAATGCTTTCCTAAATGGAGAGTTGTAGGAAGAATTCTACTTGGAACAACCACACGAGTTCAGGAAATTAGGCAAAGGTGAAATGGAATGCAAACTTCATAAGGTAATTTATGGTCTAAAGCATGCCCTATGTGTATGGTTTGACAAGTTAAATGCAACTCTTATGAGTTTGGGATATCAACTAGCAAGGTCTGACAACTCGCTTTTCATTAAACTCAACGAGGACACAATAATATATGTTCTAGTATATGTTGACGATTTTATAATTATTGGAGATAGTTATTCAATTTCTTGACAAGCAATTTTCAATTAAGGATTTGAGAAAAATGAATTACTTCATAGGTATAGAAGTTAATAAAATTTCAAGTTCAGAGATAACCTTATGCTAAGCAAAATATATTAGAGAGCTACTTATCAAAACAAGAATAAATCAAGAAAAATCACTACTAATGTCCATGATAAGCAATCTACATCTATCAAGATACATAGGTCAAGCAATTACTAATAAAAAGGAATACAGAAGTGTCTTTGGAGCACTACAATATGCAACAATGGCCAAAAATATCGTACAGTGTCAATAAGGTATGTTATTTTATACATCAATCATTAGATGAACATTGGAAGGTAGTAAAGAGAGGCGTTCGAATGGAACATTAAATCATGGCCTATAATTAATATCAAGTTATATTCTTTCAATCACTGGATTCTCTGATGCAGACCGGGCACCAGATCCCCGTGATCAAAGATCAACAATAGAATACTACATTTACTTAAATGAAAATCCAGTATCTTGGTGTTTGAAAAAATAACTTACAGTATCCAAATCTGGCATAGAATATGAGTGCCGAAGCTTAACTAGTGCAATCACAAAAATTATGTGGTTGGAATCGATGGCAGATGAACTTCATATCAATACAGATAGAAAGTCAATAATTTGATATGATAATCTAAGTGTAGTGTCATTTTCAACAAACCCTACTCTACACTCAAGGACAAAACACACAGAACTTGATTTATACTTCGTTTGAGAGCAAGTAAACAATGAAAAATTAAGCATAAGTTACGTACCTGTCCCAGAAAGCAGATATACTTATGGAAGCATTGTCGGCCAAAATCTTTTGTCCATTGAGAGGTTAATTGAAGATTAAGAGCTGCAGCGATGAAATTGGGACGATCGAAAAACACTAGCTCAAAGCGAAGGGGAAAAATAAAGTATATAGCTCAGTAGAAATAAGATTATCCTGTGTATAAGAATAGGGCTACAAGGCTATATGTGTATATATTATTACAGCTGTATCATTGACTTTGTCAAAGAGCCTTATATCATAAAAGGCACCTATAAGTTGTATTCTAAACATTGTCAATAATAAAAACATTCAGTTGCTTCCTCTATCAAATTTCCTTTATTACATCATCTTCATAAAATCATAATCTCCAACCAACATTAATAAAGGTGATCAACATTCACAAAATCAACAGCTTTTATTACTTCACTTATATGAGAGGTTTACAAAAGATTATAAATAAACTACAAAAATATAATAGCAAGAATGAAGCTAGTTATCTACTAAGGGACTAAGGGACAAGTCCAAACTGATTTAATTACAATCTTATAGTTTCCTTTTTTAACTAATTTTCTTAGAAACACAATACATAATGAATTTTGTTGCAAAATATTTTCTATTAACTAGAGACATTCCTATTATCAATAAATATCCAGTGCTTAATGGTTACTTGTTTCTACTTCTCTCCTCTCTTTCTCAGTTTATTTTGTCTGAATCAGGGCACATTTCGTCTTGTTATTAATAATTATTCTATTTAGTAAATCCAGTTTTGTGATCGAGGTGATTTTGTGTAACATACCATATTTTAGAGTGTCATAATAAGAGAATAACTAATAATATGATTTATTGATCAGTAATTAAATGAGTTTGATAAAAGAACTACATAAAGGAAAATTTTAATTAACCAAGTGTGAGACACTTAAAAGATTAATTAACTTGGATTAAAGATGGTTATTAGAAGATCAGTTTCGATGATAAAAAGTTTACATGTGCAGGATCGATTTCACCCTTTGGGGGGGGGGGGTTGAATAGGGTGATGGTATTAATTATGAAAATTAATTGCGGAAGCTTATAAAATTATTTCAACACAGATTACAGATTAATAGCAGCATAGAAAAATACCAGAATAATAAAATGCAGAAATAGAACGACATAGAATTTACCCAGTCGGCAAAACCCTACCTACGTGCTGCCCCGAAGGTTTCTACTAGAAATTAGATAGTCAGACGCTTACACATGTAAACTCGCGACACCCGCTATCGACTAAACCTAACTCTACGCTCAAAACCCTTCCACAACTCGGCCACTGAGTTGCGAATTCTCAAACTACGCCACGCAGTTTGTCCCCTAGTCACACGACTAGAAATTTAAACGGTTTAAAAAGAAATTACAAATTAAAAGCAATTTAAAATTAAAATAACCCTAATTTTAAACACAAAGCCCTGTTTTATTCTTTAACAAGGTCGGTCCCTTTTATTTCTTTCTCTCTTATACTTCCGGCCTGTTTTCTTTTTCTTGAGAATGGCGGCTTTGTTAATTCTCATTCATTCCTCTTTGCAAATTTAGGGCTTTCGTGATTTCAAAGAGAGCGACTTTAGTGGTCGATCGAGTGAATGATTTATCATGTCTTTTGCCTTGTCGATCGCTTGTTTCTCTGAATTGCTCACGGCTCTTTGAAATTGATTGAGTTCGAGTGATGGTTGGTATGTGATTTTTGCCTTTTGCTTCGTCTGATTTGCTTTTACTTGAACTCGATGGTTTGAAATTGCCGATGATGAATGGTTTATATAGGATTTAAATTCCTAGATTTGCGTTCATCTGATTTCTTCAACATTTTAGCTTCGACCATTCGATATTGGTTGATGCTTGAGATTTCACTGACTGATTCGAATTCGTATATTTTCGTATACTTGCTTCCCACGGCTTTGATGTTTAACTCGGTCAATTATCTTTGCCACCACGATTTTGAAATTGACTTGTTCATATTGAGTGAAATCAGTTGTTCATGACTTGATGATTTTTGAACTGCTTGACTTCCGTCACTTAGAATTTGTTTATGCGATTCCATGACTTTGGCATAACTATTGCGTTGACATTACTGTTTTGATTTAACGATGTTAATTTCGTTCTCTGATTTCATTCCTGTAGCATGGTCGACTTGTTCAATTTGCTGTGTGCACTTTAGTGGCTGATCATCCTGTAGCATACATATCTCTTGTTTCAAATGTGCTCAATATCACTTGATGTTGTTGGTCTTCATGTGCCCAGTTGATGTTCTGTGTTTTCTGTGACTCCGGTCAGTAACTTACGGTTGTTCATTTATACGGCTTTGATGATTTTACTATGACGATTTTGGCTTTAACTTGCACTTGACCTTGCCACTGATGTTCACTGATATAATTCATGATGTATTCATTTTGTTTACATGAAATATGGTTCACTGTTGTTCCATTTTTACTGCTGTATCACCACTTGTGTCTGCACTTGCTCGATCCAATTTTCACTTTATTCGGCCTCTCTCTGGTCATGATGGTTATACTTCACTTGCTTGTAGTTGTGTAGTTAGTTCATCATGACGTCTGGTTGACACTTGAATTTCGTTGATGATTTTTTTTCATATTGTTATTGAGCCACTTCACTGTTGAGGCTGATATATTGGTTCGGTCTGCAGTCTTCATTAGCGTTGTTGTACATCACTGTGTATGACATGGTTATTGTTGTTGTTTGTAGTTGCAGTGCACTTGATCTCGAGTATTTGCTGATATGAACTGTCCTGCTGAGAACATGCATTTGGAACTTGTCTTGCATTGGCTTCCTTGTGCATTTTTCATAAGTTTGTCCATGAATCAAACTTGTCTGAAGCATGGCAATGACCGCCTGGGTTGTTGCTCTAGAATTTGCATGGTGCATATGTTTGATTTTGAAGTTGCCGTGTATGTGATGCATGTTTTGCTACCAGATTGACATGTATATATATGTTGTCATTGCCCTTGTGCACTGTTTGATTGTACTTGAATTTTATGCTCGACAGTTTTTGATGTTTTGTAGGACACCTGAGTTGAATCCAGTTTGTAGCTCGGATTTGACCTTGTGCTGAAAGTTGTGACATTATTATATTGCACTTGAGTTGAATCCGTTAATTTGGGTTTGACCTGTGCTCACTTGTCCCTGTAACTTTATCAAGTGTATATATCGGTGTGCACGGCCTTGTCTCATGTGATACACTGTGTATGTCACAAGCTGTTCGTGTATGCTGAATTCAAATTTAAATGATGATGAACAACCCAAATAACTGAGGCAAATATTATTTTCAAAATTCACATTTTATTTTATACTGCAAAAATATTTCCTTTTCAATTTTACTGCGTCAATATTTATTTTTGCAGATTGCTCAGATGCTGGATTCAATTTGAAGTGAAGTTGAAGATAAAATGCGAGTGTGAGTGATATGTAGTGAGGTCAACTGTAAATGTAAAATTGTGATGTAATTGAATTTCTATCAAAGTTGTATAGTGTATAGTGAGAGCTTGAATTTGTACTATTCAAAATTGTAATAGATATTTGTTTGAATAAAATTTCTGTTTGAATTCAAATTCTGTGTTATTTAATTTTATTCAGCAAATATTTATTTAATCTGTGGAAAGTGAAATAGTACATTAGCAAATACATTTACACGAATATATATGTTTATTATCATCAAACAAAAATCATATAATCACATATTCAACAATCTTTCCCCTTTGATGATAACAAACATATATTTAAGATTTTGAATATGTTAAACGTATTTGATCATAGATAATCCTAATTGCTCCTCCTATTTAAATGCTTCCTCTCTACACAAAGCTCCCCCTACATATATGCATATAAATAAAAATAGCAAATGAACCTAGATGCAAATAGAAAATTATTTGACCTTTACTTGATTTTATTTGACCAAAATCTTAACTTTTCTAAGAGTAATAGTGTTAGAGAAAATAGAGATAAAGTGATGATATTAATTCAACATTAAAACTCAATTGAATATAAATATTAAATTTCAATAAAAAATCAAACAAAAATCATAAATATTTTGTTAGGCACATATTCCACTTTTAGAATGATGGGAATGATGTCATCATATAAAACCATACAGTTTTGTCTATTTGTGGTATATTTATATCAGGAATTTGAATATCTACTAACCATGCATAACCGTTAGGACTTTTAAATGAGATTAGTAGTATTCCCATTTTATTTAAAAAAAATGGATTCAAGTATCTTCAAACCACGCATAACCGTGAGGACTTTTAAATGGGATTAGAATCAGCATGTTTATTTTAAAAATCAACTTTTGATATGCGTTCCATAGATGCATAACGATGAGGACTTTTAAATGAGTATGGAAGCACATAACAAATTTCAAGTAATTCACCCTTGCATAACCTTGAGGACTTTTAAATGAAAGTGAATACTTTGGTATTTTTTTTTCACTATATAAATTTTTTTTATTAAAAAAATGTAAAATGAAAAACGAATTATTCCTGTTTAAAGTACCACATATCGACAAACTATATAGAATTTTGATGAGTGATGGTCGTTCGAAATATGATAGAAATAGAGATGGTCATGGATTTTTTGCCAACAAAAGTTTTATGATTCTTGTTTAAATTTCTAAAGAAATTTACTAATTATACCGTCTCGAGTCATAATATATGATAAATATCAACACTCATCACTTTTTCAATCACTATTTATCTTTTCGATAATTATTAGGGAGTCAGATTAGTCAAAATAGTCATTTAAAATCAAATTCAAAAATAATTATGAAATCAATTTTTCAAAATGACTAATCTGAAAATATGGTCAAAAATGATTTTCTCGAGGGGGTTTTATAAGAAAATTTTCTGCTATTTGAAAATTATTTGAAATGAAAAATATGCAGACATTTTCTTTGAAAAACGATGCAGTTACTAAATGTCTCAACAAAAATCACGTTCCTCTAGCAATTTTTCTATCAACTAGATTACCAGTGTAATCTGAATCTGAATTTCTCTTTCACTCAAAATTATCATTAATTGAATTTGATAGACCAGATCATGAAGTGTGCACAAAAAATTTCAAACTCAATTTTAACAGTTTTTTAAATGACATTCTCTTGAATTTGAAATAAAGCCGTGTAAATAATTAGAAACCGTGAATATAGAGTGAGCCGTATTATAACCAAATGTATTATCATCCACCAAAACACTATTTTTAATCCAAACTAATATATATGAAGTAATTCAACGAATCTAAAGATTTTTATAGTGTTTTTGGCATAATAATATAGTTGGCCAACAATTTTGAATAAGTCAGAATAAAAAATCATCATTATTTCGTCATCACATTATTGGCTGATTTAACTTAGATTACGGTGTAGATTATCACATTTAATATATCGTTCAAATAAATATACCATTACCTGTTTTACCTTTACGATATTTTTCGTTATTTTTCATTGTGATTCCGTCACCTTTATACTAGGCTATGGAACTTTTCTTTGTCGCCCGTTCTGTTTCTGGAACAACCAAAATCCAGAGAACACTGTTGTTGTTCCTTAGCCTGCCACCACACCTACACGGGAAAAGATTTATGTGACCTATTTGTTTTTATAGGTCCATGGTTGTTAGTGGCAGAATATTTAGAAAAATAATTTTGTGGAGACCCAAAACTATTTATGATTGTTCCCTTCGGCACCCAAATTTGTTTAACTTTAAGAGATTTTATATTTGTGCCTTTTGGAACCCAAATCGGTATAGTTCTCACATGTTTGGGTCTATACCAACAATTATTGTGATTGTGTCCAATTTTTTTACAAATTGTGCACATAGAATTGACTTGATTAATATTGTTTTCAACAATTTTAGATTGATTATATCCAATTCCTTTTCTAACCGTATTAACAGTTTGCTTTCCTAATAGCATTTTCAACTATTTTTCACTTTTTGAAAATTTATCTAAAGTCGTTGATAATTGTTGGACTTGTGTTTTGAGAGATTCATTTTCATTTAACAATTGTGTGCACTTTTTAATAGAATTCTCTCTTATAGTATTTTCATTCTCTTTTAAAATCAGAATTTCATTTTCAAGTGATTTTATATTGATTTTTGATTTTTTAATTTCCTCTTCGAATGTTAGACACTTATCACACTTAGGGATCCTACTTTGATAGGTTTTAACTAATTGGTCAAGTTGTTCATTTAATTCTATCAAAGTATCTTTTTGTGATTCAAGTTTGGCATACTTCTCCCTAAGTCGTTCAAAACAGCCATTTACTTCGTGGAAATAAAAAAGTAATTCAGAGTGAGTAAGTTTTGATACCTCGCTTGGCTCGTAATCGCCGCTATCGGTTATATTCCCATGAAGGCACATATCTGCTTTCTCACTTTCACTGCTATCGCTTTTATTCCACGTGACTGCAAAACATCTTCGTTTTGATTTCTTTTCTTTGTCGAGTTGAAATCGGGGATAATTGGGATTGGTATCACCGGGTTTCTTGCAAATGATCCCGTGTTCTTTCGAGTTGTCCAGTGCTTTGATTATTCTGCTTTTTAAATTTTGATTTAGAGATGGATTTTGCGGTTCCACCTTTTGAATTTCTTCATTACTAACGCCAGCTCAGCTGCTCCATCATCATCATCCTCATCACAACTGCTTTTTACCAATTTTGTTAAGCACATTTCTTTAACTGAGTTGGTTGTGGAGGACTTCTCATTGCTGTTGACTTTTGCACTATATATCGCATTTAAAGTATTCCAGATTTCCTGTGCATTTTCACAATGAGAAATGAAATTAAAATTATCTTGATTAATATGAGAATATAATATATGCATAGCAAGAGCATTAATCGAGATAATTTTCTTATCTGTTATATCACACCCATTTTCAATAATATCCCAACATTTAATATTAACAGATTTTAGATAAAATTCCATTTCCAATTTCCAATTCAAAAAATCTGTTCCATCGAAAATAGAAGGAATAATATTGGAACGACCCTCGACAAAAGTATTATTAAAAGAAGCCATTTTAAAAATTCAAATTTTTAAAACAAAAACTGATTTTTTGAAAAACGAATTTTTAAAACAAATGTTGACTTCTATACCCAGCTCTGATACCACTTGTAGGATCAATTTCACCCTAGAGGAGGGGTGAATAGGGTGATGGTATTAATTATAAAAATTAATTGCAGAAGCTTATAAAATTATTTCAACACAGATTACAGATTAATAGGAGCATAGAAAAATACCAATAATAAAATGCAGAAATAGAACGACATAGAATTTACCCAGCTTCGGCAAAACCTTGCCTACGTGCTGTCCTCAAGGTTTCCACTAGAAATTATATAGTCAGACGCTTACACACGTAAACTCACGACACCCGCTATCGACTAAACCTAATCCTAGGCTCAAAACCCTGCCACAACTCAGCCACTGAGTTGCGAATTCTCAAACTACGCCACGTAGTTTGTCCCCTAGTCACACGACTAGAAATTTAAACGGTTTAAAAAGAAATTACAAATTAAAAATAATTTAAAATTCAACCCTAATTTTAAACACAAAGCCCTTTTTTATTCTTTAACAAGGCCGACCCCTTTTATTTCTTTCTCTCTTGTACTTCCGGCCTGTTTTCTTTTTCTTGAGAATGGAGGCTTTGTTAATTCTCGTTCATTCCTCTTTGCAAATTTAGGGCTTTCTTGATTTCAAAGAGACCGACTTTAGTGCTCGATCGAGTGAATGATTTATCACGTCTTTTGCCTTGTCGTTCGCTTGTTTCTCTGAATTGCTCACGGCTCTTTGAAATTGATCGAGTTCGAGTGATGACTGGTATGTGACTTGCCTTTTGCTTCGTCTGATTTGCTTTTACTTGAACTCAATGGTTTGAAATTGCCGATGATGAATGGTTTATATAGGATTTGAATTCCTAAATTTGCGTTCGTCTGATTTCTTCAACATTTTAGCTTCGGCCATTTGATATTGTTTTGATGCTTGAGATTTCACTGACTGATTCAAATTCGTATATTTTCGTATACTTGCTTCCCACGACTTTGATGTTTAACTCGGTTAATTATCTTTGCCACCACGATTTCGAATTTGACTTGTTCATATTGAGTACAATCAGTTGTTCACGGCTTGATGATTTTTGAACTGTTTGACTTCGGTCACTTAGAATTTTTTTATGCGGTTCCATGACTTTGGCATTACCTTTGCGTTGACATTACTATTTTGATTTGATGATGTTAATTTCGTTCTCTGATTTCATTCCTGTAGCATGGTCGACTTGTTCATTTTGCTGTGTGCACTTTAGTGGCTGATCATCCTGTAGCATACATATCTCTTGTTTCAAATGTGCTCAATATCACTTGATGTTGTTGGTCTTCATGTGCCCAGTTGATGTTCTATGTTTTTTGTGACTCTGGTTAGTAACTTACGGCTGTTCATTTATACGGCTTTGATGATTATACTGTGACGATTTTGGCTTTAACTTGTACTTGACCTTACCACTGACGATCACTGATATAATTCATGATGTATTCATTTTATTTACATGAAATTTGGTTCACTGTTGTTCCATTTTTGCTGCTGTATCACCACTTGCTCGATCCAATTTTCACTTTATTGGGCCTCTCTCTGGTCATGATGGTTATACTTCACTTGCTTGTAGTTGTGTAGTTGGTTCAACATGACGTCTGGTTGACACTTGAATTTCGTTGATGATTTTTTTTCATATTGTTATTGAGCCACTTCACTGTTGAGGCTGATATATTGGTTCGGTCTGTAGTCTTCATTTGCTTTGTTGTACATCATTGTGTATGACATGGTTGTTGTTGTTGTTGTTTGTAGTTGCACCCCACTTGAGCTCGAGTATTTGCTGATATGAACTATCCTGCTGAGAAGATGCATTTGGAACCTGTCTTGCATTGGCTTCCTTATGCATTTTTCATAATTTTGTCCATGAATCAAACTTGTTTGAAGCATGGCAATGACCGCCTGGGTTGTTGATCCAGAATTTGCATGGTGCATATGTTTGATTTTGAAGTTGCCGTGTATGTGATGCATGTTTTGCTACCAGATTGACATGTATATATATGTTGTCATTGCCCTTGTGCACTATTTGATTGTACTTGAATTTTATGCTCGACAGTTTTTGATGTTTTGTAGCATACCTGAGTTGAATCCAGTTTGTAGCTCGAATTTGACCTTGTGCTAAAAGTTGTGACATTATTTTATTGCACTTGAGTTGAATCCGATAAGTTGGGTTTGACCTGTGCTCACCTGTCCCTGTAAATTTATCAAGTGTATATATCGGTGTGCACGGCCTTGTGGCATATACAGCGATAAACTGTGTATGTCACAAGCTGTTCGTGTATGATGAATTCAAATTTAAATGATGACGAACAACCCAAATAACTGAGGCAAATATTATTTTCAAAATTCACATTTTATTTTATACTGCAAAAATATTTCCTTTTCAATTTTACTGCGTCAATATTTATTTTTGCAGTTTGCTCAGATGCTGGATTCAATTTGAGGTGAAGTTGAAGATAAAATATGTGAGTGATATGTAGTGAGGTCAACTGTAAAAGTAAAATTGCGATGTAATTGAATTTGTATCAAAGTTGTATAGTGTATAGTGAGAGCTTGAATTTGTACTATTCAAAATTGTAATAAATATTTGTTTGAATAAAATTTCTGTCTGAATTCAAATTCTGTGTTATTTAATTTTATTCAGCAAATATTTATTTAATCCGTGAAAAGTGAAATAGTACATTACCAAACACATTTTCACGAATATATATATGTTTATTATCATCAAACAAAAATCATATAATCGCATATTCAACAATATGAGTGAAGGGGTTGTGTAGTAAGAGATTAAGTAATCAATAAGATTAAGAAAGGAGAGATTTTAGGCCGAGCCCAAATTATTAATCCTTGTATCCTAAACTTACACTACTCTCTTCATACTCTCATTTCTTAAAAAGAAAACAAATTACATAAGCAAGATCGTTATTGCTAGGAGAGAAAAGGGAAACAAACCAAAGACAAGATTCACGCTTATTTTTTATGGAAAAAAAGGATTTTAATCAAGATTTATAGTTAGATAAATGATACTAACCCTTTTTTATCCAAATCCGTTTAGAGTTGGACCTACGGTAAATTTTTTATTGATGACAATGATGCACATGTTTTGGTAATTATAGTTTGATTTTACATTAGTTTTTACTGTTAAATAACATAATTACTGGCATGTTTAAGAGTACAACAAAAGTTAACCGCATTTAAATGAAATGAAATTTTGATATTTCATTTATAAAATTGAATTGAGACGGGTTTTAAAATTCGTGATTTTCATACGAAAAAATAATTTACTATAAATTTTCTAAAAGGAAAACAGGTTGTAACGACCCGTTAAATTAATAATATTAAATGAATTGAATTAATATAATTTCTAATCTAATTGAGAATAAATGTAGAAATTTGGTATAGTAGTTGTAATTTAGTGTAACAATAAAATTTTATGACAATAGATTTGGATAATGTAGATTTGTCACAATTTGATTTAAAGTTAAATATAAGAAACTGATATAAGGGTTGAATTAGTGAATATCAATAAGAAGATTAAGTAGAATAAAATTCATTTAATATAAAATAAATAGTGGAAGACTTACATTGGATTGTAAAATGGATAGTAACTAAATAAAAGGTGACCGCTGAATAAATCAATGCAATAAGTGTTGATAAGGAAATTTAATGAATGTTGTCAATAATAAATGGACTTAAGATAGTAATAAAATTTGTTTTGCCTATGTAAATTTTATGTATTGATAAGCCATAATTAAATTTGAAATTTGGTAGTAAATAGGGGATAAGTTGACTAAGGAAATTAGTAATTTAATAAATGAATGCATAGTAAGTAAGTGGAAATGTATGCATAAAAATATTTTCATATATGGGATAATTACAAAAGTTTACCCATTTATCTAATGTATATAATTGAATCTAAATTTAGGGCAACATTTTGTTATTGATGGTATAAGTGAATTTGAATAAAAGGGTAAAAATTATGTAGATTTAACATGTATTGAGTATATAGCTAAGAAGGGCATTCGATGTAAATGAATCTAAATTAATGTGTCTAGTCAATAAAGGAGAACTTTAAGGGAATAAATATAAATGAATGTATTTGGGGAATGGAGTTCTTTTATATGTTGAATAGTATAGCGTTGTTATTAAGAATGAACGTTACTTTAGTAATTATTAATATGGTAACGGAAGAGTGTATAAATTTTATAGTAACGTAAAAACGTATTGTAAGATAATAATTAAGTGTAGACTTATAAAATATATTTATGACAACAAATTTTGTAAGTTATTTATTCTATTAGTTGTTAAGTTTTATTTATGTGTAAGCTAACAATATTACAATTCAATTGAATACAGTAATTTATGCAAACAAAGGATGAACATTTGGAAGTATTACTGTAGTGATATATATATAAGAAACAGTAACTTTGTAGTTGGGGAATAATTGATTTATTTGTGAGTTGTAATCAAATAGAGTCAAATTTAATTGAATTTATTGCAATTTATGGGATTAATTGCAGTAACCTTTGAAGATTTATTCACTAAAATAATTGACGATGGAAATTATATGTAAATTTGCTTTTAGTTAATTTAAAATATCCAGAGGGCTAGAAATGACACAAATCTACTAGTTTAGAAATTTACAATAAAAAGTGGTAAGTAATTTTTCTAAATATTTAGATAGTAGGAAGATGTAGATTTAGATGGAATTTATTATTTAACTATTTCATAAGTTGAGATCTAAGTTTAGAATTGAGATTTTAATGTATAGATATTGAGCCAATGTTAGTTTCATTAAATTGACATCAATAACCTTGAATATAAATTGAAACTTATTTAAGGTATTAATTACAATGGATAGAGATTTTGGGTAACATTGTAAATGATATGTAAGTAATGCAAATGTATGTCAATAGTAAGGGATTAGGATGAATTAAAAATTTGTAACATAGGAATTACCTGCCTATTTGTTAATAAAAATTTGAATAGTTAGTAAGTGATAATAGAATAAGTGTACATTAGTGGAATTGAGGTAACGTTGGTTTTAATGTTGAGAAAATAAATGGGTATAGTAAAGTTTAAGTGGAATTGTAAGTATGTATAGGGGAATGAATTATTGCAGGGAAATATTTGGTAACCATTACAATAAATGTAAATTAGTGTGCATTAATATGAAATTTAGTAATAGGTGTGAATAACTTAAATTTCTTCATAGGATAAAGAATGATGGAAATAACGTTTATTTAATATATCGGGATTTAATCGATCATAAAAGGTTGATTGCAAATCAAATGAAAAATGCTTAAATGGGAATTAAGTTATTTATTCATTTGGATTTAAAGCATTATTGGAAACTGAATAAAACGTTTTATGTTGATTGAAATTTAAGTTGGAAGTAATTAAGATAAATAAAATATGTATAATATGGAATTCAAATGTACATAGAAATGTGGATTTTAGTATGTAAACGTAAATCTATTGAGAATGGATAGAAATTTAATCTGTAATTTTTACAGTAATTTAGAAATTTAGTGAAATTGGAAATTTATCTATGTATTTGGAAATTTATGGAATTGTGAATATATATATGGAAATTTAAATGAAGCATCTAATTATACATGTGTGAATACGCTTAAAATGCAATGTAAATGTTGAGAAAGAAATAATTTAATCCGTAACGTGTATAATTAATATCCTTTTGGGACCACTTCTGTTTGCACGTTAAAATTCGTGCACACCTATCCTTTTGCGATCTATCTATAAATATGCTGTGATAAACCCTAGCCTCCTTTCTATTGTCAAATTGGCTCTACGTTCATTTTTCTTCATCTCTTTCTCTTCCTCAATGGTTACAAAACCTAATCTATCTACAATTCAAATTTTCTAATAAAATTCAAACTCTCCACAAAAATTCTAGAAAATTTTATGATAAAGTTCTCGAGACACGTAATCTGCTGGTACAATTCGTTTTCTGTTTTGGATATTCGTTTGACCAGAAAAAATTCGACGATGTGCTGTAGCTTTTAGCTGACGTGGCCATTGAAGTTAAGTGGGTTTTGTTTTATTTTATTTTATTTTATTTTTATTTTTGTTTTCAAATCATTTAAAATGAATATCTTTTTCATACGTTCTCCGATTCATGCGAAATTTCTTTTGTTAGGATCGTAATTAAATTCCGGATCTGTTGACGCTGGTTTGGACAAATTCTGAGACCGTCAAAATTTTGAGTTTAAACTGAATTTAAATTCGATTTAAATTCCAAAGGTGAGTGTGTAAACCCACTCACAACTACTAGAAGCTCTTATGTTTGTTAAATTAATTTTTGAAATGAATAGAAATTTATTTAGGAGTATTTGGCATGTTTATTTCACTCATATTTGTTGAATTGCATTTGTTAAATTTAACTGTTAATTTAATTTATTTATTGCGTATTAATTGATAGTTAGAATTTATTTGTTTGCCTATAAACTGCTAGTTAACAGTTATATAGATTATTACTGAATATAAACTGTTAGATTAATAGTTGTTAAATTTAATCTGAATAAAATTGCCAGTTATTACCTGTTATATATTATCAAATATAAATTGTTATTGATTGATGTTGCTTGATGATTGTGATTGGATGATGGGTGATGTTGATGGATGTTTTATTGTATATCATTAAATTGCAAATTATCATGCATATTTCCTTTCATTCAGGATTGTGGTTTGAAATGATATACAACCGCAAAATTTTATATCTTTTAAATTGCGGATTGAAATGATAAATATCCGTATCACTTGACCATAGGATAGAAAATTATATACAGGCACCGCGGTCTATATATAACTATTTTAATGTGATTTCTATGGTTTGGATGGAATACGGTTTATAATAATCTTAAATTTTATATTGTATAAATATTTTTCTTCCATATATATATACATATGAAGTTGAAAATTTTGAAATTAAAAGGTGTATAAAAATCTTTATTAAAAATGGAAGAAAATTAAGAAAATGGAGTTCAATAATTTATATCATATGTTTAAATGTTAAGTTTGGAAATTTTAAGATATGATATTTATAATTGGATTTTTCCCAAAATAAATTGAAATGAATATTCTAGTATAATTTGAATTGGGAAAAATATATATATATTTTATTACTAGAAATTTAAGTCTTATTATTTATGGATTTTATATGAATATTCAAGACTAATTAATAGAACAATTGATTTGTTGAAAGCATAAAATCCAACTTTAGTTTGAAATATTGATACTCAAAACGGATATACGTATATATAAATAAATTGAAGTGGTTTTGGAACTTGAGAGAGATAATATAAATTTTGGTTTAGACTTTAATAAAGAAATGTATTTGTAAAGCCATGAGAACTATTTTCTTGACAAAGTAACATTTAAGTTAAACCATTTAATTCATATACCGTTGAATGTCCAAACCATTCAAGTTTTTAGAAGTTATGGTTTTAAATTATGATTTTCAAAATATTATGCTTTGAAAATATTTGATTTTCAGACGTTATGAAGTTAAAGCATTATGATTTTGGAAAAAAAATTATATTTGGGATAAGTGATAAAATATGGTTTTGGGTTTTGAAATGATATCGTATTCATGGTTATGAAATGGAATGTTTATTCTGATTTTTAAAGTATAACCTATTTTTAAATGACCGCGGTGTTATAATAACGATGGGTTGGCAAAGAGACCGGGATCGGATATGGACATACTCTCTGTCGATACCGAAAACCACTTTGACTAACCGTGTACGCGGTGGAGATTCCAGAATGAAGTAGGTTGGTGGCGACGATTTCTGTAAGGTAAATACGTGGACCCGACTCCCGTGAGTTGGCATAAGGTGGCTAAAATAGGAGCGATCGACGGGTTAATGAGGTCATTCCTCTGATCGGACACTCCTCTTCGATATTATACTTTGAATTTGGATTGATTCAGTGGCCACTTCTATTTTTGATTTTTGGGGGAGTTTGTTCGAGGTGGGCGGTAGCTGCGGCTACGCGTTTCCATCGGCCCGGAAGCGTAATTGGTATATCTACCCTGGCATTGCCTAGTTGTGCCGTGTCACCTACCATACCGAGCCTTGTACGAGTTTGGATTTCTCCCGTAGCCCGTGTGGCATCCTCTGGTGGCTTCCCGATCAGGAGGGACTATGATATTGGATGGACTACTGGGACTATTACGTGTTAAGGGGAATATTGGGTCACTCCTTAACGCTATTAAAAAGTATGTTTATTTTACTATTAGACACTATTATAATAGCGCGATATACTACATAGTAAATAGTTTAACGGATCCTTAGGAGATGTAAATCCCGAGCATCTCTTGATTTACTGTACTCATATTTAATTCTGTTAATTTAACTCACATAAGATCTTTTAGTCTGACTCGAGTGTTTTTGTCTTTTCAATTCACTCGGGTCAGTCCGAGCGTTTCAGGATCGAAGATTTTAGCTTTGGAGGACAAAGACGAAGAATCCGTATTATATTATTTATAGTATTGCACCACACTCTAAATTTCCGCTGCATTGATTGTATTGGTATGTGTAACTCTGATATTCATTGTATAAGTAACATAAATATTTTGTAAACAGTTATCATGAACTGTATAGTGATTATTATATCTTATCTTTCCGCTGTGAGATTCTATTTTGCTTTATTTCTTCTCTGTTTTCTTATTTACCCCATAACAATCCGCCCTTGCGTATGCTTTGAATTGGCACGTGTGTCGGTTTTAAGTGTGCGAAAAGGCGGGATGTTACAGTTGGTATCAGAGCTTTGGTTTAGCGATAAACCTTGGTTTTGTGGGGTTTGACTCTTTGTTAATAGGGTAGTAATACCCTATGGCAGTCGCTGAGTGTATATATATGAGAGAGCGTATTTGTTAGTGTTAATAAAGATTTAGATATTGTGTTAATCTGTTCCGCTTTGTATTTATAAATTCTGGTTGATGCATGGGATGCTATGACATCAATAGGGATTTCTAAACACTTAATAGGACAGACCGACATAATATTTGTTTTTAACATGGGTGAATGAAATAATTTTGCCTATTATATTTTCTATATATAAAAATATTTTTATAAAGATATATATATATATATATCTGTTTGCTATAGATTGGGTGTTAGGTAATATAAAAATATTTGTAATAAATTGAAGCTAAGTTGAAATTATAATAAATCAAATTGGAGATTTTAGAACTTAAGTCCGGGATTTTTGAAAATCTTCTTTCAAAGGATTTGTGAAATATAATGATTTGGTTTATAGGTAATTTCTTATATAAATATTTAGTATAATTCGGAAGAATTGTTTTAAAAGAGGATTTTGGAGAAAATAAATTTTGTACTTTCCCCTCTGTTGCTGGAAAATAATTTCGATGATGACGGCCGCATCATCGACTTTCATTTTCGAGTTTCGAAGGGAAAGGCCACTGTAGTAAATTCTACTGTAGATTTGTTTTGAAATTATTTAAAATTTTAATTGTTTAAAGGTAATTAGAGATATAAAAGTTGTAAGAAATTAATTATCTATTATTTTAAAGAAATTTTGGAATTTGACCCGGTATTAATTCTTGAATTTCCATTAATTAGTTGTAAAAATTTAGGTTAGTGAAATAAAAGAAGTAATCAATGAATTAAAAGAGTTGAGATTAAACTTGCATAAGCTCTTTTGCTTTTTCTTTAACATAAATAACTTACCAAGTATAAAAAGTTGAAATGTAAATTAAGAGTGGTATAGAATATTATGCAAGTAGAATTTTGGAAAAAATGAAGTATTAAATAAATTGCTGTTATAAATGAGAATTTAATGGTATTAACTTAAGTGATGATTGGAATTTTACTAAAATTTAAGGTTGCATTATTAATAGGTGATTTTAACCTTAAGAAAGTAAAAATGAAATTCCTTAATTTATAAAGTTTGATGGTAGGGTTATTAACTTAAGTATGCTTTAATTCCCCCTATTCTAATATAATAGAAAGTAAGTAATATATAAATGACTGTAAACCCTAAGTAATTAATTAATAAAATTCCTTATTTTTAAGAATGAAGGTTAAAGGGTTAATAATTTAAGTGTAACTAAGAAAGTTACTGTAATTTAATATAATAGAAACGTAAACATTAAATAAAGGAATAAAATTAAAGGTAAGTCGAAATTGTAATTTATAAAACAAATATATATTAATTAAAGGAATGGAGAAGAAACTTGTAAATTTTCACTTACATTCTTAAAACATACATAACTTACCATATAATAAAAAGTTGCAATGTTAGTAGGAAAATGTCAGGGGAAATCTTACAAGTGAAGAGTAAGGTAATAAAGGTATTATATTAATTTACTATTATTAATGAGAATTAATTATATAGACTTAAGTTAAATTGGAAATTTTACTATAAGTAAAGGTAAGTAGTATAAATAGATGATAGAAACTTTAGTAAATAAATTGGAATACAAATATAATGAATTTTGTGATAAATGGAAAATGAAAATTTGTAAGAAATAAAGAAATCACTCCATAAATGAAAGAAGGAAAATCAAACCATTGAAGCATGAGATAAATGTATAATAAATAAATTTGGGTGTTGGTTTGAATTGTGTTGTCTGATTTATGTTGTTGGGTAAGAAATTTGAAGTGGTTAAATGAATAAGTATCTATCTTTGTTCCATCTAAGACTGTTGAGTAAAGGATGCACTTGATAGTTAGTTTCATTTCATACAAATTTCAAATTTTGAACCCAAACAACTATTTGTTTGATGGATTAAATGGTTGCTTTGTTTGTGTATGTATGTTGTTTGTAAGGTTGATGGTTGTCGAATTGTTTGGTTGATTAACGATTGAATCCACTTGAATAGTTCACTTTAAAATAAATATTTAACCTTTTAGATTATATAAGTGAATACAGGTGATGGAAGCAACTGCTACTGCTTTTGGTTCCAAAATAATAAGCGTATATTGCCCGACAAATAGGTACGTTTTCGGATTACGTTTAAAGCGCTATTTTTCTCATGTTGGGATATAATATTTTGATAATATATGTAATATATTTGTATATTTTGATATTATATTTTCTCCCGAGCCTCACCGTACAAAAGGAGACTCTACCAAAAATTTTCGTAAATTTTGGACTTAGAATTTTGTTCAATATTTTCCAAACTTTAATGATTTAAGTATAAAAGGTTGTAATGATTATAAACGGGTATATTTCATTAAAGGAAATTAATCCAGTAAATTATTGTTTATAAGTTAATATTTGAAATAAGATGTACTGTTTATTCTTCCTTCTCCCTTCTTTTTCCTTTTCGGGGACGAAAAGTTTTGAGTGGGGGAGATTGTAACGACCCGTTAAATTAATAATATTAAATGAATTGAATTAATATAATTTCTAATCTAATTGAGAATAAATGTAGAAATTTGGTATAGTAGTTGTAATTTAGTGCAACAATAAAAGTTTATGACAATAGATTGGATAATGTAAATTGTCACAATTTGATTTAAAGTTAAATATAAGAAACTGATATAAGGGTTGAATTAGTGAATATCAATAAGAAGATTAAGTAGAATGGAATTCATTTAATATAAAATAAATAGTGGAAGACTTACATTGGATTGTAAAATGGATAGTAACTAAATAAAAGGTGACCGCTGAATAAATCAATGCAATAAGTGTTGATAAGGAAATTTAATGAATGTTGTCAATAATAAATGGACTTAAGATAGTAATAAAATTTGTTTTGCCTATGTAAATTTTATGTATTGATAAGCCATAATTAAATTTGAAATTTGGTAGTAAATAGGGGATAAGTTGACTAAGGAAATTAGTAATTTAATAAATGAATGCATAATAAGTAAGTGGAAATGTATGCATAAAAATATTTTCATATATGGGATAATTACAAAAGTTTACCCATTTATCTAATGTATATAATTGAATCTAAATTTAGGGCAACATTTTGTTATTGATCGTATAAGTGAATTTGAATAAAAGGGTAAAAATTATGTAGATTTAACATGTATTGAGTATATAGCTAAGAAGGGCATTCGATGTAAATGAATCTAAATTAATGTGTCTAGTCAATAAAGGAGAACTTTAAGGGAATAAATATAAATGAATGTATTTGGGGAATGGAGTCCTTTTATATTTTGAATAGTATAACGTTGTTATTAAGAAATTTGGAGTTCAATAATTTATATCATATGTTTAAATGTTAAGTTTGGAAATTTTAAGATATGATATTTATAATTGGATTTTTCCCAAAATAAATTGAAATGAATATTCTAGTATAATTTGAATTGGGAAAAATATATATATATTTTATTACTAGAAATTTAAGTCTTATTATTTATGGATTTTATATGAATATTCAAGACTAATTAATAGAACAATTGATTTGTTGAAAGCATAAAATCCAACTTTAGTTTGAAATATTGATACTCAAAACGGATATACGTATATATAAATAAATTGAAGTGGTTTTGGAACTTGAGAGAGATAATATAAATTTTGGTTTAGACTTTAATAAAGAAATGTATTTGTAAAGCCATGAGAACTATTTTCTTGACAAAGTAACATTTAAGTTAAACCATTTAATTCATATACCGTTGAATGTCCAAACCATTCAAGTTTTTAGAAGTTATGGTTTTAAATTATGATTTTCAAAATATTATGCTTTGAAAATATTTGATTTTCAGACGTTATGAAGTTAAAGCATTATGATTTTGGAAAAAAAATTATATTTGGGATAAGTGATAAAATATGGTTTTGGGTTTTGAAATGATATCGTATTCATGGTTATGAAATGGAATGTTTATTCTGATTTTTAAAGTATAACCTATTTTTAAATGACCGCGGTGTTATAATAACGATGGGTTGGCAAAGAGACCGGGATCGGATATGGACATACTCTCTGTCGATACCGAAAACCACTTTGACTAACCGTGTACGCGGTGGAGATTCCAGAATGAAGTAGGTTGGTGGCGATGATTTCTGTAAGGTAAATACGTGGACCCGACTCCCGTGAGTTGGCATAAGGTGGCTAAAACAGGAGCGATCGACGGGTTAATGAGGTCATTCCTCTGATCGGACACTCCTCTTCGATATTATACTTTGACTTTGGATTGATTCAGTGGCCACTTCTATTTTTGATTTTTGGGGGAGTTTGTTCGAGGTGGGCGGTAGCTGCGGCTACGCGTTTCCATCGGCCCGGAAGCGTAATTGGTATATCTACCCTGGCATTGCCTAGTTGTGCCGTGTCACCTACCATACCGAGCCTTGTACGAGTTTGGATTTCTCCCGTAGCCCGTGTGGTATCCTCTGGTGGCTTCCCGATCAGGAGGGACTATGATATTGGATGGACTACTGGGACTATTACGTGTTAAGGGGAAATTGGGTCACTCCTTAACGCTATTAAAAAGTATGTTTATTTTACTATTAGACACTATTATAATAGCGCGATATACTACATAGTAAATAGTTTAACGGATCCTTAGGAGATGTAAATCCCGAGCATCTCTTGAGTTACTGTACTCATATTTAATTCTGTTAATTTAACTCACATAAGATCTTTTAGTCTGACTCGAGTGTTTTTGTCTTTTCAAATTCGCTCGGGTCAGTCCGAGCGTTTCAGGATCGAAGATTTTAGCTTTGGAGGACGAAGACGAAGAATCCGTATTATATTATTTATAGTATTGCACCACACTCTAAATTTCCGCTGCATTGATTGTATTGGTATGTGTAACTCTGATATTCATTGTATAAGTAACATAAATATTTTGTAAACAGTTATCATGAACTGTATATTGATTATTATATCTTATCCTTCCGCTGTAAGATTCTATTTTGCTTTATTTCTTCTCTGTTTTTCTTATTTACCCCATAACAATCCGCCCTTGCGTATGCTTTGAATTGGCACGTGTGTCGGTTTAAAGTGTGCGAAAAGGCGGGATGTTACACAGGTAGCCTTTGAAAGTCTTCCGGGATCGATTTTATGGAAAGAATGTGTAATTTATAGAATATATCTTACTTCACCTTTTCAGATAGAATATTATAGGTAGCAAAAGGTAATAATAATAGAATAATACAAGTGCGGTAAATTAAAGATTACGCCATAATTACACTTGTTCGGACATCCATCCCATATACAGTCCCAAAGCTTCCCTTTTTAATTTTTTCTACAACCCTTACTTAATGTAACGACCCGGGATTTTGCACCAGTTAATTATCATCATTGGACGATTAAATTTGCTAGCTATTTGCTATTGGGAGTTTTTAATTGGGTTGAGATTCTTTTAAAAAAAAAAGAAATTGTTAAGGGTTATGTGGGCTTTAAATAAAATCTTGGCCCACGTTTTTTCTGGGTGCTGTGTAGTACCAAAGGCAGATACCCGTTTCCTCCTCTATTCATTTCTCTTCGCAAGCCCATAACAAAACAAACAAAAACAAAAATGGCTACTAAGGTTTTGATTTCGAATATTTCTCGAAGCCAGGTCAGGCACCGTGCAAAGGCGAGCTGAGGGGGAGGGGGGAAGGCAATTGCGGCTGATGGATTCGGACTCTTCGAGATAAGGTGAGTGATTTTCACTCACACCCTCTAATTCAATCTTAAGTATTTCATGCATGATTTAGATGATTTCAGGTTTGTAGCTTTCTATAGGCTTTTATGAATTTTAGCGATTTCGTGAATTGGGGATTTATGGGAATCGATTTTATATGATTCCATATTTCGTATATAATTGTTTTGAATTTTGCTTTAAACATTTCAAACCGGCTATGAATTTCTAGCACTTGAATTTGTGAATTCTTTTGGTATATTTCGAATGTATTGGTTGAACATTTCAACACCGGTATATATTTTTTCTTTGCAGTTTGTAACTTTGCAACCAAGAAATTTTGATTTGTTGATTTCGTTCATTGTTTTCCGTGACTCCGGTCAGTAGCTTACGGCTTGTTACTCTGACCACTTGTTGTTCACTGGTCTGCATTTGCCCAGTTGATGATTTTCTGCCTTAACTTTTAAACTTGATTTCGTTCTCTGATTTCATGAATATCATGACTTTGGGCTTTTTTCATTTGAACTCGACCTGGTTCTATTCTTTCTACTTGTTGACTTCGGCTTCTCTGTCGTTGGTTGTGAATTGAGTTGATTCGACTTGATATTGTTACTTCTTTGCTTACATGATAGTGTTTGATGATGTTTGACAGTTTAATCTCTATCATGGTTGATTTCAACCACTTTAATTGGTTGCTTCATCAGGTATACACTTTGATAATCATGTTGTATTATTGACATGAGCCTGGTCTATATTGCACTCTGTGTATTGCTGTTAGCTTTGTGTTTGTTGTACATATAAACTTAGTTCATATGTATGCTATGCACTAAGAGTTGCTTCGAGTCAGTATACTCGAGTGTGATCTGTGCATTTTTTCCATGCTGTAGCCTGATTGCTCTGCTTCATGTATTCATTGAGATGTTCAGGTTGCATAATGCTTGCTGCTTGGTCATTATTTTATGTTGTCGCTGCCTGGTCGTTATTCTATGTTATCACTGCCTTGTGGTTTCAGACCTGTAGCCTTTGTGTTGACTTTGTTTTTGCTGAAAAAAATATTTGATGTGTACAATTCATTTGTTGCCAACCTATATCCTTTGTGCATTGTTGCTATTCCTTTATATAGCTATGTATACATGCGTTTTGTAGCGTTGATTGTCGCAACGCGCTTGCTGAACTATACACACTTAGTTGTGTGATTGAGTTTAGTATAAATATTTGGAGTTGTGATGATGTCATATGCTATAAAGGCGAGGCAGTGCACGTGAGCGTGTACTGCAGCCAATCAGAATTGACGTTTTAATTGATAATTTCAATTGCTTGAATTGCTTCATGTGGTCAATTTAATATGGCGAGGCAGTGCATGTGAGCGTGTACTGCAGCCAATCAGAATTGACGTTTTAATTGATAATTTCAATTGCTTGAATTGTTTCATGTGGCCAATTTAATATGGCGAGGCAGTGCACGTGTGCGTGTACAGCAGCCAATCAGAATTAACGTTTTAATTGATAATTTCAATTACTTGAATTGTTTCATGTGGCCAATTCAATATATTTTGAAATTGTATTTTTATTTGGTTTAATTTAATTATTCTGTTGTTTTCTAATTATCTATTAGATAAATAGATTATGTGTTTCTAATTATTTATTTAATAATTAGATTTTGCTGTTAATTGTTGTTTAGGTAACTCTTTAGTTTCCTAATTATCTTCATTGATAATCTTTCTATTTATCTTTGTTGATGATTTGGCTTTGTTGATTCGCTGTTTAATGCTGTTACGTGTTATATCTATCGTATCCGACTTTCTTATTAAAGGATTGGATACGCGAGATTTATTGTGATTGTCATTTATTTGTTATTTTAATTGTTATTGCTTCCGTGCATTAATTACTAAGCTTGAATTAGACTGATCCGTATATTATTTTCTTTTGGATTAATACTCGAGTCAGACCGAGTTATTACAGGCTGTTGATATCTCGCTTTGGGATGCTGCTTGAGTTATGAAGTCTCTTCATATCTTTTGGAGTAGTCAGTGTTATTTTATTGGAGGATATGTATTCATGTATATTATTTATAATAATGTACTTGTATATTTAACTTTCGGTGTCGACAGTTGTAGTTATATCACATGTATTGTAACTAACTTTAGTCATATATGAGATTTTATATTAGCTGTGTTCTGTGTTTAGCTTATCTGTGTTATAGTTGTATATGTTGTTCTGTACTATTATGAACCATCGTAGTTCGTTTTATACTGGAATTGAATATGTCGATGAGAGTAAATAAAAAGGAGATGAAATACACACACGCACCCCACTCCAATCAAGATAATCAATACTAGCGTAAGGCCTAACTACGGACGACCGCTCCTATCTAGCCTTATTCTTCGTAATAATAGACAATATTTCCTTTTAATACTCTTTGTTATTGTGAGCATAGAGTTGGGGCTTACACTTAATACGGAGGAATAGGTATTCTATAGACTTTATGTAACAACTCGTATATTTGGACCATTTAAGTTGACATTAATCCACACATGTCAACTCAAATAATACAAAACACGAATCATTATGGGATTATATATACATAAATGTAAATGAGAATCAATACAACATCATAGACACAGAACAGTCACAGAATAATGCAGCGGAAAATACATCGTCATAATAGCAGTTCATGAAGCTACTATATGAAATACAACAATGTCTAAACATAAAGTGACTGAAAGGAAATACATAAATGTCCAACAGACAAGAACAACAATACTGGAATAGAAATAGACTGATAAAGATAAATGCTAAGTCTTCAACATCTTCAACCAACCTTGATCAGCAAACTGGATAGCTTCAGACTGACCCGAGCATATACAAAAGAAACACTCGAGTCAGGACTCAAAATCTTATGCAGGATAATCAATTGCAGGAAATAAAGCCCATAACTCAAAGATGAATAAAATAACATCTCTAAGGATCCGATAAACTATCTATATATATAATACGGTATGTAGGTAATGTCTAATCAGTAAATAGAATATTAAAATAGCGTTAAGGCGTTACCATAATTCCCCTTAACACATTTTATAATGTCATAGTCTATACAGCACCGTAAGCCCCACCGTAAACTAGTGGTTATCAGAGGGTACCCCATAGGTATAACACAAAACAAACGTAGTGGTCGCGAATAGGATAATCAGTATGACAAGGTACATGAGGCAATACCAACTAGGATACTAGTAGTTGCGTGATCCGGACTGATGTTGAGCATAGTAGCTACTATCTCAACACCGCGAAACAACACTCCCAAATCAAGGGTGCACCCAAATCGAATCACAAAAGTAATAGATATGGTATCGAAGAAGCGTGTCCGCTAGAGGTGGCGATCCTCAATGGCCCGGCGCGGCTCCTGTTTTAGTCATGTCAGGGGTCATCCAATATCGTTCTCTTTCTTCAGTCAACGCGTTCACCAAACCATCCACTTCATTCTGGATCAACACTTCGCGCATAATAGTTGTTAAAGTGGTTTTCGGTATCGACAGAGAGTATGTCCATTCCCGATCCCGGTCTCTTTAATAACTACGTATTTATTACCCGATGGTCGGTTAAATTAACGTTTAAACAAATCAAAGTCCAAAAGTCAAGGTGCAAATTTGACTTCCAAAATTTGACATTTCACGATTCAATTTATTTTAGATATTTTACAACATATTTTCGAATGCAATTTTTAGTTCAAACACTTGAGTTACAATTTAAAATTAAGTATTCAAGTTCGATTTAATAAGGTCTAAAAGTCACTTATTAAATTTAGTTCATAATCAATGAATTCAATTTTATGCTAAACTTAGTTTAAATTATTAAATCAAATTCTATTCACTTCACTTCATGTTTACATCCACTGTTATCCTGAATTCGATTAAATCAATTTCATTAACTAAATTCCTTTTTATCCAACTTCATTTAATTTATTTACCAATTCAATTAAATTTCTAAACAAAAGTCCATTTCCATTTACAATGTCCTGATTTGATTAATTCGTTAAATTTAAAATCATTTTAAGTTTAAATAATCACTAAGTTATATCCATAAACTTTGGTCAGTTTTTGTATTCCTCCTAAGTCAAATTTTTTAAATTTCCAAGTAAAATTTACAACATGTTCCAAATCTATTTAATTAAAACCGAGTTTTAATCTAAACCTAACCAATTTAATAAATTTTTAAGTTATCAAATTCTAAACTTACTTGTTTCTAAATCTCATTTCAATAAATTTGCCAATTCATTTTTATTTAATTACATAGGTTTATTAATCCGTTTCAATTTAATCCATTAATTTTACTTCAATCTAATCCATAAAATTTATCTTGATTAAATCCATGAAATTTATTTCAGTTACATCCAATAAAACTGTTACCAAATTTCCAACCAAATTGTTAAGTTCATTCTTTAATTTAAATTATATTTCAATTTCGAAAATGGTTTTGTTGACCAATCGGGTTTCTTATTTTTATTTTCTATCCTAGGCCAAGTTGTTTAATTAGGTATTTATCATTTCAACCCAATATTATTCAATATAAAACAAAGCATAGCAAAAGGAACTTGCAGTGTGATAACTGGGATGGTGTCAAAGTAAATAAACAAGCGATAACAACCATACATAAAAATTTGACAATGTATTTAAATAATCCCGAAATAATCATATTAATTTACATTTGTTGTTTATGCAAATTAATATAATTATTCCTAGAATCCACACCATCGTTTCATGCGGATTAAAGATTATTACGTTAGGGTTTTCACTTGGTGTCTATTATCAAATTACTACATCAATCATACGTACAATGGTTCAAAGTGTAGTTAATGCTATTCTACGCGACGGTTGATTTAACAGTTAAAGGGGTCAAGTTCAACATATATAGTCCAATTTAAATTTTGTCGACTATCCTATATCAATTTCAATTTCATATTCAAATTCACTTATATTAACAACCAAATTCAATCATCACATAACAAATTTTAGTGTCACACTTGTTTGTCGTGAACTACAACATTCAATTTTTAACTTGCATTGTGATTTGCAATCCTTATTTCGACAATTCTAAAAATCAACCATTTAACATCCAAATTAACATAAACAACAATTTATCACTTGATTATCATAGCATAATAGATTGAGTCGTGAATGCAACATTCACCTTGCGTGGTTAGAGAAGACGACGAAGCACAAAGACGACTAGATAAAAGGCATGAACAAGCACGATGCAAAACGACACAACAAACAACGATACAAGGAAGATTTCGACAAGCTGAATGGAAGCCTACGTCTCTGAAGCAGTAGCTGAAACAACACAGTCAAACAACATGAGCCCCAAGATTACAACTCATCACTGCTTTATAAAATTAACATATTATATGCTGGACTATAACCAAAAACTAAAACATTAACACTTACATATCTTAATACAACATGGTTAAAACAAAAATGCTTTATAAAAATAAAATAAAAAAAAATAAAAAAAAATTTCAAAACCCGTAGCTTTGTATATAATTTCAAAAACTGTAGCCTACCTATCACTACTTAGGAACTAATATATAACTCTACTTATAATACTTATTTATAAATGGCTATATACACGGAAAATTCACTTTATAAAATTTATATATATATATAAAACCCGGAGGCACTAGGAAGTGGAGGGTCTGGGCGAGCAGTGGGTCGGTGTGCGTGCGACATGGGGCGGAGGCGGTAGGGGTAGCTGGTGCCAGCGGGGTCAAGTGGCGTGTGGTGTGGGTAGCAGGGCGGTGGAGGCAACGTGGCCAGGGGACAAACGCGGAGGGGAGGCGGGTTTGGATGCGGCTGCGGGTGGAGGCGGCTGGCCTGGGCAGGCGGTAGGCTGGGTGGGTGTGGTCTGGACGGGCAGGCCAGGGGGTGGGTCGAGGGTGTGGCGTGGCCGCGTAGGTGGGAAGAGGGGTGCGGGAGTTGGACGCGGGCATGGCTTGCATGCCTGTTGGCGTGCACTTCTGGAGGAGCCAAGATAATTGAAATTTGAGGCAGAGGAGGGAGAAAGAATCATATACATGAGCAGAGAGGTTTTGTAGAGAAAGTAAACTAAACATAATGTGAAGAGAAGAAGGGAGGGAGGGGAAAAGGCAGAGGAGTTGGTTCTCTCCAAAAGAAAATAGAAAGGAAAATAATGTGAACGAAGAAGACAGAGGTTGGAAGAAGGAGCACCTACCAGATTTGCAAATGAAGAATGAAGTGAACCAGTATAAAATAAATAATCCAGAAAATCAAAGATCTCAAATCTTATTGCCTTGGTAACCGAAACGGCTATTTGATTTCCAATGCAACTGAATAGTCAAAGACTCCTAGAATTCTGAACGTTGAAGAAAACGGGTACCGGTTTTTGTGCTGCGTAACGTACCGATTTGTAATCCGTTAAATAATTATAGTTCGCAGCGCCGAACTCCCATTGACACAAACAAATATACCGTTTTGGTCAGCGCGACGAGACGAACACAACGATATAAAAATATTTATGGTTTGACATTGTTTGCAAAGTGGTAACTCTTATTGAACCATTTGCACGAGCGAACATTTTAGCTAGCAATTAAAAGCGAAATTTGACGAAACGAATTTCGTCATCATATTCAGAATATTTTTCTTATTCAGAAATGTGAAAAATATTTGAGTTCGGACGAAAGAGAATTTACATATATAATTTAAATCAATAGGCAAATGCGACACACGAAATTTTCTTCAATAATTTTCAACGAAATTTGGCGTACGCCCATGTCTATCTAGACGCATTCCAAATGTGAAGTTTGAATAGAAACGGAATTTGTTTGTGCAAATTTGAATTTCTACCCTAAATAAACGATTTTAAAATTTTAAACTGGGTCTAAATTTCAGGGTCGTTACATTCTCCCCCACTCAAAACTTTTCGTCCCCGAAAAGGAGCAGAGTAAAGAGTGGAAGAACAGAGCATAGGGTACGATGGACATAGAATTTATTATCGAATGAAATATAGAATATAGAATAGAGTTTACCTGCAACCAACAATTCTGGATTTGAATCCCGGATACTTTCCTCGGTTTCCCAAGTACAATCACGATCATCGGGACTCCATTGGACTTTGACTAGGCTAACAGATTTCCTTCTAAGCTGCTTCGTATCCCTATCAACAATACGAAGTGGTCTTCTTTCTATAGTCAAATCCGGCTCAATATCAACCTCATCTAACTGAGCAATAGGAATGGTCATGGATGGATCGTGTACAACCTTCCGAAGGTGTGAAACATGGAATACGTTGTGCACGCCCTCAAATTTCTCCGGCAGTGCAACTCTGTAGGCTAGTGTACCAATCCTCTCAGTGATAGTGAATGGTCCAACAAATCTAGGAGCGAGCTTCCCTCTACGACCAAATTGGATAACATTCTTCAAAGGTGATACTTTAAGAAAGACCTCATCTCCAACCTGGAATTTGAACTCTCTTCTACGCCTATCTGCATAGCTCTTCTGCCTATCCTGTGCGGTCTTCATCTTCCTTCTGATCTCATTAACCTTCTCGGATGCTTCCATAATCATATCCGGGCCAAGAACTAATCGGTCACCAGGCTCAATCCAACAAGATGGCGATTTGCATGGCCGTCCATATAAAGCTTCGAACGGTGCCATATCAATACTCGCCTGATTATAAAGATAGTTATATTTCAATTCAAATTTCTTTTTTTCTTATTCAAATTGAAAATTTTTGGATTACCTGATAGCTGTTATTATAAGTGAATTCAACCAAATGAAGGTGGTCTTCCCAAGATCCACCGAAATCAATAATGCAAGCTCGGAGCAGATCTTCCAAAATCTGATTTACCCTCTCAGTTTGGCCATCTGTTTGAGGATGATAAGCCGTACTCAGATTCAGTTTTGTGCCCAAGACGTCCTGAAATGCCTTCCAGAATTTACTAGTGAATAAAGGATCTCTATCGCATACAATACTAGATGGAACTCCATGAAGTCTGACAATCTCTCTCATATAAATCTCGGCCAAACTCGAAGCAGTACGAGTGGTCTTAACAGGAATAAAGTGAGCAGATTTTGTCAACCTATCAACAATCACCCATATACTCTCGTTCCTTTTTCTGGTCCTCGGTAATCCGTCAACGAAGTCCATAGAAATTTGGTCCCATTTCCAACACGGAATCTCTAGGGGTTGAAGTAATCCTGCCGTCTTCCGGTGATCGGCCTTGACTTGCTGGCAAGTGGTGCATCTACTGACATATATAGAAATATCTCTCTTCATCCCACTCCACCAATATAAACGCTTCATATTTCGATACATCTTGGTGACACCGGGATGAAATGAAAGTGATGACTGATGGTTCTCTTTAAGCACTTCTTGTCTCAATCCATCAACATTAGGAACACAAATACGGTTGTCAATCTTCAGAACTCCATTACCATCTATCTGCGCTCCCACTTTACTGTCAGCGTTTCCAACTCTACCAAGAACTAACTCCTTCATGCGATAGAGCAAGGTGTCCTCATATTGCTTAGCTTTGATGCGATCCATAAGAGATGGGGAGATAACAAGCTGGAATAGCATGCCTTCTACAAGATTACAACAAGACAATGCTTTGCTACGGCTCAAAGCATCAGCTACAACATTTGCTTTTCCAGGAGTATAATTGATGTCGAGATCATATGCGGCTAAGAATTCGAGCTATCGGACTTGTCTCTGATTCAAGTCTTTCTGAGAGAAAATGTACCGCAAGGACTTATGATCCGTGAATAATTCAAATTTTTCCCCAAAAGATGGTGCCTCCATAGTTTCAAAGCGAATACAACTGCTAGAAGCTCTAAATCATGGGTCGCATAGTTTACTTCATGAGTTTTCAACTGACGGCCCGCATAAGCAATAACCTTTCCATTTTGCATAAGGACAGCGCCTAAACCTTCTCGACAAGCATCGGTATAGACAGTTAATCCTTCACTCCCGTCAATTACCGCAAGAACTGGGGCTGAAGTTAACTTACGCTTCAACTCATTAAAAGCTGATTCACACTTCTCACTCCAAATAAACTTGACATCCTTTCGAGTTAAAGCAGTGAGTGGGGCAGAAATCCGGGCAAAGCGCTCAATGAATCTGCGATAATAACCGGCTAGGCCCAAGAAGCTACGGATATCAGTAGGAGTTCTGGGAGTCTCCCAATCCTGTAGATAAGTTTTCAAATTAGAAAGGAATAAGATGGGTTGAATAGAATTAACGAATAGGATAGGACTTACATTGATTACGGCGATCTTAGCTGGATCGACCGAAATCCCGTTTTCAGAAACAATATGACCAAGGAATCGTACTTCGTCTCGCCAGAAGTGGCATTTCGAAAACTTGGCTTTAAGCTGATGATTTCGGAGAGTTCCCAGAACATAAGCAAGATGTGTCTCATGCTCTTTCTCATCTTTGGAGAAGACGAGAATATCATCAATGAAGATAAGAACAAATTTGTTAAGGACATCACGGAAGACTCTATTCATTAAGTCGACGAAATAAGCAGGTGCGTTGGTCAAACCAAATGGCATAACCAACTATTCATAGAATCCATTCTCGGTACGGAAAGCTGTTTTATGAATACTATCTTCTGCTACTCTTAGTTGGTGGAACCCAGTGGCTAGATCAAGTTGTGAGAAAACTTTAGCTCCATGGAGCTGATCGAATAAATCATTGATGCGAGGCATCGGATAGCGGTTCTTGAGAGTGCGCTTGTTTAATTCTCGGTAATCAACACACATGCGAAGAGATCCATCTGATTTGGTGACGAAGACGACTGCGGCGCCCCATTCAGAACAACTTCTCCTGATCAAACCCTTAGCAAATAGATCATCAATTTGGGTTTTAAGTTCGGCTTTTTCTTTAGGGGCCATCCTTCTGTGAGGGAGAACTACGGGAGTAGCTCCAGGAATAAGGTCAATGCGGAAATCGATCTCCCGCTTTGGTGGTAGGGAGTTGACCTCTCCAAATACATCAGGAAATTCCTGAACAATAGGAGTAGTACTAAGATCGTCGGGGTGAGCATCAAGAGAGAATATGAAGCTTCCGGCATATTTGTGAGGTGATTTGCATTCAATGACAAGCGGTAGACCCTTGTCGTTGACTAGGGAAACGGATCGATCTTTACAAGAAATGACAGCATCGAAATTTCTTAACCAATCCGCGCCACATAAGAGGTCAAATGCTTCGAAGCCAAGCACATAAAAATTCCAAGTGAATCGATATCTTCCATACAAAAGCACAACCTCTTTACAAATCCTACCGAGGTTGGCAAGTCCTCCAATAGGGTTGGAGACGCATAAGGAAGAAGTAGCAAGAGTTGGTTCTAATTTGAGCTTATTACAAAGATCAATAGATATGAAGCTATGAGAAGCACCAGTATCGAATAATACCCGAACAGGTAAATTATGAAATGTAAATGTACTTCGCAAGGTACCTTGGTCATCCTGAGCAGGTGGTGGAGGTGGTGCAGGAGTGGTGACAGCATATACTCCTGATGGTGTGCCTTTCTTCCTCAATGGGCAATCTCTCTTGAAGTGACCTGGCTGGAGGCAGACATGGAATAAATCATTCCTCATCTGAGGAGGTGGTGGAATAGCAGCTCCGGTGGATGGACAGCTATTTGCATAATGACCCTTCTTATCGCATTTGAAGCAAGTGATGTTAGCAAGGTCGATTGGGCTTTTCTGGGCATATCCCAATCCTGTAGTCTTTTGCCAAGCTTTCTTTTGTTGATCAAAGTTCATCTTCCTCTTTCCGAGCTGTCTGGAAGAGGACTGAGTAGGAGTGGCCTTGGCAGTGGGTCCCTTAGGCTTCGCCTCATATCGAAGAGCATAGTCAACAAGCTCTGTGAAAGTGCAGTGAATGCGGCCAGTAAGCAAGTCATAATACTCCGATCTAGCTCCCAAAATGAATTTCTCGTTCTTCAGAAGTGGGGTATCGATCAATCCTGGGCCAAACTTGGAGAGCTCGTTGAATTTCCTCTCTTACTCAGAAAAAGTCATACTGCCTTGCTTAAGGTCCATAAAAGCTCTATAAAGTTGGGTTTTCCCAGCAGCTGGCATCCATTGTTCCGAGAAAGTATCCCTAATCAAAAGATAGACTAGATAAATAACATTCCAAGGATTGAAAGAAGAATTTAGACTATGAAATCCAAATAAATTTATACCTAAATTGGGCCCAAGTGATGGTGTTCTCCTCGATACGAGAAGTAACAGATTCCCACCAGTCTCGTGCGGCATCCCGAAGTTGCCAAGCAGCAAGCTGACGCTTCTGAGCATCAGTGATCTCCAATCCAGAAAATATCATCTCTAAGCTTTTGAGCCATTGTTGAGCTTCAATAATATTCTCGGATCTAGAGAACTTAACACCACCAAGCTGTGTATACTCCTTACTAAGAGTGGTGAATTTGACTGGAGCTGGGGCGGCAGGTGCAGCCTGGGCAGGACCATTTCCCCTTCCTCCCCTGTTGTTTCTTTTGGCACTCATCCTGAAATACCAAAAGAATTTTTTTTTTTTTAGAACCAAGGATAGAAAATCATAGAACTTTAAGGAAAGTCTAATCAACGAATCAATTAAGAAGTTTGAATTTGGAAGGATATGTATATTGAATTGATTCTCCTCATCCCCGGGTATTGCTACCCTATGTCTAATGAGTTTATATAACCCCAAACTAAGGTTTTTAGTGGAAACCAAAGCTCTGATACCAACTGTAACAACTCGTATATTTGGACCATTTAAGTTGACATTAATCCACACATGTCAACTCAAATAATACAAAACACGAATCATTATGGGATTATATATACATAAATGTAAATGAGAATCAATACAACATCACAGACACAGAACAGTCACAGAATAATGCAGCGGAAAATACATCGTCATAATAGCAGTTCATGAAGCTACTATATGAAATACAACAATGTCTAAACATAAAGTGACTGAAAGGAAATACATAAATGTCCAACAGACAAGAACAACAATACTGGAATAGAAATAGACTGATAAAGGTAAATGCTAAGTCTTCTACATCTTCAACCAACCTTGATCAGCAAACTGGATAGCTTCAGACTGACCCGAGCATATACAAAAGAAACACTCGAGTCAGGACTCAAAATCTTATGCAGGATAATCAATTGCAGGAAATAAAGCCCATAACTCAAAGATGAATAAAATAACATCTCTAAGGATCCGATAAACTATCTATATATATAATACGGTATGTAGGTAATGTCTAATCAGTAAAATAGAATATTAAAATAGCGTTAAGGCGTTACCATAATTCCCCTTAACACATTTTATAATGTCATAGTCTATACAGCACCGTAAGCCCCACCGTAAACTAGTGGTTATCAGAGGGTACCCCATAGGTATAACACAAAACAAACGTAGTGGTCGCGAATAGGATAATCAGTATGACAAGGTACATGAGGCAATACCAACTAGGATACTAGTAGTTGCGTGATCCGGACTGATGTTGAGCATAGTAGCTACTATCTCAACACCGCGAAACAACACTCCCAAATCAAGGGTGCACCCAAATCGAATCACAAAAGTAATAGATATGGTATCGAAGAAGCGTGTCCGCTAGAGGTGGCGATCCTCAATGGCCCGGCGCGGCTCCTGTTTTAGTCATGTCAGGGGTCATCCAATATCGTTCTCTTTCTTCAGTCAACGCGTTCACCAAACCATCCACTTCATTCTGGATCAACACTTCGTGCATAATAGTTGTTAAAGTGGTTTTCGGTATCGACAGAGAGTATGTCCATTCCCGATCCCGGTCTCTTTAATAACTACGTATTTATTACCCGATGGTCGGTTAAATTAACGTTTAAACAAATCAAAGTCCAAAAGTCAAGGTGCAAATTTGACTTCCAAAATTTGACATTTCACGATTCAATTTATTTTAGATATTTTACAACATATTTTCGAATGCAATTTTTAGTTCAAACACTTGAGTTACAATTTAAAATTAAGTATTCAAGTTCGATTTAATAAGGTCTAAAAGTCACTTATTAAATTTAGTTCATAATCAATGAATTCAATTTTATGCTAAACTTAGTTTAAATTATTAAATCAAATTCTATTCACTTCACTTCATGTTTACATCCACTGTTATCCTGAATTCGATTAAATCAATTTCATTAACTAAATTCCTTTTTATCCAACTTCATTTAATTTATTTACCAATTCAATTAAATTTCTAAACAAAAGTCCATTTCCATTTACAATGTCCTGATTTGATTAATTCGTTAAATTTAAAATCATTTTAAGTTTAAATAATCACTAAGTTATATCCATAAACTTTGGTCAGTTTTTGTATTCCTCCTAAGTCAAATTTTTTAAATTTCCAAGTAAAATTTACAACATGTTCCAAATCTATTTAATTAAAACCGAGTTTTAATCTAAACCTAACCAATTTAATAAATTTTTAAGTTATCAAATTCTAAACTTACTTGTTTCTAAATCTCATTTCAATAAATTTGCCAATTCATTTTTATTTAATTACATAGGTTTATTAATCCGTTTCAATTTAATCCATTAATTTTACTTCAATCTAATCCATAAAATTTATCTTGATTAAATCCATGAAATTTATTTCAGTTACATCCAATAAAACTGTTACCAAATTTCCAACCAAATTGTTAAGTTCATTCTTTAATTTAAATTATATTTCAATTTCGAAAATGGTTTTGTTGACCAATCGGGTTTCTTATTTTTATTTTCTATCCTAGGCCAAGTTGTTTAATTAGGTATTTATCATTTCAACCCAATATTATTCAATATAAAACAAAGCATAGCAAAAGGAACTTGCAGTGTGATAACTGGGATGGTGTCAAAGTAAATAAACAAGCGATAACAACCATACATAAAAATTTGACAATGTATTTAAATAATCCCGAAATAATCATATTAATTTACATTTGTTATTTATGCAAATTAATATAATTATTCCTAGAATCCACACCATCGTTTCATGCGGATTAAAGATTATTACGTTAGGGTTTTCACTTGGTGTCTATTATCAAATTACTACATCAATCATACGTACAATGGTTCAAAGTGTAGTTAATGCTATTCTACGCGACGGTTGATTTAACAGTTAAAGGGGTCAAGTTCAACATATATAGTCCAATTTAAATTTTGTCGACTATCCTATATCAATTTCAATTTCATATTCAAATTCACTTATATTAACAACCAAATTCAATCATCACATAACAAATTTTAGTGTCACACTTGTTTGTCGTGAACTACAATATTCAATTTTTAACTTGCATTGTGATTTGCAATCCTTATTTCGACAATTCTAAAAATCAACCATTTAACATCCAAATTAACATAAACAACAATTTATCACTTGATTATCATAGCATAATAGATTGAGTCGTGAATGCAATATTCACCTTGCGTGGTTAGAGAAGACGACGAAGCACAAAGACGACTAGATAAAAGGCATGAACAAGCACGATGCAAAACGACACAACAAACAACGATACAAGGAAGATTTCGACAAGCTGAATGGAAGCCTACGTCTCTGAAGCAGTAGCTGAAACAACACAGTCAAACAACATGAGCCCCAAGATTACAACTCATCACTGCTTTATAAAATTAACATATTATATGCTGGACTATAACCAAAAACTAAAACATTAACACTTACATATCTTAATACAACATGGTTAAAACAAAACTGCTTTATAAAAATAAAATAAAAAAAAATAAAAAAAAAATTTCAAAACCCGTAGCTTTGTATATAATTTCAAAAACTGTAGCCTACCTATCACTACTTAGGAACTAATATATAACTCTACTTATAATACTTATTTATAAATGGCTATATACACGGAAAATTCACTTTATAAAATTTATATATATATAAAACCCGGAGGCACTAGGCAGTGGAGGGTCTGGGCGAGCAGTGGGTCGGTGTGCGTGCGACATGGGGCGGAGGCGGTAGGGGTAGCTGGTGCCAGCGGGGTCAAGTGGCGTGTGGTGTGGGTAGCAGGGCGGTGGAGGCAACGTGGCCAGGGGACAAACGCGGAGGGGAGGCGGCTGGCCTGGGCAGGCGGTAGTCTGGGTGGGTGCGGTCTGGACGGGCAGGCCAAGGGGTGGGTCGAGGGTGTGGCGTGGCCGCGTAGGTGGGAAGAGGGGTGCGGGAGTTGGACGCGGGCATGGCTTGCATGCCTGTAGGCGTGCACTTCTGGAGGAGCCAAGATAATTGAAATTTGAGGCAGAGGAGGGAGAAAGAATCATATACATGAGCAGAGAGGTTTTGTAGAGAAAGTAAACTAAACATAACGTGAAGAGAAGAAGGGAGGGAGGGGAAAAGGCAGAGGAGTTGGTTCTCTCCAAAAGAAAATAGAAAGGAAAATAATGTGAACGAAGAAGACAGAGGTTGGAAGAAGGAGCACCTACCAGATTTGCAAATGAAGAATGAAGTGAACCAGTATAAAATAAATAATCCAGAAAATCAAAGATCTCAAATCTTATTGCCTTGGTAACCGAAACGGCTATTTGATTTCCAATGCAACTGAATAGTCAAAGACTCCTAGAATTCTGAACGTTGAAGAACACGGGTACCGGTTTTTGTGCTGCGTAACGTACCGATTTGTAATCCGTTAAATAATTATAGTTCGCAGCGCCGAACTCCCATTGACACAAACAAATATACCGTTTTGGTCAGCGCGACGAGACGAACACAACGATATAAAAATATTTATGGTTTGACATTGTTTGCAAAGTGGTAACTCTTATTGAACCATTTGCACGAGCGAACATTTTAGCTAGCAATTAAAAGCGAAATTTGACGAAACGAATTTCGTCGTCATATTCAGAATATTTTTCTTATTCAGAAATGTGAAAAATATTTGAGTTCGGACGAAAGAGAATTTACATATATAATTTAAATCAATAGGCAAATGCGACGCACGAAATTTTCTTCAATAATTTTCAACGAAATTTGGCGTACGCCCATGTCTATCTAGACGCATTCCAAATGTGAAGTTTGAATAGAAACGGAATTTGTTTGTGCAAATTTGAATTTCTACCCTAAATAAACGATTTTAAAATTTTAAACTGGGTCTAAATTTCAGGGTTGTTACACTTTACTTGAACTTCCCAAATAGGACTTAGACTCCACTCATAATGAAACACAAGACTTCTCTTTACAAATAGCAGTCATATCTCCCACTTAGCATGTTCTTCAACACTACAGATTTGCCAGCTTATTCTATTTATAAATTTCTATGACCACTCAAATAAATATGGAAGAGGAGTATGAAGTTATGGGAAATGGATCCTGCGGTATGATAAGGAGTTTGGGTTTCGTTGCATGAGGTCAAAGATTCAGAATGTGTGTGTTATATGACTCAACACATATTCAAATATTGAATTCAATGTATTTATATGCGATTTTTTCCAAATGATTTTCTCTGTTGAGAAATATCAAAAAATGCACTTATCAAGAATCAAACTCCTAACGTGTCCATTGAAAGTTTGATGCACAACCACTTAAACTACACATCTTTTTGTATTGGTTGTCATTACTTTGCTTTGCTAACATAGCTTGTCCTCTATTTTATTGTGTAAAATCCTAGAAAATAGTAAATTGTTATAATATATGTAAATATAAATAGTGAATATGCTATTTACTATTTTGTATTTAGTCCCACATCATGGGATTAGTTCTATCCCAAGCTCCTAGGCCTTTATATAAAGGTGCTAATGTAATAAAAATGGATTACTAATCTATGAATGAATAAAATTATTCTCTCTAATGGCTTCTGCTTTCTTTATTTTATAACACGTTATCAGTATGATCTCTAAAGAAAAGGAAAATTTCAGATCTGATTATAAATCTTCAAAGCGGTAAGCCATTTCTGATCTGATTAATCAAGTCTTTTAGATGTCATTCTATTAATTTTATTTTTTAGATCTCATTGTATCATTGATCTAATTATTTAGATCTAATTCTCTTTGTACATCTTATTTTTTGTCCATGTATTTTAGATCTCGTTTTGTTACAGATCTTATATTTTTTTCTTTCTAATTTTTCAGATCACTTGTAGATTTTAATATCATGTTCAAATGATATATATATTTTAGATCTATAGATTTTAATCATCAGATCTCTCATTAATTTTTATTAATGTACATCCATTTTTTATGATAATTTTGAATTTGATCTGAAACTAAAATTATTTCATGGACTAAAATGTAATTTCAGACCTTATTCTGTTAGTATTCTTTTTAGATCTTATCTATCATATCTAATTTTCTAGATTACATTATATATGTATTGTCTTATAGATCTTGCTCTATTAATATTATCATTTTAGATCTCATTTTATCGTAGATCTAAACTTTTAGATCTAATTCCATTGTTTGGTAAAAAGGGTTTTCATTTTGAAACTTTTTTGTATGGATTTTAGTTCGAATGAGGACTATAGAAATGATTTTGCTACATGATTTATATTTCCAGAAGAAATATTTTATTTTTTCTTAGAGAAACAAATAGAAGGATAATACGTATCTAGAAGATTGTATTATGTTTATATGAAAGAATAGGAACATGAAGTTCATTTTTACGAAGGTGAAAGATTAAAGCTTTCATAAGCTGAAATAAAGCCTTGAAGAAAATAAGCGAGCAATTCCAGAAGAAGATGTTGATATGTTCAGAGGACATAACATAATAACAATATGCTGGAATAACATTACAAATGTGGTAAATACTATTTCTCTGAAGAGAAACAGTATTATGATTCTCATGTTCGAATACAATTATAAAGAGTTCTCTTGTTTCATTGTGTTTATTTAATATTGGAGACCTGAAGTTCTCAAATAAAATTTATGTATATAGGTTTGTATTCCTAAAAAAGGGAATTATATATCAAAACTCTATAAATTTAGGATGTGAAGCGTTGAATTATTAGAAAAGCTAATTCAGATTATAGTAAATTCTAACCATGTTTGCAATCAAACCTGAAGTTTGATAATGAAAATCAAGTTGTACCATTTAGGATCTAAAGTATTAAACAAAGACTTTACTTTAAAGTAAAATTGAAACCTGAAGTTCTAAAAATATTATCCAATAGTACTAACTACTAAACCAAATAAATGCACACAAATTTGTTCACTTCAGAAGTGGTGATAATAATAATATAAAAAAAATCTCTAGAAGAGATTTGTATATTTAGTAATGATAAAATATCTCTAGAAGAGATTTGTTGATATATTTAGTGCTTTTATTAAACCAAATAAATACATAGAAATATATCTACTCTTCCACTCTCTTACTTTTTAATAGAAAATAAGGTGTTCTAATAGGAAGTTTATTTCCTAATTTTTTTTCCTTCTTCCATTCATCCAATCATGCCTTTCAAAAGGTAAAATATGTAATAGATCAAGTCGTTTTCCTTTATTTCATCAAGCAAGTATTGTGGATTCTTCATAAAATGAATGTTAACATGCGATGTATAAATTTTATCTCTCTGTACTTACAATATGTAAATAGCGCATATATTAATTCATATATTAATTGGTAGTAATTAATAAATCAATAAATAAAATTTATTGATTAATGAGAATGGTCCAAAAAAGATGTGTTTGAATGCTTCATACATTTATTCTTCTTTTACATCTCTTATTGTAGACAAGGATCATAACGTATATGCATGGTATATATTTCTGTCTCTCACTATTGCAATTGTTATGAATTAATAAATGGTATTTAATACTAACTATTCATATTCTTAAATCTGCCTATATTATAAAAATAAACATGTTAAAGTCAGCATAATTTTTTATTATAATTCATCATTTCTCCACCAATCAATCCATATAAAGGCCTTTCCATATTTTCAAGGGTAATTTTGCATTTTCAAAGAAATTAATGAATGAATAAATGAGATTGGACCTAGAGCTATCAAAAGGATGTAAATAAGAAATTATAGTCGCTTTTATAGATTATATTTGGTTGTCTTTTACTATTTTGCAGTAATGTTTTTCTTTCATTTTTTATAACTACTATTAGATATGGGTTCTTATTTTATGAAATGGATTAATTATATACCCATGAACAATATTTTGATGCTTATGCATTTTTATTTCCACTTATAGTTGGTAATATGATAAACACAGCCAAGCTTGAATTTAAAGCTTTGGATATATTAGGAGATAACGTTTTGTCATAGATTTGGAAGTTGACATTTAATTACAATCTCATTGCCTAGAAAATGTCATTAAAAATAATAATAATATGTCCCGGTAGGATAAAACAAAGGCTCTTATATTTTTATGGTGTCATATCCACGACAATCTTAAAATAAAACATATAATTGAAAAAGATCACCTTTACTTATGGTACTCCCTGAAGAAGTGTTATGACCACTAGAAGATGGTCACACTTCCAAGCACTAGACAGAGCGGTTGAATCTGAAGTTTCAAGACTTTAAATCTGTTAGGAAATACAATTCCTTCATATTTAGTATTATTTCTAAACTGAAATTGTGTGAAAGGATTGTCTGGTAATACTAACATGAAGTTTGATCATTTCTTCAAAGGTATTGATAAAAACTTCATTAATAATGAAAATCTAAGTGCAATAATAAATGATATGGTCGAATTGATCAACTAGTAGCAACTTGAAGTCTGCTATGTGGATTTTGTTTTATTTTACTTTAGTTTAGTAAATCAGGTTGAAGTTGGTAAAACCCAAGTTTTGATAAATTTTGGGTGTGTTTGCCAAACTATATATTTGAAGAAGTACATTTTAATATTCTCCAGAAGAGATAACCCATATGACATACCCTTGAAGAGATGTTTTATGATTTTTATATTGCAAAATCCAAACATCCTAGAAGAGATGTTGTAGAATTATGTCAATTATGTAGAAAAAGACATTGAGTATTGATGACATCCTAAAAAAAATGCATAAAAAGTATCTTTAGAAGTGATATGTAGCACCCTAGAAGCGGTGTTTATAAAATATCCCCAGAAGTGATATTATATCATCGTATAGCACTATAAAAGAATTGCCTATAGAACATTGTCAAATATGATATAACACTTCAAAAAGTAATGTGATAATAAATTACCTAAAATTCAATCGTCTATTGTCATTGACCCGTAGCTCCATTAGACAAATTTAGAAGCATATAGTGATATGTAACCTTTTACTTTTCAGAACTTATGATGAATCAAATGTTATATGCATAAGTATTCTTAAAGAAATATCTTTAGATATGCTCCTGAAGAGATAATCTATATGTCGTATCATAATTTTCGCTAAAGCTATATAAATACGTTCTTGAACAAACCGGTATGTGCAACCAATATAATTTCTTATTTTTATAACATTTCAAGGGTCCAGAAGATACTCTTATTTATGTTGTAAATATATATATTTTACCGAACTCTCTAGAAGAGATGTTTATATATAATTATAACTAAGTATATATTCTCTAATAAAAAAATCATAATTAATGTTCAAAAGTAATATTAGAGATATAATCAAGGAATAAAATTTACCAACTTGAAGCTGTGTATACAATTTATTTGAACCAAAAGTTCAATATGATTCCAAACCAGATGTTTTGAAAATTATCATGCGGTCTTGAAGGGTTCACACTGACATTGATCCACAAATAAAAATAAAATATATAATATAGATATAATACGTGGACGCACGTATATATCCATATATGTAAATATTCAGCCAACAACCTGAAGTTTGTTATGAGCTCATCTTAATAATTATGTATAGATATTATTTAGTGATTAAAATCAACATAAATGTTGAATGACCTGAAGTCATGTATGTATTCAAATGATCTATACAATAAGGAAATTCCTCCAATTGACTAGATCAATGAATGAAAACAAACTCTAATAAGCAATATCAATTGAATGCATCTTATCAACTAATAATAAAAATAAATAAAAAATATCCTCCTATTATTAATATATATGGTGTATTTACTAATAGCAATATCATAATGGATCAAAATGAGAGTCCAAAGATGACTATTATTTAATATGACAATGTTTGTCAACATTGAGGGGGAGGATAAAGGGATACAAGCTCATTTTGATCATCAGTGTTAAATATTTGTTAAAATATACAATGATGCAAAATATTAAGTAACTTGAATAAATTACCAATAATATCCCTAGTAGACTTTTTCCAATATAGATTTGAATCCCTGAAGGATCAAAATGTGTAAAACACATCTACAAAAGTCAGTTTGAAATACCTTTGGAGTAAGTAGTAAAGATGTCAAATAAAAAAGATGAGTGTTTTTGAAGAAACACTTAAGGGTGCTCTTGAAGAGACTAATGATATGATTGTCAACTTACCCTAGAAGTGGGTTAGGTACCTAAAACATGATAATTAAAGAGATCTCAATAAATCATGTCTAGAACCGACTAGAAATAATCATCGACGATAAATTTATAAATAATAAAGCGCTTATGTTTATGAAAAGATTAAATATCTTAAATTAAGGGAAAACATGACTGGCCATCATGAATCCTTTATTAATAGAGAAATATGGACATGTAGTCTGCAAAGTAGCGAAAGTGCTTGAAACGGTTAATATACCCCGAAGGTATAAATATGGTTTAAATCATATTAATGAAAGTATACAAATTCCTAATGAATATAAATACTTTCAAGGAGTGTAGATTACAACCTACTTTTAACTATTGTTTTAATGAAAATTTTGGTATAATCCGTGATGAGTAGATTACTTCCTATTTTTAAGTATTGTTGTATTGAAACTCTCAACATGCATTGAAGTGTTAGTTGCGATACACAAAGCTTATTAAAATATATAAGTTCCTGAAGAATTTAAATAACTTTGATGATTATAAAGAATTAAAAAAAAGGAATGTAGATTACAACCTTCTTTCAAGTATTGCTATAATGAAAATCTTGATGCACTTCAAAATGATGTGTTTTTCATAAATGTAGCAAACAAAATACATAAAATGCAAATCATATTTGGAAGAAACAATCTTGGAAAATTTGATTGTGTCGAAGGAAATTATTAATAATTTATATTATTATTGAGATACATATTGATGGATCCAGAAGTATCTATAACCAATTAGTAACAAAAGCGGTTTTGTCGGGATCCGAAGATCGGCATTCTTTCGTCCACTGTATCAAATGCCGCATAATCGAATGCCGGAAAACCGAATTGTTAGGGTTAAAAAGAAGGGGTAGAAGAAAAAGACAGAAGAAGAAAGAAAACAGAACAGAAACAATATCAGAATCTCACATATCGCAGCGGAACAACATATAATAAATAAATGAATAATCTTTAAAACGAAGAACTATCTCAGTTATTACGTTACATCACATCATCAGAGTGTACAACAATAATATACAACACAACAAAACAATGGACAGTTATACAAACATGCCCTTACAAGTAAATCCTACAGCAGAAAATATAATATCATATACAAGTAATACGTCTCGCCATCCAGCTCGCCACTTGAGCTCCATAGCACTTCTGAATCCAGAATGACCTGATAACATGACTCTAGACTGCCTGTGTGGAAAATTATTGGCACCCAGAGCTTAGGAAGTGAACAATAAACTCCAGGTTAGTCATGGGACTGGTGTGAGAACTCAAAACAGTTATTTATCTTTTAAAACAACAACAACAAGGGAAGTGGGAAAAAAAATATCCACAATGCTTTTTCTTGAAAATGAAACTACCATAAGGCCTCCCCGCATACGCACAATGTAAACGCAGAATTGGAGGAGATTTCTCCTTATGATAGTCAAAGATGCTTACTACGCAAAACAAATCATTTTTTATATTATTATTAGTGCATAGTGATGAAAATATTTCAAAAATAGAATATAAATCTTAGCCAGCATAGGTACCATTATATTATGCCTGCTATAGCTACCATATTAAATGGCAGGTTCTACAACTAAAACCGTACAAGGCTCGTATTGTTTTGTTTGGATTTCCAACAAATGCTCAGGCCAGGGAACTTCCTACTTCCACATAGGATCACCTCTGGCGGGACGTCCCGAGAACTTAACCAGCTCTCTGCCAACACAAGGCCGGGTTACCCTTGTAACTAGGTAACTACTTCTCGAGTATGCCAACCCCCGGTCCTTTGGGACCTTTATCCGAGGGCCCTCTGTCACCAAGCAACAACCACACAGAAAAATGAGATTGGAGAAACCACATAGGTTAAGCATCAGGTCTCCATACCTAACACCACCCTTTTCCAAAAGGAAATGACATACCCTAAAGGGCGCGACCCTCATAACCTTGCCGCATATTCTTGTTTTGACCATTTCCAGGGTGTGAGGTCGGACGAAGTCTCGTCCACAAAGCTACGCTTTTTCACAAAGCAATGCTTTGATCAACAAATGATCAATAAATAATCATCACACAACAACACTCAGCATGCCACATTACCAAATTAGGAGTATATCGCTGATAACCTTCAACTACATAACCTCTGAGCTCGTACGCCTCTGAGCTGCCACATTACTCAGTATTTCTTTAATATATTATTCACCGTCCAAAATCGGGGATGTACTTCATTAACCAAATTCAGTTTCTACATATTTTATTTAAAGGATTATCCACTGTCCCAAAATCATGGATATATTTCCTTTAATAAGCTATGATAATTAAACTTATCAAAATAAGTCGATTTCGGATTTATAAAACAACGTTTATAAATTCCATTTATACTTTATACCAACTTCAACTTATAAAATCACTTTATTAACAAATTCTATCCATATCCCATTTACACGCCAAAATCCAATTTATAAGTTAATTTCTTATAAATCTTTTATTTTACAAAAATCTATTCATTTTATAACTTCACAATTTGTAATCTATAAATTTCATTCACTTATGAAATCCATTAATACTTAATTTTAACAATTATAAAAACTCGTTTTATAATTCCAATATTTTAATCTATAAATATCAATTTTATAAATCTTTTATATAAGTCATTTATAATAATTCAAAAATCGCAATTCAAACCATTTTAAAATTTAATCGACTACTTATTTCAAAATTTACATTTTGGTTATATTTCACAAAAATCATAATTTTTATAACATAAAAATTACAACGATTATTTATTTAAAATTAGTCAATTCCAATATTAAATTTTATTATGAATTATCAACTTAAATTTTCAGAAATCGAATTTAATTCATTTTCGGCATCTAACGATACCAAAAATATATTCGGCTAAATCTTAGCCTTTAACAATTTCAATCACAAAGATAATCACAAAGATTATAAATAGATCAATAAATAGATCAACACACAACATTGAAACAAACTCAAATGTTTGAGGAATCTAGTTGGATCCCTCCAACATGTTTCCCTGCATACAAAGATGTTTGCACAATACCAATTCCGCTTCAAGACGGAATATCGCGGTATATGGGATTTATAAAATATTATCCGCTATGGTGCGGCCCAATAGGGTCTCATCCGCTATATAATGCAAGAAAATCAACTCCAAGTACATATATAGTACCAATTCCATACAAGTTGGAATATCACGGTATATGTTTTTAATAAATAACATCCGCTTAATATACGGCGTATAGGGTTATCCAATACAACAGATAATAACTATCATCCAATCACACAATCAAGAAATTTTAAATCTAACTATTTAAAATTTAAATCGTTCGATTGCGTGAGAAGTTCTCACCTTAAGTTTCCGATAACAGATGTAGCGTTTTATTTCAAATAAAATTAAACGTGCGTTTAATTTTACCCGAAATTTTCACTAGCTCCAAACAACTCCAAACTAGCTCCGTTGCGTAGTGCTCGACAAAACGATTGCAACGCAATTTGTTTCGCGCAATTCCGACCTCGTATCAAAGAGTTATACTATTTTAAAGTTTGTACAAATTTAATTATAATAATTTACAAAATTATTATTCCAAACCCAGAAATCATCTCGGCCATTCATCCTTGCTTGATGAAATCCACGCCAATGCCTTGTCTTCTCCAACTCACGCACGTATGCAGGCCCAAAGAACCCACGGCCGCCAAATCATCATTGAATTTTCGCAACAAATTGGAACGACTTTAGGTCGATCAACTATATTCACCTCGAAGCCCTCGCCAAGAGCTACCCACGGCCAGAGTTTGGTTGAACTTGGCTTCACCCATATCGAGAAAAACGCGACCAAATGGCCAGCCTATCGGCCCCAATTCAGGCCACCATGCTCCGTATAAACGATCCCAAACGTATGGATTTGTCGATCTCGCTGTCCCCTACAAAATTGTAGTTGATAATTTTTCAAAACGATGTGTGGATTGGAAGAAAATCGAAGAGAAATGAGGTGAATTCTCGACCATAGAAATGTTAATGGCGGCTGAACGTTTATTAGGGTTAGGGTTTGCAAATTGTGAGAGTGGATGTCCTTTTATAGAAAACCGACGAACACTATTCATTCCAAATTTCCGAACTCCAAATCTTGCGCGTTGACCGGCGTTTCTAGGGTTTACCCCGCGTTCCGGACACAATGGAATAGGTTTCGGAGGCTAATTCGAACATCTGTGTGAGTTACGGCAATAAACGATCAAGTTTAAATCAAATCGATTTAAACCAATTTCTATGCGTTTTAGCTTGCCCCAGACAAACGGTAAATCCAATTGACACGAAATTTGAAACCTTACAATAATATAACATTACGGATCCAACGAAACTGGTTTCGTAGAAATCCAAGACTGTTTGAAAAATGGCTATTTTAACTCGTCGATTAAATTTTAAAATATTCAATTTCCACAAATTAACTTTTAATTCAATTTAAAAGTTCATAAACATTGTTCTAACTTCAATATGATTTAATATAACTTTATAAATCATTTTTAATCACATTAAACCCAATTTTAACTTATTTCTGGAATTTCAATTATTAAATTATGAATTAAATTACCCAATTAAATTCAAATAATCGAAAAATAAATTATTCGACTTATAAATTTTACTTGTTGATATTTAAAATCAATTAAATATCCAAATTTCAAATGACCGAAATTCTGGGTCGTTACAAACTTCCCCCCTTAAAAGAATTTCGTCCTCGAAATTACCAAGTAAGAAAAATGCCCCAAATTCATTAATTTTCAAAACAACCCGTTCAAATTTGATTTACAAATCTCTTAAGTGTTCAACTTTTCCAAAATCCATAGTTAAACCTCTTACAAAATATTTACTAAGTTCTCAAATCCATATATAATTATCTTTTCAAAGCCAACTATATCGTTTAACTTTTACAACTCAAAAATCAAATTTTTTTAGTTTTCAAAATTTTTCCCAAAATTTCCCGAAAATTTTCTAACGCCTTAAATTTTCAAAAAATTTCGCCATAGCCTTCTTTGTACGGAGGAGCTTTTACAATATCACAATATATATATATATATATACACACACACATACATACATACATACATCGACCCACCCAGTCGGAAAAACAGAAAAACAGTTCATATTTCCTATTTTTATTGCGTTGGCGTACCTTTTTTGCATTTTTAAGCAAAGCAGTTATTTATTTAGCATATTGCGCAACCAAATCCTGCTAACGGTAGCCCCGGTACCTGTATTTACTCAATATAAGCACGTAAGTGACATATATAAGAAGTTATTAACAATCTACTCTTTTAAACAACTACAACACATGCATATTAAAAGAAATGTATACTAAACAAGGCTTATAAGCAACTTATATGATTTCAACATTACTTGTAATTGTTTACAACCAATTCATATACAACGACATTCAATTATTCATTTTCAATTAGTTTACATTCACTAATTTACATTCACATTGGTTCACTTTCAATTCAAATCAATTTCCATTCAATTTAAATTTACTTAACTTCCAATTTGAAGTTAATTGTTTTAGCTTTCAATTTTATTCATTCAATTGCATATGAATTTCTATTCAATCAATGAACAATAGTCTAACAACCAATGTATATCCAATACAACTGAATTTATTCTCTTTACATTCAACATTCATATTCACTTTGTTTACCTTCAATCAGGTTTAACATTCAATTAGCCTTAAATGAATTAACACTTATATCCATTATTCCATATCAATTCATTGCATTCGATTGATTAACATTCAATTCATTAGTTCAATTACTAATTTATTTTACAAATAAAGTTGAATCTCCTTTATATAACTCAAATTAATATCCATTTAATTACTTCATTTCATTAATTCATTTTGATACCAAAATTAACTTCATTCAACATCACCAAGTTATATTCCTTTTAAACATCATTTGTTTAACTTAACTTAAATTTCCATTTCAACAACATCTCTAATCCAGTCGAAATCCAATTCAAATTCCAACTCCGAAGTAAATTCTATTTAACTTTTACCGAAGTCAATTTTCATCACTTATTCAGATTCATACCTCGTTTTGCTTAACAAAGTTGCTTAACCATTTTAATAATTGGTTTTACTTACATCTTTACATTTAATAAGTTATACAACTTATTATTCAACTTCCAAATCCGATTTAATTTATTTAACTTCCTTTAGTTATATTCCACATCATATATTCTATCATACTAATTCAAATTTATTTCAACTTTACTAAAATTAAATCCTTATTATCTCATATTATAAGTTCAAAACTTATTTCGCTTATATCCAACAATGACAACTTGAATTTCTAATTTCTAATTTATTTATCACAACAAAATTCAATTTTCAATTTATTTCTGCTTACTTGAATTTTCCCGCAAATTTAAATCATTTTTATTTAACTCACAATTCAAGTTTTAATTTAACTAATTCAACTTTTTCTATATCGTGGATTAATTAGTTATCATATTAATTTACTTGGATTCAATCCATTCTATTTTTATTCTTCCCAAGTTTGGATTTTTATTCAACTTAATCCCAATCAAATCTCATTTCAATTTATAAAACTCATTTATACATTACATTACCAATTTCATTCCATTAATGAATTTTATTCCAAATTATAAATCACATTTTTTTCATACTCAAATTCCATTTATATATAATTTCATTCCTTTGGTTATTATTTCAATTCCTATATAATAATGATAATACTTCAATATCATCACTTCCAAACAACCAAGCAATCGTATATTATAAACATTTACAGAAAATCATTTCCTTTACATACAAAAATAGCTTTGGGTAAAAATTACTTCATTTACCCTATTTAAAAACAATACCGTGTCAATTTATCTTGTTTAGGAGTTTAGAAATCCCCATCGAAACAGTTGGCCAGACTGCACCGACCAAAATCTATAAACAATCAACCAATAAGTCAACACAATACAAACAATTTCATATTCACTAACAAATACGCGCTCATATCTATTATTACACTCAAACCCATTCTAGAGTACTACCGACTCTATCTCTAATGAGTAATTCCCAACAGAGTCAAGGTTGTCACTTAACCAAATGCTCTGATACCACATGTAACAAACGCGGTTTTGTCAGGATCCGAAGGTCGGCATTCTTATGTCCACTGTATCAAATGCCGCATAATCGAATGCCGGAAAACCGAATTTTTAAGGTTAAAAAGAAGGGGTAGAAGAAAAAGACAGAAGAAGAAAGAAAACAGAACAGAAACAATAACAGAATCTCATATATCGCAGTGGAACAACATATAATAAATAAATGAATAATCTTTAAAATGAAGAACTATCTCAGTTATTACATTACATCACATCATCAGAGTGTACAACAACATTATACAACACAACAAAACAATGGACAGTTATACAAACATGCCCTTACAAGTAAATTCTACAGCAGAAAAGATAATATCATATACAAGTAATACGTCTCGCCATCCAGCTCGCCACTTGAGCTCCATAGCACTTCTAAATCCAGAATGACCTGATAACCTGACTCTAGACTGTCCGTGTGGAAAGTTATGGGCACCCAGAGTTTAGGAAGAGAACAATAAACTCCAGGTCAGTCATGGGACTGGTGTGAGAACTCAAAACAGTTATTTATCTTTTAAAACAACAACAACAAGGGAAGTGGGAAAAAAAATATCCGCAATGCTTTTTTTTTTAAAATGAAACTACCATAAGGCCTTCCCGCACACACACAATGCAAATGCAGAATTGGAGGAGATTTCTCCTTATGATAGTCAAAGATGCTTACTACGCAAAAAAAATCATTTTTGATATTATTATTAGTGCATAATGATGAAAACATTTCGAAAATAGAATATAAATTAGCCAGCATAGGTACCATTATATTATGCCTGCTATAGCTACCATATTAAATGGCAGGTTCTACAACTAAAACCGTACAAGGCTCGTATTGTTTTGTTTGGATTTCCAACAAATGGTCAGGCTAAGAAACTTCCTACTGCCACATCGGATCGCCTCTGGCGGGACATCTCGAGAACTTAACCAGCTCTCTGCCAATACAAGGCCGGGTTACCCTTGTAACTAGGTAACTACTTCTTGAGTATGCCACCCCCCGGTCCTTTGGGACCTTTATCCGAGGGCCCTCTATCACCAAGCAACACCCACACAGAAAAATGAGATTGGAGCAACCACATAGGTTAAGCATCATGGCTCCATACCTGACACCACCCTTTTCAAGAAGGAAATGACATACCCTAAAGGGCGCGACCCTCATAACCTTGCCGCATATTCCTGTTTTGACCATTTCTGGGGTGTGAGGTCTGACGAAGTCTCATCCACAAAGCTACGCTTTTTCACAAAGCCACGCTTTGATCAACAAATGATTAATAAATAATCATCACAAAACAACACTCAACATGCCACATTACGAAATTAGGAGTATATCGCTGATAACCTGCAACTACATAACCTCTGAGCTCGTACGTCTCAGAGAAGCGTGTTAAGCTAAGAGAATAAATTCTCCGCCACCTACAGAAATGTATTTGAAAGAAATCTGGTTTATATCTCAAAATGTAATGTTAGACACGTAATCATACAAGTCTGTTCCGGGTTCGAACAGAACCGAAGGCACTTCAAAGGAAGCCCTTGCAATCCGGGTATTCACAATCCCGATCGAATTACCCATCACAATGTAAATCTCCATACCGTAGCTAACGGTGCAAAGACAATCGATAGGCCATCCTATCGTTTTCACAAATACCCAGTCTTCACCACCGGTCTTCAATGCTATGCATTACGTCGTATCACTATTCGGAATGGGTAGTCCAAATAACGAGCGCAATAATTTAAAAATAAGTGTAGCATTCAATTTCAACCAATTCACAACAAATAGCCACTCAAGGGTCAATATTGATAGTCGGTTATTTAACTATCAACCAATGTTCACAACATCATCCGATTTCAAATAATTTCCCAAATTATTTATTTTCCACAAATATCTTTATAAGATATATATTCCACACTTCAACCATTTGAAAACAAATTCCAAATTGTTTTTCACCTTTACAACTTCCATTTCAAAATGGTTCATTTAAACAATCAAATAAATCCTTACCGATTTATTAAATTTACGTTCCAAATTCCTAAATTTATTCCCGCACTTTAAAAATAAATCAATGTTTATTTTTAAAACAAATTTCCCTTATAAATTTCCATTGTGAATTTACATTTCCAAATATTCACTTTTTATACGATTTTTCAAATCGTTTTCAAATATTCACTTTCTATTTACCTTCAAAAGATATAATCTCAAAACATTCACTTCATGTTGGAAAATATTTCCAACCTTATTCAAGCATAAGTAATTCACAAATCCATTTATTTTCAATATTTGGAAAATATTCAATATACTTAAGTCCAAATTAAGTATATATTTTATTCTATAAGGAAAACATTCTCTTAAACACATTTATTTGGGCCAAAACGAATGTTGCTTAAAACATCGTTACATCAACCCAAAATCACTAGTAAGGGATTCGAAATTAAGATAGATATATAAATCCCAATAATATACAAAACATTTCCTTTCGGAAATCATTTACTATAACAACAGTGTTATAGTCCACCATTTCCTTCTATTTCTCGAAAACGTCTATTTCAACAATGGATGTTGAAATCTATGGTTTCGATACTTAATACATTTTAAATCATCTTCAAATTGTTTAAAATTCTATTTAAAATATCACTTTCCCAAAATATTTCTTTAATATATTATTCACCGTCCAAAATCGTGAATATACTTCATTAGCCAAATTCAGTTTCTACATATTTTATTTAAAGGATTATCCACTGTCCCAAAATCGTGGATATATTTCCTTTAATAAGCTATGATAATTAAACTTATCAAAATAAGTCGATTTCCAATTTATAAAACAACGTTTATAAATTCCATTTATACTTTATGACAACTTCAACTTATAAAATCACTTTATTAACAAATTCTATCCATATCCCATTTGCATGCCAAAATCCATTTTATAAGTTAATTACTTATAAATCTTTTATTTTACAAAAATCTATTCATTTTATAACTTCACAATTTATAATCTATAAATTTCATTCACTTATGAAATCCATTAATACTTCATTTTAACATTTATAAAAACTCGTTTTATAATTCCAATATTTTAATCTATAAATATCAATTTTATAAATCTTTTATATAAGTCATTTATAATAATTCAAAAATCCTAATTCAAACCATTTTATAATTTAATCGGCTACTTATTTCAAAAATCACATTTTGGTTATATTTCACAAAAATCATAATTTTTATAATATAAAAATTACATCGCTTATTTATTTAAAATGAATCAATTCCAAAATTAAATTTTATTATGAATTCTCAACTTAAATTTTTAGAAATCCAATTTAATTCATTTTCGGCATCTAACGATAACAAAAATAGATATGGCTAAATCTTAGCCTTTAACAATTTCAATCACAAAGATAATCACGCAGATTACAAATAGATCAATAAATAGATCAACACACAACATTAAAACAAATTTAAATGTTTGAGGAATCCAGTTGGATCCCTCCAACCTGTTTCCCTGCATCCAAAGATGTTAGCACTATATCAATTCCGCTTCATGACGGAATATCGCGGTATATGAGATTTATAAAATATTATCCGCTATTATGCGGCGCAATAAGGTCTCATCCGCTATATAATGCGGGAAAATCATCTCCAAGTACATATATAATACCAATTCCACACAAGTTGGAATTATCGCGGTATATGTTTTTAATAAATAACATCTGCTTAATATATGGCGTATAAGGTCTATTTCAACACAACAGATAATAACTATCATCCAATCACACAATCAAGAAATTTTAAATCTAACTATTTAAAATTTAAATCGAAACAATTCGATTGAGTGAGAAGTTCTCACCTTGAGTTTCCGGTAACAGATGTAGCGTTTTGTTATGAATAAAATTAAATGTGCGTTTAATTTTACTCAAAACTTTCACTAGATCAAAATAACTCCAAATCAGCTCCATTGCGTAGTGCTCGACAAAACGATTACCCGACAAAACGATTGCAAAGCATTTTGTTTCGCGCAATTCCGACCTCGTATCAAAGAGTTATACTATTTTAAAGTTTGTACAAATTTAATTATAATAATTTACAAAATTATTAAATATCCAAACCCAGAAATCATCTCGACCGTTCATCCTTGCTTGAGGAAATCCAGGCCACATGCTTTGTCCTCTCCAACTCATGCACGTTTGCAGGCCTAAAGAACCAACGGCCGCCAAATCATCATTGAATTTTCGCAACAAATTGGAACGACTTTAGGTCGATCAACTATATTCACCTCGAAGCCCTCGCCAAGAGCTACCCACGGCCAGAGTTTGGTTGAACTCGGCTTCACCCATATCAAGAAAAACGCGACCGAACGGCCACCCTATCGGCCCCAATTCTGGCCACCATGCTCCGCTATAAACGATCTCAAACGTATGGATTTGTCGATCTTGCTGTCCCCTACAACATTGCAGTTGATAATTTTTCAAAACGATGTGTGGATTGGAAGAAAATCGAAGAGAAACGAGGTGAATTCTCGGCCATAGAAACGTTAATGGAGGCTGAACATTTATTAGGGTTAGGGTTTGCAAATTGTGAGAGTGGATGTCCTTTTATAGAAAACGGACGAACACTATTCATTCCAAATTTCCAAACTCCAAATCACGTGCGGTGACCGGCGTTTCTAGGGTTTAGCCAACGTTCTGGACACAATGGAATAGGTTTCGAAGGCTAATTCGAACATCTGTGCCTGCTACGACAATAAACAATCAAGTTTAAATCAAATCGATTTAAACCAATTTCTATGCGTTTTGGCTTGCCTCGGACAAACGGTAAATCCAATTGACATAAAATTTGAACCTTATAATAATATAACATTACGGATCCGATGAAACTGGTTTCGTCGAAATCCGAGACTGTTTGAAAAATGGCTATTTTAGCTCGTCAATTAAATATTAAAATATTCAATTTTACAAATTAACTTTTAATTCAATTTTAAAAGTTCACAAACATTGTTCTAACTTCATTATGATTTAATATAACTTTATAAATCATTTTTAATCACATTAAACCCAATTTTCAATTATTTCTGGAATTTCAATTATTAAATTATCAATTAAATTACCCAATTAAATCCAGATATTCGAAAAATAAATTATTCGACTTATAAATTTTACTTGTTGATATTTAAAATCAATCAAATGCCCGAATTTCAAATGACAGAAATTCTGGGTCGTTACACAATTTAAGTTATCGAAAGACGAATATGAATTCAGAGAAAACTTTTAAGTCTGGGGGAGCATCCATAAATATGTTATAATGCACTCTTTTTACATAACTTAAATTTTTTCCTATTGAGTTTTTCTTAGTAAGATTTTAATGAGGCATTACCTTGATCCAGAAGTATCAACTCCCCAGTAACATTTGAAAATAAGTTATAATGTACTCTTTTACCTTATTTAAGATTTTTTCCACTAGGTTTTGCTTACTAAGGTTTTAACGGGGCATTATTTTGATTTAGAAGAATCAAACGTCTTTTCAAGAAATAACATCTCAAATATGTTATTTAAATTAAATTGTATTTTTATCCTTAACTAAGATTTTTTTCATAGGGTTTTTCTTAGTAAGGTTTTAATGAGGCATTAGTTTGATCCAGAAGGATCAAGCTTCATTTAAAGAAATAAGAAAATAAAATATGTCATTGTATTCTTTTTCCTTCACTAAGATTTTACCCATTGGGATTTTCTTAGTAATGTTTTGATGAGGCATTGTTTTGATCTCGAAGTATCAAACCCTTTAGAAAGAATATCATTTTTAATATGATTTTACAAGTTGCACTCTTTTCCTCGTTCAAAGTTTTTTTCCACTGGGTTTTCCTAACAGAGGTTTTTAATGAGGCAATGGACAATATCTAGATCGACTGAATAAATAAATGCAAGCAAGGTAACAATGAGGGGGAGCAATCATCATACACGTTACAAAAGGGACAATTTCAAGTTATCAGAGGATTTAAGATTTTGAAGGCGCATATTCAAGGAGTGTTATAATATATGTAAATATAAATAGTGAATATGCTATATACTGTTTTGTATTTAGTCCCACATCGTGGGATTAGTTCTATCCCAAGCTCCTAGGCCTTTATACAAAGGTGCTAATATAATGAAAATGGATTACTAATATCTGAGTGAATAAAATTGTTCTCTCTAATGGCTTCTGCTTTCTTTGTTTTATAACATAAACTAATATATTAATATAGGTAAAAAGTAACATTAGATAAAAGGATAGGATAATAAATTTTCACAAACACTGAATTAGTCCTCGGAACCAATTCTATTGCATCCAGAATATCATTTATATATAGAAAACATACATAAATTGTTAAATTTGATAAAAGGGTCAAAATTAGCGAAAACCATAATTAATGGCATTTTCGTAATTGTTAATTTGGGTTATGACCAGATAACTTGAGTTTTCAACAATAAATAAACCATAACCCTCACTTCTTTTCACTCAATCCCTACCCACCACTTCTTTATTATGTATATACAATTCTTCATTTTTTTTCTACAGAAACTTCTCAAATCTAAACAACACTTATATTCTCTTAAAAAATTTCTTCATCAAAAATAAAATAAAACATGTCTATATTCGAAGGAGAGGATGAGAAAATCAAGATTAGAGAAACAAAATAGAAGAAATGACAAATCAATAAACTTGAAGGCCTAGGAAAGGAGGCTCAAAATCAAATAAAAAGAAGGAATCTTTGTAAAGGTTGGTGAATTAATTATGATGTAACGATGATTCATACGTAATTAAATTCCTTTAGGATTTTATACGATTTAAAAAATTCTTTGAATTTTCCAGCCTAAAGTTTATTTAAATTGGTTAATTTCAATTATGAATTTGAAGATTAGAAATAATGAAAAACCCTAAGAAGTGGTGTGATAAAAATGATTGTAAAAAGGTATACTAGTGTAATTCACTTTAAATTCTATGGAATTAACCTTTTAGGGATAGAGTTTGGTGTGATGAAATAAATGAAAGAGATCGAATACCCTTTAGTTTCACCTTGAATTGATTATATAATTTGAAATATAAATTTTTTTTACGCAAATAATTGGTAGTTTATTAGGAGATCTTATATGAAGTTGCATGTAAACCAATGTGGATATCACCACCAAAACACTGCGAAGATAAACCCTTAAATTCAAAATCGAAACCATAAAAAAGAAGAACAAAAATAAACGAGAGAAATAAAATATAAAAATCCAGAAAACACTCAAACCCAAAGTCTGGAACCTTAATTAGCCATTCGGTTTTAGATTCAAATAAGTAGATTTCACGAAATCTTAACCCAAGAGAAACCAGTTCAAATTCAATTTGATTCAGATGTCTAAATCATTTTTATACGTTTGGAACCGAAGTCAAGCTTCTAAGAAAGGAAGTCAGACGTCCGAATGCTTGGAAGACTAATTTTTAAATGTGGAAAATAGGCACACGGACAAACTTTAAAAAAAATTAGACCGAAGGACAACATGTTTCATTTTTAGGCTGAAGGACAAACTTTGAATGAAAGTAGACTGAAGGACAGTGCTAAATATAACTAGCATTGTGTATAGTGCAAAATAGAATATAACGCTAGTTATAACTAGCAATTTGTACAGTGTAAAAACTGAATATAATGCTAGTTATAACTAGCATTATCCTTCGGCCTAATTTTCTTTCAAGATTTGTCCTTTAGCTCAAAATTGAAACTTGGTGTCCTTCAACCAATTTTTTTTTCAATGTTTGTCCTTGTGCCCAATTCCCTCTTAAATAGTAAGTTTTAGACGTTTGAATTGTTTCAGCAAGCCTAAGTTGAACCTAGACCTGGCGCAAGCCAGGTATGGTGAAAAATGGACTTGTCCCCGTTTTCTCGACTGTTATGAGTTCGCATAGCTTCATAGTGCAGGTGAAATGGGGTGTGGTTGATGCACTTGGGTTCAACTTCATGATAGGCGTAACATGGAAGTCGACAGGGCATGTAATGGAAGCACAATTGGAAACTCTCATTGTTACTCAGGCATGCCCGGTCCCATGTTAAACATGTAGGAACCGTGGAAGGGGAGATGGAGACATCCATAATATAGGACTACATGGCTGTGTAGTGGTTGAACCTACGGGGGAATCACTATAGCGATTTATTTAGCTTAGGTTAAATGATAAAGAGAATACGACACGTTTACTATTGAGAAAGTGACATGAATGACTGGGCAAGCCATAACTTGTTGAGGTAGCATACTCATCACAAGCACAAGCATTACAATGTTCGTTCTGAATGAACTGGGCCAGCCCGCAGTTGGAGAAATGGATGAATTTCAAAAAATTTAACCATTTTGAAACTTTAATGGGCCTATGAAGTCTAAATATACTTAAAACTTGTCTATGTTTTTTTTAATAAAATTAATATTTTATTTAATTTTATAAATAAAGTTTTAATTTAATTTAATGTGTATGTAAGTTAGGGTATATCAAATATACTCTTATGTACATATTTGTGTGTAACAATAACTTATTAAATTTATTTAGAGGATGAAACTTTTCATTTTCTATCTCTTAAGTTATTCAACCAACGATGGGCACCAATTTATTTAGAGAGGGAAACTTTTTATTTCCTTCCCCTTAACTTATTCAATTAATGATGGGGAATAAATTTATATGTAGAGAAACCTTTCATTTCTCTCTCTTTAATTGTGAATATGATTAATTAGGAACATGTATATGGCATGAATATAAGTATAAACAAATATGTTATACTGTAAATTGTGGAAGTGCAGGCATATAAACAAAATTAAATGGATAACTAATCACATAAAGGGGAAAATGAGAAATAAATGAAAGGAAATAATGATCATTGAATCAATTTCCTATTTCGTAAACTTAATTAATGCAGCATATAAATGACAAATTATAGGCATTATAATGTAAGGATGTAAATAGTCAAAAATAAATCTATGTATATATTATTGCCTCATTTAAAATGCTTCCTCCTTTCGAAATGAAATCTAATCATACTTTGACAATATGAAATAAATGTAATAAGCTTTATACATGCAAACATACATATAAAATTAATTATGTGTATATAAGATTAAATCAAGTCTTTCTACTTAATAAAAATTAGTGATTTATAAAAATCAATTTAAAAGTAGGTTTATTATCAAAACTTTAATTGTATGTATGTAATATCAATAAAATATCTCTAAATAATACAAATACAAATTAGAGACTACAATAATGAAACCAAAATTTAGATTTATTTCCAAAAAATCTTCCTTTTTTTCCAAACAATATAAACACAAAATACATACATGTAAACTTTCAAATCTAAAATTACATTTCGTTTTTATGAATAAAAGGATGAATCTTCAATAAAGCATCGTAATATTCACAAATGAATTTTAGCTTAATTTGTTGAATTAAAATCCTATCAAAACAATATGAACGTACAAAATTTTAAATCTAAAGACTATACTTTGAATTGAATGTTATAATATAGATCTATAATAAAACTTTGTATTCAAACATATACAAATTTTATTTTTAATTTAACAAAATAAGAACCCATTTGATAAATTAAACATACAAATTTTTGGTTCTTATTTTGTTAAACTAAAATTAAAGTCAAAGTCTTTAAGCACATCTTGAGAATGGACTCCCCTTAGGGTGTTGCCTAGAAATCACACCTTGAATGATGATGTTTCCTCAGATCTTGAAGGTCCTCATCCTATCCTTTCAAGAGATGGATGAACAACTTTTGTTTTGTTTATTTTTGATATTTTCATATGGAGTTGAAAGAATTTTGGAATTTTTTTTGTTTTATATCATGAAAAGTTAGGAGAAGAGAAAGAAATAGACCGAATGAGAAAGAATGAATTAGGGAATATTTTTTTTGAAAGAACAAAACATTTCCCATTCTTTAATTAAAACTTCCCTAATTAGTTCTCTGGATTGTTTCTCTATCCAATCCTTTCTTTACATATATGTCATCAAATGGCATAAAATTTCCACAAATTATGTCATCATATCACATAAAATTTCCATAAAATATGTTATCAAATGACATAAAATTTTCATAAATCATTCATACAATTATCTTTAAATTACATCAACATCATATATCAACGCACGCAAACATAAATTTTATAAATGCATTAAACTAAAGTATAAAAAACTTCCCAACATCAATTAAATAATAATTAATATTTCTCAAATATCAATTAATTAAATGATGTGGTTTTTCAAAGAATTCATCACTACGGTTATGCAACTCAAAGGTGTAAATTCAGTCAGCGATTAATATTGAACTATCCAAATATTAACGTACGCATGTCACTTAGCAGGTGGTGTGACATTTTGGCTGAATTTATCACTTAGACGTCGTTTGGTAAAAATCCAATTTTACTTATTGTAAGCGATACTAATAATGACAATTATTTACACCAATTCTCTTCGTCAAAACTATATCACTTTGGATTTATCGAATTTGGTAATGATCAAAATTCCAATATCATCCACATTCGACTTTATAGTTCAAACACAAAGTTTTTGGTTCAACAATTACAATTATTATTAAACAAAATGCTCCGGCCAAAGACTTTGACTTTGAGTTGAATTCCGTTGACCATGATACTAACCTCATAAAACCAATGAGACGAATCCTCTCTTGAGTAGAGTTTCAATTCCAATGCTTCCACTCGACCTAACTATAGTCGTTCGATGGATGTCGTGCCATGATTTAACTATAATCAAAGCAGAGCTTCCACATTAAAGATCAATAGTATTCTCAGGTCTAGAACTATGTAAATTAGTCATATCGATATTCTTTGCTTGACCTTAGTTATATTAAGCAACAAAAAACTATCGAGTGAGTCATTCCATGGTTATCCAATAACTATCAGTATATTACCCCTTGGTGCCCCCAGCAACCATGAGTAATACACTGCCCAACATTTGGAGAGCATCACGTACTTGTCTCAATGGATACATCGATATCCAGTCCCAATGCATCTCGACTAGGAAAATTTAAAATGGTACATTAATTTCATTGTGATAAATTACTCATGGTTATAGCACTTTGTAACCACTATCACAAAACATACCATTTATGGATTTTCTACTAGATATACTTTTAATTAAATTGATTAATTAATATATTCACATCATATTAAGTATAAAATAGAAAGAAAATACCTTTGTTTCAAACAAAATTAGTTAACGGGTTAGATATATGTAACAAATTATATAATTACCCTAAGGCATACCCCTAACTCTAGACGTTCAATGTGTAAATGCAATATATGTGATTCGTCAACGAGAATGTTAACTCAGAATTGGTTAGGAAATTATTTTGGGATTATATACTATGAATTGGCGTAGAGTTAGTGGTTATCGGTTGTTCAATCCTTGGTTGGAAACCTTCATGGATGTAGGTGTAAATAAAATTATACCCCATGATTTTTAAAGTAACCACCTATTTATAAGTAATACACGAATAGTAATAAATATCCTAGGTCGTGTAGATTATAGATGAAGTTAATTTCCTATGAACACCGTACACTAGTAAAATAATTCATTCACTGGCCTTGTTTATTCCATTCTTTTTCTTCCTCTTTTATAACCATTATAGCAGGACAGTCCAACAGCTAATTTGGCCACGACATAGTGAATGGAGGAGGAGAATTGGCACTTAGAGTTGTATAATCTATAGTTATTCTCCATGTACATTATATTATATTATTCTATCAGTAGGACTTATTATTGTTATTTCGAGACATCATTGTATGGATGGTGTATTGATGAGACTATCATCTAATCTTCTTATTTCAGTATTTATATTTTATTCCCTTCAACGATGAGGATGGAAAGTCTATAATGTTTTAAATTTTATATTAGTCCCCGTATTATATAATGTTCTAAAACCTTGAATACTTGTACTTCTTGGCAAGATGCAGTATGGAAGTCATTTTAAGCTTTGAATTTGCAAGTCCAGAGGTGCGGTTGTCACAGTTGATATCCGAGCTTAGAATCAAAATCCTTTAAGGATTGAGTTTATATTAATGGAGCATACTTTTATTGTTTCAAAATTATATTTATAAGTATAACTCAAAACACACCTCCAATTTCCCACAATGCTTAACACTCTTCGAGGAAAGTTGCTTATTCCTATTTATAGATAGGTGAGAATGGGCAATCAAAATAGAAAAATAGTTCTAGTGAGCTTTCGGGCATCAACTTTCCTATATGGCTCTGCGGGTATCTTCAAGCAAGAAGCCAGATTGAAGTCAACTCCAATAGAGGACACAGAGTGCAAATGCATGCAACCCCACCTCCTTCATCTGCTTTGGATTTTCCCAAGATGCGTTGACATTTCCATAGTGTAGGTGGAAAGAATTTTTATGGGACTGAACCGTTTGTTGAGACGCGGGCATAGCTGAGGAATTATGAAATGATTTTTGCTGTGGGAGGTGTGGGGGATGCAGTAAAGAGACTGTTAGCTTCGTGACATTAGAAAGGAGAAGCCTTAAACTGGGAGATTGTTATTGCTAAGATGGATGAGACTGGGATTGCTTGACTGATTTTATGAAACGCTTTGAGACTAAGTTTTTTTTAGCAAAATAGGAAGTAAACCAAGGGTAGTTCATTTATTTGGAGTAAGGTGACTGTGGTGTCAAAGAGTATGTGAATGAGTTTAATTAGCTGGCAAAATATGGCTTAGATCTTATTAATACACCAATGAAAAGGGTAATGAGGTTTGCAAAGGAGTTGAATTCTTATTTTATAGGTATTGCTTTTGAGACATATTTCTACTGAATCTACTTTTAAGAGCTTGGTTGTGACGGCGTTGCCGAATTTAATTAGGAAGAAGGAACCTAAGAAAGCACAAGTGAAGTTAGTAGAGCAAGACCATCGCAGAAGTTGAATGGGAACTTAAGACAGGACCAAAAAAGCTAAAGTATAACTGTAAGAAAGGACGAGCAAAAGGCATTTGACAAATAATTGTAGGATGGACATTGCAAAGATCAAATGCTAATACTGCAACCAATTTAGGCATATAAAGAGAGAGTGTATAAATGCATCTAAGACTTCTACCCATGTGGTTCCATTATATGCGCTTGATGTTATTCCTGGCTCCAGCGCTGCTTCGGCTATGGATAAGGAAAAAAAGGTCATCAGAAAGGGTATATGTCGACATACTCATGTATATTTTGAAAACTTTTTTGTTTCAAAATATTTTTGAAAATCTTATGCTCTGTAAAATAGTTTGATACTTTGTAGAATAATTTAAATATTGTTTATAGACATTTTAAACTTTGAAAAAATTACACAAAATAAAATTAAATATATTTTAAAAATATATTTTGTTGGAAATAAAGGATAAGAAAATGAGAAATTGAGATCAAGATTTGCTACTAGGGACTTTAACAAAATGATGTGACTCTATATAGTATACTATACTATAGTCTTGAGGTCTTCATATCTTGGTCTTTATACTCATGAGACTTCATATCCATTCTTTGCATCTTTATATTGTACGGTCTTCAATTCAACACCTGTATAATATCACGCATTGTGTAATACATAACTTGGAAAAAATTACGATCTATATTTTATATGAACGTATTATTGTTATTAAGGTTGTTGTCATCAAAATCAATAATTGAGGTATTGGCAATTTCCTCCTTTTTGATGAAGACAACCATTAATATCCTATATATATAATATGATATAACTCACCCTAAGTTAGATTACTCCCCTAAATATATGCATATGCGTATTTTTTATTTTTCTTCTCCTTTATATCAATAAAAAATTGGTGAAAAACCAAAAAATCTCCCTGGTTCAAATACATAGAGATTATGGATTCAAAATCAATAACTAAGTTAAAATGATATCATTATGATGATGATATATGATGATTATATGATATGCAGTTTACTATTTATGATATGTAATATTGAATACTCATAGAGTAAATTTTGCTTATCCAATTCAAACTATGCAAAAACAAATCCAGTTGATATCTACAAACTAATCCCAACAAAATCAAACTAAAACACACAAATCGAAATATTAATCCTTAGCGTAAAACAATCCAAAATAATCAAATCCAATCCAAATATACAAACCAAATCAATCAAACCAAATCCTAAGAGCATGTATATTTACATATCAAATCTAAACTTAATAACTAGACATTTCGTAAACTTCAACCCAACTGTCGGATCCAAAGATTGGATCTGTATGACGACATCCCAATCTTCATTATCCTTGTTTATAGTGCACTCGAGATTGTTGGTTGGTTCATCTTTGATTAAGGAAGAAATTTTCCATTGAACGGCGACAAAATTCTTTTCTTGATCCTTGATCGTCTACATTTGACATAACTCTAAATGCCTTTGATTTCTTAAAATAAAAGAGAGAATATCTTTGCAAGATTAAAGTGTTTGTTCAAAATTTTCACATAATTTTTGATGTGGAGAAGACATATTTGTAAAAGTATGTTTTAGAATGAAAAGAGAGTATAAAATAACATGATGGGTGAGTTTTCTCGAAGAAGTATGCTTATATAGAAGTAGAAAGTCATTTGAAATGAATGGATGGTTGGTGGTTATAAATATTTTTAAATTTTAAAAATGTTTTCTATTTTTCCATTATATGATGACATATCGGTTACATGTATGTCGACATATATACCTAAATTTTCAAAAAGAGTGTGTTTTTCATATCTTTTATTTTTATCTTATACCATTAAAATTTTATAACTTTTGGAAACTAATAGGATATATAGGATAGTTATAGATATATTTCATTACTTAGAATTGAAAGATACTTAGATTTAAACGATTAAGAAAATACATAAAAATGACATGAACTTAAACTAAAAACTTACAATACAAAGATAGATATCATAAGGAACAACTAGATAGGCATAGGATGATATAGATGTTGATGATGAAGAGCCACCTTGTTTGCGAATGATCTTTCCAAAGTATTTGTACACTTTTTTGAAAAGAAATGTGAACTTTTGACTAAATGATCTCTTAAGCATCTTTTGGTTTTTAAGAAGTTTTTCTTCATTCCTTAGGATCTCTTTATTGGAATGGTGGGATGGTTTGTCAAAAATTTCTAAGGTAATATCCACGTTTTCCTCCTCCTCCCCTTCTTCTTCCACTTTCATTTCACCGTCTGCTTGTTGTTGTTGTTGAATTTCTTGTTTTTCTTTACATACCAATCTTTGTTACTTTTCAAGAAGTGTCTCATATTGTTCGAACAATAGCGGAATGTGCATAAGGTAGATATTGGATTTTTCTAAAAAAAAATTTGAGGAACATATTTTTCTCCTCTTAAATCAACACATAAATATGTGAAAATTCTATAAAGATACACACCATGGAAGAGTGTGTTCCCATGTCTAACAATGTTCTTTTGAACAAAGTCGTCTAAAATGGCATATGCCCAATTGATGTTGTAATAGCTATAAATAGTAAAAGGAGCTTTAAAAACATTTCGATTAGTGTTAATGTTATTACCCATCCTCGGAGTGATACTTTGTTGTCAAACGTGACTTATAAGTCTCGATTTAGTCAAAGATCTTGTGTATACATTCAAATTCTTCACCACCAAAAATATTGTAAAAACCTTCATGATTTTGTTCATCAATTTGAAGAGTAAAGAGGTCAATTCCACTCGATTTACAACCAAGAATGTTACCCATAAGTTCATAATTTAGAATGATTTCAGTACCATTAACACTGCACCAAACTTGACTTCTTCTCCTTGATAACATTTTACATTTAAATTCATATAAATGTTTTTGACCATATCCGGATAACGAACAATATCATTTTGAGAAGATTCAATTAAACTAAGAATTTCATTTTCAAAACGAAGATTATGTAAACCATAAGAGGAAAAATCTTCGAATTTAGCAATTTTCTAGGAGAAACTTTTCTGCATGAATTTCACAATTTTCTCTCCTGCAAATTCTGTTTCGCTCTGTTTTCCAATTTTCCTTATGTCCTCTTCTTCTAAATCCAGTCAATAACTCACTCCCCCACATGATCCACCTCCCCACCTAATCGATACACCTACTGGATTTCCGCAAATAGCCCCTGTGCAAATCGATGCTGCTGATGATGAAGGTTTTGTCCAAGTTTTATCTCGTAAGTGGAAGCGTGCTCCCAGAAACTATTATCAGCCTAGGCCTTCAAACGCTCCTAGAAATGTACCTATGCATAAAATTGTTAATTAGCCCTTCTTAACCCAAAGCAAAATTCCGCTACAGTTAAAAAAACGTTGATTGCTTCCCCCAGAATGTTAACAGATCTAGTTCCAACAGGTGGAACTTTTCGACTTCATCAAATCGGGCATGGAATGAGGTAGTTAAGGGTAATAACATCCCAATCTTTATACCATTAAAATTCAACCAGCCTTGTGAAATTAATGAGATGCAACGTGCCAAAATGTCCGCTGCGGTTGTTCAGGATGCTAAAAAACAGTGGACAATGCCATAATGGTGTATGTTGTTGGTCCTAAGCCATACTATCCATAATTTAAATATTATATAATAAGAGTATGGAAACCAGAAGATGATTTCACCATCTACTCTAAAGAAAATGGATTCTACATCATTAAATTCAATAAAAAACAAGACTTGATAAAATTCTTGAAGGAGGCCCTTATTACTATAACAAAAAATTGACGATGATGAAGAGGCAGTCTCTTGCAATGCAACTCAATAAAGAACTTCTTCATACAATTCCGATTTAGGTACGAGTACCTTACCTTCCCCTAGATTACTGGATATGAGAGGGGATTAGTTGCATTACCTCGGTCCTTGGTTCCCCCATTAGATTGGACAAATTCATTGAAGGGATCATTAAAATTTCTTACGCTAGAGTGTTGATCGAAATTAATAAATCCTTCAAACTCCCTACTAAAATCCCTATTATAACTGAAGATGGTAAAATGATTTGGCAAGAGGTTATGTATGAATGTAAACCATCTATATGTGTGAATTGCTCAAGTTTTGGTCATGCGAAAAATCAATTTCAATTTAATAAAGTTTGGATGCCTAAAGCGACTTCTTAGAAACAACAAGAAGACATTTCTGACATGAATATTGATAATAATATGGTAAATAGAGAAATAGACGTTGATAACACTTGAGAAAACAATGCAGTTCAAACTGATATTCATTCGATCTCAGTAAGCATAGAAAAGGAGAATATGCAAGTCAATAATATTCATATTGAATGTAGTAATCCTCCTAAACATAACCATAATTATGAATGACAAAATGTCCAGTCGAATATTCCTATTTTGACTATAAGTACAAATTCAACTCAAGAAGATATGAATATAGAAATAGAAAATAACTTTCAAGTTACAGATAAAGAAACAGAGGACTTAAATAGTGGCTCTTGTGAAATGCTTGAAGACCCATCGGAACTGGAAGTAAAACCTGACATCATTGATCTAAATTATGAAACTCTGAGACAGTCCAAACCAAGAGCAACGTGTTAAATTAGGACACCAGAAGCTCCTTTTGAATTCAAAGCCATTGCCAGCTCCGATGTTATGGACAACCCTACATGTAATACTCTTGTTAATCAATTGAAAGGTAAGAACAAAAACTCAAAAAAGGATAAAATAGTGGGGACTGCTGCCCCCTTGGAAATCAGTAGCAATCCCGAAACAACATATAGATGCAGTTCCTATTTTGGAACATTAGGAGCATGAATGCTTGAGCTAAACAATTGTAAGTTTTTCATTTACTGCAGGATAACGGATTTTCCTTTATTGTAATTATTCAAAATAAGTTATCTTTAGACAATATTGATAGATTTACGGTAAAGATTTATTCTAAATGAAATTTTCTCACAATATCATAACATAAAAGTCGCATCCTAATTCTATCGGATTCTACACAGTGTTCTAAAATAATACTACACACGAATAATCAATATATCTCTTGCATCTTACGTAATGCTATTGGTATAAATGTGTTATGCACCACAGTGTATGCTTTTAATAAAGAAGCGAAGCAAAAAGAACTATGGGAGTATATTAAAGATCAATCTATTCGGGTTAAGATCCCATGGATAGTGGTGGGTGATTTTAACACAATTTTATCTCCTAACAATAGAATGTATAATGGTATTTATAATGCTATGGGTGATCATGAATTTATGGACCGTATACATTATTCTAAACTTTTGGAACTAGATTTTACAGGAATTTACTATACATGGAGAGGAGGTCTCCATTTCTCCTTACATAGCGAGCTAGGCCAGGTTTTTGTGAATAAATTATGGATTGGAAAGTTTCATCAATTTGGAATCAATTTTGGCAATCATGCTTTAAGTTATCACACTCCTATCATGATCAAGCTTTCTATTCAAAATAAAAACTGAAGTCGCGTATTTTAAGTATAATAACTCTTGGTACCTTCAGACGGGATATCAGACTATCCTTCAACACACTTTGGAGCAAGAATTTTCTGGTAATCCTCTGCATAAACTGTTCTACAAATTAAAGGCTGCAATGGCTTCTTTGAAGGTCTGGGTATTAAACAAAAACAATATATACTCAGAGCTTGATAAACCGAAGGAAGAGGTTAATGTGATTTATAATCAGTTAATTTAAGATCCTTTGAGTAGTAGTCACGTAGATCAATACAACAACAAATATGATCAAATTCATAATAAAATGAGGAATATTGTAGTAAAAAACGAGCAAAGAATGAAAATAATTTGGTTGACAAAAGGGTTAAACCAATAGAATTTTTTTCTCCAAAATCAATACTCTTAAACCTAAACGAGGGAGCAATTACATTCTTAATGATGATGGTACTTGGTCATTAGCATTAGAAAATATTACACATGCAACTATAAATTACTTCTCAGATCTATTTTCATCATCAAGAGCTACATATCAATTTCCTGAAATAACTTGCAAGAAAATCGTATTGAAAATGCAAAAATTAAACTTTGCAAACCATCTCAGCTAGAGGAAATTAAAAATGCTACTTCTAGATAAATGGTAATAGATCCCCCAGACAAGATGGCATCAATTTGAAATTTTATAAAATCCATCGGGAACAAATAAACATGATATATGGAATGCTATGAATGGCAATCTTCAGTCCAGAAAAATAATAAAAGAAACCAATCATACTATTTTATGCCTCATGCCCAAAAAACCCAGTGAAAATGATATGATCGATTTTAGATCGATTTCACTTTGCAATGTCTCATAAGATATTAACAAATCTTCTCTGTAATCGAATGAAACAATACATGAATGATCTTATCTCTTATAACCAAAATGCTTTCATTCCTGGAAGAATAATTATAGAAAATACCCTTCTAGCTTACGAGATGATTAAAGTTACACGAGGAAAAATTCTAACAATTTATGCCTGAAAATCGATCTGCATAAAGCTTACGACAAAACTAATAGAGAATGTATTCATCATATGCTGATGTCGATGGGTTTTCCATTACGATTTGTGGACTAATATATGAATGCATATATAACCCCTCATTTTCGGTTCTAATAGATGGTTCGCCATATGGTCTTATTGATAACTCGAGAGGATGAACGCAAGGTGATCCCCTCTCGCCATATTTATTTGCAATTGCTATGGAATAACCTACGATTTCTTTTGATATATCATATTTTAATGGTAATATTATCCCTGTATACTAATCTGAGCCAGTGATTTCACGTTCGATAGGTGCGGACGATATTTTTATCTTAACTAAAGCTACCATTGAGAATGTTGGGAATATTAAGCATATTTTTCAAGAGCTGAAAAACATATCTGGTCTGGATATAAACAACAGCTAATCCACATTGTTCTTCGCTAAATGTGCTATGAATAAATGTCAAATAACTGACATTTTAAATATCAGCGTTGGTAGTCTGCCAATTATTTATTTGGGTATTCCTCTATCCAATAATAAATTAAGAACAAGGGAGTTTGGGTGGCTGATAGACAAATCAATAAAAAAATTAATCATTGTCAAAGCAAGATGTTAAATATCAATAGAAGGGCTGAGCTAAACAAAACTGTCATATATCCTATGTTGTAATTTTGGCTACAGTTTATCCAGTTTCTAGTGAATTTTATTTAGAGAATCAACTCTTTATGTGTTAATTTCTTTGGAAATCTAAATCTCATAAAATGAGCTAGGAAGTTTTTTGCAAAACAAAAAGTGAAGGTGGATTTGGTATAAGAAAAATCGAAGACATTTCGAAAGCAGTTGTAGTAAACCTTTTGTGGAAGTATTTACTCGTTGACTCACTTAGGCTAAGTGGTTAAAAAATAAATACTGTAATAAGGCTAACTTCTTGACTGTTACCATGGATTCTAGTGCTTCTTATATTTGGAAAACATTGTTAAGAGCCAGACAATAGTGCAAAGATGTCATAAATAGAAATATTGTAAATGGGGAAAACACCAATTTATGGTTTGATCCGTGGCCCAATGGTTCATCTTTAATTGATAAAGCTGACTAGAATTCCATGACCATTACAGGTGGATGTAATAAATAAGTAGCTGCGTTAATTTCTAATAATAGGTGGAAACAACACATAGATTATGTACCAACCCTGTATTAAAACACTATACACAATATAACAGTTCATTCTCAAATGGATAAAGATTATTGGGCTCCGACTCCTAATATCAATAGGCAATTTACTTTGAAATCCGCATGGAATCATTTCAGACATAAACATGTAGAGTACAACTGGACTAAAATAATCTGGATCCCAAATATAGATCAAAAGTGTGTTCTGTGCTTAAATCACGCTGAAGACAGGGATCATCTATTTTTCTATTACCTCTATTCGAACTGTTTGCTGGAAAATGTATTGCAAAAAATCAATATCAAGTCAGGTAATATTCACGACATAAATCATATTATGGATATACTATGCCAAAGACAAACAAGCATTCTTTAACCAATCAGATTATAAGTATAATTTTCACTTCCCTGATTTGGAATATCTGGTGTGAGAGGAACAATCGGATTTTCAGAGGAGTTGAAATGCCTGCCCATCTGAGATTCCACCTAATAACGCAAGAATGTAAGACTCTCATGCAATATAGCTTAGAAAATCAAATAATAAATTTAGAAAGTCAACTTATAATGGCAAATTTCAATATTATCATGGTGTCGCAAGATAATCAAAGACCTCCTTGAGCTCTGACATGTCTTGTGTTGTAGAATGGAACTGGTCTCATGATTTCTAGCTTAACAGTAGTGTCTTCGCTATTGTTTTTGAGTTTCTTCGCTACTAGAAAACTAGGTCTAGTTTTGAGAGAGTTACTTTACTTTCTCTCCCCTGTTGGTGATATTTGATCAACAGCGGATTAGGTAACTTGCTTAGTTGGAGCCTTAAATGCCTACCTCGTGTTGCTATTGCATAGGCTTTTTCATTTTATTTTTTTAGTTTAGCTTATGACTTTGTAAAAGGTTTGTATTTGTTTTTCGTATTCCAACTTGTTAATATAGATGGTTTTGAGTGCGTTCTCATAATTGTCAACTCTTTCATTTGTTCGAAAGCTTGGTTTAGGTGTCGACTTTGTACCGTTAATATGTGGAAATGATATGTACTCTTTTTCCTTGCAAGGCACCCATTTAGGTTAGGGGGTTGCAAGGTTTTAACGAGGCAGATCATTTAACTATATGATTTTCTATTATTAGTATACAAAGTACCTGTTTCCAAAAAACTTTTTTGGAAATAGTATGCTCCATATAGGCTTCAATAGCATCTTCCTCATTGAAGAGAAAGATTTCTTAGAGAGCCTTATTTTTTTAAGAGTTTTACTTCAGGAAGCCATTTTTGGGTTTTGAGGAGATAAGAGAATGAAGAGATATTTGGATTTTGAAATGAAGTGAGTATATGAAAGGGTTGATATTGATTAAACTAACAGAGGGTGAAGAGTCATGTTCTTTGGTCAAAAAGGTGCCGTTTGACGACATGGGGATAAGTGCCAAAAGATAAGGGAGTTCGAAATTTGAATTTTGAATTGAAATTTCAAATTTCAGTTTTCTGGCACGCACGTTGACATATGACATATGGGTATGTCAATATATAGCCCGAAATTTTCAAAATAAAACTAAGCTAATATATTCCTATATGTGTACTTATATACTTATATTCATCCACTATTATTATTAATCTACACGTTATTCCTAAAAACCAAAAAACACCAAAAAAATTGTTAAATAAAAGGTACAGACTAGTTTGTTGTTGTCGTGAAACACATATTGCATTTTCAGTATGTGGTTCATTGTCGCTAAAGAAAGTATCTGAATCATCCAATTTGCTATATAAGCCCTTTTTATTTTTTCTGGATGAATCCTTTGCTGGTGAGATCTTTGATTTATTCGGATGCAGATAGTCTCTTTATAGATGATTGAGTTTATCGTAGTTGAAACATCTATTTGCAGTTACCGTTCTAGGATCCTAATTTTAGGTCTTCGAAAGTTGTTCATCTTCCTATACTTTAGGAATTTTCTAGTCAAGAAAGCAATTTCTTCATCATCGTTATTGTCTAAATCATGATCGATCAGTTATTGCATTGAAAACGATGGATTTCTTCTCTATTTCCTTGCTTTCCCTTCTACCTTACAATCATGCTTCATAGGACACATTAGATTGCCTATTAGCTCTCCAATTTTCAATGTACTAATATCATTAACCTCTTCAATTGCAAATATCTTTCGGTCCCACACTGAAGAGAGTGAAATGAGGATTGTACTAGCTTGGTCCTCTTTAGAATTTTTTTACCTAATGCGACTAATGAATCCACTATATCTTGAGCTTTACAATACATGTTAGAAATGGACTCATTTGGATTCATTTTAAATAATTAAAGCTGACTAGTTAACATGGAAATTTAGTCTGTTCCACATTACTAGTGTCCTCATGTGTACTTGTAGTGTTCTCCAAATTTCAGTTGCAGATTTACAAGTAGGGGCTCTATTAAATTCATTTTTATCTAATGGACAAAATAGAATATTCATGGGTTTAGAATTATTCTGTGCAAGTGATCTTTGGTCAGTAGTCCATTATACAAAATTAGTTTGTGGTTTAGTGTACTCATTTTGTGTAACATTCCAAATATTTAAACCATTGTATTGTAAATAGATCTTCATCCTACATGACCAATAAGTGTAATTACTGGCATTAAAAAGTACGAGTCTAGTAGTAGATTGTCCTTTGACAAAACTGTTAATAAATGTACTGTGCTGCTAGCCATTAAATTTTTTCAAAAATCAAGTTATGATTTTTCGAAAGCCTACTACTCTAATACTAAGTGTGTTCCAGAATTATGGATCTTAAGGTTAAATAAGCACTAAAGGAGAGGTAAATAGTGTTTTCTAACTTTGGTAAAGCTTTTAAATTTCTTTTAAGTTTAATATTAAGCCATAGATTTTAAACCTAGAATTGATTAAACAATCAATCACAGATGTGAACACGAATAAAATAAAAGAAGTAAAGTAAAGTATAGAGTTAGAGAGATGACACTACAGAGTTTACACTGGTTTGGATTTCTCCTAAATCCAGGCCTATAAAATTTCTTGTACGGATTTCTTCTCAAATGCCAATATTTAAACGGGCAGAAGGCAAACCCAATTACAAACTCGATTCCAAGGCTACGAGATACACCCACTTAATTTTTCAGGCTTAGAATACACCCACTTGATTTAGATGGGTACAAGCACACTAACTCGAATTTTCAGTCTACCAAGCACAACCAAAGGATTTGGACGCGTTACAATCACACCTAAGAAGTTGATGGTTTTTTCGAAGATGATTTCTTGAACTTTAGACACAATGGATCCTATAGCCTCTTGGAAAAAACTTTGATCTTTGACTGAGGGGAGATGATTGAAAATTGATAATAAATAGTAGTGAATCAAATTAAAGAAGTTTGAATTGATTATGTATAATTTTAGGAAGAAATAAGAGTAATTTTCAAGAAATCTTTTGAAAGATTAAGAGGAGAGAAGATAGTAAGAAAGTAGTTAACAAAAAATTCATTTGAAACCCCCTATATATCGTGAATCAATAGATATGTCCGTTTTGAAGTGTTATGACGAACATACACTTCATTTCAAAATTTGAAAACTAACTGGCGGCATATATGTCGACGTACCTATATGGTATATGTCGACATACCAATAAGGTATATGTCGACATACCCATGTATATTTTGAAAACTCTTTTGTTTTAAAATGTTTTTGAAAATCTTATGCTTTGTAAAATATTGTAATGCTTTGTAAAATAATTTAAACATAGTATATAAACATTTTAAACTATAAAAAAAAATTATAAACTTTTTGAGATACATTTAAAAATATTTAAAAAATAAATAGAGGATAAGGAAATGAGAAATAGAGATCAAGGATTACAACCAGGGACTTTAACTAAATTTCGTGACTCCATATACTACACAATAGTCTTGAGATCTTCATATCTTGGTCTTTATACTCATGAGTCTTCATGACCATTCTTTGCGTCTTTATACCATATAGTCTTCGATTCAACACCTATATAATATTCTACACTATATAACTTGGCATAACATTAGTACCTATATTTATATGAATGTATTATTGTTATTAAGGTTGTTATCATCATAATCAATAACTAAGGTATTAAAAATAGAAAATGAACAACACTTAGAAATATGTATAGTTACAGCCCCTGTAGTTCTATCAAACCCTATTAGAGGATCAGTTTATTTATCCATGATTTATTAGGGTTAGAAGTAGGTGTTAGGTTCGATTGCGATGCTTTTGTTTGGGGATTCTCTGATTTTGATTCAATTTTGGGAATGGACTAGATGACTGTGTATGGAGCACAACTAGATTGTGATAGGCAGGTGGTTTAATTAGTTACTTGTAGTAGGTGTTGCCTTATGGTTTACTATGATCTCACGAGTTCAATAATGTTGATTTATCTATATTCTTTAGACCTATCACATCATGAGTTAGTTTCAGTACTAGAAGTTCATAACTACCTAGATGTTTTTTTGATGTTTTTGATCTTTCTTCCTATAGGGAGATCAAATCTCAAATTTATCATGAAGGCAATGCTAGACTTATTGCCTTACCTCTTAGACATATGGCTCCTACAGAATAATGTAAAATAAGTACGCAAGTAAAATATTATAGGAGAAAGGATTTATTTGGAGAAGTATTTCAATGTAGGGAGAATCAGTTGTCTTTGCTACTAAAGCAAATGGCTCTTAAGGCTTCATGTAAATTATCGTGAGCTGAATAATCTGACAAAGAAGAAACGTTATCCACTGCCCTATATAAATGATCTCTTCGATCAATGAGTTGGAGCAAATGTATTCTCTTGACTTGACTCGGCTACCAAATTCCATCAGTTGTGTGTAGCTGAGAATTGTATTTAGAAAACTGCTTTTCGCACACCCAATGGACTTTACGAGTGATTAGTCAAGCAATTTGGACTGACCAATGCACTAGCATATTTTGTCTTCCACATGAGCCAAGTTTGCAGAGGGTTGCTAGATAATTTTGTCATCGTATTCATTAGTGACATATTTGTCTATTTGAAAATGAAGAAAAAGTACATGTTGGAATTAAGAAAAGTGCTCAACACTCTTTATAAGCATAAGCTAGAGGTAAAATGTTCAAATGTCACTTTTGGAACAAGGAGGTTCATTTTCTAGCACATTTTTCTCTGAGCATGGACTAGTAGTCGATTCTAGTAAATTTGCTGCAGTACAAGATTAATAGGTACCCAAGAATATGATGGGAGAGAGAAGCTTTCTCTGTTTGACTGGATACTATAAGAATATTATTAAGGATTTAACTAAAATTTCGCACCATTGTCCTTTCTTACCAAAAGTAAATTAGTTTTTTCATGGAACTCATAAGCGCGAAGATGCTTTTATTAAGTTCAAGGAGTTGTTGACTGCTGCATATGTTTTTATAATCTATGATGGTACGACGACATTCACAATATATATCAATGCTAGTGGGACGGTACTAGGCATAATGTTGATGTAGAAGGGTAGGTTTGTTGGTTATGCTAGTCAGTGATTGAAATCACATGAGAGAAGCAGTTCCACCTATGATCTTGAGTTAGCAATGATTGTCTTCATCATAAAATCATGGAGGCATCATCTTTTAGGAGAGTGATTTGAGTGATTCATGGATCATAAGTCTTTTGAAATGTTTATTCCCCTAAAAGGATTTGAATTTTAGGTAGCAGAGTTAGATGAAGTTCTTGGTGTTATATGAATTCAGTATCTCATATACTTTGGGCAAGGGCAATGTTGTAATAGATGCCTTGAGTAGAAAGCATGGGATGTTGATCCCTATATTTTTGGAATGGAAGTAGTTGGAGTCCACCTACATTTTATTTTCAAAATTCATTGGAAATTGCTCCAAGATTATTGGAAGCTTTAGATGTTAGACCTTCATTTATGAACCGTATTGGTACAAGTTAGAAGCAAGGCAGGGACTCGTTAGATAATTTGAGAAACTAAACATAGAACAGCTTTCGAGTAATTTGGATTGCTCTTCCATTGATTCAAAGGGATTGTTGCGAAGAGTTGGTGGTTTCCTCTTATTATAGAGTTGATTCATATGATACTAGTTTAGTCCATATCTTTAGGAAGACAATTCATCCTGGTGGTGACAAAATGTATCGTGACATGAAGAGAGATTTTACCAGCCTGGTATAAAGAGACATGTAACATAGTATGTTTCCAAGTATGTGACTTATTAGTGGGTAAAGGTATAGTAGAAGAAGAATGGTGTATTATTGCAGCCTTTCAGATATTCCGTAGTAGAAATGGGATAGTATCTCTATGGACATGGTTGATGGATTGCCTAGGAGTATAAGTAGGAACAAGAATATTTGGCTCATAGTTGATTGACTAACCAAATATGCTTATCTTATTCCAGTCATGAGTAAAAGGAAAGCCGCATCAGTGGCAACCTTATATGTAAGAAGGATAATTTGGTTGCATGGAGTTCCTTCTAGCAGTATTAGTGATTGAGATCTGCTTTTCACAAGTGAGTTTTGGAGGAGTCTTCAAGAAACCGGGGGTAATAAATCAAATTTTAGTACCGCTTATCACCTACAAACATATGGACATACTAAGAGGTTGAATTATGTTGTAGAGGACTTTCATTAGATGTGTATTTGGATTTTCTAGGTTATGGGAAGATTACTTGCCATTAGTAGAGTTTGCTTAATAATAGCTATTAAGAAATTATTTGGATGGCACCTTTCAAGGCGTTTGACACGAGATCGTAATCTTGTTGATAGGACATAGACAAAATCATTCTTGGACTGTATATGATAAGGGAGACTTCGGAGAAAGTAGACTTGATTCATAGAAGGATGAAGACTGCTTAAAGCAGGCAAAAATCATATGCTGATAGGAGAAACATGGAGTTGGAGTTCACAGTGGAGGACATTGTCTTTGTGAAGCTAGGTCTCACTAGTTAGACATGTTACGAGGTTTGGTAATTCGACAAAATCGGAACCAATATTTTTTGGGCCTTTTCCAATCATGGAGAGAGTATGGAAGTTAGCTAACATGTTGGAGCTTCCTAAAATATCTATGAGAGTTCATAGTATTTTCCATGTGTCACACTTGCGAAAATATCTACAGGATTCAGTTACTATGGCCGTACCGAGTTAGTTAAAAGAGGTTGAAGTGGAAGTGAATCACTTGTTCACCATTCAACCACACTTATTATTGAGCCTGGTACTAGATGACTCCGCAAAGTACTTAGATGAATTAGTGTTTAGTGAGGAGATGACCCAACTAATATCACTTGGGGACCTAAGGAGAGAATCCGAGAAAATCCGAGCTACACATCCGAAGTTCTTTTCTTGTAAGTTTCCATTTTAGTTGCATCATTACTAGTGCACATAATGGCACAAATCCAATTACGTAGTACAATTACTAATGCACATAGTATTTTGGTTACTATATTCCACAGGCCGGAGTGTTTAGATGCTAGGCATGGCGGTGAACATGTCATTAGGAATGGATGATTTATTATTTAATATTGCACATATTGGATGATATCATCATGTTGGCCTACAATATAGATTACATTATCCATTTTATTATATCGGTCATATGCAAAGGTTGTTGCATTTTTGCATATGAATTGAATGGTTGCTAAACCATATATAAATGCAAGTATAGGACGTTGCATACATTTTGAACACGTGGAATAAACATTTGCATGGTCGACTAATTAGCAAGACCTCATAATTTTACATTGCCTATATGTTCATGTGCATTCCATAGGTATATGTACACGCTGAACCAGAAAATTTGAATTTATGGACAATGTTTGCAAGTGGTTAATGGTTGAGTATGTTTGAAGATATCGATTATATCAGCGAATTAGATATTTTCAACCTTATAGATTTCGAGAATGAAGTCCTTTTATGAAGTGGAAAATTTAAAACCTTAGAAATTTTAAACAATCATTAAAAACTTAATTAGGGTAAAAATGTAATTTTGCAAAAATGGCCAGAATAATAAATTTTCACAAATTTTGGTACTAGGCCTTGAGACATATTCCATGTGTTTGGACAGTCATTCATAGTTAGAAAACATATATAACTTGTTAAATTTGACAAAATGGGCCAAAACTAGAAAAAACTATAACCAATATCATTTTCGTAATTATTAGTTTCAAGTTAAGGCCAGATAACCCTAGTTTTCAATTATAAATAAGGCCCTAATCCTTTCTTCCTATCGCTCAAAAACCTAGCCCCATTTTCTATTATGTACGTACAATTCTTCTTCTTCCTCTATAGAAACTTCTCAAATCTATTCTAGTCTCTTCAAAAAATTTTTTTATCGAAAATAAAATGAAATACGTCCAATCCAAAGGAGAGGAAGAAATAATTGAGAGTGGAAGAGAAAGAGAGAAGGAAGGACAAATCAACCAATCTGGAGGCCAAGGAAAGGTTGCTCATAATCAAATTAGAAGAAGGAAGCTTTGTAAAGTTGAGTGACTTGATTATGACATTATGATAATTTTAAGTAATTAACTTCCTTTTTAATTCTCTATGATTTAAAAAAATATGTGAATTTGGAATGGAAGTTCAAACCTAAAGTTGGTGTAAAATGGTTAATTTCAGTTATGAATCTAAAGTGTAGAAATAATGAAAACTGTAAGAGGTAATCTAATAGAAAATGATTACAACAAAGGTATACTATGATCATTCAGTTTAAATTCTACAGTTTAACCCCTCAGGTGATGAAACTTAATGTGACTGAAAAAATGGAAGTGATCGAATTCTCTTTATTTTTTCCTTGAATTGATTATATAATTGAAATATAAATAGATTTTGATGCAAATACATAGGTGGTTTATTGGAAGCTTTTATATGAAGTTGCATGCAAACCATGGTAGAAATTACCAACAAAACACAGTAAAAATAAAACCCTTGTCTAAAATCAAAACCACAAGGAAGAAGAATGCATATAAATGAGGTAAAAAATATAAAAATATGGAAAACACCCAAATTAGACTTTGGAACCTTAATCCAACATCTTATTTAGAATTTAATGTCTAGATTTCAGGAAATATTAACCTGAGAGAAACTAATTCAAATTCTACTCGATTCATATAAATGAATCCTTTTTCAGACATTTGGAACCGATGCAGGCATCTAAGAAAGGAAGTCAGACATCTGGATGCTTGGAAAGCTAACATTTTTTTCCAAAATCGTTCTGACGTCTGAAGTAAATTTTTTGTCTCTGAATTGTTTCAGCAAGACCAAGTTGAACTAGACATGGTGAAGGCTAAGTAGGGGTAATAGGGGGACTTGTCCCTGTTTTTCCAACTATTAGGAGTTCATGTAGCTTCAAGGAATATGTGCAATAGGGCAAAGATGTCGTGCCTAGGTTCACACTTCGCGGTGGATGTAACATGGAATTTGACAAGACTTGTGATGGCAGCGCAACTGGAACGTCTTATTGTTACCAGAACACGCTTAATCACATGTTAAACATATAGAAGAACCTAAGGAAGGGAGATAGAGATAATCATAGTAGTAGGGCTACACGACTGGGCAATGGTTGGAATTACGAGTGTGTTGTTATAGTGATTTATTTAGCTTCAAGTTGAATGACAAAGAACATTTGACACGTTTACTATTGAGAAGGTGACACAAATGCGTAGGTTGGCCATAAATCATCGAGGTAGTGTGCTCAACATGAGGCTAGGATTACGATGTTTTCTTAGTGTTTGACTGCGATATGTGTGATTCATCATTTAGAATGTTAAATCGATATTGGTTATTAAGTAATTTATCAAGATCATATACTTGGAATTGACGTAGAGTTTTTATTTGTATGTTCTTAAACCCTCGGTTGGAAACCTTCGTAAGTTGTTTATGAATGTAGGTATGAACAGAATTATACCCCGCGGTTTGTAAAGTAACCAACCTTTTATAAGTAAAAAAGAACACTAATAAACACTCTAGGTTGTGTAATTATAGATGAAGTTAATTGCATGTAAACTCCTTATACTAGCAATACAATTAATTCAAACTTTTTCTAATCCACTCCTTTTCTTCCCCTTTTATAGCCATTCTAGGAGGACGGTCCAGTAGGTGATTTGGCCAGGACATAATGTGTGAAGTAGGTGACTAAGCGCCTAGATTTGTATTATTTATAGTTATTCTCCATGTACTATATTACATTGTTCTATCAGTTGGACTTATGTTGTTATTTGCAGACATTATTATATGGATGACGTATTATTGATACTGCTTATTTTTATCATTTATATTTTATTTTCTTCCACTCTGAGATCTGATAGTTTAAAATGCTTTATATTTTATATTAGTCTCTGTATCATGTAATGTCTAAAACCCTATAACTCGTATTTCTTGGCATGACGCGGGTTCGAAATTCACTTTAGGCTTTGAATTGATGTGTCCAGAGGTGTGGGTTATCCTAGATTGCTTCTTTTCTTTGTCTCTTCTGTTGACTTTTAAGCATGAGATCACTTCTTTGCATTTTGTATACATGTTATATTTTTTATTTAACTTGAGTTTGTTTGTCGCTTTTGCAAGTGTATTTCAATAGTGCTTTCTTTTACCTAGAGATTTAAATACAACTTCATAGAAATGTCAACAGCGCTGTAATTTGTTTATTATTATTGAAACACACTCATAGATTTCCTAACAAGTTTTAGGTGTAAAATAATGTTTTAAAATAATAAGATATAATATTTCAGCCAATAATTTTCCTGGGAGTTAAAAGTAAGTGATTGTGATTTTCCGTGAATTTATTGGAATTTTCTTATGATTCTCAAATTAATGTGAAATAATTGGAAAGGTAGAGAATATCCAAAATAATGAATTAATTAAGGTAATGCTTCAAGTAAGCAGTAAGAAAAGGAGAGAATATTGGCTTGTTCTAAAATTACTACCACAAATTTAAAAGCAACGAATGAAAGCATGACATGCATAAAGGCTAAGTCAATAATCGGTTTCTTCATTAAGAAATATATCATTCTTCCACTTGACAATAAATTTACCGTCTTGATCATGATAAAATATATGTGATCGCCATATGTTGATAAACACAAAAGGTTCTTATCGCATAAATGTGATAGCTATAAACCCAATATACATTAAATTTATACTAAACATTGGAAGATTTAACAGTCAAATGTTTGTAGACTTGGTAACATAATGTTGGTAGATTCGACAGTTAAACATTGAAGACTCAATAGATAAATGTTGGCAATCACAATTGCTAAATGTTGGTAGATTCGATAGCTAAATGTATTGGCTCGATAATAATCCTTACAATCCATATCTATAATTCATACATGATTTCCATATGCTCATAAACATGATAGCTGAGGGTTGATGCATTTAATATCTAAAGTGATAGCCACAGTAGCATACAATTGGTAACTAAAATTATATGTTCGATAGATAGTATTTCACACCATTGTTAACTAAACTAAGATTATTATCAGAAGCGATTTGGATGCCAGTTTGATGATGTTTAATTTGATTTTTATTACGTGATTTGAAAATGCAAAAAAATAAAATTTATAATGATAAGTTAAATTTTATTAATTTATTTACGGGTGGAAATGATTAAAGCTTAAGGTAAGATGATAAACGATAACTTGTATCATTTAAATAAAGTGGAAGATAAAAATGTTTTATCTGAAAGTACCAGGAACTTTGACCTAATTATGAGGGTCTATGGAACATGTAGGATGAAAAATTAATAAATAAAAATTGGATTGAATTTAAGAGTTAAATATACCCACTCAAGAAGATAATGAATGGAAGGGTGCCAAGGTTAAGTGAAGTCTAAATTCAATGGGTATATGACAATGTCAAACATTGGGAAGTCTAATTTGTTAGGATTTCAGCATACTTTAGGATTGATTAATCATGAAACCCTAGATCTGAGTATGTGATCCATATTAATTCGATTGAGAATAAATTAGAGGAAAGTAAACTAGTTAGCAGAAGGCATACCTGAATCCAAAGTTGCTGATTAGAAAAGTAAATTTGATTTTATTTTTCATATTGATACAAGGCCTATATCTTATATTAGATCTGAATCCGTAATTACTGCTTTCATAAACTGATTAAGAGAAAGAGATAGATTTAAAAGTTAAGAGTTCGACCTGATCTTCCTAATTAACATAAGCCCTAGATCTGAATTATTTCCATAGAAGAGTTTAGGGGAATACCTAGAGTTTGTTTAATTTGGGGACCATAACCCCTTGTTTATAATATTGGCATTTTCTAATTTGGCCCTTCAACAAATTATAATTGCCTCGATATCTACACATTATACCATAACAATTAAATATTTAAGCCTTATAACTTTAATTAATGATTTGATCACTTTAATTAGGCTTTATACCAAAATAGGACAGCACATTTTATTTTACATATGTGGCCCACATGTTAGAATTTTCCAACAATCTCCCCCCGGGTCATATAGGTAATAACCTTATAAATGTGTATTACTTTATAAGCTCCAAAATTTGCTATTTATAACATAAGGTGTTTCTATAACAATCTTGTCCATTAACTATGTTGGTAAAGGATCAAATTGGCTTTAGTTACTTTTAGCTTAACTAAACCCATCAATGGTCACATATGCCAACATAATCAAATTACATAGATCAGTCATGTATGCATAGCATGAAAATTACAGGAGATGTGATCTATACATGTCTATTTACAATTGGTCCCACTTTAGTGAAATCAAAACGTTCAATATTTAAACTAGCTAGAGTGCAAACAAAACTTTATAACTTTATTTCTAATAAAAAAGGAAACACACACACACAAACACACACACACACACACAAATATATATATATATATATAACCGAAGTATAGAATGGTGTGTCATAGGATACTACCAAATACAAACTTCCCCTTGAACCAAAATAGCTTGATATAGAAGTTGTACCGATCGAGTAAGATGCCCATGAAAGATCTTGGATGATAATCCTTTTGTAAGCGGATCCGCCATAATGGAGTCTGTCACAATATGCTCAATGAATTACAATCTCGTTTTCACTATCCTCTTATTGGAAAATAACGTGTTGTCTATTGCCACAATATTACTTTAATTTAATATCTTTATTCAATAGTTCATAATTTTGTGATAAATTTGTATAATTATTTTCCATCGTTGGATGTCCTATTGCATAAAATAGTAAAAAAGGCTATAAGTGTTCGTATGACAACTTCCTTATATGGCATCATCCAAAAAATAACAACAACAGTATTATTATTGCTATTAATATTATTTGAAGTTGATCTTTTGTACTCTTAGCATCCAAATATTCAGATTGTAATGCTTTATGATCTCTAACTATTCCGATCTTTTATCACTGAGCATATAATCATTTTGTTCCTTAAAAATATCTCACAACCATTTTGACTACTAAACATTGATTCACTTTCAACGTCAGTAGGATATCTGCCAAATATTACATGCAATATCCATTTGTGTATATGCCTTAGATGCATTAGACTCCACATCGCAAATGAATGAGGAATCTTTTGCATTTCTTTAGCTTCAAGGATGTTCTTATATTACTAGATATGAAAATATTTGACTCTTTTAGCAAAGGAGAATCTATTGATTCGAAGTTTGCATAATGAATGATCTATGCACTTATCTTCCTATATCTTTTGTGGGAATCCAAATATCGCCCTATGAATAATAACAGTGCTTTTGAATCTATAATACAAAAGAGTAACCCATAAGTGGGTTTCTTTAGTTGTTCCATCAATGTCTCCAACTGAGAAACATTACTTTAATATCCATCTAATATTGTTCAAAATTATATTGTGCAACAAGTTCCAAAATAATTCTAAAGAGTCTTTTAGTAAAACCAAAGAGAAAGTGTCTTTAAAATAACATTGTTTTCCTCTTGAGTATAGTCTTTTCTATAATGAGCCTTATACATTTCCTCATTACCCACTTAATCCCATTTGGTTTGAATAGTTATTTACCTTAAGGTAAGGGGAAAGATCTCAAAGAGCTGCCAGCAGAGCAGGGTTGAGGCCCCAATTAATATACTGGTTTCTTTATTATTCTTTATAGATTTGTACAATACATCCGTGCTTTAAGTTCACAGTTCAAACTAAAATCATGTATGAATTGATGTAAACCAACATAAATATCTTCACCAATCCATTATTTATCTTTATGGAGAAATACTACGTAATTATTCGAAATAGTATTCCTTCTTTTCTAAGAAAATTTCCTTAGTGACCTTGCACCTTAAGGTTGTTGAGTTTGATTTCTTGAAACATCAACCTTAATTTGAAGACATTTTTATTTAACATTATCTTATTATGGTTCCTGATTTACTTCTTGTCAATGAAAGGAAACAAATCCTGTACATTGTATGAAGAAGTAAATGCAGTTGAATAAAAGATAGCTATTCTCTTTAAATACAATGAAAATTTTATTTAGCATTGTCTTATTATAGTTTCTGATTTACTTGTTGTCAATGAAAGAAAACAAATCCTATAGATAATCCGAAGAAGTAACTGTAATTGAATCAAAGATAATGATTCTCTTTAAAGACAATGATCCATACTTTATTTCTTTCCCAAACTCAACATCCTAAAAAACTGTTGCATTTCCCATCTTGAATTTTTTCTGGCATGGGTTCATAAAACTTATAACTTTTAAGTCATTTCGAATATCAACAAATTATTTTCTATCTTTAGTGCCTCAATCTAGAATTATTTGGTAAGCTGAAATAAATAATCATATAAATCACCAAATCAAAATTCAAGACTTCATTATAAAATACATTTAGCATAAGTAGATATATAAGCTATATTTTAAGCATTAAGAGTTTTAATTCCATTAATGTCTGAATTTATTCATGAATTAATCTTGTTATTTCTAAATTAATAATAATAACCTAAGTTTTTCATATTAGAAATAGAAAACTAAAATCTATCTAAATGGCAACATAACAAAAATATTAAATAAATTCAAAAAATATAGCTGAAATCTCAATAATATCTTAAAATTATATAGTAAAATTTACTTTTATATACTATATGTCTCATTAAAGAGAAAACTATAAATATAATTATATGTTATTCTGTTCTTCTAGATCTTTAGTGACTTCTCTACCATTTTACTACATTTATATATAATGTATGTAGTACTTACAATCTTACATGCATTCTATAGGATCGATTTCATCCTAGAGGGGGGATGAATAGGGTGATACTATTAATTATAAAAATTTAACGCGGAAATATATAAAATAATTTCAACACAGATATAATAGAGTAATATCAGCACAGATAATAGCCGAATAATAAAACAGAAAATGGAATATATAGATTTACCTAGCTTCGACAAATCCTCGCCTACGTGCTGTCCCTAAGGTTTCTACTAGAAATTAACCAGTCAGACGCTAACACACGTAAACTCTCGACACCTACTATCGAGCAACCTAACTCTATGCTCAAAACCCTGCCACAGCTCAGCCACTGAGTTGTGAATTTTTGGAAGGCACCATCGTAGTTTGTCCCCTAGTCACACGACTATACTTACATTAGTTTAAAAGAGAAATACAAATTTAAAAACAATTTAAAAATACAAAGCCCTATATAATTTTTAAGCAAAGATTATGATAAGTAATAATATAGTGGAAACCGACCCAATAAAAAAAAGGAGAATCCCCTTTTCTTTTTTATCTTCTTGTATATCTTTGGCCTTTATCCTCTACCGCTTTTCCTTTTTCCTAAGCTCAATTGTTTCTCGTTCAAAAATTAGGGCTTTGCTAAATTGAGATGTATCTTGGTATCATTTGATTGTTGTGACGAATACTCTTTGATTTGGCTTGTCAATTTATCTCTTTGTTGGTCATTGCTTATGGCCGCTTCAATCTAAGTCGAGATCAATGTTGTAATTTGGTACGTGATTTTCTTTTACTAGTAATTAATTATTCTCGACTTTGATTCGAGTTGAATGATTTATTCATCTCTGTTGTTGCTTGAACTCAAATCATTAGAAAATTCCAATGATGAATGGGTTAAATAGGGTTCGATCCCCTATAATCCCGTTCGAATTAATTATTCGAATTCGTTTGGTAATTTTGCTATGGCCGTTCGATTCAAGTTGAATGTTTGAGATGTTTCTGACTTGTTCAAATTCGTATATTATTTGATTACTTGATTATCACGGCTTTGCTTTTCTGGCTTGTTTGATTTCTTGACCACCATGGTTGTGAATTGTTTTGAAATTTGATTTTGTTGACATGTTCGACTTGTACCCTGTTGTTTCATGACTTCGGCATTTAACTTGATGTGGTTATTTTTGAAATTCCCTGCTTGATTTTGTTTTCGCCTTAAGTACATTTTGGAAATTGTTTATATGATGATATTTAAAACACCTCTGTTAACCAGAGTGCTTGCTGCGCTTCAGTTTTGTTTATCTGGTAATTGTAGTACATTTGTATGTATGATATATAGTGAGTTGCATTGAGCTCTGTTCACTATTGTACATGTAGTGTCTTCATGTTGGATTGTATTTGAACTCATGTCTGGTTTGCATTGGGTTGATGTGCACTGGCTTGAGTTGTTGCTTTAGGTTGCTCATGTTGACAGATGCATTGTTTTTGCATTTTTCTTCATGTATATTGATCATAGTCAATTGCTTCGAGCCAGTTTGCATACAGTCATTGTTCATTTCTTGAGTTTGGTTTGGAACATTTGTATTGACATTGACAACTTATTATGTTGTTTTGTACATATGTGTACTTGAGTCTAATTTATTAGCCGGTTCATGTTGATAGTATATATGAAGTCTGGCATACTTTGAGTTTGGTTAAGTTGTTGTAGTCTACATTGCACTGCCTACTGCCTCTGGTGGTTGTGACTTTCTTGAGTCTGATTTCAAGACTTGGTTGCAGTCTTGTTTCACATGCATGTTGCCACCTTTTTTCATTTTTGTTCTTGGTCTCTGATAGAATGCTATTAATTGGACTGTCCAGTTCTTGCGCACAGGATATCTTCACTTGTGCATGTCACTATGTACATATGTGAACTGCATTTTTGTTATCTTCATTTGGCCTTGTAGAATTTGGTAGTTGTAGTTTGGTTGAACTATCTAGCCTCCATTTTCTAGTGCTTATTTTGGATGTGACAGTGTCATTCTTGTCACTTCAAGGCTGTGTTGAATCGGCTTATAGTTCGGGTTCGACCTTGTGCTCTTATCGTGACTTTATTTGTATTGCACGTGAGTTGAACCCCGCTTTTGACTGGGTTTAACCTTGTGTTCACCTGTCCCTGTAATTTTATCAAGTGTATTTTAGTGTGCATGGCAATGTGGCATGTACAGTGATTCACTGTGCATGTTACAAGCTGTTCGTGTATGATTGATTCAAAATTAAATGATGACGAACAACCCAAATAACCGAGGCATATAATTTTTCAAACATACACATTTAAATTTCGTTTACACTGCAAAAATGATTTCTTTTTCAATTTTACTGCTTCAGTGTTAATTTCGTAGGTCGCTCAGATGCTCAACTCAATCTGAAATAGAGTTGAAGATAAATATGAGCGTGTGCGTGATATGTAGTGAGGTGCAAATGTAAATTGAAAACTGCAATGTATTCGAATTTGTGTTGTAATTGAAATTTGTATATATAGAGTGAGAGCTTAAATTTGTACTATTCAAAATTGTAACAAAATATTTGTTTGAATAAAATATCCATTTGAATCTAAATTTTGAGTTATTTATTTTATTCAACAAATATTTATTTAAATATGGGAAAAATAAAATAGTATGTTAACAAATACATTTAAATGAATATATATATATATATATATGTTTATTATCAGCAAACAAAAATCATATACTTGCATATTCAATAATCTCATCCTTTTGATAATAACGAACATATATTTAAGATTTTGGACTTACTAAATGTATTTGTTCATTGATAGACCCTATTTGCTCCTTCTATTTGAATGCTCCCTCTCTACACCAAGCTTCCCTACATATATGCATGAATAAAAATATACAAATGAGCCTAGATGCAAATGGAAAATACAAAATACAATATTTGACCTTTATTTTCTAAAATCTTATCTTTTCTCTCCCTCTTTTGTTATCAACAAAAGAGTAATAGTGTTAAAAAAAAGATGAAGTGATAGATATTAATACAACATTAATACCCAATCGAATAAAATTTTTAAATTTCAATAAAAAACAAACAAAAATCATAAATACTCTATTTGACGTATATTTCACCTTAGAATAATAGGGATGATGTAATCATATAATACCATATAGTTGTGTCTATTTGTGGTATATTTATATCCGAAATTTGAATATCTACTAATCATGAGTAACCGTTAGGACTTTTAAATGAGATTAGTAGTATTCCCAAATTTTATAAAAAATGAATTCAAGTATCTTCTAACCACGCATAACTGTGAGGACTTTTAAATAGGATTAGAATCAACTTGTCTATTTAATCTGTCAATTTTGATATGCTTTCCATACATGCATAACCATGAGGACTTTTAAATGAGCATAGAAACACATAATCAAAAATTCCAAGTAATTCTCCCATACATAACCGTGAGGCCTTTTAAATGAGAGTGAATACTTTGGATATTTTTATTTGCAAAAAATATAATGAAATAAAAAAAATTCCCATTCAAAATACCGCATATTGACAAACTATATTGGATTTTGACGAGTGATGGTCGATAGAAACATGATAGAAATAGAAATGGTCTGGCTTTTTTGCCAACAAAAAGTTTTTATAACTCTCGTTTAAATTTTTAAAGAAATTTACTAATTATACCGTTTCAAGTTATAATGTATGATTACCATAAACACTCATCACTTTTTCAATCACTATTTATCTTTTCGATAATCAGTGGGGTGTCAGGTTAGTTAATGTAGTCATTTAAAAATAAATCCAAAAAAGATCAAAATTTCAAAAATGAATAATCTGAAAAAAGGTCAATAAAAACAATTTTTCGGTAGGGGTTTTACATAATTGTCTGCTATTTGAAAATTATTTCAAGTGAAAAATGTGCAGATATTTTCTTTGAAAAACGATTCAGCTACTGAATGTCTCAATACAAATCACATTCCATTAGTAATTTTTCTATTAAGTAGATTTCCAATGTAATCTGCATCCGAATTTTCCTTTGGTTCAAGATTCTCATTAATTGGATGTTATAGACCATATTGTGGAGTTGCAAAAATTCCTTGAAATCCTTCTTACAACTTTTAAATGAAATTCTTTTGGATTTTAATTGAAGCCGTGCCATTAAACAAAAGCCATGAATATAGAGTCAGCCGTAAAATAACCAAATGTATTATAATCAACCAATAAAACATCATCATTAATCCAAATTAATCTACGTGAAATAGTTCAAAGACTCTAGAGATTTTTAACGTGTTCTCGGCATAAAAGGAAATTCACCAACAATTTTGAATAAGTCAGAATCAAAATCAACATTCATTTCTTTATCAATAACTGGCTGAATTAAATTCAGATTATGGTGCAGATTATCACATTTAATAAATAGTTCGGGATAATATACCATTACCTGTCTTACCTTCACCGATAATATTTCGTTGTTGCCCATTGTGATTCTACCACCTTTGTACTAGGCTAAGGAACTTTGATTTGTCGCCCGTTGTGTGTCTGGAACATCCAGAATCTAGATAACACTATTGCTGTTCCTTAGCCTGCCACCACACCTACATGAGAGATTATTTTTGTGACCTATTTTTTATAGGTCCATGGTGGTTAGTGGCAATAGATTTTGAAAAATAAGTTTGTGGAGACCCAAGACTATTTATATTTGTTCCTTTTGGCACCCAGATTTGTTTGACTTTAAGGGATTTTATATTCGTGCCTTTGGGAACCCATACTGGAATTATTTTCACACGTTTGGGTCTACACAGACAAATATTTAAATTTCGTCCAATTTTTCTACAAATTGTGCACTCAGATTTGACTTGATTAATGTTGCCTTTAACAGGTTCAGATTGATTATACCCAAGTCCTTGTCTATCTTATTAGCAATTTGTTTTCCTATTAGCATATTTAGTGATTTATCTCCTCTGGAGAATTTTCCTAATGTTGTTAACAGTTGTTGGACTTGTGTTTTGAGTGATTTGTTTTCATTCAATAATTGACTGCACCTTTTAATAGAAGTTTCTCTTCTAATGTTTTCACTCTCTTTCAAAATCAGAATTTCATTTTCAAGCGATTTAATTTTAATTTCTGATTTTTTAATCTCCTCTTCGAATGTAGGACACTTATCACGCTTAGGGCTTTTGCTTTAATAGTTTTTAACCAATTGATCAAGCTGTTTATTTAAATCTATCAAAGCATCTCTTTGTGATTCTACTTTAGTGTATTTCTCCCTAAGTCTTTCGAAACAGCCATTTGCTTCGTGAAAATACATAAGTAATTCAAAATGAGTAAGTTTTGATACCTCGCTTGGCTCGCCATCATCATCACTGTCAGTTATATCACCTCGAAGGCACAGATCTTCTTTTTTGCTCTTATTGCCAGTGCTTTTATCAACCTCATCCGTTTCATTCCAAGTGGTTGCAAAACTTTTCTTTTTCTTTTTCTTTCCATGGCAGAATCGATTCTATGGACAATTGAGCTTGATGTGACTGGGTTTGTTGCACTTGTCGCACATGATCTCCTACACTTCTGAGTTGTCTAGTGCTTTGACTATTCTACTTTTCAATTTTTGATTTAGAGCTGGATTTCTGTTTTTGCGGTTCCACTTTTTGAATCCTTTTAGTAGTAGCAATAGCTCAGCAGCACCATCATCATCATCACTTTCCATTATTCCTTTAAGAGCTATTGACTTCTTTCGAGTACCACCTCCTTCTCGTTCTTCCTTGAATTTCATATCTAGCTTGTAAGTGGTGAGATTTCCGATGAGTTCTTCGATTTTAATCTGTTTTAAATCTTTTGATTCTCGAATGGCAGTGACTTTGGCTTCAAAATTCCATGGAAGGACTCTGAGGATTTTTCAGACTATCTCCAACTCTGTGTATGATTTTCCAAGAGCTTTTGATTTGTATACAGTATTGGAAAGTCGTCCATACATCTCTTTGACATTTTCTTCCTTGGCCATTGTAAAATTCTCATATTCACTACCTAGCATGGCAAGGTGAGATTTTTTGACTTGAGACATTCCTTCGTGAGTCACTTTTAGTGTATGTTAGATTTCCTCTGTACTTAGACAATGTGAGACATGATTAAATTCAATTTGATCCAATAAACAAATAATAGAATTCATAGCTTTAACATTAGCATTCTGTAGTCTATTTTCAAGATTCGTCCATTGATCCATTAGTTTATCTATTTCCTGATTATCTACAACTACAGTCGGTGCTCTATAATCTGTCTCACAATATTCCAAGCATAAATGATTTTTAGAAAAAAATTCAATCTGTTCTTCCAGTAAGCATATTCACCATTGAACAGTGGTGGTCTAATTATAGACTGACCCTCAACAAAAGAAGTATTAAAAGAAGCCATTTTAAAATTTTAAATTATTAAATGAAAAATTGGTTTTTGAAAAATCAAAATTTTTAAAAACAAAAATTGACTTCTGTTCCTAGCTCTGATACCACTTGTAGGATCGATTTCAACCTACAGAGGGGGTGAATAGGGTGATACTATTGATTATAAAAATTTAATGTGGAAGTATATAAAATAATTTCAACATAGATATAGCAGAATAATAACAGCACGGATAATAATAGAATAATGAAAACATAAAATAGAACACATAGATTGACCCAGCTTTGGCAAAATCCTGCCTACGTGCTGCCCCTAAGGTTTCTACTAGAAGTTAAGTAGTCAGGCGCTTACACACATAAACTCACGACACCCGTTATCGACTAACCTAACTCTATGCTGAAAACCCTACCACAACTCTACCACTGAGTTATGAATTTTCGAACTACACCATCGTAGTTCGTCCCCTAGTCACACGACTATACTCTATAATAGTTTAAAAGAGAAATACAAATTTATAAACAATTTAAAAATATAAAGCCCTATATAATTTTTAAGCCCAGATTATGATAAGTAATAATATAGTGGAAACCGGCCCAATAAAAAACTAAAGGAAAATCCCCTTTTCCTTTTCTTTTTTATCTTCTTGTATATCTTTGGCCTTTATCCTCTGCCTCATGTCCTTTAGGTCGAGCTCAACTGTTTATCGTTAAAAAATTAGGGCTTTACTAAATTGAGGTGCCTTCTCGATATCGTTTGATTATAATGATGGATACTCTTTGATTTGGCTGGTCAATTTATTCCTTCACTGGTCATTGCTTGCGGCCGCTTCAATCTATGTCGAGATCGATGATGTAATTAGGTATGTGATTATCTTTTACTGGTAATTGATTATTCTCGACTTTGATTCGGGTTGAATGATTTATTTATATCTATTGTTTCTTGAACTCGAATGATTTGAAAATGCCGATAATGGATGGGTAAAATAGGGTACGATCCAATATAATCTCGTTCGAATCAATTATTCGAATTCGTGTGATAATTTTGCTCTTGCCGCTCGATTTCAACTTCAATGTTCGAGATGTTTCTGACCTGTTCATATTCGTATATTTTGTGATTACTTGATTATCACTGCTTTGTTTTTCTGGCTTGTTCCATTTGTTGACCACCACGACTTTGAATTGTTTTGGAATTTAATTCTGTTGACTTGTTCGACTTGTACCCTGTTGTTCCATGACTTTGTCATTTAACTTGACTTGGTTATTTTTGAAATTCCCTGCTTGATTTTTGTCTCGGCCTTAAGTATATTTTGGAATTTGTTTATATGTTGATATTTAAGACACCTCTGTTAACCCGAGTTCTTGCTGCACTTCAGTTTTGTCTATTTAGTAGTTGTAGTACATTTGTATATATGATATTGTGCTGAGTTGCATTGATCTCTGTCCACTATTGCACATGTAGTGTCTTCATGTTATATTGTATTTGAACTCATGTCTAGTTTGCATTGGGTTGATGTGCACTGACTTAAGTTGTTGCTTTAGGTTGCCCATATGCATTGATGCATTGTATTTGCATTTTTCTTTATGTATATTGATCATAGTCAATTGCTTCGATGCAGTTTGCGTACAGTCTTTGTTTATTTCCTTGAGTCTGGTTTGGAGCATTTGTGTTGACATTGATAACTTGTTACGGTCTTTTGTACATATGTGTACTTGTGTCTGATTCGTGAGCCGGTTTATGTTGATAGTATATATGAGATCTGGCATACTTTGAGTTTGGTTAAGTTGTTGTAATCTGCATTGCACTGTCTACTACCTCTGGTCGTTGTGATTTTCTTGAGTCTGATTTCAAGACTTGATTGTAGTCTTGTGCATATTGCCACCTTCTATTTCACTTTTTTTCTTGGTCTCTGATAGAATGCTAGTAGTTGGACTGTCCAGTCTGGTGCACATGATATCTTCACTTGTGCATGTCACTATATACATATGTGAACTGCATTGTTGTTATCTTCATTTGGCCTTGCAGAATTTGGTAGCTGTGGTTTGGTTGAACTATAAGTTCTATGTTTTCTGGTGATTGTTTTGGTCGTGACTGTGTCATTCTTGTCACTTCAAGTCTGTGTTGAATCCAGCTTATAGCTCAAGTTTGACCTTGTGCTCGTGTCGTGGCTTTGTTTGTATTGCACTTGAGTTGTTCCTGGCTTTTGATTGTGTTTGACCTTGTGCGTACTTGTCTTTGTAATTTTATCAAGTGTATATTGCTATGCACTGCCTTGTGGCATGTACGGTGATTCACTGTGCATGTCACAAGCTATTCGTGCATGATGAATTCAAAATTAAATGATAACGAACAACCCAAATAACTGAGGCATATAATTTTTTCAAACATACATATTTAATTTTTGTTTACACTGCAAAAATTATTTCTTTTTCAATTTTACCACTTCATTGTTTATTTTGTAGATTGCTCAGATGCTGGATTCAATCTAGAATAGAGTTGAAGATAAATATGAGTGTAGGAGTGATATGTAGTGAGGTGCAAATGTAAATTGAAAATTGTAACGTAATCAAATTTGTATTGTAATTGAAATTTGTATATATAGTGGGAGCTCAAATTTGTACTGTTCAAAATTTTAATAAAATATCTGTTAGAATAAAATATCTATTTGAATTTAAATTCTGAATTAATTATTTTATTCAGCAAGTATTTATTTAGATATGTAAAAAATAAAATAGTACATTAACAAATACATTTAAATGAATATATATATATGTTTATTATCAGCAAACAAAAATCATATACTTGCATATTCAACATTTTCTTCTTACCACAATGCTAAATGAGCTTAATAAGAGATCATTTTATTCCTAAATAATAATAACCGATAATAATCTTAAAATGGTTATACTGTGAATAAAGAGAGTACAAATAAAACTTGAGTGCATTAACTTTTGAAGCAACCTTATTCCATATAGTACTCATTATGTTTCCCCTACTTTGACTTAGTGGAATCAAGCAATATAAAGTGCGTCCCCCTGATCATTTTTGGCAAAAATGCTTTTTATTTTGTAAATAACTCCTTAATATTGATTATCCCCACGGATTCCACATCGTTGAAAATTTCTAAAATATTGTACCTTATAATCTTTGACTTGCTGTTTGAATTATCCTACCTCTGATTGTTGTTCATAACATCATAAGAGCATTCAACCATAATATGGATGGGTGTGACCGTCCTAATCGCAAGAGCTAATTCCATAAAGCTAAGAACCAAAAATGTTCCCTTAATAATCCTTAGAGTCAGTTCCAAACAAGATGGGAATATTATTTAAATTGGCAGATATATTAGTCAAATTAATTGAAAGTTGAGAAAAAATAAAGATTGATTGTATATGCTCATGTCCAAATTTCAACCATAGAAAATTTAAACAATTGGTAAATTACTTATCAAGATACATTATACAATATTAATATAAAGTTTTTGGACGGTAATATTAATTGTAAGTGGCACTCTTATTGTAATGATCATTGGCAATAAATTCAGGTCAAATAACAATCTACCTTTCGGCCGATTAGTTATTTACTTGTAAAAACTTTTAATTGTCACATATTTATCACCACATATATGTAAGTGACATGGCTAAATATTAGTTTTTCTTTGGGCTATCTAATATCCACATGAATAAATATATAGAAATATCAAACATTTCATGAACAACTTGTGTCACATATTTATCACCACATATATGTAAGTGACATGGCTAAATATTAGTTTTTCTTTGGGCTAGCTAATATCCACATGAATAAATATATAGAAATATCAAACATTTCATGAACAACTAAAACAAGTGAGGTCACTTTGGCGATATGTTATTTCAATTAGTTCACTTGGAATGTAGGATATTTACAACTAGCTTGCAAAGAGACCCCAAAAATGTATTTGAATCTATTTCTTGGTGTATGCATAACACATTTTGAGTGCTACAGAACACTCTAAGAAATATCTTAGGTTTATATGACATTTGAAAATCTCAAAGTGATAACCAGGCGCAACATGTTTTAATCATAGCTGTTATAATCTTTTACTTAATTATGTGGTTACATTCATGACATTCTCTAAATAAATATGATGCAAGGCGTCATAAATAAATTACACAATAAATTTCATGGATGAATGCCAAAATTTAATGCCACATAAAATTGTACATAATTGACATAGTAAATGTCGTACTAAATAACATAAAAGAATGTAGTAGCTATGATGTATATCTCCAGCATAATATAGCTATACAGAATGCTTCTATGTCACTTTATCTTTAGTTTATTATTTGAATACTTAATTAAGATCAATAGCCATGCATTTTAGCAAAATATGAAAATCCTTTAAAGCATGAAAGTGAAACAATTATAAATGCATCAAAATAATAAACCATATGTCTTTTCCTATTACAAATACAAACATGCTGCATCATTAAATTTATTGTAATCGAAACATTTAATGCATTTATGATAATAAGTTAATTCATTTATTAGCATAATAACTACATTCGATGCATTTATGATAAAAATAAATGCAATTGACCATAAGACCTTATACATATATCGGGTTAAAATTTATTTTGATAATGTAATAACATAGACACTTTAAAGGAGCATACCTTATTTCTAATTAGTCAAAATTTATAAAATAACCAGAAGACCTTATATATATATATCCAAATTACTTAATCAAAAGTTGATGAAGGTAAAATAATCATAGAACTGGATTATATTACTTACATAAACGGTACTAAATTATACACACACACACACACACACACACACACGTTTATACCATTTTTAAACATTAAAGAAAATGACTGTACATATCAGATCCAAAATATTCTTCTCATTAAAATTCATGAATTATTTATAAAATATACAATAATAAAAAAGTGAATGCTCTAACCAACATGAGTTGTTACTGAAATTTAGAGGAATTTTAATTATTTACCACAAATCTAATGATTTCAAAGCTCTAGCTCATTTCAAAAGGACATGCAAATCATTTAAATCTATGTTTCTACATATAAGAAGTTTCACAAATCAGCCTTTCAATTTATAAAACTAAAAAAGTAATAAATCAAATAAAAAATGATTAATAGAAAATCCTTGATATATAGATCAAACAGATCAAAAATTTGAGTAAGAAACTACATGACTTCTAAAAAAAGTTAAATTCAAATATTCATAAAAAATGCAAAAAAATGTTTCCTAATTAAATCAATGTAGGTGGCTCTAATACCACTTGTTAGGATTTCAATATATTTTAAGATTGATTAGTCATGAAACCCTAGATCTGAATATATGATCCATGTTGATTTAATTGAGTAGAAATCAGAAGAAAGTAAATGAATTAATAGAAGCCATACCTAAATCCATAGTTGCTGATTTGAAAAGTAAATTTGGTTTTATTTTCCACATTGATACACATCCTAGAGCTTGAAATAGATCTGAATCCATAATTACCGCTTTCATAAACTGATTAAGAGAAAAAGATAGATCTAGAAGATTAGAGTTGGATCTGATCTTCCAAATTGGCAAAAACCCTAGATCCGAATTATTTCCATAGAAGAGATTAGAAGAATAAGTAGAGCTTGTTTAATTTGAAGACCATAAACCCTTATTTATAGAGTTGGAATTTTCTAATTTGACCCTTTAACAAATTAAAATTACCCCGGTTTCTATACATTATACTATGATAACTAAATCTTTAAACCTTTTCGCTTTAATTCATGATTTGGTTACTTTAATTAGGATTTATACCAAAATAGCACAACAAATTTTATTTTAAATATGTTGCTCACAAGTTGGAGTTTTCCAATTCAGATAAATATTTTCAGTGCAAATGCTTTATATTAAAATGAATTTGATCAATGAATAAATCGACAATCTGAAATAAAAGTGTTTATGAGTCTAGGGGAGGCTATTAACACTTAGTAAGGACACTTGCTTGATTTTATTCAAGTTGCTTATATTCAAGCTCCTAGGAGAGTCAGGGTGTATCCCAATGTGGATGAGTGGTCACTCATTAGTAGAGTTGTTCGAGAAAGATAAACTAGTGATAAATAAACCTTGTGCAACATTTGCTAGATAAAGTTAAACAATAATAAAAAAACATACAATTAAATAAGAGTCTAAGTGGAAGTGATTGGAAATGGTAATTATATGACATGGTTCATAAGATGTAACAAAAAGTACATTAGTATGACATGGTTCACAATATATTAATGCTAAATATAGGGCATGCATAAGTTTGGATAATTTTTGCTTGATTATGCTTGTGATTTGATGTTTTAATATTACATGATATGGCGTAATTGTTGATGGTTAATTTGTAAGGGTAAATGTAACAACCTGATATTTCGAGAAGCTATAAATTTTATATTTATTGTACAATCATTAAATATGAAGATTAATCAATAAGATATATGATGAACCAACTTCTAAAAATATGTTTTATGATTTTAATAAGGAATAATCGAGTGGTAGACTAAATTGGCGAAGTATAATAATTTAGAAGTAGTTTAAGTGAAGAAAACATTATTAATATAGTGCTTAAGAAGCGAAGGAGAAATAAGTTGAAATGAATTGGGCAACAAAAACACTTGGCCCAAGCCCATTTATGCATGCTCTTTAATCATCAAGAGTATTTTAGTAGTTTTCTTCATCACTTATCATCTACAAACCACTCTTCTTCTCTATTTTCATCTTTAGCGTGAAACCCTATAATAGTCTCTCTTCCGAAATTCATTAAAAATAAAATAAATATCAAAAAATTATGAAACTTTAACTAAAGATTCTCAACACTTATTTACACCACTACAAGTTGTCAAAGTTCAATTTTTATCAAGTTTGGATGACCAAGAAATTATCAGATTTGAGTTTATTTTCTGATCTATAAACAATGGAAGAGATGCTTGTTCAAAGAGTGATTTTGGGTATCCAAATCAGATTATTTTAGCTTCAAATTTTTCAAATGAGTTCCATAGACATTTATTTCAGTTCATTATAAATATCTTATGATTATATGATGGAAAACATGATTGTTGGTGATATTTGTTGATGTGATCGAGTTTCGAAAAATTCTGTATTTTAGAATCCTGTTCACTGCAAAAATCATATTCAATTTGAAAATACCCAAATTTTGATAGGTTGTTCCTGACTTTATCCAGCACATCTTTTCCAAATTACATTAACTTTAATGAAGTTTTGATGTGTTATACGTTTTGATTTCGGCAAACTTTTCCTGTCATATCTGGGAAGAAATAGTTGTTGATTAGAAATTCATAAGTAACTGTAGAAAATTCTAAAAATTCTAAAATTTGGATATGTTATTCCCAATTCAATTTCAAATGACTGATGAAAATTCCATTAAAAAATTATTTGATTTGATCCTCCAAATAGTCAATTTTCATAGCTTGTTTCCATGGTACGAATTGTTTGCAAATGTTCAATTATTTGAACTTGCTTTCAAGATGATTATTTCTATTCCTTACCCATGATTAATTTTAATTAACTTGTAAAATATGAAATTGGGATTATTTTGTGACTTCTTGTGTTATGATGAATATTATAAAGTTTTATGATGGTCTATGAGCTAACGGCTAGAAGTAGCCTGACTTGGTGTTTGTTTTTATCGACAACCCTCGGGTCAGACCGAGGATTTATTGGAGGTTTAGCTGATATACTTTTTGGTATGAGGTGATGGTTGGACAGAGTCAACAGTTTTATGTATTCTTTTGTATTAGAAATTGATATAGTTATATTGGCTTGAAATGTATAAAATAAATTTGAATATTGCATGAAATATTAATATGTGTAATATAAATTATATGCATTCGTTAGAATAAGATGTGATCTATTTATGAGTGATGATGTTATTTTTGCATTGTTCTATCATGGAAACACCCACATCACCTTATTCTCCATATTACTCGATAGTAATACACCGTAATACCCTGGACAAATATGGGTATAGAAGCGAGATGTTACGTTTTTTGTATCAAAGCAAGGATCAGGACAATGTATAAATTCAGAAGCATATATTTAACCTTAGAGAAGGAAGACTTAAGAATGTTACCCTGTTATTAATACAACTCTAATATGTAGTTATAAATGTTAATCTATCTCGAAAAATGTGTGAGATTCCAAATAATTTATATTATTTGTTAAATGAAGTTCTTGCCTACTATAGTAAGTTTTATGAGTTTGAAATTTGGGAAATTTTTGAAAATTGATACTTAATAAGTACTTAAGAAAGTTTGATATAAAGTGATTTTAGATGGCGTTGGAAATATGGTACTAAATGTTTTGCCAAAAGTTTGAAAAGTGGAAGTAATTTTAAAAGTGGCGGAATGCTTTTGAAAATTAAATGGTGGATAATTCTAGATAAACGAATTTTATGCGATTTACAAAAGTTGGTTTCAAAGATTTTGAAAATTATGAAATTATGGTGGTATATTTAGAAGTGCTATGAAATATTTTAAAAAGTATTTGGAAATTTATTGATTGTTTAATAAGTTTTGGAAATATTTGGAAGTAAAGTCATTTTCTAGTATTTTGAGTACTATGATCTAGATGAAAAATTGATATGGATATTTAGCACAGTATTTCCATCAGAAAGTATGTTTGTGAAGAGTACTATTTCCTATTTTTGTGAAAAATGATTAATGAGAATGGTTTGGAAACGAATGTGGAATGATTTCTATCATTGGAAACTACGATGAGATTGCGCTTGATATTGTTGTGAGGATTTTTACGGTGTTGGAGTACCTTTTGGTGCGACTATCGCGGATAGTATTCAGATGGCCATACACCAAATGCGACTGGCAAGTAGTAGTAGTTTGTATTTATCCATCGATAGTTTTTTTTTCGAGTTTAGGAAGATGATTTGAATTTTTTTGGAAAAGGTTAAAATGTTTTGAAATGACAAATTTGAATGTGACGGTGAAATATTTTGAAAAATGATTTTGGTGAGTTGGATTTCAGAAATATTTAGTGAAAATAAGTTTGAATTTTTTTGGAAATGTGATATGTATGATTTGGAAGTTAGGTTTTATGTGGACTATGATTTGGCAAAAGCTTTGCTAATATTGTGAATTTCAATTTTTTAGGAAAATCCACCATCTGAAATGTATTTTTGGAAAAAATATATATGATTCATGACGTGTTTGAAAAGAACTCCTGTAAACCTTGATTTTGAAAATCTTTTGTGAAGTGATTTAGAAAAGGAAATCCGCTGCAATTATACTTATTTTGGAATGTGATATTTGAAAAATACTTTAATTTTTAAAGATATGGCTTTGTAGGTTTGCGTATACATATTTTTGAAAAGTATACATGTTTATGTAAATATTATAGATTCCCCTAAGATGAAATTGCAGGGACACAATTTTCATAAGTGGGGGAGTCTGTAATAACCCGATATTTCAAGAAGCTATAAATTTTAAATTTATTGTATAATCATTGATAATAGAGATTAAATAATAAGAAATATGATGAACCAACTTTAAAAATATGTTTTATGATGTAAGGAATGAGTGATCGAGTGGTAGACTAAGTTGGTGAAATACAATAATTTCGAAAGTAGTTTATGTAAAGAAAACATTATTGGTAAAGTGATTAAGATGCAAAAAAGAAATAAATTGAAATGAAATGGACAACACAAAAACTTGGCCCAAGCTCATTTTTGCATACTCTATAATTATCAAGTGTATTCTAGTAGTTTGCTTCATCACTTATCATCTACAAACCCTTCTTCTTCTCTATTTTCATTTTCAGCATAATACCCTATAATGGCCTCTCCTTCAAAATTAGTTTAAAATAAAATAAATATCAAAAAATTATAAAACTTTAAATACGTCTTATAAACCCTTATTTGCACCACTACAGTTTGTTAAAGTTCAATTCTTATCAAGTTTGGATGACCAAGGAATTGTTAGATTTGAGTTTATTTTCTGTTCTACAAACAAAAGAAAAGATGTTTGTTCAAAGTTTGATTTTGGGTGTTAAATCAAATTATTTTGGCTTTTTTCCTTATGAGTTCCATAGACTCTTATCTTAGTTTGTTATAAATATCTTGTGATTGTATGGTTGAAAACATGATTATCGATGATATTTTTGATGTGGTTGAGTTTTGATAAATTCTATGTTTTAGAATCCCCTTCACTACGAAATTGAAGTTAAATTGGAAAATTCCCAAATTTTGATATGTCGTTCCTAACATTATCCAACATATCTATTCCTAGTTTCATGAATTTCAATGGAGTTTTATTCTGTTAAATGTTGTGATTTTCACAAACTTTTCTCGTTAGATTTGGGCAGCAAACGCCTGTTGATTAGAAATTCATAATTAACTGTAGAAAATACCAAAAATTCAAAAATTTGGATACATTATTTCAAACTCATTATCGAATAACTATTTTAAATTCCATTAGAAACTTATCTTCTTTGATCCTCCAAATAGTCAATTTACAGAGGTTGTTTCCTTGGTATAAATTGTTTACAAACGTTCAATTATTAGAATTTGCTTTCAAGATGATTATTTCTATTCTTTACCCATGATTGAGTTTAACTAGTCTTTGAAATATGACATTTGGATTATTTTGTGACTTCTTGTGTTATGGTGAATATTATAAAATTTGATGGTGGTCTAAGAGCTCACAGCTTGATGTAGCCATAATCGAGTTTTTTTATCGACAATCCTTGGGTCCGACCGTGGATTTATTGTAGGTTTGGCTGATTTACTTTTGGGTATGAGGTGATGGATGGACAGAGTCAACGGTGTGAAATGTATGAAATAAATTCGGATCGTATAAAATATTAAAGGTGTAGTAACATTATTTGCTTCTGTTAGAGTATGATGTGATCTATTTATATGTGATGATGTTATTTTTGCATTATTCTATCCCGAAAACACCCACATCACCTCATTCTTCATGTTACTTGATAGTATTACACAACAATACTCTTGGATAATATGGGTATAGAGGCGCGGTGTTACATTTTTGGTATCAGAGCAAGGTTCAAGACAATGTAAAAATTCAGAAGCATATATTTGACCTTAGAAGAGGAAGACTTAGGAATGTCACCCTGTTTTTAATACAACTATAATATGTAGTTTCCCATATAAATGTTTTTGAATCTCCAAAAATGCGCGAGATTTCAAATAATTTGTATTATTTGTTAAATGAAGTTCTTGCTTATATAGTAAGTTTTATGGGTTGGAAATTTGGGAAGTTTTTGAAAATTGATACTTTACAAGTATTTAAGAAAGTTTGATAGAAAGTGATTTTAGATGGCTTTGGAAATATGGTACCAAATGTTTTGCCAAAAGTTTAGAAAGTGGAAATAATTTTAAAAGCGGTGGAATGTTTTAGAAAATAAAAAGGTGGATAAATTCTAGATAAACATAATTTATATGATTTACAAAATATGGTGAAAATTTTGAAAAGTTGGTTACAAAGTTTTTGAAAATTATGAAATACTGGTGGTATATTTAGAAGTGCTATGAAATACTTTCAAAAAGTATTTGGAAATTTATTAGTTGTTTAAAAATAGTTTTGGAAAGATTTTGGAAGTAAAGTCATTATCTAATATTTCTGAATACTATGATTTAGATGAAAATTCGATATGGATGTTTAGTAAAGTATTCCATTGGAAAGTATGTTTGCAAAAAGTAACATTTCCCTATTTTTGTGAAAAAAGATTTGTGAGAATGGTGTAGAAAAGAATGCGTAATGACTTCTACCATTGGAAACTACTATTTGATTGCGCATGCCATTATTATGATGATTTTTATGGTGTTCGTACCTTTGGGTGTGACTATCGAGGATAGTAATCATAAGGCCATACACCAAATGTGACTAGCGAGTAGTAGTAGTTTGCATTAATCCATCGATAGCTGTTTCTTCCTAGTTTTGGAAGATGATTTGAAATTTTTGGAAAAAAAATTAAAATGATTTGAAATGACAAATTTGAATGTGATGGGCAAATATTTTGAAAAATGATTCTAGTGAAGTGGATTTTAGAAATATTTAGTGAAAATAAGTTCACAAATTTTTTGACATGTGATATGTATGAGTTGGAAGTGATATTTTATATGGATTGTGATTTGGCAAAGCTTTGCTAATATTGTGAATTTCAGTTTTTTAGAAACATCCACCATCTAAAATGTATGTTTGGAAAAAAAATATTTCGTGATGTCTTTGAAAAAAAACTCTACAATTGTAAACCTTAATTTTGAAAATCTTTTGTGAAGTGATTTAGAAAAGAAAATCCGCTGCAATCATATTTATTTTGGAACGTGATGTTTGAAAAATTCTTTAATGTTTTAAAGATATGGATTAATTGTAACGACCCGATATTTAGACGATTTAATTTAGTTATTTAATAGAACTTTGAACTTAAAATTTAGTAGAAATAAATAAAGAGTGATAAATTTATATTGAAATGAACGATAATTGAACAAATGGTAATTTGAGCCTTGTTTGTAAAATGAATAAATTTTCATTAAATAAATTGGTGTAAGTATTGTACCTAAATAGAATGTGAAGATAGAAAGTATAGGTAAGGTATTAGAGTAGTCAAGTATTAATTTATGAGTTTAATAATTATAGTATGTATTACCTACTAAATTGGTCAATTTATCAAAACTTTGTAAATTGTAAATAATTTGACGCGTATTGATAAGCGTTACTTTAACTATTAATTAAAGTAATAAGAATGAAATAAATGAAGTTATGCAGTAATGAATAAATATAATATCGCAATAGAATAGGAAACTGACATAGCATTTATTTATATGAACGTTACTAGGTAATTTATTTGAGAATAACGGAAGGGTGAACGTGAATATAATATAAGCATAGATTTATGTTAGGTAACTATTTGGGTTTGGGAAATAAGTGAAATTGAAAAATTAAGAGTTTTACACGTAAAGTATGTATAGTGGGATATATTGATTCCATTGGGGATTTAATATTATCAAGGAGAATTAAATATTGTCTTAATATAAAATTTAGATGAATTTTGAGATTAAATGCTAACTCCATTCAGAATATGACAATGGGTGCAATATTTTGGGAAATAGTTATAGGTTACATGTTTAATTTGGTTGATGAAATTTGAATTGAAATAAATGTTAATACACTAAATAAAGGGTACATATAATATGAGAAGTAATACCATGATTAGAAGTTGTCAAAATATAGGGTGTTAAGACTTATAAATGGAAATTAGGAGGCAGTTGAAATTAAATGGACTCTAATGTGTATTAATGAGAAATTTACGCTATAACTAAAAAGATGAATGGAATAAATACCAACCAATGTAGGTTGTAACTATGAGATGACAATTTTTGGGGAGTAAGTTGAAATTTTGATAATTAAGATAATTAATGCGGAAAATATGTAAAGTAAGTTATAGAATGTATAATTAATTGAAAGTAAATTTAGTGTGCAAAATTTTTATAGTGAGTGAAGTATATTATAAAAAAAAGAACCTTAATTTATACATTTAATTGATAGGAGTGCACTTAGGAATGTAATTTATTCTAATCAGTGTAAATAGGGGTATGTTAATGCAAGGAAATAAATTGACGTTATATAGTGAATTATGTTAGTTATTCACAATAAGAGAAAATGAAATAGTTAATACGGATAAAAGTGAAACGGGAAATATGAATGCAATAGTGTGAATCCAACATTTAATTCATCTAATTGAAAATAAAGATTTGTTAATTTAATTAAATAGATAATTTCTGAACGTGTATGAAATTAAGGGAAATTCTGAAATCGATAAATTTAGCAACTTTCAATTAACTTTCAATTTGTTAAACTATTGTAATTGATTTAGAAATATAAAGAGCTGCTTATTTATTTGAAGTAAAATTTTGGAAAGAGGGTTATTTCAACTAAATGGGAATAAAATGTTAAATACTACGTTAATGGAGTAAGTTGAAAATTTAGGATAACAATATATTGACCATTAACCAATGTTAATTTATCTACTTGGTGATAATGGAGTGAATAAAAGAATTTAAAAACCAAATAAATGAATTTCATGGGCAATTAAGTTTAATCACTGGATAAATTGAAAATTTAAAACTTAATGTTGTAAATTTGGATTTTTAACGATAAAATGAATGTTTCATTTGTAAATGTAGGTTTAATTTCATTAAAATAAAGAATAGAAAGATTGATTTTAAAGAAAGGAATATATGATTTGAGCTATGTTTTAGCTTACAGACTGATTACAGGAATAGAAAAATAATCTAGTTATTACTCTTGTGTATAAACAATAAATTTATAAACGTGTTTAAATAAACAATTGTTCTATATTCTTATCCATTTTAATTGTCTGTTTTAAAATTTTAACTTTGTAAGTAACTGCAGTTAATGTAATTCAAATATTTCAATAAAAGGAAAGGAAAAGTTGATTGCAATTAATATATTTAATAAAAGAAACGCACGTTTTGCGTTAAACAAAAAGGGTGTTTTGATGGAAATAAAAGATCATTTTGGGAAATCAAAATTGAACGTTTTCATTTTTAAGGTAAGTATAAATATTTTATTATGCGTAGATAAAAACCTAAATGCGTACAAATTTGAATATTAATTGAGTTAATGAAGTTAATTTGGTTACGTTACAAAAAAAATAAAAAAATTAAAGGTCGTGCAAGGTACATGGTCCCTTCATTTTTATTTCTTTATTATTAATTGTTGCATGAACATTTTAAAACAGTTACCTTATTTTTAATTGTTGATTCGTTTCTTTTTTTTTGTCCATTTAAAACCTGAGCATAGACTTTTAGATTATATTTATTTTTTTGCCACTTCATTTTTACGTATACAAAATCTAACTTTCGTTTGCAAACTTTTCCATTCTTACATACATTTCCTTATGCATTATTAGTGCCTGAAGCTTTAAAAAATAAAGCGTTACATTTATTTCTGTCCCTCCACATTCATTTCCTAATTATAAATAACCTACATCTTATTCTTCTTTTACATTTTGTTTCTCCTAACTCTAACCCTAGCCTCCATGCTACTCTTCTTCTTCTTCTTCTTCTTTTCTTGTTTTTCTCAAAGCTCCTTATTATCTCTCATTTTAATTTTTCCTTTCTCTTCAAATATTCTTCTTCTTCTTCAAATTTACTTCTATTTCAAACTTTCTTCTTTCTTTTCAAATCTAGATCTTCTCTTCCGTTTACAGTTCTTATTTTAATCATTTATTTTTTCAATTCTTCTTTTTCAAATGTTCTTTTTTCTTTCAAACCTTTTAAAAATACATACTTTCATATAATAAGGAGGAAAATTAAAGTAAATCGAAATAAAAGAAAAATTACGGAACAAAGTTAGCAATCAAGAAGAAGCATACGCGTTTTTCACGAGGGAAGAGTGGATGTGGCACGGTATTTTATTTTTGTTTTGTTTATTTTTAATTTCAATTGCAAATCGTTTAATTGTGATAACTTTCACATACGAACTCCGTTTCACAAGAGATTTTTTCGTTAGGATCGTAATTAAATTTCGGATCTGTTGACGCTGCTTTGGATTGATTTGGAGGCCGTTGAATTTTTGAGTTTAAATCGGATTTAAATTCGATTTAAATTCAAAAGGTGAGTGTTTTAACCCACTCACAACTTCTAAAAGTTTTATGTTTGTTAAATTTATTTTAGATATGAGTAGAAATTTATTTATTACTGTTTGGCATATTTTGTTCATCATATTTGCTAAATCGCGTTATTTAATTTAACTGTTAATTTATTTTATTTATTGCATATTAATTGATAGTTAGAATTTATTTATTTGCATAGGAACTGCTAGTAAATACTTATAAAATTTATTACTAAATATAAACTGTTAGTTTAATAGTTGATTAAATTTATTTTTGAATATAACCGCCAGTTATTACCTGATATATATTATCAGATATATATTGATATTGAATTATTATTGGATGATGATTGTGATTTGGATGATGGATGATGTAGATGAATGGATGTTTTATTTTATATCATTAAACTGCAAGTTATCATGCATTTTTCGTTTCATTCGGGATTGTGGTTTGAAATGATATACAAGCTCAAAATTTTATTTTTAAATTGCGGATTGAAATGATAAATATACGTATCACTTGACCATAGGATAGAAAATTATATACAGGCACCGTGGTCTATATATAAATTATTTTAAAGTGATTTCTATGGTTTGGATGGGATACGGTTTATAAAAAAATTGATTTTGATATTTTATAAAATATTATTCTTCGGTATATATACATATGAAGTTAAATTTTTGAAAATTAAGTTGTGTATAAACCTGTTGAATAAAAATGAAAAATTGAGAAAATGGAATTCGGAAATTTATCTTATATGTTTAAGTTTGGAAATTTTAAGGTATGATATTTATAACTGGATTTTCCAAGATGAATTAAAAATGAAAATTCTAGTATAAAGTAAATTTGAGAAAATATTTAATTGCTAGAAATTGGAGTTTTATTTATGGAATTTATATGAATATTCAAGACTAAATAATAGAATATTAATTGTTGAAAGAAGAAAATCCAACTTTAGTTTTCAAATATTAATACTCCAAATGGATATATATATATATATATAGAAATTAAAGGGGGTTTTGGAACTTGAAGTGATATTTAAATTATTGTTTAAACTTTAAATAGAGAAATATATTTGAAAAGCCATGGAAATTATTTTTCTTTACAAAGTAACTTTAAAGTTAAACCATTTATTTTACATTCGTTGAATATCCAAACCATTCAAGTTTTAGAAGTTATGGTTTTAAAATTTTGAATTTCAAAATATTATGCTTTGAAAGTATATTTCAAATATTTGGTTTCCAGATATTTTAAATTTTAAACCAGCATGATTTTGGAAAAGAATTATATTTGAGATAAAATGATATCTTATTGTTTAGGGTTTAAATTGATATCGTATTCATAGTTTTGAAATGGAAAATTTTATTCTGGTTTTAAAGTATAAACTATTTTTAAATGACCGTGGTGTTTTAGTAACGATGGGTTGGCAAAGAGACCGGGATCGGATATGGACATACTCTCTGTCGATATCGAAACCACTTTGACTAACCATGTACGCAGTGGAGATTCCAGAATGAAGTAGGTGGTGGCGACGTTTCCTGTAAGGTAAATACGTGGACCCGACTCCCGTGAGTTGGCATAAGGTGGCTAAAACAGGAGTGATTCTCGGGCCAATGAGGTCATACCTCTGATCGGACGCTCCTCTTCGATATTATACTTTGACTTTGGATTGATTCAGTGGCCACTTCTATTTTTGATTTTGGGGGAGTTTGTTCGAGGTGGGCGGTAACTGCGGCTACGCGTTTCCACCAGCCCGGATAGCAATTGGTATATCTACCCTGACATTGCCTAGTTGTGCCGTGTCACCTACCATACCGAGCCTTTACTACGAGTTTTTGTTTTGTACCATACCTATGGAGTGCCCTCTGACGACGCCCACTACGGGGGAGATTACGGTATTGTATAGACTATGGGAATATATTCTGTGTTAAGGGCTATATGGGTAACCCCTTAACGCTATTAAAAAGTAAATTTATTTTACAATTAGACACTATTATAATAGCGCAATATACTACATAGTAAATAGTTTGACGGATCCTTAGGAGATGTAAATCCCGAGCATCTCTTGAGTTACTACACTCATATTTATCTCAGTTAATTTAACTTACATAAGATCTTTTAGTTCTGACTCGAGTGTTTTGTCTTTTCAATTCGCTCGGGTCAGTCCGAGCGTTTCAGGATTTGAAGTTTTAGCTCTGGAGGACGAAGATGAAGATTTGTAGTATTACTATCTACTATTTTATTCCACTACACTGTATTCTGCTGCATTGATATTATTGGTATGTGAACTCTGGTATTTAATTGTATAAAGAAGAATCAAATGTTTTGAAAACAGTTTTATAAACTGTATATTTTATTATTATATTTTATCCTTCCGCTGTGAGATTCTATTTTGTTTTTTCCTTCTCTGTTTTTCTTATTTACCCCATAACAATCCGCCCTTCCGTATGGTTTGAATTGGCACGTGTGTCTGTTTAAATCGTGCGAAAAGGCGGGACGTTACATTTGGTATCAGAGCTTTGGTTTCGCGACAAACCTCGGCTTTGTGGGGTTTGACTCTTTGTTAATAGGGTAGTAATACCCTATGGGAGTCGCTGAGTGTATATATATGAGAGAGCGTATTTGTTAGTGGTATAAAAAGATTTTGATATTGTGTTAATCTGTTCCATTTTGTATTTATAAATTCTGATTGGTGCATGGGACGCTATGACATCAATAGGGATTTCTAAACACTTAATAGGACAGAGCGACATAATATTTGTTTTTTAATATAGGTGAATGAAATAATTTTGCCTATTATATTTTCTGTATATAAAATAAATTTTTTTCAAATGATATCTATATTTGGTTGCGATAGATTGGTTGTTAGGAATAAAATTTATAAATAATAAGAAAAATAAGAATGAAATTAACATCAATGGAATTTGGAAATTTTAGAACTTAAGTCCGGGGTTTTTGAAAATTTGCTTTCAAAGGATTTATGAAATATAAAAATCTTTTATAAGTATTTTCTTATATAAATATTTAGTATAATTCGGAAGAATTGTTTTAAAGAAGATTTTGGAGAAAATAAGTTTCGTACTTTCCTCTCTGTCGCTGGAAAATAATTTCGGTGATGGCGGCCGCATCATCGACTTTCATTTTCGAGTTTCGAAGGGGAAAGGCCACTGTAGTAAATTCTACTGCAGATTATTTTGAAAATATCTAAATTTTAATTGTTTTAAATATAATTAGAGGTATATAAGTTATAAGAATATACTTATCTATTGAAATTTAACCCGGTATTTAATTCTAAATTTCCATTAATTAATTGTTTCAATTATGGTAGTGAAACATAATTTAATTAATAATTGAAACCCTAAATAAAATAAGAGACTTAAATGCTAAGTTATAAAGGAAGTTAAAATTTTAACTTATAAGAAAGAAAAAAAGTAAAGATTTATTGAACAATGAATGAATTAAAAGAATTGAGATAAACTTGTATAAGTTCAATTGCATTCTCTTTAACATATATAACTTACCAAATATTAAAGGTTGAAATGTTAAATAAGAAATTGGAATAGAATATTATACAATTAGAAATTTTGGAAATAATGAAGTATTAAATGAATTGCTATTATAAATGAGAATTTAATGTTATAAACTTAGGTTATAAATTGAAATTGTACCAAAATTAGAGGTAAGTATTATAAATAGGTGATTTTAAAACTTAAGTAAATAAAATGAAATTCTTTAATAAATAAGGATTGATGTGTAGGGTTATAAACTTAAGTATGATATAAATGCTACTAGTTGAATATAATGGAAAGTAGGTAACATAAATAAATGACTGCAAACCCTAGTCAAAGAATTAATAAAATCCTTTACCTATAAGAATGGATGTTATAAGGTTAAGAATTTAAGTGTAATAAAAAGGGTTACTATAATTAAATATAGTATAAATGTAAGCATAGAATGAATGATTGAAATTGAGAAGTGCATTAAATATAATACAAATAAAAGAAACTTACATGACTCGATTAAACAAAAATGAATAATTGTAAGAAACAACCACTGAACGTAAAGATAAAATTTGAAGTTGTCACAAATAAATGTAAATTATAAAAGGAAAAACTATTTGGTTTGAATAAAAGAAAGGAAATCAAACAACTAAAGTACGAGGTGAATTTATATAAGTTAATTTGATTATTGTTTGGATTTGTGTTTAGTTGATGGTTGTTTGGGCAAGGATACCTTAAAATTGGATTTGGGTGAATGAATAATCTACTTAGTTTTATCTAAGACTATTGAGTAAAGGATGCGCTAGTAGTTTATTCTTCATTCCGTATAATTTAAAGGTTTTGAACCTAAATGACCATTTGTCTGTTTGATTGAATGGTTGTTTGTTTTGGATGTATATGCTGTTCGTGAAATGGATGGTTGTGTATTGATTTGTTGTTAGGGATTGAAACTACTTAGAAATATTTTGAAATGTTCTCCAAACTCTAATAAATTTAAGTATAAAAAGATAATTTTGTAAATTTGTACATTATAAGAAGAGTAACAGATATTGTAAATTTAAGGTAATGTTTTGAATAAGATATGAAGATTCTAAATCCTTCTTTTCCCTTCTTTCTCCTTTTCGAGGACGAAAGGTTTTGAGTGGGGGAGAGTGTAACGACCCGATATTTAGACGATTTAATTTAGTTATTTAATAGAATTTTGAACTTAAAATTTAGTAGAAATAAATAAAGAGTGATAAATTTATATTGAAATGAACGATAATTGAACAGATGGTAATTTGAGCCTTGTTTGTAAAATGAATAAATTTTCATTAAATAAATTGGTGTAAGTATTGTACCTGAATAGAATGTGAAGATAGAAAGTATAGGTAAGGTATTAGAGTAGTTAAGTATTAATTTATGAGTATAATAATTATAGTATGTATTACCTACTAAATTGGTCAATTTATCATAACTTTGTAAATTGTAAATAATTTGACGCGTATTGATAAGCGTTACTTTAACTATTAATTAAAGTAATAAGAATGAAATAAATGAAGTTATGCAGTAATGAATAAATATAATATCGCAATAGAATAGGAAACTGACATAACATTTATTTATATGAACGTTACTAGGTAATTTATTTGAGAATAACGGAAGGGTGAACGTGAATATAATATAAGCATAGATTTATATTAGGTAACTATTTGGGTTTGGGAAATAAGTGAAATTGAAAAATTAAGAGTTTTACACGTAAAGTATGTATAGTGGGATATATTGATTCCATTGGGGATTTAATATTATCAAGGAGAATTAAATATTGTCTTAATATAAAATTTAGATGAATTTTGAGATTAAATGCTAACTCCATTCAGAATATGACAATGGGTGCAATATCTTGGGAAATAGTTATAGGTTACATGTTTAATTTGGTTGATGAAATTTGAATTGAAATAAATGTTAATACACTAAATAAAGGGTACATATAATATGAGAAGTAATACCATGATTAGAAGTTGTCAAAATATAGGGTGTTAAGACTTATAAATGGAAATTAGGAGGCAGTTGAAATTAAATGGACTCTAATGTGTATTAATGAGAAATTTACGCTATAACTAAAGAGATGAATGGAATAAATACCAACCAATGTAGGTTGTAACTATGAGATGACAATTTTTGGGGAATAAGTTGAACATTTGATAATTAAGATAATTAATGCGGAAAATATGTAAAGTAAGTTATAGAATGTAAGTAATTAATTGAAAGTAAATTTAGTGTGTAAAATTTTTATAGTGAGTGAAGTATATTATAAAAAAAAAAGAACCTTAATTTATACATTTAATTGATAGGAGTGCACTTAGGAATGTAATTTATTCTAATCAGTGTAAATAGGGGTATGTTAATGCAAGGAAATAAACTGACGTTATATAGTGAATTATGTTAGTTATTCACAATAAGAGAAAATGAAATAGTTAATACGGATAAAAGTGAAACGGCAAATATGAATGCAATAGTGTGAATCCAACATTTAATTCATCTAATTGAAAATAAAGATTTGTTAATTTAATTAAATAGATAATTTCTGAACGTGTATGAAATTAAGGGAAATTCTGAAATCGATAAATTTAGCAACTTTCAATTAACTTTCAATTTGTTAAACTATTGTAATTGATTTAGAAATATACAGAGCTTCTTATTTATTTGAAGTAAAATTTTGGAAAGAGGGTTATTTCAACTAAATGGGAATAAAATGTTAAATACTACGTTAATGGAGTAAGTTGAAAATTTAGGATAACAATATATTGACCATTAACCAATGTTAATTTATCTACTTGGTGATAATGGAGTAAATAAAAGAATTTAAAAACCAAATAAATGAATTTCATGGGCAATTAAGTTTAATCACTGGATAAATTGAAAATTTAAAACTTAATGTTGTAAATTTGGATTTTTAACGATAAAATGAATGTTTCATTTGTAAATGTAGGTTTAATTTCATTAAAATAAAGAATAGAAAGATTGATTTTAAAGAAAGGAATATATGATTTGAGCTATGTTTTAGCTTACAGACTGATTACAGGAATAGAAAAATAATCTAGTTATTACTCTTGTGTATAAACAATAAATTTATAAACGTGTTTAAATAAACAATTGTTCTATATTCTTATCCATTTTAATTGTCTGTTTTAAAATTTTAACTTTGTAAGTAACTGCAGTTAATGTAATTCAAATATTTCAATAAAAGGAAAGGAAAAGTTGATTGCAATTAATATATTTAATAAAAGAAACGCACGTTTTGCGTTAAACAAAAAGGGTGTTTTGATGGAAATAAAAGATCATTTTGGGAAATCAAAATTGAACGTTTTCATTTTTAAGGTAAGTATAAATATTTTATTATGCGTAGATAAAAACCTAAATGCGTACAAATTTGAATATTAATTGAGTTAATGAAGTTAATTTGGTTACGTTACAAAAAAAATAAAAAAATTAAAGGTCGTGCAAGGTACATGGTCCCTTCATTTTTATTTCTTTATTATTAATTGTTGCATGAACATTTTAAAACAGTTACCTTATTTTTAATAGTTGATTCGTTTCTTTTTCTTTTTTGTCCGTTTAATACCTGAGCATAGACTTTTAGATTATATTTATTTTTTTGCCACTTCATTTTTACGTATACAAAATCTAACTTTCGTTTGCAAACTTTTCCATTCTTACATACATTTCCTTATGCATTATTAGTGCCTGAAGCTTTAAAAAATAAAGCGTTACATTTATTTCTATCCCTCCACATTCATTTCCTAATTATAAATAACCTACATCTTATTCTTCTTTTACATTTTGTTTCTCCTAACTCTAACCCTAGCCTCCATGCTACTCTTCTTCTTCTTCTTCTTCTTCTTTTTTTTTCTTGTTTTTCTCAAAGCTCCTTATTATCTCTCATTTTAATTTTTCCTTTCTCTTCAAATATTCTTCTTCTTTTTCTTCAAATTTACTTCTATTTCAAACTTTCTTCTTTCTTTTCAAATCTAGATCTTCTCTTCCGTTTACAGTTCTTATTTTAATCATTTGTTTTTTCAATTCTTCTTTTTCAAATCTTCTTTTTTCTTTCAAACCTTTTAAAAATACATACTTTCATATAATAAGGAGGAAAATTAAAGTAAATCGAAATAAAAGAAAAATTACGGAACAAAGTTAGCAATCAAGAAGAAGCATACGCGTTTTTCACGAGGGAAGAGTGGATGTGGCACGGTATTTTATTTTTGTTTTGTTTATTTTTAATTTCAATTGCAAATCGTTTAATTGTGATAACTTTCACATACGAACTCGGTTTCACACAAGATTTTTTCGTTAGGATCGTAATTAAATTTCGGATCTGTTGACGCTGGTTTGGATTGATTTGGAGGCCATCGAATTTTTGAATTTAAATCGGATTTAAATTCGATTTAAATTCAAAAGGTGAGTGTTTTAACCCACTCACAACTTCTAAAAGTTTTATGTTTGTTAAATTTATTTTAGATATGAGTAGAAATTTATTTATAACTGTTTGGCATGTTTGTTCATCATATTTGCTAAATCGCGTTATTTAATTTAACTGTTAATTTATTTTATTTATTGCATATTAATTGACAGTTAGAATTTATTTATTTGCATAGGAACTGCTAGTAAACAATTATAAAATTTATTACTAAATATAAACTGTTAGTTTAATAGTTGATTAAATTTATTTTTGAATATAACCGTCAGTTATTACCTGATATATATTATCAGATATATATTGATATTGAATTATTATTGGATGATGATTGTGATTTGGATGATGGATGATGTTGATGAATGGATGTTTTATTTTATATCATTAAACTGCAAGTTATCATGCATTTTTCGTTTCATTCGGGATTGTGGTTTGAAATGATATACAACCGCAAAATTTTATTTTTAAATTGCGGATTGAAATGATAAATATCCGTATCGCTTGACCATAGGATAGAAAATTATATACAGGCATCGTGGTCTATATATGAATAATTTTAAAGTGATTTCTATGGTTTGGATGGGATACGGTTTATAAAAAAATTGATTTTGATATTTTATAAAATATTATTCTTCGATATATATACATATGAAGTTAAATTTTTGAAAATTAAGTTGTGTAAATATGTTGAATAAAAATGAAAAATTGAGAAAATGGAATTTGGAAATTTATCTTATATGTTTAAGTTTGGAAATTTTAAGGTATTATATTTATAACTGGATTTTCCAAGATGAATTAAAAATGAAAATTCTAGTATAAAGTAAATTTGAGAAAATATTTAATTGCTAGAAATTGGAGTTTTATTTATGGAATTTATATGAATATTCAAGACTAAATAATAGAATATTAATTGTTGAAAGAAGAAAATCCAACTTTAGTTTTGAAATATTAATACTCCAAATGGATATATATATATATATATATATATATATATATATATATATATATATATATATATATAGAAACTAAAGGGGTTTTTGGAACTTGGAGTGATATTTAAATTATGGTTTAAACTTTAAATAAAGAAATATATTTGAAAAGCCATGGAAATTATTTTTCTTTACAAAGTAACTTTAAAGTTAAACCATTTATTTTACATTCGTTGAATATCCAAACCATTCAAGTTTTAGAAGTTATGGTTTTAAAATTTTGAATTTCAAAATATTATGCTTTGAAAGTATATTTCAAATATTTGGTTTCCAGATATTTTAAATTTTAAACCAGCATGATTTTGGAAAAGAATTATATTTGAGATAAAATGATATCTTATTGTTTTGGGTTTAAATTGATATCGTATTCATAGTTTTGAAATGGAAAATTTTATTCTGGTTTTAAAGTATAAACTATTTTTAAATGACCGTGGTGTTTTAATAACGATGGGTTTGCAAAGAGACCGGGATCGGATATGGACATACTCTCTGTCGATACCGAAACCACTTTGACTAACCGTGTACGCGGTGGAGATTCCAGAATGAAGTAGGTGGTGGCGACATTTCCTGTAAGGTAAATACGTGGACCCGACTCCCGTGAGTTGGCATAAGGTGGCTAAAACAGGAGTGATTCTCGGGCCAATGAGGTCATACCTCTGATCGGATGCTCCTCTTCGATATTATACTTTGACTTTGGATTGATTTAGTGGCCACTTCTATTTTTGATTTTGGGGGAGTTTGTTCGAGGTGGGCGGTAACTGCGGCTACGCGTTTCCACCAGCCCGGATAGCAATTGGTATATCTACCCTGGCATTGCCTAGTTTTGCCGTGTCACCTACCATACCGAGCCTTTACTACGAGTTTTTGTTTTGTACCATACCTATGGAGTGCCCTCTGACGACGCCCAGTACGGGGGAAATTATGGTACTGTATAGACTATGGGAATATATTCTGTGTTAAGGGCTATATGGGTACCCCCTTAACGCTATTAAAAAGTAAGTTTATTTTACAATTAGACACTATTATAATAGCGCAATATACTACATAGTAAATAGTTTAACGGATCCTTAGGAGATGTAAATCCCGAGCATCTCTTGAGTTACTACACTCATATTTATCTCAGTTAATTTAACTTACATAAGATCTTTTAGTTCTGACTCGAGTGTTTTGTCTTTTCAATTCGCTCGGGTCATTCCGAGCGTTTCAGGATTTGAAGTTTTAGCTCTGGAGGACGAAGATGAAGATTTGTAGTATTACTATCTATTATTTTATTCCACTACACTGTATTCCGCTGCATTGATATTATTGGTATGTGAACTCTGATATTTAATTGTATAAAGAAGAATCAAATGTTTTGAAAACAGTTTTATAAACTGTGTATTTTATTATTATATTTTATCCTTCCGCTGTGAGATTCTATTTTGTTTTTTCCTTCTCTGTTTTTCTTATTTACCCCATAACAATCCGCCCTTCCGTATGGTTTGAATTGGCGCGTGTGTCTGTTTAAATCGTGCGAAAAGGCGGGACGTTACATTAATGGTATGTTTATACATATTTTTGAAAAGTATACGTGTTTATGTAAATATTATTGATTGTCCTAAGAAGAAATTGTAGGGACATAATTTTTTTAAGTGGGGGAGTCTGAAACAACTTGATATTTCGAGACGCTATAAATTTTAAATATATTGTATAATCATTGATAATATAGATTAATTAATAGGTAATATGATGAACCAACTTCTAAAAATACGTTTTATGACTTTAGTAAGGAGTAATCGAGTGGTAGACTGAATTGGTGAAGTGTAATAATTCTGAAAGTTGTTTAATTGAAGAAAACATTATTAGTAAAGTTATTAAGAAGAAAACAAGAAATAAATTGAAATGAAAAGTGTAACACAAACACTTGGCCTAAGCCAATTTATGCATACTCTTTAATTATCAAGAGTATTCTAGCAATTTGCTTCATCACTTATCATCTACAAAACCTTCTTCTTCTCTATTATTGTTTTCAGCATGAAACCCTATAATGGCCTCTCTTTCCAAATTCATTAAAAATAAAATAAATATCTAAATATCATGATACTTCAAATAGAGCTTATTAGCACATATTTACACGAATAAAATTTGTCAAAGTTCAATTTTTAAGTTAGATGACCAAGGAATTGTTAGATTTGAGTTTATTTTCTGTTCTATGAACAAGAGAAAAGATATTTATTTAAAGAGTGATTATGGTTATCAATCAAATTATTTTAGCTTGAAATTTTTTTGGTGAGTTCCATAAACTCTTATCTCAGTTTGTTTTAAATATCTTGTGATTTATGGTAGAAAGCATGATTGGTGAAGATATTTGTTGATGGGGGTAAATTTTGGATAAATGAATTTTACGTGACTTACAAAAGTTGGTGAATTTTTGAAAAGTTGGTTTTAAAGTTTTTTGAAAATTATGAAATGATGGTGGTATATTTAGAGGTGCTATGATATACTTTCAAAAGGTATTTGGAAATTTATCGATTGATTAATAAATAGTTTTGTAAATATTTTAGAAGTAAAGTCATTTTCTATTATTTTTGAATACTATGATTTAGATGAAAAATTGACATTGATATATAGTAAATTATTTCCATCGAAAAATATGTCTGCAAAAAGTATTATTTCCCCATTTTTGTGTAAAATTATTTGTGAGGATGGTTTGGAAAGGAATGTGAAATGATCGCTACCATTGGAAACTATGATGTGATTGTGCTCGCCATTGTTGTGATGGTTTTTACGGTGTTGGAGTACCTTTGGGTGTAACTATCGAGGATAGTAGTCATAAGGTCATATACTAAATGTGACTGCTGCGCAGTATTAGTTTTTAGTTACCATCGATAGTTGTTTTTTCCTATTTTTGGAAGAGGATTTGTAATTTGTTGAAAATAAAGTTAAAATGATCGAAATGAAATATTTGGATGTGATGGGGAAATGTTTTGAAAAATGATTTTTGTGAGGTGGATTTCAGAAATATTTAGTGAAAATAAGTTTGCAAATTTTTTGAAATGCGGTATGTATGATTTGGAAGTGAGATTTTATATGGACTATGATTTGGCAAAATCTTTGCTAATATTGTGAATTTCAATTTGTTTGAAACATCCATCATCTAAAATGTATTTTTTGAATATATATGTGTGTGTGTATTTGTATATTTTATGATGCATTTGAAAAGAACTACGCAATTGTAAACCTTGATTTTGAAAATCTTGGGTCAAGTGATTTAGAAAGGAAAATCCATTGCAATTTATTTATTTTGGAAAGTGATGTTTGAAAAATACTTTAATTTTTTTAAAAAGATATGGCTTTGAAGGTATTTATATACATATTTTTGAAAAGTATATGTGTTTATGTAAATATTATAGATTCTCCTAAGAAGAAATTACGGGAACACAATTTTCTTAAGTGAGGGAGCTTGTAACAACCCGATATTCGATAAGCTATAAATTTTAAATTTATTACGTAATAATTGATAATAGAGATTAATTAATTATAAATCAGATGAACCAACTTCTGAAAATATGTTTTATGATTTTAATAAGGAGCAATTGAGTGGTAGACTAAATTGGTGAAGTATAATAATTTTGAAAGTAGTTTAAGTGCAGAAAACATTATTAGTAATGTGATTAAGAAGCAAAAAGGAGATAAATAGAAATGAAATGGGTAACACAAACACTTTTACCAAGCCCATTTATGCATACTCTTTAATTATCAATAGTATTCTAGTAGTTTGCTTCATCACTTATCATCTACAAACCCTTCTTCTTTTCAATTTTCGTTTTTAGCATGAAACTCTATAATGGCCTCTCTTTCGAAATTCATTAAAAATAAAATAAAATCAAAAATTTATGAAACTCTAAATAGATCTTCTCAACACTTATTTACACCACAACAAGTTGCAAAGTTCAATTTTGATCAATTTTGGAGGACCAAGGAATTGTTAGATTTGAGTTTATTTTCTGTTCTACGAACATGGAAAAGATGTTTATTCAAATAGTGATTTTGGGTATCAAGTCAAATTATTGTGGTTTACAATTTTTCAGGAGAGTCCCAAAGACTCTCATCTATGTTTGTTATAAATATCTTGTGATTATATGGTTGAAAACATGATTATTGATGATATTTTTTGATGTGGTTGAGATTTTATAAATTCTATGTTTTAGAATCCCTTTCACTACAAAATTCAAGTTAAATTAGATAACTCCCGAATTTTGATATGTTGTTCTTGACATTATCCATCATATCTGTTACTGGTCTCATAAATTTAAGTGGAGTTTTTCTCTGTTAAATGTTGTGATTTCCACAAGCATTTCCTGTCGGATCTGGGCAGCAAACGCCTGTTGATTAGAAATTTATAATTAACTGTAGAAAACACCAAAAATTCAAAATTTGGATATGTTATTTCAAACACATTATCAAATAACTATTAAAAATTCCGTTAGAAACTAATCCTCTTTGATCCTCCAAATAGTCAATTTACATAGGTTGTTTTGCAAACGTTCGATTATTAGAATTTGCTTTCAAGATGATTATTTCTATTCTTTACCCATGATTAAGTTTAATTAATCTTTGAAATATGACATTTGGATTATTTGTGACTTCTTACGTTATGGTGAATATTATAAAGTTTTATGGTGTCTACGAGCTCACAGCTAGAAGTTGCCTTACAAGGGTTTTGTTTTTATCGACAGTCCTTGGGTTAGACCGAGGATATATTGCAGATTGAGCTGATATACTTTTAGGTACGAGGTGATGGAAGGATAGAGTCAATCGTTTTATATATTCTTTTTTATTAGAAGTTGATATAGTTGTGTTGGCTTGAAATGTATAAAATAAATTTTATTGAAATATTAAAATGCATAACATATATTATTTGCATCCGTTAGAATACGATGTGATCTATTTATATGTGATGAAGTTATTTTTTCATTGTTCTTTCCTGAAAACACCCACATCACCTCATTCTCTGTGTTACTCGATAGTCTTACACTAGGGCTATCAATAGGCCGGGTTGGGTTCAGGTCAGGTCAAGTCGGTTCGAGTTGATTTCAAATAGGTCGGGTCAAACTGTTTATTAAACATGTCAGAAGTAGCCCAACCCGAACCCGATCGAATTATAAATGAGTTGACCCTACCCAACCTGTGTAACTCGATTATAACCGGATGCGGTCGGGTTGTAAATGGGTCGAGTCGGGTGGTACACGATATAAATGGGTTATAAACGGGTTGTAAACAGGTCAAATTCTGGTTCGCGTGTCATAATTAGGTCAGATCAACCCATATAAGTATAAACGAATTATAAACAGGTTAAGTTCGGGTTCACGGGTCATAATCGGGTCGAGTCAACCCATATAAGCATAAACAGGTTATAAACGGTTCAAATTCGGGTTCAGTGGTCAACCCGAAACGCACCCATTTGTAAACGAGTAAAATTCGGGTTGATCCGAAAATGATCCTCCAACTTAACTGGGTCGGGTTAACCTGCTAATTTGCATGTAATCTTCCGGTCATGTTTCGAGTGGTGCTGTAAATTGACAACCCTATAATACAAAGTTATGCTCTTAGGTAAAATGGGTATAGTGGTGAGGTGTTACATTTATTGTATTAGAGCAAGGTTCAAGATAATGTAAAAATTCAAAAGCATGTATTTGACTTTATAGGAGGAAGACTTGGGAATGTTACCTAGTTTTTAATACAACTTTGATATGGTGTTTCCCATATAAATGTTTTTGAATCCCTATAAATACGCGAAATTTCAAGTAATTTGTATTATTTTTTAAATGAAGTTCTTGCTTACTATAGTAAGTTTTATGAGTTGGCAATTTGGGAAGTTTTGAAAATTGATACTTAAAAAGTGATTTAAGAAAGTTCGACAGAAAGTGATTTTAGACGGCTCTGGACAAATGTTTTGCTGAAAGTTTGAAAAGTGGAAATAATTTTATAAGCGGTTGAATGTTTAAGAAAATAAAATGGTGGATAAATTTTGGATAAAAGAATTTTATGTGATTTACAAAAGTTGGTGCAAATTTTGAAAAGTTGATTTCAAAGTTTTTGAAATTTTTGAAATGATGGTGGTATATATAGAAGTGCTACGAAATATTTTCAAAAAGTATTTGGAAATTTATTTGTTGTTTAATAAATAGTTTTAGAAATATTTTGGAAGCAAAGTCATTTTCTAGTATTTTTGAATACTATGATTTAGATGAAAAATTGATATGGATATTTAATAAAGTATTTCCAATAGAAAGTATGTTTGTAAAAAGGACTATTTCTCCATTTTTGTGAAAAATGATTTGTGAGAATGGTTTGGAAAGGAATGTGAAATGATTGCTATCATTGGAAACTACGATGTGATTGTGCTCGCCATTGTTGTGATGGTTTTTACGATGCTGGAGTACCTCTGAGTGTGACTGTCGGGGATAGTAGCCATCAGGCCACAAACCAAATGTGACTGGGAAGTAGTAGTAGTTTGTGGTTATCCATCAATAGTTGTTTTTTCCTAGTTTTGGATGATGATTTGAATTTTTTTGGAAAAGAGGTTAAAATGATTTGAAATGACAAATTTGAATGCGATGGGAAAATATTTTGAAAAATAATTTTAGTAAGGTGGATTTCAAAAATATTTAGTGAAAATAAGTGGGATTTTATGTGGACTATGATTTGGTAAAAGCTTTGCTAATTTTGTGAATTTCAATTTTTTAAAAACATCCACCATGTAATATGCATTTTTGGTGTGTATATTTATATATATATATGAGTGTGTGTGTATGTATATGTGTGTATATATATGATATGTTTGAAAAAAAACACCACAAATGTAAACCTTGACTTTGAAAATCTTTTGTGAAGTGATTTAGAAAAGAAAATCCACTGCAATCATATTTACTTTGGAATGTGTTGTTTTAAAATAGTTTAATGTTTTAAAGATATGGCTTTGAAGGTATGTATATACATATTTTTGAAAACTATATGTGTGTATGTAAATATTATAGATTCTCCTAAGAAGAAATTGCGGGTGCACAATTTTCTTAAGTGGAGAAATCTGTAACAACCTAATATTTCGAGAAGCTATAAATTTTAAATTTATTGTATAACCCTTGATAATAGAGATTAATTAAAAAGAAATTTGACAAACCAACTTCTAAAAATATGTTTTATGACTTTAATAAGGAGTAATCGAGTGGTAGACTAAATTGTTGAAATATAATAATTTTGAATGTAATTTAAGTGAAGAAAACATTATTAGTAATGTGATTAAGAAGCAAACAACAAATAAATTGAAATGTGATGGTTAACACAAACACTTGGCCCAAGCCCATTTATGCATACTCTTTAATTATCAAGTGTATTCTAGTAGTTTGCTTCATCACTTATCATCTTCAAACCCTTTTTCTTCTCTATTTTCATTCTCAGCAAGAAACCCTGTAATAGCCTCTCTTTCGAAATTCATTGAAAATAAGAAAAACTATCAAAAAGTATGAAACTTCGGTAGTGTTGTCCCGCCTTTTAGCAAGGCCGAGATATCAAGGAACTGATTGAAAACTAAGGATCATTCGTCCCGGATATTGAGTATCCACTGGTCAATCTGAGTTCGAATGCTCAAGTTATGATCGATGCAAGTTGAAGGGAATAACCCCATTTTTGTATCCATCATCGAGCTCCGTTTCGAATCAATCACCTTCGTATCGATCGGAGCGGCAATGCCTTCGTATCCATCAAGAAGCCTCGAATCTCATCGATCATGATCGTATCCTTGAAGGGCCCTCGGTTCGCACCGATCAAGTTCGTATCCATCAACAGAGCGTGCATTTCGCATCGATCGGCTAGATCCTATTTCGTATCCATCTTGTTCGAAACCGTCAATAAGCGGTTACTCGAATCCATCAGGAAACTGCTTTTCGCATCCATCAGATTATCTTACTTCGTATCGATTGGACAATGATTGCTTCGTACCCATTAGAGGCTTTTGTTTGAATCCATATATGATGACTTGTTCATATCCGTCGAGTCAAAGGAGCTTGGATTGACACGATGACTTTCGATGCAAACAAGGCAAAATCTCTGGAGCGACTCGATCAACGCGGTGAAAGGGGTGGATCGGCACGAAGAACGGGCGCCACATCAACTTGCTAGCGCATGCCGTCATCAATTCGAAGCGATCTATTCAAAATAATCGATTCGAACCAGACATCCAAATGAAGGACTCAATCTCGTATCGATCATAACTTGAGATCCACCGATCCAAATGCTATAAATGTTCGCAGAAGATTGCGTACAAGCCAAAGATTTCTCCCACCAAGTTTCAGCTCCATTGGACACGATCTTGATCGATACGAATTGATTTCGTATCGATCACAGATCGAGTCGAAACTCTTCGGGGTCGATCGCGTGGACCCGCTCACGTGCCAGGAGGAGTCTCTCGAAGTTTGAGCGAAATATCAGCCTCCTATGCCTATAAATAGAGCCCCAGAGCCTAAAGAAAAGAGATCTTTTGATTCTCAAGCACCAGACTCCGCCGAATCGAGATTCACATCCTAATCTTGTTGTTGTATTCAAATTCCAAGCTGTAGTTTACTGTTGCTCTCTGTAATCAAGTGTAATCTTTAAAAGAGAATCAATAAATCATAAAAACTTCATAGTGGACGTAGGAAACGTGCCGAACCCCTCTAAATTGCATGTTTGTGCATTTATATTACTGTTTGTTGGAGTTTTTGTTAGATAATCTTCATTTTAAATTTATATTATTCAATATTATCTCTTCAAAAAACTTTCGAAAGAGTGTTGTGCCAAATTTTGGTACAAATGCTTTGGTTCTTTCATTGAGAGATTAACCTAGATATTCTCCTGCTCATTGGATCTATCGTCGATACCGGATTGCATAAATTTAAGAGAAAGATTCAGATCTCTGACCCAAATTCCTTCCCATCTTTTCAGACTTGCACAAAGTCTAGATAAGGAATTCATCCCTTAAGATGGTAAGCACAAGGACGACCTCCAACGTTGCCGATCAAGAAGGCCGGGATAAACAAAATCCCGCGCAGTTGCCACCAACCAACCAAAACACAGCCGGACCCTCAGATTCACAAGGCCCGTTTACCAGGCACGAGTTTCAGTTGTTGCTCCAGGAATTGACACAGAGTCATTAATAGCTAACAGAACAGCTGCACGCAAATGCCAAGCTAACCAACCTGCTAAACTGTCAGAAGCGTAGAAGACTAGAAGAGATCGAGGTTCCCACTCCTCCACGGAAAGTTCTGCCTCATCTGGTTACAACCATAGATCCGTTCGTCCTTGACCAGGCGAAGGCTATGCACAGGCTGTCGGACATCAGTCCTCATTGACCGTTGGACAGCTGAGAGTTGGCCCATCGGCCAGCTTCTATATTGGACCGTCTTCCCAGGGAGGAACTATTCTCAATACACCGCGGATAACCGTACCACCGCCGCCACATTTAAAACGGGGTTTGATGCCCGAAATCAGCATGGACGTACTCCTTAGGATTACGGTCCTAGAAGATGTTGAGCCAAGGAGGCAAGATGTGGACCGTCGACAGCGCCCGGTCTAACCTCGCATTGTGGAACCTGGCCACACCTTGGCTCCACATGCGCATAACGTTCAAATGCTAGACCTTCTAGCTATGATATGCCAAATGATCCGTGAAAGTCAGGGTCTTACCAACGACGAATAGGGAATCTCCCATAGTCACACCCCCCTTAACGGATGACATACTCTATGTCGAACCTCCTCGGCGGTTTAGAATGCCCACTTTACCGGTTTATGAAGGGAATTTAGATCCAAACCAGCACCTCCTGAAGTATGAGTAGTTGATGAATGCTGAAAGAGTGGATGACGCGGTAAAGTGCCGTAGCTTTCCTATCTCTTTGGGGGGCATTGCCACCACGTGATTTATGCGATTGCCTCCCCTATCCATTTCTTGTTTTGATCAAATGGCCATGAAGTTTGTAGAACAGTTTCGTATGCACGTTGCTAGACCTAAGGATGTTAACACTTTATCTAGCATCACTCAAGCTCCCGGGAAGACGCTTAGACGCTACTTGGAGAGGTTCCATGCTGCATGTGCAGAGATAAGTAACCCCAATGACAATTCAATCTTAATGGCACTGGCAAAGGGAATTGAACCCGAATCCGAGTTTTGAAATTGGTTGGCTGGGAAGCCTCCCGCATCGTTGGACCGTTTCTACTCCAAAGCCGCTCAATTCTTGAGGCGAGAGGACGCGAAACAGTCTAGGAAGCAAGATGACATTGAGCCCAGTAGTGAAGGGATTCAAAGCAATGTGGCAGTTAAACAGTTGGGAGAAAGTTCTGGGAAAGTACAGCTAAATATACAAAACAAGCAATCTCAGTCGAGAAGCAGTGATAATCAGAATAAGAAACAGAATCAGAACCATGGCCCACGATGTAAGGCACCAATGTTTGACAATTACACCCCCCTGAATACATCCTGGAGAACGTGTATCTACAAACCTGCAGTGCCATGTAGTATAAGAAGCCTGCTCCGAAGCCATCATCGGAGAGGCAGATTCAGACGGGAAAGTTTGGTAGGTTCCATGAGAGTTATGGCCACAATACCAATGAGTGTAGACATTTGCAGGACCTCATTGAGAATTTGACCAGGGAGAGAAAGTTAGATCAGTTCGTGCGGGTGCCGCAGTCTAGAGGTGCAGGCCCATCAAACCAAAATCGTGCTCAGAATCAGGAAAGACGGGAGGAACCTGCTCGTACAGGCGGGTGGTTGGTAATAAACACAGTTAGTAGTGATCCCCATCCAGCAGACCGAAGCTGGAGGGAAATGGAGTCGTTCGCCAGCTCCACCAGGCATGCGGACTTCCAGTGTTGCAGTAGTTTTGATGAAGGGGCTCCGGCCAAACAGCAAAGGACAATGACTAATGACATCGTGTTCAGAAGTTGGGATGCTGACAGGGTCGAAGCCCCCACTATTGACCCACTGGTCATATCTGCCTAGGTTGGTCCTGCTTGGATGAAGAGGATCCTGGATGACAGTGGGAGTTCAGAAAATATTTTGTTTAAGAGAGCGTACGATCTGATGAAAATGGAAGCCAAGGATTTAAAACCTTGTCAATCTAGAATCCACGGCTCGGTGGAAGTGCCATATACCCACTGGAGTAGTGGAGTTACCATTGGAACTGCGAGTTGGGGAGCGACGGAGAGTCCGGATGCTACAGTTTGTTACTTTAGATATTCACTCCCCATACAATGCTTTTTTAGGCCGACCGGCCCTTGCTGAATTTAGGGCAGCTATTGCCCAATGGTGTTTGACTTTGAAATTTCCCACCGACAAAGGGATCAGAGTCGTTCATGGAGACCAGGATGCTGGGAGAGCCTGTTATGTTGCTGAGCTACGCAGGGCGCAACGAAGAGAGAAAGGAAAGAGCGTGGAGGAATCTCTCTGCGACCGTTTTGCAGACAATTGACAATTGGTGCCTAGGCCTCGGCCCGGGCACCACGACCAATTCTAGAGGGATCTTGACTCTAGAACAATGGAAACAAGGATGAATCTATAGAAAGTCAAGCTTCTCCGGCCAAACTGACGATCGATGTCCCGATCGATGGTGATAATGATGATGATTCGAGGATGTTAAAGATTAGGTCTCAGTTGAGCCAAGCGACACAGCACGAATTGGTTGATTTTCTTCGGACGAATCTCGACGTGTGTGGAATCTCGCCGGACATCACAAGCCATACCCTGAATATTGACCCGCGGTGTATCCCGGTCAAACAGAAAAGGCATGGTATGGATCCAGAGAGATCTATCGCCCTTAAAGAAGAGGTCGATAAGCTAAAATCAAATGGGTTTATTCGAGATGCTTTATACTCGGAGTGGGTATCCAATGCCGTACTTGTCCGAAAGCCGAATGGGAAATGGAGGACATGTGTTGATTTTTCTGATTTAAATAAAGCTTGTCCAAAAGACAGTTTTCCACTTCCCAGGATTGACCAGCTTGTAGATTCAACGGCTAGCCATAAATTATTACCTTTCATGGATGCTTATTCCAGCTATAACCAGATACCCATGCATGTACCCGACCAAGAACATACCAGCTTCATAACTGATCTGGGACTCTACTGCTATAAAGTCATGCCCTTTGGACTAAAGAACGTCGGAGCGGCATACCAATGTCTAGTCAACCGGATGTTCGCCAACCAGATCGGGAAGACCATGGAGGTTTATGTAGACGACATGCTGGTGAAATCGTGGTTCTCCACTAATCACATCAAAGATTTGGAGTCAATGTTCAACATCCTTCAAAAATACGAGATGAAGCTCAATCCACTGAAGTGTCATTTTGGATTCGCATCCGAAAAGTTCCTTGGGTTCATTGTCAACGCTCGAGGAATAGAAGCCAATCCTAAAAAGATCTGGGCAATCAGAAACTTACAAACTTCGAGGACCATAAAACAAGTCCAGAGTCTCAACGGGAAAGTAGCAGCTTTAAGCAGGTTTATATCGAAGTCCACCAACAAATGCATCCCCTTCTTCGATCTGATCCAAAAAGGAAAGCAAAACTTCGAATGGACTACAGAGTGCAAGGGCGCATTCCAAGCACTGGTTCAACATCTTTCCACACCGCTTATTTTATCAAAGACTATTGACCATGAGCAGTTGTACCTTTACCCGACGGTATCAAAAAATGCAATCAGCACTGCCCTAGTTTGGGAGGAAGACCGAGTGCATAAATCGGTCTATTATGTTAGCAAGCGACTAACCGAAGTTGAGAGAAACTATCGAAAGCTAGAAAAGTTGGCCTACTTCCTAGTCATTGCCTCGAGAAAGCTCCGTCCATATTTTCAGGCTCATCCTGTCACTATGTACACCGATCAGCCGTTACGACGGGTCCTTACACGGCCTGAGACGTCTGGTAGGTTGCTTAAGTGGAATATCGAACTAAGTCAGTTCGATATCACCTACACCCCAAGTATAGCCATTCAAGGTCAAGTTATAGCAGATTTTGTAGCCAAATTCACCGTCCTAGAGGACTTTCCCGAAACCAGTAAATCTCTGGAATACATTTGGAAGCTGCATACCAATCGTGCATCCAACGATCGGTGCTCGGGTGCTGGGGTAGTACTTGAAACCCCCAAGGGCCGATCCATATGCTATGCTATGAAATTTGAGTTTCGTGCGACCAATAATGAAGCTGAGTATGAAGCTTTACTTGCTGGATTGAAGCTAGCCCATGATCTGAGAATTATTGCTGTGGAAGTTTACTTTGACTCTCAGTTAATTGTATGCCAGGTTCAGGGTGAATATCAGGCCAAGGATCGATACTAGCTGCTTATCTAGCTCGAGCCCAGGAAATACTTGATCAGTTTGATTACTATGCCATTTTCTACATACCCCATGAGCACAAACAGATGGCTGATTCATTGGCCAAGTTAGCGCATACGGGCGAAACACAGCAGATGGGACTCGTTCCTGTTGAAACTCTATCTTCTCCAAGCATTGATAAGATGGAAACAGATTTTATATTTGAAATCGCTCTCGATAAGGAGTCGTGGATGACCCCATATCGAAATTATATCGAGCATGGAACACTACCTGAGCATATAAGTGAGAGAAGGCGGATCCTTCAAAAAGCCTCATGGTTTACCATTCAGAATGGAGTCGTGCATAGAAGAGGATATTCCGTCCCTCTCCTCCGATGTATCACACCTGATGAAATCAAACTAATGTTGCATGATGTGCATGAGGGAGAATGTGGCGATCACACTGGGGCATGTTCTCGCCAAGAAAGTACTTCGATATGGATATTACTGGCCGACTGTGAACCGTGATGCATCAGACTATGCCAGAAAATGTGACAAATGCCAGAAACATGCTCGAATTCCGAGAGCCCCACCTACTAAGATAACCCAAATGGTCAGTCCCTGGCCGTTTGCAGTATAGGGGCATTGATATCATCGGTACTCTACCTCTTGCCGAAGGTGGAGTGAAGTATGCCATCGACGCAGTTGATTACTTTACTAAATGGCCTGAAGCTGAACTTCTTGTGACAATCACGATGAAGAAAGTAATCAATTTCGTCGTTTGCAATATTATCTACCGATTTGGTCTCTCGCATACCATTATCACTGATAACAGAGCCCAATTCGACAGTGTTGAATTCAAGAATTTCTGTCAACGATTCCATGTCCACAAGAAATTCTCTACGGTTTCACACCCTTAGGAGAATGGCCCAGTTGAAGCTGTTTATAAGGTTATCAAATCTATTCTGAAGAAGCGACTGGAAAAGGTCGGGGGCAAGTGGGTTGATGAACTACCTATGGCTTTATGGGCTTACAGAACGACCCATAAGTCCACGACCGAACGAACACCATTTTCTCTATCTTATGGCTCAGAGGCCGTTATTGCAGTCAAGATGGAAGTATCTTCTCATCGCGTGACATACTATGATCCAAAAACAAATGCCATATTGCTTGCTGAATCTTTGGATCTACTGGATGAGATGAGGGAAGAGGCTGATTTGAGGGCAGCCGCGTATTGGAGTCGAGTCGCCCGGTTATACAATGCCAAGGTTCGACCACGAACCTTCGAACTCGACGATCTCGTTCTTAAGAGAATCTATCCCGTTTCTTTACACATGTAACCAAATTGGAAAGGACCGTATGTGATTACACAAAAGTACGGAGATGGCACATTCAAGTATTCGACCGTCGACGGTCTTACTTTACCAAGAGTCTGGAATAGCGAGAGTCTCCGTCGCTACTACACATGACATGCTTTAATTACTTCGGTCTATTTTTCCATTTACAATTTGTTTCCGCATTTCGAAATTTGAATTTGTAACAAGGCAACTAACTTTGCCATATTTTCTCATTTCAGCAGTAAAATGCCATCTCTTCGAGCCAGAGCTGTGATTTATTGAATATGACGTACGACATCACGATGCACGGAGAGCTAAGTTCCATCAAGCGGTGGAATTTATTCAAATAGAGAGTGACTGTGATATGACCCATCACTCACTAAATGAAACCTTAGCTCGGGGGCAAATCACTACGCTAAAATTAAAGAGGATTGATGCACGACAATCCTTAAAACAACTCCAAACTCCCAGAGTGTGAGTTGGAGCATAAAAATCCTGAAAACGGTTTTGGAGAGGGCAGGCCCGTCTGCCTAACAACTTCGACCGTACCCTAACCAAATTAGAGGAAGGTGGACCCCTTCATCTAACGACCTCGCCTTTTAACTTGGGGTGGATATGATCCGACCATCCACGATCCCAATAAATTCATCGTTCCTAGAGTATGTACCACCTCCTAAAAAGTCTAATCAGATGTGACTGACCATCTGTCGACTAAATCTAAATTCCTGGAGTGCGAATTAGAGTATAAACATCAACTCTAGGTTCCTGGTGTGCGAACCGAAGTATAAACACTAACTCCAAATTCTCGGAGTGCGAATTGGAGTATAAACATCAACTCTGGGTTCCCGAAGTGCGAAATAGAGTATAAACACTAACTCCAAATTCCCAGAGTGCGAATTGGAGTATAAACATCAACTCTAGGTTCCCAGAGTGTGAACCAGAGTGTAAATGCCAACGCCAAGTTCCTAGAGTGTGAATTGGAGTATAAATACTGAGTCAAAGTTCCCGGAGCACGAACTGTGCTACAAACGTCGATAACTTTCGGATTTCCACAGTGCGAACCAGATTATCGATTACAAAATAACTCTGTGCCCCCAGAGTGCGGTCAGAGTATAAATATAACTTGGATGCGGACGACCACTCATAACTTAACCTAAGTCCCCAGAGTGTGGACATGTGCTTAAAAACTTCGACATGCACGACTGATTGTCGAAATACAAGCACTGATCCCCAAAGTGTGGATGTGACTATTTATAAATAAACAAGCGTGATTTAAATGGTCAACTCTCACTTATTTTAGCACCAGTCCGATGACGTTGAACCCGAAGGGGTAGAAACAATTAGAGATCGCTAGCCGATCTTTGTAACTCATCTCCTAGACTAGAGGCAAAGCTCAAGTGTTAATCATTGACAGAAGCAGTACAACGTCCATGTCTAACTTATCCTCAGTTACGACTTGTGTTCGCGATTTTCAGACGTGGCGAATTAAACAAACTCGACTCAAAGGCTGAAACTCCACAAGTACACTGAACTGAAATTCGGATACTACAATACTTAAGCATAAAAGAAATGAAAGTTAAAGCCAAGAAATAAAATTTCACTTCAACTAAATTGTATGTGAAGATTCATATACAAATCATCCAAAAAAAAAATCCTATTAGTGGGGGACGAACCCGCATCTATACACGGCCTACGAAGGGAAAGCAAATTCCTAACTACCAAAAATCGTATCGGAGGGACTTATCTACTTTTTCTTCTTCGGCTGTTTCCTCGATGCGGTACTGCCGCAACCGCTAATGGCTTTTTGCTTCAAGCATTTACCATTTGGTGGATCATCCCCTGACGAAGGCATGATATCGACGTCCTCCTCTGAACTTGAATCTAAAGGAATACTTCCTACAGGAGGAGTCGGAGGAGTTGGGTCTATAACCAAGGGCGGAATGGGCATGCTAGTGTCGACGAATGTGCCCCCAAGAGATATCACCCTAAGTGGAGTTGGACCAACCGCCATCGTTCCACTCCCAGAACCACCGCCATATGCAGCGCCTCCATCTCTGCATTGATTTCAACCAGTATCTCTGCTTCACGAGCAGCGCGAGCTTCACTGGGGGTAGCAGTGGTCTGTGTCGAAGCACGAGAGGCAGGCGGAATTCCACTAAGGACAAATGGTAAGTCCGCAAAGGGGTCGCTCTTTCGGCCCAGGAGCTCATTCATCATCTGCTCATCAAAAGAAAGCGATCTCCCCTGTGTACTTCAATAGACACAGCCGTTGTTGTGGTGGTCGCTTCGGTAAGGATGGCCTCCTGTACTTGATGTGATTCTTGGGCTGCAGGAGGCGCTGCCAATGTAACTTCGGTCACTGGACAAAGAAGAAAATAAGTTGTTAGAACACACTTCAAAACAAGCCCTTCATTTATGGAACACACGAGATTTGTGCAAAGCACCTTCCTCAACTTGACTCATGGCTGGCTGAACAGCTTTCGAAGAGTGCTCCCTTATAGGAGATAAGTGTGGATGTTTCGGGTCGTAGGCAGGGACGGGCTGCGGCTCAATCACCGGGACCGGCTCGGACCCAAATGAGGTAATCAACTCAGAGCTTATAACTTGATGGGCAACACCTGAGCCCTCGCCGATTTCTAAGTGCTGGGTGCCCAGCCTCTCCCTTGCATGAGAAATCATAGAGTCATGAAGAACCTTGTTTTCATCTTCGCTCAATATGCGGTTCTCTAACTCAAATTCTTCGAGGGCACCACCCGACAACACCGCCTTCTCTTCTTCAACCAGCAAATTCCAAGCGTTGTATAGATGTGTCGAGTAATCGTCAAGCCAAGCCAGATTCTCGTGTTTCATCACATTATCATTATAAGTGACGAAAAGTTCCTCTATATCCGCCTCGAGCCTGGTCTTGGCCAATCGGACCTTCTCCTCGACCTCGGCCTCTACCTCGCGGACTTTTTCCATAGCCGCATCTCTCTCCCTTTAAGCACCACTGCTTGATCGCACGCTTCTTGTGCGGAAACATTTGTAGCATCTCTCTCTTTCATGATTTTCGAGACTTTAGCCTTAAGCTCGTTCAGCTCTTTCAGGGCCGCATCCCGATCAGCGGTCACAATGGTGTTCTTGTGGCCTATGTCCTCCACCATGACGTAGTGCTCCCATTTCATTCTATCCATCGCCGCATAGGCCTCGTCGGCCTTCTTAAGAGCTTCAATCTTGGATTTAAGAGAAGACTCGACCTCATTATTGAGAGCTTGAATGATCCGGTCTTTTAAGCCGAGTTCTTTCTCCATCCTTTCAATCGCGGCTGCCCGGTCGAAGGCCACTTTCGATGCCTTTTTCACAGTTTTTGACCACTCCTGATACTGGAAGAATATATCTGCAACATAATCATGTACTATGTTTTCGGCCGACGCTGGGATCCTTTTCAAGCGCGGAGGAAAGAAAAATCCATCAAAACAAATATAAGGAAAATCCTTTCTCAGTTGTGCGAGCCTAATCGCTCCGTCCTACGAGGGCCTGTGCAGTAGTTGAGGGGTCTATAACATCAGTTCTACGTTGAGATTTAGGCCTAGACAATTGGGAAGATGGTTTCTGCCGCGAAGCTTCCGAGGGTCGTGAAACGTGAACTGGAGGAGGTGCAGGAGCTCTGGGAGGTGGCGTATGAGATCAAGACCGACTCCTATACCCCTTATCTCTGTCAGACCGCCCCTGACTAGCGTACCCCTGATCATAGTCTCTATCTCCTTCTCTCCTACGCGATTCGTAGTATGACGAAGATCGACGTTTGTTGCGTAGACTACCAAGCATTGAGCCTTGACCAAACATGGTATCTACAAAGAAAAATGGGGACAAAAAGTTAGTAATCTTTCAAAGTGGACGTATTACAGTCAGAAATCGTGTAGTGCCGTGAAGTGTGAATGTATGGGACCTCTTGGAGAACCCGAACATCTCCTTGTAATATTCGCCTTCGGGTCGCTGAATTATCACTGTATAGAAAAAGAGAAATGAGTTTGGATTCACCTATAGCTATCTTATCAACTGTCCGGGAAGATGGCAATACTCACGTCTAAATAGCCATCGACCGGCAAATCCTGGAGGGCAGAACCACTCCGTCTTGAAGTAGCTCAGCCTAGTCCAGGACCCCGTGACCACTTGACAGTTCCTCACTGCCTTTAGGAATGTGAAAGATGGATTGTCTGTTTGACTCTTGAAGTTGAACAAGTATCTTATCTTGGTCAAATGGGGTGGTCGATAGAGATACTCCATGAATACAATAAACAAGCTATTCAGTAAAGCATATCCATTTGGATGTAGCAGAGATGGGGTGATCCCTAGAAAAGACAACACTTCTCTTATGTATTTATTGAATGGAGGGAGGGTCCCAACTGCGCGCGCATGTCGATTGAATGCGGTATACCCCTCTGGTGGATTGTGTGGTCTGTCATTTGGTCCCGGCAACAGTACATCGTCCATTGACAAATCGTGCCTTAGGCATATTCTTCCTAGCATATCTTCCGAAATGTTAGACGTAACAGAGTCTGTTGGACTATTGATAAAAGATGCATCTGGTGCCTCGTCCGGGGCTGGATCAATGACTTCGGCCTCAATCTTCGGTATTTCAAGCATGGGAGGAATTGAACTCTGAGTTTCCTATGGCTGCGAGCTTGGAGTTTCCATAACTAGCTAACTCACAAGAAATCATCGTTAGACGACAAAGAGACCATGTGTTCCCCTCGTGTAAAGTGTGTGTTATGCAGTGCAGTGCTTTGCATTACTTGAAAAGATTTTGTAGAGTTAAAGAAAATCTACAAACGAAGAAAACATCGGAATTCAGACTGGAGTGACTGTCGTCGCTGACCATCACAACCGTGCCATCCAGAGTTTAGAGACCAATCCAAGTTACAATTTGTTGAGATATTGTTGAGCTACAGTTCCATCGACGAGCTTCAAAAGGCGGTCAAATATGCAATTCGTCAACTGAGTTCAGATATGCAAAAGTGAAGATCGCCTGAGTCATATGTTCGGTTGCAGTTCAAGTGTTACGTTGGAGTTCATATCCATCGAAGTGCAAGTTCAGATTGGCCACCTAAAATCTCATTCGTATCGATCAGTACTCAATGGTTTCATATCGATCGAGAGGAATCCACTTCGTATCGATCAATAATGGTCGTCTCCGAATCCATCAAGACCAGTGGCTTCGAATCGATCATTGGGGTCCAAGTTCGAATCGATTGGGGGAGCCTAAGTTTTGTATCGATCACTTCGAATCGATACGTTTTGTGTCTATCGTAAGCATGTATTTTGAATCGGTCTAGAACACTTGGCATCGCTTCGATCAATCATTTGGGCTTCGTATCGATCTCTACAAACGAGATTTCGCATCGACCATATTAAACAAGCCCACACATTGATCATCGTAGGTCGATATGAAATCTCACTACCGTCGATCGATGCGAACCACACCATTCGACTCTACATTCCATAATCGATACGAACCCTGACACTTTTATCATCTAAATCGATTCGAGCGTAGCCGTTCACGATCGAGATGAAGCAAGGATTGAAACCTTTTTCCACACTTCTTCTTCCCTAAACAGCCTTATCTTCATAGCCGCGCTCCATCCTCGACCTCACTTTGGCCCGTCCCTGGCCTTGATTTCATCGAAATAAATCGCAAGAACAAATGAGGCAACAAAGAATACGAATCTTGCTGTTTAGATGTCAGATCTATTTGCTACATTACCTATTTGCAGTGGGTTGTTCAACAAAATCGAGGAATTTGATCGATTCGAAGGCAGAGTGCAGATCTTCTTTTATCAGGATCGATACGAAAGCGAGAGGTAAGAAAAGCCGTAGTAAAAAGTAAAAAGTGAAAAATGGCCGAAGTCCAAAGTATTTATATGGGCGCGTGTGAAGGGAAGTGACGATTCGCCTCCCAGTCAAATGCAACCGGTCATCATAGGTCAACTATCGCATCGAGTCAAACGGCAGGTTCGAATCCATCAGCCCAAACCATTATCGATTCGAAATGGACAATAGGGTCCATCGATACGAAGTGCGCGATGAAGTCAATACTGAAGGCTTTTGGTCCCACCGATGCAAAACCTTCATTCGAATTGATGATTTTGCAACTCCGTCCACGACCCATCGATATGAACTAAACTCTTCGAATCCATTGATTCCTGTCTTACAAAAATCAGCATTTATAGACACAATTTGAGGATCAACTGCTCGAATCCATCGACGTCGAGGACCATCGATACGAATGTTAATTTCATATCCATCGATACTCATAACCACCGATTCGAAATTCTAGAATCGTATTCATTGATACAAAGTCCATTAATGCGAGAGCGACATTTCAAACTTCTACATCGATTCAGGAGAGGATCGATACGAAGGAACCTCCAAAGACAACAATCACGTGTTGTTACAACGCAAGTTTCGTATCAATTCAGGAGAGGATCGATATGAAACTCAATACGAGAAAATTGACAATGACTCGTGAACATGCAACGTTAACGAGAGTCGGGTTAGCATATATACGTCTGAGCACTATCATGCAGCAACGCAAGGTTGCAACCTTCAAAAAAGAAGCAATAACTTTTTGGAATGAAGGCTGCAGTTTTTCAAAGCACGTCATGTTACCACAAGACGTACTTTGGGGGGTAAATGTTATCCTGCCTTTTGGTAAGGCCGAGATATCAAGGAAATGATTGAAAACTAAGGATCATTCATCCCAGATATCGAGTACACATTGGTCAGTCCAATTTTGTATGCTCAGATTATGATCGATGCAAGTTGAAGGGAATAACCTCATTTTCGTATCCATCATCGAGCTCCAGTTCGAGTGCATCACCTTCGTATCGATAAGAGCGGCAGTGCCTTCATATCCATCAAGAAGTGTAACAGCCCAATTTTTTTTAACAAGTATTTTTCACTTGTATTTTTCTAAAAAAAAAAAAAAAAAACTTTGGGGTTTATTTAAAGTGATTAAAAATAATAATAAAAAAAAAAAAATGACCAAATTTTTAATTAAATAATAAGATCTCTGAAATTTTGACATGGTTAAGAATTAACTTTAATTTGGTAATTTGGGTTTTTGTCGAGGATGGTAAATAACTTAATTTCTAGCAAAATCAAGTTTTAATTAAGAAAACATTAATAGCTTAGGTGGTTAAGACATCGGGGCTATTCACGACAGGTCACGAGTTCGAGTCTCGGCATGGTCAGAATTTCTAATTTTTTTAGTATATAAATGAACTAGGAAATTACACGTTAAAAAGGGCACGTAAATTTAGGGAATAAATACTATATATATATATATATACACATATATAAGATTATATATAAGAAAACGTATAGAATTTTAATCCGTTATTTTTCTCTTTCCAGTAAAATTTACTTCCCAATTTATATACATATATAATTTGATTTAAATCATTTCCTTAAAATACTAAATATGGAAATTTAAAGTTGTGAAACGGTTAATTTTGTTAAAAGACAACTCCATTTGAATTTTAATAAAAGGAATTTTGTATATATATATATAATATGTGAAAACCAATTAAGTTGTTAAGTAATAATTTTGAAGAATTTAGTGTATTAATGAACTGTTAAATTTCGCGTTTAAAGGACGCGTAAAAATTTATGGTATAAATAACAAAATAAACGTATAAATTAAAAACGTTATTTTTATATAACTTTGGGTGTTTTATATTACGTCAGTTTGGCGTATTTTAAAAATCATATTTCAACATCGATATGTATTTAAAATATCGTATCAATGGTCTGTATACAAAATCAACGCTTACTTTAATCATGCATATAAAGTATAGAATCCAAGGCTTTGTATAACTGGCAATTAATATTTTCGCAAGCCTTATCTCAAATCCAGAGGAATAACGTGCATATCCAGGCATCAAAGAAAAAAAAAAGCACGCAAATCTGAATTTAAAAAAAAGAAACATTCAAATCTGTTTGTAACTGTTCTTTAAAATATAATGATAATAATCAACTCTTCCTTTTTTGATTTAAACATACCATATATTTCTTCTTAAATCATGCATATATCATTTGAGAGAAAATCAATTTTGCATTCCTTTGCGCGTGACACAAAATTTTATTCTTTTAACATTTTTGGCATTTGCCTCTTACCTTTTTGTTTCTTGAGCATGTCACTGTATTCATTTATTCACGCAACCTAAATGGACCAATATATTTGATTGCCTAAAATCAACTCATGCATTCAAATTTAACCTTGCCTATCTTTTCAAATTCTTACATTCCTATTTATATCTCTCTGTTTCCACTGCCTTTATTTTGCAAGATAAAATTTTTCGTTCCTATAATCACGCATATAAAGTAAAAATCATATTTAAATATACTTATCGATTAAAATATCAGTTAGTGATTTTTATAACAAACGTTACTTTTGTTTTAACAGTCAAAATTTGTTTTAAACTTTTGTATATACCTTTTCATCCAAATATCTTTTGCCTAAAATCAATCTCTTGCCTAATATCAGTTCTTCCAAATGCCGTTTCCTCAATCTACAATCACGCAACTATCAAATAAAAAAAAATGTTGAAATCAAAACTCATAAACTGGCAATGAATATCACGCATATAAAATCAAATCTAATTGCTAACCGTGGTCCCTAAAATCACACGAGCCTTATCCATTCAAACAAGATAAAAACTGGAAATAAATCACTGAGATCTGCTTGCTTTTTCTTTTTCCATTGATTTCGCCTCAAATCAATTCTTTATCTGCAAAACGTTCAATCTTCTATCAATGCTGCCGTTTTCTTTTCAATCTCTTGCCAAGGTATTCACATTCAAACTTTTGAACGTACGAAATTTTGCTTTATCAATCAATTGTTTAGGCATGCCAAGATATGTTGCCATTTTTGTACCGAGCCCTTTTGATTTTCTTCACGTATATATGTTTTCTTGCATCTAAAGCAAACTCTCGCCTCTATAAATATATTAGCCTGGTTCGTATTTTATCTCCTCATCTTGCATAACATCATCCACAAGGAGAAAAGCTTCTATCAGGTAATATTACTATTCCTCTTCTTCTTTTGCATCCTCTCCGTTTTCCTTCTTTAGTTTTTTTTCCTTTGCTTTCCCATCTTTTGGCTCGGCCACTCCAACCCTGACTACCACTCTAGTGCTCAGCCGAGTTTCCTATGAGACATATATTTTGAAAAAAAAAACCTTGTTTCTAGTAGTAGTGGATATGTGTGTTGATGATGAGGTCTTAAGAGAAATACATTACCTTGCAAATTCATTCAAGTCAGGTCAATAACCTGTAGGAAGCTAGGTTATGAAATTAGTGTAGTTATGATGTAGTAAGTGTTATTCTGGATGTACTTATCACTAATGATCTGTGCATGTTTTACCATCTTGTAACAGTAGATAGCAGAGAGACGCAAGTTGTAGGCAGAGAGTTGCGTGAGTTTTGTTTTGCATAGGATGTTAGACATGTTTAAAAAATAAATAAATAAATAAATAAATAAATAAATATAAAACAAGAGTAAAGAAGAATATAACAGAGGGAGAGAAAGAGAGTTTTCAGGGTTCATCAGAATATAACATGTTGACATAGTGAGTGAGCCTTCAGTTGCATATAGGCATATCATATAGGCAGGCTTTTAGTGAAATCTTGACCGTGTTTTAGGTAACTGACTTGGGTAGTTATTCGTTGATGATAGTAAAAATTTTAAAGAAGAAATGATGTATCCGTGCATGTTTTATAAAAATATATATATATATATATATATATATATATATATATATAAGATTCGGTTGAAAAAAAAAGGGAGAAAGCCTGTAATACTTCAGATAACAGAGAAGATGTTAGGTGGAAATGTTTAGTTGCATATAAAAGCATATAACTGCAATATGCTTTATAGTTGTGTGGGACAGTGCATAAGCCTGTAGGTAGTAGAGTATTGGATGCACTTGTACATGCATATCTCACGGCCTATAGGAGAAAAACTTCACCATTTTGTTTTAGATGGCCTTCAGGTAAATTTTTCCTTGATTTTTGAAATGGCATGGTTCAGTAATGGGTAGGAAAAGTTTCGTTATGTTTTGATAGTATACCCAATGGAGTGGTCGAGCAAGTCGAACTAATTCTCGTCCTATTTTTAATTTTTGCTTTGACCGTAAATTTCTAAAGTCACGTATCCGGTATTTGGATCTTGTTATAGATTTGAATCTAGGCGTGACATCCGGGATATTCGATCGTTACTCTCTGTTCGTTTCTTTTCCGGTGGATTTTCGTTTTGAATCAAATTTTTTCTGCAGCCTTCAGGTGAGTTTTTCTCACCAGACAAACATGCCTATATTTCTGTGAATTATCGCAAGTGTATGTGTAAATTATTATTTAACTGTTATCTGTCTGTAATATAACGTAGGATGTTAAACTCCATTTAAATTGACACCTCATCAGTTATTTATCTATTGTAATATTTCTGCAGTTATATTGTTAAATGTTTATTTACTGATTTAAATCACACTGCAAGTTCCCTATAAATTTAAATCGTTAAGGCTGAAATGATAGGCCTAAAACGATGATTATTATGCATTTATTCAGTTAACTGTTTAATTTTAACTTGGGATTGCGGGTTTGAAATGATAGAACCCGGGGTTTGTAAAATTGCGGATTGAAATGATATAAATCCGTATCACTTGACCTAGGCTAGAAAATTTTATACAGACCCGTGGTTCCTATAATATTTTTCTGAAATATTTTAAAATTATTTTTAAATGGAAGTTTATAATATTGTGGTTTAATGTATTTAAAGGATTTTTATAAAGATTTAAAAATGATTTTTGAATGAGTTAAGATTTTAAATAAATAAATATAACTTATTTGGAAAAATTCTGGATTTTTGTTAAGATGAGATTTCAGTTAAGAAATAATTGATAATAAGTTGTATTTGGAATTTAAACTAAATTGATAAGTTAATAACCTATTACAGCATTTAAATGCTGTCTTTTAAAATTGGACTGTTTAACCCATAAACTTTAGGTAGCATTTCCTAAGTGCTGCAGAAACTGGAATTTGATTGTTTTAAAAATGTATGGAAATTAATTTTGGGAAAAAGGTGTAAATTTTGGAATTTAATATGTAATTAGAAAAAATTTAAGAAATTGATTTTTTGATGGATTTAAAGGAAGAATTTAACTTTAAAATTTGGTAAAGGCAATAAATTCCAAATAAATTGAATAAATTTAAAAAGTATGTATAAAGTGGAAAGTTTAAATCAATATTTGATATTGAAGGAATTTGAAATATATTTTGATTTTAAAGTACGAATACCATTTTAAACTGTAACCACGGGTTATAATAACGCTTGGTTGGCAAAGAGACCGGGATCGGATATGGACATACTCTCTGTCGATACCGAAAACCACTTTGACTAACCGTGTACGCGGTGGAGATCCCAGAATGAAGTAGGATGGTGGTGACGGTTCCTTTAAGGTAAATACGTGGACCCGACTCCCGTGAGTTGGCATAAGGTGGCTAAAACAGGAGCGATTCTCGGATTAATGAGGTAGCACCTCTGATCGAACGCACTTCTTCGTATGCCATCCTATTACTCCTGTGATTGTTTTGGTGCGCACCTTTGATTTGGGAATGTTGTTCGAGGTGGGCGGTAACTGCGGCTACGCGTTTCCACCGGTCCGGATAGCAATTGGTATATCTACCCTGGCATTACCTAGTTGTGCCGTGTCACCTACCATAGCGAGACTCCTACGAGTTTCTATTTGTGTCGTACCTATGGAGTATCCTCTGGTAGCTTCCCGATCAGGAGGTATTACGGTACTGTATAGACTATTGGCATTATTTGTGTTAAGGGCTATATGGGTAACCCCTTAACGCTATTAAAAAGTAAGTTTATTTTATATATAGACACTATTATAATAGCGAAAATACTACTACATAGTAAATAGTTTAACGGATCCTTAGAGGATGGGCGGTCCCAAGCATCCTTTAAGTTACTTGCTCTATATTACAGTACACTTGAATTAGCTTACACTATATAAGTATGTATGTCCTGATTCGAGTGTTTATGTTTTATTTTACGCTCGGGTCAGCCTGAGTTGCAGTTCAGTCATCATCCCGGAGCTAGGACTTCTGTAGATCCTTTCAAGTTGTTGGCTTCTTTCTGTCCGCTATCTTATTTATGAAATCAAGACTTTGGGATTTTTATTTGATGATTTAAACTATATTTGGGATGGAAGACTTTGTAATTTGTATTTGTTGAGACTATTTATAGTGGCTTCATGAACCACTAAGTATTTTTAAATTCCGCTGTGAGTATTCTGATTCTCTGTCTGTGATTCTGTGATTAATTATTTACTGTATATTTTGAGATTTGCCAATTTTATTTTTTACAACGCGGTATTTTGAACAATTCAAGTCCGACATGTGCGGATGCGAATGGTTGAAAGCACCGGGTCGTTACATCTGGTATCAGAGCTTTGGCTCTAGGCAAAACTTAGAATGTATGGTAAATTTGATTTACAGAATCACTTTCATTCGAGCTTGAATCTCTTCCTTTTTGAATTTTGGAACGTTCCCTGCGGTTCCGAAGTTCATTCGTGTCCCTCACTATTTATTTTTCTTTTGATTCGGGAGTATCCCATAACTCCACTTAGGATGATCTTTATAGTGAATTGGCGGTTTCGCCAATATTCTAATATAGCGGTGAAACTCCTTTACAACTAGCATTGATTCACCGGAGATTTATATTTATCCTCGGTTTAGATACTAGTATCTTTGGTTATTATGAACTCTATCTCTTCAGATCGAATGTAGATTTACCCCAGAAAATCCACATCGATCTGACTCTTTAAGTCACGGTTGACCAGGTTAAGTTTGCCCGCGATTTATATAAACTTATCTGGTTTCTTATTCTGTTATTTAACCATAGGATCTTCTGATTCCAACTTATCTTTAAATCAAAATTCTATTTAATTTGTGTCCTTCAAAATTTGAATCTCTATCCTTGTTTGAAAAATTTATTCCTATTTGGGAAAAATCTAATATTATATATATAAGTATAATTTTCAAAATTTAACTAGTTGTTTAGAGATAATAGTGTTTGGTTTTATTTATTGTTTTGTAAACCATTGGTTTTGTCTTATATAAATAATTGAATATAAACATGGTTATAAATTTATTTGGAAACAGAAATGAATTTAAAATAAGAATTTAAGAATTCAATTTCGATAGTTTCAAACCTTGTGTTAAAGTCTTAAAAGGATATATTATTATTTAAATAATTTTCGAATATAAATTTGTTTCCAAAGAATTTTAAAGTTTTAAAAATTAGTGCTCTTCTCTTTGTTGCTGGAAAATAATTTCGGTGATGACTACAACATCATCGACATTCATTTTCGAGTATCGAAGTAAAGAGACCACGATGTAGTTTTGCTTCAAAAATTTAATTAATTTGAATTTCTAAAATATGACTTAATTTATAATATATATAGATATATGATTTAAATTTGATTTGACATATACTATATGTATGTATTTATTTATCTCTAAAGGGTTTGAAGTTAATTGGAAATTTAATTCATAAATTTATGTTAAAAGGTGATTCTAATGATAAAATAAAGTCAAATTTGGAATGAATATTTAAACTTGAATAATATAGTTGGAAAATTTTACTTGTATAAATTGCATGCCAATATAACTTACCTAAATCATTCAGAAATTAACTATGTAATTGGATAATGTATAATATAAAAGGATTTTATAAATAAAAATTTGAGTGGTTATAATAAATGTTATACACTTAAAGTTTCAGTTACAACAAGACAAATAGAGGTAAATAGAAATAAAATAATAATTGAACAATATACAATATCAAATGGTGTTAAAGGAAATTTAGAAATATATTGGAATAGTTATATTAAATATAATCTACTTAATATGTGCGATAAGATATATTAAGCAGAATATATTTAATAATAATCTGGAATAAAGAAAATTAAATTTGTTGAATAAAAGATGATTATTATAAATGACTATACAAATTTCTGATTTTAGAAAATAATTGGATAATAAGATAATTAATTTGGAAATAGTTAAGATTGATTTAACTTATGTAAAAATCAAATGAATTAAATCAATTATTGAATATTAATTTAAATTGAATTTATATAGTTTAGATATTGAGAAAAATATTTGACATAGATGAGAAAAATATTGAGAAAAATAAATTTAATTATAGTTTGGAATAAAGAAGAAACTAAACGGGGAATTTGGTTTATTTTGGGAAATGGTAAATTTACTTTAAAAATAAAGTTAAATTACCATTTCAAATTTGGACTAAAATTAAACATTTTAAATTAGAATGTTATAATACCTTGCGAAAAATTTGGAGAAAGAAAAAAAAATGAATGATTTTTCTTTTTTTTAGTCTAGGGATATTATACAAGTAAATATGTAAATAAATAAATGTTAAAATTTGAAGTATAAAAAGATGAAATCAATGATTAATTTAAAATTGAATTTTTATTGTTTAGATTAATGATTATAATTTAAGTTTCAATTTAGTTTTCTTTCAGGTTGTTTCTATTCCCCTACCTTCTTCCTTTTCGAGGACGAAAAGTTCTGAGTGGGGGAGAGTGTAACAGCCTAATTTTTTTTAACAAGTATTTTTCACTTGTATTTTTCTAAAAAAAAAAAAAAACTTTGGGGTTTATTTAAAGTGATTAAAAATAATAATAATAAAAAAAAAATTGACCAAATTTTTAATTAAATAATAAGATCTCTGAAATTTTGACATGGTTAAGAATTAACTTTAATTTGGTAATTTGGGTTTTTGTCGAGGATGGTAAATAACTTAATTTCTAGCAAAATCAAGTTTTAATTAAGAAAACATTAATAGCTTAGGTGGTTAAGACATTTGGGCTATTCACGACAGGTCACGAGTTCGAGTCTTGGCATGGTCAGAATTTCTAATTTTTTTAGTATATAAATGAACTAGGAAATTACGCGTTAAAAAGGGCACGTAAATTTAGGGAATAAATACTATATATATATATATAAGATTATATATAAGAAAACGTATAGAATTTTAATCCGTTATTTTTCTCTTTCCAGTAAAATTTACTTCCCAATTTATATACATATATAATTTGATTTAAATCATTTCCTTAAAATACTAAATATGGAAATTTAAAGTTGTGAAACGGTTAATTTTGTTAAAAGACAACTCCATTTGAATTTTAATAAAAGGAATTTTGTATATATATATATATATATATAATATGTGAAAACCAATTAAGTTGTTAAGTAATAATTTTGAAGAATTTAGTGTATTAATGAACTGTTAAATTTCGCGTTTAAAGGACGCGTAAAAATTTATGGTATAAATAACAAAATAAACGTATAAATTAAAAACGTTATTTTTATATAACTTTGGGTGTTTTATATCACGTCAGTTTGGCGTATTTTAAAAATCATATTTCAACATCGATATGTATTTAAAATATTGTATCAATGGTCTGTATACAAAATCAACGCTTACTTTAATCACGCATATAAAGTATAGAATCCAAGGCTTTGTATAACGGGCAATTAATATTTTCGCAAGCCTTATCTCAAATCCAGAGGAATAACGTGCATATCCAGGCATCAAAGAAAAAAAAAGCACGCAAATCTGAATTTAAAAAAAAGAAACGTTCAAATCTGTTTGTAACTGTTCTTTAAAATATAATGATAATAATCAACTCTTCCTTTTTTGATTTAAACATACCATATATTTCTTCTTAAATCACGCATATATCATTCGAGAGAAAATCAATTTTGCATTCCTTTGCGCGTGACACAAAATTTTATTCTTTTAACATTTTTGGCATTTGCCTCTTACCTTTTTGTTTCTTGAGCATGTCACTGTATTCATTTATTCACGCAACCTAAATGGACCAATATATTTGATTGCCTAAAATCAACTCATGCATTCAAATTTAACCTTGCGTATCTTTTCAAATTCTCACATTCCTATTTATATCTCTCTGTTTCCACTGCCTTTATTTTGCAAGATAAAATTTTTCATTCCTATAATCACGCATATAAAGTAAAAATCATATTTAAATATACTTATCGATTAAAATATCAGTTAGTGATTTTTATAACAAACGTTACTTTTGTTTTAACTGTCAAAATTTGTTTTAAACTTTTGTATATACCTTTTCATCCAAATATCTTTTTCCTAAAACCAATCTCTTGCCTAATATCAGTTCTTCCAAATGCCGTTTCTTCAATCTACAATCACGCAACTATCAAATAAAAAAAAATATTGAAATCAAAACTCATAAACTGGCAATGAATATCACGCATATAAAATCAAATCTAATTGCTAACCGTGGTCCCTAAAATCACACGAGCCTTATCCATTCAAACAAGATAAAAACTGGAAACAAATCACTGAGATCTGCTTGCTTTTTCTTTTTCCATTGATTTCGCCTCAAATCAATTCTTTATCTGCAAAACGTTCAATCTTCTATCAATGCTGCCGTTTTTTTTTCAATCTCTTGCCAAGGTATTCACATTCAAACTTTTGAACGTACGAAATTTTGCTTTATCAATCAATTGTTTAGGCATGCCAAGATATGTTGCCATTTTTGTACCGAGCCCTTTTGATTTTCTTCACGTATATATGTTTTCTTGCATCTAAAGCAAACTCTCCCCTCTATAAATATATTAGCCTGGTTCGTATTTTATCTCCTCATCTTGCATAACATCATCCACAAGGAGAAAAGCTTCTATCAGGTAATATTACTATTCCTCTTCTTCTTTTGCATCCTCTCCGTTTTCCTTCTTCAGTTTTTTTTCCTTTGCTTTCCCATCTTTTGGCTCGGCCACTCCAACCCTGACTACCACTCTAGTGCTCAGCCGAGTTTCCTATGAGACATATATTTTGAAAAAAAAAAACCTTGTTTCTAGTAGTAGTGGATATGTGTGTTGATGATGAGGTCTTAAGAGAAATACATTACCTTGCAAATTCATTCAAGTCAGGTCAATAACCTGTAGGAAGCTAGGTTATGGAATTAGTGTAGTTATGATGTAGTAAGTGTTATTCTGGATGTACTTATCACTAATGATCTGTGCATGTCTTACCATCTTGTAAAAGTAGATAACAGAGAGACGCAAGTTGTAGGCAGAGAGTTGCGTGAGTTTTGTTTTGCATAGGATGTTAGACATGTTTAAAAAAATAATAATAATAATAAATAAATAAATAAATAAATAAATATAAAACAAGAGTAAAGAAGAATATAACAGAGGGAGAGAAAGAGAGTTTTCAGGGTTCATCAGAATATAACATGTTGACATAGTGAGTGAGCCTTCAGTTGCATATAGGCATATCATATAGGCAGGCTTTTAGTGAAATCTTGACCGTGTTTTAGGTAACTGACTTGGGTAGTTATTCGTTGATGATAGTAAAAATTTTAAAGAAGAAATGATGTATCCGTGCATGTTTTATAAATATATATATATATATATATATATATATATATATATATATATATATAAAAGATTCGGTTGAAAAAAAAGGGAGAAAGCCTGTAATACTTCAGATAACAGAGAAGATGTTAGGTGGAAATGTTTAGTTGCATATAAAAGCATATAACTGCAATATGCTTTATAGTTGTGTGGGACAGTGCATAAGCCTGTAGGTAGTAGAGTATTGGATGCACTTGTACATGCATATCTCATGGCCTATAGGAGAAAAACTTCACCATTTTGTTTTAGATGGCCTTCAGGTAAATTTTTCCTTGATTTTTGAAATGGCATGGTTCAGTAATGGGTAGGAAAAGTTTCGTTATGTTTTGATAGTATACCCAATGGAGTGGTCGAGCAAGTCGAACTAATTCTCGTCCTATTTTTAATTTTTGCTTTGACCGTAAATTTCTAAAGTCACGTATCCGGTATTTGGATCTTGTTATAGATTTGAATCTAGGCGTGACATCCGGGATATTCGATCGTTACTCTCTGTTCGTTTCTTTTCCGGTGGATTTTCGTTTTGAATCAAATTTTTTCTGCAGCCTTCAGGTGAGTTTTTCTCACCAGACAAACATGCCTATATTTCTGTGAATTATCGCAAGTGTATGTGTAAATTATTATTTAACTGTTATCTGTCTGTAATATAACGTAGGATGTTAAACTCCATTTAAATTGACACCTCATCAGTTATTTATCTATTGTAATATTTCTGCAGTTATATTGTTAAATGTTTATTTACTGATTTAAATCACACTGCAAGTTCCCTATAAATTTAAATCGTTAAGGCTGAAATGATAGGCCTAAAACGATGATTATTATGCATTTATTCAGTTAACTGTTTAATTTTAACTTGGGATTGCGGGTTTGAAATGATAGAACCCGGGGTTTGTAAAATTGCGGATTGAAATGATATAAATCCGTATCACTTGACCTAGGCTAGAAAATTTTATACAGACCCGTGGTTCCTATAATATTTTTCTGAAATATTTTAAAATTATTTTTAAATGGAAGTTTATAATATTGTGGTTTAATGTATTTAAAGGATTTTTATAAAGATTTAAAAATGATTTTTGAATGAGTTAAGATTTTAAATAAATAAATATAACTTATTTGGAAAAATTCTGGATTTTTGTTAAGATGAGATTTCAGTTAAGAAATAATTGATAATAAGTTGTATTTGGAATTTAAACTAAATTGATAAGTTAATAACCAATTACAGCATTTAAATGCTGTCTTTTAAAATTGGACTGTTTAACCCATAAACTTTAGGTAGCATTTCATAAGTGCTGCAGAAACTGGAATTTGATTGTTTTAAAAATGTATGGAAATTAATTTTGGGAAAAAGGTGTAAATTTTGGAATTTAATATGTAATTAGAAAAAATTTAAGAAATTGATTTTTTGATGGATTTAAAGGAAGAATTTAACTTTAAAATTTGGTAAAGGCAATAAATTCCAAATAAATTGAATAAATTTAAAAAGTATGTATAAAGTGGAAAGTTTAAATCAATATTTGATATTGAAGGAATTTGAAATATATTTTGATTTTAAAGTACGAATACCATTTTAAACTGTAACCACGGGTTATAATAACGCTTGGTTGGCAAAGAGACCGGGATCGGATATGGACATACTCTCTGTCGATACCGAAAACCACTTTGACTAACCGTGTACGCGGTGGAGATCCCAGAATGAAGTAGGATGGTGGTGACGGTTCCTTTAAGGTAAATACGTGGACCCGACTCCCGTGAGTTGGCATAAGGTGGCTAAAACAGGAGCGATTCTCGGATTAATGAGGTAGCACCTCTGATCGAACGCACTTCTTCGTATGCCATCCTATTACTCCTGTGATTGTTTTGGTGCGCACCTTTGATTTGGGAGTGTTGTTCGAGGTGGGCGGTAACTGCGGCTACGCGTTTCCACCGGTCCGGATAGCAATTGGTATATCTACCCTGGCATTGCCTAGTTGTGCCGTGTCACCTACCATAGCGAGCCTCCTACGAGTTTCTATTTGTGTCGTACCTATGGAGTATCCTCTGGTAGCTTCCCGATCAGGAGGTATTACGGTACTGTATAAACTATTGGCATTATTTGTGTTAAGGGCTATATGGGTAACCCCTTAACGCTATTAAAAAGTAAGTTTATTTTATATATAGACACTATTATAATAGCGAAAATACTACTACATAGTAAATAGTTTAACGGATCCTTAGAGGATGGGCGGTCCCAAGCATCCTTTAAGTTACTTGCTCTATATTACAGTACACTTGAATTAGCTTACACTATATAAGTATGTATGTCCTGACTCGAGTGTTTATGTTTTATTTTACGCTCGGGTCAGCCTGAGTTGCAGTTCAGTCATCATCCCGGAGCTAGGACTTCTGTAGATCCTTTCAAGTTGTTGGCTTCTTTCTGTCCGCTATCTTATTTATGAAATCAAGACTTTGGGATTTTTATTTGATGATTTAAACTATATTTGGGATGGAAGACTTTGTAATTTGTATTTGTTGAGACTATTTATAGTGGCTTCATGAACCACTAAGTATTTTTAAATTCCGCTGCGAGTATTCTGATTCTCTGTCTGTGATTCTGTGATTAATTATTTACTGTATATTTTGAGATTTGCCAAATTTATTTTTTACAACGCGGTATTTTGAACAATTCAAGTCCGACATGTGCGGATGCGAATGGTTGAAAACACCGGGTCGTTACAAGAAGCCTCAGATCGCATCAGTCATGTTCGTATCCGTGAAGCGGCCTCGGTTCGCACCGATCAAGTTCGTATCCATCAACAGGGATGCATTCCGTATCGATCGACTAGATCCTACTTCGTATCCATCTAGTTCGAAACCGTCAATAAGCGGTTACTCGAATCCATCAGGCAACTGCTTTTGCATCCATCAGATTATCTTACTTCATATCCATCGGACAATGATTGCTTCGTACCCATTAGAGGCTTTTGTTCGAATCCATATATGATGACTTGTTCGTATCCATCGAGTCAAAGGAGCTTGGATTGACACGATGACTTTCGATGCGAACACGGCGAAATCTCTGGAGCGACTCAATCAACGCGGTGAAAGGGGTGGATCGACACGAAGAACGCATGCCACGTCAACTTGCTAGCACATGCCGTCATCGATTCGAAATGATGGATTCAAATCAGATAGCCAATCGAAGGACTCAATCTCGTATCGATCATAACTCAAGATCCACCGATCCAAATGCTATGAAATTTTCACAGAAGATTGTATACAAGCCAAAGATTGCTGCCACCAAGTTTCAGCTCCATTGGACACGATCTTGATCGATACGAATTGATTTCATATCGATAACAGATTGAGTCGAAACTATTCGGGATCGATCGCGTGGACCCACTCACGTGCCAAAAGGAGTCTTTCGAAGTTTGAGTGAAATATCAGCCTCCTATGCCTATAAATAGAACCCCAGAGCATACAAAAAAGGGATCTTTTGATTCTCAAGCGCCCAGACTCTGCCGAATCGAGATTCGCATCCTAATCTTGCTGTTGTATTCGAATTCCAAGCTGTAGTTTACCGTTGATTGCTGTAATCAAGCGTAATCGTTAAAAGAGAATCAATAAAGTCATAAAAACTTCATAGTGGACGTAGGCAACACACCGAACCACTCTAAATTGCTTGTCTGTGCATTTATGTTACTGTTTGTTAGAGTATTTGTTAGATAATCTTCATTTTAAATTTATATTCTTCACTGTTATCTCTTCAAAAAACTTCCGAAAGAGTGTGTGCCCATTTTGGTACAAATAGGTAGAGCTTCTTAACTCTTATTTACACCATTACAAGTTGTCAAAGCTCAATTTTTATCAAGTTTGGATGACCAAGGAATTATTAGATTTGAGTTTATTTTTTGTTCTATGAACAATGGAAAAATGTTTGTTCAAAGAGTGATTTTGGGTATCAAATCAAATTATTTTGGCTTCTAAATTTCCTAGTGAGTTCCATGGACTATTATCTCCGTTTGATAAATATGTTGTGATTTTATGGTTGAAAACATGATTGGTGATGATATTTGTTGACATGGTTGAGTTTTAATAAATTCTATGTTTTAGAATCCTCTTCACCATAAAATTCATATTAAATTCATATTAAATTTTAAAATTCCCAAATTTTGATATGTTGTTCCTGACATTATACAGCACATCTTTCCAAATTTCATGAATTTTGTTGAGTTTTGATGTGTTAAATGTCATGGTTTCCGCAAACTTTTCCTATCAGATCTCATTCTTCTTGAATAAAGATGACTCATCAAAAATGATACGATGAAAATTCACAACCTTCTTCGTTTTCAAATTCCATAACAAATAGCCTTTTACATCATGCGTATAACTAAGCAAAATCACCTTGAAAGCTCTAAGCTCAAGCTTATCATTTTTCGGATCATGCACATAAACCGGACTACTAAATACACAAAGATAACCTAAGTCAATGCTCTTTCCCTTCCATACTTCCTTCATAATTTTGTTACCAGTAGCCCAGCATGGAATTGATTAATAATATGCACCGCGGCTGACTTAGCTTTGGCTCAAAATCCCTTAGACAGACTGGATGTCAGTCTCAAGCATCGAGCTTTCTCTGGTAGAACAATATCATCGTCTTTCATTCTTCCTCCACTACACCAAATCATCTAATTTGCAATGCTTATTTCTTATAATATCTAACAGTTATTACCGTTATCAAATTTCAACCATTATATCTGTTCCTTCTAATTTGCCATGGTTATAAATGTTGGGATATTTTTTAACAATGTAAATAATACAAAACTTATTGGACAAATCTATAATTTCCCTTCTTCTTATTTTACAACGTGCCCATGGCCCCTTGGTCACATTTTTTGCTTTTCCTAAACTGTTAGGGTTCCTCCAATTGCAAAATCGATGCAGGTAAATATTTGCTCTAATTAATCTCTAAATCGATGTTTCTTTGTCCGCACGCCTTATCATTCTATTTCTTTAAACTGCTGTGGTTTTGTATTCGTTTTTCCTTTTTGGGCTGCTAGGGCTTCTTCCAACTACAACATTCATTTTTTTTAAATTAGAAGGATTTATTCTTGTTTATCTATATGATTGCTAAAAATATTTTGTTTATTGGGAGATTTAACTAAAAATGGATCTAATGTTTGTTGGATAAATGTGATCATTGTATTATTGTCTCATCGTCAGATCTTCTCACTAATGCTAGTTATAATGATGGGTAAGTGGTAAAAAAATTAAATTTTTGTGATTATCTAAAAAATCCGATTAATTGCGAGAGAAAAATGAGTTCTATGTTAAAAAATTAGGGTCTGTAGTTGGTCCAGGAAGGAAGTGGCCAACTATTTACTAGCAATATATCACTTGTTTCCTTTTTATTTTACTAAAATATATCATATATCTTTTTTCAGTTTATAAAGATTTTTTATTATCTATAATTGATCCAATTTGGATGACAATGACATTTGAATGAAATTTGAAGCTCTAAGTACTTTAAAGTAAACAACAACTATTTTTTATTTTACGCATTTTTAGTTAAAACTCTCATTGCTTCCGAAACCTAAAAGTAATTTATATACTATAGACAAAATGCAGCCTTATTTTCAAAAAGAAATACTAAATATAGCACGTTATTTTTCCCAAAAAACAAACTTAAACTGTAATCCCACATATAAGATAAGAAAATGAGTTTGGTTAATTTTCCAACAATGAGAAAATACATTAAATATTTTATAACAAGGTTATATCCTGGTGAAAATGCATAAATAAATAATGATGAACTAATGTTAAATTCAACATATTTGTTATTGAATTTGTGTACTCTAATTATATAACATGGTACTTATTGAAGTATATACTACAAATTAATTACCGATGTCCTTCATTTATTTGATTAAATTTTACCTATTTCAAGCGGATATTGGTAATAACATAGAAAAAAGATAACGTTAACAACCGACATTATAGTACAATGTTAATTTTGATATATTAAAAATTAATATGTATAATGTTAATTTTGATCCCAGTCATTTTGCCTGTATTGATTATAAGGAATCAATTTAATATTAAATTTGTATATAGCATTTATATTGGCATGTTGATGTGACTAACTTCTCTCTTGTTTACTCTGTATCACATATATGCTATTATCGGTTTTCATTATCATTAAAAAAATTCATAATGTTAGACTATTTTTCATATTACATAGAAAGAGCTAGAGTGCTTCAGGATCTACAAAAAAATAAGTAAAGAGAGCCATTAAAGCCTGAAAATTTAAGATTACTACCATTTGCAAATTTAAAAGCTATATATATATATATATATATATATATATATATATATATAAGATATACATAAAACAAATTGCCATTTAGTAATTTATGATTGTCATAGTTAAATAAGGCAAAGAATAACTGTGGCGATCCAAAAATTTTGGATATTTAAAATGGAAAAATTCAAATGATTTTAATTATTTGAAAGGTAGTTTAACTTGAGTTTCAAATGTCATTATTATTTAGCAATAAAGTTATTGAATTTAATATGTGAAATTGGATAAAATATTGAATCTTCAGTTTTAGGCCTGTTAAAAATAATTTAAAGCCTTAAAAATTTATATTGATAATACTAAAGATAGCAGAAGTGTTAAAATTGAATTTGGAAGTGTTTTATTCAGTTTTAAAAATATGTTGTTTAAATTGAATTTAAAAATAGCCTTCCGAGGCATAGTCTTCGATTTCGATGAAACCAATTCCATCGGATCCGTAATATTGTATCATATAGGATTTCAACTTTCATAGTGTTTAGAGTGATCGCTTGGTCATACGGTTGATAAATGCGCTGAAATCTCTATTGAAAATTTAATTCAATAACTGGGTCCAAAAATCTATCTTCTCCATGCGATCGAGTTTGGACTCGAAACCTTTTCCATTGTGCTCGGAATAGGCGTATAACCTTATGACGACCAGCGGCATGCCTCAATAAGAATTCAAAATTTTAGATGGTGATTTTGAGATGATTTAAATTTAACTATTTAAATAATATTGATATTTAAATCATTATGAATCTTTTTTCTCAAACACGTGTTCCATTAATGTAATGTGTGTCCATCTTGATTACACGCATTCCCCTTCTCTTTTAATACAATAAAAAAACTAAGTCGTAACCCTTTTCACCCCGGATTCAAATGGAAAATATGTTCGATTTAAAAATTAAAGAAGAAAATATATATGTGACGACCTGGAATTTTGAGCAATATCAATTTAATAATCTTTGTTAATAATTAAATTGATTTGATCATTTTACGTTATAAACTGACGAGCTAAAATTCTTTTAAAGGTTAATAATAATAATTTGATAATATCTATCAACATTTTTCCTAACAATATAAAATAGGCAAGTTTAATTCTTTTTAAAACTAATAATATTTTAATTTGGGAATATTTATTTTAGCAATTTAAAATTGGTAATATTTATTTTTCCAAAAATTAATCAAAATATTTTCTATTTATAATATATATATATTGATATATATTGTAAATAGGAAGTCTCTAATGTAATAAAAGCTTTATATTCAAATTGTAATATATGTGTATATATATATATATATGAATGTATATATTGTGATTTGAGATTGTGTTTTAAAATTCAATACAGTAATTTTCAAATCTAATGTTAAAATGTTTTTCATTTATAATGTATATATTTGTACATATACTAGAAATGGGAAAAATTATATTGTTTTGAATTTAATAAAGTGTTTTCAAACTTTAATATATAATTTGTAATTTGAAATTTAAATTTGACTTAATACTTAAAAATGATATTTGAGATTAAAATTTTAATGACAAGAATAATTTCTTATATATATATATATATATATTAAGCTTTTGTTTTAAATAAGAATTAAATTTGAAGTTCACTTTTAATTGTTTTCAATATTCTTTCATTTAATTTTAACATGAGATAAGCTTGTTTTAAAATTTTATATGAAGAGTTAAATTAAAATAGATATCTCAAGCATATAAACCTTAAATTGAATCAAAAATATAAGTTATTTATAAATGTTTACATGAATTTTCTTTTGAATATTTATTAAAATCTAAAGCTTGTTTATTAAAAGATAAGCACATTTCATAATCATATAAATATTACATAATTACATACATATTCATATTAAATGCAAGGCTTAAAATAATTATAAAAAAATTAAAAACACTTGTAAACTTTTTTTAATGTATGTTAATGACACTTGTGAATCATTGTGCATAGCTGTAAGTTAACTAAGGCCTTAATGGGACAAATGTCATCCTCTTGATATTTTAATTTAAAATTTAAAATTGTAAAATAAGAAGAAGAGTTTATTTTCAGCTAAAAATCTTTTCTCCATTTTCAACCCAAACATAATACAAAACAAAGATAAAAAAAGAAAGAAAATCTGAAAACTGCAAAAAAAATCTAAAATAAGAATGAAATCTGGAATCAAGAACTTCAAGTACAATCAAAGGGCAAAGGAAATTCAACATAAACCTTCAGCTTTTCAAATTCAATCAGCATGAAAAATTGGAATCAACAGCATCAGGGTTATTTTAACATGCAGAAGAAAATTCAATAAGCCTGGAAAACAAAATAACAGTTTCTGTCTTCTGCATTATAAGGTGAGTAAATGATTTTTTTTTAAACAGTTTAAAACCTGGTTCAAACTTGTTATTGTGATGGATATCATGATGTTATCTGAAATATTTGATTCAAATTATATTCATGTTTGAATTGTGAATAATTGATTTCCTATGAAGTTAAAACATACGCTCTGTGTAAAATAATAGGTTTACAATTTTATAATAAATTCAGTAACTAGATTTTGAATTCGAATTGGACTTTGATTTGTAAATAGAAGTTATTTGTAATCAAGTAATCTATCGTCTAAAAATAATTACAGGTTTTAAAGTGAATAATTGGCTCTGAATTTTTGAGTTTACAATAAATTTTTAATTTGGTTCAAAAATTTATCAAATTTTTTTTAAGTTTTGATTACATAAATCATGGATTTTAATGGTTGAAATATGATTTTTAGATTAGTATTTGGAGTGGATTCTTGGTTTGTCTATTTTGGACATTTTGGTCAATTAATGGCGAACGGCGGCAAACTAGTGGTCGGGGTTGAGCATGAAGGTCGAGGGGATGTTGTAGTTCATCAGAAAAATGCTCTGGGATTTTATCGATGATCGAGTTGGCCGATTATTGATGGATTAGGGTTTAACACCGTGTGACTATCGACGTCGTTCACTTGGATTTCGCGGCGACTAGGGGCTACCGGAGTCGAGCGCGAGGGGTTCTAGAGGTGCTGGAAGTTGCGACGTGGCTTCGGGGAGGAGGGCGTGGCGTCTCGTGGCAAGGATCGTCGGCGGCGAACTGATTTTGTTGAAGTATGGTTCATGCAGTGTTGGGTTTATGGTCGAAATTTTGACTCTCGATAAAAACTCGATTTCTGGGTTTCGATTGTTGATGTTGTGGTCGAGAGTGACTTGTCGAAGTCACGGTGATGATCCGGGTATTGGTGCATGATGCACGCATGAAGATGTTTCAGTGGAATTTGGGTTTTGGGAAGGAAGAGGTTGGAGCTCGAAGTCTACTTCGGGTATGTGATGTTTGGGCTCGAAGCAGGGAATTAAGGTTTGGGGTAACTTGGGGTTTTTGCCTGATTACTCAAGATCGACTCAGGTTCTTGCAGTGGGTTGCTCGAGTTTTTGTTGAGTAGGTTTTTGTTTTGGTTTAGGAAGTTCAAAATTTTTTAAAAATTTAACATTAATGTTTTAAAAGTTTTGAAACAAAGATAATATGATTTTGTAGATAATTCAAGTTTTAAAACCAAAGGTAAAACAAGTTTTACTTATAAAACTAAATTTGTTTCGACGTTAGGTTTTAAACAAATTCTTATATTTTGAAATATAAAAGTTTTAAAAATAAATAAGTGGATTTTAATAATAAGGTTTCTATTAAATTTTATTAAATAACTTTGGCAAGTTTTTAGAGATTTAAAAGTTTATTTTGAATGTTTAAATTGTTTTAATTAAAATTGATTTCTAAAGTATTTTATTTCAAATAAGTTAAATAATTAAGATTTAGAGATCGATTAAATAAGGATTATCTTTGGTAATTTAGAATTTTGATTAATTTAAGGATAAAGAAATATATGAAGATAATTAAGATAATTAAACTATTATTAATAATTAAAGTGTTATTGGTTAATAAAAATAATCTAATTAAGATAATGATTTGCTTAATTAAGAATCTTTATAAAATAGTAAGTTAAAGAATCATTTAATTGAACTTAAATGATTAATTAAATAATTAATTAAGTGATTAATTAAGATAATCACTTATGGATTAATCTAGGGTAATTACTTGGTAAAGTAATTAAGTGATTAATTAGTGGAGGTAATTAAGTAAAAGGGAAATTATTTAACAAAGTAATTAGAGGTTAATTACTTTATGAAAATAATTAAGAGAAAGTGGTTAAGGGTTAACCACTTGTGTTATTAATTAAAGGAATTAATTAATATAATTAATTAAAGGTTTAAAATTATTTATTAATTGAAGACTAACTAATTAATAAAAAGGATCAAGAGAATTTAATAGTGCGATTAATTACTTGTTAAAGTAATTAATAAGAAACAAATTTAACTAATGGAAGAAATCATTAATTAATGGAAATAATTAATTAATTGTTAATTAATAATTAAAGAATAATTAATCTATAATTAAGTTTTGATTACCAAATGTAATTAAAGAGTAATTAATTAAATGTGATTAATTAAAGAGTCATTAACCATAAGTGTTTAATTAAAAGTAATTAATCCAGTGTGATTAATTAAAAAGTGATTAATCAGGTATGATTAAAGGATAATTAAAGAATAATTATCAGGGTAACTAAATAATAATTGATCAACGATGATTAATTTAAAGGGTAATTAAGAGATAATTACTTGGTATAATTGAGAAGTAATTAATCAAGATGATTAATTAAAATTATAATTGAGGAATAATTACTTAAAGTAATTAAGTAATAATTAATCAAGGGAGATTAGTTAAAGTGGAGAATTAAGGGATGTTTAATTGATTAATTTGTAATTAATTAATGAATAAGTAAGTTGGATGAATCATAATCCAAGTGATTAAGTAAGGAATTAATTTAATTAAGGATCAATTAAATTATTTAACTTTGGATCAAACCTTGTTTATAAATGATTAATGATTGGAAGATAAATATCATTGGATGAGTTAATGATATTGGATGATATTGAATGTCATTGGTTGATATGTAATGATATGAATGTGATGTATCTGAGATGTGATATATATGCTGCTTTGTGATATGTGTGGATGAATTTGATAATAGTGGATTATCTATATGTGTGTTATGAATCATCAATTTATGTTAAGTGATATTTTGAATATCTACTGTTTAAAACCCTTAAGTACAACTTGGATATTAAAATGGTGTTTTGGATTCGGTGAGACCAGGATCGGCTTTTATATCCGAAAGCCACATCGATCCAAATTAAACGTTAGGTCGTAAATCCAAGTGGAGCTTAGTGAAGACTTGAAGTATAAGAACTATTCGTCAGTATAACTCTGGGGGTGACTCCGAGATGAGTTTGACGGAAATAGTACTTACAGGTTCGAGATGGTGATTCAGAGTGCAAGGACTATGGTCATTGACTCTGAGGGCGATTCCAAAATAAGTGCAACGAGATAGTGCCTTCGGTTTCGTTCAAACCCGGAATGGACTTGTATGGATTGAATGCTTTTAGAACATCATCAGGTGGACGATGAGCATTCTAAGATAAATGTGTCCTATAAAGGTAATCGCAGCATCAATCCTCGTTAACCGGGAATGGCTAAAACATGGGAGGTGCAGCAAGGTTAAGTGGGTCATGCCCAAGTAGGACGAGATTTACCCCTGTCTAGATGTCCCTTTTTATTTCGGCTGTATGGGCGGTTGGATCTGCAGCCAACTGCGGGGTGGTCTTGTTTGGAACTATTCAGTAAGGAATGGTTCCGGCCTTGTGTTGCAGGGGATTGGGAGTAATCCTTGGTATGGTGATCCGGGCCACGTACTGTGACGGGCGGTACCCCAGTAGCCCTACCATTGTTGGAAACCCATTCTTCCTACGAGACACTACGGTTTTGTTTGTATTACCCACTTTTGTGGCTAGTAGCTGGAATTAAATCATGTAACAATTTCGGCTATTTCATATTTACTTGAAAACCCTAGGCACTATTATAATATCACTGGATTTCCTACCAAATGTTTTGGTTAGCGTAAGGTAAATTTTTTTTCATGTTTATGTGTGGGAAGTCTTACGTGATACCTTTCTTTTCAAAGGATTTTCTAAAGTTAAGCAATTTAAACCATTTACTCACACCAGACCCCTGTCGGACCCGAGTGTTTATTTTCTATTTTGTTAAACTCTTGGGTACTCATATTATGTAGGAGTATTCAAGTGATTCAGGTATCCTTGATGAATTTTGGAGGAGCTTTGGAGTAGGAGGCTTCAGCGTGTAGATATATAGTTAGAGTTTCCGCTGTGTTGTTATTTTGTATGATGTTCTTGTATTGTACATTAGACAGAAATGCTATAACTGTCTAAATTGAGATGTATAGTTGTGTACTCAGATGTATATGATACTTTAAATATGTTATATATTATATTTCATTCGCTCCGCTGTGAGATTCTGATGTGTTGTTGTTCTTTCTTCTCTTTCTTTTCTCCTTCTATCTCTTTCTTGCTTAAATAGTGATGCGTCTTTCTGGTGAGAGAAAGTCGGGTTGCTACAATATAACAATGGTCGATCCTTAGTTTTTAAAAAATATATAAAACAATTAGCAAAAAATTCGCCTCTCCCTCTTTTATCCATATCGATTCATTCCTCAATTTGATACCACAATTTTAGATTGCGAGCTCCTTTTTCATTCTTGCCCGATTTGCCCAATTTAATTGCGAATCGCGAGTTCACCACCAGCCTCGTGTGGATAGAAAGGAATCACTATCAAATACATTTTGGTTTGGTGGCGGAGATTTATTCTCTTAGCTTAACACCCTTCTCTGAGACGTACGAGCTCAGAGTTTATGTAGTTGATGGTTACTATTGATACATTCCCAATTTGGTAATGTGGCATATGAAGTGCTACTGATCATTTGTTGATCAAAGCATGGCTTTGTGAAAAAGCGTAGCTTTGAGGATGAGACCTCATCGAGCCTCACAAATCTGTAATGGTCAAAACAGAAAAGATGCGGCAAGGTTTCAGGGGTAGCTCCCCCAGGGTATGACCATTCCTTCTCGAAAAGGGTGGTATCATGGTATGGAGCCCAGATACTTATTCATGTGGACGGTGTAGTATATTTATTACTGTGTGATGTTATTGGTGTAGAGGGCCCTCGGATAAAGGTCCCAAAGGACCAAGGGTGGCATATCTTAGGTTTTACTTCCCGGGAAGGGGTAACCGGCCTTGTGTTGGCAGAAAGCCGGGTAGGTTCTCGGGGCGTCCCTCCATAGGCGTTCCCATGTGGCAATAGGAAGTTCCTTAGCCTGACCATTTGTTGGAAATCCAATCATCCAACACGCGCCGTGTACGGTTTTAGTTGTAGAACCTGCCATCTAACATGGTAGCTATAGTAGGCATACTATAATGGTACGTATGCCGGCTATGATTAATATTATACTTTCGAAAATATTTTCTACATTATGCACTAATAATAATATTAAAGAGTTTTCTCGTATAAAGTATATTTGACTACCATAAGGAGAAATCTCCCCCAAGTGTACGATTGCATTGTGTGTGTGCCGATGGGCCTTATGGTAGTTTCATTTTCCAAAAAGCATTGCGGATTTCAAATTTAAATTCTTTTGTTTGTTTTTAAAAGATAAACTGTTTTTGTTTGCTCATACCAGTCCCATGACTGACCCGGAGTTTATTTTTCCTTTCCTAAACTCTGGGTACCCACATTTACCACACAGGCAGTCTAGAGCTAGGTTTTTCAGATAGTAGATATAGATGTTGATTCGGTAGCTTTCAGCTTTCTCTTTGGTATTCCTTGGAGACTTTGGATATGGAAGTCTTTGGTTAGGACGACACACCAGTCTTGCTTAGCTTGGTGAAACGTGATGGTGGTTCGAGCTAGTGGTTGGGAGTTTTAGCTTTGGAGCATTGAATTGGAGTTGCAGTTTGATATTGGAGTTATCACTTTTGCTATTCGTTTTCCGCTGTTGTTTATTGTCTCTGGTATTCTTGTATCATATTGATATCATTGTCGTATATCATTGGATATTGTATTCGTTGGAGTTGTATATGATATTCATTTCTTTTCTTCCGCTGTGTTGTTATACTTAATGTGTTATAAGCTCCGGCGAACTAGAGTCGACGTTTGGATCTGCGGCATTGGAATACGAGTGTCGTATTCGGTGTCGATTTTTGAAGATCGAGTCAGGGTCGTTTCTGCGACACACCCTACAAAGAATAATCGATGATATCGGCTTGAGAATGTTAAATAGGTAATACAGAATATAAATAAGCAACAGATATCAATGAATAGAAATTGGCGACCCATGCTAATGAGATATAAAAGGAAACACATGAAAATAAATAGTAATTGGCTAAATGTACCGACAAAAAGAAAATATTTGGTGAAACACGCTTGAAAATGAATAATAAGAGACACATGCTAAAGATGGATACGATGATTGATCATACTCTGGACATAGTCAGAAGTATAATCATAACTCATTGTCTTTAATATACATAGGTATATGTCTATATCACACACACCATAACTAGACGGAAGATTGAAGAATACACCTTCTCTACGACACTACATACGTGGTTGGTGAACATGGCTCATGTATTCCACCAATATGGCTCCTACAGTCTTAGCTACCTCGATGGATATCGTGACTCATATCCATCACTTGTCACAAACACCTATATGACTATGCTATGCATTGGTCACGACCATAAACGTGCCCTAAAATGGTAGTAGACAGTTGGCCTGGGTGACACATAAGGGCTATACAATTGCTGATACACAGCTATACAATTATCGACACATGGCTATGAGTGTCACAGATCTAGGGAGTCACCATCACGATTAGGTCGTTAGGATGAATACTAGCAAATCTGGTTCAACTTCCATAAAATAAAGAAAGTCAGGCGGTGAATAGAAAAATACTAAATATATGTAATATAATAACTCTTGCGAACACACAACATGATATATGCCGACACACGGTAAATATATACGACTCACCGCAGTGAGCCTTACCGTACATAGTAAATCACCGTATGAGTGTGATCCAAAAGCATAAAATTACCAAATAAATAACATAATGGCTTCTCATACCACCATGTGTTACTAGTCTGTTTATATAGTGCTCATACGTCACACATGTTCCTTTAGTATTCTGTATAATGAGTCCATAAAATAACCGAAGGAATAATACCGAAAGTCTCATACCAGATGGAATTATAACTCTGTTTATTTAGATTTCTCATCACATAGAATTAAATATCAGAATATCAAATAGAAGGATGTTAACAACATATGAAATCACATCAACTAATTAAAATAGATATGGTGAATCACTTGTATAACCCATTTATATATATATATATGTATGTATGTATGTATATATGTATATATTGAAAAATATATTCATTTTGTTTATTCAATCTCAGTATAAGATTCAAATACAAAATCCAGTTCCAAATCATTTCTATACACATTTTCCAAAACTTCCAAAATAACTTTATAAATCAAAATAATTATAGAATCTATTTAATAAATTTTTCTATAACTGAGTGATAATTTAGAATAAAATTATAAACCCTAAAAATAATACTTTCCATTTCTAACTATAATTTATAATTCAAGACCTTCACTATATATTCATATCTCTAATAGCTTATATTATCAATAAATCGATTTCGAGTCACTAAAATGTATATACAAAAAGGGGTTCATATTATAATACTCTAAAAACCGTTAAAAAATATTTCATAATTGGTTTGTCTTCAAAATAAGCACATATACTCAAAATTCCATTTTCGAAAATATCACTTAAATCCTATTCATTAAACATACACTTTACCAATAAATTCCTTTTCGAAAATATTATTAAAATCTTTCAATTGAACAAAATCGTAAAATAAATCAATTCCATACTCAATTACTTTTATTTATTTTTAAATAAATTTCAATCAAATTTTAAAATCCAATAATTAATTTTCTGAAGCTTTCCAAAATATTTTAATAAGGGAAACTCCATAAATCATCTAAAATTAAACCATAAAGTAAAATTCTCCAAAATCAATAATAATCATTAATATAATTTTTTTATGATGTAGCCAAGCCGAATTCCATCGAATTTCGGCTATCCATGTAACATCCCTGAATTTTGGTCAAGATAATTTGGTAATTAATTTAATTTTTGAAATTAAATTATGAATTTATTTTGGAGTTAATTTGAAAATGTCCAAAATAAAAAAAAATTAGATTATAAAATAGAAATTTGATTTGGAATTTAAGGATAAGTAGTTTATAAATGGATATGGAATTTTAAAAGTAAATGTGTTGGTAATAAATAGAATTATAAAGCTTTAAGTTAATCAAAGTTTGGTTTCTAAATTTTAAAATATATATTAATACTTGGAAGATGTAATTTGTGAATTAAAGTAATAATTTTTCAGGGATTATTTTTAAGTTAAATCCTCTTATATAAATAAATGTGATTATCTATTTTCAAATCATTCTTTTCCTTTAAAAGTTGTGCAAATAGAAATGATAAGAAAAATATGAATGTAAAATACATAAATGTATATATGTAAATGTATTGAACTAAATGAAAATTATAATGTGAAAAATGATTGAAATAAATTTTACTTGTGCAAATGAGAATGCATATAAAGATAAAAACATAAGCATATGATAAGTTTTAAAATATAGAATACAAAAGGTGTAAATTTGTTAACTAAAGGGTTTAAAAACAAAATTTACAAAAATATTTGAATCAAGGGTTTAAGCATAAAAATGCTACATGTGAAGATTTGTAAAAAGATAAGAAAACATAAATTACAAATGTAATTAAAATGGACAAGTGGCAAGGGAATTAGGTTCTTTTGAATTAAATTTGGAAAACATGCAAAAGGAAAAAGATTGAAGTCAGGCTGTTCTATTCTAATTTCTCAAGCCCGAGAAACAAGAATTCGAAATATCTCCAATCTAAAGTCTGGAATGAATTCAAAATCTTCAACCTAAAAACTAAATCAAAGATCAAACATCAAAACCCAATTCTAAAAGCTTAGATTACAGTCTAGAAATTAGACCAGAGCAAATGCAAATCATCAAAGTGCAGATCAAAGCAAACTTAAATCTCAAAGCCAGGAGAATTCAAATCAATTCAGTTATCTGAAAATAGAAGATTAAGCAAAACAGTTTCAAGGCAGGCAAATTGAATCAAAGAAAAGTTAAAGTAGTTCAACATTAAGAGCAACACAGGGTTTTCAAAACTCAAGATTTTGTCCTCTGTTCTTCAATCTCTGGTGAGCAAGCCATTTGAACTGGATGTATCCCTTGATGGTTGATCTATACTTGAAGGTGCTATATAATTGTGCTTGTGCGAATATATCTGCATGTATGTATATGCATGAAAATGGTTGTACATGTTGAAATGGATATAGGTTCTTTTCTCCGTTGATACACAACTATCCCATTCAAATAAAAATAATCAAGATCACTTGCTCCAATTCCTGTTAGGCTAAGATTATTTAAAAGAAAATGTTACATTAAGAATGTAATCTTATTTTTAAAAATTATTTGAAGTAATTCAGCAAATTATTTCAAATAGGAAAATTTTCAGAGATGATCAAGATAAATCCAAAAAATTTATATCTGAATTTCAAAGTTTGGATTATATGAATAAATTCGTAATAGGAAGTGGTGAATTTTAAAAATAAAATGATGATTTTTAGTTTGGTATCGGCTGTGATATTAAGAGATCAACTGCGTGGGGAAATTCGTCAAATTCCGACAAATTGTTACAATTTGATGGTTGTGATTCTTGGTGAAGCTAGCTGGAACATCGGTGGATTTGAGAAAAATATGAATTGAATTTATAAAATGCTATGGCGATAGGAATTTGTCGATCTAGGGTTTGACAGTAGCTTTTAGCTGAAGGTATTTCAGTAGAACTGCATTCTCGTCAGGGACTTTAATTCGATCGCACCTAGAGGAAATTGTTTGTGGGTCGATGGGATAGCTTTGGTCATGGTGTCTAGGTCGTCGGTGGACGAGGTCGATGGCACAGGGTGGATTTAGGTTGCTGGGTTGGGTTTCCATGTCGAGCTGATAGCTCAATTCGATTTCATGATGAATTCGTTGGTGTGGAATGGTGGATGTTTGCGCCAAAATTGGTCACAAACACCCAAAGTCGTGAAAGCACCCGTTTGCGTATTCAATTTGATAATAATCAACACAGAATTCAGCAACAATCAATATAGAATTCAGTTCTAAGTAACAAATCACAGTAATTCACGAACAACGATCACAAACAAAGGATTTATAGTGGTTCGGCGTTCGCGCCTACGTCCACTTTGAAGGTTTTCTCTTAATTGCTTTGCTTGATTAAATCGATTACAACGGATTACAGCTGACAATTGCTTTGAAATCTGAATACAACAGTGATTATGATAGATAGACTTGAATCCGGCAGAGTCTTGGCGTTCAATGGCAGAAGTTGTCCGAAGATCCCCCTTTCTGAAGGCTTCAGGGTGCTATTTATAGGCGTTGGAGGCCCAGATCTTGCTGAAACTTCGTGAGACTTCTTCTGGCACGTGAGTGGGCCCACGCGACCGACCCCACCAAATTTCGTCTCGATCTGACATCGGTTCGAAGTGATTTCGAACCCATCAAGAAATGGTCCAATCGAGCTGAAACTTGGCAGGAACAATCTCTACCTTGTATGGAAGCTACTGTGAAAATTTGGTTGCATTTGGATGTGTGGTTGAGGAGATATGATCGGTTCGAAATGGTGTTTCTCGGTTGGCTGTGGAGTTCAAACCCATGACTTCGAACCCATGAGTTCGAACCCATGAGTGCACGTGGGTTTGCAGTGACGTGGCGCGTATCTTTCGAATCGATCCTAACTTATCTCCGAGTTGACCGCTTTGACTCCGTGAACTACGGCGGACACGTCATCCAAACCAATTGACTCGGTGGGTTCGAACTAAGGATTAGTCCTGGCTTCGAACATGACCGATTCGAATCAAGGAATCCCTATGGGTTCGAACTTGATCGGTTCGAACTGGGTCGCTCGATGGGTTCGAATTAAGGGCTTGCATGGATTCGAAGTAAGGGTGCGAAGCTGAGTGAAGTCATGGATTCGAAGGTAGGCCATTGTGGTGGATTCGAAGGTGATGGAGTCGAAGGCGATGGAGTCGAAGCAGGTACTAGCTGATGGGTTCGAACGTGGCTTGGGTTCGAACTTCATGGTTTCGAAGGCAAGGGCGTGGATGGGTTCGAACTAGATGGGTTCGAAGGAGAGACAGTGGATGGGTTCGAAGCAGAGACAGTGGATGGTTTCGAAGTACTCCAGTGCGATGGGTTCGAAACAGACAGTGACCACCTTTCTCACTTTGAATCCATCCTATCTTGAGCATACGAACTCGGATTGACTTGAAATTTGAAATGACGACTCCTACGACCTTTCTTGTCATGTCCTATCAATTGTGGCTTGATCCGGACTTGGACAAAATTCATCGATATCCATAGCAAAGTGAAGTATAACCAATCTCTGAGACGAACTGTCTTTCGTTTTCGACCAATCTTTTGGTATCACGGCTTTGCCAAAAAGCGGGATAACATTTTGCCCCCCAAAACATGCCTTGCGGTAGGAAGGTGTGTTTTGTAATGCCTTGAGTTGGATGTTCGTATCCGATCATCAACCTGTAAAGAACTTGATAATTTTATATGTCCTCAAATGACGATCGTTCGTGATCGAAATATTTAGGATGAAGCGCGGCCCTACGCGGTCAAGCGCGTAAATCCATGCTTCGATCTTTCGGGATCGAGTTATCTGTGGTGAAATGCGACCGTTCAAGGTCAAGCGCCCAACTTCAAATGACGACCGTTCGGGATCGAGTCATTCGAGGTAAAGTGCGACCGTGTGCGGTCGAGCGTATAAATCCATGCATCGATCGTTCGGGATCGTATGCTGCTTGAGGTGAATCGGGACCGTTCGCGGTCCGTGCCGTTCGTGGCATAGGATGAAATAGGACCGTTCGCGGTCGATGCTATTTATGGCAAAGGATTGAATGGGACCGTTCGCGGTCGATGCCGTTCGCGGCAATTGATTATCGTTCGCGACCAAGTGCCGTTCAAGGCGAATGGTGACCGTTCGAGGTCGGATTTTATAATTAGTGAATCATGACCGTTCGCGGTCGGTGCCGTTCAAGGCAGAGAGTGATCGTTCGCGATCGTGTGCCGTTCGAGCCGGATTTGTGACCGTTCGCGGTCGGGTGTTGGACCTCAAGTGACGACCGTTCGCGATCAAGCCATTTGAGGCGTGGTGAGTTGTGACTGTTCGAAGTCGAGTGCCGTTCGAGGCGAATGAGTGTGCCCGGGGGGGACTTAATATTATCAGTGTTGGAGTCATTGTTTGGGGGAATTTTTCGAATCAAAGGCTTTGGCAGTTCGCTACCATGCAAGAGGTGCTCGTGGACCGTTCGCGATCCACGGGCATACAAGTAAATTTGCAAATATCAAAGCAATAATCATACGAATTCCACAACAGGAATGTTCACGTCAAGATCAAAGCAAGACGAGGATGTCAAAGCGTAAACTCTCACTATGGTGCGGTCTGTAGTCATTCAGAGCATGCCTATGGATCGTGCGCGATCGCTTACATGTGTAAATGATCTAACCGTGCTAGTGAGAGGTTTGCGACTTGTTCATCGCTTTCGACCTGCCCCCCGAGTTCAGGAGGGAATTTTACCTGCCCCCTGGATGAGCGTTCACTCCTTACCAGGTTGCTCAGAGGCCCCTATCTCTCTCTGGGATTGGATCAACATGCTCCAAGTGTGGGTGCCCCCTAGTTCTGGTGCTATGCCAGATGGTCCTGCTTCGTTCTGGACTCCATTGGCTCCTCTATTCTGTGCTCCAAACTGTCCTATCTGTTGAAATAAACTTTGAATCAACTCCTCTTGCTTCTTCATCATCGTCTCCATCTCGTCCCTTGTGATGTAGATCGACGGTTGATTCGCTCCTGAGGAAGCCTCCTGACTTCCTTGTTGTTCACTCCTTTCTAGCCTTGGCCTTCGGCTTGATTATCTCGTCATAATTTCCCAAATCTAAACTTTCAAACTTTCTCTGAATCAATTATCAACTGGTAGAACTCCTGAGTTCAATTCTCAATGAAAGCACCAAAATGTTTGCGCCAAAATTGGTCACAAACACCCAAAGTCGTGAAAGCACCCGTTTGCGTATTCAATTTGATAATAATCAACACAGAATTCAGCAACAATCAATATAGAATTCAGTTCTAAGTAACAAATCACAGTAATTCACGAACAACGATCACAAACACAGGATTTATAGTGGTTCGGCGTTCGCGCCTACGTCCACTTTGAAGGTTTTCTCTTTATTGCTTTGCTTGATTAAATCGATTACAACGGATTACAGCTGACAATTGCTTTGAAATCTGAATACAACAGTGATTATGATAGATAGACTTGAATCCGGCAGAGTCTTGGCGTTCAATGGCAGAAGTTGTCCGAAGATCCCCCTTTATGAAGGCTTCAGGGTGCTATTTATAGGCGTTGGAGGCCCAGATCTTGCTGAAACTTCGTGAGACTTCTTCTGGCACGTGAGTGGGCCCACGCGACCGACCCCACCAAATTTCATCTCGATCTGACATCGGTTCGAAGTGATTTCGAACCCATCAAGAAATGGTCCAATCGAGCTGAAACTTGGCAGGAACAATCTCTACCTTGTATGGAAGCTACTGTGAAAATTTGGTTGCATTTGGATGTGTGGTTGAGGAGATATGATCGGTTCGAAATGGTGTTTCTCGGTTGGCTGTGGAGTTCGAACCCATGACTTCGAACCCATGAGTTCGAACCCATGAGTGCACGTGGGTTTGCAGTGACGTGGCGCGTATCTTTCGAATCGATCCTAACTTATCTCCGAGTTGACCGCTTCGACTCCGTGAACTACGGCGGACACGTCATCCAAACCAATTGACTCGGTGGGTTCGAACTAAGGATTAGTCCTGGCTTCGAACGTGACCGATTCGAATCAAGGAATCCCTATGGGTTCGAACTTGATCGGTTCGAACTGGGTCGCTCGATGGGTTCGAATTAAGGGCTTGCATGGATTCGAAGTAAGGGTGCGAAGCTGAGTGAAGTCATGGATTCGAAGGTAGGCCATTGTGGTGGATTCGAAGGCGATGGAGTCGAAGGCGATGGAGTCGAAGCAGGTACTAGCTGATGGGTTCGAACGTGGCTTGGGTTCGAACTTCATGGTTTCGAAGGCAAGGGCATGGATGGGTTCGAACTAGATGGGTTCGAAGGAGAGATAGTGGATGGGTTCGAAGCAGAGACAGTGGATGGTTTCGAAGTACTCCAGTGTGATGGGTTCGAAACAGACAGTGACCACCTTTCTCACTTTGAATCCATCCTATCTTGAGCATACGAACTCGGATTGACTTGAAATTTGAAATGACGACTCCTACGACCTTTCTTGTCATGTCCTATCAATTGTGGCTTGATCCGGACTTGGACAAAATTCATCGATATCCATAGCAAAGTGAAGTATAACCAATCTCTGAGACGAACTGTCTTTCGTTTTCGACCAATCTTTTGGTATCACGGCTTTGCCAAAAAGCGGGATAACAGTGGATGCATTCATGTAGTTAATCATCGACTTATTGGATGCCTCTGAGATGAGCAATGGTGGCCGGAGCCACTGTGCATGTGCATGCGTGTGCATTAGTGACAGGTCTTACTGGAGATCGGGGAAGATAGTGAGGTTGCTCGGGTCTAGGCGTGGGTTTTTCTGTGTTCGACTCGAAGACTTGATGATTTCGCGTTTCATTCGTGAGTAACTTGAGTAAAAGTTTTGTCTGGCTCGAGTCTGTTTGATAGGTATTAGTTTTTCAAAATTGAGGACAAAATTTGTATAGGTTTTGAAATTTTGAAAAGGAAACAACAAGTTCAAAGTTTTAAAAGTTATTAAAATGATTAGTTTTTAAAAGAATGTTTAAGGATTATTTCAAAATTTGTTAAGTTAAATGCTTTACTTCATATAACCCTTGTTTTAAAGTTATTTTGAATAAATTAATTTATTGTAATTAAGTGAACAATTGAGAAAAGGAAATGTTTTAAGATAAATCAATGTAAATTTCGAAAGGTTATTAAATGATAACTAAAATAATAAGGATAAATGGTTTATCTTTTGATTTATCAAATCTTAAATAATTATTAATTTATGAAAGTAATTAAGGATAATTACTTAAAGAATAATTACTGATAAAAGGTAATTAAGATAAATACTCAATTAAAAAGTAATAGATTTATGATTAAAATTGATTAATCAAGTGATTAAAATTAATTTGTGATTTTTTAATGTAAGTGATTAGGGATGATCACTTATTGAAATTTTATTAATTTAATGGTAATTAATTAAGGGTTAATTAATTATGCAATTAACTTAAGGTTAATTTAATTAATGTAATTAATTAAGGATAATTAATTAAAGGATAATTACATAATTAAAGGTTGGTTTATTTATTTATTAATGGTTAATTATTAAACGATTAAGGGTTAATTAATTAAGATGGTTTGTAATTAACTAATATTAATTAACCAGGTTTAATAGTTTATTCATAAGTAATTAATCTGATTTAAATTAATTAGAAAATTAATTGATCCTACTTACAAATGTTTTGAATTGTATTGAATGTTTGAAAATGTTTGATATCTCTCCTGTGTGATGCTTTGTGATATGAACTGTTTTAATTCAAGCTGTGATGATTGTAATTTATTTTATCTGTGATGAATGTATATTATTTATCTGTGAATCTATGTATGGAAGATAAGCATTATAGGAATATACTCCTTATCGATATTGATATGCTTGAATATGTGATGATTGATGTTGTTGCACTATTGTGTAAAATCCCTGGACTACACCATACATACACAAATATGGATTGCACGAGGAAATTGGTTAAGGAACAGATTTTTAAAATGGTTTTAAAAGATAAATTTTTGAATCTAAAGTAGTTTTTGGAAACGGAATTGGGTTAAATATGAAAAGCTTTTGAAAAGAAGTTTCAAAAAAAAAAGTTATTTATTAAGTTTTGGAATTTAAATAATTTGATTTAAATTTGAATTCAAAATTTGAAATTTAATTCTACGTTTGGAAACTATGGTTTAAAAATGTTATACAAGTTATATATGGGTTAGACCATTTCAAAGGTATTAATTTGGGAATTTGAATTTAACTTAAGGGCTTTAACTCGTGCAAATATAATTGGATTTTTCCGAAACGAAAACTATTTTTTTCAAATAATAATAGATTTCATTTAAAGAAAGGATTTCCAATTTGTATCGAAAGATTTCAAATTTTAAATGAAAGTGTGAATTGTTTTGAAAGCTATGAAGGAACCTTTCTGAAAGATTGTTAAACTTTGTTTTTAAATCGTAGAGGATTTTAAATGGTGTATCTTTCATATATAAAAGATTTGAAATAGGAATTATTTTGAAAGTTATGAATGGATATTTGGAAATAGTTTTGAAAGCTATAAATTGAGTCTTTAGGTTAATAATTGGATGAGATAATCCAATTTGAAAAGGAAGTTGTTTTGAAAAGCTGTGAATGAATCTTTGTGAAATATTGGTGAACTTTATGATGTAAATCTTTTTGTTTAAAGATTTGTAAATGGTAATTTGTTTAAACCATTTAAAGAAAGATTTTTAGGGTTTAAATTGTGACTTAACTGAAATCCCATTATCCATATGTTTTTAAATATTGCGCTCATTTCGGTTTAGCCGGGAGAGGACCTTGTGTCATATAACCCATTTTGAATAATGACACGTCATTATGGATAGCATTTGAAGACCAGTGGTGAAGACCGCGTATTTTCGAGAACGAAATGATAACCTGTCGAATGATTCTGCGTCAATTAGCACCCGATATGGAGATCTTCGTATGTGATGGGGAGTCCGATCTGGATTGTGAATACCCAAATTGCAAGGGCATCTTCGGAAGTTCCTTCGGTTCTGTTCGAACCCGGAACAGACTCGTATGGATGTGTGTCTGACATTACACTTTGAGATGTAAAGTTGGTTTCTATCAAATACATTTCTGTTTGGAGGCGGAGATTTACTCTCTTAGCTTAACACCCTTCTCTGAGACGTATGCGTTCAGAGGTTATGTAATTGATGATTACTAGTGATAAATTCTCAATTTGGTAATGTACATATGAAGTGCTGCTGATCATTTGTTGATCATAGTATGGCTTTGTGAAAAAATATAGCTTTGTGGACGAGACTGCATTAGGACATCACTCCGCTGTAATGGTCGAAACAAGAAAGATGCCGCAAGGTTGCAGGGGTCGCACCCCTAGGGTATGTCCATTCCTTCTGGAAAAGGGTGGTATCATGGTATGGAGCCCAGATACTTAAGTCATGTGGACACTGTAAATGTATTATTGTGTGATGGTTGTGGTTGAGAGCTCTTGGATAAAGGTCGCAAACGACCGGGGTGGCATATCTTAGGTTTTACTCCCGAAAAGGGAGTAAACCGGCCTTGTGTTGGCAGAGAGCCGGGTAGGTTCTCGGGGCGTCCCTCCCGAGGCGTACCCATGTGGCCATGGAAAGTTCCTTGGCCTGACCATTTGTTGGAAATCCAATCATCTAGAATGTGCCCTGTATGGCTTTAGTTGTATAACCTGCCATCTACTTATGGTGGTTACCACTGTTTAGATGGTAGCTATAGTAGGCATAGTTCGAAATGTCTATGCTGACTGAGATTAATATTATACTTGTGAAATGTTTCCATTATGCACTAATAATAATATCAAAATGATTTTCGCGTATCAAGCATTTTTGACTGTCATAAGGAGAAATCTCATCCAAGTGTGCGTTTGCATTGTGTGTGTGGTGGGAGGCCTTATGGCAGTTTCATTTTCCAAAAAACATTGCGGATTTTAATGTTTTCAAAATTCTTTTGTTGTTTGTTTTAAAGATAAACTGTTTTTTTTTTGCTCATACTAGTCCCATGACTGACCCGAAGCTTACTGTTCCCTTCCTAAACTCTGGGTGTCCACAATTTTCCACACGGCTAGTCTAGAGTTGGGTTTTTCAGATAATCCAATAGTAGGAGTAGATTTGATAGCTTTCAGCCTTAGGATTTGGCGATCGAATTTGGATTGAATTGCTTCACTTCAACTTGATAGGGGTTCGAGCTAGCTTTGGATTGGAGATGGGGTTTTTAGAGTTTGGCATTGAAGACATTGTCATTCCGCTGCTGTTGTCTCTGTTATTATCTTGTATCTATCTTTGTATATCGATATCATTTGTATCATTGTTGTAGATCATTAGATATTGTATTCATTGAAGTTATATGATATATTTATTTTCTTCCGTTGTGTTGTTATACTTAATGTGTTATACGCTCCGACGAGCCAGATTCGGCGTTTGAATCTGCAGCATTCGATTACAGGTGAAGTACGGGTGCCGATTTCGAAGGTCGAGTCAAGATCGTTACAATGTATCAGAGCCGAAGGTTAAAACTTTAGCTCAGGAGTATAACACATTAGGTAGCTCATTAGAGATAGGGTGAAGTATACCCTAGAATGAGCATTCCCTAGGGTATCCGTTCATATGCCTCAGTAAATTCTCTTACTATCCGCTGATAGTGAGTATGAGTGCAAGAAGAGGACGAGATAAGGGACAGGGGAGTACCACTACAAATGGTCAGTACTTGTAACAAAAATGGAAACAACCTTTTCTATCAATCTCCTTTGATTCGATTTCAATTCTTTGATTGGCTTTGTTGCAGCTTGAGGGAGAAGCTTTGGTGTAGTAGCGGCCCTTATGAATCGTATAGATAAGTTCCTATTTCGTATTTTCTTCAGCGGTTCCCTATCAGCTTTTCGTTTTAAACTTTAATGAATTTAAAATTCTATTTAAATAAATTGATGAATAAAATATAAATATTTGTATGGATAAAACGATTTCGGTCAAAACCAACTATAGTAATTTCTTGTGAGCATCAAAGTCCGAAGAGGGACAAGTTATATATACTTTGGGGTATTCCGGCTTGAGTTTGGAATCCATACCTAGCATTTGAGAATTATGGAAGGTTAAATCCATTTATCTATTGTCTGGGTCTCGATATATTCTACCTAACAATGATATTAACCAATGTTCTTGCATATGGATATCCATACCTAACATTGATATTAACCAATGTTCTTGCATATTTCATAGACCAGATGACACGAGTATCTTGTGAAATATTGTATGAGTTTGTTCTCATATTTATTGATGATATTCTGATTTGGTAAGCCAAATGCAGAATAGATGTTCAGTTTGATCTGGTGATTCATCTCTCTATCTTTCTATATTCTTTGTGGTCTCTCTGCTTTCAAATTTCGAGGACGAAATTTTCTTAAAGGGGGAATCTGTAATATCCCTGAATTTTGTTCAAGATAATTTGATAATTAATTTAATTTTTGAAATTAAATTGTGAATTTATTTATGATTAATTTGAAAATGTGCAGAATAAAAAAAATAGATTATAAAATAGAAATTAGATTTAGAATTTAAGGATAAGTATTTTATAAATGGATATGGGATTTAAAAAATAAATGTATTGGAAATAAATAGAATTATAAAGCTTTAAGTTAATCAAAGTTTGGTTTCTAAATTTTAAAATATATATTAATATTTGGAAGATGTAAATTTGAGAATTAAAGTAATAATTTTCCAAGGATTATTTTTAAGTTAAATTCTCTTATATAAATAAATGTGATTATCTATTTTCAAATCATTCTTTTCCTTTAAAAGTTGTGCAAATAGAAATGATAAGAATAATATGAATGTAAAATAAATAAATGTATATATGTAAATGTACTGAACTAAATTAAAATTGTCATGTGAAATATGATTGAAATAAGTTTTAGTATGTGCAAATGAGAATGTATATAAAGATAAAAACATAAGCATATGATAAGTTTTAAAATATAGAGTACAAAAGGTGTAAATTTGTTAACTAAAGGGTTTAAAAAAAATTTACAAAAATATTTGAATCAAGGGTATAAACACAAAAATGCTACATGTGAACATTTGTAAGAAGATAAGCAAATGTAAACTACAAATGTAATTAAAATGGACAAGTGGCAAGGGAATTAGTTTCTTTTGAATTAAATTTGGAAAACATGCAAAAGGAAAAGATTGAAGTCAGGCTGTTCTATTCTAATTTCTCAAGCCTGAGAAACAAGAATTCGAAATCTCTCCAATCTAAAGTCTGGAATGAATTTAAAATCTTCAACCTAAAAAATGAATCAAAGATCGAACATCAAAACCAATTCTAAAAGCTCAGATTACAGTCTGCAAATTAGACCAAAGCAAAAGCAAATCATCAAAGTGCAGATCAAAGCAAACTTAAATCTCAAAGCCAGGAGAATTCATATCAATTCAAATATCTGAAAATAGAAGATTAAACAAAACAGTTTCAAGGCAGGCAAATTTGAATTAAAGAAAAGTTAAAGCAGTTCAACATTAAGAGCAACACAGGGTTTTCAAAACTCAAGATTTTGTACTCTGTTCTTCAATCTCTAGTGAGAAAACCATTTGAACTTGATATATCACTTGATCGTTGATCTATACTCGACGTTGTTATATAATTATGCTTGTGTGAATATGTCTGCATGTATGTACATGCATGAAAATGGTTGTGCATGTTGAAATCGATAAAGGTTCTTATCCCTGTTGATACAACTGTCTAACCCATTCAAATAAAAAAAATCAAGATCACTTGCTCCAATTCCTGTTAGGCTAAGATTATTTAAAAGAAAATGTTAGTAAGAATGTACTCTTATTTTTAAAAATTATTTCAAGTAAAATAATTCAACAAATTATTTCAAAAAATTTCAAGGATGATCAAGATAAATCCAAAAAATTTATATCTGAATTTCATAGTTTGGATTATATGAATGAATTCATAACAGGAAGTGGTGAATTTTAAAAATAAAATGATGATTTTTAGTTTGGTATCGGCTGTGATATTAAGAGATGAACTGCGTGGGGAAATTCGTCAAATTCCGATGAACTGTTACGATTCGATGGTCGTGATTCTTGGTGAATCTAACTGGAACATCAGTGGATTTGAGAAAAATATGAATTGAATTTATAAAATGCTGTGGCGATAGGAATTCATCGATCTAGGGTTCGACCTTAACTTTTGGCTGAAGGGATTCTCGGTAGAACCGCGTTCTCGTCAGAGACTTTGATTCAATCGCTCCCAGAGGAAATTGTGTGGGGGTCGACGGGGTTGCTTTGGTCGTGGTGGCTAGGTCGTCGATGGACGAGGTCGATGGCACGGGTGGATTTAGGTTGCTGGGTTGGGTTTCCATGTCGAGGTGATAGATTAATTCGATTTCATGATGAATTTATCGGTGTGGAATGGTGGATGCATCCATGTAGTTAATCGTCGACTTGTCGGACGCGTCGGAGATGAGCGATGGTAGCCGGAGCCACCGTGCATGTGCACGCATGTGCATCAGTGACAGGTCTTACTGGAGATCGGGGAAGATAGTAAGGTTACTTGGGTCTGGGCATGGGTTTTTCCGTATTCGACTCGAAGACTTGATGATTTCGTGTTTCACTCGTCAGTAACGCGAGTAAATTTTTGTCTGGCTCGAGTCTGTTTGATAGATAGCAGTTTTTCAAAATTGAAGACAAAATTTGTATAGGTTTTGAAATTTTGAAAAGGAAATAACAAGTTCAAAGTTTTGAAAGTTATTAAAATGATTAGTTTTTAAAAGAATGTTTAATCAAGTTTTAAAAAGTGTATTTTTAATTGTATTATTTCAAAATTTATTAAGCTAAAGTGTTTTACTTCATCTAACCCTTGTTTTAAAGGTATTTTAAATAAACTCATTTGTTATAATTAAGTGAATAATTGAGCAAAGGAAATGTTTTAAGATAAATTAATGTAAATTTCCAAAGGTTATTAAATGATAACTAAAATAATAAAGATAAATGGTTTATCTTTTGCTTTATGAAATCTTAAATAATTATTAATTTATGAAAGTAATTAACGATAATTACTTAAAGAATAATTATTGAGAAAGGGTAATTAATTATTTAAAGATAATTACTCAATTAAAAAGTAATTGATTTAGGATTAAAATTGATTAATCAAGTGATTAAAATTAATTTGTGATTTATTAATGTAAGTGATTAGGGATGATCACTTATTGAAATTTTATTAATTAAATGGTAATTAATTAAGGGTTAGTTAATTAGGTAATTAACTTAATATTAATTTAATTAATGTACTTAATTAGGGATAATTAATTAAAGGATAATTACATAATTAAAGGTTAATTAATTTGTTTATTAATGGTTAATTATTAAATGATTAAGGGTTAATTAATTAAGATGGTTTGTAATTAATTAATATTAACCAAGTTTAATAGTTTATTCATAAGTAATTAATCTGATTTAAATTAATTAGAAAATTAATTGATCCGGCTTACGAATGTTTTGAATTGTATTGAATGTTCAAAATTGTTTGATATCTCTCCTGTGTGATGCTTTGTGATATGAATTGTTTTAATTCAAGCTGTGATGAATGTAATTTATTTTATCTGTGATGAATGTATATTATTTATCTATGAATCTATGTATGGAAGATAAGTGTTATAGGAATATACTGCTTATCGATATTGATATGCTTGAATCTGTGATGATTGATGTTGTTGCACTATTATGTAAAACCCCTGGACTACACCATACACACAAATATGGATTGTACGAGGAAATTGGTTAAGTCGCAGATTTTTAAAATGGTTTTGAAAGATAAATTTTTGAATCCAAAATGGTCTTTGGAAATGGAATTGGGTTAAATGTGAAAAGATTTTGAAAAGAAGTTTCAAAAATAAAAGTTACTTTGAATAACTTGATTAAGTTTTGGAATTTAAAAAATTTGATTTAACTTTGAACTCAAAAATTGAAATTAAATTCTATGTTTGGAAACTATGGTATAAAAATGTTATACAAGTTATATATGGGTTAAACCATTTCAAAGGTATTAATTTGGGAATTTGAATTTAACTCAAGGGCTTTAACTCGTGCAAATATAATTGGATTTTTCCAAAATGAAAACTATTTGTTTTCAAATAATAATAGCTTTCATTTAAAGAAAGGATTTCCAATTTGTATCGAAAGATTTCAAATTTTAAATGAAAGTGTTAATTGTTTTGAAAGCTACGAAGGAACCTTTGTGAAAGATTGTTGTTTTAAAATCTAAGAGGATTTTAAATGGTGTATCTTTCATATATAAAAGATTTGAAATAGGTATTATTTTGAAAGTTATTAATGGATCTTTGGAAATAGTTTTGAAAGCTATAAATTGAGTCTTTGGGTTAATAATTGGATGAGATAATCCAATTTGAAAAGGAAGTTGTTTTGAAAAGCTGTGAATGAATCTTTGTGAAATATTAGTGAACTTTGTGAAGTATATATTTTTGTTTAAAGATTTGTAAATAGTAATTTGTTTAAATCATTTAAAGAAAGGTTTTTGGGTTTTAAATTATGACTTAACTGAAATCTCATTATCCATATGATTTTAAATATCGGGCTCATTATGCGGTTTAGCTGGGAGAGGAACTTGTGTCATATAACCCATTCTGAATAATGATACGTCGTTATGGATAGCATTTGAAGACCGATGGTGAAGATTGGTTATTTTCGATAACGAAAGGATACCTGTCGAATGACTCTACATTGATTAGCGCCCGGTATAGTGATCTACATATGTGATGGGGAATCCGATCGGGATTGTGAATATCCCGATTGCAAAGGCTTCTTCGGTAGTGCCTTCGGTTCTGTTCGAACCCGAAACAGACTTGTATGGATGTGTGTCTGACATTATACTTTGAGATGTAAAGTAGGTTTCTAACAAATACATTTCTATTTGGTAGCGGAGATTTATTCTCTTAGCTTAACACCCTTCTCTGAGACGTACGAGCTTAGAGGTTATGTAGTTGATGGTTACTAGTGATACATTCCCAATTTTGTAATGTGGCATACAAAGTGCTGTCGATCATTTGTTGATCAAAGCATGGCTTTACGAAAAAGTGTAGCTTTGTGGACGAGACTGCATCAGGACCTCACTCCCCGGTAATGGTCGAAAAAGGAAAGATGCGGCAAGGTTGCAGGGGACGCACCCCTAGGGTATGTCCATTCCTTCTGGAAAAGGGTGGTATCATGGTATGGAGCCTAGGTACTTAACTCATATGGATACTATAAATCTATTATTGTGTGATGGTTGTGGTTGGGAGCACTCGGAAAAAGGTCGCAAACGACCAGGGGTGGCATATCTTAGGTTTTACTCCCGGGAAGGGAGTAAACCAGCCTTGTGTTAGCAGAGAGCCGGGTAGGTTCTCGGGTTGTCCCTCTGGAGTCGTACCCATGTGGCAATGAGAAGTTCCTTGGCCTGACCATTTGTAGGAAATCCAATCATCCAAGACGCGCCCTGTACGGTTTTACTTATATAACCTGCCATCTACTTATGGTCGTCACCACTGTTTAGATGGTAGCTATAGTAGACATAGTTCGAAATGTCTATGCTGGCTAAGATTAATATTATAATTGCGAAATGTTTTCCACTATGGACTAATAATAATATCAAAATGGTTTTGACGTATCAAGCATTATTGACTGTCATAAGGAGAAATCTCCTCTAAGTGCGCATTTGCATTGTATGTGTAGCGGGAGGCCTTATGGCAGTTTCATTTTCCAAAAAGCATTGCGGATTTCAATGTTTTCAAAATTCTTTTGTTGTTTGTTTTAAAGATAAACTATTTTTGTTTGCTCATACCAGTCCCATGACTGACCCGGAGTTTATTGTTCCCTTCCTAAACTCTGGGTGCCCACAATTTTCCACACAGGCAGTCTAGAGTTGGGTTTTTCAGATAATCCAATAGTAGGAGTAGATTCGATAGCTTTCAGCCCTAGGATTTGGCGATCGCATTTGGATCGAGTTGCTTCACTTCAACTTGATAGTGGTTCGAGCTAGCTTTGGATTGGAGATGTAGTTTTTGGAGTTTGGCATTGAAGACATTGTCTTTCCACTGCTGTTGTCTCTGTTATTGTCTTGTATCTATCATTGTATATCGATATCATTTGTATCATTGTTGTATATCATTGGATATTGTATTCATTGAAGTTATATGATATATTCATTTTCTTCCACTGTGTTGTTACACTTAATGTGTTATAAGCTTCGACGAGCCAGATTCGGTGTTTGAATCTGCGGCATTCGAGTATAAGTGAAGTTCGGGTGCCGATTTTCGAAGGTCGAGTTAGGATCGTTACAATCCATATCATATACACACAATATAAATAAATTACACAATTTAAAGTGCAAATGGATAACATCTCCTTTGCGTTTCAGGCATTCAACAAACACAAATTCTCCCTAACAATCACAAAATCAATCCTAAATTCTGACAATTGATCCCATAATAACACATAACCAATCCATCAAAACTGAAAAAGTAGATATACGAGTGAATGCGCATATATAAAATGTTATAGGTATAGTGTGAGTCAGAAACTCACCAAAACAACGTTCGTTAAACCAATTCGACTACTTTTTTGTTGCTCTTCCCACGGCCTTCAACTATTAATAGAACGCTAGCACTCAAATGCCAGTCAACCATGTCTCTACTTGCCTACACTTACCTGCCTTCCTTGCCTCCACATCTGCATGCGCACAGCCTCCAAAAACACTGTACTCGCTCTATAATTTGTTTCAAGCACCTTTGCTCAAACATTTGTGCCCTTTTTCAGTCGCAAAACGTGATGCCTGCAAGCAGCGTATGCTTGACTTGCCCTAGCATTACTCCAGCCATCATTCTCCACCGCATTTCATGCAATGCCGCCTCGCATCAAGCCCCGTCTTCTAGTCGCGAGCGAGTTCTCTGGTCGCGCGATTTAATTTAATTTTAAATTTTTTTCCGCCGATGTCCGTTTCCATTTAAGAACAGGGTCATATGGTAAAAGATGAATATGGGTTTGGGCTTAGTCGAGAAACGAGGTGAGATTTCGAGAGAACGGGAGAAAAGAATGGATTAGAGATGGTTTTAGTTTTAATTAGTTAACTATTTTTTTTATTTTTTTAACAATTCCTTTTAATTTATTTACAAATAATTCCAAGCTAATTTAAATTGATTTTATACTTTCATTTAGAATACATTATCGAAAACTACATGATTTTCATCAATTCAATATTTATTTATTTTATTCTTAACTATTTCGAACACATAAAAATTATTTACACTTTAACATGTTTTAGACTCAATTAAAACCATTTATTAATCCGCAATAAATTATTTGAAATTTTTTAGTAGTTTACATCAGTTCACTGACACTAAAATCTTTTATTGACAACCTTCAATTAAATAAATATTCACATTACAAATAAAATTCAAATACTTTTATTGTAATTAAATTTATTTATTTATACGATGTAGAAAAAAGGTTGTTACATCACCTACCCTCAGGTTATCTTCTTCCCCATTTTCATCGACCAAATAGAGAGAATGATGCAAGAGTTCCTTGTTTACTATGAATCGTAATGCCTTTTATGATGAGAAGGGATCTCTAATTTAATTGGGATCATAGCTTGTGATCTGTATGCCAGAGCGAGCAACGAATGTCCAGTTGCTGATTTATGAATCGTGCTATAAGCCAATAATGCAAGCATAAGCTCATTGCCCAGTTGCCTTTTGCTCTAATTAATTCCTTCTTTAAGGTTGACTTGATGCTTTTATTCACCTCCTCCACTTGTCTTTTCGTCTATGGACGTGGTACTACTAAGAAGCACTTCTCAATTTTTATCGGTTGTAGAAATCCTTGAAATCAAAACTTTCGTATTGAGTTCCATTATCTTTGGTTATCTTCTTAGGTACTCCAAACTAGAAAATGAAGTTCATCATTACAAACCCGATCGCCTTTTTTGCTGTAACTGTAGCAAGCGATTCCACTTCTTCCCACTTTGTGAAATAATCTACTGCAATTATTGCGTATTTAGCTCCTCCTTTCATGATCGGTAGCATATCGATTAGGTCAATTCCCTAAACTGCATATGGCCATGGGCAAACCTTTTGTGTAATTTTTATAGATAGGGCCCTAGGAATCTTAAAAAATTTCTGGTGATGGTCACACCGTTTGGTATAATCAACAGCATCCCGATTGATAATTGGCCAAAAATATCTATAGCGAAATATCTTTGTCGCAAAAGTCTACCCCTGGTGTTTATTACTACCCTTAGGGATTTCCATGAGGATTTTCCTAGCCTTATCCTTTGTTACCCACTGAAACAGGGGTTAGAGAATCCTCTCATGTACAATACTCCCTCTTTCACATTAACTATGTAATATCCCGGAATTTTTAACAATATCAATTTAATAATCTATAGTTAAAATTAAATTGATATTGATATTCTGTTAATAATAATTCAAATAGATTTAATAATCTTCCTCAATAATTATTTAAATTGGTCATTTTATCTTTTAAATAATAAATGGATTTCTATTTACAATATAAATATATGTTTTAAATAGATTGGTATTGTTTTAATTTTAATAAGTAAAGCATATTTTCTAGTTTTAATATTTGTAGTAATTTGGAAAATTTGTTTTATTTAATATTTAAGTTTTTCAAAGTTAAATAAATAATTATGGTTTAAATTTAATAAATGAACCATGTTTTAAAATTCTAATATATACATTATAAATTGGAAATTTTGATTTTAATTAGTATTGATTTTTCAAAGACTGTTTCATAAATAAATATATGATTTTAAAAATTGATAAGAAAAATATTAAATGTTTATATCAAATTAGATTGAGTTTTAAATTTAGAATGATCAAACAAATTGATTTTATGGCTTAATAAAATAGATATTTATTTAATAAAAATATAATTTCTTGTAAATTGATTTTAATTTATTAAAAAGAGATTTATAAAAGCCATATTAATATTGTATTATTTTTCTAAATAAGTTTTGAATAGGATTTGTAATTTTTATTTCAAAATTGAATTTATATTCTTAACTTGATTTGATATTGTTTGATTTTGAATTTAGTTTGAATTTAACCTCAAAGGTATAAAATCTTAATTGTTTTAATCTTTAATATGTACAAGTTTATTTATAAACATAGTTTGTTCTTATTTCTTTTGTAAATTTATATCGATATTTAAATATAAACTAACAATTTAAAACTAAGCTAATATAACATACATTTGTAAATTTAAATACTAATTATCCTAAAGAGAAACAAGTGTTAGATTCATATACATTGATTTATAAATTAGTACTTATTATTTTAAAGCAAAACAAGTGTTCAAAATTAGCATTTACAAATGGACAAGTGTCTAACATTTGACAAGTGTAAATTTTAGTTTTTATTTTTCTTTTATTTCATTTAAATCTGAAATACATTAGTTAAGTTTGCATCTTCATTTCATATTGCATGTTCATTTTTCCTTAACCAAAGAAAATCTTCAAACTTCTTAAATCAAATTCAAGTAAATCTGTATTTCCTAAAAGAAAAATCCACAAAACTGCATAATTAAACCATATTTAATCTGCATATTCCTCCTCTTCAACATCAAAACCCTGCATATAAAAAAATCTGTAAGCAAACTTGCATACCCACTTTCTCAAAGGCAAAAAGGAGAGCCTGCGGTCTCCTTTTATGTTTTAAAAACAATATCCATGCCAGCATCTTTTCGCTTGGAAGCAAGCCTGCATTTTTAAATCTTCATAACTTTTAAAAATCCGAGGCATGTTCAAATGTAAATCTGTACCTCTTCAAACAAGGCCTGTGCAATAGCAGAATTTCAAAAGCATCTAGAAGCATGCATGCAGTTGTAGATCAGGGAGCATGGCATTACAGCAGAATCAAATTCAAGCATACCTGCATATTCATTTTTCTGCAAAATTTCTAATGAACCACAGAGGTCTGCATTCAATAAAAAGGTGAGTAACTTTTAACTTTAAAATTTTAATCAGGTTGCATGCTAGTTTATTGAAAGAAATAGCTAAATTCTTAAGTTATAAATAACTATTGATATGAATATTTTTGGTGTGCAAACTGTTTCTTTCTTTTTAATTTCCTGTTCTATTTCTCTGATTTTACAAGCACCCATAATGTTATCAAATACTTATTACTAAATTTATTCCTGATATAATGACAGTTATAAAGTAAAGCTGTTTATTTTCTTAAGTTAATATTTAAATTTTTTTAAGTAGGTTAATGTGCAGAGTATTACCTCTCTAAAACCAGAATCATCATGTATTTTTTTTTCTTTTTTCAAACCAAATCTAATTGATATGATAATTCAGAAGTACAAATAAAATATTTAAACTGGAACTTGATTTTTAAATTAAGTAGTAGGATTTTTAGAGGTTTGCTTAAGTGGTAGTTTATTCTTGAACCAAAAATGAATTTGAGCAAAATTCATGTAATCTGTGACTTGAGAAACTTGGAAATTTTTCTGGGCTATAGAGTAAGGATCATAGATCCATAGAAAAATCAGAAACGAGGATTATATTGGGTAGGATAGTTGCAGTTTGTATTTGAATTTTTAAACCCAAGGTATGAAGGAATCGGGCATTTCAGGAAGATGGATTGACCGAGTGGTTTGGTGTTTGGGATATGGGTAGAGGGTGTGTAGAAGTATTCATTGCCGGAGAGGTTGGATGTCAGGTGGTCGGAGGGGAGAGTGTTTACTGTTGACAGGTTTTGAATAGAAACCTGTAAAAAAAAAATCAGGTTTTGAAACTTGGGGGTGAAGTTTGATTCTTGGATTTCGTTCGAACTGGTGATTGTGTTAGGGTATTGAGGGGTTGTTGGTTGTGGTTTGATCATCGAAGACGATCGCCAGAGGTGGTGGTCGCCGTGCATATGCACGGCGATGAAATTCTGGTGATCTGTTTAGTGTGGGTGTGTTGCAGGGTAGGACTGGGAGATGGCTCAAAGTAAGTTGTAGGATAACTCGAAGCAGAGTAGCATGAAACTGGAAGTAAAATGGAGGTTTCTCGGGTCACTGCAATATCCAGGTTTTGAAAACCTGTTTTTCTATTTTTTTTAAAAACCTGAGTTTTTAAAACTTTTAAAATCTGTAGCTTTGTTTAAAGTAAAGTTTTAGTTTAAATACAATTCAAGTTTGAATTTCTAATTTGAATTCAAATCCCAGTTTTTAAATAAAATTAAAGTTTCAGAAATTTAAACTTAATTAACCATTTGGTTTGATAAAATAGTTTAAACTTTTTAATAATGAGATTTTTAAAAATGTGAGTGAGATTTAAAGATTGATTTTAAATATGGAAATTTAAGTTTAAAAATGAACTTTAGTTTTAAATTTAAAAGAAGATTTAAATTTAAAAGTTATAAACTAAGAATGAATTGAAGTTATCAAAATTTTGAAATGAATTTAACTTTAAATTTTTCATGGCACTTGTTTGATTCGAAATTTAAATAAGTTTTAAATTTCTCTCAAAACTTGATAAGTTTAAATTACTTTTAATTTAAACCTGTATTTAAAATGAAAATTTAAAAGGAGTTCAAAAAAGTACCTTGTTTTGAATAATATTGTTTAGACATAATTAAATTATATTTTATCTTGAAATTTAAATTAAGATTAATGTTTTAGAATTTATTTAAGTAATAAGGTAATTAAGATTAATTAATATAATTAATTAATTGAATTTGGAATTAATAATTGATTAATGATAAATCAATTTATAATTAAGATCATTAATTAAATTTTTAATTAATGATGAATGAATAATAATTATGTAATTAAGTTTTAAATCAAGGTTAATTAATTTAATTAAGTTTAATTAATAAATGATTAAAGATAATTTAAAGGGTAACTAATTTAGGTTAATTACTTTATAAAATAATTAGAGGATGGTTAATGAAGGTCATTAACAAGGATTATTTAACAATTAATTAATATGGTTAATTTTTATAATTAATTAGATTAATTAATTTAATAATAATCAATTGTAAATGGTTTGAGTATAATTACTTGATATGGTAATTAAGAAATTAATTACTTAATGTAATTAATTTAGTTAATATGATTGTTTATTTTAATTAATTAAGTTTAATTAATTTTAAACACTTGGATTTTATAAATGATTACTTTATGTAATTAATGGATTGAAAATCTCTTTGTTAAGTAATTGACTAATAATTACATAATGTAATTAAGTGAAGATGTTAAGAATGAAGTAATTTGGATTAAATTACTTATTAATTAATCAAGGGATTAATTAAGAAATTAATTAAGGATAATTAATTTGTTTTAATATGGTAATTAAGTTAGTTATTACTAAATGTAATTAATTTGTGATGATTAACAATTATAAGTTAATTACTTAAGGTAATTAATAAAAAGGGAATCATTAATTATTTTAATTAATGATGTAATTAAAGTTGATTAATTATGATTAATTTTAATAGATAATTAAGGTAATTAATTAATTTATTAATTAAGGATTAATGTAATTAATTATGATTAAGTAATTAATTGAAGTAATTAAAGGTTAATAACTGTTTGGTTGTGAATAATTAATTTTGTGAAATTAATTGAAGATAATTATATGAATGTAATTAAGGATAATTAATCAAAAGTGATTAATTAAGATAATTAATAATGATTAATTAACTGAATGTAGTCAATTAAATGATTGATAAGCAAGATTTATATTGGTGAAGTAATTAATTTAATTTATTTTCAATTAATTATAGATGAAGTAATTAATTTAATTCACTTTAAATTAATTAGAGATAGAGATAGTTAATTTAATTCATTTTAAATTAATTATATTGTGGTATGAGTGAATCTTTGCTTATGTATGAATGGATGACATTGATTGTCTTTGATGCTTTGTGATCTCAGTAATGAGATAAATGATATTGTGTGGTATGAATGACTTGATTGTATTGTGATGATAACATAGGTTATCTATTGTATGATGATATATGGAATATCTATTTGATATTGATAACGTGGGTTACCTGTTATGTGATAATGTTGGTTATCAACATTGATTTATAAGTTATCTATCTGTGTGTTTATAGATACTGCAATGAAATTGTTTTAAACCTTTAAAACAACTTGGACCTAAAAGACACGCTTTGTATTTCGATGAGAACGGGATCAGATTTCCATATTTGGATATCCGAAAACCACATCGATTCCAAATAACGTTAGGTCATGAATCCAAGTGGAGCGAGTGAAGACTCGAGGTGTAAGGGCTATACGTCAGTATAACTCGGTGGGTGATTCCGTAATGAGTTTACGGAATAGTACTTATAGATTCAAGATGGTGGTTTAGAGTGCAAGGGTTATTGTCGTTAACTCTGAGGGTGATTTCAAAATGAGTGTAACGAGATAATGCCTTCGGTTTCGTTCGAACCCGGAACGAACTTGTGTGGATTGAATGCTTTCAGAACATCGTCAGGTGGACGATGAGCATTCTAAGATGATATATCCTATAAAGGTAATCGTAACCTCAAGCCTCATCAACCGGGAATGGCTAAAACAAGGGAGGTGCAGCAAGGCTTCGTGGGTCGCACCCACTGGAGAGCGAGATTTACCCCTGTCTAGAGGTCCCTTTTTATTTCGGCTGTGTGGACGGTTTTGAGCTCCAACCGTCGGGGTTATCTTATTCGGAACTATTCAGTAAGGAATGGGTCCGGCTTTGTGTTGCAGGGGAGTGGGAGTACTCCTCGGTACGGTGATCTAGGCCACGTACTGTGACGGGCGGTACCCCTGTAGCCCTGCCATTGTATGGAATCCAAAATCCAATAAGTGCCAACGGTTTTGACTGTATTACCCACTTTTGTGGCTAGTAGCTGGAATTTAATAAATGTAACAATTTCGGCTATTTATTATTTATTTGAAAACCCTAGACCTATTATAATATCATCGGATTTCCTATCAAATGTTTTGGTTAGCGTAAGGTAAAAACTTTTCCATGTTTATGTGTGGGAAGTCTTACGTGATACCTTTCTTTTCAAAAGGTTTTTAAAGTTAAGCAACCTTAACCTGTTACTCACACCAGATCCATGTCTGACCCAGAGTTTATCTTTTGTTTTTCATAAACTCTTGGGTACTCAAATTTTTACGATTAGCCAAGGGAATTCAGGTTAGGATTCAGGTTAGCTTTGACGAATTGTGGAGGAGCAAATGGAGCAGGAGGCTTCTACGTGTAGATATATATATAGTATTCCGCTGTGTTGTTTTTCTGAGTAGTTCTCTTGTGTTATATTGAGTTGTAATAACTAGACATGTGTTTTTAACTGTCTAGTATGTGATGTATGTCTGTGTAACTCTGATATTTGTTGTAAACTATGTAATATTTATCTTGTTAATATAGTTTATTCGTTCTGTTGTTAGATTCTGATGTTGTTTCTTTCTTCTCTTCTTTCTATTCTCTTTTCTATCCCTTTCTTTCTTAAAAATGATGCGATTTTCTGTGGTAAGAAAGTCGGGTCGTCGCAAACTAGGGGTGAGCATTCTTTGATTAAGCCAAATAAACAAACCAAACGAATTATTTTGGCTGGTTTAGTTTGATTTGGTTTAGAAACTAGATTGGTTTCTAATCGATCGGTAAAAAAAAACTAGTATGGTTATCGGTTTAACCAAATTAATCTAGCTTTTATTATATCACCAACATTACTAATGGTATAAAGAATTTTTACATTATTTTGGCAGTCTAGATAAATTTTATTATCATATATGTGTCAAAGTTACTACTAAAAGGCGTATGAATATTTTATTCTAATACAATGAATATTTTAGACCTAAAGCGTGAATCATTTATAGTTTGGTTAAATCAAATAACTAGCCAAACCAACCAAACTTAATCCGGTTTGCTTAACTTTGTATTTATTTTTATTGGTTTTAGTTTGGTTTAACCATTTTCATCATCGGACCAACCGTACCAACCAAATGCTTACCACTATCATGAACCAAGGTGATTTTCAAAGGAGTCTACTCCATTTGTTTTTGTCTTTTGGTAGAGTCCCTCAATTAAATATTCGTTGATCGGGTCATTTACGACTCATCTTCCTATGTGGTCTCTAAGATCGATTCATCCAACAGTTCCAGTGCTTTTGCTAGGAAAGGGAGCAAACCTTGCACACTTAGCCTGATGTTCCTTCCTAACTTGAAAAACCACCAGTTGGGAATCATTGAATATGTATAATATCCTTATCCCCAGTTCCCTCGCTGTCCTAAATCCTGCTATCTACACCTCATACTCAGCCTCATATTTTATTATGGGAAATTTCAGTTTAATTGCATAAAAAATATACCGTCCTTCCAAGGTTTCGAGCAATACTCCTACGCTTGAACTGTGTTCGCTCAAAGCCATCTTCAAATAACTTCTAATGAGAAAATGCATCCACATCGTCCTCTTCTTTACCATCTTGTGTGGTAAAATTAGTGATGAATTCTGCTAATGCCTGTTTGTTTATAGCTTTCCTTAGATGGTAAATGATGTCATACTAACTCAACTCTACATTCCACTTTATTAGCCTCCTCGAGGTCTCGGGTCAATGTAGCACCTACTTCAAGGACTGATCCATCAGCAATTTGATTGGATGAGCCTGGAAATATGGCCGTTGCTTCCTCAATGCAATTAACAAGAAATATGCTAGTTTCTTCAACTTTGGATAGTTCTACTCGGCTCCTATAAATGCTTACTAATATAATAGAACAACCTTTGAATTCTTGCCTCCTTACGTATTTGTGCTGCACATAATGAGTGAGCAGACACCAAATAGATGAATAAACATTCCGCGGTTTGGACCAAACTGATGGTGTCCCCATCGACCTTAATAACTCCTTAAAGGAGTTCTATATTCCTAATTCCCCTTAAAATTCTTATCACCCTTCTTAAGGGCATCTAAGAAGGGTTTGCATTGGTCTATTGCTATTGGGATGAACCGACTAAAGGCAACGATGTTCTCATTTAAGATTTTTAGTTGTTTCTTCATAGTCGGGATAATTATATTCCTCAAGGCGTTAATATGCTCCAGATTAGCATTGATGCCCCTTCGATTAAAATAAATCCTATAAATTTTCCTGATGCTACCCCAAAAGAACGTTTCAATGGATTCAGCATTATTCCAAACTTCCGTAAAACCTCAAAAATCTTTGATAGGTCTTCCAATGGTTCCTTGATACTTGCGACTTCATAAGCATGTCATCCACATATACCTCCAATATCCATCCGATTTGACTCTTAAACATAGAATTTCCAATCTTTGGTACGTGGCTCTAACATTTGTGGAACCAAATGGAATTACTTGATAGAGGTATAATCCCAAATCTGTTATAAAGCTAGTATTTTCATGATTTGGTATATGCATCAGAATATATTTATAACCAAAATAAGCATCCATGATCGGGAGTAGCTCATGCCCTATGATTCCATCCACCAGTTGCTCAATTCTAGGCAAAGAAGAGCTGCAATTTTGGCATGCCTTATTTAAGTCTAAGTAGTCGATACATATCCATCATTTTTAGTTCGATTTCTTGACCAACACAGAGTCGCATACCCATTTGGGGTATAAATCCTTGCAGATAAAGCCAATTTCCATCAGCTTGTCTACTTCTTCCTTCAATGGAGTGACTCGCTCCGGGACTAGACTATGTCTTTTCTACTACCTTCGATGATGTCCCATACATATCCAAATGCATCCAAGAAAAATATCCAAATTCCCTTGAAGGAAATTAACCAATTCCTTCCCTAAGTTAGCATTTTGTTGAGATCTAATCTTTAGAACCCATTTAGGATTGTCTATAGCTATTGGAACATTCACTACCAGCTCAGCTAGCGCTGCTCGCCATTGCCCTTACTTCTTCTTGGGACCCATAGCCTTATCAAACCTGCAATGGTCTCCGAGCAGGGTTCGGGCTTTAATTTCTATGCTTATGAATCTCGAATGCAGAGAGTTTCCTTCACATTCTTTCCTTTATCCCATTGCCTTGATTTCCTTATCTCTATGACATATCACTCCCTTCCTATGCTTTAGTCTCCTCTTACTGATCTGACCACATTCTCTGTGGTGAATTTCATCACTAGAACCTAAGGATCCAACACTATTCTAAAATCAGTAAGGGATGGTCAGCCAAAAAGGAATTATATGCCAAGTATTCATTTGCAATAAAAAAAATTCTAAATCTATACTATCATACAATCTCCTTCACCTAACTCCACAGGCAGATCAATCGTCCAAATTGGTTGTTTCGCTTCCTATAAATCCTTCGATCTTGATTTTTCAAGCTTAAGCTCATTGATGTTAATCTTCATTTGGTCAAACATCCTTTTAAACCATATGTTCATAGAACTTCCAATATCCACCGAGACTCAATGTACTGTTGTCGGTCCAATTCCTGTCGTTATCACCATGGATCGTAAGTTGGCACCTTAACTCCATTAGCATTTCTATTTCTGAACACGACACCATCCGTTATGTGTTTGGTGATGGTATGAAGTGCTCTTGGCTTTGTGACTATTTTAGCATATGTTTGGCTTGGATCTAAGTGAGATATCTCGCTTTCTTGTGTGTGTCTATGTTGTGTTCAAATATAAAGTTAAAGTGACATTAACTGATTAATGTCATAAAGTTTGGGCCTCTCTTGTTTTTGAAAGAAAATGATAACTTATTGTATAATATCATTCTATTACTCTCTTAAATTTGTGGTATAGCCTTAACTTGACGGTTAAATGGTTTTTTGGATTGTTTGTTAAATTGAAGTATGCTTGAAAACGTTTGAAGCAAGAATGGTTGCTTTAAGTGCATTTCAATATCCCTTAACTTTGACTTAGGATAATTTGATTTGGTTGTTCTCTACACACATTTTGGTATGTGGGATAGTAAAAAAGTGATTTGGAAAGCTATCGATATTGTGAACCGAAGTTGTGAAAGTTAGTAGTAAAAAGGTCCATTTGGATGTACTTTGAAAATGCCTTGTGTTCGGCGATTTTCAAAGTTAACTTTGAGAAACATCTTAAGGGCATCTTTGCATTTTTCATAAGTACTATAAGTGTACGTATTACTGGAAAAATATGGAATGTCAAAACATTCATTAGTTGAGAAACAAAGTTGAAAAATGTTATGGCGAGAAGAAGGTCATTGTATGAGCGCTTTGAAATGTCCTATTTTCAGGAATTTTTCTAAATAAACTAAAAGATATTCTTAGGGGTTTCTTCCCCTTTTTTTGAGTACCTTAAGGGTGCTACTAACTTAAAAATTTCAAGTCTTAGATAAGTTGTTTAAGTGGTTAAAACCGGCCGCAAAGTTCATGCTTTTCAATGTTGATATTTAATAAGGGCTATTAAAAGCATTTATAAATGCTGTAGTAAATTGCTTATGGTTTTAAGTGTCTAAGAATGATATTTAAATTCGATATTTTTCCTTAATCTTTTAAGGATGCTTTCTAATTTTTTTCAGTATTTTAAAATTGGCTTGAAGTTTAAACATATTTTTAATACTTATTTCTAAATTTTAGAATTAATGGGGTTTTAAATTATAAAACATGGTTTTTAATTATTTTCGTCAAATTATAAAATAGTTATTTTCAAGTAATATATATACTCAAAACCTATTTATTAGTATTTTTTGTATATATATATATATATATATATATAAGTTTTGAAAAAGAAAAAAGAAATATGATTAACTCTAAAAGCCGATGAATATGCTTATCTATTTATGAGTATTAAGATTAGTGCTCGATTATGTATAAAATAATAATGCTATAATCTACCAGATTCCCTCTTGATCGAGGAATAGTTAAGTCGGGAATGTCAGAAACATGTTAATCATTTTGATTTCTTACTCGTTTATGAAAGTATTTAATACTATACTTAATACGGAAAGTTGACGGTGTAGACTTATTTATCTATGGGATTCAAGAATGAAGTATCTAGGTAGGGCTTTGATGTGCCACCAGTGTTCTAATATACCTAGATTCACTCTTGAACGAGGTATAGTATAGGTTGGAATGTCAGAAACGAGTTAATTATAAGAACTGTTATTTCTATAAGTGATCGTTTTAATTGGATAGTCGATTAGTTGATTATTGAACTTAACCAAATATTAACTTAGATCTTTAAAAGAACATTTTAAAGATAATGTAAGTATGCAATGGTTTTGGGTTTTTTGTGATAAAGTGTTAATAACAGTGGCCTTTAACCCTTTTTTGATTATATTTATAAATGTAAATAGATCTTTAGAAGAATGTTTTAAAGATAATCATAAGTGGAATGGTTTTGGATTTTTAGTGACAATTTTTTAAGTAGCATTCGTCTTTAACCTTTTCAATGGATTTACGAAAGTACTTAGATCTTTAAAATGGATATTTTGGAGGAAATTATAAGTATGGAATCTTTAAAATAGAAAAAGTAAAGATTTAATGTAAGAAATCTTGTTAATGAATTATGAATATGCTTATACCATTTGAGATAAGTACATGAATACTTTTTAAGTATTAAAAGAGTACAAATTAATAACATGGCCTGATAAATGAAGTTGCATTAGATGAAATAAGTTTTACTAATAAAAGAAGTTTAATTAATTAAGGGTTAAGTAAACCAAAAGAGGATTAGAAGTCGCTTATGTGACTTCATCATGCTTTGTGTGACTTGATACTGCTTTATGTGCTTACTCATTTATGGAAAGTATTTAGTCATGTTCTTCGCACTTAAAATTTGTAAACGTGATAAATATACGAGTAAATCAATTGAACGGGTTGGGTTGTGTCAAAATGGGTTGGATCGAGTTTGACCCAACCATTTATGACCCAACCCATTTAATAAGTGGGTTACCCATTTAATCCATTTAACCCATTTAAAGATTTAAATTTGATTTGACTAATAAATAAAAAAATATAAACTAATTCTAATTTTAATTTTTAAGTTCTGAATTTCGATAAAAATCAAAATTTTAAAATTTAAAATTTTACTTCTAATTTTCATCAACATTCAAATATAGAGATGTGGTAGTTAGTTATATTCCAAGTACAACTGTTAGTCTCCATGGAGAACTACAGTGTGTATTAAAAATATAAAGTATCCGAGTGATCCATATTGTCCGTAATTTAGGTAGAAGTTAATCGGTCGAAGACCGCCATATTTAGAGTTAGTATGAAAAAGTTATCGTAGTCTGAACAAAAAAAATACCGGCTTCTGCACTAGGCATAGTTCAAATACAAGGATGTAGTAACCTGTAATTTTCTAAGTACAACCATTAGTCTCCTCGGAGAATTACAGTGTGCATTAATAATATGAAGTATCCAAATGTTTCATATTTCCCATAGTTTAGTTGGGAATTAATCTGTCGAAGTTTTGCCAGATTTCGAGTAAATATGAAGAAGTTATTGCAGTTTAAACAAAAAAATAGCAGCTTCTGCACTCGGCGGGGTTCAAATATAAGGATGTGGTAGCCTGTTATTTTGTAAGTACAACTGTCACTCTCCATGGAGAATTATAGCATGTGCTAATAATATGAAGTATCCGAGTGTTCCATATTGTGCATAATTTAGGTGATAGTTAATCGGCCGAAGTCTCGCCTGATTCTGAGTTAGTATGAAGAAGCTATTGCAGTTTGAACAAAAAAATAACGGCTCCTGCACTAGGCGAAGTTCAAACATAGGAATGTAATTTTTAATGGGTAAATGGGTTACCCATTTATAACCCTTTTAAATATAGGTCAACCCAACGCATAACCCATTTAATAAAATTCATAAATGGGTTAAACCAATCCATTTATGTATAGGGTAAACTAGTTGGGTTAATGAGTTGGGTCATAATTTGTCAAGTCTATATACGAGACTTAGTTTCCATATGCGATCATTCTTGTTATTTTTGAATATGAACAAATTCGTCGATTTACCATTCAAGAGACTGGGATTGGTAAGTGTTTTACTTATTTAAAACCAAATCAAGACTAAGATATGTGTTCTATCTCTTGAAAATAATTTGTTCGAGATGCTAGTATCTATATGTGGTTTTGAGATCTGTTCAAGATACGGGGATCCAATTAGGGATTCGTGTTCTGTTCGAGTAATGAAGACTCATGTGAGAGATGTTGAACGTGACTTTGACATCGAAAATGATAGAAAACAGAGTATTGGCATGGCTTGGCATTTGGCTAACTCGCGATAGGTTATTATCGCTCCATATCTAGAGTAAGCATACCGTTGTTGCACGTGGGAGGTGATAATATTCAGGATCACATGTTAAGGCATGGACTGGCTAAGTTTTCCTTAATGGTATATTTTATCTAGAGATATATGGCGATCGATTGAAGTTTCTGACCCTTGTGCATAGAGTTCAGATCCAGCTTCATCGGAGATCTCCATGGGAAATCTATTAGTGGAAATTAGCAATAAGGGCCTCTTTGGCAAGTGCAATTAGTTTTTAGGACACACAATTGAAATAATTACTTTTAAGAACAAAATGCAAAATTAGTTTCTAAGGCCTAAAAACCTATAAAATTATGTCCTTAAAAGTAATTGGACTGTTGACTTTGTCCTTAAAAGTAACAATTACGCTGACTTTGGCCTTAAAATTAATTTATATGAATGTGTGTCCTAGAAACTAATTGGACTGCAAAAATTGTCCTTCTAGTGATATGCCCCAATCTATTATGTGAACATACCTTATCGGTTTTGATTGTACCCTCTAATGTGCTATTGAATGAAACTAATGTAACTATTTTTGCTATGTTATATATTTATATTCTTTGTCCTAGACATTATTTATTGTATCACATATATACTTATTAGATAGTGGTGCTTTTAAGGGTATAACCATTCCTGAATGGTCTTAAAAATACTGTTATATGTTGATCACATATTTCTTGAGTTTCTCATACCAGACTTATGTCTGCCGGGAATTTTTGTTTTCCTTAAATTCCTCATGTAGTCTTTCGAGTAAGTCGACAAAGGTAGGTTTTAGTAATATATCCTGGAGCATGAGGAGACGAGTTATATTTCCAATATGTATGTTAGAGTGACAATTTATGTTAGAGTGACAATTTATACTGTCTTTTGATATCATATATTATCATTTCTCTATGCGATTATGATATTATGTTCTTTATAGTTCTGTTTCTTTTTATTTTACCTAAAAAATATACCATTCTAGCACTTGGATGCTCGACACATGAATACCTTAGATGTATTAGTGTCGACATTTGATGGTCGAAAAGGTAGATCGTTACATTTTGATTGTGCATCAAAATCATAATCCAAACTTAATTGATGAAAAACAATAAATGAAAATATGATATATATAATAAGAGAAAAGAAAATAAATTCTATGTATGTTCTACCTTTTGATCTGAAATTTTTAATAGATTTATCAACCAAGATAATAAATGCTATTTCAATGAAAACTGAAGATTTACAATGATTCAAAGAAAATTATTTTTAGATACAAAATATTAAGAAAATGATTTACACATAAAGAAGGAAAAAATAATGTGAGCGGGGCGGAAAAAGAGTTGAATTTCATCTACATTTAAACAATGTCATCATATTGTATGATCCATTTTGATGATTGAACCGTGCAACTGAAATTTCCATTTCATTTTGAACTTTTACATCTCTTGGAATTAAAGAGAAATTACAACAAAAGAAGGAAACAAAGAGGATAAAGACTTTATTTTTTTAGATAAATAAACTTAAGCTTAGGACTTTAAGTTCACAGAGAAATAAAATAAAATTTAATAGAATGGCTAAAACTAATAAAATAAGAAGTCAAAGAGACATATGGTCATAATTGAATGTATTAAAGTTTGTTAAATGAGGAATTCAAGAGGGTGTTGAGTTTCGGCATTCCAGCGTGTCCTATGCACATGTGCTTCATTATTTGTGATGACACTACCTAACATAGCTTTCAATGTGATAGTGTCCAGATTGAACATCACTTTGGCGCTTCCCAATGAGCACATACGTGGTCTTGACAACACTTACTTGCAACAAAAAGAATTCCGAACGTCACATTCCACCAATCCCATATATATACCACATTGTACACCATTATTGTTGTGATGTGGGACTTATCCATCCAACCATGCACCCATAATGCATGCCACACCTAACAGTCTGCACCTTGGCGAGCATTTCCTCAAACTTTCTTTGGAGCATGTAGAAGAAGATCAGTAGTTTAGTCAGGTTGCTTCCACTTCTTTCCATCTCCACCTTAAGGTGAGTACTTTCCACTCAAGTCATCTTGGAGATATCGAGTGCTCATCATAGTGAAGGAGAGTAGTGTAATCATGAATCCTCTTCTAGTAGAAGGATCAGACTGCTTATCCATGTCTCCAACTTTGTGATTGTTTTTCTTTGCTCAAGCCTCAAGGAGCTATGCTTACTATCGCATCATCTAATAGTCCCTCGAACCATCGGCTCTGATACCATGTTGAGTTTCGACACCTCATTTATGCAAGTTTCATTGTGCGTAATGGAGCTTAATAGGCAGATAAATATAAAAATAGACGCATGAATCATGGAGTAGTAAAGGATTTTGTTCTAAAATAATGATAAAAAAGCAAAAGGATTAGGAAAGACCCCCACGCACGCGTAGACACACACACATACACATATAACAAAGGAAAGCTATTAGATAATTTATTTAATTTGGAAAAGAGAATATTTTTTCTTAGGCGTTAAACAACGTAAATATATTTAATAGAAAAATGAATATAAATTGAGTATGACTAATTGAAGGGGGAAGATATAGAAACAATCATTACACTTAGAATTATTAAAACTTTCCACATGAGAAATTTTAAAACTAAAAATAATTAAACAACCAAAATTTTAATTTGATTTCTCTTAATTCTTTTAATATATGAACACAACTTTGACGGCTTCCTAGGTTTTTCAAGAGGTTCAATATTAAGAATTTAACTTTCACGCTTTTTTATTTTCATTTCTAATTAACAAAAGTTATATTATACATAATTAGAGAAAAATCAAAAAATAAACCTACAAAATACTCATAGAAAAATGATTTGGTTAAATAGAGTTGGGGATGTTCTTTAGGTAATAATCAACAAATAACGAAAATCATTTCCAATAATTTGAATGTGCATATAATATCCTAAAGTAAACTTAATTTATAAAAACATTAAATTAAATTAAATAACACAAAATAATTCTTACTTATTTATATATGTGGAAAAGGGATAGAAAAAAATTCTAAGTATATTGTACATTTTATTCTAAATATTATACAAACTTACCTTCGAGCCTAATGAAATCTAATAAAAAATGAAGACCAACGATGATTCAAAAAAATTGTTTATAGCTATAGAATATAAAAAATAAATTACACATGAAGTAGGGAATAAAAGGTGCATTGAGTGGGAAACGATGTTGAATATCATCAAAGTTAATTTATTTTTTAAAATTGGATACTTAGATAGTAGTACATATTAGTACAATAAGTCTGGGTAGTATAAAACATAAAACATGTCAATATATATGCGAATCACACTACATAAGTTTCGAATCTATGACCTCTCGCACTAAAGTCGAAGTCGTTAACCACTAAGGCAATGTTGCTGGTCCTAAAGTTTAAATTTTCCCGTAATATTATACGATTATTTTAATGATTGAATTATGCAATTGAAATTTTGATTTTAATATTAGGTCTTGTGAAGCTTGGGATTAAATAGAAACATCAACGAAGAAAGGAAATAAAGAGATTTCATTTTTGACAAGTTAAAAGAAACTTAGGTTTAGAGTTTGAACTTTATACTGAAATAAGATAGAAATAGATGAGCTAAACTAATTAAAGTGGAAGTAAAAGAGACATGCCATTATAACCAAATCTATTGTAACTTGTTAAAGGGTAAATTTTAAGGGGGTTAATGTGAAAATATACACATGAATCATGGTTAAATAAGGGTTTTAATTATAAAAATATGAAAAGAAGAAAAAGGATCAGGAGTGTACCAACTTATATATATATATATATATATATATAATAGTACTGGATGCGCGGTTTATATATTTTATAGCCAAAAATTACATCGATATCTAAATTTACATATTATCATAAGAAAATAGTGTGAAGAAGAATAGCTTAAAATGAAAATTATTTCCTTACAACAGATAGATTTGTTGATGTATCAATCAATTAGTTTTTGTGAAATAACCGACAATATTTTACATTATGATTAGTTAGAATCAATGAAATTCAAACGCAAATCAATTTTTGTTTATGTAAACTAACTACAGGTAATATAGAAGGCACCAAAGGTTAAATCTAGATAAACCAAGGGAATTCATTATATATCATATACATTATAGGAGATTAATGATCTAAGTTAACAATAAATATTTAAGATAGAATTGTAACTTTGAATATACATATATACATACATACATAAATATACCTACGTATGTATGTATATGTGTGTCTATGTTTATATATGTATATATATGTATATATATATATATATTTGTGTGCATGTGCATGTATATTTGTGTAGAGAGGTATATTTCTTAATTTTAATACTTTTTATTTCATTTGTTGTTCTTCATTTTATAATTTATTTATTATTTTTTCTTTCTTTCATTTTTATTATATTATCATGAATGCACGAGAATATGTTATTTTCAAATATATATATGTGTGTGTGTGTGTGTGTGTGTGTGTGTGTGTGTGTGTGCAATGAAATTTAAAATGATCATACTTTCTTATTTTACATTGATAAAAAATATAAGATTGTATGAGCTGTGCTTGGATTTTGATAGAAATTTAAAAGTCCGAAGAAATTCAATAGGAAAAAAGAAATATTTTTTAAATGAATTAAGTGATTCTAAAGTATGTTAGACAAAAGCTGGATTCAAACTTGGGTGGTTGAGATAAAAGTGAATAAAAAATTGTTGTTATTATGCAGTACATTGAACATAAGTTTGATTTGTGGTATTTGAACTTGTAAACTTGTTCAAATTATAATTAATCAAGGAGAATTGAGTATTTAAAGTCCAAAATTATCTGAAAAATGTAAAATTTTGAGTGATATCTGAATTAAGATATATATGTATATATTATACTGTTCAGTTAAAGCACTTAGTGTTCTATAGTGGTAGAGAAGAAAAAAGTTATAGCAGGGATATAGCGAAGAATAGCGGAGGTGCAAAAAGCTTTATTAGATATAAAACCAATCATATGAAATTAATTTATTTTTGTTTTCACATCATTATACATCATTTGTGTAGGAAAAATACATACTGTTTAATCTTATATAACCAAACCGAAGAATATCATGATTTATTCATACTAGATTCGGTGATTGCCATAGATTTCTAACTTATATTGAGCATTTATGCCTTAAAATTAGGTCTTTTCTCTAACTTTTTCAATTTGGTTTAATAGATAAATAGTCAAATTAATATTTGTATATTAATGATTCTAAAGAGGACGCTAAAAAACTTTGATTTAGCGGGTGTAGCAGAAAATAGTAGGGCTTAAAGCGGATCTACTATTCGACAACGTTAAACTGAAACAACGTAGTGGTCGAAGAGCGCTATGCAATATCGTAGGGATTTTGCAGGGCTTTAGCCGTGATTCAACTACATGGATATTGTATAAGATGGGACCAAATACAATTTTGTTTAATTTAAAGTTTTCTACTTATGTTTCAGTTATTTATCGACCGTTAGAGGAAAGGTTAATTATTTGATATCCATTCAAATCCATAGATATGGAAATCCCATATTTTCAAATAATTTTAGATGAGGATGTGGTCCACTATAATATATATTGAAGCCCATATTGACAATGATAACATAAAATACCGGGCCAAATTTATAGAAGTACCACCAGTCTTGAAGTACATGTAGTTTGGTAAGTACCAATATTTAGGCTAGGTATATTTTTATTCCAAAATCATGCTGATTCTAGAAAGGTACCTTGAGCGAGTAATTCTTGAAAAACTTGTAAACACGCACAAAAAATCCATGGAAAACCAAGAAGCAAATATGATTCCTATTGATGAATTTTAGTTTTCCCTAAAACAAAGTTGAAAGGAAAAACCATAGAAATATTCGTTGTTTAGGCTACAACCATTGTCTTATAGCAGAAAAACATATAATTCCACAGAATATTGTTGAAATCCTATTATAAACTAGGATGGAACTCATACTTCGTTCACAAGTATTTGGTGGCATTGAATTTTCTATAATTGGTGATGATTGGGCAATAGTACTTTGGCAAATTTTGAAGGATAGGTAAAAAATTTGGTCTAATCGGCATGTTTTCATTTAAAACGTATATCATGGATGGGCTAATCTGAAATGCGGTATGCTGATATGCTTGTTATCACAAATGATGAGAATGAAATGCAAGTGAATACCCATTAGGAAAATGCACTAATAGTCTTGCTAACTAAAGTTTGGTGATGCAAATTGAGAATGAAGAAATTTTATATTTTCCAATTTAAGTGCATTGTGAGAGAGTTAGAGATAAGCCCTAAGGCAACTACATTTGTAATTTATTTCGAATTATATAACCATGTAATCAATTTTGTTCATAATAAAGGTTTCTATTTTCTTTATATATTCTTTGTTATATTATGATATAATTAACTAAGAATTAGTTTAAAGTACATTAATAAGAAAAAAAATTAATTTTTTTTTTGTAAATATAGTTGCAAACAATCCCAATTTTGACTAATTAATCACATTAAAAAAAATATTATGATTTAAATATTCCCGGTCAAGATGTTTCAAGAAAGGATATCGATACATTCTCTGAGATTGGAGTACATGACATTCTTTGAATGTTAGGTATTTTTTTTTACTCATGGCCGTTGGAGCACCAAAGGTAGTGTACACTTGTAGTTAGTGGATAACTATGGAATGGCTCGTCCGAGAATTTTCTATTGGTTGTTAGCAACTAAGTCAAATTGGAAATCTCAATATGATGATGTTAGACGGTTCTATGAGCTTAAGAATACAATGGAAATTCAATATGGATACCCCACTTTGATTATACCTAAATCATGGTATGGCTACCATCAAGTGACCGTAATTATATTTGAGTCAAGCATTCGAAGTTTAGCACCGTTTATTAGGGAGTTTGTCTCCTTAGTTGCATGAGGTTAGTACCACCGTCGACGGTAGTCAACTCAAAGTTACATAAATGGTTAGAGTAGAATGGTTAATAACAAATGTTACTATAGAACCAAGGACTTAGTTTATGGTCTGATCAAGTTGAATTTGGATATTATTGGGGTTTCGACCGATGCCAAACTTTATATATCCAAAATGATATAATGTTGATGAAGAGAATGTGTGTAAATTATTTTTTTGTTATTGGTACTAGTTAAGTAAATGTAAAATTGGAATGTATAGAAAAGATTTGTAAGTGATAAAATCGGCCAAACTACACACCACTAGCTTAGGTGACATGTGAACATTAATATTTGAATCGTCCAATATTAATCACTAACTGAATTTACACCTCTTTGTCACACAACTGAATTTGTAAATTCTTTGAAATACTAGAAAATTTAATTACTTTATAATATGTCATATATTAATTAAACTAACTAATATTTAAAATATATTATTTATTGATGTATTTGATGTTAGGGTGTATTAGTAAATAAGATAGCTCTTAGATATGTTTTAGGTGTTATTTTTAATTATTTTAGTGAACGCATAAAGTTATATACGTACATATCAATATGCGACATCGATTTATATTTAAAAAGGCTTTGAATATAATAATTTACTATATGGGATTTGATATGTATTTGGTCTAAATAATGCCATCTTTAGTTGGTAAAACAGATGGAAATAGGGTGGACTAGGCTTTTTCTTGGTAAGAGAGAAAGGAGGAGAATATTTTCCAAATCTCTCTCTATAAAAGGAAGGCTAGTCTCAATCTTTTTTCTTTCCCTTCTATTTTTTCCTTGGTCACTTATAGCTCAACCACATATCCTTAAAGCCGACCACATTTCCATCATAAAAACATCATCATACTAAATTTTATGGGGTATTAGATCGTAGCAAGTTCGAGTCGTGAATCTAAAGATTCTAGGTGCATTTCCGATCAAGGTACTTCTAAACATCAATCCACAAGGTATAAATTCTTATCATCTTTTTCATATGTCATTAAAATCTTAATATATATTTGTATCTAAGCAGTTAATATTGGTATCGGATATACATCGATCAAATACCAATGTGAGATATTTTAAATTATCGTGATTGTATAAGATAATATCGATAAAATGTCGGACATATTTAACATGTTATAATTGATAATGTTAAATAATGTTATATTGATGTTGATGTATTCAAATATTTGGATAACTAATTCCTAATTACTATCAAAGAGTGATTGCATACATTTTATAGATTATAATCCATATACTTTGATATATTATTAATGCTATGCTACAGCTTTGGTTGATCGTTTCACTTCATTTTCATCGCATCAACCCTCAGCCTCAGCTTTGCCAGCGAAGGTAATCCCTAAACACTTTTCTATCCCCTCCTTGGTTATTGATGATAATAATACATGTCCCATTTCTTTTGTTGAGTTGCCTAAGTCAGTTAGTAGTTGGTTGTCTTTGTTTAAGAAGAAGCCTGTAAATGAGGGCTCTTATGTTCCCAAGCAATATGCTAGTGAATTTCAAACACTCCTGTCCCTCCTCCTAAGGAAATTATTGATGTCGGTATCACTTTTTGGAAGGATTATTTATTCGATTTCCTTTTGAATGAGGCTCCTCATCACTCTATAGTGGAAAAATAGGCCGTTGGGTTATGGAGACTACATGGTTCGGTTACAGTTAGGTGTGATAACTCGATGTATTTATTTTCCTTCAATTTTCTAAACTTCAAGAGAAACCCCATGTTTTGGAAATCGGCCCAATTATTATTAAAGGTAAAGTGTTTATCATCACCCAATGGAATTAATCTTTTAACCTCGCGCGTGAGCAAGTTTTATCCATACCCATCTGGGCTCATATATTCAATATCCCCTCAGTTTTCCAATAGCTTAAGGGGACCAATTGGATTGCCAATTACATTGCCTAGCTTATCTGTTTTGACATCTCCACCAAGTGTAGGTAGCTTCTCTATTTCTCCAAGGCTCTTACCAAAACTACCCCTTCTTGACAATTACCTTTTACATATTCTAGTTCCCTTGGCCGGTGATAGGGTGTGATGCCCCACCCCAAGACCTACATTAACAAAGAGTATTACTAGTTAATACTGTCTGCCAATGGGAAGAATACGGCTAGTTAGGAGTGACCATCTATAACCTTTTCTTAAATATCTATCGAATACGTTGATAAATGCTCTATATTTTTTTTTTCTAATTCAATGGATCGACATATCTAATAAATACTTAATACAAAGTCATAGGTTGCTATAGGGTCAATAAGAACAAAATACAACAACTCAAATGCAAAATACATCACAGAACAATAGTTAATCAGATATACACACACATATACATATACATCATAAAGTATACAAAATGATACATCAGGTATGACGACCACAATATACACGAATCAAAACAATATACATATCAGAGTGGAAACAAAAAGGACTACAACAAAAAGTGGAGCAACAAAGTCCATGCGGAAGTAGAATTGGCTAAGTCCATAAGGGTACCTAACCTGAAACACCTCGGTCTAGCCCGAATATAAAATACACGGGTCAGTTTAGCTGAACGGATTAGTTTAAGTGGATAATCGATAACATAACCATAAGGGAAGGTGATAATCTTCTCAAGTGAGAAGGAATAATTAAAGGTTATATGGTTACTTCACATGGCACAATTAAGTAGGTATAGTAATTTCAAGTGAAATAAGGGTATCAAAAACATGAATGCAACTCAAATGCGATAACAAATCTCCTAATAAAAGCATGACTCATCTCATCTGCATTTCACAAAACATCAAATATGGTTTAGGAGAAAAGCATAACTCCAAAGACGAGAAATCCCAAACCCGCTATATCGGCAAACTCAAAACAATCTCAAAGAAATCACCGTCTCAAAATACGCCATAAGGCAACCGTATATAAATCTCCAATAGAGGATAATGTAATCCCAAATAAACACCAAAAGGCAAATCTCATATAATAAAGCCAATAGGCAAATCTCAAATAATACGCTAAAAGGCAAACCTCAAACAACACCAGTGTAGGCAACTAAAATTCCCATAAGGTAATCGCCATATATATATATATATATATATATATATATATATATATAAACGACTCGAATGGCTATCCATGAAAAAGGCGATACATTCGGGAAATCACAATAACCAATGAAATCATCTCAAAAGTTTTGCATGTGCTTTTGACCGAAGCCTGTCAAGTACCGATCTCTCAAAATAGGTACCCCGCTCGAAGGCAAATACGCTGCAATGGAAAGTACGTTGTGGGAAATGCGGAATACGGATCTTAAGGCTAAGATTAACACTAAAAGGGGGAGGGGGTGAATAGTGTTTAAAGGAATTACTAAATCTTTTTAAGTTTTTGTTAATTTGAACACAAATATATGCTATATTCAGACACATATATGATCACAGAATCAAACACAGATGCAGAAATAAAGGAAAAGCAATAAAGGATAGAACACGCCAAGTTTTATATTGGTTCGGAATTACCCTACATCCAGTCCCGTACACAAGTACGGATTTCCTTTCAAAAGAAATTGTACAGTTACACCCTCGATTTCAAGGCAACGAGGTACACCACTCCAGATTCACAATCCTCTGGTTAGAGATACTTGATTTTACGGGAAACAAGTTCACCCAATTGATTTCCAAGGCTACAATCACACCTTTTCTCACTTGATTGATTTCACAGGCTACATTCTCACCTTTTCTTGCTTTGTTTATTACAAAGAAGCCTATCACTCTGAATAGCACTGAGATCTTGTTGAGATAGTGATAGAGAATCAAACCAGAAATGATCTAGTTAGATTCAATGTTGATTCCGGCAGAGTAATGGTAAAAATGTGTATAAGAAATGTGGAAGAAGAAGAGGAGTGAAATCAGAGAAAATATGAATGAAAATTCATTTAAAACTGCCCCTATTTATAGTAGAACAACAGCCATGTTCATTCGTGAAAGTATATGACGAATAGACACTTCCTTTGAAATTCAAAATTTTGAAATAAACTGACATGGGGTACTTAAGGATGTCTACATGCCAAAGGAAATTTTGTTAATTTGTTTTTCTATGAAAATAACTTTCATCTTGTATTAAAACTATTGTAAACTTTATAAATATACTTAATTATAGTTAAAATACATATGTAAATATAGAGAATAATATTTTGGTATATATATAAAATTTTACTATAATTTATATTTAAATCTAAACATAAATATTAAAAGTTAAATGTATTATTATTAAAAGATAGTTTAAAACTAAGGATAATTTGATTTTGAAAATAAATATTATTTTGAGGCCAAAAATATTTAAAACCAGGGTAGATGTTTCTGATTCTTTTAAAAGGAAGGTTTTGAAATCATTATTAAAACAAGATATAATTTTGTAAAAATTATTTGAATAAAAGGTTAGCGGATACAAAACAATGTTCCATTAGATTTTTCGTAGGTCCCATCCTACTTTGGGTTCCATCCCTTTAACAGGCTCAAAGTGGATTCCATTCCATGAATAAATTGGATTTGAAGATGCCAGTGCTTTTCTAGGAGTTTTAACAAAATTCCTAATTAAGTTACTTATTATTGAAATCGTGAAATCTTGATATTCTTGATACTTATGAGTCTTCAATCTTGATATCTTGAATCTCTATACTGTGCAGTCTTCTTTCTTGGTACCTGCATGGTTAGATCCTGCATATACATATATATCTAAACTATAATGTTAGTGTTTATATTTTATAACCTTATTTTAAGGTTGTTGTCATCAAAACCATCATCTCAAGGATAAGCAATCTCCCCCTTTTTGATGATGATAACCTTTCTTTATAAAATATTACTTCTATCCTAATAACTCCCCATTAATCCATGCCTAACTATCCTATTTTATACTTCTCCCCCTTTGTCATCAACAAAAACTAACTCCGAACTATATAACTCCCCCTTAATCTAATACTCTATAACATGTGATTACAATGACAGTGTTATCATGAATAATCATCACTTAATTCTAAAACTAAAAATTAGTCCTAAATTACTAACTATCCTAACTAAGATTCCATATACGATAATATTTATAATAGTGAGAAATCAAGTATAAGAACACAAATTATTTATTAATTATATATTGTTTTATTTACATTTTCATAGAGAAAATAAGAAAGAACATACATCAATAGGAAAGATTGAAAAGAAACTAGTGTGTGTCTTTGAAAATAGGAGATCTATGAACTGAACAATTTGGGTAGTGGAAATAGAAATTTCCACGTTGTTTGACTAGATTTCCATCCTTATCAAAGCACACTTTGCCAACGCAAATGACTTTGTTGTCATCTTCAGCGTGCTCTTCTTCCATGAATTCTTCTTCTTCGCTGTCCTCTTGCACTTGATCTCCTGAAGACTCTTCATCAATCAAGATCGGATTAGCATGATTATCCATTAGAAATTTTTGCAAATTTCTAAGGATTTTGCCCCGCCGTTCTTGTTTATTGGCCATTCTAAGTTGCACCACTTGAATTTCAGTCATTAGTTGCAGTGCATCTTTCAAAGAATCCTCTATTTTCATCACTCATGTGAGTTTGTAGTTCATTGAAATGGTCCAGAAGAAGGAGAAGGGAACGAAAAGGTTGAATTTTTGTTTGATTTGGAAGAGGATGCCATTGTTTAATTGATTTCTAAAGTTAGAACAGAGAGAGAACATAGAGAATGATCAAAATTTCTGTCAGGACACGATTCTTCGTCTTCCGAAAAATTCGACATCGACACTCACTTTATCGACTGCCGAGGAATCGAACGACGGAAACCGAACACTGAGGGTTTTTAAGAAAAAGAATTTAGGAAAAGAAAAAGAGAGAAAAGAAAATAGGTATAGGGAAAAGAAGATAGAAAATTTTAAAATAGAAAGAAAAAGAGAATAGAGAACATAGAAAAACAGAAGAAAATAGGACGGAATAGAAAACAAGAACAACATCAGAATCTCACAATTCGCAGCGGAACAACATATAATAATAAATGAATAATCTTTAAACAAAGAACTATATCAGTTATTACATTACATCACATTTCATTACATCATATCATCAGAGTGTACAACATCAACAACATCAAACAGTGCAGCGGAAAAAGAAATACTATATAAGTAATACGCCATGCCATCCAGCTTGCCTCCAGCAACTCCAGAATATCCAGAATATCCTGATAAACCTAACTCTTAACTGCCCGTGTGAAAATTGGTGGGCACCCAGAGTTTAGGAAGGAAAACAATAAACTCCAAGTCAGTCATGTGACTGGTGTGAGAACTCAAAATAGTTTATTTATCTTAAAATCAAAATAGAGGAATTTTTTTTTTATCAATTCGCAATGCTTTTAAAAATGAGACTACCATAAGGCCTCCCGCACACACACACATGCAAATGCAGAATCGGAGGAGATTTCTCCTTATGATAGTCAAAGATGCTTGATACGCATTTAAAATAACATTTGATATTATTACTAGTGCATAGTGTAGAAGAAATTCATTTCGAAAGTAGAATATAAATCTTAGCCAACATACGACCATTATCGTATGCCTACTATAGCTAACTATGTTCAATAGCAGGTTACCGCCACATTCCATAGCAGGTTATACAACTAAAACCGTACAAGTCACGTATTGTTTCTTTGGATTTCCAACAAATGGTCAGGCCAAGGAACTTCCCATTGCCACATGAGAATGCCTCTGGAAAGACATCCCCGAGAACCAAACCGGAACTCTGCCAACACAAGGCCGGGTTACCCCTAACTGGGTAACTACTGACACGAGCACGCCATTCCCCGATCGTAAACGACCTTTCTCACGGGATCCCGAAAACCAACAACCACAAAGTAATAAATTCGTAGTAACCACATAGGTTAAATATCTGGGCTCCATACCATGATACCACCTCTATCCAGAAGGAAATGTACATACCCTAAAGGGAGCTACCCCTCATAACCTTGCCGCATCTTTCCTGTTTTGACCATTTCCGGGGTGTGAGGTTCGACGAAGTCACGTCCACAAAAACATACTTTATACAAAAGCCATGCTTTGGGTCAACAAATGATCAACACAATGATCACCAAGATAGACGATCAAATAAACGATCCTATCACAATAATCAACACAATGATCATTTACAGCATCACTCAGCATATCACATTACCAAATTGGGAATATATCGCTGATAACTTCAACTATATAACCTCTGAGCTCGTACGTCTCAGAGAAGGGTGTTAAGCTAAAAGAATAAATTCTTCGCCACCAACAGAAATATATTTGAATGAAATCGGCTTTATATCTCAACTTGTAATGTCAGACATACAATCCATACAAGTCTGTTCCAGGATCGAACAAAACCGAAGGCACTTACAAAGAAGTCCTTGCAATCCGGATATTCACAATCCTGATCGGATTCACCATCACATATGGAGAACTCTATACCGGAGCAACTCGGTGCAGAGTAAATCGACAGGTCATCCTATCGCTCTCGCAAATACCGGGTCTTCAACACCGATCTTCAATGCAATTATAACGACGTATCACATATTCGGAATGGGTTATACGACCCCATGGTCCTTTCCCGGTTAACCCGAATAGTGAGCGCTTATTCAAAAATAAGTGTAGCATTCACATTCAAACAAATCACATCAATTACCCATTCAAAGGGAAAATATTGATAGTCGGTTATTGAACTATCAATGGATATGCACACATCACCAGATTCCAAATAATTTTCCAAATTATTTATTTTCCAAAATATCTTTACAAGATATATAAATTCAAAACTTCAAAAATAAATCAATATTTATTTTTAGACAATTTCCACTTCCTTTATAAATTCCTTAGTGAATTTATAATTCCAAAATATCAATGAATATTCGATTTCAATTATTCATTTTCAATTTATCTTTTTCAATTTATCTTCAAAAAGATAAATTCTCAAAATATTCACTTTATATTGGAAAACATTTCCATACTTATACATTCATAAGTAGTTCACAAATTTTATTTATTTTCAACACTTAGAAAATATTCAATATACTTAAATCGAAATTAAGTATATATTTCATTCTTTAAGGAAATCATTCTCTTAAACATATTTATTTGGGCCAAAACGAATGTTACGTAAAACATCGTTACGACGTCCCAAAATCACTAGTATAGGGATTCGAAATTAAAATAGATATATAAATCCCAATACTATACAAAACATTCCCTTTTGGAAATCATTTACTATAACAACAGTGTTATAGTCCATCACTTCCCTTTATTTCTCGAAACATCTATTTCAACAATCAATGTTGAAATCTATGGTTTCGAATCTCAACACAATTTAAAACATCGTTAGATCGTTTTAATTCTATTTAAAACATTCACATTCAAACCATTTTCTTTAACGTAATATTCACTATTTAAAAACGTGAATATACTCCATTAACAATTTCATTCTTTTATTCATTTTAATTCAAAGGATTATTCACATTCAAAAACGTGAATATACTACGTTAACACATTTCATCCTTTTATACATTTTAATTCAAAGGATTATTCACTATTCAAAAACGTGAATATAACTCCATTAATAGGTTTCAACAATTTACTTATCAAAATAAGTCATTTGCGAATTTATAAAACAACGTTTATAAATTCCATTTCTATTTATTTATAAAAGCTTCCTTTTTATAAATTCTTTTATTAACCTATTTCAGTTTATAACTCAATTATAAAACAGAAGTTCACATTATAAGTTAAATACTTATAAAACGATTATTTTACAAAATCGTTCTTTTAAACTTCATAGTTATAAATCTTATAACTTTTAAGATTCAATTATTCATCCAAATATATTCTTTAGTAACTTCACAAAATTTATAAATCTTACTATTTATAAATTTCATTTATAACTTCACAGTTTATAATTTTATAAATTTCATTCACTTATGCAATCCATTTGCACTTCATTCAAACACTTATAAAAACTCGTTTTATAATGTCAATATTTCAATTTATAAATATCCATTTATAAATCTCTAAATATAATTCAACTTATATTATTCTTTTAAAACGTCTTAAATCTCCTTTATTATTTCACCATTTTGATTCATAAAATAATTAAATTTTATAAATCCTATATTTAAACCTTTCACAATAAATTCTAAAATTCCGATTAAACTAATTTATAAACTCAATAGCATCATATTCTCAAAAATCAGTTTTTAACTATATTTCTCAAAAATCATAATTTATAACATTAAAAATTATAACGTTTATTTATTTAAAATGGATCAATTCCAAAATATTATATATTCTCAAAAATCACTTTAAAAATCATTTTAAAATCCCAAAATCTGGGTCCAATGATGCTACACACCAAATAGTCAATCACGACAACAACGATATCATATATCGATATGATAATCCATCAAATATCAAAATATCTGAAATCAAATAAAAACTGTTGAGGAATCCAGTTGGATCCCTCCAACCTGTTTTCCTGCATCCAAAAACATTAGCACAATACCAATTTCGCTCCAGTACGAAATTATCGCGGTATATGTTCTTATTAAATATTATCCGCTTAATAACGGCGCAATAGGGTCTCATCCGCTAAAAAATACGGGAAATCAATCAACTCCAATATATACATATGCCAATATATATATATATATATATATATATATATTGATATTATATATAATACCAATTTCACTGTTTATGAAATATTCGCGGTATATGTTTTTAATAAATAACATCCGCTTACTAACGGCGTATAATGTCTATTTTAACAATCAATAGATATCAATCAACATTCAAACATGCATTCAAATATTTTAGATCTAACTATTTAAAATAAAATCGAAACTGATTCGATTGAGTGAGAAGTTCTCACCTTGATTTTATTTCCGTTTTAGCGATTTATTTCGAATAAAATTAAACGGACGTTTAATTTTACCCAAAATTCTCACTAACTCCAAACGACTCCAAACCAACTCCATCGCGTAGTGCTCGTCCATACGATCCCAACGCAACTGAGTTTGCATTTTTTCTACCTCGTATGAAAAAGATATGCAGTTTTAAAGTTTACACGAATTTTATAAAAACTAATTACAACATAATTTTTATTTTTACCTTAAACTTAATCAAGGCCGTCAGATCTATCAACAGGCCATCACGACCGTCCACTCCTATCTTCCATCTCACGCACACAACACCATTACAGGCCGCAACTTGAACCCATCAAGTAGAAATTAGGGTTAATTTTAGCAACTCCAACACTCGACTTGAATTCGATCAGGAAGCTCCACCACGTTCGCCATCACTTGCTCTAGGTTCGGCCATAATATCCTGGAGCTCGGTCATCTTTTGAGCTCGGAAATGCGTGCATGAACGGCTACGAACGCGGCCTCCTATCTCTCAAAATACAACTCCAAACTCGATCATAACCGTTGGATCTCTAGTTCATGTTGTGCTCTACAAGTTTCTAGTTGGAAGTTTCGGCTAATTGTCAATTGATTTGGAGAAAAGAGAGGGGGAAGAGGAGATATTTTCGGCCATAGGTTCAGGGAGGTGGCGGCTCCAACCTGAAACCCTAAGGGTTGTTCTATTTTTGCAAAGTGAAATGTTTAGGGGCTTTTATAGAAAATCTCACGAACACTATTCACCCCGAAATTTTCGAACTCCAAACGAAGCGTGCCGGTTGGCGTTTCTAAGGTTTACCCCGCGTTCCGAACACAATGGAACAGGTTTCGAAAGCTAATTCGGAAGTATGTGCGAGTTATGGCTATAAACGCTCAATTTGAATTAAACCGATTTAAGCGATTTTCTAGGCGTTTTAATTCGTACCGGACAAACCGTAAATCTAATTGACTTGAAATTTGAAATCTTACAATAATATCACATTACGGATCCGATGAAACTGGTTTCGTCGAAATCCGAGACTTTTTGAAAAATGGCTATTTTCACTCGTCAAATTTAAATTAAAGTAAATCGATGCGTTTCGAGCTGCCACGATCAAACGATAGCTCCGATTGACACGAAAATTGAAATCCGAAAATAACTAACTATTACGGATCCAATGGAACTGGTTTCGTTCAATTCTGAGACTGTTCAAAAATTGACTATTTTCACTAGTCGATTTAAATATTAAAATATTCAATTTTCACAAATTAACTCTAAATTCGATTTTAAAAGTTCTAAAATATCGTTCTAACTCCAACATGATAAAATAAAATTTTACAAATCATTTTCTATCATATTTAACTCAATTTTCAATTATTTCCATAATTTAACGTATTAAATTATCGATTTAATTATTCAATTAAATCCAATAATTCAAATAAAAATTTACTAGACTTATAAATTTACTTATTAATATTTAAAATTAATTAAATATTCAAATTTTAATTAACAAAAATTCTGGGTCGTTACAATCTTCCCCACTTAAAAGAATTTCGTCCTCGAAATTATTAAGTAAGAAAAATTATAGAATCTATTAACTTTCCAAAATTCATAATCAAACTTCTTACAAATCTTTACTAAGTTTTCAAATCATACTTAGTTATCTTTTTCAAAACAACTACTATTGTTTAACTTTTAATTCCAAATCAAAATTAAAGTTTTTCAAAACTTTCCAATTTTCTCAAATTTTTTCTAACGCCTTAAATTTTCGGAAAAATTCGCCATAGTCTCCTTTGCGCGGCTCGATCCAAAAAAAAAAATGACAGTATATATATCACAAATATACATCTCATCAAGTAATGAGGCATCCCGCAGGGTAAAAAGTGTAAAAGTACGATATTTAATCCGAGATATGTACCTTATATTTTATTAGCAAGCATATACGGCTAATATAGCGCGAAAGCGAGCTCCAAATGCGAAGCAAACGCGATCCGCACCTACTAATTACTCAACAAACAACATGAGAACATGCATATAGACAATAATCTCAATATACAACATATAGCAACATAATAACTATATATGCCAACATAGCAAATGCAATTAAAGCAACAAATGCAAACATCAACCAACTAACATTCATAACCTAATCAATATTCATTCATATTTTCATTAATATTCAATGAATTGGGTTTTCAATTTAAAATCACATTTGATTTATTTACATTGGATTTACTAACATTCATTCTCAATTAGTTTATATTCACTAATTCATATTCAAGTTGGTTCACTTCCAAATTAAATTCAATTTTATTCAAATTTATTTAACTTCCAATTGAATTTCAATCACTTTAGCTTTCAATTTCATTAACTCTATGAATTATATACAATCAATCAACTAACAATCATATAACAACCAATGTATATTAATTACAACCAAATTCCTTTGCTTACAATTGGTTTAATTAATTGATTTTTTTATTCAACTATTCAACTTCTAATAACATTAGATTTTAATGAATTACACTTACATTCATTATTTCATATCAATTATTCACATTTAATTGATTAATATTCAATCCATTAATCCAATTCATTTATATAACTCAAGTTTATATTCATCACTTAACTTTATTAATTTTACTTTGATACTAATATCAACTTCATTCAACATATTTTAAATTATATTCATATAGTTTCACTTCTCATATATATAAGTTTATTTCACAATTGTAAATCACTTTAATTATAATTCAATTCTTATAATCCTTTTGCTTATACAATTATTCCTTTATTTAGATTATTCAAACAACTAAACAATCAATTTATATACACTTTAATAATTCTGAAAAAAAATTATTTCTTTTATATACAAAATATACTCAAGTAAAATTATTTCATTTACCCAATTTAAAACAATATTGTGCCGAATTGTTCTATTCAAGTGTTTAGAAACCCCTTCGGCATAGTCTTGCGGACCACGCTGACGAAAGTTCATATGCCACTCAATAAACCAATCATCACAATACAAAACAAATTTATATTCACTAACAAATACGCTCTCATAGCTATTATTACACTCAAACTCATTCTAGAGTACTGCTGACTCTATCTCTAATGAGTAATACCCAACAGAACCATGGTTGTCGCTTAACCATATGCTCTGATACCACATTGTCAGGACACGATTCTTCGTCTTCCGAAAAATTCGACATCGACACTCACTTTATCGACTGCCGAGGAATCGAACGACGGAAAACCGAACACTGAGGGTTTTTAAGAAAAAGAATTTAGGAAAAGAAAAAGAGAGAAAAGAAAATAGGGATAGGGAAAAGAAGATAGAAAATTTTAAAATAGAAAGAAAAAGAGAATAGAGAACATAGAAAAACAGAAGAAAATAGGACGGAATAGAAAACAAGAACAACATCAGAATCTCACAATTCGCAGCGGAACAACATATAATAATAAATGAATAATCTTTAAACAAAGAACTATATCAGTTATTACATTACATCACATTTCATTACATCATATCATCAGAGTGTACAACATCAACAACATCAAACAGTGCAGCGGAAAAAGAAATACTATATAAGTAATACGCCATGCCATCCAGCTTGCCTCCAGCAACTCCAGAATATCCAGAATATCCTGATAAACCTAACTCTTAACTGCCCGTGTGAAAATTGGTGGGCACCCAGAGTTTAGGAAGGAAAACAATAAACTCCAAGTCAGTCATGTGACTGGTGTGAGAACTCAAAACAGTTTATTTATCTTAAAATCAAAATAGAGGAATATTTTTTTTATAAATTCGCAATGCTTTTAAAAATGATACTACCATAAGGCCTCCCGCACACACACATATGCAAACGCAGAATCGGAGGAGATTTCTCCTTATGATAGTCAAAGATGCTTGATACGCATTTAAAATATCATTTGATATTATTACTAGTGCATAGTGTAGAAGAAATTCATTTCGAAAGTAGAATATAAATCTTAGCCAACATACGACCATTATCGTATGCCTACTATAGCTAACTATGTTCAATAGCAGGTTACCGCCACATTCCATAGCAGGTTATACAACTAAAACCGTACAAGTCACGTATTGTTTCTTTGGATTTCCAACAAATGGTCAGGCCAAGGAACTTCCCATTGCCACATGAGAATGCCTCTGGAAAGACATCCCCGAGAACCAAACCGGAACTCTGCCAACACAAGGCCGGGTTACCCCTAACTGGGTAACTACTGACACGAGCACGCCATTCCCCGATCGTAAACGACCTTTCTCACGGGATCCCGAAAACCAACAACCACAAAGTAATAAATTCGTAGTAACCACATAGGTTAAATATCTGGGCTCCATACCGTGATACCACCTCTATCCAGAAGGAAATGTACATACCCTAAAGGGAGCTACCCCTCATAACCTTGCCGCATCTTTCCTGTTTTGACCATTTTCGGGGTGTGAGGTTCGACGAAGTCACGTCCACAAAAACATACTTTATACAAAAGCCATGCTTTGGGTCAACAAATGATCAACACAATGATCACCAAGATAGACGATCAAATAAACGATCCTATCACAATAATCAACACAATGATCATTTACAGCATCACTCAGCATATCACATTACCAAATTGGGAATATATCGCTGATAACTTCAACTATATAACCTATGAGCTCGTACGTCTCAGAGAAGGGTGTTAAGCTAAAAGAATAAATTCTTCGCCACCAACAGAAATATATTTGAATGAAATCGGCTTTATATCTCAACTTGTAATGTCAGACATACAATCCATACAAGTCTGTTCCGGGATCGAACAAAACCGAAGGCACTTACAAAGAAGTCCTTGCAATCCGGATATTCACAATCCTGATCGGATTCACCATCACATATGGAGAACTCTATACCGGAGCAACTCGGTGCAGAGTAAATCGACAGGTCATCCTATCGCTCTCGCAAATACCGGGTCTTCAACACCGATCTTCAATGCAATTATAACGACGTATCACATATTCGGAATGGGTTATACGACCCCATGGTCCTTTCCCGGTTAACCCGAATAGTGAGCGCTTATTCAAAAATAAGTGTAGCATTCACATTCAAACAAATCACATCAATTACCCATTCAAAGGGAAAATATTGATAGTCGGTTATTGAACTATCAATGGATATGCACACATCACCAGATTCCAAATAATTTTCCAAATTATTTATTTTCCAAAATATCTTTACAAGATATATAAATTCAAAACTTCAAAAATAAATCAATATTTATTTTTAGACAATTTCCACTTCCTTTATAAATTCCTTAGTGAATTTATAATTCCAAAATATCAATGAATATTCGATTTCAATTATTCATTTTCAATTTATCTTTTTCAATTTATCTTCAAAAAGATAAATTCTCAAAATATTCACTTTATATTGGAAAACATTTCCATACTTATACATTCATAAGTAGTTCACAAATTTTATTTATTTTCAACACTTAGAAAATATTCAATATACTTAAATCGAAATTAAGTATATATTTCATTCTTTAAGGAAATCATTCTCTTAAACATATTTATTTGGGCCAAAACGAATGTTACGTAAAACATCGTTACGACGTCCCAAAATCACTAGTATAGGGATTCGAAATTAAAATAGATATATAAATCCCAATACTATACAAAACATTCCCTTTCGGAAATCATTTACTATAACAACAGTGTTATAGTCCATCACTTCCCTTTATTTCTCGAAACATCTATTTCAACAATCAATGTTGAAATCTATGGTTTCGAATCTCAACACAATTTAAAACATCGTTAGATCGTTTTAATTCTATTTAAAACATTCACATTCAAACCATTTTCTTTAACGTAATATTCACTATTTAAAAACGTGAATATACTCCATTAACAATTTCATTCTTTTATTCATTTTAATTCAAAGGATTATTCACATTCAAAAACGTGAATATACTACGTTAACACATTTCATCCTTTTATACATTTTAATTCAAAGGACTATTCACTATTCAAAAACGTGAATATAACTCCATTAATAGGTTTCAACAATTTACTTATCAAAATAAGTCATTTGCGAATTTATAAAACAACGTTTATAAATTCCATTTCTATTTATTTATAAAAGCTTCCTTTTTATAAATTCTTTTATTAACCTATTTCAGTTTATAACTCAATTATAAAACAAAAGTTCACATTATAAGTTAAATACTTATAAAACGATTATTTTACAAAATCGTTCTTTTAAACTTCATAGTTATAAATCTTATAACTTTTAAGATTCAATTATTCATCCAAATATATTCTTTAGTAACTTCACAAAATTTATAAATCTTACTATTTATAAATTTCATTTATAACTTCATAGTTTATAATTTTATAAATTTCATTCACTTATGCAATCCATTTGCACTTCATTCAAACACTTATAAAAACTCGTTTTATAATGTCAATATTTCAATTTATAAATATCCATTTATAAATCTTTAAATATAATTCAATTTATATTATTCTTTTAAAACGTCTTAAATCTCCTTTATTATTTCACCATTTTGATTCATAAAATAATTAAATTTTATAAATCCTATATTTAAACCTTTCACAATAAATTCTAAAATTCCGATTAAACTAATTTATAAACTCAATAGCATCATATTCTCAAAAATCAGTTTTTAACTATATTTCTCAAAAATCATAATTTATAACATTAAAAATTATAACGTTTATTTATTTAAAATGGATCAATTCCAAAATATTATATATTCTCAAAAATCACTTTAAAAATCATTTTAAAATCCCAAAATCTGGGTCCAATGATGCTACACACCAAATAGTCAATCACGACAACAACGATATCATATATCGATATGATAATCCATCAAATATCAAAATATCTGAAATCAAATAAAAACTGTTGAGGAATCCAGTTGGATCCCTCCAACCTGTTTTCCTGCATCCAAAAACATTAGCACAATACCAATTTCGCTCCAGTACGAAATTATCGCGGTATATGTTCTTATTAAATATTATCCGCTTAATAACGGCGCAATAGGGTCTCATCCGCTAAAAAATACGGAAAATCAATCAACTCCAATATATACATATGCCAATATATATATATATATATATTGATATTATATATAATACCAATTTCACTGTTTATGAAATATTCGCGGTATATGTTTTTAATAAATAACATCCGCTTACTAACGGCGTATAATGTCTATTTTAACAATCAATAGATATCAATCAACATTCAAACATGCATTCAAATATTTTAGATCTAACTATTTAAAATAAAATCGAAATTGATTCGATTGAGTGAGAAGTTCTCACCTTGATTTTATTTCCGTTTTAGCGATTTATTTCGAATAAAATTAAACGGACGTTTAATTTTACCCAAAATTCTCACTGACTCCAAACGACTCCAAACCAACTCCATCGCGTAGTGCTCGTCCATACGATCCCAACGCAACTGAGTTTGCATTTTTTCTACCTCGTATGAAAAAGATATGCAGTTTTAAAGTTTACACGAATTTTATAAAAACTAATTACAACATAATTTTTATTTTTACCTTAAACTTAATCAAGGCCGTCAGATCTATCAACAGGCCATCACGACTCCTAAGGGTTGTGCTATTTTTGCAAAGTGAAATGTTTAGGGGCTTTTATAGAAAATCTCACGAACACTATTCACCCCGAAATTTCCGAACTCCAAACGAAGCGTGCCGGTTGGCGTTTCTAAGGTTTACCCCGCGTTCCGAACACAATGGAACAGGTTTCGAAAGCTAATTCGGAAGTATGTGCGAGTTATGGCTATAAACGCTCAATTTGAATTAAACCGATTTAAGCGATTTTCTAGGCGTTTTAATTCGTACCGGACAAACCGTAAATCCAATTGACTTGAAATTCGAAATCTTACAATAATATTACATTACGGATCCGACGAAACTGGTTTCGTCGAAATCCGAGACTTTTTGAAAAATGGCTATTTTCACTCGTCAAATTTAAATTAAAGTAAATCGATGCGTTTCGAGCTGCCACGATCAAACGATAGCTCCGATTGACACGAAAATTGAAATCCGGAAATAACTAACTATTACGGATCCAATGGAACTGGTTTCGTTCAATTCTGAGACTGTTCAAAAATTGATTATTTTCACTAGTCGATTTAAATATTAAAATATTCAATTTTCACAAATAAACTCTAAATTCGATTTTAAAAGTTCTAAAATATCGTTCTAACTCCAACATGATAAAATAAAATTTTACAAATCATTTTCTATCATATTTAACTCAATTTTCAATTATTTCCATAATTTAACGTATTAAATTATCGATTTAATTATTCAATTAAATCCAATAATTCAAATAAAAATTTATTTGACTTATAAATTTACTTATTAATATTTAAAATTAATTAAATATTCAAATTTTAATTAACAAAAATTCTGGGTCGTTACAATTTTGAAATAGGAAGAATATATAACCACTTATTTGATTTTTGGTGGGAAAAATTTAAAAAAAAAAATCGTTATATGTCAACATGGGTAGAGAGGGGATGCCGACATGTTGCTTGATATTTTTACTATTTGATTTATTTTTATTTAATTTTTAATTATACTTTGTTATTTATATTTTATATTTCGGTTGTTGAACAAATACCTAATTCTCTTCTTAATTTAGTAAATATAGATTCATTTAAGGTTTTGGTTAAGATATCAGCAATTTAATTCTCAGAATTGATATAATCGAGAGTAATTACGGCCTTACTTATATTATCTTTGAGAAAATGATGTTTGATATCAATATGTTTAGTTCGAGCATGATGAGTAGTATTTTTGGACAAATTTATTACACTAGTATTATCACAATAAATTGGTGATTTTAAGATATTTAAACCAATTTTTTTTAAATTTTGTTGCATATATATTACTTACGAATAAGCCGAAGCAGCAGAAATATACTCTGCTTCAATTTTTGATAAAGAAACTGCGGTTTGCTTTTTACTAAACCAGGAAATCAGAGAATTCCACAAAAAGTGACAAGTTCAACTTGTACTTTTTCGGTCTGATTTACAACCAGCATAATCAACATCACGGTAAGATATTAAGTCAAAAGAATTATTTTTAGGATAAAATAAGCCATAATCAAATGTGTGTTTAACTTATCTTATGATATGTTTTACGGCTTTTAAGTGGGTCTCTTTAGGTTGGGATTGATGTCTTGCATAGAGACAAACACTATGCATGATATCCGGTCTACTAGCAGTGATATAGAGTAGTGATCCAATCATTCCTCTATATAATTTTTTATCTACATCTTTCGAGAGATCTTCTTTACTTAGATACTCATTGGTTGCTATGGGGGTGGGTTTTTGTAACGCCCCACCCCGAGACCCACCTTAGTGAAGAGAATTAATGAGTAATTCTATTTACTAAAACGGAGAATAAGGCTGGTTAAAGGCGACCATCTACAACTTTGTCTTAAACATCTACTGAATACGTCGATAAATGCACTATGATTTTTCTTTTCTATCTCAATGGATCAACATTCATAATAAATGCTTAATCCAAAACTAGGTGGCTAACGGATCTATCAGAACAAAATACCATAACTAAATGTAAAGCACATCACAGAACAGTAATCAACATCATATATATACATATACACTGATACATGTTTAGTACAATGCAATATGAATATAATAAAGGTGGTATTCGACCACACTATATACATGGAATCGAATATAAATACAACAGAGTCAAAATCATAAAAGTGCTAGGATGATATCCAAGAAGATGCATCAAAGCAAAGTCCCGTAACTGATAGCTTACCTGAAACAACTCGGTCTGACCCGAGTGATAAACACACGGGTCAGGCAACTGAATCTTATCGTTAGAAAGGAATACGATAAGGTAAAGAGAAGAGCTTCGCAACGGGATCACATAAGTAGGTATGAACATCTAGGGTTGATATCATGTAACTTCACTATGTCTCTATGGTGGTTTGCATATACATATACTTGGGTTAATCTGAAGGAATTCATGTATATGATATAAAGGAAAACATTCAAACATTATCCATGAATAAATAAATCTCTCAAGTCGTATATAAATCCCAAGTATAAATCCATAAAATTTGAAATCACCAAAATCCTCAAAGAAATCATATTTGCCTTATTTACATCTATAAGGCTAGGTAAACACATCCAAAATGGTGAAATCGAAATCATCATAACTCACAAAAGAAATATCATATTGGCCAATTATTACATGCAAAAGCATGTTGCACGTGCTATTTACCAGTACTGTTCACCATCGTGGTACCATATCCATCTCTCGACCGGAATCCTCATCTCGAATTATTCTGGTCTATGACGTCATCTATATTCTCCCCGAACACCCGCCATCAAAAGTGATTGGAGCACCTCACTCCAATCGGTGTCCGATGAGTCCCCGCCGTCAAAAGTGATCGAGTCAAGTATTACTTAACCCGATCGGGACTCTAATTAATGGTAGTTCTCCCAGAATGTGTCAACAACTCTCGGATAGTAACCCGGAAAGTGGTAACGTATGTCCCATACCATACGCTCTCACTTAGTGGTTTTCTAGCCGCTAGTTCGTGCCACACTAAGAAATCATCAACATCATCAAAAGAATCGCCTCATGTCATCGACATATGGTATAAGATGCTAAACCCGTCTCATCTCATCGACGAGTAGAAACTCCATTAAAACATCAAACTCATCAAATTCCATCAAAATCTTGCCTCATACCATTGGCAAGTATATCTCCATCAATATAGTCCTATCCTCGTATATACTCTCGAATAGGAGATCTCGGACTATACGTATTAGCCAAATGGACTAATATAATCTCAAACTCATACCACAATGTGGTTAACATCAAGGAGGAAATCAAATGATTCCTCAAAATCTTTTCGGTAGTACAAGTCCGAAATTAACCGATAAAGTAAATACTCAAGTCCCATACCTCGCGGATTTACTAAATCGTTCAATTTATTTCCTTATACGTCCGAAAAAGAATCAAAGTAATTAAAGTAAATAAAATTAATTATAATATATTTTACTAGAGAAAACGGGATTTTAAACCAATTTATAGAAATTTATCTAAAGGATTTTGAGTGAAAACCCATCATTTAAAGAATTTTAATGATTTTTGAAAGCCTAGAAAATAAAGAGTAATTGTTTAAACACCTTTAAAAATGTATAAAAACATTTATTGCTCAAACCATGATTTTAGAAGATTTTATGCAATTTATTCGGATTTTTAAAACTCGGAAAAACATCAATTTGCAATTTAATCGGCAAAAACCGATATTCAAATTTTAAATCGAATTTAAAACCAATTTAAATTCAAGTCACATTCTAAATTTACTAGTCCATTGCTGGACAAAAGAATCAAATGTTAGCATCAAATTTCGTAGTAAAATTCTTGCAAAAGCATGCAAATGAAATCATCAAAGTCGAACAATTACAACAATATTGGGGCAGTTCATAACAGACCAACATTGCAAAACATCATTTTTCCACCATGCAAACTTCGAAATTCTACAAAATACAAAATACAAAAATTGTAGCCAACAGCCTCTGGTTTCCAAAACTTCATAAATTTTGATATTCCGATTAGTAACGAAGAAGTTATGATAGAAATACTACTAAGAAAGAAATTATTTGCACTGCCTGTCAACACAGGACAGCGATGAAAATGCCAATTTTCTACTATGTAGACTTCTAAATCAGTCAAAACCGAAAACATGAAAGTTTTGGCATATTTTATAAGGATTTCAGATCATCCAAGAAATAAAAATTTTGATAATTAACACAAAAGTTATGGCGAAAACACTAACCAGCCACTAGAATATTCTGGGCTTAATTCCTCTCGGATTTTCATTTTTGACAGCAAATAAAAAGGTCCAAACGGACCCAAAACCCAATGAAAGTTAACATGAACAAACTATAATCAGTCCTCTATAATCATAAAAAAGAGTGGCGTCAATCCGACAACGGATGAGCCAGATATGAGCAAAACAAGACAGGGCATTTTCAGCATCAATCAATATAGAATAGAGGTAAAATTCAGTATTTAACCAAATATTTCAAGCAAGAGATTATCTGCTGCTGAAATTTGTTCACTTACAGTTGCTATAAGCCTTAGCTTACCTATTAGCAGCAAAAAGATGATGATTTAGGCTTGAAGATGGAAATTTTCAACTCGAATTCGCCTTTGCCGTACCTATGATTGCAGAAAATAGGCATGCAAGAGAAGATAAATTACAAAACAAGAATTACAATAAACAAATATGGATTTCTCCTCAAATTCAAGATAGAGAAGGATGGAGACTACCTTCTTGTTGAATTAGACCCAAATTTCTATTGATTTAGCAAAGAATTTTATTAATTATGGCTAGGGTTTGAGAAGGCAGCCATTGTTTCTAATTTTTGAACTTCTACCGTTCCTTTTCTCAAATGAGCTGAATGAGGAAGAAGTGTACGTACTTCTTTCCTGGCTCCAGAAGTTTCTCTAGTAGATATTGGGTTTGGGCTTAACCCAATGACCCATATTAATTTTACTTAGGCAAAAATTTGTTTAAGTTTATTTACGCTTATACAATGCTTAAATCTTCATAACTTCTACATTTTTAATCCGTTGTTAATGATTTTGGATGCGTTGGATTCGTTATGTCATCTAGTTTTTAATAAAATTATCAAAACATAAGTTTTAACAATTTTGTTATTAAATTTTCATTTATTACTCAGTTTATCCAATTTTCCCATAATTGCAAAATAAATTGCAAATTTAATACAATTGGTTAAATAAAAAGATGTTATGTACCCAAAACAAAACAAATACAGGTTTAGACATTATTAAATTATTTCTCACATTTTTAATCATAGTTATCATGATTAATTATTTTATTAACTCATTCTTATATATATATTTAATTAATAAAATGAAAATATTGGCAAACAAGCACAATATTGTACAAATTATCAATTTAATCAAATGTAGTCAATTAACTACATTCAAATTCATGAAATAAAGTAGAAACTTTATTTTACTCATGTCCATCATTTTTTATACTCAAAGAAGATTATTTTTCTTGTTCTTATTCCCTACATTTTATTTTACAATAAAATGTATTATTGGTTTTAAAATTACCAATATGATTTCCCCAACCCAAACAAAATTCCATTAATTATTCCAAACCACTCCAACCATCGAAATGGAGTGATTAATTTATTTTGTTACAATTCATTAGCCCAAAAATTCAAATTCATTATGCATATGATGATTAAACAATTATTTAACAATTTTCTTTGTATTTAACAAAGAAAAGATGCAATTTGACAATAAATTACATTAACGCCAAATCGTACATGTTAATTGAATATAGTTGCATCTCTATATTCAAAATTCATGAAATAAAGGAACAACTTTATCTCACACATATGTTTATTACTATTAATACAATAAAATCTTTCTACTTTTATTTTCCCTTTTATTTTACAATAAAAGGAGAATATTGGAATAAATTGCCAATATTCCTTTAATGCTCCTACTAAATTCCATCAATGACAATTTCCAACTCAAAGATCACAATTAAGTTGTTTACTTCATCTTTCCTTCATCTTAAATTTTCTTCAATCATTTAAATTGAAATAAACCTTATTTTATATTGTTCTCCCAAAATTTATTCATATTATATTGTTTATTCGAAATAAACAATATAATTCATCATTTTCTTCCAATTAATTCAATTAATTCCAATATTAAATTATAATATTCATTATAATTTAGTATTTACGGTAATCTCCAACCAGGGTTGTTACAGACTCCCCCTCTTATAAAAATTGCGTCCTCGCAATTTCTAGAGGAAATCTATATTCAACACAATTTATTCAATCGACAAAGGATAAAAGAGAAGCTCGAAACTCAAACCATTCATATTCTCAACATAGAATGGTAGAGAGAAACAAGGAAAAACTTCCTTGGTTAGCCCAATGGTCCATCAAATGCTTATATAGCGATTAGCAAACCATCGAATTTTCCAAGTAACTTGAAAGAATTTCGAAGATATCCCATCTTCGAAAAAAACTCAATAAGATGCTCAACAATTAATCAATCGAAAATGATTGATTTCACAAAACTCTACGAATAGAGTCGGGACCAAACTCTAAGCAATAAAGAATATCATCAATAAGATTTTCTACATAATAATGCGGAAAGAACATCCTCACAACAAGATAAACGCAATAGACAAGATGAATAAATCACGTAATGACTTCTTGCAAGGCCACCAAACTCGAACTACTGCGATAAGGCATGTCGTTGTTATTAACTCAAGGATAGAATATGCTCAAGAAATAAGGATATAAGCTCAAATTACATTTCAATCCAAGATATTCAGAATTTTTAAATCCCAACATCTTTTAAATTTTAAATCTCAATTTTTAACATTTGAAAATTTTCAAACTCTTTACTATACTACTTAGTAAGTAATTTAAAACTCAAATTAAAAGTTCAAATTTCTTCTCTTACTTCAAAATTAATTTCCAAAGAGATTTGTAAACCCATAATAATAACCCTCAAAATAAATTAAGGGTCTAAATTCTCTTTACTCTTTTTATTAAACCACTTAAATATATTTAAAACAATCTTCAAATACTCTTGTAACTCTTCTCTTAAAACATCCAATGTATCTAATATATGTTCAAAAATCTCAAAATATACTTCCAACAAAGTATAACTTAAGAATATTCTCATATATTCTCATCTTTACAACTTAAAAATAAATAAATAAATAAATAAATAAATGGCATTGCCTCGCCATTGAATCTCTAATAATAAATATATCCATTGGCTGCAGAGTCGATCGAACGATCAAAACTGCCTCGCCACTCTGTTACTCGTCTCTAAAATCATTGGCTGCAATTACCATTCAAAAATAAATTTCATATATAATCTCAAAATATTATTTTCAAAATCTCAATTTTTAAAACACAAACCATTGTGTCTGATTGCCTCATCATAGCATTTAGGAGATTCCTATCGATAACGTTGATCAGGCGTATCGACTAGAACTCTTAACTACTCGATGGATAACCCAACACTCTAAAATTATTTTTATGAAAGAATACTACTCATATAAATATATTCTCAAAACATTCTTTGATTTTTAAAATATCTAAAAACTCCAATTTCTCTTTTTAAAACTCATATATATATATATATATATATAGCTTTAAAAAAAAAATCAAACCAAAGAACATTAAGAGAATGCATCGAGATTTTCCCAGAATACTCGATTCTCAAAATCATCAAAAGGAGATAGAGTGTTCGTCAATCTTACAATGTCACGAGCCACTCAAAAAAAAATCAGCAAGATATAGGATAAGCAAGATATTCTTCTCGAAGGAGAAGAAGCACACAATCCATGAATCACTACTTCAAATGGAGTAATGCTAAAGGATAACATTGATTGACTATCTAAAAAGAACACTCAAAAATAGTAGAATGATAAACTCAATCAAATTCGAATAATCTAGAAACTCTCCTCATTCCTTAGTGGATATCCTCGTGGAAGGATAATCGAAGAGCTAAGAGCTAGGAACAAGGTTACCTCAACACTCGATTTCTCGATTGGATGTCAAATCCAAACGGACTTACAAAACTCAACAAATTCACCTTGATTGGAATTCGAAATATATCATCAACATCTCAATATTCAAGAGCGAATACAGAAACTTCGAAATCATCATTAACATTTCAAAGTGATAGAAATAATAACCCAATAAAATTAGGATGCCTAAATAAATACAGGATCCTATAACAACAAAAGGATCAGGCTTAACATCAAATAAGTTAGTCCATCTCAAATTAGATACATCTCAAGATTGTGAGTAACAAACAAATACTCACAAAAGCAACATCAAATAAAAATCTCAAAATGCCCACAATGAGCTAATCATTGTGGATCCCTTCAATAGGATTCACAACTTTCAAATGAATGCAACAAGAATGCTCAAAGAAATCGATCAACTCCATCGATACGAACTCACTCGTATCGACAAAAAAAAGAAAAAAAAAGAATAGAATAATCCCAAATAAGATTATTCATAAGATAAGATAACATCAAACTCAATTATGGAATACTACGGAATACAATATATATTCCTAGACATATTCCATCTCAACATATCCCAATACTCGAAAAAGAATCAAAGTATGATTCGAAAACAAGCTCGAATAAAGGACAATGATTCACTCGTATTGTACTTCGACGTATTGTGATTTACGTACTGTTCTGTGTTTATTCTACTTTGTTCTGACCACAGCTCTGATACCATGCTGTAACGCCCCACCCTGAGACCCAACTTAGTAAAGAGAATTAATGAGTAATTCTGTTTACTAAAGCAGAGAATAGGGCTGGTTAAGGGCGACCATCTATAACTTTGTCTTAAACATCTACTGGATACGTCGGTAAATGCACTATGATTTTTCTTTTCTATCTCAATGGATCGACATACACAATAAATGCTTAATCCAAAACTATAGGTGGCTAACGGATCTATCAGAACAAAATACCATAACTAAATGTAAAGCACATCACAGAACAGTAATCAACATCATATATATACATATACACTAATACATGTTTAGTACAATACAATATGAATACAATAAAGGTGGTATTCGACCACACTATATACATGGAATCGAATATAAATACAACAAAGTCAAGATGAAAGAAATATAAACCACAAAAGTGCTAGGATGATATCCAAGAAGATGCATCAAAGCAAAGTCCCATAACTGACAGCTAACCTGAAACAACTCGGTCTGACCCGAGTGATAAACACACGGGTCAGGCAACTGAATCTTATCGTTAGAAAGGAATACGATAAGGTAAAGAGAAGAGCTTCGCAACGGGATAACATAAGTAGGTATGAACATCTAGGGTTGATATCAAGTAACTTCACTATGTCTCTATGGTGGTTTGCATATACATATACTTGGGTTAATCTGAAGGAATTCATGTATATGATATAAAGGAAAACATTCAAACATTATCCATGAATAAATAAATCTCTCAAGTCGTATATAAATCCCAAGTATAAATCCATAAAATTTGAAATCACCAAAATCCTCAAAGAAATCATATTTGCCTTATTTACATCAATAAGGCTAGGTAAACACATCAAAAATGGTGAAATCGAAATCATCATAACTCATAAAAGAAATCTCATATTGGCCAATTATTACATGCAAAAGCATGTTGCACGTGCTATTTACCAGTACTGTTCACCATCATGGTACCATATCCATCTCTCGACCGGAATCCTCATCTCGAATTAATCCGGTCTATGACGTCATCTATAATCTCCCCGAACACCCGCCATCAAAAGTGATTGGAGCACCTCACTCCAATCGGTGTCCGCTGAGTCCCCGCCATCAAAAGTGATCGAGTCAAGTATTACTTAACCCGATCGGGACTCTAAGTACTGATAGTTCTCCCAGAATGTGTCAACAACTCTCGTCCGGAAAGTGGCAACGTATGTCACATACCATACGCTCTCACTTAACGGTTTTCTAGCCGCTAGTTCGTGCCACACTAAGAAATCATCAACATCATCAAAAGAATCGCCCCATGTCATCGGCATATGGTATAAGATGCTAAACCCGTCTCATCTCATCGACGAGTAGAAACTCCATAAAAACATCAACTCATCAAATTCCATCAAAATCTTGCCTCATATCATTGGCAAGTATATCTCCATCAATATAGTCCTAATCTCGTATATACTCTCGAATAGGAGATCTCGAACTATACGTATTAGCCAAATGGACCAATATAATCTCAAACTCATACCACAATGTAGCTAACATCAAGAAGGAAATCAAATGATTCCTCAAAATCTTTTCGGTAGTACAAGTCCGAAATTAACCGATAAAGTAAATACTCAAGTCCCATACCTCGCGGATTTACTAAATCGTTTAATTTATTTCCTTATACGTCCGAAAAAGCATCAAAGTAATTAAAGTAAATAAAATTAATTATAATATATTTTACTAGAGAAAACGGGATTTTAAACCAATTTATAGAAATTTATCTAAAGGATATTGAGTGAAAACCCATCATTTAAAGAATTTTAATGATTTTTGAAAGCCTAGAAAATAAAGAATAATTGTTTAAACACCTTTAAAAAATATAAAAACATTTATTGCTCAAACCATGATTTTAGAAGATTTTATGCAATTTATTCGGATTTTTAAATCTCAGAAAATCATCAATTTGCAATTTAATCGGCAAAAACCGATATTCAAATTTTAAATCGAATTTAAAACCAATTTAAATTCAAGTCACATTCTAAATTTACTAGTCCATTGCTGGACAAAAGAATCAAATGTTAGCATCAAATTTTGTAGTAAAATTCTTGCAAAAGCATGCAAATGAAATCATCAAAGTCGAACAGTTACATCAATATTGGGACAGTTCATAACAGACCAACATTGCAAAACATCAATTCTCCACCATGCAAACTTCGAAATTCTACAAAATACAAAATACAAAAATTGTAGCCAACAGCCTCAGGTTTCCAAAACTTCATAAATTTTGATATTCCGATCAGTAACGAAGAAGTTATGATAGAAATACTACTAAGAAATAAATTATTTACTCTGCCTGTCAACACAGGACAGCGATGAAGATGCCAATTTTCCACTATGTAGACTTGTAAATCAGTCAAAATCGAAAATATGAAAGTTTTGGCATATTTTATAAGGATTTCAGATCATCCAAGAAATCAAAATTCCGATAAGTAACACAAAAGTTATGGCGAAAACACTAACCAGCCACTAGAATATTCTGGGCTTAATCCCTCTCGGATTTTCATTTTTGACAGCAACTAAAAAGGTTCAAATGGACCCAAAACCCAATTAAAGTTAACATGAACAAGCTATAATCAATCATCTACAATCTGAAAAAAGAGTCGCATTAATCCGACAATGGACGAGCCAGATATGAGCAAAACAAGACAGGGCATTTTCAGCATCAATCAATATAGAACAGAGGTAAAATTCAACATATTTAACCAAATATTTCAAGCAAGAGATTATCTGCTGCTGAAATTTGTTCACTTACAGTTGCTATAAGCCTTAGCTTACCTATTAGCAGCAAAAAGATGATGATTTAGGCTTGAAGATGGAAATTTTCAACTCGAATTCGCCTTTGCCGTACCTATGATTGCTGAAAATAGGCATGCAGGAGAAGATAAATTATAAAACAAGAATTACAAAACAAATATGGATTTCTCCTCAAATTCAAGATAGAGAAGGATGGAGATTACCTTCTTGTTGAATTAGACCCGGATTTCTATTGATTTAGCGAAGAATTTTATTAATTATGGCTAGGGTTTGAGAAGGCAGCCATTGTTTCTAATTTTTGAACTTCTACCGTTCCTTTTCTCAAATGAGCTGAAGGAGGAAGAAGTGTACGTACTTCTTTCCTGGCTCCAGAAGTTTCTCTAGTAGATATTGGGTTTGGGCTTAACCCAATGACCCATATTAATTTTACTTAGGCAAAAATTTGTTTAAGTTTATATACGCTTATACAATGCTTAAATCTTCATAACTTCTACATTTTTAATCCGTTGTTAATGATTTTGGATGCGTTGGATTCGTTATGTCATCTAGTTTTTAATAAAATTATCAAAACATAAGTTTTAACAATTTTTTTATTAAATTTTCATTTATTACTCAATTTATCCAATTTTTCCATAATTGCAAAATAAATTGCAAATTTAATACAATTGGTTAAATAAAAAGATGTTATGTACCCAAAACAAAACAAATACAGGTTTAGAGATTATTAAATTATTTCTCACATTTTTAATCATAGTTATCATGATTAATTATTTTATTAACTCATTCTTATATATATTTAATTAATAAAATGACAATATTGGCAAACAAGCACAATATTGTACAAATTATCAATTTAATCAAATGTAGTCAATTAACTACATTCAAATTCATGAAATAAAGTAGAAACTTTATTTTACTCATGTCCATCATTTTTTATACTCAAAGAAGATTATTTTTTCTTCTTATTCCCTACATTTTATTTTACAATAAAATGTATTATTGGTTTTAAAATTACCAATATGATTTCCCCAACCCAAACAAAATTCCATTAATTATTCCAAACCACTCCAACCATCAAACTGGAGTGATTAATTTATTTTGTTACAATTCATTAGCCCAAAAATTCAAATTCATTATGCATATGATGATTAAACAATTATTTAACAATTTTTTTTGTATTTAACAAAGAAAAGATGCAATTTGACAATAAATTACATTATCGCCAAATCGTACATGTTAATTGAATATAGTTGCATCTCTATATTCAAAATTCATGAAATAGAGGAACAACTTTATCTCACACATATGTTTATTACTATTAATACAATAAAATCTTTCTACTTTTATTTTCCCTTTTATTTTACAATAAAAGGAGAATATTGGAATAAATTGCCAATATTCCTTTAATGCTCCTACTAAATTCCATCAATGACAATTTCCAACTCAAAGATCACAATTAATTTGTTTACTTCATCTTTCCTTCATCTTAATTTTCTTCAATCATTTAATTTGAAATAAACCTTATTTTATATTGTTCTCCCAAAATTTATTCATATTATATTGTTTATTCCAAATAAACAATATAATTCATCATTTTATTCCAATTAATTCAATTAATTCCAATATTAAATTATAATATTCATTATAATTTAATATTTACGGTAATCTTCAATCAGGGTTGTTACAGTTTTCTACTTGCAGTAGTCAAACCAAATTTACTAACTAGGTCTTTAACATATTTTTCTTGACTAATAAAGATACCATTATCTAATTGTTTTATCTGTAATCCTAGAAAGAAGTTTAGTTCATCCATATGACTCATCTCAAACTCTTTTGTCATTATTTCAGAAAATTCTTTATTCATTTCAAAATTAATTGTTCCAAAATTGATATCATCTACATAAACTTGTACTAGTTAAATATCATCTTTATTTCTTTTAATAAAAAGAGTATTATCTACTTTACCAATTTCAATGTTTGATTGTAATTAGTAAGATCATAGTCTATCATACCAGGCTGTAGGAGCTTGTTTTAGACCATATAGAGCTTTCTTAAATTTGTAAACATGATTTGGTAATTTTTCATTTTCAAAAAGTGGTGGTTGTTCAACATATACTTCCTCTTTTACAAATCCATTAAAAAGGCACTTTTGACATCCATATGATATAATTTGAAATTATTATGATTTGAAAAAGCAAGTAGAATCCTAATGGCTTCTAATCTTGCCATGGGAGCAAAGGTTTCATCAAAATCTATTCCTTCTTCCCGACAGTAATCTTGAGCGACTAACAGAGCTTTATTTCTAGCAACCTCTCTTAGTTCATTCATTTTATTTTTATAAACCCATTTAGTTCCAAATATAGTATTATTTTCAGGTCTAGGAACAAGTTCCCAAACAACATTTCTAATGAATTGATTTAGTTCTTCTTGCATAGCCAAAATCCGTGAATCATCGTTGATGCTTCTTTTTGATTTTTGGTTTCAACAGTTGATATAAATGCTGCATTGCTCATTTTACTTAATTGATTTCTAGTTTTAACAACAGATTGCATAACTCATAGTATATTTTCTATCGGATGATCTTTTAAAAGTTTAATTCTTTTATTAGGATGATTAATTTCATTATTAGTTTCAGCTGGCTCTTGATTTTGAGTGATTAAATCCTCTTCATCGTTTGTATCTTCAAAAATTTTGAGATTTTCATCGATTGAAACATGCATTGTTTCTTCAATAGTGTTAGTTCCTAAATTAAACACTTTGTATGCTTTACTTCTATTAGAACATTCGATAAAGATACCTTTGACGGATTGAGGATCAAATTTATTTAAGTTATCTTTTGTATTTAAAATAAAACATTTGCTTCCAAAAATTCTAAAATAAGACACCTTAGGTTTCTTTCTGTAAAGAAGTTCATAAGATGTCTTATCAGTTAAAGGTCTAATTAAAATTCTATTTAAAATATAACAGGCGGTAGCAACTGCTTTTACCCAAAAATACTTTGGTAATTTATTGTAATGGCCCGCCTTTCTCTCCATAGAAAGACGCATCATTATTAAGAAAGAAAGGGATAGAGAAGAGAAAAAATAGAGAAGAAAGAAAGAAACAACATCAGAATCTCAATAGCGGAACGAATAAATTATATTAACAACATAATATGTTACACAGTATCATATACATCAGAGTTACATAGCTTATTACATCACAATATAGACAGTTATAAACACCTGTCTATCATGCAACACAAGTACAACACAAATAACACAACAGAGATCAACGCAGCGGAACTCCTATATATCTACAAACCCTGAAGCCTCCTGCTCCATATCTCCTCTAGAATTCGTCAAAGCTAACCTGAATCCCTTGGCTACTCGTAAAAATTTGAGTACCTAAGATTTTAAGAAAAATAGAATAAACTCGGTGTTAGACATGGTCTGGTGTGAGTAAACGGTTAAAATTGCTTAACTTTTTAAAATCATTTGAAAACAAAGGTATCACGTAAGACTCTCTACACATAAACATGGGTAAGTTTTTACCTTACGCTAACCAAAACATTTGATAGGAAATCCAGTGATATTATAATAGGGTCTAGGGTTTTCAAATAAATAAGAAATACTCGAAGTTGTTACATTAATTAAATTCCAGCATACATAGATTTACAATCAAATCCGAGGGCACTTATTGGAGTTTGGGTTTCCATACAATGGCAGGGCTACTTGGGGTACCGCCCGCCACAATACGGGGCCTAGATCAACAAACCGAGGATTACCCCCAATCCCCTGCAACACAAAGCCGGAAGCATCCCTTACTGGACAGTCTCAAATAAGATAACCTCGCAGTTGTATCTAGCAACCGCCCACACAGCTGAATAAAAAGGGACTCTAGACAGGGGTAAATCTCATTACTTGGGCATGACCCATTTAGCCTTGCTACACCTCCCCTGTTTTAGCCAATCCCGGTTGATGAGGCTTGAGGCTACGATTATCTTTACAGCACACATCTATCTTAGAATGCTCATCATCCACCTGACGATGTGCTGAAAGCATTCAATCCATACAAGTTCGTTCCAGGTTCGAACGAAACCGAAGGCATTATCTCGTTACACTCATTTTGGAATCACCCTCAGAGTTAACGACAATAACCCTTGCACTCTGAATCTTCATCTTCACTTGAGATTCATGACCTATCGTTAATTTGGATCGTTGTGGTTTTCGGATATCCAAATCTGGAAACCCAATCCTGGTCTCATCTAAATCCAAAACGCTATCTTTTAGGTCCAATTTGTTTTAAAGTTAAAACAATTCAATTCAAATCATTATCTATATTCACATAGATAGATAATTCACATATACACAAATAGATAATCTATATCATCACCATTCAACCAAATCATCTCATATCACATAGCAACACATATCTCATCAGAGATATCAAACAATCAAGGCATTCAATATCAATCAGCCATCCATAAGTAATGATTTATTAATCACACATCTATAATTAATTTAAAATGAATTAAATTAATTACTTCATCTCTAATTAATTCAAAATAAATTAAATTAATTACTTTCACCGCTATAAATCTTGCTTACTTAATCATTAATTAAACCAATTAATTAATCATCATCTTATTTAATCATCCTTGATTAATTATTCCTTAATTACATTAAGTAATTAACCCTTAATTAATTATAGAAATTAATTATCTACAAACCATTAAAGTAATTAACGTTAATTACTTCATTAACTATAATTAATTACATTAATCCTAAATTAATCACAATTAATTAATTACCTTATAATCACTTATTCTTAATTAATCAATCCTTAATTACACTTATTAATTACATTAATTAATGATCCTTGATTAATTACTTCCATTATTAACCTTAATTAATCATAAACAGTAATTCCTGTAATTACTTACCTTAATTAATTAACTCCTTAATTAACTATATTAATCCTTTAATTAATTACACCAAGTAATTAACCCTTAATTACTTCTACTAAGTAATTATTCTTTAATTACTTCCCATCAAGTAATTTTCCTTTAATTAGTTACATCCAGTAATTGTACATTAATTACTTACCATAAGTAATTACACTATTTAATCTCATTAAGTATTCATACTTAATCAATCATCACGATTATCTTAATTAATCAACCAATTAATTAATCACATTCATTTGATTAATTATAATTGGGTAATTCATTCTTTAATTACCCTTTTATATAAATTAATTAATCTTTAATTACAGATTAATTAATCCATATTTATTAATTAATAAACCTTAATTGTCAATTAATAAAACTTAATAACAAATTAATTAATCCTTAATTAATCAGTTAATCAATCCTTAATTACAATTAATTAACCCTAAATAACAGTTAATTAATCCTTAATTAACTTTAATTATAGATTTATAATTTCTTAATTATTAATTAATAAAACCTAATTATTAATTAATAAAAACATAATTACAAATTAAGTACTTTTTAATTACAAGTTAATTTATTTCCAATTACTAATTAATCAACCTTAATTACCTAATTAATTAACCTCTAATCATTAATTAATAATCTCTAATTATCTAGTTAAATTATACTTAATTATAAATTAATTAACCTCCAATTAATTAACTAATAACCCTTATTTGTTAATTTTAAATTTTTTAATTAAATCAATCAATTAATTTTAATTAATTCCTTAATTTATTCTTAATTACTATTAATTAAATAAATTAATTATACTTAATTTCCTTTAATTAACTTAATAAATTTCAAGATAATAAACTTTAATTATCTTAAGATAAAACATTATCTTACTAACGCCTTTGTTAACATTTTCATTTTTAAACCATTACAACTGTATAATTAATTATACATAATTAAATCAATAATTCAGTTTTAAAATAAAATAATCATTTCTTGATAAATTAAAGTTAACAAAACATAGCTTCCATAACATAACCTTATAAATTTATTAAAAGATGGTTTGAACTAAATTAAATTTAGATTTTAAAACTTGTCTTTAAAATTCCATTTTTGTTTAGGTTTAAAAATAACTTAACATTATTTAACAAAATTTTTTAATTAAATAAATTTCAAACTTCTTGACGAATGTTAAGTCATTAAGTATTAGAAAGAATAGTATTCAAAAACAAGATCCATTTCAAATTCAACTTTCTTTACTTAAATTTGAAACTTGTTTTATTAAAACTTTTTAAAGCTTTTAAAAAAAATTCTGTTTTCATCTGCTTAAGTTTGAACCTGGGGATCACTCGAGTCACCCTAAGTTCCATTTACTTTTCTTAAATTTTCGAAAGTTTAGTTTAAATTTAAATTTTAAAAAACTATAACCATTAAACTGTTAACAGGTTCCAACCGCTAGAACTACTCGAGTCGCCAACTCAACAACACGGCACCTCCTTCGAGCAAACCATAGCAAAACCCACACTCAAAGCCGTAGACACCAGAATCACCTCGTGCACATGCACCATCGCTGGAGCTATCTCCGACCTCCGACGAACCCTCCGGCACGTCACCCTACGCCACAGCAATCGTCTCCGATCACCAAACCACCATCACAAGCCTCGTTCCAGAATTTAGCATTCCAGTTGAAAACTGAAATCAACTCCCATGGCCAAAATCATCTCCAAGACGCATCTCCGACCATTATACATCGTGTCACCATGGTCACACCATATCCGATCATTCACGAAGCCATTCCCAAAGTCCCATTAAACTCGATGCACCAGAGAAGTAGCAGTGATCCCATCTTCCAAACTTCAACAAAATTAGGTTTACAGCCTAGATCACCATACCACCGATGCCACGGCAATCAGAAACCCTTCCTGCCATTTTTTCCCGAACCACTAGTACCTCCTCTACCTCCACTGATGATTCTGACCACCCCAGATCTTGTGACCATCAGAAATCACCCAAAATCTCGATTCCAGACATCATCAAATTACACAATCAATACTTCACTAAAAATTGTGATTTTGATTTTAAAAATCCTAACTTTCTATGTTGATTCAAGTTAAAATCCTGAAACAATAAATTTCAATGATCGATTTTAACATGATTTGCAAAATTCAACCGTCTTTCTATTTTCCGGTTAAATATCCAAATATTTTATTTAACTTCGTTTTTATGTTTTAATCTATGATTTAACAAACACTTCTTGTTTGAAAACTAAATCATATTAGAGATCAGAAGAAGAGAAGATGGACTTTGAACAATATATAAACTCTGGGATATGAAACAAAGAAGAGCATGAACATAACAGACATGCATACATGAATACAATCATATTATAGAATTCTACACTTATATATACACATGTAGGATATCATCATCATAAATATTTCACAAGCAACAATCATTCATCTACTTAAACTTTTAATTTAAAGGTTTACTCACCTAAGAAAATGCAGAGCTTTAAAATTGGATTGTTAAAAGCTGGAAACTTTTGAAAATTGAAACTTGAAAAAGCTTAGATCTTCGAAAACCGAATTTGCTTGATTCTTTAAAACTGAAAGGCTTTGAACACTTGAACTTTACATTTCTTCTTTTATTAACTTACTGGAAAACTTGATGTTGCTGATTTGTTTACAGGCTTGAAAATTCTTTCCAGGTTGAAGATATAACATTACAGGTTTTTAAATCTGATGTTTGTAAAAAAAAAATTACAAGTTGAAAATAAGGTAGTTAATAAGATTCAAATCTGATCTAAGGAGTGTTTTGATTTTGAAAAAAATGTTTTGCAGGGTATTTGAACTTGAGCTTGAGCTTTTGTAAATTGATTCCGGGTTTGTATCTTTGGTTTGAGGAACGAATTTAGGTTTTTGATTTTTTTTGAACTGAGTTATTTTTGGTTTACAGGGTTTTACATGTGAAGTTTTCTTTGTTGTTAAGAAGAAAAGATAAGAAAAAGGATGAAGAAAGAAAGTGGAAGCCTTTATAGATTATACTTAGGATTTACTAAAATTTAAAGAAAATTAAAATAAAAGATGTCACTTGTCTCTTCCATTGTTTACATGCTAACACATGTTATTTTAAGGGGTTTATAACTTAACACTTGTAATAATTTATATTTACATTATTCTTAAAAGATTTTTAAAGCTTTTAAATTAATTTTCCTAATTAATAAATACCTTTGTAAATAAATAAATGCTTTCTCAATTTATATAAATATAACTTTTTAAGAGAAAATAAAGTAAAACTTATTAGATTCTAAATAAAAGCATATAAAATTATTTAATCCATATTTAAATGTTAATATAAACCTTTATGTGTTTATTTTCAATTAATTAAATACTTTCTAAATTTATATAAATAAATTTTCTTTAAAGAAAATAATATAAAACAATCTTATTTTAAATAAAAACCTTAACCATATTTTATATCCAAAATATTTTCAAGATATATATGTGTATATATATATTCTTTTTAAATTTCAAATTTTAAATCCATATTCAAATTAATCTAATTTAAAATCAATTGAAATAAATATTGATATCAATTTCAAACAAACACATTATTAATTGTAAATAATTATCCTATTAAAGTCAGTTTAAATACACACATATATACACATTTAAATAATACTGATTAAATTTGAAATAATAAGTCTATTTAAAATCTATTTAAAACCTATATGTAAAAACAACTTATTATTAAATTGTTTGAAAATATCAAGCTTTAAAAAATTTATATAATTAATTAAGGAGATTATCACATTTTAAATTCCTTAAAATTCTGGGTTATCACATTCCTCCACACTTAAAAGAATTTCGTCCTCGAAATTTGAAATAAAGGATAATCCAAAGTTTTTGTTTTATTTCAACAATACAAGCATATATTTCAATCATAAACTATCAATCAAACAACCAATTTCATCCAAACAATCAATTTAATCAAACAAACAACTCTAGCTATCCGGACACAGATCTGGATAAGCTTCCTAAAATTTTCCGAGTTTCCCAGGTATAGACACTAGAATACTCGCTCTACTGAATCCAAACAAGCTACACTACTAAGCTACTGAGCTCCTAGTCATCTAGATCTACAATCTACACAAGCTATCAGACCATACTCAAGTTCGACAAAACATCCAAATCATCCCAAACAGCTGGTTCCAAAACCAGTGAGGGATCATACACATACTTCCTTAGAGATACGTGAACTACCTTGAATCCCAGTCTTCCAAACTAGCAATTCAACCCTTATAAGCCAAACACTTGTTCCTTACAAGAACTCATAAGAACCCAATATACTTCGGAGCTAACTTCCCAGTCTTAACCAATCTTATTGCTCCATTACCGAAGAAAATTTCAACAAAAACAAAGTCTCCAACTTCGAATTCCGAATTCCTCCGTCTCTTAACCATAAACTCTATTGACGATCTTGGGCTGTCCACATCCTTTCTGATCAGCTCAACCTTTGCTGATGCTTCGAGAAACAAACTAGGCCAAAAACAATCCAACAAAAAGGATCCTCTCAAAATCTGCCCAAATCAAAAACACAAACTTTATTCCATAATCATCAGAAGACTACAAACTTACTTCTCCTATCCGGAAAAGACAAAACATGAGTCCTCATCAATTTGACCTTCAGATCTTGAAACTTCCTGTAGAAACTCTCTAATCCAAAACACTACAACTTCCAGTTGCTTCTATTCTAGAATAGCCGCCACCTTGCTTCCGTTGCACAACTCTGATCTGGAGCAGATGAGAATGCCGTCCAATGAACACGAGCACAGACTAGTCTGACACATCCTAGAAATAAGGTTCAACAAATCCATAAAGAGAAAACTCAAAAGTTCCAAGAAATACTCAACTGCTTCATCAAAAGCTTTCTCTAGGAGACATCCGAAAAATCTCTAACAACACTATAACTCAAGAGAACACTCAAGCTATCGCAAGTCACTTTTGCAATCCTATCTAATCCAATATCCACAGATACTGTTCTCTCTCTACAAATCAGAACAGCTTATCCTTGACAAATCTGCAATGAAGCGAATTTTTCGCGCTCGAAAAACGACATCCATACTTTAACATCGTACTCGAATGCCGTAGATTCGACCGTTCAAATCCGATTCGCCGGAGCTTATAACAACATTAAGTAAACAACACAGCGGAAAAGAAGAATAATACATTGATATACAATATCTGATACAACGGAATGATACAACGATACAATATACATCAGAGATATGATACAAGAAAATAGCAGCGGAAAAGGAAAATAGATAACATCTAGCAGCGGAACAATATAACTCAAGATAGTCTTCAAAAGAGAACTCCAGCAGCAGCAGCTTGTTTCAACATCACGACACGCAAAGACAAGCAAGTCTCGTCCACATCTAAAGATTGAACTAGCTCCAAATAATTCACTGAACCTAACTATCTGAAAAACCCAACTCTAGACTGCTCATGTGGAAAAAATTTGAGCACCCAGAGTTTAGGAAAGAAACAATAAACTCTGGATCAGTCATGGGACTGGTGTGAGCAACAAAAACAGTTTATCTTTAAAAACAAACAAAGAAATATTTTAAAATAGATTCACAATGCTTTTAGAAAATGAGACTACCATAAGGCCTCCCACACACACACAATGCAAACGCAGAATCGGAGGAGATTTCTCCTTATGATAGTCAAATATGCTTGATACACGAATTCCTTTGATATTATTACTATAAGTGCAAAGTGGAGAAAACATTTCGAAAGTAGAATATAAATCTTAGCCAACATAGGCATTCCGCACTTATGCCTACTACTAACTACCATGTTCAATAGAAGGTTACTGCCACATTCCATGGCAGGTTATACAGCTAAAACCGTACAAGGTGCGTATTGTTTTATTTGGATTTCCAACAAATGGTCAGGCTAAGGAACTTCCTACTACCGCATGGGATCGCCTCTGGCGGGACGTCCCGAGAACTTAACTAGCTCTCTGCCAACACAAGGCCGGGTTACCTTTGTCAGTACGTAACTACTACATGACTATGCCATCCCTCGGTCCCTTTGGACCTTTATCCGAGTGCTCGATCACCAACATCACACAGTAATAAATATAGTGTGTCAACATGAGTAAGCATCTGGGCTCCATACCATGATACCACCCTTTCCAGAAGGAAATGACATACCCTAAAGGGCGCGACACTCATAACCTTGCCGCATCTTTCCTGTTTTGACCATTTCTGAGAAGTGAGGTCCGACGAAGTCTCGTCCACAAAGCCACGCTTTGGTACAAAGCCATGCTTTGGGTCAACAAATGATCAAAGCAATGATCACAAAGATAAATGATCATATCACTAATGATCAAACAATGATCATTTCACATCAACACTCAGCATGTCACATTACCAAATTGGGAATGTATCGCTGATAACCTTCAACTACATAACCGCTGAGCGCGTACGCCTCAGAGAAGGGTGTTAAGCTAAGAGAATAAATTCTCCGCCACCAACAGAAATGTATTTGAAAGAAATCTACTTTATATCTCAAAATGTAATGTCAGACACATAACCATACAAGTCTGTTCCAGGTTCGAACAGAACCGAAGGCACTTCCAAAGAAGTCCTTGCAATCCGGGTATTCACAACCCCGATCGAACTTCCCATCACTTAGGGAATCTCTATACCGGAGCAACTCAGTGCAGAGACAATCGATAGGTCGTCCTATCGTTCTCGCAAATACCCGGTCTTCACCACCGGTCTTCAAATGCTATCCTTAACGACTTATCACATATTCGGAATGGGTTATATGACCCAAAGGTCCTTTCCCGGCTAACCCGAATAGTGAGCGCAACATTTAAAACATATGGATATGGGATTTCAATTAAGTCACAACTTAATAATTCAAAACTTTCTTTCAAATGGTTTAAACAAATTACCATTTTCAAATCTTTTAAACAAAAGATTTATTTCACTAAGTTCACTCATTTTCACAAAGATTCGTTCCCGGATTTCAAAACAATTTCGTCTCAATTGGATTAATTCATTTAAATCTTTAAATCAAGATTTTAACTTATGGCTTTCAAATAGTTTTGATAACTTGGGAAATCATTTTCATTTGTACCTCGAAATCCTTTTTAACACAATTTGGAAGTTCACTTCCTATATGAAAGCTTTTATTATTTGGAAACAAATAGTTTTCGTCTCAGAAAGATCCAATTTTATTTACATGAGTTAAAGCCTTTGAATTTAAATTCAAATTTTCGAATCAATATCTTTAAAATAGTTTAACCCATATAAACCGGTATAACATCTTTAGTCCCTAGTTTCCAGATCATAGAATTCAATTTCAAATATTGAATTCAAATTTAAATCAAAATATTTAAATTACAAAATTCAATCAAGTTATTAAAAATAAACTTCATCTTTGGAATTCCATTTCAAAAGTTTTTCACTTTATACCCAATCCATTTCCAAAACATTTGAATTCAAATTGTCTAATTAAAAATCACTTCAAAAATCTATGACTTAATCGATTTCCTCGTGAAATACATATTGGTGTGTGTATGGTGTGGTCCAGGGGTTTAACACAATAGTGCAACACATTCAATCATCACAGATTAAACATACAGAAATATAGTTGATAAGCAGTATAACTATAGCGCTCATCTTTATTTACAGATCATAAATCACAGATACATAAATTACAGATAAATAAGTCACACAGCTCAAAACAAAGCATCACATATCAGGGGTATCAAACAAAACAATTATTCAGCCAAGTCCAAACATTCACAAATGAATTTATTGATCGAATAATTAATTTAAATCGGATGTATCAATTATTAATCCGGGATAATTATCATAATTTAATTACAAATTATTTGAAATAAATTCCCTTTCACAATTTATTAATTAACCCTTAATTATTAACTATCATTCTTAATTAATGAATCAATTAATCTTTAATTATTAAATTAATCTTAATTAATCACCATTATTAATTAATCCTTTAAATTTATTAACAAATAATTTACACAAATTTCAAATCATCATTTAATTGATTACATTCATTAATTATCTATTAATTCCTTCTCTAAGTAATTATATTTTCAAAATTATCAAGTGATTATTTTGAATTAATTAACTTAAGAAATTTGGATTTTGAATAAATCAAAATAACTCAATTAATTATGCTAAATAAATCAGTTCCATAATTTCTATCATTAATTAACTATACTTAGTAGTTCCATAATTTATTATCATTAAATTAATTAATCTAATTTATTGTTAAAAATTTAATCACATTAATTAATTGTTCAGATAATCTTATTTAATGATTTCATTAACTATTTAGTTTTTTTAATTCCCTTTTTAAAGAAAATTTCTCAAATTAACCATTATTAATTATAAATCGATTTACTATAGAAAATTCATTCGTTAATGAAGTAGAAATTATTAACTTCATTACTTAAAGTAAAGTTCAATCATATTTATTATTTAAGTATTATTCACAATATGTTTGAAACACTGTTTCAAATTCCCTTTTAATTTTTTTTTCAACACTTAAGTTATAAAGCTTAATTTAATTTCAAAACCTTGAAATCAGATGTAGATTTAATTTCAGATTTAAACTTTAGTTTCAACTTGCTTAAATTTTTCATTTAAAATTTCAAATCCATTTCCATTTCAAATCTCTTTAATATATTTTGAATTGCTTTTAAGTTATTAAAACAATTTAAATTTAAAACTTATTTATGTTCAATCTAAACTCTAAATTCAACTTGAATTTATATTAACATTTTAATTTGAACTCAGCTTAAAAAATTTTGGTTTAAAATTTAAAATTGGTTTTAAAATTTTCAAACAGAGAGAAAAAAGTTTCCAGGTTGAAAAACTGGGACAAACTCTGACCCGAGTTTACCCTGTCCCTGCTTCGAGTAAATGACTCGAATTTCTCGCGTTCGATGCGTGAATCCCCTCTGCTCTTTCTAGGCAACAACACACTCAAGCACCAGAGTGCTCGTGCACGTGCACTTCTCCGCTGGCGTTCTTCCGGCCCCGTCACGTTGTCGAACACGTCGACAATCCTCCCCAGATCCAACTCCAACCATCATATCCGCATCACCACCTTGAGATCGAAATTCGAATATACATTCGAAACCTGGAACACTCAAACCCATACGACCCCATCCCGGTCAATGCCATTTCCTCAATGCTCCGACCACCAGAACAATCGAACTTCCGGCCACGACTCCATCAACTCGACAGCCACCATTACCCCAAAACTCGAGCAGCTCGATGCTCAATCGAAGACGAACGAATCGAAAAACAACCCCACGCTAAAACTAGGTTTACGAGCAAAAATTGCTCACCGCCGTCACCACGTTCAACGGCAACCCCAACCAGTATTTTTCCTAGGACCCCCGTAGGCTTCTCCATCTTCGCGAACAACACCATCACCCCCAGTTCCACGTGTCCCCGGAAATTGGTCAAACTACCCATTTCGATCATCTTTGAACTGCTCTCAAACTCCACCTCTAAAAATTATCAAACCCACCTTAAAAATCATCGCTTCCATTAAGGATTCCAGTTATATATTTGAATCAATATTTCATGACATTCGAATTTTCCAGAAAATGAAGTTACCACTGTAAAAATTTGATTTTTCCATTTATGTACATTTTTATGTCATGAAACTATTTTTAAGTTATCATTCGTACTTAAACACAACCAATTTATTTTAAAATCAAAGCCTAATATTGATTAGGGAAGAAGAAATTGAATTTTGATGTTGTCTGATACTCTGTAATGTAACAGAGAAGAGACATCACTGATATATGAATATACACAGAGCAATGGCAACATAGATTCAAATTTAAATAGCTGTTGTTACTCACCTTAAACATCCTGTTTTCCAGAAGTCTTCAAGTTGAAATCTTTTTAAACTTTGCAAAGTTTGAAAACTCTGGTTTGAACTGTTAGCTGAAGTTTCTTCCTTGTTCTCAGATTTTCTTTGATTGCTTTGATGTTTTATGTTGAATGATTGTTTAAGTTGAAGAATGATCTTTACTTCAGTTTATAATGGTGAACAAAACTGAGATGAGAAGATGATGTATATAAAATGAAGTTACAAGTGATGTTGTAATGTATATGGTGATGGTTTATGTTGTACAAGTGATATAATATTTTTTTGTACAATAGTCATGGCTGATGATGCTGTATTGTACAGGGATATACATTGTTGTCTGTACAACATGCATGGCTGCATTAATTGCTTAAGTCTTGTTTGAATACTTGATTATGTTTTCTTGTACAGTTTGTTTATGCTTTCCTACACTTGCATGTATTGATTTTTTCTCAGTTAAACAAAGCTTTGTTAGAATTTTTCTAATGTATTTATTTAACAATTTACATAGTTTATGAATATGTTATTTGGCTTTATATTTTATAATTTATCTTATATACATTTCTATTTCTAGATTTCAATGTTTATTGTCTTGCATATCTTCATATATATATATATATATATTCACATGTGTGTGTGTATATATATATATAAAGTTCAAATTCAAATTTATCTTCTAAGACGTTTAAATTTTAGTCCCGATTCATATTCAATTCAAACACATTCCTCGAACAATTTCATAATTTGTCTAACATATTATATTAATTACCAATTATTTTCACAATTTTTACTCAAAATAAATCTAATCATCAATTTAAAATAAATTAAAATTCGGGATCGTTATAGACTTCCCCCCTTAAAAGGAATTTTGTCCTCGAAATTCGCCAGAGAGAGATAACGAAGATGAAAGATAGAAAAATATATTTTCAAATTAAACTGGATTTTTATCCTGCATTTGGTAAGCCAAATCCGAATATCAACAATAGATACAAGAATGAATCTATTTAACAACTGATACCAAATGTAACGAAGCGAATTTTTCACGCTCGAAAAACGACATCCATACTTTAACATTGTACTCGAATGCGGTAGATTCGACTGTTCAAATCCGATTCGCCGGAGCTTATAACAACATTAAGTAAACAACACAGCGGAAAAGAAGAATAATACATTGATATAAAATATCTGATACAACAGAGTGATACAATGAATATCAATATACATCAGAGATATGATACAAGAAAATAGCAGCGGAAAAGGAAAATAGATAACATCTAGCAGCGGAACAATATAACTCAAGGTAGTCTTCAAAAGAGAACTCCAGCAGCAGCAGCTTTTTTCAACATCACGATACGCAAAGACAAGCAAGTCTCGTCCACATCCAAAGACTGAACTAGCTCCAGATAATTCACTGAAACTAACTATCTGAAAAACCCAACTCTAGACTGCTCGTGTGGAAAAATTTTGAGCACCCAGAGTTTAGGAAAGAAACAATAAACTCTAGATCAGTCATGGGACTGGTGTGAGCAACAAAAACAATTTATCTTTAAAAACAAACAAAGAAATATTTTAAAATAGATTCGCAATGCTTTTAGAAAATGAGACTACCATAAGGCCTCCCGCACACACACACAAAATGCAAACGCAGAATCGGAGGAGATTTCTCCTTATGATAGTCAAATATGCTTGATACGCGAATTCCGTTGATATTATTACTATAAGTGCAAAGTGGAGAAAACATTTCGAAAGTAGAATATAAATCTTAGCCAGCATAGGCATTCCGCACTTATGCCTACTATAGCTACCATGTTCAATTGCAGGTTACCGCCACATTCCATGGCAGGTTATACAGCTAAAACTGTACAAGGTGCATATTGTTTTATTTGGATTTCCAACAAATGGTCAGGCTAAGGAACTTCCTACTACCACATGGGATCGCCTCTGGCGGAACGTCCCGAGAACTTAACCAGCTCTCTGCCAACACAAGGCCAGGTTACCTTTGTCAGTAGGTAACTACTACACGACTATGCCATCCCCCGATCCCTTTGGACCTTTATCCGAGCGCTCGATCACCAACATCACACAGTAATAAATATAGTGTGTCAACACGAGTAAGCATCTGGGCTCCATACCATGATACCACCCTTTCCAGAAGGAAATGACATACCCTAAAGGGCGCGACCCTCATAACCTTGCCGCATCCTTCCCGTTTTGACCATTTCCGGGGAGTGAGGTCCGACGAAGTCTCGTGCACAAAGCCACGCTTTGGTACAAAGCCATGCTTTGGGTCAACAAATGATCAAAGCAATGATCACAAAGATAAATGACCATACAAATGATCATATCACAAATGATCAAACAATGATCATTTCACAGCAACACTCAGCATGTCACATTACCAAATTGGGAATATATCGCTGATAACCTTCATCTACATAACCTCTGAGCGCGTACGCCTCAGAGAAGGGTGTTAAGCTAAGAGAATAAATTCTTCGCCACCAACAGAAATGTATTTGAAAGAAATCTGCTTTATATCTCAAAATGTAATGTCAGACTCGTAACCATACAAGTCTGTTCCTGGTTCGAACAGAACCGAAGGCACTTCCAAAGAAGTCCTTGCAATCAGGGTATTCACAAACCTGATCGAACTTCCCATCACTTAGGGAATCTCTATACCGGAGCAACTCAGTTCAGAGACAATCGATAGGTCATCCTATCGTTCTCGCAAATACCCGGTCTTCACCACCGGTCTTCAAATGCTATCCATAACGACGTATCACATATTCGAAATGGGTTATACGACCCAAAGGTCCTTTCCCGGCTAACCCGAATAGTGAGCGCAACATTTAAAACATATGGATATGGGATTTCAATTAAGTCACAACTTTCTTTCAAATGGTTGAAACAAATTACAATTTTCAAATTTTTAAACAAAAGATTTATTTCACTAAGTTCGCTCATTTTCACAAAGATTCATTCCCGGATTTCAAAACAATTTCATCTCAATTGGATTAATTCATTTAAATCTTTAAATCAAGATTTTATCTTATAGCTTTCAAACAGTTTCGATTACTTGGGAAATCATTTTCATTTTTACCTCGAAATCCTTTTTAACACAATTTGGAGGTTCACTTCCTATATGAAAGCTTTTATTATTTGGAAACAAATAGTTTTCGTCTAAGAAAGATCCAATTTTATTTACACGAGTTAAAGCCTTTGAATTTAATTCAAATTTTCAAATCAATATCTTTAAAATAGTTTAACCCATATAAACTGGTATAACATCTTTAGTCCCTAGTTTCCAGATCATAGAATTCAATTTCAAATATTGAATTCAAATTTAAATCAAAATATTTAATTAAAAAATTCAATTAAGTTATTAAAAATAAACTTCATCTTTGAAATTCCATTTCAAAAGTGTTTCACTTTAAACCCAATCCATTTCCAAAACATTTGAATTCAAATTGTCTAATTAAAAATCACTTCAAAAATCTGTGACTTAATCGATTTCCTCGTGAAATACATATTGGCGTGTGTATGGTGTGGTCCACGGGTTTAACACAATAGTGCAACACATTCAATCATCACAGATTAAAAATACAGAAATATAGTTGATAAGCAGTATAACTATAACGCTCATCTTTATTTACAGATCACGGATCACGGATATATAAATTACAGATAAATAAATCACACAGCTCAAAACAAAGCATCACATATCAGGGTTATCAAACAAAACAATTATTCAGCCAAGTCCAAACATTCACAAATGAATTTATTAATCAAATAATTAATTTAAATCGGATGTATCAATTATTAATCCGGGTTAATTGTCATAATTTAATTACAAATTATTTGAAATAAATTCCCTTTCACTATTTATTAGTTAACCCTTAATTATTAACTATCATTCTTAATTAATGAATCAAGTAATCTTTAATTATTAAATTAATATTAATTAATCACCATTATTAATTAATCCTTTAAATTTATTAACAAATAATTTACTCAAATTTCAAATCATCATAAATTGATTACATTCATTAATTATCTATTATTTACTTCTCTAAGTAATTATATTTTCAAAATTATCAAGTGATTATTCTGAATTAATTAACTTAAGAAATTTAGATTTTGAATAAATCAAAATAACTCAATTAATTATGCTAAATAAATCAATTCCATAATTTCTATCATTAATTAACTATACTTAGTAGTTCCACAATTTATTATCATTAAATTAATTAATCTAATTTATTGTTAAAAATTTAATCTCATTAATTAATTTTTCAGATAATCTTAGTTAATGATTTCATTAACTATTTAGTTTCTTCAATTCCCTTTTTAAATAAAATTTCTCACATTAACCATTATTAGTTATAAATCGATTTACTAAAGAAAATTCATTCGTTAATGAAATAGAAATTATTAACTTCATTATTTAAAGTAAAGTTCAATCATATTTATAATTTAAGTATTATTCACAATATGTTTGAAACACTGTTTCAAATTCCCTTTTAAATTTTTTTTCTTCAACACTTAAGTTATAAAGCTTAATTTAATTTCAAAACCTTGAAATCAGATGTAGAGTTAATTTCAGATTTAAACTTTTAGTTTCAACTTGCTTAAAATTTTCATTTATAATTTCAAATCCATTTCCATTTCAAATATCTTTAATATATTTTGAATTGCTTTTATGTTATTAAAACAATTTAAATTTAAAACTTATTTATGTTCAATCTAAACTCTAAATTCAACTTGAATTTATATTAACATTTTAATTTGAACTCTGCTTTAAAAATTTTGGTTTTAAAATTTTCAAACAGAGAGAAAAAAAAAGTTTCCAGGTTGAAAAACTGGGACAAACTCTGACCCGAGTTTACCCTGTCCCTGCTTCGAGTAAATGACTCGAATTCCTCGAGTTCGACGCGTGAATCCCCTCTGCTCTTTCCAGGCAACAACATACTCAAGCACCAGAGTGCTCGTGCACGTGCACTTCTCCGCTGGCGATCTTCCGGCACCGTCACGTTGTCGAACACGTCGACAATCCTCCCCAGATCCAACTCCAACCATCATATCCGCATCACCACCTTGAGATCGAAATTCAAATAAACATTCGAAACCTGGAACACTCAAACCCATACGACCCCATCCCGGTCAACGCCATTTCCTCGACGCTCCGACCACCAGAACACTCGAACTTCCGGCCACGACTCCATCAACTCGACAGCCACCATTACCCCAAAATTCGAGCAGCTCGATGCTCGATCGAAGACGAACGAATCGAAAAACAACTCCACGCTAAAACTAGGTTTACGAGCAAAAACCGCTCGCCGCCGTCACCACGTTCAACGGCAACCCCAACCAGTATTTTTCCTAGGACCCCCGTAGGCTTCTCCATCTTCGCGAACAACACCATCACCCCTAGTTCCACGTGTCCCCGAAAATTGCTCAAACCCCATTTCGATCATCTTCGAACTGCTCTCAAACTCCACCTCTAAAAATCATCAAACCACCTTAAAAATCATCGCTTCCAGTAGGGATTCCAGTTATATATTTGAATCAATATTTCATGACATTCGAATTTTCCAGAAAATGAAGTTACCACTGTAAAAATTTGATTTTTCCATCTATATACATTTTTATGTCATGAAACTATTTTTAAGTTATCATTCGTACTTAAACACAACTAATTTATTTTAAAATCAAAGCCTAATATTCATTAGGGAAGAAGAAATTGAATTTTGATGTTGTCTGATACTCTGTAACGTAACATAGAAGAGATATCACTGATATATGCATATACACAGAGCAATGGCAACATAGATTCAAATTTAAATAGCTGTTGTTACTCACCTTAAACATCTTGTTTTCCAGAAGTCTTCAAGTTGAAATCTTTTTAAACTTTGCAAAGTTTGAAAACTCTGGTTTGAATGATTGTTTAAGTTGAAATCTTTTTAAACATTTTCTTTGATTGCTTTGATGTTTTATGTTGAATGATTGTTTAAGTTAAAGAATGATCTTTACTTCAGTTTATAATGGTTAACGAAACTGAGATGAGAAGATGATGTATATAAAATGAAGTTACAGGTGATGTTGTAATGTATAGGGTGATGGTTTATGTTGTACAAGTGATATAATATTTTGTTGTACAATAGTCATGGCTGAAGATGCTGTATTGTACAGGGATATACTTTGTTGTCTGTACAACATGCATGGCTGCATTAATTGCTTAAGTCTTGTTTGAATACTTGATTATGTTTGCTTGTACAGTTTGTTTATGCTTGCCTACACTTGCATGTATTGATTTTTTTCTCAGTTAAACATAGCATCGTTAGAATTTTTCTAATGTATTTATTTAATAATTTACATAGTTTATGAATATATTATTTGGCTTTATATTTTATAATTTATCTTATATATATTTCTATTTCTAGCTTTCAATGTTTATTGTCTTGCATATCTTCATATATATATATATATATATATATATATATATATATATATATATATTCACATGTATATATATATAAAGTTCAAATTCAAATTTATCTTCTAAGACATTTAAATTTTAGTCCCGATTCATATTCAATTCAAATACATTCCTCAAACAATTTCATAATTTGTCTAACATATTATATTAATTTCCAATTATTTTCACAATTTTTACTCAAAATAAATCTAATCATCAATTTAAAATAAATTAAAATCCAGGATCGTTACAAAATCCATCGAAGAAACGGGTCCACTCTGCTGCTTCTGAACTCCACCTCTAGAAAAATGCAAAGCCAAAAGATCTTCTTGCAGGAACACAGAACATTACTCAGCTGCACCACTGCCACAGATGCCAAAGAATCCTTATCCAAAACTTCTTGATCCTCAAAATCATATCACACAACTCAGATGGGCATACATCTCCTCAAGAAACTCGGCCTTCTAACCAAACACAAACATACTTCATTAAACTTGTTCCAAAGAGACATCTTCGGAAACATCCATAGTCATTGCATCTCACCACGCAGCTGCTTCTTCCTGAAGTTACCAAGATACCATCATTTGCTTCTACTGAATCAACAGATCCGAACTCTCGAAAATCCGTTCACACGAGCGCGATTAACTTACACTTTAAAGATGGACTCCGAACCTTAACAGATTTCCTTCAGAGATTGAAAAAATCCTTACACCATACTACAAAGCTTACTCGAGACAGTATTAGATCTATAGTCTCGAAAGATACACTTCCAATCTCAAACACACGAACTTCTTGCATTGGTAGTCGTGTTACACACACCACTATCTCATCTACCTTTAGAACTCACATTGGAAAAATCCGAACAGGTAATCCAACAATAGTTAGAATAGATATACATAAAAATTACAAGTACGCTCTCTCAAGGTAGGCACCACTCCAGAGCTTAGGTATTAACTCAACCTACGCTTTGATACCACTGTAACGACCAGATTTTCTCTCCATAAAAAGACGCATCATTATTAAGAAAGAAAGGGATATAGAAGAGAAAAGATAAAGAAGAAAGAAAGAAACAACATCATAATCTCAACAGCGGAACGAATAAATTATATTAACCACATAATGTATTACATAGTATCATATACATCAGAGTTACATAGCTTAATACATCACAATATAGACAGTTATAAACACCTGTCTATCATACAACAAAGTACAACACCAATAACAATACAAAGATCAACATAGTGGAACTCTTATATATCTACAAACGCTGAAGCCTCCTGCTCTATATCTCCTCTAGAATTCGTCAAAGCTAACTTGAATCCCTTGGCTACTCATAAAAATTTGAGTACCCAAGAGTTTAAGAAATACAGAATAAACTCCGGGTCAGACATAGGTCTGGTGTGAGTAAATGGTTAAAGTTGCTTAACTTTTTAAAATCATTTGAAAACAAAGGGGTCACGTAAGACTCCCCACACATAAACATGGGTAAGTTTTTAGCTTACGCTAACCAAAACATTTGATAGGAAATCCTGTCATATTATAGTAGGGTCTAGGGTTTCAAATAAATAAGAAATAGCCAAAATTATTACATTTATTAGATTCTATCATACACAGATTTACAATCAAATCCGAGGGCACTTATTGGAGTTTGGGTTTCCATACAATGGCAGGGCTATTGGGGCACCGCCCGTTACAGTACGGGGCCTAGACCACCGTACCGAGGATTACTCCCAATCCCCTGGAACACAAAGCCAGAACCATCCCTTATTGGACAGTCTCGAATAAGACAACCCCACGGTTGTAGCTAGCAACCGCCCACGCAGCCGAATAAAAAAGGACTCAAGACAGGGGTAAATCTCATCCTACTTGGGCATGACGCACTTAGCCTTGCTGCACCTCCCCTGTTTTAGCCATTCCCGGTTGATGAGGCTTGAGGCTATGATAATCTTTATAGAACACATCTATTTTAGCATGCTCATCGTCTACCTGTCGATGTGCTGAAACAATTCAATCCATACAAGTTTGTTCTAGGTTCGAACGAAACCGAAGGCATTATCTCGTTACACTCATTTTGGAATCACCCTCAGAGTTAACGACAATAACCTTTCACTCTGAATCTTCATCTTCACTTGAGATTCATGACCTATCGTTAATTTGGATCGACGTGGTTTTCAGATATCCAAATCTGGAAACCCGATCCCAGTCTCATCGAAATCCAAAATGCCATTTTTAGGTCCAGGTTGTTTTAAAGTTAAAACAATTCAATTCAAATCATTATCTATATTCACACAGATAGATAATTCACATGTATACAAATAGATAATCCATATCGTCACCATTCAACCAAATCATCTCATATCACACAACAGCACATATCTAATCAGAGATATCAAACAATCAAGGCATTCAATATCAATCAGCCATCCATAAGCAATGATTTACTAATCACACATCTATAATTAATTTAAAACGAATTAAATTAATTACTTCATCTCTAATTAATTTAAAATAAATTAAATTAATTACTTTCATTGCCATAAATATTGCTTACTTTATCGTTAATTGAACCAATTAATTAATCATCGTCTTAATTAATCAACCTTGATTAATTATTCCTTAATTACATTAAGTAATTAACCCTTAATTAATTACACAAATTAATTATCTACAAACTATTAAAGTAATTAACCAGAATTACTATTAACTATGATTAATTACATTAATCCTTGATTAATTACAATTAATTAATTACCTTATAATCACTTATTATTGATTAATTAATCTTAATTAATAAATCCTTAATTACTCTCATTAATTACATTAATTAATGATCCTTAATTAATTACTTCCATTAATTAACCTTAATTAATCACAGACCGTAATTACCATCCTGTAATTACTTACCTTAATTAATAAACTCCTTAATTAATTATATTAATCCTTTAATTAATTACATCTAGTAATTATACATTAATTACTTACCATAAGTAATTACACTACTTAATCTCATTAAGTATTCATACTTAATCAACCATCAAGGTTATCGTAATTAATCAACCAATTAATTAAACATATTCATTTGATTAATTATAATTGGGTAATTCATACTTTAATTACCGTTTTAAATAAATTAATTAATCTTTAATTACAGATTAATTAATCCATAATTATTAATTAATAAACCTTAATTGTCAAATAATAAAAATTAATAACAAATTAATTAATCAGTTAATCAATCTTTAATTACAATTAATTACCCCTAAATAACAGTAATTAATCCTTAATTAACTTTAATTATAGATTAATAATTTTTAATTTTTAATTAATATAACCTAATTATTAATTAATAAAAACTTAATTACAAATTAAGTACTTTTACTTACAAGTTAATTAATTTCTAATTACTAATTAATTAACCTTAATTACTTAATTAATTAATCTCCAATCACTAATTAATAATCTATAATTATCTAATTAAATTATACTTAATTAACCTCCAATTAATTAACTTATAACCCTTAATTGTTAATTTTAAATAAATTAATCAAATCAATTAATTACTTTAATTAATTCTTAATCATTATTAATTAAATTAATTAATTATACTTAATTTTCTTTAATTAACTTAATTAATTTCAAGATAATAAACTTTAATTATCTTAAGATAAAACATTATCTTATTAATGCCTTTATTAACATTTTCAATTTTAAACCATTATAACTATGTAATTAACTATATTTAATTAAATCAATATTCAGTTAAAATAAAATATTCATTTCTTGATAAATTAAAGTTAACAAAACATAGCTTCCATTACATAACCTTGAGCATTTATCAAAAGATGGTTTAAACTAAATTAAATTTAGATTTTAAAACTTGTCTTTAAAATTCCATTTTTATTTAAGTTTGAAAATAACTCAACCTTATTTAACAAATAAATTAAATAAATTTCAAATTTCTTAATGAAATGTTAAATCATTAAGTATTAGAAAGAATAGTATTCAAAAACAAGATTCATTTCAAAAGTTGAAAACTTTCTTTATTTAAATTTGAAACTTGTTTTATAAAAACTTTTTAAGACTTTTAAAAAAAATTCTTTCAGTCATCTGCTTAAGTTTGAACCCGAGGATCACTCGAGCCACTCCAAGTTCCATTTACTATTCTTAAATTTTAAAAACCTGTAACCATTAAACTATTAACAGGTTCCAACCTCCAGAACTACTTGAGTCTCAACTCGAGTCGCCAACTCAACAACACGGTACCTCCTTCGAGCAAACCACAACAAAACCCACACTAAAAGCCTCAGACAACAGAATCACCTCGTGCACATGCACCATCACCGGAGCCATCTCTGACCTATGATGAACTCTTCGGCACGTCAACCTACGCCGCAGCAATTGTCTTCGATCACCAAACCACCATCAAAAGCCTCGTTCCAGAATTTAGCATTCCAGTTGAAAACAGAAATCAACTCCCATGGCCAAAATCATCTCGAAGGCGCATCTCCGCCCATTAGACATCGCACCACCACGGTCACACTATCTCCGATCATCCACGAAGCCATTCCCAAAGTCCCATTGAACTCGATGCACCAGAGAAGTGGCAGTGATCCCATCTTCCAGACTTCAACCAAATTAGGTTTACAACCTAGATCACCCCACCGCCAATGCCACGGCGATCAGAAACCCTTCCTGCCATTTTTGCCCAAACCACTAGTACCTCCTCTACCTCCAATGACGATTCCGACCACCCCAGACCTTGTGACCATCAGAAATCACCTAAAATCCCAATTCTAGACATCATCAAATTACACAATCAATACTTCGTTAAAAATTGTGATTTTTGATTTTAAAAATCCAAACTTTCCATGTTGATTCAAGTTAAAATCCTGAAGCAATAAATTTCAATGATCGATTTTGACATGATTTACAAAAATTCAACCGTCTTTCCATTTTCTGGTTAAATATCAAAATATTTTACTTAACTTCATTTTTAAGTTTTAATCTATGATTTAACAAACACTTCTTGTTTGAAAACTAAGTCACATTAGAGATCAGAAGAAGAGAGGATGGAATTTGAACAATATATAAACTCTGGGATATGAAACAGAGAAGAGCATGAATATAACAGACATGCATACATAAATACAATCATATTACAGAATTCTACACTTATATATACACATGCAGGATATCACCATCACAAAGATTTTACAAGCAACAATCAATCATCTATTTAAACTTTTAATTTAATGGTTTACTCACCTTAGAAAACGCAAAGCTTTAAAACTGATTGCTAAAAGCTGGAAACTTCTGAAAACTTGAAACTTGAAAAAGCTTAGATCTTTGAAAAATGAATTTGCTCGATTCTTTAAAACTGAAAAGCTTTGAACGCTTGAACTTTTCATAGCTTCTTTGATTAACATATTAGAAAACTTGACGTTTCTAATTTTTTTACAGGCTTGAAAATGCTTTCCAGGTTGAAGATAAAACATTACAGGTTTTTAAGTCTGATGCTTGTAAAAATGTTTTACAGGTTGAAGAAAAGGTAGTTGATAGGATTCAAATCTGATCCGAGGAGTGTTTTGATTTTGAAAAAAATGTTTTGCAGGGTATTTGAACTTGAGTTTGAGCTTCTGTAAATTGATTTCAGGTTTGTATCTTTGGTTTGAGGAATGCATTCAGGTTTTTGATTTTTTTATTTGAACCGAGTTGTTTCTGGTTTACAGGGTTTTACGTGTGAAGTTTTCTTTGTTTTCGAGAAGAAAAGATAAGAAAAAGGATGAAGAAAGAAAGTGGAAGCCTTTATAGATTAAACTTAGGATTTATTAAAATTTAAAGGAAAATAAAATAAAAGATGACACTTGTCTCTACCATTGTTTATATGCTAACACATGTTATTTTAAGGGGTTTATATCTTAACACTTGTAATAATTTATATTTAATTATTTTTAAAAGATTTTTAAAGCTTTTAAATTAATTTTCCAAATTAATAAATACCTTTGTAAATAAACAAATGCTTTCTCAATTTAAAATCTACTTTTAAATCAATTCAAATAAATATAGATATCAGTTTCAAACAAACACATTATTAATTGTAAATAATTATCCTATTAAAGTCAATTTAAATACACATATATATACACATTTAAATAATACTTATTAAATTTAAAATAATAAGTCAATTTAAAATCTATTTAAAACCTATATTTAAAAGCGACTCACTATTAAATTGTTTGAAAATATAAAACTTTACAAATTTTAAATAATTAATTAAGGAGATTATCGGATTTTAAATTCCTTGAAATTCCAGGATATCACATTTACTATCTGAAAACATAGTTCTCGCACACTCTTGAATCGTCCTATTTTTATGTTCTACTACTCTGTTTTGTTGTGGAGTTCTTGGAAATGAAAAATTGTGAGTTATTCCCTTTTTATTGCAGAGTTCCTCAAACTTTTCATTTTCAAATTCACCATCGTGATCACTACGGCTGGTTATAATTTTTAGAGAAAGTTGATTTTGAATCCTTTTTGTAAAGTTCTTAAAACATTCAAAAGCATTACTTTTATATTTCAAAAATATTGTCCATGTAAATTTAGAATAATCATCTACAATTACAAAAACATATTTACTATGATTTATTGACGGAATTTGAGATGGACCAAAAAAATCAAGGTGAAGTAATTCAAGAAGTTTTGAAGTTGAAATCATATCTTTTAATTTAAAGGAAATTTTTCTAAGTTTTCCTAGACATGCGTCACATAGGCTTTCTACTTTAAAATTCATTTTAGGGAGGCCTCTTACTAGATCATATTTTGACAGTCTAGATAAGAGTTTGAAATTCAAATGTCCAAAATATCTTATGCCAAATTCAAGGGCCAATTGTATTTGCCAAAAGACATAATTTATCATTTGAGACTTTCATACTAAGAATATAAATATTCTTTTTCCTAATTCCCTCAAATATTATGGTTGAATTATTATCTTCAATGTGGCACTTATCTTTTTCAAATTTAATTTAATATCCTTTATCGCAAAGTTGACTAATACTTAGTAGATTATGTTTCATATTCTTAACTAGCAAAACATTAGTAATAATAGGAGTTTCAGAGTTACCGACTTTGCCGATGCCAATCACATATCCTTTTGAATTGTCTCTAAAATTAACCAGTCCTCCGTCTTTGTATATTATATCATTCAGCATATCCGGATTGCCAGTCATGTGTCTAGAGCATCCATTATCGAGCGTCCATTTATTCTTTTTGATCTTCACAATTTTTCCGTTATGGATTGATTCCTCAACACCCATAAAGCATGTTTCCTGCACATTATATAATTTTGGTAGACAACTTGATTTTGAATATTGATTATATGCGGACTCAAGAGACAACGATGATTTGAATATTTCTATACTAGTATTAACAAGGTTTTTCAAACATAGCCATTTTAAAAACTTTTTCAAAAATCATATTATGAAACTTGGAAAACCTTGCTCTGATACCAAATGTGAGAAATGCGGAATACGGATCTTAATGCTGGGATTAACACTAGAGGCGGGGGGGGGGGGGGGAGTGAATAGTGGTTAAAGGAATTACTATATCTTTTTGAGTTTTTGTTGATTTGAACACAAATGTATGCAATATTTAGACATAGATATGATCACAGAATCAAACACAGATGCAGAAATAAAGTAAAAGCAATAAAGGAAAGAATAAATCAAATTTTATACTGGTTCGGAGTTACCCTACGTCCAGTCCCGCACACAAGTATGAATTTTCTTTCAAAAGCAATCGTACAATTACACCCTCGATTTCAAGGCCATGAGGTACGCCACTCCAGATTCGCAATCCTCTGGGTAGAGATACTTGATTTCACGGGCAACAAGTTCACCCAATTGATTTCCAAGGCTACAATCAGACCTTTTCTCAGTTGATTGATTTCACAGGCTACAATCACACCTTTTCTCGCTTTGTTTATTGCAAAGAAATTTATAATTCTGAATAGCACTGAGAACTTGTTGAGATAGTGATAGAGAATCAAACCAGAAATGATCTAGTTAGATTCAATGTTAATTTCGGCAGAGTAATGGTAAAAATATGTATAAATAAATGTGGAAGAAGAAGAGGAGTGAAATCAGAGAAAATATGAATGAAAATTCATTTAAAACTGCTCCTATTTATAGTAGAACAATAGCCATGTCCATTCATGAAAGGATATGACGAATAGACATTTCCTTTGAAATTCAAATTTTTGAAATAAACTACTACCATATCGACATGGGGTACTTGAGGATGTCGACACGCCTAAGGAAATTTTGGTAATTTGTTTTTCTTTGAAAATAACTTTCATCTTGTATTAAAACTATTTTAAACTTTATAAATATACTTAGTTATAGTTAAAATACATAAGTAAATATAGAGAAAAATATTTTGGTATATATGTAAAATTTTACTATAATTTCATATTTAAATCTAAGCATAAATATTAAAAGTTAAAAGGTAGTTTAAACCTAAGGAGAATTTGATTTTGAAAATAAATATTATTTTGAGGCTAAAAATATTTAAAACCAGAATAGATGTTTTTGATTCTTCTAAAAGGATGGTTTTGAAATTATTTTGAAAACAAGATATAATTTTATAAAAATCATTTGAATAAAAGGTTAGCGGATACGAAACAATGTTCCACTAGATTTTTCATAGGTTCCATTCTACTTAGGGTTTCATTCCTTTAACAGGCTTGAAGTGGATTCCATTCCACGAATATATTGGATTTTAAGATTCCAGTGCTTTTCTAGGAATTTTAACAAAATTACTAATTAAATTACTTATTATTGAAATCTGGAACTCTTGATATTCTTGATACTCATGAGTCTTTAATCTTGATATCTTGAATCTCTATACTGTAGAGTCTTCATTCTTGGTACTTGCATGGATAGATCCTGCATATACATATATATCTAAACTATAATGTTAGTGTTCATATTTTATAATCTAATTCTAAGGTTGTTGTTATCAAAACCATCATCTCAAGGGCTAACATACATCGCAATGGAAAATACGCCGTAATGGCAAACATCTCGAAGATAAGTACGACGCAATGGCAAACACTACAATGGAAATGACCCGAGGTCCAATACTTGTAATACGCCGAATGGTAAATGTGTCACGAACTCTCGAATAGGAACTCGAACAGTGTTAACGTGCGTCTCATACCACACATTCGGACTGAAAGGTTTTATTAACCGCCAGTACATTTCACACTCAAAACCATAGAAAGTTTACCTCATCTCATCAGTAAAGTCGACCTGAAGGTCAAAACTATCAGACAGACAAGTCAGGAATTAACCAATAAGATAAATGCACGTGTCCCATACCATGTGTTTTACCAAACCATTCAATTCCCCTTCTCATTTGCTCGAATAGTGCAAAAATGCGTATTTTATATATAAAATAATTTACTTGAGAAAATAAGCTTTTAAAACCATTTTCCCGAAATCAATTTTGAAATCAACATTTAAAAATTCCCTTATCATAGAGAATAAATAGATTTTTTTGTAGCTTGAAATAATTTAAAAATATTATATAATAATTATTTTAAATGCCAATTTATTTCTAAAAATTATTTCAACATCGTTTGGAAAAATCCGTGCTCGAAATTAAAGAAATCACACAAAACCGTCGTTCAAATTCAATTCAAATTTGAATTTCAAATTCAATTCAAATTTGAATTTCGAATTCATCAAACCTTAGTTAACCCATTGATAGGCATCATCGCCTTTAAAATAGAAATATCACAAAAACAGAAGTAAAAGCCAAAAGCTGGACGGAAAATGAGCATAAAAATGCATAGGCAAAAGCTACCCAGGTCTGGAATCTACTCCAGGTTCAACCTTCAGATATAAGTTGAAAGGATTAAATACCTCAAGATGGTCTAAAATTTGTTATACATAAAGTAGAGCAATTTATCTATGAACTAGAAAAAGATCCACTAAATTCCGATATGAAATGCTAAAGATATGAAATCTCAAACATTGACTCAGGCCTTGTTGAATTCTGCTAGGTCTAAAACTCACTCCGGTTCAATTTATAGACATAGAACAGGTGGCTGATCGACATCTGATTGAATGGAAAATTGGTAAGTACATTGTAGAAAATTTCAGCTTTCGAAAAAAAAGGGTCAATGAATTCCGATTGGAAATGAAAAGGTTATACTGTCTAAAACGTGGACTCAAGCCATGTTTGCAACAGTTCAAAAATAAAAAAGTATCCAGCCCTGAAAACCATCTTGGGTTCAACTTACATGGCTAAAAATGAGGACAAACGACTTCATATTGAGCTGAAAATTAGCATGCACATACTAGAAAACTTTATCTTCCAAACAAAAAGAGAATCAATGAATTTTAACTGAAAATGAAAATGTTACGCTATCTCAAAAATGGACTCAGGACATGTTTGCAACAGTTCAAAAACAAATGTACGCAGGCCTGAAAACCATCGTGGGTTCAAATTACAGGCCTGAAAAAGAGGACCCACCTATCTCATGTTGGGTTGAAAATTGGTATGTACATACTAGAGACTTCATATTTCAAATAAAAAAGAGAATCAATGAATTTCGATTGGAAATGAAAAGGTTATGCTTTTTCAAACATGGACTCGGGCCATGTTTACAACAGTTCGAAAACAAATGTATAGGCAAAAATCTAGGTCTGAATTGATTTTCTACCACTGTTTTGAACATCCAAATGACTATTTTTTCAACCAAAATATTTGGAGAACAAGATCTGCGAACTACCAAATGAAAGAAATCCGGTAGCATTTCGTTGCCGGAATCAGAAGTTACAGGCTTTCAAAGTAGCAATATGAAACTGATTTCGATCATAGAAACAATTACAAAAATATATGAACTGAAGCTTAATTTTCACAGTTTCTTGTAATTTTAAGCTTGGCTCAGCTAGAATTTGTGAGTATTACAACTCACCATTCTGTTTGGATGCATATACCAGGATTTATGAAGAAAGATTAGAGCTTTTTGCTTGATTATAAGCCTGTAGAAATTGTACAGGAAAAGAACAGTGCATGCAAGAACAAACAAATAGTAAATTAGAAAATTAATTCATAAATCAGATATTTTTGATGAAATTAAGTGATTTGAGTTTTATTGCCTTTGATTTGTCCTCTAGAGTGAAAAAGGCTGTGACGACCCGAAAGACGTATCGTCTTTAAGAAAGAAAGGGATGAGAAAATAGAAAAGATAGAGAAGAAAGAACAACAACATCAGAATCTCACAGTGGAACGAATAAATATAATAATCACATAAGTATTTACATAATATACAACATCAATCTGAGTTATACAGATAATACATCACATACTAGACAGTTATAAACACCTGTCTAGTTAATACAACATAACACAATCAACTCAATCAATACGACTTAGAGATACCAACACAGCGGAACTATATATATATATATATATATATATATATATATATATATATATCTACAACGCTGAAGCCTCCTGCTCCATTGCTCCTCCAGAATTCTTCAAAGCTAACTTGAATCCCTTGGCTACCCGTAAAAATTTGGGTACCCGAGAGTTTATGAAAAACAAAAATAAACTCCGGGTCAGACATGGATCTGGTATGAGTAACAGGTTAAAGTTGCTTAACTTTGAAAATCTTTTGAAAACAAAAGGTATCACATAAGACTCCCCACAAATAAACATGGATATGTTTTTACCTTACGCTAACCAAAACATTTGATAGGAAATTCTGTGATATTATAATAGGTCTAGGGTTTTAAAGTAAATAGAAAATAGCCGAAATTGTTACATTTATTAAATTCCAGCTACTAGCAACAAAAGTGGGTAATACAATCAAAATCGTTGGCACTTATTGGATTGTGGATTCCATACAATGGCAGGGCTACTGGGGTACCGCCCATCACAGTACGTGGCCTAGATCAACGTACCGAGTATCACTCCTGACCCCCTGCAACACAAGGCCGGAAGCATTCCTTACTGAACAGTCCCGAACAAGATAAACCCCGCAGTTGTTTGCAACCAACTGCCCACACAGCCGAAAATAAAGGGACATCTAGACAGGGGAATATCCTTGTCCTGCTTGGGCATGACCCACCAAACCATGCTGCACCTCCCCTGTTTTAGCCATTCCCGGTTGATGAGGATTGAGGCTGCGATTACCTTTAAAGAACATATTTCTTAGAATGCTCATCGTCCACCTGACGATGTTCTAAAGCATTCAATCCATACAAGTTCGTACCGGGTTCGAACGAAACCGAAGGCATTATCTCATTACACTCATTTTGGAATCACCCTCAGAGTTAACGACAATAACCCTTGCACTCTGAATCTTCATCTTCACTTCAGATTCACGACCTATCATTAATTTGGAATGGATGTGGTTTCCGGATGTTTCCAAATGTGTAAAACCCGATCCCGGTCTCATCGAAATCCAAAGCGTGTCTTTTAAGGCCAAGTTGTCTACTTAGTCTTAACAGATTAATTCAATATAATCAACATACACACAGATGGATAATTCATAACATCACAATAGATAATCACATCGTCATTACATACAGATAATCAATATTATCATCCAAACAGATAATTAAATATTATCATACTTAACTATGCATCCATATCAGATAGATATTATTCATGTCAGATCTGAGATCACAATCAATCAAATGAAATATCAATATCATTCATCCATAAGCAATGATTTATAATCTTACCATTTATAATTAATTTAAAATGAATTAAATTAACTACTTCTATCTCTAATTAATTTAAAGTAAATGAAATTAATTCTTTATCTATAAATCCTGCTTATACAACCATTAATTAATTATAAATCAAATTAATTAACCATCTTCTAAATATCCATCTTGATTAAACACCTTTGATTAATCATTCTCTAATTACAATAGGTAATTAGTATTTAATTAATGTCACAAATTAATTATTCTACATTATTTATAGTAATTAACATTTTATTACCTTATTTATAAATTTAATTAATTACATTTATTGTTGATTAATTACATAAATTAATCACCACATGATTAATTATTTCTTAATTAACAATTCTTAATTTACATTATTAATTATATTAATTAATGATCTCTAATTTAGATTTAAATTAAATTACTTTGGTTAAATTAATTACATTAAGTAATTAATCTTTAATTTAACATAATTATTAATCGCCTTCGATTAATATCAACCAGTAATTAACTACCCTTAATTACTCATATTAATAAATTAATTATCCCATAATTAATTATCTCCACTAATTAATCCCAAGATTAATTATAAAAGTAATTATCCAAATTACTTTATTAACACATCATCTTTCATTAATTACATCTAGTAATTAACGTTAATTACTTCCTTAAGTAATTATGCTCCATTGCATACACTAAGTAATTATACTCATCAATTCATCAAATGATTTTCTTAAATTAATTAAACCAAATTAATTAACTTAAATTAATCATTTTATCAAAATTAATTACAATAAGTAATTAATCTCTTAATTACTTTTGTCAAGTAATTACACTTAACCATTTACAATAGATTATCTAATTAATCTGATTAATTATCAAAATTAATCACATTAATTAATTAGTAATCTTTAGTTAATTATCTAGTATCATCTCTTAATTTACTTCTTAATTTATCTTTATTTATAAATTAATCTAAATTATTAATTTATAAATAAAATAAATACACCATTCTTATTATCTTGTTAATTAAATCATTTAATGCCTTAATTATTCTTAGGATAATTTATTTCTTATTTAATAACTTAATTAATATAAATGTGTATAAGAACATTACACTTTTTAAATTAGATTCAAATTCCATTTTGAATTCAAGATTCAAAAAGATTATTGTTTAAACATTTAACAAATTTAAATTCTATTTGAAACAAATTTACTTTTCAAAACTATTTTATTTAAACTGGTTTTATATATTTAACTTTAAAACTGATTTAAAATTTCAGATTTGAATTCGAGAAATACTTGAATCCATTAGTTTCACCTTGAATTTAAAACTTGGGTTTAACTTGCTTTTAAGAATTTGATTTTTATTTCTTGATTTACAATCCAATTCATTTTTAAAAACTTAGATCCAAAAATTCATTTGATCTATACTTTTGAACTTTTAAAATTTCAAACACAGTTTACATTTTGTTTTCGATTTTACCATTGAATTTCAAACCTGAAGTTGTCAGGTTTTTAAACCTGAAAGAAACCCATATTCCGTTATTTTTTTATAAAAACTTTATTTATTTCAGATTTGAATTCAAGTAAAACTTTGAATTCATGCTTAAAACTAGATTTAAACTTGATTTAAATCCATTACTATTTTAAATAGGTTTCAAATCAAATTCTACTTCCAGGTTACAAAAGTCTGAAACAACATAAACTCGAGTGCCCCAGGTCTACTTCGAGTCCCCCACTCCCCTACTTCGAGTCAAATACTCGAACGACTCGAGTATTTCCCGAGTTAAAAAAAACCTGCACCACTCACTGATGCTTCAACACTGAAATGAGCACGGTGCACGTGCACCGTGGCTCTTGTCACCTCCGGCCATCCACTCAGGCATCCACACACCAACGACCCTCACCTGACGTGATCGCGACCCCTCCGAAGCCACCCACTCGCTCGAATGAAGATCGAATTCATAATAGTAAAACCTGGAAACATAAGCAGGCTTCCCCCTCGAACCTGTCAACACATCCTCCTCGCTGCTCCGACCGCCAGACCACCAGAAACCCCGACATCAGCTTCGACCATCACACCTCTAGCCACCTCCAAGACCCCATAACACTCGGTCAACCAGAGAGGTTGCACTGATCCAAAACTTCAAAGCACCCAAAACTAGGGTTAAAAACAGAAAACACCCACCATCATCGCCACGGTGATCATCCACCTCTTCTACCATTTTTCCTAGATACTTCGTTCACCACTCCATCTTCCAGCAGAGCCCCACCCCTTCTAGTCTCAAAGATCATCAGAGATACCCAAATTTCCTTTCTTTGATGAACCTAGAACTGCACTCTAATTCCTTCACTAAAAATCTTGATTTTAGTTTTAGAAATAATATTTTGATTATAGTATTTAATTTATATTACTGAATTGTTAAATTTACATATTTTAATTTTACACAAATTCAAACTCCCCTGTTCCTCTTTGGTTTCCAGAGCAATTTCCATTTAATCTTAACTTAAATAAAATTTAATTTTAAATCTTAAAGTCAAACAAACCAGTTTTGTTTAAATTCTAGATACTAACAGTAAGTAGATCAAAGGATATTGGATTCTTTTGTTTAGAATCTAAGTTTGAACTAGGAACAGGCAGAAACAAATTCAACAGCAAACATCCTTCTACTCATTCATGTATATACACAGAAATTTCAAATATACACACACCATTTATACTTCATCTCAGATAAACTAGTATGCAACCAATTATTCAAATACTTAAGCTTTTTTAAATAATGTTACTCACAAATGCTTGAGAATGACAGAGCACTTCTGGTTTGACAGTTTTGAACTTAAAAACTGGAAAGTAGTTTGCTTTGAAATTCCTTTGATTCATCTTTCCTTTGTTGTTGTAATGCTTCAGTTTATAAAAATGGAAATGTTTGCTACTTATTTCCTTGTTTCAATTTTGTTGTGTTTAGTAAACGAATAGAAATAAGAAGATGTATATAAAGAAATTCAGGGAAAGGTGATAACTGGGTTATGCATATGCAGGTACACTGTACATTCTTGTTTTATCAGGCAAGGTCTTTTAATTAGGAGGCTGAGTTGATTTTTAAGCAATTTGAACTGACTTAAGTTGTGCTAGTATTTAATGTTTAAGTACTTATGTTCCGTACTTAGCTAATTTTATCATTTCTTATGCCAGCATCCTATTCCTACTGCTTTGCATTTTATTATACATGTTTGCTTATATACTTACCTGATTTGTTTTTGTACTTTTATTATTTTGTTATCATACCTGTCTGAGTCTTAATCAATTCTTGCCTGCATTCTTTATTTACAAGCTGCTAGCATTTTTATTTTATTTTGTTTAATTGCCAAGATAATTATTGTACAGACATGATTACATGTTTTTTTATTTGTTTTTTTCTATTTTTTTTACATTTTACATAAACATTATAAAAATTGCTTTAGTCATTTGTTTTCTTAACCATGCTTTGCGTTCCTTTCTCTAACCTGCTTATGTTTAGATATCTTGTGTACTTTTACTTTGTTTTGTCTCATAACTTTGCTTTACTTTTACTACTTGCCTGCATATTATATCTTACTTTTGTTCTTAGCTTATTCTAGTTATTAATTATAAACTTTACTTATGTATTAAATTTTATTTCTAATACAAGTGCTTGTTATTATCACACTTATTATTTTAAACTTAAATCATCAATACTAAATTTACTTCTTATTATTTCAAACTTATATAATTCTTTGTTATAATACTTATTTTATTTATTTATTTTTCTCTTTTAAGTTCATAGATATTTTATTATGTCATTTACTTATGTTAAATATCATACATTTGATTTATTCTTAAGTTTAATAATTATAAAGTTTACTTTATTTAAATTTCCAAACCATAGCTTTCCAAAATACATATATATAAATAAATTTAAAATAACAATTTCTATCTATATTAAAATCCATTTGTAAAGATATTGCATTATTAATATTGTTTAAATATAACACATTATTAAATTAAAAATAAATTTTCAAAAGAAACTATCTCTTAAAAATATAAATACTTATTTATCAAGCTACAAAACAAACTTTTTATTTAAACTCTAGGCCACAATTTATTTTTAAACAAATTAAATTTATCTTGAGTATTTTTAAGATCATATTATTATTTATTCAATATTAGATTTCCAAATTATCAAAAATAGTAAAATTAGAAAACACAGCTTTATCTATTAAATTTAAAAACAAAACTGAGCTATTTATAATATATACCAATATATACATATATACATTATAAATATAAACAATTTAAATTAGCTTTTAAAAGATATATTATGAGTTAAATATTTATTGAAAAGGAGATTTTTAAATCAATTCAAATATTATAACAAATATGATCAATTTAATTTAATTTTTAATGTAGATTATTAAATAGATATTCCCCTAAATTTCCGGGATATCACAAAGACTTTAATTTGCTGATTAAATTTGAAGAAATTGGCTTGGTTTTTAATTTTAAGAAAGAGGTTTACTGTATATTGTTATTTGGTTAAGGAAGAAGATAAAGTTGAGAAATGAACATACATAAGATTTCTGTTTTCTCATTTCACACCTGGTAAGTCCTAAGTGGGCTTAGACCCAGTAATTAAAACAAAATGAAAGGGACTAGGTTAATTAATTCACTTATAAACTAAAAATGCTCCAAATATAACATATACACAAAACAAAATGCACTTTTCTCCATCTTTTCGCATAAGAAAAATATGAAAACTTGTACGTATAAAATAAAACATTTCTGTCATATAAAAAGGTTAATTTATATTTTTAAAACATTTATATTATTAAATTCCTTAATTTTACAAAAGTATACTATTTACTCAAATATGAATAAAACTCTATACTTAATTTCTAAAATTCACCGAAAATACTTTTCTCACTAAGAAAAATATTTCAAACCATTTCGAAGCATAATCTATAGCCAAAACATATTTTTAAACCGATTTCCACCTTTTTATTTAATTAAACTACCTTTAAAATTACATACTTCTTTTTTTATAAATTATTAAAAGAAGCAAATGGGAAATATTTAATATAGTTATTGCATGTTGTCTAAAATAAAGTCATTTTCCATTTATTATCACATTGACCAAATAAAATAAAGTTCTAAACCTTATTTACATAATTTATTCAAATTTCATTGTTTATTCCGAATAAATAATATAAAATCTCCAATTTTCTTTTAAATTACAATATTAAATTGTAATTACCATATAAAAAATGGATGCTAAAGACTCCCCTATAAAAAATTGCATTCTCACAATTTCTAAAGAAGAGTTGTATTCAACGTATTAATTTCATTAATCAAAAGAGAAAAAGAGATAAGCTTGAAATACAAAATTCTCACCATCGCTATGCGAAGAAAGAAAACCAGGATATGATTGCTCGATAAACTTTCTGGTTTTCCAAGTATAGTCATTGGAATTTGTGGACCATTGAAATTTAATGAGCGACACGCCCTTGTTTCAAAGGCATCTCACCTCCAAATCAAATACGCGAACAAGGTGCTGCATGATAGATTGGTCTGATGAGATCTCAAGCTTCTGCAAATCGAAAGAATAGATAATAGAATCCGACTCTCGAAGGCACTTTCGAAGCTGCGAGACGTGCAACACGTCATGAATGCCAGATAGATGAGCCGGAAGTGAAACTCTATAAGCCATGGGGCCAATACGTTTGGTATTAGGAAATGGTCCTATAAAGCGAGGAGCCAATTTCCCAGTCGTACTGAATGGAATAATCCCCTTCCGAGGAGAAACACGAATAAAGATGAGATCACCAATAGAGAACTCGAGAGGTTTCCTACGGTTGACCACATAGGATTTCTGCTGGCTTTGTGCTTCTTTCATTCTCTGGAATAAGAACAATCTTCTCAGAAGAATCACGAATAGAATCTAGGCCAAGAATAAGCTTCTCCCCAGACTCCAACCAACACGAAGAGATCGAATAGGTCTTTCGTATAAGGCTTTGAAAGGAGCCATACCGATACTAGACTGAAAACAATTATTGTAAGAGAACTCCACAAGAGGCAGGTGATCCTACCAACTAACTCTGAAATACAAAATACAAGCACGAAGAAGATCCTCTAAGATTTGATTCACCCGTTAAGTTTATCCATCAGACTTTAGATGATATGCCATGCTAAAGTTAAGCTTTGTTCCCAAAGCTTGCTAAAGGCTGCACCAGAAATGACTCATAAATAGCAGATCACGGTCACAAACGATCAAACTAGAAACATCAAGAAGTCTCATGATTTCCTTGATATATAACTTGGCCAGATGAGAAGCACTCCGATTAGACTTAATAGGAATGAATGAGAAGATTTAGTAAGGCAATCAACAATAACCCAACTTCTAGAATGGCCAAATCTTGAACGAGGTAGGCCATCAATGCAAGCCGTGGAAATCTAATCCCATTTCCACAACGGGGCCTCCAAAGGCTGAAGAAGAACAGAAGGGTGTTGATGCTTGGCTTTAATAATTTGACGAGTCATGCATGTTAAATATGCTAGTATACGATTTTTGTTCGATGATAATAAACATATATATATATATATATATTTAAATGTATTTGTTACGGTACTATTTTATTTTTCACATGATTAAATAAATATTTGTTGAATAAAATAAATAACACAGAATTTAAATTCAAATAGATATTTTATTCAAACAAATATTTTATTACAATTTTGAATAGTATAAAATTTGAGCTCTCACTATATATATAAAAAATTTCAATTACAATATAATTTCTAATTACAACATGATTTTTCACTATATAATTATTACGTACATTTGCAACTTAATACATATCACTTGTTCACTCATATTTGTTCTATTCCAGTTTGTATCCAGCATCTAAATTATCTACAAAAGAAACACTAACGTAGTAAAACTGTAAAATAAATATTTTTATGGTGTAAAATAAAATGTGTGTTTTTGAAAATATTATTTGCCTCGGTTATTAAGGTTGTTCATCATCATTATCGTTTTGAATTCATCAAACACGAATAACCTATGACATGCACAAGTAAATCAACATGTGAAACCGAATTCAGGGCCAACTAGACCATGCTCACAAGTGCAGACTTCAACTACAACATTTACAAGTTTATATGCAGTGAATACAAACAAACTTATATGTGTATACATGTATATAGTATAGGCAGCATGCACCAGACTCGAAATTACAGCATGACATGAAATCACATATGCAACTAAAATCAACCAATATATATATATATATATATATATATATATATATGCATATACACCAAACAAGGGAGCACTTGAAGCAAATGGCAGTACACATGTAACCTGAACCAGAAACAAGCAATGAGCAGAACAAGACATCATATATATGTACAGACAAACACAATATACTCAACATGACTCATACGCAAAGTCAAACAACTGAATACAACTCTGAAATGCAAGCATGAGAAAATGGGTTAAAACATGCTCAGAGGCACCAGAGGAGACATCAACATACATGAAGATCAATATGAATGCAAAGCCAAACAAATCACCAGATCAGTGAAGCAATAAACAAAATGGCATATATATACATATTCATATGGACATGTACTCGAAGCAACAGACTACATTGCACCAGCTCAACAAAACATCAACACAAAACAACACTGCAACAACACATGGAACCTACTAGACCAGAATGAAATGGTGATTAACTTAACATGTTCACATACCACATGACACTATAGACTCGAGTACACAACAAAGCTCGACACAAGTACAAATCCAGTTATAACATGAACAAGCACTCTAGTAGACAGAGTACTTGGCAGTTAGAATAACAATTGTGAGCAAAGTAAAGAGAAGCAATTTACATGAAATTGTGAGTCAATGAACAAAATCAATTTTTATCTCAAGTCAACAATTCAAATAGTAGAGAAATAAAAGATGTCACAGCCGAAAATATTATCACAACCTCTAATGCCGAAGCAATAGGAACTGACCAAAGCAATTCATAAAAATTCAAATTATAATAACCAAGTCAAGGCCGAGATGAACAAATTCAACAAAAGTCACGAGCATGATGAACAAGCATCACAGATTCTAAAAACCAAACGCAAGCCGTGGTGACCAAGCAAAGCATAACAGAAAAATATACGAATTGAAAAGGTTAGAATTAATAACATTGTTCAATCCAAAATCAGTGGTCAAGCATAGTAATGTGAAGAATTCAAACAAAATAAATACAAATGATAATTTAGGGTTCGATCCCTATAAATCCCAATTACATCATTGGCAGTTTAGGCATTCAAGTTTAAGCAAAATCACAGTGCCAAGTTACAAATTAAATCCCAAATCAATAACTCGAATCAAGTTCGAACCAAAGCAATCAACAAAGTAATTAAAATAGCAAAAATCACATACCATTTTCAAAGGATTCGAACTCAGTAATTGAAGCAACTACGTATGTGCTCAAGCTAGAAGTCGATTAAGAAAGCAATGCAAAGATAATCCCTCAAGTCAATCAATTTATTATAGAGCGATGGCTTCAAGTTGCAAAACCCTAATTTCTTGAAGAAGAAGAACAAAGAAAGATCAGCCAGAGATTACAAAGACAAAAGAAAAGGGAGATGTCTCTTTTATTTTAAGTGGGCTGGTCTAGTATTATTTTATTTTGGCTTCAGACTAGTCAATTAGGATTTGTTATTGTTTAAGTTATCATTTCATTTGTAATTTCTTTTAAAACCGTGTAACTTTCTAGTCGTGTTACTACGGTACACATTACAGGGCGTAGTTTGAGAATTTTCAACTCAGTGGCTGAGTTGTGGTAGGGATTTGAGCATAGAGTTAACTTAGTCGATAGTGGGTGTCATAAGTTTATGTGTGTAAGCGTATGACTAATTAAATTCTAGTAGAAATGTTGGGGGCGGCACGTACGCAGGTTTTGCCAAAGCTGGGTAAATCTATGTTTTTTTATTTCTGCTTTTATCATTTTTCTATTATCTATGCTGCAATTATTATATATATTTCCATATTAATTTTGATTATTACTAGTATCACCCTATTCACCCCCTCTAGGGTGAAATTGATCCTACAATTAAATTACGCACATAACTCGCCACATCGCGCTTCATGCCTTCCCAATAATAAAGGTGATGCATATCGGCATATATCTCGCTACTACCGGGATGAATGGTATATTTAGAACGGTGACAGTCATCGAGAATGTTATGCCTAAGAGCATAATCAAAAGGCACGACTAGACAGTTCTTCTTACGAAGACACCCATGAGAATCAATTCTAAAACCCCCAACTCCTCATCATGGGATTCAGACTCACAAATCTAGATAATGTGAACAAGATCGGATCTTGCAGCTGAGCATTAGCAATACGATCCAATAGGCTAGATTGAGCTTCCAAATTGAGTAATAAAATAGGCAAATCAGAAGATGGAGCTCGATCACGAATATCATAGAAGGATAAGGTCTCAAGAACATCCTACTCGGCTACATCATAAAAACGACAACCGAGTGCTTGCGACTAAGAGCATCAACAACACAATTACCCTTATCAGGGGTATACTAGATATAGGTGTCACAGAAGGCAAGGAACTCAAGCCAAAACAGTTGCCTCATATTGAGCTCCTTTTGAGTGAATAGATACTTCAAGTCTTGTGATCGGTATAGAGAATGAAGCGCTCGCCTAATAGATAGTGTCGCCTAATCTTGAAGGTGAAGACGATGGCGACTAAAGGTCATGAATGGTATAATGTACTTTTCTCAGTCGTAGTTGCCTAGAAGCATAAGAAACTACCCGATCTCTCTGCATAAGCACAGCACCGAGGCCACAATGATTGGCATTAATGTAGACGATAAGATCATGATTCCCTTCAAGGATCACAACAATAGGAGCATTAGTGAGAAGCTCCTTCAACTGTTGAAAAGAAGCTTCACACTTGTCTGACCAAACGAAACGAACACCTTTCGGAGTAAGGCAGGTGAGAAGAAGCACAATGCGAGAGAAATCTTTAATGAACTGATGATAATAACCTACCAGTCCAAGGAAGCTGCGAATCTCATGAGCATTCTCAGGCCTCTTCCAATTCTAGATGGCTTTGATCTTTGAAGGATCGACTGAAATCCCCTCGTAATAAACAACGTGGCCTATGAACTTAACCTTATTCTCCAAGAAGTGGCACTCGAAGAAATAGCCTTAAGCTGATGCCAATGAAGAGTGCTCAAGAAAATTCTCAAGTGATTAGCATGCTCAACTTTAGATTTTGAATAGACAGTGATGTCGTCGATGAACACAAGGATGAACATATCAAGATAATCCTAGTATAATCTATTCATAAGATCGATAAACAAAGAAGGAGCATTCGTCAAACCGAATTGCATAACAAGCCACTCGTAAGATCCATATCGAGTGCGGAAAGCTGTGAGAGGTATGATATCTTCTACAACACGGAGCTGATGAAAACCAGTGGCAAGGTCGAGTTGAGAGAAAACCTTAGCGACACTCAATTAGTCGAACATATCATCGATCCTGGGCAATAAATACTTATTCTTGAGGTCAACTCGTTAAGCTTGCGATACTCGATGCAAAGCCTAAGACTTCCATCAGATTTCTTCACAAATACCACTGTAGCACCCCACAGTGATGAATTAAACCGGATGAACTGCTTAGCTTCGAGCTTCAAAAGCTGATTCTTAAATTCATCATTTTCTATTGTAGACATCCTCGTGGGAGGACGACTAACTGGCTGAGCGCCTGGAATGAGATCAATGCGGAACTCAATAGCCCGCTTGGGTGGAAAACCTGAAACTGGCTCAAAGGCATCAGAGAAACCATAAACAATAAGTATACAAGATATCTCACCTCATCTCGTGTGTCTAGAGAATATAAATCCACTTTGGAATTATCCCCATTCTGAAAAACAAGAAATAGCTGAGCGGTAGAATCAGGATGGCAAAGGTATAACATCCTCTTAGAACAAACAATCCTGACATCGTATCACACTAGCCAATCCAAACCCAAAATCACATTAAACTCAAGGTGATGGCTAATGTGCAGATTTGCACCAAAAGGAAAGCTACAAAGATCAATCCTAACATTGTCGCACGACAAGCCAAGTATCGCGGTCTCTTCAATAGGATATGCAATCCTCAAGAAGTAACAAGATAAGAAACATCCAACGATATCACGCTTCTTTGATACGAATGTGTCAAACACCCGTATCGAAGAGAACTAGAACAAAAAAATCACGAAAAGGGTTATTCATAAGATAAGATATATTTAATTCAATTATGGAATACTAGGTAATAAAATATATTCCTAGACGTACTCCCAAACTTCTATCTATCCCAAAGGGCAAGGCAAGGTTAAAGGAACGATGATTAAGGAATTCGTAACGCTCATATTACACTTGGATATACTATAATATATGTTTCTTTTATGGGTTTATAATATTTTTTTTCTGAACTCAGCTCTGATACCAAGGTGTGACGCCCTACCCCGCGACCCACATCAACAAAGAGTATTACTAGGTAATATCGTCTACTAATGTGTGGCATAGTACTAGTTAGGGGTGACCATCTCTAGCCTTGTCTTAAATATTTATTGAATACATCGATAAATGCTCTATTTTTTTCTAATTCAAGTGGATTGACATATCTAATAAATACTTAATACAAAGTCGTAGGTGACTATAGGATCCATCAGAACAAAATACAACAACTTAAATGCAAAACACATCATAGAACAACAGATATCAAATACATACATACATACATACATACATACATACATACATACATTCATACATACACACACATATATATATAATAGAGTATACAAAATGATACATCACATATGTTGTATGACTACCACAATATACACGAATCAAAATAACATACATATCAGAGTGGCAACAACAAAGGACTACAACAAAAAGGGAAGCAGAAAAGTCCATACGGAAGCAGAATAGGCTAAGTCCAAAAGGGTACCTAACCTTAAACACCACAGTCTTACCCGAGTATAAAATACACGCTAATTCTAGCTAAAAAAAATCAGTTTAAGAGGATAATTAATAACATAAGCATAAAGCAAGGTGATATTCTTCTCAAGTGAGAAGGAATAATACAAGGGTATATGGTTACTTCACATGGCGCAATTAAGTAGGTATAGTAATTACAAGTGGTATAAGGATATCACTAAACATGTATGCAACTCAAAGGTGATAAAACTTCTTAAAAAGTATCAAAATAAAAGCACGCATCATCTCATCGGCATATTATAAAACATCAAATATGGTTTAGAAGAAAAACATAACTTCAAAGAGGAGAAATCTCAAACCCGCCATATCAACAAACTCAAAACAATCTCAAAGAAATCACCAACTCAAAATACGCCATAAGGCAATCAAATATAAATCTCCAACATTGGAGAATATAATCTCAAATAAACGCCAAAAGACAAATCTCATATAATAAAGCCAATAGGAAAATCCCAATAATACGCCAGAAGGCAAATCTCAAATAGCACCAGTGTAGGCAATACAAATTCCCATAAGGTAATCGCCATATTTATATATAACGGCTTGAATGGCCAACCATGAAAAAGCGATACACTTAGGAAATCATAATAATTAGTGAAATCATCTCAAAAATTTGCATGTGCTTTTGGCTGAATCCTGCCAAGTACCGATCTCTCAAAATAGGTACCTCGCTCGAAGGTAAATACGTTATAATGATAAATATGCCGCAGTGGCAAACACCTCGTAGAAAAATAGACACAATGGCAAACGCCGTAATGGCAAATGCCGCAATGGCAATGACCCGAAGGTCCAGTACTGACAAGATGCCGCAATGGCAAATGTGTCATAAACTCTCGGATAGGAACCCCGAACAATGTTAACGTGCATCTCATACCAAACATTTGCACTAAATGGTTTATTAACCGCTAGTAAATTTTACACTCAAGCTAGTAAAAAGTTTACCTCAAAATGATCAAATGGACAAGTCAGGAATTAACCGATAAGATAAATGCATGTGTCACGTACCATATGTTTTACCAAATCATTTATTTCTCCTTCTCATTAGCTCGAATAGTGAAAAAATGTGTATTTCATATATAAAATAATTTACTTGAGAAAATAAACTTTTAAAACCATTTTCCTGAAATCAATTTTGAAATTAATATTTGAAAATTCCCATATTATGGAGAGTAAATAGATTTTCTTATAGCTTAAAATAATTAAAAAATGTTATCTAATAATTATTTTAAATGAAAATTTAATTTTAGAAATTATTTCGAAATCGTTTGCAAAAATCCATGTTCGAAATAAAAGAAATCACTCAAAACCGTCATTCAAATTCAATTCAAATTTAATTCAAAATTGAATTTCAAATTCATCAAAACTTGGCTTGCCTATTGATAGGCATCATAGCCCTCAAAACATTTCAAAAATATCACAAAAATATGAAGTTAAAGGCAAAAGTCGGACGGGAAAAGAACATAAAAATGCGTCGGCAAAACAATACCCAGGTCTAAAATCTTCTATGGATTCAACTTTCGGACAAAATTTGAAAGGCTTAATGACCTAGGAATAGTCTAAAATTTGATATACATAAAGTAGAACAATTTATACATGAACTGGAAAAAGATGAATTTCGATATGAAATGCTAAAGATATAAAGTATCAAACATGGACTCGGGCCATGTTGAATTCTACCCAGGCCTAAAACCCTCTCGGGTTCAACTTACAGACATGGAACAGGTAGCCAAACGACCTCTGATTGAACTGATAATTGGTGTGCACATAGTAGAAAACTTTAGCATTTAGACACAAAAAAGAATCAATGAATTTCAACTGGAAATGAAAAAGTTACGCTATCTCAAACATGGACTCTGGCCATGTTTGCAACAGTTAAAAAACAAAAATGTGCCCAGGCCTGAAAACCATCTTGGGTTCAAATTATAGACCTAAAACATAGGACCAAACGGCCTCATATTAAGTTGAAAATAGCTGTGCACATATAGAAAACTTCAAATTTTAAACAAAAAAGTCAATAAATTCTGACTGGAAATGGAAAAGTTACGTTGTCTTAAACATGGACTCAGGCCATATTTGCAATAGTTTAAAAATAAATGTACCCAGCCTAAAAAACATCTTGTGTTCAACTTACGGTCTGAAACAGAGGATCATACGACCTCATATTGAGCTAAAAATTGGTACGCACATACTAGAGAATTTCATCTTTCAAAAAAAAAAATCAATGAATTTTAGTTGGAAATAAAAAAGTTACGCTACCTCAAATATGGACTCAGCCCATGTTTGCAATAGTTCAAAAACAAAAATGTATAGACAAAAATTTGGGTTTTAATTGATTTTATACCACTATTTTGAACATTCAAATGATGACATTTTTAAACCAAAATTTGCAGAGACCAAGATCAATATGCAAACTACCAAATAAAAGAAATCCGGAAAAATTTCGTTGTCGGAATCAAAAGTTGCAGGCTTTTAAAGTAGCAATATGAAAATGATTTCGAATAGAGAAAAACAACTACAGAAATATACGAATAGAAGCTAAATTTTTGCAGTTTCTTGCAATTTCGAGCTTGGCTCAGCTTGAATTTTTTAGTATTACAACTCACATTTCAATTTGGATGCAAATACCTAGATTTATGAAGAAAGACTATGGCCTTTTGCTTTATTATAAGGTGGTAGAATCTATAGAGGAGAAGAACTGTGCATGCAAGAACAAACAAACAGTAAATTAGAAACCTAATTCACAAATCAGAGATTATTAATGAAATTAAGTGATTTGGAGTTTGATTACCTTTGATTTCTTCCCTAATTCGAAAAGGATTTTAATTTTCTTAATAAATTTTAAGAAATTGGCTTGGTTTTTAATTTTGAGAAAGAGGTTTACTGTAAACTGATATTTGGCTGAGGAAGAAGATGAAGTTGAGAAATGAACGTACATGTGATTTCTGTTTTTTCATTTCTCACTTGGTTAAGTCCTAAATGGGGTTAGACCTAACAAGTGAAATAAAATAAAAGGACCTAGATTAATTAATTCACCTATAAACTAAAAATGCTTCAAATATAACACATACACAAAACAAAATGCTTTTTTTTTTAATATTTTCACATAAGAAAAATATGAAAACTTGCATACATATGAAATAAAACATTTTCTTTCATATGAAAGATAAATTTACATTTTTAAAACATTTTTATTACTAAGTTCCTTAATTTTACAAAAATACACTATTTGCTCAAATAAATGAATAAAACTCTATATTTAACTTTTAGAATTCACCAAAAATACTCTTCTCTCACTTAGAAAAATATTTCAAACCATTTTCAAACATAATTTATAGCCAAAACATATTTCTAAACCAATTTCCACCTTTTATTTAATTAAACTACCTTTAAAAATTACATACTTCTTTTTTAAAAATTATTAAATGTTGAAAATGGGAAATAATTAATATATTTATTGCATTTTCTCTTAAAAAAAGTCATTTTCCATTTATTATCACACTAACCAAGTAAAATAAAGTTCTAAACTTTATTTACACAATTTAATTCCAGTTTCATTGTTTATTTAAAATAAACAATATAGAATCTTCAATTTTATTTTAAATCACAATATTAAATTATATTACCATTATAATGTAATATTGATAAGTAATCTCTAAACCAGGGTTGTTACATAAGGTTACCTTCATTGACATACCATTCTAATGGAGCCCACCTACATGTTATCATTATCATTCTTTTGGACACATTATTACCTCTTGCCTTCAAGCCGGTGTCATGCTCAAGGAACTCCACTTTAGGATTAAGGTTTTATCCATCCCCAGCTTCGATCCTGCTGCTCTGTGCCGCCCCTCTTTGCCTGCCCCTCCCTCTGTCTCCCTAGTTATCCATTCCCATGATATTATCAGTGCCTCCTTCGACTGAGATGTCGCTCTCTCCCTCTAGTTTCCCCTCTGAGCGTCTGGCTTCTCCTCTGCCAGATGCGCATGCTTGACCCCTCTTGCCGGCCATGATCTTCCTCCATGCAATTCTCCTATCACTACTACTAAGAAGCAATTTGTTCATACTATCATCTTCGATCCTTCTAGTGCTAAAGGCGTTGCTCTGGAGCTAGGTAGAAAACAAGCTGAGGGAACATGTCTGACATGGAACAATAAGGCTAAGACTTGGTCCTACAAGGATGCCGAATTGTGCCTCAATTCAAAATTTAAGATCTTCTCTATTTGGATTTCATACGGAGAGATTCTGGCTGCTCACAACGGAGAGATTCCGACTGCTCTAGACTGGGACCAAAAATATATCTTCTCACCACACACTCCTGGTTTTTGCCTGGAGCTCATCGGCTAGTTTCGCCAGTGTGCGAGAATTTAGTTGTGTAGTCCCTTTAGTATTATCTCTGTGGTTTTGGTATATTACTGTTGGTTTTTGACATTCTATTTTGCTATTGTGGAGCCTGATCAGTTTATTAGGCTTATTTGTTGATTTTGCTATCTGGCTAGCCATATTGGCAGTATTTATTTGGTGTTGGCTCCTTGCCCTATACTTCTGTACCTTATATATATATATATATATATATATATATATATATATGACTAGTACAGTTGTATGATCCTTGGATCATACATCCTTATTACAAAAAAAAATTCCGTCTCATAAAAATCGAGAAATTCGTATAATGTATAGCTTTATAATTTTCTCTTCTTTTATTCTATAACCATTATTTCTTCATGCATCTAATGATCTATATTATTTTCCCATATTTTCCATATTTATAGTTTCATCATTTTCATGTTCACCTAATTTGTCGATTAATCGATGTTGATTTGGTACCAGCAACTACTTTAACTCATTGTTTATCGATATGTCAAATATATAACTTTACTGCTCTTTAATTTTTAGTTCTAGATGCCTGAAATAACCGATAAGATAAATTTTCAAAAGCAAACTTACCAAATATAAATGGTGAACGAAAAGTAATTATAAAGAGAAGTAGCACTTTCGTGATATTGTATTTTATGGTAAAGTCTTCACGGAAAAAATATAACATATAAAATAATATAAATAGAGTTTCCTTTATTGAAAGACAAATGAAGAAGATTAAAATCATTTGTTTAAAACTAAAAAAATAGTGCATTGGGATTTCTAATATTGTTTACAAATTATCGTCCACCATATATAAAGAAAAGACTGAAAATGCAAAATATTTATTTGTAAAAATATTTTCCCAAATGCATACAACAATGAACGGTATTCTTGAAAATATTGAGTATTATATACTAATATCAAAGAGATATATTAGAAAATATCAGGGATATATCTATAATAATTAACTGATATTTTGAAATGAAATCGTCTTAGGAGCTATATGAGATATATTTTCCGATATTAACTGCATAAATTTGTATATATCGCCAAACTTATATTAGTATTTATTTAAATAATTTAATGACACATAATAATTCATATTAGTTTAATTTGTAATTATTTTAACATCATTTGATTAGTTATGTTTTATTTAATGCATATAGCTATATATTTAAAGTTATTTCATATATATACACGTATGTATGTGTGTATGTATAATAATATTTAATCAAACTAGTGTATATTTTTTCAGTAGTTTAAAAAATATTGTATATATATACATGTTTGAACCAAAAATGGCATAAACACCCAATAGATTGAGTCGAGAATAAGAAGTGAAGAAAGGAAATGAAAAATGAGCAAGAAAAAGAACACACAAGATTTATAGTGGTTTGACGTACGAGGCCTACGCCCACTTCAAGTTTCATTTTATTATACCGTTGTTTTTCAAGTACAATTCTTATAAATTTGTATAAATCTGTTTCGGATTGATATAAATTCGTGTTGATTATAAGAAATTAGAGTAAGAGAACAAGAGAGCCAAAAAATATTCCTAAGAATAAGCCTTTCCCTCCTATTTATAGTAATGTAAGCCTAAAATCTTGACTCCATTATCTCCACATCGTTCTACATGTCAAAGGTTAGTTCCGTTTAAAAAATGGTTGACACCTCGTTAATTTGTACGGATCTTCACCGATCCATGGGCTTGGATGGGTACCAATCCATTGGATAGCCAAATGGGTCATTATGAACTCATTGCCAAGGCACGGATTGTGGATAACTTCATGATTCTAAACTTGTTTGCACCATTATTAGATTGTTCATGAGTCTAAATGATGAATCTATAGATGAATGAAGTTGTATCATCGGTACCCACGAAGGATCATAGGAGGCTAAAAATGGGTTGTAGGCAGTATGGCTTTGGAGCGTTGGAAGTTGGAGATGGAGTTAGTGAAAATTTATGGATCAATACCAAGCCAAGTGGTTGGATCAATACTGATCCACTACTTGGTGGATTTTTTGATTTTTGAAATGGACTCGTACTTGCTTTATGATCTTGGTTGTACTTGAGTTTTTGGCTTCATGGTCATCTCTTCGGGCTTCCTTACTTGATAACTTTGAAGTTAGACTCGTCAAGTTTGTCTGTATATTGCCTGGTAAATGGGCGAGATAATAATACATATACATATACATACATACATACATATATATATGCATACATATATGCATACATACACACACGCGCACGCGCACACATACATAGTTATCCAAATATACATACATACATATACAAATAAATATATGTATATATATATATATATGTATATATGTATATATGTATATATGTATACATGTATGTATACATATGCTCATGGCCTAGTTTAACAAAATAGTTGGCTGAAAGAATTTTGTAGTAAATAATAATATTTTACTTAAAAACATAAAATCTTTTAACTTATTTATTACAATAAATTACATTTTATTAAATATTAATAGCTGAATAAAACTATATATATAATTTAACCAAACTATTTTTAAATTCTAGATATTTGTTTAAAAGTTTGAATTTAAGATATTTTGAGATAGATTTTAATTTGAAATTTGAACCTAAGATAATTTTGACTAGGTCAAAACAGAAATTTACATTTAAAATTTGAATATATATACATTAATTTTAATACATACACATATATATGCTACTTAATCAACCAAATTTGAATATATTTAGTTTTGTACAAAATAGTATTTTCGAAAATATGCATACGTACAAATATATGTCAACGGTATTGTAATCTACAAATATATACATATATATACACACACACACATATACATAAACATATAGATACATACGTTCTATTGAAGAATAAATTTTCTAACTCCAAAAGTGTAGTAAAACAGTGTAAATTCAAAGAGAGGCTCTGTTGAGGCCAGTCAAAGTCATCAAGTTGAAGAGAGTTCACATACTATTCCTTAGTATAGTCATCAAAGTCGAAGTCATATGATCTTATGTTAGTTCGAAGTAGAAGTCAGATATGCTATTATGGTTCAAGTTTGAAGTCAAGTATGTTATGAAAATATTAGTTCGAACTCAAATATGCTATGATAGTACAAGTTGAAAGTTAAGTATGCAATGCAAGTCACAAATCCATGTAAATCAGCATTCGAAGTCAAATGGTCATACAAGTCACAAGTTGCAAGTTTGAATTGAATCAATATGTCATGTTATGCAATTGTTTGATTTTCAAATCCTTATCTGTATAAGGTTCAAACGATACAATTGGCTCTAAGAATCCCCAAATCAATTTAGGGTTTACAAAATTTAAAAAGGGAAGAAATGAAACGAGAGAATTCGTCCCCAAAAGTGACACCCCGAGGTCCATATTTGTAATGGTAAGCGACTCCATTTCCCCTTTCACTATCTTCGGTAGGCTCGTCTTCGTCATGCTTGACTTCGACGGTGCCATTCTGGCATTAGTCTCTTCATTGTATAAAATCAATAAAAGGCAACTCCAAGCATTGTTGAAGGTGATGTCCTCTGTGATATCCCGGAATTCTAGACATCTTTAATTGATAAATAATTGGGTTAATTAATGGAATATTGATTTATAGATTGAAAAAATAAATATGATGATAAATATTTATATCTGGATAAATATTTATTTGATAATCTCCTAATATAAATATTTAAATGGGGCAAAATTATTATTTTCAAATAAAATTAAAAATATGTTCGTTTAAAAATGGATATGAGTTGATTTTAAATAAAATTTGAACTCGGAAAAAAATAATATAGGATTTGTGTAGGTTATAAATGAATTGTGATTTGGAATTTGAATTTGAAATTTCAAACAAATACATTGAAAATATTACTTGAATAAATAGTTGTATATTTAAAGAACATCATTTAATAAAACATAATAGATAAATATGTGTATAAATATTTATTAACCTAATACATAATTTATGAATTTGTAAACCCTATGTTAATATAATACTTAAATTAATTAAATACATTATAACATGAAAGAAAAAAAAATTACTAGTGTAAACATAGAAAATAAAAATATACATTTAAAACAAATGTAAGAGAAATACATCATAAGCTTAACAAATGTTAACATTTTTCACATGCAACAATAACAAGTGTCACAATTTTACATTCATTTTCTTTTATTTTTCTTTTAATCATAAATCAAAATTATATGTCCTTCCCACTTCTCATTTCTTTTTCTTTCCATCTTCATTTTTAAAAAATCTAAGAACCCAAAAGCCTGTAAAACAATTTAAAACCAGATATAGGAATTGAAGCAAGAAAATTTTACAAACTAGAAAAAAAATAGAAACTTGAGCAGCAATTCTTTCTGCAAACCATTACAATCGAAAATCTGGAAGCTCAAAATAAGATCAGATTTCAATTCATCATCAAAGCAGCTAAGTGCTGATCAAAACTGGAATTTTAAAACAAACTGAATCAAGATCAATGATCAGATCTAAATCAAGTTTACAGTTCAAAAGAGATTCTCTGTCAAACCAGAGTGAGCAGTGAGTAAACTAAGCCTTAAAATTATTTTAAAATTTGATTTCATGCCGTATAACTAGAAGTAACTGGGTAATAAATATTGACATGTTCTTTTAAATATGGATGCATGCTGAAATTTCTTTAAGTAAATTATGATATGTGATGGCATGATTTGTTAACAGGAATGCATGTATATTTGTGAATATTGTTGTTGGTATGAATGTCTGGAAAGTAATTCTAGACTCTGTTCTTAATGCTACAGGTTTAAGAATGTCCAAGAAATCAGATATTCTTGAATAAACAGTACTATACTGTGATAATTTAATATAAGTCTAAAAAAAAAATCAGTTATCTAATATTTTGTGTTTTAGTGTCATAGCTAGATACGTACTTAAGGATAATGAATTTTGATAACAAATTCAAAGATCATCAAGTCCAGTTTGCATACTTTCAAAAAAAAAAAAGAACAGCAGATTGAAATAACTACTCTGTTCAAAGAAGAGGTGAGTAAACTACCATCACTTCTAGCTTGATCTATTGATATCTGGTTACTTGAAATAAGTGCTTGAAGTAAAATGTCTTGCATGATGTAAATGGTTGAAGTATATTTGGATTTCTGGGTATATAAGTATATGTATGACTGTTTGTGAAATAATCTGGTCACTGTATTGCTTGTAACAAACTAAACTAGTTTTGCGAATTCATATTTCCTTATATATATATAGATATATGTTAAAATCTTTAAAGGAATTTTGTTTGTATCTATTAGATTTGATTTTTTTTTAAATATCTTCAAGCTTAAATATCAAATAAGTTACTGGAAGCACTAAAAAAAAGGAAAGAACAGCAGATTTATACCATATCAAAATCCCGAGAAAATAAATTAGTTGATTCAAGTATTTAGTCGGGTTTGATATCGAAAATAATGATTTCTAAAAATAAAATCATAATTTTTAAGTGTTTAAATCAAGAGATACTGTAAAATGAACGAATTTTGTCTTTCGAACAATCATTGATGACAGAAGAGGTTAGGCATTTCGAGGTCAGCACTGAAGCATGTAGGAAAGATGGAGGTCTCGACAAAAATGCAAAATAAATTTATTATTCATGGTGGCGGCGGGGGATCGTCGTTGTAGGGTTTGGTTACGTTTTCAGGATGAAATTGGATTATGGTTTTTTGTGTTATCGGCATAGTTTCGGAGGAGGCCGGTCGTGGGAAATAGGAGAGAGAAGTCTTGGGTTAAGCTTCGAGCGGGATGTCACAAACTCAGGTGGTCGAATTTGGTGGTGTAGGGTAGGATAGACGGTGAGTTCTTCTGCCTGGAGGGCGAGTAGGTCCATTTTCGATCTCATGAACGATCGAAGAATTTGGATGATCGAGAAGGAGGTGAGTGACGATCTAAACTTGGTGGCGTTCTCGTAGATGATCGGAGCGCCGTAGACCGGTTGTGCACGTGCACGGATTTATTTGCGTATGTGAGTAATTTGGGAAATTGAGAACGAAGGAGGGAACTCGGGTCGTGTCTCGAGAATTATGTATACTGGCTCGAAGCAGAAGAAAGGGGGAAGTAACTCGGTGCTGGGCTAGTGGAGAACTAATTTTGGCTCGGGTTTGAATTTTGGAAGCGGGACTTGATTAACTTAATTTTGGAAGTTGTTTTGAACTTAATGTAGGAGTGGAATCGAGTGTAAAGATTAAGTGTTAATAAGATAGAGGGTTTATATTAAAGGATAATTAAGGATAGATAGGTTTGATGTGTTCAAGATAAATCAAGTTAATAAGAGAGGTAGGGAGAGTAGTTTATTAATTTCATTTACTAATAGATAAGGATTAATAAATTAATTTAACATGAGAGCAATTAATTAATTTCAATTATTAATGGATAAGGATAAATAAATTAATTTATTAATAAATTAATTGGTAGTTGAAATTTATTAAATGGTAATTAAAGATTAAATTAATGATCAAGGTTAATTAATCGAGGATAATTAACCAATGGGATAATTACTTGATGAAAGTAATTTAAGGTAAATTGTTTGAGAAAAGGAATTAAGGATTAATTACTTAATGTAATTAATTAAAGGCTAATTACTTATTGTACTTAATAGTGATAATTAAGGATTGATTAATCAAGGATAATCAATTAAAGAAATAATTAAGCGATAAGTAATTATGAGATTAATTACTTAATGTAAAAGAATTAATGTGAATAATTACTTAGTGAAGAAATTAAAGGAATTATTTATTCTTCGTAATTAATTAAGTTGGTGTGGATAACTTTAGTAAATCAATTAAGTTTAATTAATTAAAGGTAATCATGAGATTTGGGTAAAGTATATGAGATATAATTACTTAGTGAAGTAATTAGTGGATAATTACCGAATGTAATTAATTAAAAGAAAATTTCTTGATGGGAAGAGATTAAAGGATAATTACTTGATGAAAAAAATTAAGTAATGATTACTCAGTAAAATTGAAGGATTAATTTTTATAATTAATCAAGAAGTTGGTTTAATTGATGAAGTAATTAAGGAAAATTAGTTTCTGATTATGATTAATCAAGATCGACTAATAAATATAATCAAGTTAAAGGTTAATTATTATATGAAATTGTAAGTATAATTAACCGGTGGAAGTAACCAGAGGATCATTAATTAATATAATTGATCAATCTTGCTTATTAATGATTAAATGATGATGAGTGCTTTGAATTGGTCGATATCTTTGATATGAATTGCTTTGTGATATGATATGTAGGATGGAGAATGATAATGTGATTATCAATCAATTATGAATTGCTATGTAAAAGTGTTATTCGACAATCAAAGTTGAATTGTATTTTAATTGGATAACTTGGATTTAGATGACGTTGGATTTGAAGAGGCCGAAATCGGGTCTTAGTAAATACCCGAAACCACTTCAATTCTTTATAAACTGATATGTGAAATCAACAGGCTGGTATGGAATGATTTAAATGAATTTGACCGTTAATCTAAGTTTTGGTACTTAGATATTGATGTGTGGTTTCATTGATGTCTTTAAAAAATTGTGAATTTGTAAATCGATACGAGTATCCCGGGTTTATATATAGTTATATTTTTGTATTCCATGTTAGATGGGTTTACTCACGCTGGTTTCCAGCTTGACCCGGGTGTTACTTTGACGTAATGCTCGGGTCAGACCGAGTATTACAGATTTTCAGGTAAGGACGTTATGGAACTCAGGAGGCGAGCTGGATGGCAGAAATGTATGAGGTGTTTCGCTGTGATATTGTAGTTTATCTGGGACAAGTTAGTTTCTAACTGTCCGGTATTTGTGTAATGATGTAACTCTGATGTATAAAGATATAAGTGTAATGATATAGTTCTTCTTGTAAAACTATTATTTATGTGATATTATATTTTATCCGCTGCGAATATGAGATTGTGTGTTTCTTTTCTGTTCTTCTTCTATCTCTTTCTTCTTTCTCTTTCTTCCTTTCACTAACTATCTGGAAATTTCGGGATCGAAATTCCCGGGTCGTTACATTTGGTATCAGAGCATAAGGTTAAGCGAGAACCTTAGCTCTGGTGGGATTACTCATTAAGGATAGGGTAAGTGGTACCCTAGGATGAGTTGAGTATATATATATGAGAGAGCGTATTTGTTATTTTCTTATATAAAGGTTTTTAAATGATTTCAAAAGTAAATGAATCTTATATAAGAAATAGATTATCTATTACATTAAGGAAATTGGTTGTAGTATTAATTAAATTAAAAGTAATAGTAAGAATTAAGACGTAATAGAAATACAACCAAACATAAATTTAATTTTGAATTTGGGAAAGGTTTCGGGATAAGGATAATCAATTAATTTATGTAATTAATTAAACTTTATTTAATGAGATTAATTTATGAATAATAATTGGAAATGATAAATTAAGAGGTAAGTAATTTAAAGGAAAATTACTTAATAAAGGTAATTAAGAAATAAGTTAATTACCGAAATTGGAATTAATTAATGACGTAATTAATTTAGAGAAACAATAAATAGTATTATTTAATGCAATTGAATGAAATGATCCTATTTCAAACAAGAGTTGTTTGAAAATTTTAAAGAAAATTTGTTTGAATAGAAACCAAAGGTGGTTTAAAATTTTAAAGTATAACTTAGAGGGTAAAAGAAATTAATATGTATATGTATGGATATACTTAAATATCAAAGATGGTTTGAGATAAACTCTAAATATTGAGTTTTAAATTTGGAATAAGATATGATACCCAAAGTGATAAGTTTGAACTTAATAAGTGGGAAGATAATTTATGTAAAGTTTAAAATTTGAAATAGAAGTTCAAATTGGGTATGGTTGATTGGATTAAGTAAATTGAATTTAACTTGGAAGAAGTTAAATAAATTTGAATGATCAACCTGATTTGGAAATTTTAAGATGAAATTAAGATTTAACTTGGGAAGTTAAATGGTTGATTTGAATTAGGGAGTTTGAGTGATCTCAAATTGGGTTTGAGATCTGGAAATTGTAAATTGATGGATGTTTTAAGATGGATTAGATGATATCATCCTATTATTATTAATAATCTTTAAAATTTGAATTGGATTTGTTTAAATAAATGTGAAATGGAGTATGGTAATCCATAGTTAGGATAAAAAGGTAAACTAATTTAAACAAATTAAATCAACAATTGAAGTAATTAACTCGAATTTATAAAACTCGAGATGGTTCATAGTGGACTGGAATTTGAAGTTGGTTCAAATGGAATTTGATTTGAATTAATTGAAATGGTGATTGAAGATTTATAAGTATAAAATTCAAATTGAAAATTTTAATTGGATTGATTTGAATAATTTGAAATTGTGACTAAAATTGAATAGTTTTAAATTCAAATGGAATTTGAATTAAATTTGGGAGGAAATCAAGAATAATTCAACTTGATTTGGAAATGGAATTTGAAATTGGGATCAATTCAAACTGAAGTTGAAATGGATTAGGAATTGAAGTGGGTTCAATAAATGGATATTAGTCCAAAATGACTGGAATAACTTGGGATTGTAATTAAAATTGAATATGTTTAAAATCAAATAGAATTTGATTTAAATTTGAAAAGGAATCGAGAATTAATTCAACTTGAATTGGGGTTGAATCAATTTCGAAGGAAATTGAAGTTATTTAAATTGGAATTGGGTCAATTTAAATGGTAAAGAAAATTTAAATTGAATTGATGATAATGAAAATTGGGGAGAGAACAGTTTTGACTCTGGACTATTTTTATTATAAACTGTTTTTTTATAAATCTGTTTTTCCAAGCTATTCATTATATATACAACCTTTCTTTTAAAAGCCAAACTATCTTTTACTTGTTTTACAATTATTTTTGAAACTGTTTAACAATTTTCTAATTATTCTATAAATTAATTACTATTTCAACAACTAATTACTATTTTATAGCTATTTTGCAATTATTTAAAATTTCTATGACTATTTAACTATTTTCCATTTATTTTACAATTACTGAACTATTTTACAGCTATTTACAAACTAGTAATTATTTTTCAACTACTTATCTATTTCTTTAACTTTTCAAGCTATTTTCTAAATTAAAATGGACAGAGTTTAAATTGTTAATGGTTAAATACCCAATCAAGATAAGAATAGAAGTGATAATCCAATTGGATTGTAGCAATTGTGAGTAAGTGAATGAAATTTAAAGGAAATGTGAATAGAAATGGAATTAATTTGGCTAATAACCAATAAGACAAATACGTAGGGTGTACGTATGTTATTCTATTCGCATAGTGATTTCATCCTGATTCGAGCACAGAATTTCGAGATAATTAAGTCAATCCGAGTTGGGATTTTTTTTTCACTCGATCTTCGACGGCGAACCTGGATATGGATTGTTGATTGGTTCTGGATATTCTCTATCATAGTTATGACTATACAAGGAGAATGACGGTTTCTGATCAAGAAACCAGGTCTGTGTCCGCACTAGGAAGTCGGGTGGACAATACTAGTTCGGAAATGAAATTGTGTGATCGAGTGAGCGATCAGATTGGTATAGCGTACGGATGATATATGTACATCGTACGGATTTGAATAAAATTGATACTGGGAATTTGTGGATAAGCAATGTGAAATGGTTTTTGAAATGAAAAATATATTTTGTGAAATATGTGATGAAGTAAAGTGGAAATTTGATATTTCTACGGTTGAAATTTTGTTTATGGAAGTAAGTGATATGGTAAGTGGTTTTGTAAAGAGTAATCAAATTTGAATATTTGATTTTGAATAAACAAAGTTAAATATCTTTGTTTTATAAAATGAAACTTCCCCGTTGAATCTTTTGCCTGAAGAAAAGGATTTTAAAGGTGTTTTGAAGTATAAAAGGAGTTTATAAAAGATTGAAATGATCCAAAGTTTTAAAAGATTTTATATATCTGAATACATATAAAAGATCATATGAGGATTTTGGGAAAAGGTTTTGGGAACCTTTGGATTTGGAAAAAGGCTTTTGATTTTTGGGTAAATCAATATGAGAATTTGGAAAGCCTAATTTGAGAATTATCGATTTTGGAATAATCGATTTTGTGTAAAGGAGCTTTATATGAGATCATACTAGGTGTATGATTTAAAGATACTTTATATGTATAGTATAAAATGTTTTGATAATGGCTCTAGGGAAAAAGGCGCTCCCTTGGAATGGACTTCTCAGGAGTACCACCGGGTGGTGCTGCCTTGAACCCCAAGGGGGGGTTCTAAAGTTGATCCTGTAACGAGTCCGGACAAACTAGTTCCTGAGGATTATTGGGTAGCGAAAGTCGAGGGCGCTGATGCCTACAGGGGCATTTGGGTTATGCTGTGACGACAGTGTAACTCGATGTCACTGCGATCTACTGTGGGGACCATAGCGAAAATCGTGTGGAGGATGAGTGCCAACGGTCTACACTTGATTTTGCCGGGAAGGCAACGCAACATCGGTAGACTACGATCTATGGTCAAGTGGAGCGGAGAAGTTTCATTCTTTTGGTAGCGAAATTCGATGGCGCTGATGCCTACAGCTATATGGGTTTTTTCTGTGATAGCTACGTAACCCCAGTTGTAGCTGCGATCTGTAGCGGGTTCCATGGTGTAATCGAGGGGCGCGGAGGCCTATAGTTATCTATGGATTTTGTCGGGACGGCAACGTAACCATCGAGTTAACTGCGACCATGGATGAGGGTGATGATTTCCAGAGCATTCTCACCAAAGATATATCCTCTATTTTCAAAAAAAATTGTTTTCTATATTTTCAATAAAATTATTTTCCAAGTATTTTCACTGGGTGTTGAAAACGGGTCTGCTAAGTACTTATAGAGTTTCAATCGTATGCCTGATCAACGTATGACCGAACTTCAGTGAGAACAAGGATGGACTGGTTGAAACATCGAGTTATAAAAAATATTTTCATAAAAACTATTTTATAAAATTATGTAAATTTTAAAAGTGTTTTAAAACGATCAAAGAATATTTTAACTGGTTTTAAAATATTTAATAAATTCCGGTTTCGTTCCTTTACGAGGACGAAAAAGACTCTAAGGGGGGAGGAATGTGATATCCCGGAATTCTAGACATCTTTAATTGATAAATAATTAGGTTAATTAATGGAATATTGATTTATAGATTGAAAAAATAAATATGATGATAAATATTTATATCTGGATAAATATTTATTTGATAATCTCCTAATATAAATATTTAAATGGGGCAAAATTATTATTTTCAATAAAATTAAAAATATGTTCGTTTAAAAATGGATATGAGTTGATTTTAAATTAAATTTGAACTCGGAAAAAAAATAAAAAAAATATAGGATTTGTGTAGGTTATAAATGAATTGTAATTTGGAATTTGAATTTGAAATTTCAAACAAATACATTGAAAATATTACTTGAATAAATAGTTGTATATTTAAAGAACATCATTTAATAAAACATAATAGATAAATATGTGTATAAATATTTATTAACCTAATACATAATTTATAATTTTTTAAACCCTATGTTAATATAATACTTAAATTAATTAAATACATTATAACATGAAAGGAAAAAAATTACTAGAGTAAACATAGAAAAGAAAAATATACATTTAAAACAAATGTAAGAGAAATACATCATAAGCTTAACAAATGTTAACATTTTTCACATGCAACAATAACAAGTGTCACAATTTTACATTCATTTTATTTTATTTTTCTTTTAATCATAAATCAAAATTATATGTCCTTCCCACTTCTAATTTCTTTTTCTTTCCATCTTCATTTTTAAAAAATTTAAGAACCCAAAAGCCTGTAAAACAATTTAAAACCAGATATAGGAATTGAAGCAAGAAAATTTTACAAACTAGAAAAAAAAGAAAGAAACTTGAGCAGCAATTCTTTCTGCAAACCATTACAATCAAAAATCTGGAAGTTCAAAATAAGATCAGTTTTCAATTCATCATCAAAGCGGCTAAGTCCTGATCAAAACTACAAATTTAAAACAAACTGAATCAAGATCAATAATCAGATCTAAATCAAGTTTACAGTTCAAAAGAGATTCTCTGTCAAACCAGAGTGAGCAGGTGAGTAAACTAAGCCTTAAAATTATTTTAAAATTTGATTTCATGCAGTATAACTAGAAGTAACTGGGTAATAAATATTGACATATTCTTTTAAATATGGATGCATGCTGAAATTTCTTTAAGAAAATTACGATATGTGATGGCATGATTTGTTAACAGGAATGCATGTATATTTGTGAATATTGTTGTTGGTATGAATGTCTGGAATGTAATTCTAGACTCTGTTCTTAATGCTACAGGTTTAAGAATGCCCAAGAAATCAGATATTCTTGAATAAACAGTACTATACTGTGATCATTTAATATAAGTCTAAAAAAAATCAGTAGTCTATATTTTGTGTTTTAGTGTCATAGCTAGATACGTACTTAAGGATAATGAATTTTGATAACAAATTCAAAGATCATCAAGTCCAGTTTGCATACTTTCAAAAAAAAAAGAACAGCAGATTGAAATAACTACTCTGTTCAAAGAAGCGGTGAGTAAACTACCATCACTTCTAGCTTGATCTGTTGATATCTGGTTGCTTGAAATAAGTGCTTGAAGTAAAATGTTTTGCATGATGTAAATGGTTGAAGTATATTTGGATTTCTGGGTATATAAGTATATGTATGACAGTTTGTGAAATAATCTGGTCACTGTAGTGCTTGTAACAAACTAAACCAGTTTTGCAAATTCATATTTCCTTATATATATATATATATATTAAAATCTTTAAAGGAATTTTGTTTGTATCTATTAGATTTGATTTTTTTTAAAATATCTTCAAGCTTAAATATCAAATAAGTTACTGGAAGCACTAAAAAAAAGGGAAAGAATAGCAGATTTATACCATATCAAAATCCCGAGAAAATAAATTAGTTGATTCAAGTATTTATTCTGGTTTGATATCGAAAATAATGATTTCTAAAAATAAAATCATAATTTTTAAGTGTTTAAATCAGGAGACACTGTAAAATGAACGAATTTTGTCTTACGAACAATCATTGATGATAGAAGAGGTCAGGCATTTCGAGGTCAGTACTGAAGCATGTAGGAAAGATGGAGGTCTCGGCAAAAATGCAAGATTAATTTATTATTCATGGTGGCGGCGGGGGATCGTCGTTGTAGGGTTTGGTTGCATTTTGAGGATGGAATTGGATTATGGGTTTTTGCGTTATCGGCATAGTTTCAGAGGAGGCCGGTCGTGGGAAATAGGAGAGAGAAGTCTTGGGTTAAGCTTTGAGTGGGATGTCACAAACTCAGGTGGTCGGATTTGGGTGGTGTAGGGTAGGATAGGCGGTGAGTTCTTCTGCCTGGAGGGCGAGTAGGTCCATTTTCGATCTCATGATCGATCGAAGAATTTGGGTGATCGGGAAGGAGGTGAGTGACGATCTAAACTTGGTGGCGTTCTCGTGGATGATCGGAGCATCGTAGACCGGTTGTGCACGTGCACGGATTTATTTGTGTATGTGAGTAATATGGGAAATTGAGAACTAAGGAGGGAACTTGGGTCGTGTCTTGAGAATTATGTATACTGGCTTGAAGCAGAAGAAAGGGGGAAGTAACTCGGTGCTGGGCTAGTGGAGAACTAATTTTGGCTTGGGTTTGAATTTTGGAAGCGGGACTTGATTAACTTAAATTTGGAAGTTGTTTTGAACTTAATGTAGGAATGGAATCGAGTGTAAAGATTAAGTGTTAATAAGATAGAGGGTTTATATTAAAGGATAATTAAGGATAGATAGGGTTTGATGTGTTCAAGATAAATCAAGTTAATAAGAGAGGTAGGGAGAGTAGTTTATTAATTTCATTTACTAATAGATAAGGATTAATAAATTAATTTAAATTGAGAGTAATTAATTAATTTCAATTATTAATGGATAAGGATAAATAAATCAATTTATTAATAAATTAATTGCTAGTTGAAATTTATTAAATGGTAACTAAAGATTAAATTAATGATCAAGGTTAATTAATCGAGGATAATTAACCAATGGGATAATTACTTGATGAAAGTAATTTAAGGTAAATTGTTTGACAAAAGGAATTAAGGATTAATTACTTAATGCAATTAATTAAAGGCTAATTACTTATTGTACTTAATAGTGATAATTAAGGATTGATTAATCAAGGATGATCAATTAAAGAAATAATTAAGCGATAAGTAATTATGAGATTAATTACTTAATGTAAAAGAATTAATGTGAATAATTACTTAGTGAAGAAATTAAAGGAATTAATTATTCTTCGTAACTAATTAAGTTGGCGTGGATAACTTTAGTAAATTAATTAAGTTTAATTAGTTAAAGGTACTCATGAGATTTGGGTAAAGTATATGAGATATAATTACTTAGTGAAGTAATTATTGGATAATTACCGAATGTAATTAATTAAAAGAAAATTTCTTGATGGGAAGAGATTAAAGGATAATTACTTGATGAAAGAAATTAAGTAATGATTACACAGTAAAATTGAAGGATTAATTTTTATAATTAATCAAGGAGTTGGTTTAATTAATGAAGTAATTAAGGAAAATTAATTTCTGATTATGATTAATCTAGATCGACTAATAAATATAATCAAGTTAAAGGTTAATTATTATATGAAATTGTAAGTATAATTAACCGGTGGAAGTAACCAGAGGATCATTAACTAATATTATTGATCAATCTGCCTTATTAATGATTAAATGATGATGAGTGCTTTGAATTGGTTGATATCTTTGATATGAATTGCTTTGTGATATGATATGTAGGATGGATGATGATAATGTGATTATCAATCAATTATGAATTGCTATGTAAAAGTGTAATTCGACAATCAAAGTTGAATTGTATTTTAATTGGATAACTTGGATTTAGATGACGTTGGATTCGAAGAGACCGAAATTGGTTATTAGTAAATACCCGAAACCACTTCGATTCTTTATAAACTGATATGTGAAATCAACAGGTTGGTATGGAATGATTTAAATGAATTTGACCGTTAATCTAATTTTTGGTACTTAGATATTGATGTGTGGTATCAGTGATGTCTTTAACAAATTGTGATTTTGTAAATTGATACGAGTACCCCGAGTTTATATATAGTTATATTTTTTTATTCCATGTTAGATGGGTTTACTCACGCTGGTTTCCAGCCTGACCCGGGTGTTACTTTGACGTAATGCTCGGGTCACACCGAGTATTACAGATTTTCAGGTAAGGACGTTATGGAACTCAGGAGGCGAGCTCGATGGCGGGAACGTATGAGGTGTTTCGCTGTGATATTGTAGTTTATCTGGGACAAGTTAGTTTCTAACTGTCCGGTATTTGTGTAATGATGTAACTCTGATGTATAAAGATATAAATGTAATGATATAGTTCTTCTTGTAAAACTATTATCTGTGTGATATTATATTTTATCTGCTGCGAATGTGAGATTGTGTGTTTCTTTTCTGTTCTTCTTCTAACTCTTTCTTCTTTCTCTTTCTTCCTTTCACTAACTATCTGGAAATTCCGGGATCGAAATTCCCGGGTTGTTACATCCTCACTAGGCAGTGTTGTGAAGGGGCAACTCTCTCACAGTACAGTGTCAAATTCGATGCCTAACGGAGTTGATGGTTGGCGTCGTTGGTCGAAGATGACACTAAACACAAATGAGAAGTGACGATGGTATATTGCAGCAGTGGTACAAGGTGGCTCTATTTCATATGATGTCAGTGTCATTGATGATTTTGATGGTAATAGAAGAGTAACGAAAATGCTGATGAACAGTGGCATTGATGGTTGATGTGGGTATTGGAGGTGTTTAATAATGATATCGCACATATTGCATTTATTAATACGCGGCATCCTCCAAACTTTGATGAAACATGCTGGACAAGAGATGATGTGTTGTGTTGACCATTGTCGAAGAGTGATGTGACTAATCATTCCCTCGTTGTTGGTGATCCTTAGCGTTTTTTAGGCCAATACCTTCTAATTGATTTGAGGTGCAATACTGATAGAGTTTGGCATCAATGAGTTATGCTATTGGTCACTTCGATATTCATTGATGGCTTATGACGTTGACTATCGTCGATGCTTTTGCCTCATCGATTGCTTGCGTCACTATTCCTTTTTCCTTGTTAACAGAATACGACGCGAAGGGATACGATGCCGATGTGATGAACTGCGGCATTTTTTATCATAGAACCCTATTTCTTTAACACTGATCATGAAAGACGACGCCATCTTTCCGTCTCTCTTCTAATATATCTTCCGAGATGTGGTATTGATGATGTGCGACGTCTTCGTAGTCATTGATGGTGATAACATTTTTCACTGGCATCAACACTACTATTTTGGCACTTGCTTATCATTGTGATCAAGTAGCACATAGAACTCCTTCAACGATGATTATAGTAATAACATATTTCACCCCAGTAAAAAGGAGCCACTAATTTTTCAAGCCAATTATTGGGATGTCGTTACTTTCCCACCTTATGGTCTTCTCCTTTCGATTTAAACCATCCATCTAAAATCAATCCAATAGTTTTTGCATGCATATTTCTTTCTATAAATAGGTAGGTTCTATCCCCTTTCTTCCTTTACATGCAAATTTATTGCTCAAGCAAGAAATCAGCATTCCCTTTAAGAGAATTCAAACCTTTTCAGTTCTTAATCGCTAGCTCACATTCAGGTATGATTTCTATTTCAATTGTATTAAGTTGAGATGCCAATTCGATCGGTTAGATTTTTAAAATCACTATTAAGGTTTAATTTAGGGTTTTGTTAATTTCAATCTACCTATTCACACGTTAAAAATTGCAATTGTGAATTTATGATTGCTAGATGTCTTGTTTTTACATTAGTCCTTGAATTAATTGATAATGAATTGATGTTGTCAATATTTTTAGGGTTTTCAGCTTAATGACGTGGCAGGTTGCCTATTTAAACTCGAATTAATTATGATTATCGACCCGAACTCGCATCGTCAGTCACGACACTACTAGGAGGCGTGAGTATTGGTTACTCGCAGTGTACAACCTTTGTATCCCTTAAATTTTTTTCTATATTGATTAGTATTGATATAAAAATATGCATGTCTAGCAATAGAGACGATCCTGACTTCGAATTTAATCACATCGACATTACCCTAACTGTCGTATTATAATTCATGAAATTACTAAGTCTACATATTACCTTATTATTTCAATAGCCAAAAACTGTCTTGTTGTAAGTAACAGTAGCAAAACGTGGTGATTCATTCAAAATCATGCATACAATTTTTATTTGGGCATCTAAGTTGATTAGACGCGACACTAATTGGCTCTGTACTTTTTTTTTAAAAAAAATACTGTGATATTAGCATGACATTTGACACCAATAAAGCTTTTATTATTTTAGTCAACATCAAACATTTAATTTGCTAGAATGTGGTAAATTCTTTTGTGTCGTAATAGTTGATTAGCATCAATACCGTCGAAGTCGTTTCACATTTTAGCAATTAAGTTTAAAAAGCAGCAACCCCTAGTTGAGAACATAAAGGTCATCGGCAATGTTTGTTATGATTAATTACAACATTAGTAAACTCATCGTCAATTGAGAACAACATCGTTCATGCTAGACATTTATCTATGAGCATCATTTAATAGTCATAACTTTACTATTATTCTTTACTATTCTGTGATCATTTACGATAGTGCGACCGTAGCTCTATATGACATCCATACTATCAACACCACTGCTATTAACACGTTATAAATTGTTTAACCAATTTTCAGGTTTCTAATCCTCATTGTCTCTATTCGTCAACTTTGATATCCTCATTGCCTCATTATTAATCATGGTTGTAGGGTTTGTTTATTATCAACCTTAATATAAATGGAGCTTTATACGATAGTGCAGTTCACGGCATTGCTATTTTAACAAGTTACAAACTATTTAGCTTACAACATTTACCATTACTCTATGATTACGTGGTTTTTAATAATGATTTATCTTATTTGTTATCAGTTTATGAACATCGCATGTTAACTTCTATTTTACTGCTCTTTTACAAGGTTCCTTTATCTAGATTGGAAATTCATGTTTTCCAATGAACTTGTCATATGTTATTTACGTACGGTTGTCTTATGATTAATATATATCTTATCATGCTTGTAGTAAATAAATTTTTTAAGCAACAATTTTAGATTTAGAATTAGCATGTGTTAATTTTTTTTATATAATATGAATTGTAGTAATATCCTAAGTCTAAAATAATATCACCCTCTAGGAAAATGAAAGGCCAAAAATCAGCAATAAGCCTACAAAGAAAGCATGTAAAGGGACTAAACCCTCACTTTCAGCAAGTAAAAAGGGAGACATTATTTCGAATCCATCGTACATGCTTTCTTTGTAGGCTTAAAACCATTTAAAACCCAAATGCTTCAAGTCAAACAACAATTAACGCGAGAACCAACCAAAAACCAAAGTTACCCGATCATTAGTGCACATCACATCAATTCAACCATTCAACCAATTAATTAGATTTAACCATTTAAATCCAAATAAAAATACAAAAGAGTGTGATTAACTCACCTTTGGTTTTATTAGCATCCATTCCCAGATCCAGCTTGTTTCTTCTCCAATTTTGACCTTGTATAAATATTATATGATTTTTATTAATATTTTACATAATCGAACAATCAACTGTCCCTTTTAACAATTTTAATTAAAATTTAATTTAAATTAATCACTTCATATGATAATTTAAATTGACTAATGATTTATCTAACTATTAATTTCTCTCTTAAAACTACATATAGAAATAAATTATGGATCTAAAAATCTACCTTTTTATAAATTCCTCAAACATTTTAAAATCCTTATATACGTATCAAAATCCTTTCTATATATATAAAATTAACTAAGATAGGCATGTATATAATTTTTTCTTTACTGCAATAAAAATTTCATTTTTTTAATTAATATTCCTTACTGTAATAAATCATGTTTCCAAATATTTATTAAGTTAAATAAAAATCTGAAATTGGCTATACCTCACTGCCACGAATGCAAGCCAAACCCATCATCAACGACTACACTTCATCGCTAACTCGCGAACCACCAATCGCTGCAAACCCTAGTCACGACGACATCTTTGATTCGAAATCAACGTCGCTTCGGCCCAGCCTCCATCTAGACCAACCATCCCTAATTTCTGCCTCGCGAGCTCGAGAACATCACATTGCGATTTGAAATCGCACGAAATTGCCGACCTGGCTTCATGCACGCGTACGCGAACCCATCATCGCGGCCCCAAAATCAAATGGCATGAAATCAAGCTTCCTCCTTTTCCCACGCGACTATGCCTCTACGCCATCGAGTTCGAGCTGGATTAAGACCGCATAGCCCTTTTTTTCTCTCTTTTTTCGTGAATTTGGTTTTCTGTTTTAAAGGTTAGAGAGGGGTCGGGGATAAGGAATAGGGTTGGAGAAGCTTCTCGAGTACGCGTGTATATAATATAATAGAATATTGAAAATATCTCGCGTTGTATAACGCGAAATCCCGATCCTCGAATCAGACATGCTGACAGACGTTTATAAGGTTTTACCCGCATTCCGAACATAATGGAACGTGTTTCAGAGGCTAATTTGATCGTACGCGCGAGTTACGGAAGTAAACGATCAATTTTAAATTAAATCGACTAAAATAGTTTCTAAGCGTTTTGAGCTGCCAGGGTCAAACGACAACTCCGATCGCTACGAAAATTGAAACACGATAATAACTAACTATTACGGATCCAAAGAAACTGGTTTCGTCAAATTCCGAGAATGTGCCTCGGAAGGCTATTTTTAAATATCGATTTAAACGATATATTATTAAAATTGAACCATTAAATTAAATTCCAACTATTCTATTATCTTCAGTATCATCATTATAAATTTTATAAGCCTTCAAATTATTTTTAACCGGCTTAAAACTACTGATTCAACGTTTTAGCCAATTTCAAATCATATAATTCAAAATTTTAATTATCAAGTAAATATTAATATTGGGAATTCAAGTTAAAATTAACCTTTAAATATTTAAAATCAATTAATTATTCCATTTTAAATTGTTCGAAATTCTGGGTCGTCACATTCCTCCCCCTTAAAAGAATTTCGCCCCCGAAATTACTAGTTAGGAAGAATGGTCCAATACCCGTTTACTTTTACCTAAAACCCACAATTCAACAGTTATATCAACTTGCCACATATATTCTTTATTAAAGTTTCACTATTACTTCAACCAACTTCCAAAACCTCCATAGTTTCCAACAACATTATTTACTTCACTTATTCAAATTTAAATTATCAAAATTTTCTCCAAAATTTTCTAACTCTCTAAATTTACGAAATTTTTTGCCAGCGTCTCCTCTGCGCGGCTAGCTCGGTACTATAACAAAATGCCTCTACGGGCTCCCAAATTCCAGAAGAAAACAAAAGCCAAGTGGCTAGATCAAAACCCAATCCAATTTCATACAGATATTTAAATACATACCTTATTGTCGGGCAATTCAAAGTTATCTTTTGGAATCAAATCCAATTTTCTTTTCCTTTTATAATACCTACATATCTTACTTAGCAATAATATCCAATCGTAAATTTTCAAATCATTTTATACATTTCCTTATAGAAGTTTTCACATCTACTTCTATGCAAATTAGTTTTCTCATTTCATATGAATTCAATTTATTTTCAATTTTGAATATTGAATTTTATCTTTCATTTATAACTGATTCATATTAGTTTCATCTACTAATTTACTTTAATTTCCAATTTGAAATCGTTTTGTCGTTAACACAAATTTTCCCACTCCCAAAATTTTCGAAAATTTTTGGCAGAGTCTTCTTTGCACGGAGGAGCTTTTGCAATTTGACAAGAGATATAAATATATTTACATCGACCCACCCGGTCAGAAAAATCAAAAACAGTTCATATTTCCTATTTTTATTGCGTAGGCGTACCTTTATTTAGCATTTAAGAAAGTGACTTATTAATTTTAGCAATTAGTGCAACCAAATCCATCCAAACGGCTTCTCGGTACCTGTACTTACACTATTTAAATGTGTAAGTGCTATATATAGAATATTTATTAGCATTTCACTCACTTTCAATAGTTAAACACAAGTACTACATAAACAACAAGCACCAAACTCTTCCCATAAGCGATTTATATAACTTTAAAGCTAATCCAATTGCTTCCAACCAAATTTATATGCCATTTCATTCAATTTTAACGGTTCACACACAATTGCTTACATTCAGTTTATTTTTAAGCCAAATAAACTCATATTCACTTCAAATGATTCAAAATCAATTTTATTTAATCTCTATCGACTCATAGAGTTTTAATTACTTTTGTTTACGCCAAACGACAATTATTTTTATGCAATTTCGACGATATTTGCTTAATATAGTATCTATTTTAGTTTATAACTATTTAAATTAATTTTCTACTCATTCTCTATTTAATTCCATTTTATTTCTAATTTATTTACCCCATTTAATTTTTAATTCACCTACTTAATTCATTTTCGAATTTATTTTTTTAATACAAAGCCATTCTCAATTTAATTCTACTTACCTAGGTTTTGTTTGCAACTCAAACCATGTCTATTATAATTCACTTTCATTATATTCGACAACATTTTCATTATATCTCATTTACTTGCAAATTACGTTAAATATTACCTATAACCCGCTTGAATTTTATTTGTAATTCAACCCATCACTATTTCAATTCAACTCTATTTTATTTTTATTTTTACAGCATCTCTTCTTATTTAAATCATTATCAAATCCAAGTCGAATTCTATTCACAATTCGAATTCATTTCCAAATTCTATTATTAACTTACAACCCATTTTATTTAACCGAGTTAAATTTTATTAACATACTCTATCAAATAATTATTTAGCTAATAAGCTTACTTCCAATTTTTGAATCAATATTCGATTTTAATTACAAAAATCACTTTGTTAAATTTTTCCGAGTTCAAATTTTTTTTTTATATAATTCCAGTTTGGATTTTCTTTCATCTTTCTTTTTCAAAATTCCAACACTTTTATTTTAAAAATTTAGAAATGCTTTTAAATTCACATAGTACTATTAAAATAGCTTTTTACGAAAATACTTCTTATAACTCGATGTCTCAACCAGTCCATCCTTGGTCTCATAGAAATTCAGTCATACGTTGGTCAGGCGTAGGACTGAAAATCTATAAGTACTTGGTAAACCCATTTTCAACACCCAGTGAAAATACTTGAGAAAATAATTTTATTGAAAATATAGAAAACTGTTTTTGAAAATAGAGGATATATCTTTGGTGAAAATGCTCTGGAAATCATCACTCCCATCCATGGTCGCAGTTACATCCTTGGTTACGTTGCCATCGCAGCAAAAGTCCATGTAACTGTAGGCACTCCGCGCCCCTCGATTACGCCATGGAACCCACAACAGATCGCAGTTACATTCCAGGGTTATGTTGCCATCCCAACAAAAGTTCATGTAATTATTGGCTCTCAGCGGCACACATGATTTTCGCTGTCAATATGAAACTTCTCCACTCCTACATAGGTCGTAGTCCACCGATATGAAATCAAATGCAGACTGTTGGCTCTCAGCGGCACACTCGACTTTCGCTATGTTACCATAGGTCATAGTCTACCGATATAAAATCAAACGCAGAATGTTGGCTCTCAGCGGCACACACGACTTTCTATGTTATACACTACTCATAATCCCTAGGAACTAGTTTTGTCTGGACTTCCCACAGGATCAACTTTGAACCCCCCCCTTGGGGCTTAAGGCAGCACCACCCGGTGGCGCTCCTGAGAAGTTCATTTCAAGGGAGCGCCTTTTTCCCCAGAGCCATCATCAAAATACTTTATACTATACACATATAGTATCTTTCAAATCATACACCTAGTATGATCTCATACAAAGCTCCTTTACACAAAATCGATTATCCCAAAATCGATAATTCTCAAACTAGGCTTTCCAAATTTCAATATTAATTTTACCCAAAAATCAAAAGCCTTTCCAAATTCAAAGGTTCCCGAAACCTTTTTGCAAATTCCTCATAAGATCCTTTATAAATATATTCATATATATATATATATATTTAACACTTTGGATCATTTTAAACTTGTAAAATCCCTTTTATACTTCAAAACACCTTCAAAATCCTTTTCTTCCGTCAATAGATACAACAAGGGAGATTTATCTTATTCAACAAAGATATATAACTTTGTCTATTCAAAATCAAATATTCAAATTTGATTACTCTTTTTAATATCATTTTCGTTCAAATCCGTACGATGTACACTTATCGTTCGTACGCCATACTAACCTGATCGCTTACTCGATCACACAATTTCACTTCCGAACTAGTATCGTCCACCTGACTTCCTAGTGTGGACACATATCTGGTTCCTTGATTAGAAGCTGTAATTCTCCTTGCAAAGCTATAACTATGATAGAGAATATCCAAAACCAATCAACAATCCATATCCAGGTTCGCCATCGAAAATCGAGTGAAAAATCCCAACTCGGTCCGATAAACTATCTCGAAATTCTGTGCTCGAATCTGGATCAATCACTATGAAAATAGAATAATATACGTACATCCTACGTAATTATCTTCATTGATCATTAACTAAATCAATTTCCTTTCTATTCATCCTCACTTTGAACTTTATTCACTTATTCACATTTATCTTAATCCTCATTTGGATTGTCACTTCAATTCTTATCTCAGTTGGGTATTTAATCAATAATAGTTTGAACTCCGACCAATTTATTTTTAGAAAATATCTTGAAAATTTAAAAAAAAATAGATAAGTAGTTGAAAAATAATTATTAGTTTGCAAAATAGCTATAAAATAGTTAACTAATTATAAAATGTTGGAAAAATAGCTAAATAGTTTTAGAAATTTTAGATAATTGCAAAATAGTTATAAAATAGTAATTAATTTGTAAATAATTGAAAAATAGTAATTAGTTTATAAACAGTTGAAAAATTGTTAACTAGTTCCAAAAATATTTGTAAAACAAATATAAAATAATTTGGCTTTAAAAGAAAGATTGTATTTATTAAATAGCTTGGAAGAATAAATTTGTATTAAAACAATTTATATTGAAAATAGTCCAGAGTCAAACTGTTCACTTCCCCAATAATTCAATTTAAATTTCCATTTCCATTTAAATTGACTCAATTCCAATTTGAAAAAACTTCAATTACCGTTGAAATTTATTTAACCCCAATTCAAGTTGAATCAATCCTATTTTTTCCCCAGTTTAAATCAAATTCCACTTGATTTTTTTTAATTATTCAACTTTATTTACAGTTCCAAATTATTCAAATAACTTTGGACTAGTTTCAAATTGAATCTGCTTCGATTTCAAAACATTTCAATTCCTGCTTGAGTTTAATCCCAGTTCCCATCCAAATTTTAAACCTTCAGATTAATAACCTTGCCACTTAAGTTTAAAACTTGCTTCACTTTGGGTTTCACATCACATTACAAGGAAAATTCAAAACTCAACCTTAGAGTTTATTTTCATATTTATTTCCTTTACACCAGGCTACTTTTAAATTTTAAACCACCCTTGGTTTTAATTTCAAAATTAATCCTTTAAAAAAAATCTTCCAAACATTTCTTGTTTTAAAATAAGACTATATTCAAAATAGTCTGAATTTTATTATTGTTATTTTCTTTAACTCTTTGAAACAGTTGATTGTTTCTAGACTTAGGTTTTAAAACTTCACAATTTTAAAACCTATTTTAATTTAGAAGTTATACTCATCTTATAAATTTACTTCATTTGGCATACTAAATAACAAATATATCATTATTAAACACAATAACTATTTATGATAATACCCAAGGTTATCATATCTAGATACCAATTCCTTTTTATATTATTTTAACTTCTATAAATTCAAGATAAAATTTCAGTTTGAATCCATTGCAAACTTACCTTTATTTAATTTTAATTTGGTTGTATTTCTGTTTTTACTTAATTTAATTCAAATTCAACATTTCAATTTGGTTGTATTATATTACCTCTTAATTTAATTACATTTATTTAACATCCAATCAACTTGATATTTATTAGAAGGAAATATTGCTTTATATATCAAAATATACTTTTATATAAATCATTTAAAACCTTATATAAGAAAATAACAAGTACGCGCTCATATATATATATATATATATATATACATATATATATATATATATATATATATATATATATATATATATATATACATACATACATACATATACATACACCCAACTCATTCTAGAGTACTACGGACTCTATTTAATGAGTATTCCCCACCAGAGCTAAGGTTCTCGCTTAACCTTTCAGCTCTGGTACCAAATGTAATGACCCGAAATTTTCAAACCTGAAAATTCCAAATAGTTATGAAAAAGAAGAAAGAGATAGAAGAAGAAGAAGAAGAAGAAAAACATCAACATCTCACATTCGTAGCGGATAAAATATAATAATAAATTATAATAGTCTACAAAAGAATATTATATCTGTCGATTACATTTAAATATATCAGAGTTACACATTTATACAGACACTGGATATACAATTATCATGGCACTGATTTACAATAATATAATTACAGCGAAAATATTCTATACGTTCTTGCCATCCAGCTCGCCTCCTGAGCTCCAGAACGTCCTTACCTGAAAATCTGTAATACTCGGTCTGACCCGAGCATTACATCAAAGTAACACCCGGGTCAGGATGGAAACCAGCGTGAGTAAACCCAACTAACATAGAATACCAAGAAAACAACTTATATAAAAACCCGGGGTAACTCGTATTAATTTACAAAGTCACAATTTATTTATAAACATCACTTATTCCAAACATCCATTTTCTAAGTACAAATATTTAGATTTAAATAATCGAATTCATTTAAATCACTTTATTCCAGCCTATAGATTTCATATATCAATCTATAAAAATTCGAAGTGGTTTCGGGTATTTCCTAATACCCGAACCCGGTCTTTTCGAGTCTTATGTCATCCAAACCCAAGTTATCCAAACGAAATACACATAATTTCATATCATAGATACCAACTTATTTAAAGCATTCAATACCATTATCATCCATAAGCAAAGTTTGATTGCCACCAAAATTATTTTAATTAATTTTGGTTGAATTTCTAACCTCAATCACTTAGATTTCTTTACTTGTCAATTAATTAATTTCAAATCAATTATTAGTCAACCCTTCATTATTCATCTTAATTAATCACCCTGGATTAATTATTTTTCAATTACATTCAAATAATCATCTTTAATTAATTTCACGATATTAATTATTCTTAACCAAAATCAATAAATAATCTTAATTGCTTCATAAATTAATTAACTATATTAATTAATTAATCCTTAATTAATTATATTAATTAGTTTCTCATAAGTCGCTTATTATTGATTAATTCATCTTGATTAATCAATCTTTAATTACATCGTTGATTATACAAGTTAATGATTTCCAATCATACTTCAATTTATCTTAATTAATTTCATTAACTAAACCATGGTATTAATCATTCTTGATTTGTCTCAACCTGTAATTGGTTATCTTTTACTTACTTCATTAAATAAATCAATTACTCCTTAATTAATCATCTCTTAATTATTTACACAAAATAATTTTATTAATTGCATTAAGTAATTACTTATTAAACCACCCAATGGTCATTCTAAATTAATTTAAATTCAATTAATTAGCCCAAATCATTAATTAATTTAATTAATTAATTATCCATTTAAATTATCCTACCTATTTAATAAATCACTAATCATCAAACCTTTTTGATTTTACTGAACCATTTCTTATTTACGATTTTAAGTTTAAAACCCAAATGCTTCGAGTCAAACAACAATTAACTCAAGAACCAACCAAAACCTAAAGTTACCCGATCATCAGTGTGCATCACATCAATTCAACCATTCAGCCAATTAATTAGATTTAACCATTTAAATCCAAATAAAAATACAAAAGAGTGTAATTAACTCACCTTTGGTTTTATTAGCATCCATTCCCAAATCCAGCTGGTTTCTTATCCAATTTTGACCTTGTATAAATATTATATGATTTTTATTAATATTTTACATAATCGAACAATCAACTATCCCTTTTAACAATTTTAATTAAAATTTATTTTAAATTAATCACTTCATACGATAATTTAAATTGACTAATGATCTAATTAACTATTAATTTCTCTCTTAAAACTACATATAGAAATAAATTATGGATCTAAAAATCTACCTTTTTATAAATTCCTCAAATATTTTAAAATCCTTATATACATATCAAATCCTTTCTATACATATAAATTACTAAGATAGGCATGTATATAATTTTTTCTTTACTGCAATTAAAATTTCATTTTTTTAATTAATATTCCTTATAATAAATCTTGTTTCCAAATATTTATTAAGTCAAATAAAAATCTAAAATTGGCTATACTTCACCGCCAAGAATGCAAGCCAAACCGATCATCACAGATTACACTTCATCGCTAACTTGCGAACCACCAATCGCTGCAAACACTAGTCACGGCGACATCTTTGATTCGAAACCAACGTCGCTTCGGCCCAGCCTCCATCGAGACCGACCATTCCCAATTTCTGCCTCGCGAGCTCGAGAACATCACATCGCGATTTGAAATCGCATGAAATTGCCGACCTGGCTTCACGCGTGCATACGCGAACCCATCATTGCGGCCCCAAAATCGAATGGCATGAAATCGAGCTTCATCCCTTTTCTCATGCGAATGCGCCTATACGCCATCGAGTTCGAGCTTGATTAAGACCCCATCGCCATTTTTCTCTCTCTTTTTTCGTGAATTTGGTTTTCTGTTTTAAAGGTTAGAGAGGGGTCGGGGATAAGTTATAGGGTTGGGGAAGCTTCTCGAGTATGTATGTATATAATATAATAGAATATAGAAAATATCTCGCGTTGTATAACACGAAATCCCGAACCCCGAATCAGACATGCTGACAGACGTTTAGAAGGTTTTACCCGCATTTCGAGTGCAATGGAACGTCTTTCGGAGGATAATTTGATCGTATGCGCGAGTTACGGAAGTAAACGATCAATTTTAAATTTTAAAATAGTTTCTAAGCGTTTTGAGCTGCCAGGGTCAAACGACAACTCGGATCGCTACGAAAATTGAAATCCGATAATAACTAACTATTACGGATCCAATGAAACTGGTTTCGTTAAATTCCGAGACTCTGCCTCGGAAGGCTATTTTTAAATATCGATTTAAACGATATATTATTAAAATTGAACAAATCACCTTTAAATTAAATTCCAACCATTCTATTATTTTTCACTATCATTATTATAAATTTTGTAAGCCTTCAAATTATTTTTAACCGGCTTAAAACTCTAGATTCAACATTTTACCCAATTTCAAATTATATAATTCAAAATTTTAATTATCAAATAAATATTAATATTTAGAATTCAAATTAATATTAACCTTTAAATATTTAAAATAAATTGATTATTCCATTTTAAATTGTTCAAAATTCTGGGTCGTCACATCCTATATATAAAATTAATAACCCAACGAAAGGGTAGTTTGCTTTAACTCCTATTCATATTTGGCACACGAGCTATCTTCCTTTTTCGAGATTCGTCTTAATATACCTGGAGCACCTGAATTAAGAATCTATCCAGTTTTTCCCTAATGCTCAGACATATCTGACTTGGCTAAAGGTCCCAGCTCGGGAAGCTCGAATCTGATCTCTTAGTGCGGGCATCTTTCATTACATAATTGGTCCTTCTAAGGTAGGTGAAAAACCAGGCAATTAACTATACTGAATTCGTCCCCATCCAAAAAGCTTTATTTTTGAGAGCGTTAATAAGATGAGAATATTTGAGACTCGCTTCTTCTTCATCAAATGCTTCTCTAACATAAATTGAAATTTTCTGCTGCTATCAAGTCTCTTTTCCTTGGTTATCCTTGTTTGATTATTATTCTTTACTAATAGGTGTTCTTTTTGAAATCCTTTTTCCAAGAGCCTAAGATCCAAAGAACAAAAGACTATAGACTCCCTAATCCATGTAGCTGAGAATAGGAGAAATGCTACTACCTCCATCGAAGCCCCTCTAATATTCTATCATCTTAGACCACCTCATGATCTTAGGAGAGCCACTGATTACTAAACATATTTCTTGTGCAAAAAGCTCGTTAGTGATCGGCAAATCAGATGTCTTTACCTCTAACTCTCCGGTTCAACTGGATTCTTTCGGTAAGTTGTAAGGAGGTTAGAAACGGTATTATCGATACTATTGGTTTACCGACTCTTCCTTTTGCTTTAGGCTCGTCTTCCCTTGTTTTTGTTCCTATGGAAATAAGGGTTAAACATAGCGCTCGTAAGAAGAGAAATAGTAGATATGTAGCTCCTACTCTACCTCGGTTGATCAATCATGTTTCTTATAAAGGCTCTATTGCTAAATAATTAAAGAGCTAGACAAAGAAGAAATAGGCTGTGACACTGTCATTGACGCTCCTCCTTCTCCCGAAGACAAAAGGCCTAAACTTGTGGGTGAATTCGCTCTTATTATTGTTGATGAGATGTGGATGTAAATATTGATCCAAATCTTGAAGAAGTATTTTTGGATAAAGCTCCGGAGAAGCCTAAAGAAACTCAGACTGAGGCATCCGAGGAGGCTCAAAGTACCAACCACCTTCTTAATATCATGTTTCCATCTTCTCCAGCATCTATTAGTCACATATGCACAGAACTTGGTCACCTACTCTCTCCAGAGGATCCTCTTCCTTCAAGAAATTAGATTCTGAATTCGGCAATGAATTTCAAGGAACTTGCTTGGTAAGCCATTCAGTCTCCATCTATCACTTCTCTTAAATCATTGCAACCTTAGTTTATTATGATGACCATCTTTTCTTGATTCTCAAACAACCTCCATCGATACATTTCTCGTTTATTTTGTTAACTTTAACTTCATAGATTTTGTTTTGACTTAAGTAGGTTATGCATTCTAGGTGGGTAAGCATATGCTTCTTCTTTAAGATGCTTCTCAAGGGCCTTCAAATGAAGTAGCCGGGCTTAAGGAAAATATTTCTTCACTTCAGCATAGTATGATTAATACTGCTATGGAGAGAGATGATGATATCCTAGAAAAGAGGAGATTGGCTTCCTCTCTTGATAAGGAAAAGAAAGCCAAGAAGAAGCGAGAGTAACAAGTGAAAAATTTGAAAGTTGATCTCAAATCATCTAATAAACTCAAAGCAGATCCGGAGAGTGTGACGAAGGAAAACACTGAGCTGGCGAGGGAAAATTCCAAGCTAGTTAAGGAGAACATATCGCTCGAAGACCAATAATAAAGGAAGTCTAGCCTTTTGGATTATTCAAACAACAATATTAGTAACGCCAATAAAAAGGTTACTTCCTTTCTTGGTGTCTCTCCTCCCAAAATCATCGAGAAGTGCTATGAAGATGCATTGTATGCAGCATATGCCAACAACATTCGAAAATGCCCAGACCTGGAGTTTCCAACTCTAGTATCCTCGAATGAAAAAAGTAAAATGAAGTTCAGTCTTAGGATAAGAAAGGACAAGAAGGCTCCCTGATGAAGAATTCCTTATCGAAGTGGAAATTGACGTCAAAAAGTGGCTAACATTTGACGATGCTCCTATTGATGAAGAGCCAAAACTCGATGAAGAAGATGATAACGATGACGGTGACAATAATGATAATGATTGCAATGACGATCGAGGTGATGATCATGATGTCAACAACGATGATGGTGGGGGAGGCAATGGACTGGGTCTTTCTGGTCAATTAGATGAAAGGGATAGATCTAGAGGCGCTAATTTAGACTCAGCTTTCCAAGATACAGAAACTGCTGATATGCAAAACCCTTCAAATAAAGATTCTACTAATAAGGATGGTACTTTCCAAGGCCAACGGTCAAAAAACAAATGAAATATCTCGTCAGCTTCAGATCCGCTTTCTCAGGTATGGATCTCTTTATCCAAATGCCTTAAGCTACTGAGTAACTTTTAGTTAATACATTAATTGTTTTAGTTAATGAGAAAGCTAAAATATTGTTATGACGTGATGCTTGGAAATAACCAAATGGATATGAATTGTCTAAATAGAGAATTGACAGACAACTGAAAGAGTAGAACGAATTGGTTGAGAAGTGTAGAAAGCTTACTAAGAGCATGTCAAAATTAAGATATTTCCATGAAAGAGAGGTCTCTCATCGGATGAAGATAGCTCACAACCATCGTGGAACACTTATGGAAGAAAATTCAAAATAGACGACTCTCTTTTGGATGTTAATTGACAACAGAAATGCCCAAGTGGATTTTTTGTAATATTATAGGGATAAATTTAACAACTTCTAATAGTTAGGCGACAACTATGGGGTTTCTCAGATGCTATCGTCGTAGATATTTGCACGAGTATGGATCTGATGCCCACCCCGAAGTGTGTTGGAACCAGCCCATAGTAGCCTTCATACCACTTTCTTCTCACTTTATTCCCTCCGAAAAACACAAGTACAATACGAAGATATTTATTTCCAAAATGTGGAAGAAATCGATCTCGTATGAACCCGAAAGTTTGTAATGAGTAACTCGGTCTACTTATGGATTTCATCGCTTTAGTTTCCATATCCGTGGTCTAATTTCAGTATGATGTACATAATAAAGATCTCTCAACAAGGCCAGTCTTTGGGGATCTCTTGAGTAAAATTGTCAAGCTAAGAAAAGATTTTAAGGAAAAATCTTCGATTCTCAAAACATCGCAATTGGCAGGACATTGCTTCCTCAGAGATTTATAGCAAGTCGACATGCACCACCTTTGTTTCTTCTTTGAATTTCTATGCGATGAAAAGCATAAGTTACTCGGTGAAATCCGATCTTATCAAACAAAAATAATATGTGGTTAGTGATAGCCCTCTAGTTGTGTAATGGGATTATCGTCGATTCTGTAACATCCCTCTACATGAAGGCTCATAACTAACTGCAACAGATGTTGTTGCCATCTATAGTAATTAATTCTCAATGACCAAATACGGCGACATTAGATACATTGATACTTAGAAACACAAGAATATGGAAAAGATCATTAAATAACTAATAAAAACCACATTCCATTTCGAGATATTTCAAATTGTTTACATAAAATCCCATTCGCAGACCACATTCAGATAACATATAATAACAAAATACGCCAAGAGCGACATATGAAGATGCCCCCCTTTGTGATCAAAGTACATAGTAAGGCCTTAAAACAATTTTCTTTTACAATTAAACATACAGCGAAAATAAAGTAACTTTAAATAACTATCTTCCTCCTAAACACCCCTAGAATATTTATTCATCTAAGAGGAAACCTTAAATTCTTTAACTCTCAACCTACTCAAAATCAGTTGAGTATCCAAGTGTTAAAGGGGAAAGCAAAAAATTTGAGTTAGACAAAAAGCCTAGTAAGAATAATAATCTACCATCTAAAACCATTAAGATATATAGTAAGACCATGCCGCTTAGCGGAACGGGTTTTCCCCTTACTAGCATCCCATAATATTTACAAAACCATATACTATGCTTATTGCATCCACAATGGATATAAACATAGTATTTCAAAGTATTATGATGACATGCAAAACAAGTAAATCAAATCTAGATTACACATCCCCCATTCATTTTGACTACCTGTCTCCAATATATCTTCTAGGGTTACTATTAACCTATTAAATGTTAATGTTCTATCTGTCCAATTACTTAGTTTTGATGGGATCACTAAAAACCTGTTGGTAACTCCAATATCATATTTATTATCTTAGTTTTCATGGGATAACCAGGAACCTATTGCCTGACTGCCAATATCTTAGTCCGGATATAGTTTTCATGAGGCTAACTACAAACCTGCAAGCTCCTACCAGTATCAAATCATAGTTTTCATAGGCTGGCTATGAACCTATTAGCCCCTGCCAATATCATATAGTTAAGAATTTAACACTTGTTAAGTTTTATTCACTATTGGGTTGACCAAACCAGTTTTCTCCCCGTTTCCCAAAATTCAGTTATAGGTTAATGACAATTTGAATATTATTTTTAAAATATTTTTATTTATGTCACGGTTTTTCCTTAAAATTGAGAATGGTTTATTAGTTTTGAAACTTTAAATCACCACTTTCGAAACCCCTGAATGACCTCCTTCGAAAGCATAGAAAACCTCTTTCCAAAACACTAAGTATAGATATACCTTTTGAAACCAATGAGACCTGTAGATGGTATCAAGAAAAATGTTCTTTAAAATATAGGTTTCGAAATAAATGAAATAACTTTTTGTAAGCATTGGGTTTTACTCTTAAAGCATCATTTGGGTCAAGATGGTTGCATGCGAAATCATCTATTTCGAAACCAACAAAAACTAGAACTGGGGAAATTTTGATGGTGTCAGAGCCATCTAGCTCGAAAGCAAAAGACTTAAAAATCAGAACGTTGAAGGTTTGAGTCGAAACCCCCTTTCGACTCCTCTCCTTGAAACTGCAACCCCTTTCAAAAGAAATTAAGAAAAAGGTTTGGTTTAAAGTAAAAATAAGGCAACTCTACGAAAGCATTATTGGAAAATATTGTCGAAAGGTAGAGTGGCGGATAGGCTTCGACCAGGTCGAAATCAACCCCTCTCAAAAGCTTTTGTTTAAAGAAAAAGGAATCGTTGCAATCTGCTTTTAAAGTTAAACAAACACCCCTTAAAAAATAAATGTTTCGACTAAGTCAAAAGCTCTTAAATAAAACAAGGCAAGGATTTGACCTATGAAAACAAAATAGGGTTTCGACCCCATCGGAAGCTTACCCTTCGACACCAAGTCTTCCGCCCATCTTCCAATCCACTACGTACCTTCAAGGAGATACCATGTGTATTGGTTTTGATTATGAAGGTTTCTACTTAGAACTATAATGGGGCGGAAACAAAGGTGTTGGAAAGTATCTTCCATTAAAGGCGAAACATCTTTTTCTGATTTAAAGGCTGAATCGTAACAACTTGAAGTAATTTCTTTTTAACAACTTGCCTAGTTGGAAAACACCGATTGACTACCAAAACACTTTTCAATACTTTTCTTCTAAAACCGCTACATTTACTCAGATCCTAAATAAAAGGATTTTCAACATTGAAACCCTTCTGCATAACCTTAGTCGACATTTGCAGAAAAGCCCCTCTTTTAAAATAATTTATTTCCCTTAGTAAATCAATTAGGAAAAATCCCCAAAAAATCACAGAAATTTGAATTATTCATGTAATCAAACATACTAAAATTTTAGACCCAATTTCTTCTTGAAATTCACAAAATAAATATTTAACCCAATCGTATTATATTTTCCATCAAAAATTCATAATGAAATTTCCATTGCTTGGAAAATTTTGAGGATTAAAACGCATCTCCAAAATTATGTTTTACTTAACATAAATTTCCCATGGAATTTCAAAATCGATATCTCATGGTTTTACCCTTAAAACCATATGAATTATATATAAGGTAATTATTTAAATTAAATAATTCATAATTTAAGCATATCATCATCCAAAATTTCAAAAAATGAAATAAAGCATAAACCCAAAATTATAGGATTAAGGAAACCCAAAGGTGACGGAATAAATTATTATTCATCTTATTCATCTTAGATTTGAGAAGGAACTTGAGATTTGGTGTTGATTAATCCTTTATAGCTTGATCTTTGGCTTTAGGTTAAAATTCCTTCTTTTCCTCTTTGCTTATGGCCGACTTTGACTTAGGTTTAAGATTTTTGACCATGAGAAATATGAAATGTGAATGGACAAAGAGAGGAAGTCATAGCCATGTAAAATAATAAGGAGGTTATTTTACTAATATGCCCATGTATAACTAAATTAGCCTTTGAGCCAAATTAAAGCCTATTTATCTTATGGTTAAGCAAGGCCCCATATGTTTTATTAAAGTTCCAATCTCCTTACTATCATTATTCTATTTAATTTGTCTATAATAATGTACTAAAAAATTTAGGATGTTACTAGCTTCTCATAAAGAATTTCGTCCTCGAAATTCAGTAACGACAAAATACCAACGTAGTAGTCATCTGTAACAATTCCTAACAATCATACTAGTCTAACTAACTAGCAGCAATCTATATAAATCTAATATAGGCATACCCTCAAAGCAAATTAGTATAAGTATCTCTAATACTATTCTCTGTCCCTCAAGTATAGTCCTTCTCGTTGTCGCTCCACTGAACTTTTCCGACCTGACTGTCTTATTCCTTAATCTTTTCTCATCTCTAGCTACAAACCGAACTGGTTGTCTAACAATAGTCATATTAGGTTCTACCACTAAATCATCCAACCCTGTCGGAGGAATAGCAGTCTTTGGATCAAGCACATACTTACGAAGACGAGACACATAAAACACATTATGGACACCTGCCAAACAACTCGGCAATTCTATTTTGTATGCGGACTTTCTAATCCTTTCTAAAATTTGGAATGGACCAACATATCTCGGGGCTAACTTCCCTGACTTTCCAAATCATACTTAACCCTTCATAGGTGGTACCTTTATGCAAAATTTATCACCAATTGATAATTCTATGTCTTTATGCCTCTTATCTGCGTAACTCTTCAGTCTTGACTGAGCTTTCTTCATCCTTTCTCGGATTAACTAAATCTTCTTTAAAGCCTCTCTAACTAAATCGAAACCTAAGACTAGTCCATCTCCAGTCTCCAACCAACATGTTGGTGATTCACAGGGTCTTCCATGCAAAGCTTCGAATGGCGTCATTCCTATACTAGTCTGATAACTATTATTGTGGGAAAACTTAACCGGGTGTAAGTGATCTTCCGAAGATCCACCCAAGTCAATACACCATCTCTCAACAAATCTTCGATAATTTTGTTGACTCTCTCTTTCTGCCCATATATCTATGGGTGATATGCAATACTCATATTAAGCTTGGTACCCATCGCTTCCTCTAGACTCGTTCAAAATTCACAAATGAACAAACCATCTCTTTCACTAACTATATTGCTAGGAACTCCATGCAATCTAATTATGTTGTTCATGAACAACTTAGCTAAAACATGGGTCGTCCTGTATGACTTTAATGGAATAAAATGGGCACTCTTGGTCAAACTGTCCACTATAACCCATATACTTTCGTTACCTCTATTTGACCTTAACAACCCATCTATAAAGTCCATGTATGTCGAATCCCATTTCAAAATTGGAATCTCTAAAGGTTGAAGAAATCCTCTGGGCTTATGATGTTCAGCTTTTACTTGTTGACAGTTTGCACAATGTCTAACCCATAAGACAACATCCCCATTCATGCATTCCCAATAAAAGCTCTTCTTCATATCCTGATACATCTTGGTTTGTATAGGATGAATTGTAAACTTGGATCGATGACGTTCTTCAAGAACTTCCTTCCTTAAGTCCTCCACCTTCAGAACACATAATCTTCCCTTCTTTCTTAGCCATCGTCTCTGGTCAAGGCTGAAATCTTTTAAATCATCGATCTCTGTTCCAACCTCAAGTTTTCTAATCCTCTCACCTTGTACTAGATCCTCTTTCGTTCAGAAGCAATCCTCTCAACCAATACTGTGCGGACTTTTAAGTAAGATAATCTAGCTGCACTCTTACTAGAACCTGCGGTTTGTCTTAACTGCACAACGCAACTAGCTAAAGCTTCTAAATCTTTCCACTCTGTCAACATAGCTAACAACACATTCTGATGTTTTCTACTAAGAGCATCGGTTACCTTATTACCTTTTCCTGGTGTATACTCTATACCAAAATCACAAGCTGCCAAAAACTTTAGCCATCTCTGTTTTCTCATATTCAACTCCTTTTGAGAAAATAAGTACCGTAAGGACTTATGATTGGTACGAAGCTCAAACCACTCCCCTAAGAGATAAAGCCCCTAGATTTTCAATGCAAAAGTCACTGCTGCCAACTCCAAATCATGAGTAAGATATCTTACTTCATGCGACCTAAGCTTTCGAGATGCATAGGCAATATCCTTAATCTTTTGCATCAACACTGCTCCTAAACTAGTACCACATGAATCAGTGTACACCACCAACCCTTTGTTTTCGTCTGGAACTACTAATACAGGTGCATTGGTCAACAAACGCTTTAGCTTAAGGAATGCTTCCTCACATTTGTTGGACCAAACATACTTCATCTCCTTTCTGGTTAGCTTAGTTAAGGATGCTACTATCCGCGAGAAATCTTTAACGAATCTCTGATAATAGCCAGCAAGTCAAGAAAACTTCTGATCTCAGTCATCGTCTCTGGTCTCTTTCCAATTATTAACATTTTTGATCTTATATAGGTCGAATGACAATCCTTTTTCTGAAACCACGTAACCAAGAAACTTAACCTCTTTCTTCAAAAATGACATTTGATAAACTTCGCCTTTAGCAGATTCTGCCTTAATGTCTCCAGCACCACTTCAGATGAACTTCATGTTCCCTCTCATCCTTATAGTATATCAGAATGTCATATATAAATACGATTACAAATCTATCCATGTACTCTTGGAAAACTGGTTTCATTAAATCTATGAAGAAAGAAGGTGCATTTGTTAATCCAAATGGCATTACTAACCACTCATATGAACCATATCTAGTTCAAAATGATGTCAAAGGAATACTATCCTTCGCCACTCTTAATTAATGGAAACCTATCGCTAAGTCCAACTGGAAGGATACACTGGCTTCGTTCAACTGATCAAATAGATCATCTATTCTTGGCCAAGGATACTTGCTTTTTATTGTTCTTTTGTTTAACTTACGATAGTCAATACACATCCTCAATAACCCATCTGGTTTCTTCACGAACACTGTGGCCGCTTCCCAGGGCGAACTACTTGGTCTAATAATATTTTTTTCTTTCTAGATCCTCTAGCTGCACCGTTAACTCTTTCATCTCAGTTGGTGTCATTCTGCTAGGTAATCTACTCACAGGTTCAGTTCTGGGCACAAGATCAATGGTAAACTCAACAGATCTTTTAAGGGGAAATTCTATGACTGGCTCAAAGACATCTGCAAAATCTCTTGTACACGTACCTGACTTAACTCCTCACCTATCTCCATAGCACCAAGCAAAGCACTTACACTCCGGTCCGTATTCTCTATTGGGAATATCACTCGATTATGACGACCAGGGTATCTCAATGATATCTCTTTATCGTGACAAAATATTCTAGCATCATACCTACCTAACCATCCATTCCCAAAATGATCCCAAAATCTACAAAATCAATAACAAATAAACTGCATGAAAACTTATAACCTAACAAATCAAATTCTAACTTGTTGCATCTCTACCCTAGAGTTTCATAACCTCCTATAGGATTCACAACCCTTAAGGAAGTAATAAGGTAGGTGGGTTCTAGGCATAATCTATCAAACAAACATTGAGATATAACTGAAAGTGATGCACAGGTATCAAAAGGTACTCTAACTAAAATACTATAAATTAAGAGCATACCATCCATCATAGTCTTTCCCTTATATGCCATCCATCATGGTCTTTCCCTTATATGTTGAAGTAAGCCTAGCTGACCCAATAGCAAAAACCTTTCCTTTGTCCTCACTAACTGGCTGTGGACACTAGCTCTTGTAATATCCAACTTGATCATAGTTGAAGCATTTCATATTCTTCTTAACTGCAGTTTTCTTTCCATTTCCTGATCGAAATTTGTTAGCAAAGTGACCCTTCTTTTCACACTTATAACAAATGACCTCAGCCTTTGACCTCTTTGTTGTGTCTTCCTTCTGGGCTCCCTTCTTTTTAAAGAACTTCCTCTTCTTCTCTTAAGAACCCTAGGTTTCCACTAACTTCTTTTTAGCTAGATCAGCAAGTAACTCCTCAAGGGGAATAGCCATTTCCACTACAATATTAAAAGGATCAAGGACATGTGTCATGGTCATTCTAGCAAGTTCGGGCCTCAGTCCTCGAATGAACTTCTTATTCCTTTTGATGTCAGTATCTATAAGAGCATACCCATATCTAGACAGCTCTATAGACTTAGTAATGTACTCAACTACTGACATCTCTCCTGACACTAAATACATAAATTTCCTCATCAGCTCGGACATGGCAAACTCATAAACAAACTTTTGCTCAAATCTCAACTTAAAATTAGCCCCAGTTGCATGCTCTTCCGACACTCCAGCAGAAACACTATTCCACAAGTGTAGTGCTGACCCATGTAACTGCCTAGAGGCCAACCTTCTCTTTTGTCAGTCATTCAGACCCATATCGGTAAATATTTGTTCACAATGCAACAGCCAATTCTGAACCTCTATAGCACTTTTTGTTCCCAGGAATTGCTTCCCACCCAAACTGGTGTAATTTGTACTCAACAAAGCAATATTTCCAACTAGAGCCACATGTTTTGCTCCAACATTTCCAACAACACTAGTAGCAGCTCCAGCTTGCATCAAACCGACAAAGAACTGATACATTGCCCCCATATCTACTAGTGGATTTCTAGCACTCATATTAGCTTTTGCATTTTTATTACTGGCATTAGCTGGTCGACCCCAGTTTCATCGGGTAGTAGGTCAAGCATTTCCATTAGTTGTGGTGCTTCCTCCGCTGAGATTTCCACTTCCGTTTCCTGCTTCCATGTCTCCTTTCTCGTAATTCTTCATATGAGACTTAGTAAGATACATAAGAACGGTCTAAGAGAACATGGTATATGTACTTATATATATAACTACATATCTCAAATACAAGTACCTTATTATAGAGTTAACCCAAACCCCAATCTTATTATTTGATTCATTGGATTGTGTTTGGAAAATCATTTAATTTTCTTTTAAAGTTTCATAAACCATGCTCTGATACCAACTTATAACATCCCCGTACTTGGAGTCTCATAATTAACGGCTACAGATGCTGCAACCATTCATAGTTATTAATTCTGGACGACCAAATATGGTGATATTAGATACATTGGTACTTAAAAACACAAGAATATGGAAAAGATCACTAAACGACAAATAAAAATCACATTCTATTTCGAGATATTTCAAATTGTTTACAAAATCCCATTCACAGAGCACATTCATGTAATATATTATAACAAAATACGCCAAGAGCGACATATGAAGATGCCCCTTTGGTTGATTGGAGTACATACTAAGACATTAAAATAGTTTGCCTTCATAATTAAACATATAGAAAAAATAAAATGACTTTGAAACATTATCTGCCTTGCAATCCCTCGTAAGCTTTTATTCATCCAAGAGAAAATGAGAAAACCTTTAATTATTAACCTACACAAAATCAATTGAGTACCCGAGAGTTTAAAGTAAAAAACTTCTAGTCATAAAAAAGCTTGGTATAATAATAATTTACCATCTCAAACCATTAAGATATCTAGCAAGACCATGTCGCTTAGCAGAACAGGTTTTCCCCACACTAGTATCCCAAAATATTTACAAAACCATATACTGTGCTTCCTTCCTCCAAAATGGATATAAACACAATATGTCAAAGTATTACGATGATATGAAAAACAAGTAAATCAAATCTGGATTACCCATGCCCCATTCATTCTGACTAATTGTCTCAATTATAGCTTATAGGGTTACTATTAACATATTAAATGTTTATGGACTGTCTGTCCAATTACTTAGTTTTCATGGGATCACTAAGAACCTATTGGTAACTCCAATATCATATTTCTTATCTTAGTTTTCATGGGCTAACTAGGAACCTATTGGCTGACCAATATCTTAATCCAGATATAGTTTTCATGGGCTAACTACAAACCTACTGTCCCCTGCTAGTATCAAATCATATTTTCATGGGCCGATTATGAACCTATTGGCCCATGCCAATATCATATAGTTTAGAACTTAACATTTGTTAAGTTGTATTCACTACTGGGTCAATCTAACTGGTTATTCTGCCATTTCCCAAAATTCAATTTTGGATTAACAACAATGTGAATATTATTTCCAATTTTTTGTTATTTATGCCAAGGTTTTTCCTTAAAATTGAGAATGGGTTATTGGTATTGGAACCTTAAAACATCACTTTCGATACCCCGAGATGACTTCCTTCATAAGCATACAAAATCTCTTTCCAAAGCTCCATGTATATATAAACCTTTCGAAACCACTAAGAACTTTTAATGGTGTCAAGAAAAACGTTCTTTAAAATATAGGTTTCGAAACAAATGAAATATCTTTTCGAAAGCATTTGGTTTTACTCTTAAAACATCATTTGGATCAAGATGGTTTTATGCGAAAGTCTCTCTTTTGAAACCAAAAAAAACTAGAATTAGGGAAAAGTTGGTGGTGTCGGACCATCTAGTTCGAAAGTAAAAGACTTAAAAATCAAAACTTTGATGGTCTGTGTCGAAACACCCTTTCGACCCGTCTCCTTCAAAAACCCAACCCCTTTTAGAAGCAATTAAGAAAAAGGTTTGGTTTAAAGTAAAAAAAGGCAACTCTTCGAAGGCATTGGTGGACAACATGGTCAAAAGGTAGAGTGGTGGTTAGGCTTCGACCAGGTCGAAACCAACCCCTCTCGAAAGCTTTTGTTTAAGGAAAAAGGAATCCTTGTAACCTGCTTCAAAAGCTAAGCAAACACCCCTCCAAAAACAAACGTTTTGACTAAATCAAAAGCTTTTAAATTAAACAAGGCAAGGATTTAACTTATCAAAACAAAATATGGTTTTCAACCCTATCAGAAGCTTACCCTTCAACACCAAGGCTTCCACCCATCTTCCAATCCACTACGTACCTACCATGAGTTGCCATGGGTATTGGATTTGATTATGAAGGTTTCGACTTTGAACAATAAAGGAGAAGAACGAATGGTGTCAGAAGGTATCTTCCATTAATGGTGAAACACCTTTCTCTGATTTAAAGGCTGAAACATAACAACTTTAAGCAATTTCATTTTAACAACTTGCCTAGTTGGAAAACACTGATTAGCTACCATAAAAATTTTCAATTACTTTACTTCTAAAACTGCTGCATTTATTCAGATCATTAATTAAAGGATTTTAAACGTTAAAACCCTTCAAAATAACGTAAATCCAACTTTTGTAGAAATACCCCTCTTTCAAAATAATTTATTCCTCTTGGTAAGTCAATTGGGAAAAATCCCCAAAAAGTCGTAGAAATTCGATTTAATCATGTAATCAAACATACTAAAATTTTAGACCCAATTTCTTCCTGAAATTCATAAGATAAATATCTAACCTAAACGTATCATATTTTCTATCAAAAATTCATAATGAAATTTCCATGGCTTAGAAAATTTTTAGGATTAAAACCCATCTCAAAAATTATGTTTTACTTAACATCAAATTTTTCCAGGTATTTCAAAATCAATATGTCACGGTTTTATTCTTAAAACCATACGAATTATATATATAAGGTAATTGTTTAAATCAAACAATTCATATTTTAAGCATATCATCATCCAAAATTTCAAGGAATTGAAATAAAACATAAACCCAAAATCATAGGATTAAAGAAACCAAAAGGAGATGGAATAAATTATTATTCACTTTAGTTTGATAAGGAACTTGAGATTTGGTGTTGATTAATCTCCTCGCTTGATCTTTGGCCTTAGATTAAAATTCCTCTTTCCTCTTTGGTAATGGCCGGCTTTGATTTAAGTTTTAGATTTTGTGACTAGGAGAAAAATGAAACGTGAACGGACATAGCGAGAAAGTAATAACCGTGTAAAATAATAAGGAGGCTATTTTACTAATATGCCCATGTGTAACTAAATTAGCCTTTGATAATAATTTGAACAAAGGTCCTAGTAATCAAATTTCAGTTGATGTAGTGAAGAATTTGGATCAAAATCGGAATATACAAAAAGAAGCTGATAACACTGTGGAATTGGGTTATAATGAAAATATTGTTACTGTTAACTCTTTTCAGATTTTATCTGATTTTGATGAAGGAGATTTTAATAATGAGCTAATAATATAAAAGGAAACCTCTTCCTCACAATCTGGTAACAAGAAAATAAATAGTTTCACTGATGGAATAATTGATAAAGGGATAACTGAAGAATGTTCCTTTGTTAAAGCTGATAATTCTGTATTAAAGAATCATTCTATAACTTCTGAATCACTGGAACATTCTGAAAGTTTAGATACTAGTTCTAATCTCATTAAGGATATCAACAATGAACCTATTATCAATGATGTCTCCTCTACACAAACCTCACCTTATATCAATATTTCTCCTCCCAATCATTTGGTTTTACCTCCTCCACGTTGTTCAAAGGATACTATTGAGGAACAAATTATATCTAATAAAAAAGAGAAAAAAGGTAGGACGAAAGTCTCATTCCATGAAATATCAGAAGATCGAAACAATGGCAAAAACTATAAAATAGAAGATATTCGGCCAAGAAACAATAATGAATCAGTAACTTTTAAGGTCTCTTCTTCTCAGACAAGTGGCTTAAGGCATACAAGGAAGTACCCTTCTAATATCATTTCACCTAATCATTAATGATGTTAACAATAATATAGCATATTGGAATATAAGAGGAGGACATCTAACATCAAAACAAGCTGAAGTGAAGAAATTAATTAAAGATCAGAAACTACAACTTATTGTTATTAGTGAAACAAAGTTAAATAAACTACAAACTGATTTAGCTTGTAAGAATATTGCTCCTGATTAGGCTCATGAGGATAATTTACAAAGTGCTCCATATGGCAGATTATTGGTTTTATGGAATTTAAATGTTTTGAAATTGATAAAGTTGCAGGAGGATGATCAATTTATTCACTTCACTGCTATTCCATTTTCTTCATATAGTCCTTTTCTGATTACTTTGTCTATGCACAAAACAATCTTGACAAAAGATTATCCTTTCTTTCTAATCTCATTTCTCTTTCTCACTCAAATTTACCTTGGATTGTTCTTGGAGATTTTAATTGTATGTACTCATCTGATCAAAAATGGGAGGAATCCCTCTCTCCTTAAAAGATATTTCTCCTTTAAATCAAACTTTGATAAAATCATCCCTTACTCATATACCATCTACTGGAGCAGTTTTTACTTGGAATAACAAAAGTAAACTTGGTCCTAGAACTTATTGCAAAGTAGATCATGCATTTTATAATATCCACTCAATTAATCTATGGCCAAATCTCTATTGCAATTTCCTAAATCCCTCAATTTCTGATCACTCTCCTATTATTTTATCTGAGGAGAGAAGACAAAATGCAGAAATCTATCTTTTAAATTTTATAAAACTTGGACTAATCATAGTGATTTTCTAAGCATTGTGATGCAGATTTGGCAGGAAAATATTTTTGGCAATCCTCTTTATATCCTCAAGACAAAGCTGCAAATGTTAAAGGGAAGCTTAAACTCTGGGCTAAAGAAAATTTTGGGAAGGGTTCTAAAATCTCTGATGGTATTAGGGAAAATTATTTGGTATTCAACCAACCACATAGTGATAATCTGAATACAACATTGGCTAGTCAAGAAGCAGTTTTGTCTAAAGAATTACTTGAAGCTTTAGAGTTTGAAGCAATGATGAAAAAGGAAATACTTCATGAGACTATTGATAAGCAAGGTGATAGGAATACAAAATTTTACCATAACTCTATCAAGATTAAACAATGCAAAGGGAGAATTATGAGCATATATGATAGGAATGGAGTATTACAGGAGAATGATGATTCTATCACTGAAGCTTTTATTGACTACTTCTCTGCTATACTTGCCAACCCAGATAGAAATAAACCAAAACCTTTCACCTTTGTTTTCCATGAAGCTTCCTTTTTTGAGTACTGAACAGGCAAGTGATATAATTCGAGAAGTTTTACCTGAGGAGGTTAAGATGGAAGTCTTTTCCTTGAAGCCTGATAGTAGTGGAGGTCCAGATGGTTTCAGTGCTTTTTTCTTTCAACATACTTGGAAAATAATTAAGGATGATGTCAACAGGGCAATTCTCTTTTTCTTTCCTTACAATAAATTGCCTACAGGAATAAATGCAACTAATGTAGCCCTTGTTCCAAAATGCCCAAATGCAAGAAGTGTTACTGATTTTAGACCTATCTCTTGTTGTAATGTACTATATAAAATTATCTCCAAGATTATAGCAAACATGATCCAAAATGTTCTGCCTTCAATTATATCCAACAACTAAGTAGCTTACATTCCTTCCATAAATATTAGTGATAATATCTTACTTACACAAGAGCTTACAAGAGGTTATGGTATTGGGAATATTTCTCCTAGATGTATGATTAAGCTAGGTATTCAAAAAGCTTTTGATTCAGTATCTTGGTGCTCTATCATAGCAATTCTTTCTCGGATGAACTTCCCAAAGCCAATGCTTGCATGGATTTACACTTGTATTTCTTCTACTCATTACTCAATAATTAGGAATGGATGTACCCGAGGATTTTTCAAAGGAACTCTAGGTGTCAGGCAAGGTGACCCTATATCTGCATATTTGTTCATTACTGCAATGGAGGTACTTAATTCTTTGATAAATGAACAAGTGAATAATAGGAAGATTGAGTTGCATCCAAGGTGTAAAGATCCACAAATTACCCATCTTTAATTTGCTGATGATCTAGTCATTTTTACAAAGCCAACTATATCAAATATCTCCACTATAATTGAGGTTCTGGATAAATTCTACACAATCACTAGTTTGAAGATTAATCTTGGCAAATCTCACATATTGATAGCAGGTATTAATGATGTTTTAAAGAGTGAAATTATATCATTCTCTGGTCTTGGTGAAATGCAACATAATGAAAGATATCTTGGTCTTCCTATCGTCACTACAAGAATTACAACTACAAATTGTTTGCCACTTTACGAAAAAATTACTGAGAAATTATCAATTTGGCCTCATACAAAGCTTTCACAAGCTAGAAGACTAGTTATTGTGCAAAGTATTGCTACTGCTATGGTCAATTATTGGATGAGACACTACATTCTCCCATGTAAACTTGTTTCAATGATAAACAGTGCTCTGAATAGATTTTTATGGCATGGTGACCCTTTCTCAAAAAAGTTATTCCAATCTCTTTTAAGTTGATACAAGTACCTAAGAACATGGGTGGTCTAGGTATAACAAATATCACATTATGGAATGTTGCTGCTATGTCTTTATACTATGACAAAATTTTATCTAATAATCAGGATCTTTGGAGACAATGGATTTTAAAAACTTATTAAAAGGCAAGGATTTTTGGACTATCAGCATTCCAAACTTATGCAGCTAGAGTTGGCGAAATATTCTGAAGTTAAGAACAACATTTCTACCGATTATTCAATGCAATCCTCTGATTAATAATGATTTAAACTTCTGGACATCTCCTTGGGCCAAGACTGGTTTGAGAATTGAGGAAATTCTCCCCTATCCTTTAAAAATTCTTACTGGTATTCCATTAAATGCTAAAGTAAATTCTTATATCAGTGATGGATATATTAACCTACCTTATTGCGGTTCTAAACAAGTCAGAGATTTATGGAAAAATTTAACATCTTTACCATTGATTTCTTCAAATTTAAAAGTTCTTTGGACAATAAAGGGGAGGAAGCATGTTATATCTACTGTGTATAAAGCTCTGTTATATAATGTAAACATGGAAACTTTCCCTTCGGCATCAAGAATCTGGACGAACAATTCACCTGCTAAAGAAAATCTACTTCTTCGGAAAATCATGGCAAATGCAATAAACTCAAAGCAAAAATTGACTAAACTTGGCATACTCAATAATGAGGACTGTGTTTTCTGTCATTCCTATCCTGAAACAAATACACATTTTTTTTTGAATGCAACTTTACTTATGAAGTATGGAGTAGATTACTTACCGTTGGAAATTTTTATAGGCCAATGAAAAACTCTAGAATTGAATGGTATAATATCTTCAAGGCTACAAGATGGAAGTGCTCAAAAACTGAAATTCTGTTGATCATATTAAAAACTTTTGTTTATGAAATTTGGAATGAACTAAATAGAAGGATTTTTGATCAGAAAATGGAGAATGCTAATGTGTTATTTAAGCTAATGCATAAGAAGATTGGCAGGAGAGTAGGAATGCTAAGGTGATTTAGGAGTTGATATTGCTGAGTGATGTTTTTTCGTTTGTTTGATGTAATCTGCTTCACTTTTTTCTTTTTCTTGATGAATGTTTGTATCTGCATGTAACTCGATTTGTACAATTTTGATGTATATGAATATATTGGGCAGGGCTCCCTTAGCCCATTGCTTTTCAATTTAACTAAATTAGCCCTTTAAGCCAAATTAATTTCGACTTGCCTTGTGGTTGCCTTATATGTTTTATTTATGTCTCAATCTCCTTATCATCATTATTCTATTTAATTTATTTAATTAAATTCTCTGAATGATGTTATAAAAAATTAGGGATGTTACATATTCCCTCCTGTTTATACCTCAAAAGGAATTAAGCTTCCTTCGATTCTACACTTACGTTGTATGCTAGATTACTTGAAAAGGCTGAAACCGTAGTCTCGAAAGTTTAAATATTGATTATATGTTTTTTAAAATAGAATTTCTATGTAACCTTAATTTTTCGTATTACCTGTAACTCTGCTTCTTGTCAATAGAAATGTTTGTTTCTCATGCATTAATCTTGTATCCCTTATTCTTAATTGGAGACTCGGGCAGTGCATAAATCTGATTATCTAGATGCTTTAAAAGTTCTTGAGATTGAGGATAGGTTGCTGTCTATGTAGAAGAGAAACGATCATCCTAATTCGACTCAACTTTACGAGCCCTAGATAATCCTGATGTGTAGGAGTGGAATAGGAACTACTTCATATTAAAATTAACCTTTAGGATGTACAAAGAAATGTCTGCTCGCATAAAGGAGCAGCTTAAAGAAATAGAATATGAGCTTCAGGCATTGAAAAAGTGAACTGAAATGGGTCAACGATCCAATTTTTCAATTGAAGCTTAGGTTGTGATAGCTAAACTACACCAGTGAATAAGTAATGTTGAGGTAGATCTAATAAAGAGCCAAAGTTGTTACCAATCATTAGAGCTTATTGCAAGTGAAGGCAAATTCGGCTTTCTTACCACTACTTTAGGTAAAATGTCCAGATCTTGGTCTTTGGTGAGCTGGAAATTCCCAACTTTAGTAAATCCTCCTCCAGCCTTCAGTGATGGAATGATCTCAAGGTAGGGAAAAAAGGTTAAATTTGAATGTATCTAACACTTTAGAAAGAAATAGGATGAGTAAGTATCTCGATGCATTAGTGAATATGAAAGCAAAGTTCAAAAAATTAAGCGTCAGAAATGTGATCTTAACCTGAAGATTGAAGAGTTAAAAAGTATGGTTCATACTTTGCAAGGTGTCAACAAGACTCTCCAATGCACTTTAAGAACTCGGATTGCTTTGATTGACGATGCAAATACCATTCAGAAGAAGGGAAAGAAACTTAAAGAAATTTTAGACGTGACCATTCATCAAATTACCGATCCTTTACTCGCTAAGGATTTGTAGAAGTTAACATGAAGCCTTGAGCTTTAGTAATGATGTACCCTTAAATAGGTTTTCTTTTATATCTGATTTTTGTGCCTATAATTTTATATGTAACACATTATTTATAAATGAACTTGTATTGGAATGGAAGTTACCTCAAAAATAATTATGTGCCTTTGAATTGAATTGCCTAATTATCTTGCTTTTGCATTTCAAGCTTTAGATACCCAGATCGACATTCTTCCTATTCATAAAAGGCCAAGAAATCCGTTTGACTGTTAACAACAAAAAACCAAAAATTTATCAGATAGAAAAGTCCAAAGATTCATATCTGATAACAATAGAAGAGGACTAGTGACCTAAATATGACAATAATAATAGAATGCCAGAAATCAATATCTAGTAGTAATAATAGAAGACCAAAAATCTATATCTAGTAATGAAAACCAAAAATCCATATCTGGCAATAATAACAACAAAGGACCAGAAATCCATATCTAGAAATAATAAACGAAGAATATCAGAAATCCATATCTAGCAATAATAGAAGAAGATCAAAACCCATATCATACAATGGTAATAATGTAATTCCAGAAATCTATATTTAGCAACAATAGAAGAAGAAGACCAAAAATTCATATTTGGCAATAATAGAAGAAGAAGAAGGCTAGAATTCCATATCTTGCAATAATAGAAGAAGGCTAGAAATCCATATCTGGCAATAGAAGAAGACAAGAATCTCTTATCTGGTGGATGAAAATAGCATTCGTTAGGAAGCATAAACAGCTTATATTTGATGGACTTTCCTTTAGTAGACTTTGTTTGACTTGGAGCGCTACTTGGCTAGCTTTTGATAGATCTTCCTCTAGAAGATTAATTGATATGGAGCTCTACTTGGCTCCTATTTTGATTGATTTGGAGCACAACATGGTTCTGCTTTTGATTGACCTTCCTCATGAAGATTTCTGTGTTTTAGTGAAGCCTTTGATGATTGGCACTAAAGGGTTACTCTGTCCTCCCACTAGGAAGTGCTTCAGTGAAGCCTTTGACGATGACGCTAAAGTCCTTCCCGGTGCTTTAGTGAGCCTTTTATCATGGCACAAAAGGCTTAGTTAAACCTTCCTCTAACAGGCCCTTCAACTAGATTACGTAGGCTAGGGTTGAAGGCTTTTCGTGTGCTTTAAAGAGGCCTTTGATGGCGGCACTAAAGGCTTACTCCGATCTTCCTCTAAGAGGTGCTTTAGCAAGTCCTTTGCTGATGGCACCGAAGATGTAGGGCTTTTGATGGTCAAGGATCCCTTGCAGTCATGTGCCTTTGTTGGTTGGGGCCTTTAATGGCTAGGGACATTTTGCAGTCAGGAGCCTTTGATGGTTGGGGCCTCTTATGGCTAGGAACCTCTTGCGGTCATGAGTCTTTGATGGCTAAATTCATTATCCTAGGAGAATCCTACTCCACAACCATGTTATTTGAAATAACTTATATTGTTGTAAAACTTATTTAAAATCTATTCGCATACTTGTTGAGCTTTTCTTGCCGTAGGAAATAATGATCATCCCTTCAAAACTCCTACATTGATTGGTGTTGTCATTGTTTACAAGATGATAATGACAGTATGGTCCTCCATAATTTCATTTGAACTTGGTCCCCTCTTTTGTGATAGCCAATAGTCAAGCTCATCTTTAGTCAAGAAGTAGATGTTCTCAATAGTGGTAGTAGGAGTACAATCCTTCAGAAGTCGTGATTTAGAGATTAGCCTTTTTAGCTAATGCTTAGCTTTCTTGTTTCTTACTCTGGGCTTTTTAGCTTCCATAGCGAGCTTACTTTTCAAAGAATCTCGAGTTTCATTTTATCCTTAGGAGTGGCCAAGAATACTTTCCTACTTTCTCGTTAGTCGTTCAAAATCCTTTTTGTCATTTCTTTTTTGAAAATGCCCCCCCCCCCCCCGGGTTAGAAGTTGAATCCCACTTCTTATTCTGGAGAAGACATTACTTCTCATACATTGCTTTACTAGAGAAAAAAATTAAGGATGGCCCTAAATGAACTAGATTCAAGCTCCATTTGTTAGGGTTATAAGTTGCTTCTTATCTTCTCTTAATTTCCATAATCTTCAATACTCTAATTCCTAATACTAGTTCTTCGTGAAGCCAGAGGTCATTAGTGATTGGATATGTGGGCTTAGTTGTTCTAGGCACAGAGGATCCATATTCAGAAATCTTAACATGATTGACCAACATTGTGTCCAGACTAAAGGTAGGTTGACTTGCAATGGGACATCCTTGGTTGAGTAAGATCTTTAGGCTCCAAATATGTAGGCTTGGTAGTTGAATGTTATCTAAGGTAATTTCACTTGGGATTTTAAGGAAGTCGAAAGTTCGAGCCCTCTACTAGCGCCAAAACATCAAAGAATAAATTCGCTAACTCCAAAAGTATTGTAAAACAATGTAAATTATAAAAAGAGGCTTTGTTGAGGCCACTTAGGTCATTAAGTTGAAGAGAGCTCCTAGAGTATTCCTTAGTGTATCATCAAAGTCGAAGTCATATTAGCTTATATAAGTTCGATGTCAAAGTCAAATATGCTATTAAGGTTCATGTTCGAACTCAAGTATGCTATGCAAGTTCCAGTTCGAAGTCAAGTAAGCTATAGCAGTACAAGTTCAAAGTCAAGTATGATATGCAAGTCACAAATCCACATAAATCAATATTCAAAGTCAAATGGTCATATAAGTCGTAAGTCGCAAGTTCGAATCGAATCAATAGGTTATGATATGCAATTATTTGATTTCCTATTCCTTATGTGTAAAAGGTTCAAATGATATAGTCGGCTCTAAAGTCTCTAAATCAATTTAAGGTTTACAAAGTTGAAAAAGGTAAGAAACAAGATAAGAGAATCCATCCCCCAAAATGGCACCCTTAGGTCCATATTTATAAGGGTGAGCGTCTCCACTTATCCATTCATTGCCTTCGGTAGGCTCATCTTTGGCATGCTTGACTTCGACGGTGTTATAGTAGCATTAGTCTCTTCATTGTATAGCATCAATAAAAAGTGGCTCCAAGCACTGTTGAAGAGCGATGTCGTCCCTAGGCAGTGTTATGAAGGAGCAACTCTCTCATAGCATAGTGTTGAAGTTGCTAATTCGTAGAGTTGATGGTTGGCGTTATTGGTCGGAGATAGCACTAAACACATATGAGAAGCGGCGACAGAATAGTATTGCATTGTAACAAGGTGGCTCTTTTCCATATGATGTTGGTGTAATTGATGACATCAATAATAATAGATGAGTAACAAAAACACTTATGAATATGGCACTGATGGTTGCTGTGAGTGCTGGTGGTATTTACTATTGATATTGCACGTGCTGCCTTGTTAATATGCAACGTCTTCTAAAAGTTCATGAAACACGTGGATAGTAGACGTGCCATGTTTACCATTGTCGAATAGCAGTGTCACTAAGCATTTCCTCAGTGTTGGTGATCCTTGGCATCATCATAGGGAAATAGCTCCTATGAGGGCCGATACTAATAGACTTTGGCATCAATGGAATGCACTATTGGTCACGTCGACATTCATTGATGGCTTATGACGTCTTTGATTCTTTTTCGATTGCATTCGACGATGTTCCTTTTTCCTTGTTGATAGAATGTAAGGTGAAGAGATATGATGCCAAAGTTGTGAAGTGCGGCATTGTTGATCGTGTTACCCTATTCCTTCAACACCGATCAAGAAAGCTATGTTATCTTTGTGTCTCTCTTCTCGTATATCTTCGGAGTTAGTAAGAGATAGCACTAGTTAAGCGCAAAACGGCATTGATGATGTGCGACGTCTTCGAGGTCATTGATGCCGATAAAAGAAATTATTGGCATCAAAACTATTGTTTTGACACTTGCTTATTAGTGTGATCAAGTAGCACACCGAACTTCTTCGACAATGATGATAGTAGTGACACACACATATACATATACATACATGCACATACATACGTACATACATGTATGTATGTATACACACACATGGAACTATAAATTTCTATATACAAACTACGTACATGCATTATAGCTTATTCAAACACACACGCACACACACGCACATATACATACACTTAAGCATTTATATTCTCAATATCAGAATGAAATTGTCATATGCATACATAATTATTATATATATGTATAGGTATAAATCCTAATATCTATTTGTGTATACACGTACATGTTGTTATCTTATTATTTCATGTCATTTGTAAAAAAGAATATTTGATACATTCAAAATGAACATAAAATATATTTAATTAATACGATTAATTAAAAAATATAAAATATTTAAAAGAGGATATGATTTTACTTAGCAAATTGATTGGATCTAATGTCAATTTATAGACTTAATAGGCCCATTAAGGTCCAACTAGGTGTTTTTTGAATTTACCTATTTCACCCACCGCCAAACAGATCAGATCCAACAATGATATCATCACCCATATAATATATGCAATCTAATTACCTTCATTTAGTGTCAACCAATAAACTTTTCTAGTTAATGGATGTGTAGAATAGTAATGTCTTGGCTAAGGGTTGGATAAAAAGTATTCTCATTCCTTGGCTACTGGTCTGGCCCAATCAGTGGATTTAGTCCAAAAGGTTGACCAAAATGTAAGGCCCAAAGTTATGAGGGCCATGGGCTAATTTTCAAACTAATATTTAAATTTTTTAAATACATTTTAAATTTAAATATTAATTTTAATATATAAAATCAAATTTTATAATTGTTATAAATTAAATTTAAAACATTTGATAATTATTTTGAAAAATTGAATTTAATAATTTTTTATTTTGAAGTTTAATCCATATGACTATTTAATAAATAATTATTTAAAAGATAATTAATTGGATATGTAAAAGTATAAGTGGAGCTATAAAAAAACAAAATAGAAATTTAGAATAAAAACATACTTGTAGTACGTATACCATGATTTCAAATTTGTCCGACACTTGAATCACAACATATAATAAATACCCTTTTAACAATGGGCAATCCACGTCGTAATACATATTTAACAATAGGCCTGCAACCGTGGTGTTATGTGAAACAGTAATAGATCGAAAAAAATTTATAACTGTTGTTAAAAACCATTGTATGAAAAGTTTTCTACAACTGTCCAAAGACGTTGCAATCGGATCTTTTACAGCTGTATTTGTCATTTGTAATAGATTTATTTGCAACTGATTTCGACCATTGTAATAGATATTTTTACAACTATCTTTTCCTATTGTTATGCAAATGCAAAATTAAAAGAATTAGAGCATTGATGCAGTATGTATATAGATCATACTCACACTTACTAAAAAGCAAAAATGAATTGTACATTCACATCATATATAAAGTCTTGATATAATCACAAACCATTGCCATTTAAGCCAAAAACTAATATAAAAGATGCTGAATAAAAACAATAAAATGATAATTATGATCTCATCATTTCTTGTAACACCAACAGCTTTGAATCAATACCAAGTACAACTACTTCATCAGGAGTAACAGTGGCACCTTCATCAACAAGTTGGGTCTGGATAGAAAGCATATTTGTTAACATGAATTACATAGAATACAAGAAATATCAATGACACAAAATAAGATAAGTGAAGACGAAGTACTTATCGAATTTGGGGACATAATAATTAAATGATCAATCCTTGCCCATGAAATCCATGTATATAAACAAATTATATATATATATATATATAATATAGTGAAAGGAATTGAAATAGCAACATGGCATAATTGAATCAAAAGGGACAAATTTGAATGTGAGATGTGCACACATTTTCGTTATTTGAATCAAAAGGGACAAATTTGAATGTGAAACGTGCACATATTTTCTTTATTTCAAAGATCAATAGAAAAAACATGGAATCTTAAGCCAAGTATATAATAGTTTATACATTTAATGTCATTTTTTAATACTAGTCAGTGTTTGTTCGATATCATTCACACCTTTACCGGTCTTACAAAGATCATGTTGTATCAATTAACAAATTTGAGATTGCAGTTACAAAATTTGGTCATCTGCCAATGTATAATGTATATGTATTAGAGATATTAAGACAAAACTTCATGTTAAAGACCATTTAATATGTTTTTATATGATATATATAAATTCTAACATGGAATGAGTATAGGCCTCAAATTTATTATCTTTAGAAACTGGGCCAATTCTACCCCCAATTCCCAAAATCCAATAATTAACAAATTTGCACCTGATCAACAAAAATGCCCCCTTTAGAAGCATTGAATATTGAATATGATTCGAAACAATATGTTGATAAGTTCTTTATGAAATTTAAAGGAATATTTTGAATATATAAGTCGTAAAAATACCTTTTGCTATGAGTTGCAAATAACTTCTTGGATATTTTGTCCCATATCCGTGTGTTTATACACTACAGCTTGTTTAGGATATTCTAGTATCACCGATATTGATTTAGTAAAGAACCTACTTGTTTTATTAACTACATGTCCTAGCACTAAGACCCATGAAAAAAGATTATAATCGATAATTCAATTAAAGTATGAAATCTTTCATTCTTAGGTAATGCAAAAATTGACGAATTGCTCCAAATCTTGAAGTGATATCCATGTAGATTGATGACACTAACCTTAAAGTAATAATTATAATTAACAATTAACATTAAGCTATGGTTAAATGGACTAAGAAAGTAAATATTTTCTGTGGTAACCCGGGAAAAGTATATAAGATCAATATCATACCGGTCAAACAAATTAAACCACAAGGTAAGCCAAAATGGCCTCCTTAAGAGCGGCTACAACAGAGCTCTGGAAGCTTGGATCATTTTTGAAATCTTGTGCGATTTTCATTGATCAACCTCTGTAATGGAAGCTTTGTGTGCAAAATTTCAGTACTTTTCTGATATTTGCAGATCTTGCAAAGAGCAACGCTTCCAGGCTTAACTAGGAGGCTTCACGCCACTGGTGGCCAGAGCAGACTTTCGAGTGGCCTTGGTTGCAAGCTGCATTCTTGGAGCTTTGCTTCCTGTCGATTTATGAGTAGTTTGCTTGGTACGAGCCATTGGAAGGAACATTAAGGCTTATAATCTGGCGATAATTTGACGTGCTAATTCCTGACGATGGTTTACAAGGAGCTAGTATAAAATTAGGGCTTCAGGGGGAAAAAATTTGATTATAGGGAAATTATTTTGGATTGGAGCCAAAATATTCGGATTGGAGGGTTATTACTTTCAGATTAGAGACCTTTTTACTTCAAGCCAAAAAAACATGCGTATACTAAAGAAAATAGTTATAGAAGAAAACCTTTATGCATGTGGAAGTAATAATTTACAATTTTAAACTTTTTTGAGTTTTGAATTTTTTAACATTTTCAAATTTCTTAAAATTTAAATATTTTATTGAATTTTAAACTTATATAAAATTTTAGTTTTTTACTCCTGAATTTTGTGAAAATTACAAAAAAAAAATTTAAAGTTTTATGAACATTTTTAAATTTATTTTGGACTATATAATAAATCATACCTATCAATATAATTCTATATTAAAAATTATTCTTAAATTTAGCAACGTCACGCCGATGCCAATTCGCTAATCGGCGTCATAAATCAGCCCTCTCTCTTGTAATGTTATATTATATTTAAAATTTATTAATCTTTAAATTTTAAACTTTTAAATTTTATGAAAATTAAAAAATAGTAATATTTTAAGTTTTATTTTAGTTAGACGTTTTAAATTGTTTTTAAGTGCAGAATATTAAATATAATTGCCAAATATAGTTATTAAACATTAAACATTGAATAATAAATATTATTTCTCAATAGTCTTATTTATTAATTATTACATCTTATTTTTTTACATATTGAATACAATTATTAATTATAATTACTGAATAATAAATGTTACTTCTTAATATTAATCGTCAAAAACTAATTATTAAATTGTATTATTAAATATTAATCCTAATTATTAATTATTTAATAGTAATTATAAATTATTAATTAATAAATATTATTTATGATTTAGTAATCATATCACTTTTTAAATATTAAATATTAAATATTTATTAATTATAATTTCATTTTTGCATTTTAGAAAAAAATTAAAATTTTATTTCAAAATTTTATAGATCATTTAAGTTTTAGAAATTTTTATTTCTAAATTATTAAATTATAATAAATTATTTAATATTAGTTATTAAAATTATAAACTCGTTAAATATTAAATATTAAATACTAAACATTAATTGTAAAAAATCAATTATCAAAAGTTAATTATTAATTATTTTAATCATTTAATATTTATTATTTAACAATAATTATATTTACTAATTGTTAATAATATTTATTAATTATAAATCATAAAATATCAATTGTAATTTACTAATTATTAATGATTGACTATAATAAATTACTAAATATAAAAAAAAATATTGATTATATATAATAATTAGTAATTATAATTTATTTATTAAAAATCGTTAATTCTAATAAATTATAAATAATGACCTATGTATGATGTAATTTATGATTATTAATTATAAATTGTCATTTATATATTACTAAGTAAGTATTTATAAATAATTGAAGATAACATTGATCAATTAAGAGTTATTGAAAATTAGCATTTATTACAACTGGTAAACTAAAAAGGTTATAATATGTATCTATTACAGCTAACAAAAAGCAAGTTGTGAAATTGGCATCTATTACAACGGACAAAAAAAAAATCATTGTAATTGACATCCATTACAAATGGCAAACAGAGAAAAGGCACTGATGAAAATTGGCATCTGTTATAATAGACAAAAATAGTTCTAATAGGCATCTATTACAACGGGCAGATGAAAACGTTGTAACAGGTGTCTATTACAAAGAGTAAAGAAAAAGTGTTGTCAAAAAGTGGCATCTATTACAACAGGTAAGATAAAAACATTGTAATAAATTTCTATTACAACATAACATTTTTCACCATTGTAAAAATGTTGTTGTAATAGGGTAATTTTGTTCCAGTGCAAGGTTATTTCAAAAGAAATATGATATTCCTTAAATCAATATTACTTAAATATATGAATCGTGCAATTTTATTTGGAAATCTTGCAATTTTCACCTCACGTACTTGCATTATAAACAACAAATATTCAATAAAAACTGCAAGTTTGAAAAGGAAAAATTGATATTTTTCGAAAATTGCTGGAAATTTATGTCATTGCAATGCAGAGTCAAAATGTGGAAAAAAAATGAAAAGAAAACTGTTGAAAATAATTAGAAGGGTGTTTGATGGAATGCATTTCAAGAGGGAGCGATGCGCATTTTGAAATAATTTTCAATAGTTTTCTTTTCATTATTGAAAATGTATGGTTTGATGGAATAACAATTTTCAATAATTTTCTCCTCCTTTATGATGGTGACAACCATACATTTTAAAGTAATCGATGTATATATTATTCTACCCCTAAGTCTATACTCCCCTATCGATATGGCTATAGTCATTCACTCCCATTTCATTGGAAAAGGAAATGGAAGGAAAAATTAAGATAAGTAATACTTAAAGATGAGAATATTTTAGAGACAAAGAACGATCACAATGCAAATATGACAAAACATTTCACAAGAGAACAAAAACATCATAATGAATATTACATAAAACAATCACAACGAAAAAATTTCATGAATAACAACAACGTATATCGCGATCCCAATTACATAATATTAACACAAATTGTCATGAATCAACATACAATTGAAGTGTCTTAGAAATAAAATGAAACAAGGATGCATGAGTAAAAAGGGATGAAATAAAATACCATCTTACCAAGCCTCTCTAGTCATGACTTTCGCTTGTTTCTCCATGCACAACCGACCTTTTTCCTTCATTGTCTTCGGATAATGTCGAATTAAATGCTTACGATTTTGAGGAATTTCTTTGGAGGGTGTATATGCAAATGAGGAAGAAGCACACAAAATTTTATATCCAAATTTTGTTTAAGAATCCTTTAATCCGATCATGCTTATTATCCATCTTAGTGACAATTTGCTTAACTAAGGAAAAACGTCGATCAATCTTGCACTTATTGTGGGAGAGAGTGATATAGGCCTGACGTGCTTGACGTTTCAATGATATTTCTTCTGTGTCATCCTCATCATGTTGAGGTTGAGGAGATTGAGTATCTTGAGGGGAGAAAGCTACCGTAGGGTTGGCAGGTTGAGGATGACCGACATCTCTATTTGATTTCCTTTTCTCGAAGGATATATTATTGTGGTGCTCACCTCTTTGGGAAGTTTCATGAGACTAAGAGTTTTTGAGTCTAAACAACCAACTGTAGTGAACTCGAAATTTGAACTTGAAAGCTCATTAAGATACGAATGATGTATTCCCCATGATGGATCGTTTTGGCTTATGGTTATAAAATGTCTCAAATTCATCCATTATTACCTTTGCCCGATTAACATTTTGACGACCGTATATTGCATAAAGAGCTCGAAATTTGTGTTTATAAACCGCTTCATAGTTACTAGTTCACGGTTGTATAGAATAAGTAAGTACTTTATTCAAAATTCAAGCTTTGGACGAAGAATTTTGCTTTCAACACTTCTAAGTTATCAGCTAAAACCAGAAGGAAAATTTCATCATGATTGTTCAAATCTATTTCAATGTCTTCTGAGTCTTCTCTTTTGGAAGGGCAATATAAAATAGATCCTAATCTTGCTATAGATAGATAAATTTTGACACCACAAACATGAGTCCATTTACAATTTTCTCTATTACGTGGATTCATAAATCTAAGTTTAAGCTAGCATTAAACAATTTTACCAATAATGGGTAAATATTGAGATTATTAGCTTCAAAGTGCATGAGATGGTCAATGTTGCTTGCTTCAGTGAATTCTTGAATTACATTGCCTCCAAAATATCTAAACCGGATGAATGAACCTTCAAAAATCCTATTGTTTCCTCATGTTATTGAATCTTTGGACGGCAGCATCATTGTATAACGAGCCTATAATTTGAGATTTAGATAGTATAGTGTTGTAGACGATTCTCTTGAATGTTTTGGAGGCATTGTAACTGAGTATTGACGAAGAAAATTTTGATTTTGCTTATCTCTTTGGAGGAGGAGATTAAAGAGTAAAGTCAGAAAGTGTGAGGGATTGAATAGAGGTAAGGGTTTTGAATAGGTAGTTGCCTCAAAAGATGTAAAGTTGAATGGATTTTACTTTAAGAAACTGAAAAATACCCTATCAGTGGACTGGGAGGACAATTCAGTTGACTAAAAAATTGCTCGGAAATAAAATTTTCATATGGACTAATCAGCGGAATAGGCACTCAGTTGACTGACTAAGATTGCATGCTTGGGAACTAAATTTGCTTATCTACAGAGTCGACTGAAATAAAAATTCAGACGACTGAATCTGAAAATCTTAGTTTTTATTTTTATTCAACAAGTTTACGAAATATAGAAGTCATCCAACTAACCCAAATGTCAAGTGCGGGTCAAAAAAATTTGTCACAGAGTTGAATGAATGTCAATCGGTTAAATCTGTGTTATATTATTTTTCTTTTTTCTCATTCAGTTGACTAAACTAGAGCGTTTAGTCAATTGAAGATGTTGTTTGTTTAGAAAGTTCATATTTTTAAAATTTTTGTTTCTATATATTGTTTAAGACTTTCTAATATATTCGTTATGATATATTTTGTTTATTTGAACAGAAACAAATACGAGCTTTATTTAAGTATTAAAACAATAACATATGCGTTTTATTTGTATTAATTTAGATCTTGTAGGGACATAATAACTAGTTCGCGATGTAATTTGATAAAAATGTTTTCATTTTAATGCTTAGTAAATATTTCTTCTATTAGATTTTCAAATGATACGATATTAAGTGATGTACTTCCTTTTTCTACGTTAATACGCATAAAATAATGAGGAATATCAATGTGTTTGGTATAAGAATGATTTATTAGATTCTTTGATAGGTTAATAGCACTTGTATTATCATAATAAATTGAAGATTTACTCACGTATATGTCATAGTCATGAAGAGTTTGATGTCTGTATATTACTTGTGCATATGCCGAAGCAGTAGACATATATTCTGCTTCACACATTGTTGAAAGTGAAACACAATTTTTCTTTTTACCAAACCATTATACTAGAGACTGTATGATGAAATGACAAGTACAACTCGTACTTCTTATGTCCGTCCGACATCCTCCGAAATCAACGTCGTTGTATGACACAAGTTTGAAACGAAATTCTTTCGGATAGAAGAGGTCATAGTCTCAAGTGTTTCTTAAGTATTGCAGAATTCGTTTCACTACTCGCAAATGTGATTTTTTAGGATTTGGTTGAAATCGTGCACATAGGGAGACACTCATCTTGATATTGGGGTGACTAGAAGTTAACTATAGTAAAGTTCAAATCATACTCCGATATAATTTTTGATCCATGGTTTTTTCGGTTTCATCATTATCAAGATGAAATTTAGAGCTTGTAGGTTTCTGTTTACTTGATTTTTTTGCTATTCCAAATAATTTTATTAAATTAGTTCAATATTTTTCTTGATTAGTAAAATACCATTGCTTAGTTGTTTAAATTGAAAATGGAGAATATATAAGAGTTCTCCTATACAAAACATTTCGAATTCACTTGTCATTATTTTTGGGAATTAAATGCATAAATCTTCATTTGCATATATAAAGATTGATATCGTCTACATAAATTTGTATAATTAATATATCTTTTTTATCTCATTTTATAAACAAATTTTGATCAACTTTTCCAATCCTGAATCTAGAACCTATAAGATAGCCTTTTAGTCATGCATACCAAGCATAGGGTGCTTGTTTCAAACCGTAAATAGCTTTTTTACGTTTATGGACGTGATCAGGAAATTTTTCAGGTTTAAAAGGAGATGGTTCTCCTACAAAAACATTTTCATTCATGAAACTATTTAAAAATGCACTTTTAATATCCATTTGATACTGATTAAAGTTATGATGTCAAGAAAAGTCTAGTAATATTCATATTGCTTAAGTCTTGCAACAGGATCATAAATTTCTTCATAGTCTATCTGCTCTTCTTGATTATATCCTTGTAAAATAATCAGCTTTATTTTTGTAAACCCATTTCATACAAATGACTATTTGATCATTTGGTCATGGAATCATTTTCCAAATGTCATTTCATTCGAATTGATTTAACTCTTCTTGTATAGCTAAAATCCAATAGTCGGCGGTTGAAGCTTTGTTAGGATTTTTAAGTTCTATATCAGATATTAATGTAATATGACCCATTTGATTTAATTGATGTCTAGTATTGACATTTCTATTTACTTCACCAACCATATTTTCAATTGGATGATCATTTACAATTTGTAGTGGAGTTATAATTCATTTTAAATTGGATTTTCTACAATTTGTTGTTCTTCATTAATGCAATTTTGTGGTGGATTTTCTATAATTGGTTGTTCTATAATAATTTCTTCAACAGCTACATTATTTTTGAAATTTTTTTCAAATGACACGTGTAAGATTCTTTTGTAGTTTTCGTACATTTATTATACATTCTATATGCTTTTCTTCATTCTGAATATTATTCCGAATATTCAATAAATATTCCGTCGGATTTTTGGACCAAATTTTCCTAATTGATCTTTGTATTTAATAAAAAAAATTGATCCAAAAATTCATAAATATGACATAATAGGTTTTCTATTGTTAAAAAGTTTGTATGGTGTATGTTTTGTTAAGGGTTGAATAGTGACATGATTAAAGACATAGCATACAGTAGAGATAGCTTCTGCCTAGAAATGTTTTAGTAGTTGACTACCTGTAAGTAGAGTCCTAACACATTCCTGTAATGTCCAATTCTTTCTTTCTACAGCTCCATTTTATTGTGGAGTTCTAGTAAATGAGAAGGTGTCACTAATAACTTTTTTGTTACAAAAAATTTCAAATAAGTTCATTTTCAAATTTTCCACCATGATCACTTCTAATTTTTTTAATTTTAAACTTTTTAAAATTTGAATTCTTTTAGAAAATTATTTTAAATAATTCAAAATTTTCACTTTTGTTTTTTAAAAATAATATCCATGTATATCTAGAAAAATCATCTGTAATTACAAAACATATTTGTTATGATTTATAGATAGAACTTGAGTATGACCAAATAGATCCAAATGCAGTAGTTCAAGGGGTTGTAATGTAAAAATGATTTTCCTAGATTTAAAAGATGATTTTGTTAATTTTCCTAGTTTGCATGCGTCACAAATATTATTTACTTTATAACTCATTTTTGGTAAACCTTTTACTAAATTGCTTTTAGATAGTTTACGAATAGCTTTAACATTAATGTGACAAAATCTTTTCTAACATACCATGGATCATTACCTTTGGCTATTAAACACATATATTGTGATTGATTTTCATATTTAAAATATGAATATTTCTTGCTCTAACTCCTTCGAAGATTAGTTTTTTGTTTTGATCGAAAATTTCGCTTTTGTCTTTTAACAAGGATATACTAAACCTTTATAGCATAATTGACTAATACTTAATAAGTTATGTTTCAAATTTTTTAACTAATAATGCATTAATAATAAGAAGTGAATTAGATATACCATTGTTGCTCATGTCTCCTTTTCCGATGACGTATGCTTTAGAGTTATCTCCAAAAGTAATGGAGCCTCCATCTGAGTAGATAATATTTGTTAGCATGTCTTTGTCCCCTGTCATATATTGGAGCGACCACTATTGAGTATTCGTTTTCCTCTCTTTTTACTAGGTACCTATAGAAAATATTGAAATAATATTGGTACACACTTCTCCCGTTAGGGTCCTCAGAGATAGGTCTTAGAAAGCCAAACCTAATAGGGCTTAGAGTTCCATTTGAAAATAAAAATTGAATTCTTGTGAACATTAGTAACAAAATTATCTATATACTTATTTCTTATCAAATGATTGTTAGTCTTTGAAACCCAAATTTTTATAGTCTTACACTTATTGAATTGTTTCCTTTGATTATCTTTATTCCTTTTGAAATTAGTATATTGTGGACTATATTATTTAGTCCTAGTTTTAACTTCTTTTCTATATTTTTTATATCCTAATCTCTTCTACTAGAATTAAATTGTGAATTTTCTATAATTTTATAAAGATTCTCTCTACCTTTATTAAAATTAGAAACATTTTTAGTATTATTTTCTAACTTTGTTTTAAGACCATCTATTTCTAATTCTATTACTAGAATTTAAATATTGATTTTCTTCTATTAGCACATCATTATTATTTTTCTAAGTTTCGTTTTTGCTGCTTAACGTAATAAGCTGTGATGATGTATAAGCACAAGAATCCTGAGATTTTACAAATTCTTCTTCTAGTATTTTCTTTTCTTCTTTTCGCTATCAACTAGCAGTATAAAACTTATATTATAATTATAAATGGATCGAATAATATGATTTTATATAACGAAAAAAACTTATTTTAAACTAGCAGTATAAAATTTCAATAAATAAAGTGCACTACAGATTTTTATGCTGGTTCGAACTCCCATTCTACATCCAGTCCCAGACTCCTTCTGGATTTAACTAACAAACATCCTCGCTTGACTCAGAGCGTATTACAAATTGCTTGAGCTACAGAACCAAACTTCGTGCCTGATAAGCTCCAATAGGACTTCGTCTATAAAATAAATAGAATTGTTTGTGACTATTTATGCTCTTGTACATCACAAATAGCCAATGAGTACAACCTTTCTACAATCTTATTCTTCGTGGTATAATGTATGCTCGTGGAGAAAGGAAGTAATTTGATTCATAAGAAAATATTCTTGATTGAATTCTTGATCACAAACTTAGCAGTACAGGGAATTTGAATGCTTGAGAGTAATTAAAGATTGAGATAGAAAGAATTGTAAATTAGTGAATTAAATCTTTGAAATGGGCTGCCTTATAAAGATAACCGTTAGTTGCAACTATTAGAGGAACGATTGCAACTATGAACGAAGAGGAATAACTCTTCATTGAGAAAAGCACCTCTTCTTCGAATATCATGTTCCAAGTGACCTTAAGCGATCTCGAATATCATATTCCAAGACGTTGTATGAGCTTTTGAAAATGTAACATAAAAAGGCTCATGGGCATTATAGATACATTTCTTAATAATATCATATTGTGCTTAACAGTGAATGGTAAGCCTCCATTTGATTAGTCAGTTCCAACTAAACCGTGTTTAGATATGGCATCATATGTGCGGTGATCAAATACCGGTTCATCATTTGAGGCATCATGGGTGTTATACTAAAGATTGGTTTAACACTTTGACGCTAGAAGGAGGTCTTGAACCTCTGACCCTGTTCAATTCATTCCTCATGCTAGTAAAGAAAATTGTTATTTTAGGAAAAATAAGATTTAGACGAACTTAATGCATCAAACAAAGAAGTCATATAAACAACAAGGTTAGACAAAAATATAGTTCCCAACTTGAACTTGGGAAACACATAGCACGGATGGCTATCGAAACTGGCACAACCCACCCACAGCGAAGCCTGGATTAAAAACCTAAAGCAACAAGTGTTAACGATGAAAAAACTTTTGTAGGGAATCCTTTCTCAGAAATCTTTCAAAACCACCAGGCTTACAAGGGGAGATGAAGTGGAGTCTCCAAGAATGATGCCTCTTTGATTAAAAACAAAAGTAAAGGCAAACTTACTATTACTCCATAGAAAAGGGAAAAATGACAATGGGCGGAAGCAACTAAGCACTCTCCAAGATCATTGGAAAACAACAAAAAAGTGAATTACCCAGAAAGATTGGAAGAGAAGTCCAAGGAGTAATCTGGAAGTTCAACCTCTAAAGGGTACAAGATGATAAGAGCAATTACCGCAGTGGCGAAGGTTATCTAAGGGATGTGGCCAAAAAATAGTAAAAGATATGCTCAGCCTTAAAGGAAAAGAACTCTTGATGAGAGGGTCAATAATAACCATCGAGAAGAAACCTTTACATAAGAAATTATGTTCGTAGGATTCCCTCCCAAATCAAAATTCCATCTTTAAGGTACAAAGGGACTACTGACCTAGACGATCACTTCATGGCATTTGAATGTCAGATAGATCTTTACATTGCATCTAGAGTGGTATGCTGTAGACTTTTCCTACTACATTTCATGGCACAACGGCCAAGTGATATAGACATTATCATGAAAAGGTCATCTACTCTTGGAAACAATTCTCTAATGAGTTCCCGATATAATTTTGTGTATGTGAAGATCACATTATTGACTATAGTGTTCTAGCTAATGTGAAGCAAAAACTAGGAGAGCCATTGGGAGATTATCTTAGGAGATTTAATGTAGAGACATCGAAGGTTGAAGATACGATTGAATGAGTTAAATTGATAGCTGTGCGCTTAGGACTAATTGAACAAACACCTTTTTGGTGAGAGCTTTCTATTCATGGGTGTAAAGATTTGCAAGATTTTCAATTTCAAGATTATAAATTCATCTATATGGATGAAATGTACTACGTCAAAAAAAAGCTCATACAAAGAAGGAAATGGAAAAAATTGGCTATAACCCTAACGTTAGGAAGTCGAGATAGAAGGAGGCCCCAAATACTAATCATGTTGCACCGTATAAACCAATATCCTACATATACACTGCAATGAAGGAAAGCGGTAATGTTTCGGTTTCTTAAAAACCTAAAACCGATCTTGAACCAAGAATAGGAGAAGATTACTACGCTTATCATAAATCAAATGGGCACAAAATGAACGAATGCCTGGTGCTGGCAAGTATAATCCAACGAATAATTCATTTTAGACACCTGAAAGAGTTTATCAAAAATAGTCAGAAAGTTGCTCATTCTAAAGACAGCAACCCAAAACCCAGAAAAATACTATAATTTTGGTAGAAGGTGATATTTAGTCTGATTCTACTCACTTCTAAACATAATTAATGTTATCCATGGAGGCCCGCATCTAGCTAGAAGCAACAAAGGAGCTCGAAATTTCTACATTGAAAAAGCAAGGGATGGTATTTTCTCTATTTAACAAATGCCACCGCTCAAAAACCATAGGTGCCAAATCCAGTGCACAACTTGACCATCAACCCTTTGGAATTAAGAGGAGTTCATCATCCACAAAAGGACTCGCTTATGATCACTTCTCAAATTGGACTTTCTATGGTTGCCAAAATTCTTATCAATATTGGAAGTGATATAAATGTGATTTTAAACATGCTTGGGGATTCTAGAAGAAAAGTTAGAGCCAAGCTTTGAGCCCATCTTCAGGTTCAACAACAAAGAATCAACCCCTATGGGACAGATAATGTTTCTAGTGCATATGGGGATTCCACCACACTCCAAAACCTTTGAAATTCTTTTTTCATCATCGATCAGCCTTCTTATTATAATCCTTTCATTGGTAGACTGACTTTAGATGAAATTTATGCTTTTGTTTCACCAAAATACTTGATGGCGAAGTTCTTAACCAAAAGCTATTGGAAAACGATAAGGAAAGAGCAGTTTATTTCTCGTGAAATGTACTTTACCACACTCGAGCAACATGAATGAAACTATCTTTCTTGTTATGGTTCAAGGCAAAGTAAATCTCTTGGATTAAAATTACACAGCCTTTTGATGAAGGATTTTCAAACCGATCATCCAAAGAAAAAACATGCATTTGGAAAATTTAACTCCTTTTAAAGGAAAAGAAAAAAGAAGGAAACACATGTGGTGAAGGATGAAATAGAAGGTGAGGAAGTAGTCACCGAATTAGATTGTAGAGGCGAATAAGAAGGAATGAAGCCTATAGAAGATCTTAAGGAAATATGCTTGGGTCCTGCAGATCCAATGAGAACAGTAAAAGTTGGGAAGAAGCTAAATGGAAAACTTAAAGGAGAACCGATTCAGTTTCTTCAATCCAACAAAGACGTATTTGCTTGGACTTGTTCAAGTTTGGTTGTATTAAATTCGACTATTATGTGTCATGCTTTGGATATAGAACCAAATGTCACACCTATTCGACATAAGAAGAGCTAGTTTGATTAGGTCTAACACTTTGAAAGAAGAAATCAAGGATTGCTCGAGAACAGATTCATTAGAGAAGTACTTCACCCAAAATAGTTAGCCAACCAATACTAATCAAAAAGTCAAACAAGAAATGGAGGATATGTGTTGATTACGCTGATTTGAATAAAGCATGCTCAAAAGACCGCTACCCCTTCCAAGAATAGATCAACTAGTTGATGCAACAAGTGGATACAAACTATTATCTTTTATGGATGCTGCATACAATCAAATTCCAATGTATAAACCTGATGAAGAAAATTCCAGTTTCACAACAGATTGGGGAACATACTATTACAAGGTTGGTGAAACATACTAGAGATTGGTGAATAGGATGCTCAGATGCAAATTGGACGGAACATAGAAGTATACGTAGGTGGTATTCTTGGCAAGTCTCAATAGGAAAGCAGCCATCTGAAGGGCCTTGATGAAATATTTGAAGTACTATGAAAAATTTAGATGATGCTCAACCCGCAAAAATGTTCTATTTAGATTCAATCTTGAAATTTTTTAGGATATATTGTCAATGCTAGAGGAATTGAGGCCAACCCTAACCAGACTCAGGCTATTAGGGATACGGCGGAACCCAAGAGAAGTAAGGACGTAATGAGCTTAAACGGAAGGGTAGCAGCTTTAAATAGATTTATATCCAAATCCATTAACTAATGCATCTCATTTTCAATGTGGTTAAGAAGAAGAAAACTTTGAATGTTGAGAAGATTGTCAGAAAGCCTTCACAGAATTGAAGGTTCATCTTAAGAAACCACCACCCGTCCAGTCAAGTAGAAGGGGAAAAAACTTTACCTTTATATGGCAGTTTCTAAGCATGCCGTTGGTTCCTTTATAGTGGGAGAAGATAAGGGGATACAATTTCTAGTATATTATATGAGTGGAAGGCTCAAAAACACAGAAACCAGATATCTTATTATAGAAATATTGGCATATTGCTTAATGCTCACTGCGCAAAAGCTAAGAGCTTACTTCCTAGCACATCCGATCAAAGTCTTAACCAACTTCCCACTCAAGCAAGTTTTTAGTAAACCCAAAACCTCAGGAAGACTCGTGAAGTGGGGAATAGAACTCAGCTAATATGATATTGAGTTTGTACCCCAAGTGGCAATCAAAGGACAAGCCTTAGCTGATTTTTTTAATGAATGTACAGGGTTCATTAAAGGGTAGGATGAAAAGGAAAAGATTCAAAGCCTAAATGGCAATTGTTTATGGTGGGAGCTTCAAAGGTGCAGACGTTGGAGCGAGATATGTAATCATTACTCCCGATGAGCATTTCTTAAATTATGTGATGAAACTGGAATTTCCAGCCACAAATAATGTAGCAGAATATGAATCAATGGTGAAAATACTCACCTTGGCTCTACAATTGAAGATTCTTATGATTGAGATTTTTAGTGATTCTCAACTAATGGTTTAAACCAAACAAATCAGACTAAGGACGCCAAGTTGATGTAATACATAAAAAAGATGTTAAAGATGATAACTCAATTTAAGGATTTTTCCATACATCATGTATTGAGAGGAAAGAATTCTCAAGCTAATTGTTTGGCAAGATTTGTTAGTTCATGGGGAGCACCGAAAATACAAATTGCAATGATAGACTACCAACCAAATCCCAATATAAATGAAAAAGCCCTTGAGTTAAGAAGTGAATCCATCATATTAACTAGATCACATGCCTTATCAAATATGAGGGGGAGGGGAGAAAAAAAAGGGCGAAGCCCTCCAGGAAAGGTTATTTTACCAACAGGCAAGCAACCGGTATGATAATAATTGGGTGACACCTATTGTTGAATACCTAATAAATGGAAATTGCTAATAGAAAAAAAGAGGCAAGAAGAACAAAGCTCCAAGCTTCAACTTTCATTTTAATGAGGAATAATCTACAAGAAAAGACATTCCCTCCTTATCTAAGCTGTGTAACTCCAGAAAGTGACTCAAAATTATTAAAGGAAGCTCATGAAGGATTTTGTAAAGACCATTCCAATGGCTTAAAATTAGCCAAAAAATTTATAAGATAAGGTTTTTATTAGCCCCAAGTGTCTAGTCATACCATTGATTAGGTGAAGACATGTGAAAAAACCAAAAGTTCTCTAAAATCCCACACCTATCGCCAAACAAATTAACTTCAATCTCGAGCCCATGGCCTTTTGATGTATGGGTAATTGACCAAATTAGGATACTACTGATATCTAAAAGTGGAGCTAAGTTTGGAGTTGAAGTCGTTAATTACTTCACAAAGTGGGTAGAAGCAAAACCACTTCCAGATATTACATTAGGAAAAGTGCTCAAATTCGTAATCAATAATATTGTCACCGGGTTTGGTATTCCACATAAGATAATATTCGACAACGGAACTAAGTTTAAGAGTGAGGAATTCATGCAATTCTGCAATAAAAACGGAACCATCATGTGTTTTTCATCTCTAGCACATCCCAAGGCTAATGGATCCATTGAAGCTTCTAATAAGACTATTAAGACAATTCCTAAAACGCAATTAGACAAGGCAAAAGGAAACAGGGTAGAAGTACTACCTCTTGTACTTTAGGCATATAGAATCCCTATTAAAACTGCAACAAGACATACCATATATTCCATGACATATGGTTGTGAAACTATGCTTCCAACTGATGTTGTAGTACCTTCTCATCCAAGGATTGCATATGTGTTCAATCCGAATCAAGAATTGAAGGAAGAATCCTTAGATTTAATTAATGAGCCGAGAGATGAGGCAGCCATATGAACAGCCGAGTATCAACAAAGAATATCCAAATATTATAATTCTAGAGTAAAGGAAAGAATGCTTCAACAGGGATATTTAGTGCACCGAAGAGTTATGCCACATACTAAGAATATGATAGACCGACCACTAGGGCCAAATTCGGAAGGACCCCTAATCATACACAAAATAATTCCACCTTGGAACTATAAACTTTGCTGACCCGATGGCAATGTCATAGCAAGAACATAGAATGTAAAACATTTTGGGCCATATTTACCAAAAATAAATTAATAAAGAAGCTGAAGAAGAAGTATTTACTAGCTCAACCATGGAAGGGAGTAAGATTCTCCTAAGGCAAAAGACCTGGCCATCAAAGGCCTCATGACAGAAAATCTTTCAATGCTATCATCAAAGGCCTCATTAAAGCACCACATAAAGGGAAGATGGAGTAAGCTTTTGTCCCCTTTTAAGATGGCCTGTCCAAAGCACCGAACCAACCTTTAGGGCCTTTGTCAAACGCCTCAATGAAGCATCTCTTGGATGGAGGACGGAGTAAGCCTTTGGCCCCATCTAAGATGGCCTAACCATAGCACCGAATTAGCCTTCAGTGCCACCATCAAAGGCCTCACTGAAGCGCTGCCTAGAGGAAGAACGAAGTAAGGCTTTGTACCCATTTAAGATGGCTTAGTCAAACCACCAAACCAACCTTTAATGCCATCACTCAAGGCCATAATGAAGTGCCTTCTTGAGGGAGATCGGGTAAGTCTTTCGTTCTGCTTAAGAATAGAAAACCAAATGTACCAAACAACAGACCTAAATCATGAACCAAGATGGTGATAAGGGGTCCGATCCAAGTAAGGATCATCACCTAAGATGGTCCCAAATAAATCAATCAAAATTAGAGTCATGTAGCATTCCAAATCAAAAAAATTTCTAAAGGAAGATCTATCAAGAATCAGAGTCTGTTAGCACTCCAAGTAAAATAACCTTCTAGAGGAAGATTCATCAAATATGAACTATTTGTTCTCCTCAACAAACATATTCTTTAGTGACTATATAAGAATTTTTGGCCTTTTATGATTATTACTAGATAAGGGTTTCTGTTTTTCTATCATTATTACTAGATGAGGATTTTTGGTCATCTATTATTTTTTTTAAAATAAAGATTTCTAGTCTTTAATTATTATTATGACATAAGTGTTTATGTTCTTATATTAATATTATTATCAAATGAGGATTTTTGTCTTATATTACTTCTGCTAGATAAGAGTTTTTGTTTTTCATTATTTTTTCCAAATAAGGGTTTCTAGTCTTTTATTATTATTACCTAATGAGAATTTACAGTCTTCTATTATTTTTGCCAGATAAGGGTTTTTGATCTTCTATTATTGTTGCCAAATAGGATTTCTGGTCTTCCATTATTATTGCCAAATAATGATTTATGGTCTTCTATTATTATTATCATATAAGGATTTCTGATCATTTATTATTTTTGGTAGATTAGGGCTTCTGGTCTTCTATTATTATTATTATCATATAATGATTTATGATCTTCTATTATTATTACCAGATAAAGATTTCCAGTCTTCCATTATTGTTGTCAAATAAGGATTGTAGGTCTTCTATTATTATTAGATGGGTTTTCTATCTTCAATTATTATTATGTGGATTTCTTGTTTCTTGGATTTTTGAACTTGTATTATTACTTCCAGATAAGTTTCTTCTTTTTTATTTATGATATTGGCACAGAAAATATCTGATGCTTCCCTATGATATCACCAGATAATCTTCTGGGGTTCCGTTTCAAAGTTTATTGTTTCTTATTGATCTCTTAAAGCAAATATATAACCTTGATTTATATAGGAAAATAGTACTAGAAAGGAAATCTCACTAAGGATTGGACAATGCAAAGGAATTCTTGGTTTTACCCTAAGGAGTAAAAAGCTTCTTCTATGCAAGGAGGGGGAAAAAGGTTAAGGACATATTTTCTAATGGATATAAGCATAAGAAGCCATGCCGTATATGATCAATAACACATGTACTTGACGTCGCTTCTCTTTAATGTCGCGTCTATTTCATACCACCACTCATCGATACCATTTTCCAAGCATTACCACATAGCAGTAAAGCCTAGAATGATATCGCCCCTAAACAGTATCGTCGTCAGTCAATGTCACTGATAAGCAATGTCGCTTTTCACCAATGATGTCTTATTCCTAATAATACTTTATCTTAATGCCTCATGTTACTTCTGTTAATGTTCTTAAAAATACACAACATGCCGCCTCCCATCTGTATCGCATCTCCTTAATGCTGCGTGACATCAATGAAGCCAAGGGTACCAAAGATTATCAATATCGCATGGAACAAATGCCGCATATCTCCAAGGAATTAATGACAACAAATGCAATCAATAATGTAAACCATCAATGTATGTGGACATGAACTAGGTCGCATCTCATTAATGCCGCATTTTATCAATGTTGCCCTTCACTTATGAAGATGGAATGTATGTTGCCCCTTATTGATAAACACAACATCGATGCCGTTTGAGGAAATGCTGCTATATAATGATGCCCTGAATCATTGTTACCAAGGCTATTTGATTGATGAAGCCACTTTAATGATATTTCCATAAGTCAATGCCATTCATGGAAACCATTGATAACCAGTGTTGCACCTTGTTAATAGCGCATTTCACCAATCTTTAAAGAACATTGCATATCTATAAATGCGATATTGATGTCGAAAGTCATCAATATCCACGGAAGTTACAATGTTGCTCTATATCAATGTTGCTCCCTAATCAAGCTGTTGCAAGTCAATATCATTGTTTTATAATAATGAAGACCAATCACCGTTAAAGAGACTATCGATACCAGAATATGTCGCACTCCTCCATTGGCAGGATAAAGCCGAAGTAGTACCATGTATCAAAGACTATCGAAGATCATAATAGAACAAGGACCAGCGCCATAAGGTCTTAACAATACCAAAGCCAATGCCGAACTCCATACCGTGTTCCTACCTCTATAAATGTGGACCTATAGGAATATTGATGAGGGGCATTTTTTCTCTACTTTCGAAATTTAATTCTTGTGAACCCTAAATTGAATTGGAAAGAGCTTAATTCCAATTGTAATCACTATGAAATTATATGAACACGGACTTGGACATGCCCATACACTAATCATGCACTTTGGAAGCTATTAAACATGGACGTGCAAATAATAAAACTCTTTAGATTTAAAGTTCGATATGATTTATTTCAGAGGAACTTCGATTTAAACAAATGTTTATATGCACAATGTTATCTTGCCTATTCCATATAGACATTAGACATTGAACATAAGGACTAACTGTTTAACTCATTAACATACTTAATGATCTAAAATAAGTACTTACGGCTTATCTTCCTTTTCGGTTAAATACATGATATGATTTTTTGAGCATAGTATTCCTAAAAACCATATGGATTCTCGAATATACTACTCCAAGTGACCTTTAGGGATCTCGAATGTCATGTTCCAAGTGACCTTAAGGAATTTTGAACATCATATTACAATAATTTGTATGAGCTTTTGAATATATAACATAAAACGGCTCATGGGCATTATAGATCTAGTTCTTAATAATATCATCTCGTACTTAACCTTGATGGTAAGCCTCTCTTTGATTGGCAAGCTCCAACTAAACTATGTTTAGATATGGCATCATACGTATGCTAATCAAAGATTAGTTCACCATTGAGGTATCATGGGTTATACAAAAAATTGGTTTTAAGCAATGGTTGGCAAAGAAATTCAATGGTCTAAACAGAGTAGGTATTTTGGTAAAATGGAAACATGAATTACATTCTAATTTGTTTATTATGTGTTTTGCGAGTCTCTGATATAAATAATAATAGCTGTTGATTTTCTGAACATAAATATCGCATGTTATATGTTTTGCTCTTGTTTTATTTTGTGTATTAATTGACATCTAATTAGTGGGTTGGAATCATCTTATTTTGCATACCAAAACTTATTTGATCTTGGTGAACACTCGTTCATTTATTTAGTTGTAGTCCAATTTATAATTAACTTCTTAATTGTACAGCATGATAGATTCGAAGAACAATTAAGTCTAACAAAAAGAAACAATATTTTGTGTTCACTGTTGTTATAACTTGATTCTTCTTCTTTAAACACTTGATCTTTTTTTGAAATATATAATTGAATAACCTACATTCTTACCATTACTGTAAATCGGTGTGTGATTTATTTTATCGTTATTGATTTGTTTCTCTATTGCTTCTTTGGTGATTGTGAATGATTTTGGATTGGATTAAGACATTGACTAGTTTTTTTACATTTCTTACCATGATTTCGTTATCCATTGTGCTTTGAGGTTTTAATTTGAGTGATCTAGAGTTAAAATTCCCACAACATTTGGTATCAGAGCTTTGTTGTTAGGCGGTTGTCGAAATGTAAGGATCAGATAATACCTCAAGTAGTTCCTCAATGGTTAGTCCAAGTGTGTAGCGCTGTATGTACGTGGATCTTATGCAGCTTCGAGATCACAATTGGTTATAGACATGTGGAATGACGATAATGATTTTGAAAAGTAGCAATGGAAAATGAAAGCAGTTCTTAAGCAGAATTGAGTGCATTGAGTAGTGTTTGACACACATTTCTTGCCAGTAGACAACTCGGATGTTGAGAGAGAGGAAATGAAAGAGTGGGCATTCACCACACTTCAACTTGCTATGATGAAAAATGTTATCTTCAAAATTAGTGGTGAGACGGCCGCTAGGGGTATTTGGGGGCAAGTTGGAGGAGTTGTATGTGAAGTAACTAATCATTTGATCTTGTTGTGAACATTCTTTATCTATAAGATGAAGGTAGGTACTTTGCTAAAGGTGCACTTGAATATCTTTGATGATTTGCTAATAAAAATGAGGGCGGTAGATTTGAAAATATTGAGCACAACACCAGAATTGACATTTCGTAATAGTTATAACTATTGCAAATCAAATTCCCAACAGTTATAATCGGCGGTGATATGTACATGATAAATTTTGCAACACATTTTACAACGGTTATAACTGTTGAAAATTTCATTATGTCCAACGGTTATAACCATTGGAATTTCATTATTTCCAATGGTTATAACCTATGGTTATAATCGTTGGAGATAATGGAAATCCCAACGGTTATAACCGTTGGAAATAACGAAATTTTCAATGGTTATAACCGTTGGAAATTCCTTACACACATAGGTAAATACCAAAATTACCAACACTTATAAGTGTCGTAAATTTGGTATAGCTGAACCGTTTCCTATTCAGGATCTTATAGTACAATCACATATTATTTCATTCAACTATACAAATTCAAATTTATAGCAACAACAAACATGAAATTAAACTTCAAAACTAACATATCATCAACTTTTAAAAAAAAACATCAAACATACTAATTAATTCATATCAAATTTTACAAATTTCATTGTGACAACCCCAAATTTCACTATAATAAATATTTTGAAGCTTACAAACAACAAATGCGGCACTCCGGCTAAATTACAAAATCACCATCAACCAATTCGGACAATGTATAATGAACATTTTGAGGCGCATCAAAGAGTGGCTCGTTTGTATCGAGAACATCCTTCACCCAAATAACTTTTTCCCCATCTCCAACCTTCCTACCATGACAAATCTTATGCATTCCAAGATGCCCTTTAGCTACCACTTTTAATTTTCATGACAATAATTGCACTACTTATCTTTCAACCGTAGAGGATCCAATAACATCAGTAGATGGAGCAGGACAAGAGTTGGGATGGTGATCTGTATGCAAGTCAAAATATGTTCTTGGTGTCATCGAATCTATTCTAATCTGACTAACAAGTTGCCTTATACAATGTTGCAAATCAGCTAGAGTCGATTCCATTGTTCAACTTTCTTTATGTATTTGATCAATCTCATGTTGCATCTACATTTTCCATCGCTTATCTTCATTTTCTTTGTAATTTACAATTGATTTTGAAGCTTGAGTGAGTTTTATAAGCTTTACATTAGATGTAGAACAAATTGCATGACAATAGTTTTTTTATCATTTCCAATACTTCAGCAATGACATCTCTTTCAAAATCTTCCAAACTAATTACTTCTTCATTACCATTAACACTAGCTTCTGATTTTTTCTTTTCTTCTGCAGCTTCTATTAAAGCCTGAATATTCAAAAACAATGCTTAATTTAAAAACCAAATGAAAAAAAACACTAGTCATGCTTAGTTTTGAAACCGTACCCGGTTGCTTACTTCGGACAAACGAGTCAAGATCGGTTTGGATGAACTGGGACTGGCTCAGTTTCCTAGAACTGGGCCTGCCTCAATTTCGCAGACTGAGCTTGGCTCAGTTTCAAGCAAATTGAGCCTGGCTTAGTTCGCCCGAAATCAGTTTGGGCGACTGAGCCAAGCTCAGTTCGAGCGACTGAGCCGGGCTCTGTAACAGCCCGCAAATCCGTACCCCTTGAATCAACACTATTCTACCTAAATCAACTCAAGTTGTACAGAAATACAAACCCTTTGGGTTAAAGAAGAAGAGGTAGAAAAAGAGAATAGAAAACAACAACAGAATCTAACCATCGCATCGGAGTAAAATATAATAGATAATAAATAATCTTTACTCAAAATCAAATATATCTGTTTACATATATTTCGTCATCAGAGTACATCAATCACAGCTCAACATCAATATCATACAAATTGGTATACAACAACTCAACATAGCGGAATATATATATATAAACAAGTACGAGAGTACGTGTCGTCATCCAGCTCGTCTTCTGAGCTCCACAGCATCACATCTTGTATCCTATAATACTCGGTCTGACCCGAGCATTACAGTTAAATAATACCCGAGTCAGTCTGGAATACCAGCGTGAGAAAATCACACTCAATTGATAATTAAAGTTTCAAAAATCCTTTGAAAACAAAAGCATCTCGTAAGACCACGCCATAAATAAACATGTCGGGTTTTTACCTTACGATAGCTAAAACAATTTTTATAGAAATCCTCTGATATTATAATAGGGTCTATATACAAATACTTATAAAATAGCCGAAATTGTTACATGATTAAATTCCAGCTACTAGCCACAGAGTGGGTAATACAAATAAAACTCGTACAAGGTTCGTAGGGAGAATGATTTCCAACCAATGACTAGGCACTGGGGTACCACCTATCACAGTACGAGGCCTAGATCACCGTACCCAGGAGTACGCTCGCTCCCCTGCAACACAAGGCCGGAACCATCCCTTACTGGACAGTCCCGAGTGAGATGACCCCGCGGTTGGGATCAGCAACCGCCTACTAAGCCAAAACAAAAAGGGCCATCTAGACTGGAATTACCTCACCCTGCTTGGGTGCTACCCACCTAGCCTTGCTGCATAACCCCTGATTTTCAGTCATTCCCATTTGATGAGGCTTGAGGCTAAGCGTTACCTTTTAAGAATATATCCCTTAGAATGCCCATCGTCCACCTGACAATGTTTCGCAAGCATTCATCCATACAAGTCCGTCCCGGGTTCGAACGGAATCGAAGGCACTATTCCTACTACATCCATTTTGGAAATATCCTCAGGATTAGTAGTGACTAGCCCTTGCACTTCACTGCTCCATCTTCGAAACCAAAATCGTTTTCACGAAACGTACAAACCGGATCGAAGTGGTTTTCGAGAAATAAAACTCGATCTCGGTCTCTTCGAAACGATCAACGCATTTGTTCAATATTGATAGTCGGTTATTTAACTATCAATTAATATTCACAAACATCCATCAAACAGTAAATAATTTTCCAAATTATTTATTTATCTCAAAGATATCTTCATAAGATATATTTCTATTTTCAAATCTTTGAAAACAGTTTCAAAACCATCTTTCTTTTCAAAATCAACTTTCCCAAATATTTTCTATCTCCCCTGAAATCACCAAGCACAAAAATAGATTTTTAAAATAAATTTAAAACACTTTACTTTGAAATATATATACTTTTAAAACATTTAAATTAAACTACTTTAATATTTTGTTAAAAATATATCTTATATGAATATTTGAAAATAAAGTTACTTAATAAAATATAAAACTAGATTTTCACTTTTACAAAACAAAACACCAACTCGCTTCTTAAATAATTACTGTTATAATAAATTAAAAGGAAATACTTTAGACTTGAATATTAGAAATAATAAAATTTTCAAAACATACCTTTTAAAACAATTTTACAACTATTAACTTATATTTAAAAAAATTTACTTAAAAACGTACTTAGTTATCCAGGGAGAATGCCAACTTCAATCACTTAAATCAATTTTCCAAATTGATTCCCAATTTATTCCATTTGAAATAAGTTTCAATAATTACTCAATTCATTTCAAATTTCATTAATTATGCACTTAATTATTATAGTTATTATTTTCCATTTGATTTTAAATCCTTTAACTAAAATATACAAATTTTAACTTTTCCCAACTTCTTTATTTTTATTTTTCTCAAAAATTTAAATCTTAAATTTTAAATAGATGTTTTATTCTTTTAATTAATATCATTGAAGATTAAAATTCATTAACTTCCTGTTTATTTAAGTTTCCATTCTATACCGGAATCTATTTAGTAGAATTTTAAAGTCACTTTATTTCTTTCCAATTCATTTAAAAATCTATTCAACTTTTCTATAATTATTTTATTTACAATTTCACTTCTTTTATTTTCATTTCCAAACTCAAATTATATATTTGGTAATTCATTATTGCTAGATTTTTAACAATCAAGCCATAGCATTCAATATTTCCACAAAATTCATTACAGGGTATCAAATATTCAGAACAAAGAATATTAAATAATTAAATAAAGTTGAGGGGTTCAGTTGGATCCCTCCAACCTGTTTTCCCTACATCCACAGATGTTAGCACAATATGAAATGCCATTTCCAAATATATATACCCCACTACAGCACATAAATCAATTCAACCATTTCAAACAATTATTTAAATTTAATCATTTAAATTTAAATTTAACTGAGTGAGATTAACTCACCTCTACTTTTTAATTTGCAATCTGATTCCAACCGGCTTGTCTTCTTCCCTTGTATAAGCACATTACATATCGTTATTAATCACTGAGGCAATTTAATTAACCACATATTTTATTACCTTTAATTTAAATTTACGTTACTAATAATTAAAATTTAAACTAATTTCCTTTTTAAATAATTTCTTAGTAACCAAAATAGTTTAGACAAGTTAATCAAACAATTTAATCTCCGTATCATTTATGGTAAACCGATAAGTTGAAAATATGCATATTTATTTTATTTTTATTTTGAGACTACATATATATTTATGAAAATAAATTATAGATTTCAAAATCTAGCTTTTCATAAATTTCTATATTATCCAAGATCCTAATATTTATTTCCTGTATTAAAATATGTAAGCACACTTATATATATTTTTATATGAAAATCCGTTTTATTCTTTTCCCCTATTTTTTTATACAGTTGTAGTTTATATAAATCACTTAAAACCTATTATCATATCATTATTTCAAAAATGCAAATTTTAATAAGGAAACAGATAAACTACCTCACGGCTACGACGAACAGTACCGCTCCATAATGCGACCTAGCCAACATCGGCCATCCCATCACCTACCACGATCAAGACCATGCCCTAACCTAAAATGAGCCCACAACCGCTGACAACCAACGCGACCCCTAACTGACCTACGGTGCCATAGAACGACGCTCCACCACGCGGCGACCCAAGCCCCACTGCCGCCCCCAAATCTGCTACTAACCTTGCATCTTCCTCTCGAACTAAGCTCGCGATTACAAGCCTTGTTATAAATTTTCGATCGGCCAAGAAAAGAACGGTAGAGGAGGTTTCGGTTTAGAATCGCAAGAGAGGGGATAGATATGGTGGACGAGGTTGGGAATTTACAGCAGCCATGGATTTGTTTCCTAAACGTGATTTGATTTTTGATTTTTGATTTTTGATTTTTTTTAAATGAGAAGGGGGAAAAATTGGATTTCGATGGGTTAAGCAAATAAGCTGAAATGTTCATCCATTTTGTTTACTTTTAAAGACGTGTGGAAGCTTCAGAAGGAAGATAAGGTAGCGTGTAAAATAAAATAAAAATGTCGTACACACGTCGGTTTGCTTGGGAAAGAATGAAGTTATAAGTTTTATTTGATTCGATTAGGAAGCCTGGAATAAAAGAAATTTTGATATAAAACCTCAGTGCGTTTGTATGTCGTACGCTCACACAACCATTTCGTTCAATACGAAATTTGAAATCCGATAATAATTCAATATTACGGACCCAACGGAACTGGTTTCGTCGAATTCCGAGACTGTGCCTCGGAAGGCTATTTTTAAATTCAATTTAAACGATATAAATTTTAAAATTGAACAATCCACTGTTACTTTCTGTTTATCACTTCTATTATCTTCAATATTATCAATATAAATTTTATCAGCCATTAAACTATTTTTAACAGGCTTAAAACTCCAGATTCAATAATTTACCCAACTTCAAATTATTTTGATTTAATAATTAAATCACCCAATACATATTGATATTTGAAATTCAAGTTAAAATTTAATTTTTGAATATTTAAAATCAATTAAATATTCCTATTTAAATTGCTTAAAAATTCTGGGTCGTCACATTCCTCCCCCCTTAAAAGAATTTCGTCCTCGAAATTACTAACTTGGAAGAATGGTCCAAAACCCGTTTACTTTTCCTAAAATCAAACAGTTTCTAACAATTCAACATATTACCAGCTATCTTTTTAATAGAAGGCCCATTATTATTCTTATTAACTTTCCAAATTTTTCCCTAGTTTTGCAAACAATCCTATTTGTCCAACCATCCAAGTTTTTTTTCTCTTAAAACCAATTTTCAATTATCAAAATTTTCTCAAAATTTTTCTAACTCCCTAAATTCCCGAAATTTTTTGCCAGCGTCTCCTTTGCGCGACTAGCTCGGTACAACTACAGAATGGCTCTACGGCCTCCCAAATCCAAAAAGAAAACAAAACGCCAAGTGGCTCAATCCAAATCCCAATCAAATTTCATACCAAAATTAAATACATACCTTTTTGTCGAGCATTTCAAATTTATCTTTTGAAATCAAGAACCAATTTTCTTTTCTCTTTATAATACCTGCATATCCTGCTTAGCATTAATATCCAAACTCAATATTCCCAAAACATTTTATCGACTTTCTTACCAAATGTCAATATTCATCTAAATACCAACTTAGAATATACTTGCAATATTCAATTTCCAATTAAGAATTGACCATGCATTACTTAAGTTAACATAAGCATTTTATATGTTTCTTTATTTATTTCCGTCTTACCACTTCAGTTTAGATCTATATTTATTCAAATTAATTCTTTCATTTCCATATGAATTCAATTTAACTTTAACTCTGCATATATAAATTTTATTTGTCATTTATTACTAATTCATATCATTATTTTAATTAGTTTCATTTACTAACTTATTTCAATTTCCAGTTTGAAATCGTTTTGTCGTTAAAAAAATTTCAAAAATTTTCTAACTCTCAAAATTTCTGAAAATTTTTGGCAGAGTCCCCTTTGTACGGAAGAGCTTTTGCAATTTGACAAAAGAGATAAATATATATACATCGACCCACCCGGTCGAAAAAATCAAAAACAGTTCATATTTCCTATTTTTATTGCGTAGGCGTACCTTATTTCGCATTTTTAAGCAAGCGGCTTATTATTTTTGGCAAATAGCACAACCAAATCTATCCACACGGCTTCCAGGTACCTGTACTTACTCAATTTAAACATGTAAGTGGCAAATATATGCAGTTTAACTATATTTCACTTATTAGCAATAGTTAAAACATATGAATACTAAAAGAAATGCACATCAAATATTTTCTGTAAGAAATTTTTTATTGTTTCCATGCTAATTCAACTGTTTCAATTAATTCATAAACCATTTTCTTTCCATTCGAAGGGTTTTCAATCCATTCATATACAACCTCATCAATTTTAAATGGTTTAAAACTCAATCGCTTACATTTAATTTATCTTTAAGCAACTGAACTTATATTTAATTCAATTGCTTTCAAAATCAATTTATTTTACCCATATCAACACATAGGAATTTAATTACTCATATTTACACCATATGACAAGTTATTCTATGCAATTCAACGAGATTTATGTGAATAAATAAGTATTTATGTTTATAACCAATTTAAATTGATTTCAACTCAATTTATACTTACTTCTATTCCATTTTCAATTTATTCACAACCCATATATTCTTATTTTCATTGCATCTCAGATTCGAATCCATTCACTTGCATTTCATTTTATTAATCATACTAGTTTATTCAAAACCATTAACAACTTAGGTTCATCTTCATTACCTATTAAAATTTCCCTTTTTATTTTAATTCATTCATAATTATTTATTTATCTCGACACATTGCATTCCATATTTGTTTATTCCAAACTGTTTTATTTAGCTCAAAGACAATCTAAGCTATTTCATTCAATAACCATTTCAATCTTTCTTATAAACACCAAGTTATTTCAATTCCTTAATAATTTAAATGGTTTACAAATATATATATTTTTTAAGCATTTTCATTCCATTAAATATTATCGGCAACACCCCGAATTTTATTTCAATTAAAAATTATTTTTACTTGATTTAAATTCAATCCACTATTATTAAACTTAATTTTAAGTTGAATGCAATTCAACTCATTTCCATTTTATTTTTTTAGCTTAAGTTTATTCACTCCAATTTTATACTTAAGCCCATTTTATTTTCAAGTAAATCCCCTTTTTTTCTATTCTTAAGTTCATTTCATTTTGCAAATAAATTTCTCTTTTCAATTTAATTTGATTCTATCTCAATCCAATCTCATTTCAAACTACAAATTTATTAGATTAGTTACTATAAAATTTAACTTTCCAGATTTAACTCATTCAATTTATCACAAGGTCATTTCCAATTTATTTCCACTTATTCGGATTTTTATTTGCAATCCATACCATTACTATTCTAATCCATTTTATTTTTATTCTATACTTTTCAAATTATATTTATTTTGTTAACACTTCAAGTCTAATTTTAATTAATAACTCAATTTCTGATTCTATTATTCACCTTTAATTTACCATCCAATTTATTAACTCACAATTCAACTTCATTCTCAATTACTTTCACTTCATCAACAATTTGAATCAATTTTTTATTTATAACTTGAGTTTATTTCCAACTTTATCATAAACTCACAATTCAATTTCATTAACTAATTTATTATCTAATTTGTTCTTCCCTTATTTATAATCCAACACTTGAATTTTTATTCCAAATATCACTTCATTTTTTTTTCTTAAGTTCAATATACTTTATAATTCAAGTTTGGATTTTCTTTTCATTTTCCAATTCATCAAAATATTTATTTTGGAGTTTTGTATCTCACTTTTCAAATTTAGTAAGTCACAACTTATTATTTACACAATTCCATTCCTCATAGGCTTGAATATATTATTCTTTTATTTTTAACTCAAGCCTTATGCTTATTTATAACCCAAGCATATTTTTATTCCATGCATTTTTAATTTTTTAATTCTTTTATACATTATTCTTTTATTTCAATTACAATCCTTACTCCCCTTATTTTTCATTTATTCAGGTAAGAATCTAATTCCATCAAATAATTCAATTGAATTCTTATTCTAATTCAATTTTATCCTAACTCCATTTTATCTAACTTAATTCGATTGCAACTAAATTCGAATATAACTGGATATTATTTTCAACTTATTCAATTAATTTCAATCCAGTTAAAATTTATTTCCCAATCCAAGTTAATTTCATTTTTAACTTTTCACCTTGTAAATTTAAATTCCATTATCCAAAGCTTAAAATTTCTTCCTGATTTACAAAACATTTCCATTTATAAGCTTACAACTTATCTTATCCGGATTTTTAAACACCCGGCTTTGGTTTCAAATTGTTTTGAAATCTCCAACATCTCAAATCATATTTCTCAAAAATTAAACCAATCCTGGTTTTATTCCCAACAAATTTCCCTTGAGATTTTCAAAAACAACTAATTTTTGTGAACAAATCAATTTGGCAACAATCCATCACTTAGAAACTCGAAAATGAACATCGATGATGCTGCAGTAATTACCGAAGTTATTTTCCAGTGACTGAAGTGAATTCAATGCTATTTCCCTTCCAAGATCCATTTTTAAACAAATTTCCTTTCAGAAATAACCCAAAACAATAATAATACTATTTACCTCCAAAATACTTCCAAAATCTCCGGGGTTTTAAAGTTTTCAAATTCTATTTTAATTCAAATTTTAACTAAAAATGAATTTGTATAGTCTATGCTTATACAAATTCCCAATTAATTATATTTCAGTTCATATTTATGAATTTCATTCTATAATGAATTTATTCCCTTAAATTTTGGTTATATTTCAATTTCTAGTTAAATTTTCATTTAACAATGATAATACTCTAATATTACCATTTCTAACATCCGAGCAACCATATATTAGCTAAGATTGTTTACAAAACTTTTATTTATATCAAAATATATTTTGGGTAAAATTATTTCATTTACCCACATTTAAAACAATACCGTGTCAATTGTTCTATTCAAGTGTTTAGAAACCCCTTCAATACAGTTGCGCAGACTGTGTCGACGAAGGTTCATATGCCACTCAATAAATCAATCAACACAATATTAAAATAAATTATATTCACTAACAAATACGCGCTCATATCTATTAATACGCTCAAACTCATTCTAGAGTACTTCGGACTCTAATTTAAATGAATAATTCCCACCAGAGCCAAGGTTATCTCCAACCTAAGCTCTGATACCAAGTGTAAAAGCCCGCAAATCCGTACCCCTTGAATCAACACTATTCTACCTAAATCAACTCAAGTTGTACAGAAATATGAACCCTTTGGGTTAAAGAAGAAGAGGTAGAAGAAGAGAATAGAAAACAACAACAGAATTTGACCATCGCAGCGGAGTAAAATATAATAGATAATAAATAATCTTTACTCAAAATCAAATATATCTGTTTACATATATTTCATCATCAGAGTACATCAATCACAGCTTAACATCAATATCATACAAATTGATATACAATAACTCAACACAACGGAATATATATATATATACACACACACATATAAACAAGTACGAGAGTACGTGTCGTCATCCATCTCGTCTCCTGAGCTCTACAGCATCACATCCTGTATCCTATAATACTCGGTCTGACCCGAGCATTACAGTTAAATAACACCCGAGTCAGTCTGGAATACCAGCGTGAGAAAATCACACTCAATTGATTATTAAAGTTTCAAAAATCCTTTGAAAACAAAAGCATCTCGTAAGACCACGCCACAAATAAACATGTCGGGTTTTTACCTTACGATAGCTAAAACAATTTTTATAGAAATCCTCTGATATTATAATAGGGTCTATATACAAATACTTATAAAATAGCCGAAATTGTCACATGATTAAATTCCAGCTACTAGCCACAGAGTGGGTAATACAAACAAAACTTGTACAAGGTTTGTAGGGAGAATGATTTCCAACCAATGACAAGGCACTGGGGTACCACCTATCACAGTACGGGGCCTAGATCACTATACCGAGGAGTACGCCTGCTCCCCTGCAACACAAGGCCGGAACCATCCCTTACTGGACAGTCCCGAGTGAGATCACCCCGCGGTTGGGATCAGCAACTACCCACTAAGCCGAAATAAAAAGGGACATCTAGACTGGATTGACCTCACCCTGCTTGGGTGCTACCCACCTAGCCTTGCTTCATAACCCCTTATTTTCAGTCATTCCCATTTGATGAGGCTTGAGGCTAAGCGTTACCTTTTAAGAATATATCCCTTAGAATGCCCATCGTCTACCTGACGATGTTTCGCAAGCATTCATCCATACAAGTCCGTCCCGGGTTCGAACGGAACCGAAAGCACTATTCCTACTACATCCATTTGGGAAATATCCTCAGGATTAGTAGCGACTAGCCCTTGCACTTCACTGCTCCATCTTTGAAACGAAAATCGTTTTCATGAAACATACAAACCGGATCGAAGTGGTTCTCTAGAAATAAAACTCGATCTCGATCTCTTCGAAACGATCAACGCATTTGTCCAATATTAATAGTCGGTTATTTAACAATGAATTAATATTCACAAACATCCATCAAACAATAAATAATTTTCCAAATTATTTATTTATCTCAAAGATATCTTCATAAGATATATTTCTATTTTCAATCCTTTGAAAATAGTTTCAAAACCATCTTTCTTTTCAAAATCAACTTTCCCAAATATTTTCTATCTCCCTTGAAATCACCAAGCACAAAAATAGATTTTTAAAATAAATTTAAAACACTTTACTTTGAAATATATACTTTTAAAACATTTAAATTAAACTACTTTAATATTTTGTTAAAAATATATCTTATATGAATTTTTGAAAGTAAAGTTACTTAATAAAATATAAAACTAGATTTTCACTTTTACAAAACAAAACACCAACTCGCTTCTTAAATAATTACTGCTATAATAAATTAAAAGGAAATTATTTTATACAATCAAGCCATTAAAATAAATTTAAAGTCACTTTTTTTTTCCAATTCATTTAGAAATCTATTCAACTTTTCTATAATTTTTTTATTTACAATTTCACTTCTTTTATTTTCATTTCCAAACTCAAATTATATATTTGGTAAATCATTATTGCTCGATTTTTAAAAATCAAGCCATAGCATTCAATATTTCCACACAATTCATTACAGGGTGTCAAATATTCAGAACAGAGAATATTAAATAATTAAATAAAGTTGAGGGGTCCAGTTGGATCCCTCCAACCTGTTTTCCCTACATCCACAGACGTTAGCACAATATAAAATGCCAATTCCAAATATATACCCCACTACAGCACATAAATCAATTCAACCATTTCAAACAATTATTTAAATTTAATCATTTAAATTTAAATTTAACTGAGTGAGATTAACTCACCTCTACTTTTTAATTTGCAATCTGATTCCAACCGGCTTGTCTTCTTCCCTTGTATAAACACATTACATATCGTTATTAATCACTGAGGTAATTTAATTAACCACATATTTTATTATCTTTAATTTTACTAATAATTAAAATCTAAACTAATTTCCTTTTTAAATAATTTCTTAGCAACCAAAATAGTTTAGACAAGTTAATCAAACAATTTAATCTTCGTATCATTGAAGGTAAACCGATAAGTTGAAAATATGCATATTTATTTTATTTTTATTTTGAGACTACATATATATTTATGAAAATAAATTATAGATTTCGAAATCTAGCATTTCATAAATTTCTATATTATCCAAGATCCTGCATATATATTTATTTCCTGTATTAAAATATGTAAGCATACTTATATATATTTTTATATGAAAACCTTTTTTTATTCTTTTCCCCTTTTTTTATACAGTTGTAGTTTATATAAATCACTTTTTCATAAAACCTATTATCATATCATTATTTCAAAAATGCAAATTTTAATAAGGAAACAGATAAACTACCTCACGGCTACGACGAACAGTACCTCTCCATATTCGGACCTACCCAACATCGGCCATCCCATCACCTACCACGATCAAGACCATGCCCTAACCTAAAATGAGCCCACAACCGCTGATAACCAACGCGACCCCTAACTGACCTACGGTGCCATAGAACAACGCTCCACCACGCGGTGACCCAAGCCCCACTACCGCCCCCAAATCTGCTACTAACCTCGCATCTACCTCTCGAACTAAGCTCGCGATTACAAGCTTTGTTATAAATTTTCGATCGGCCAAGAAAAGAACGGTAGAGGAGGTCTCGGTTTCGAATCGCAAGAGAGGGGATAGATATGGTGGACGAGGTTAGGAATTTACAGCGGCCATGGATTTGTTTCTTGAACGTGATTTGATTTTTGATTTTTTTTTTGATTTTTTTTGTAAACGAGAAGGGGGAAAAATTGGATTTCGATGGGTTAAGCAAATAAGCTGAAATGTTCAGCCATTTTGTTTACTTTTAAAGACCTGTGGAAGCTTTAGAAGGAAGATAAGGTAGCGTGTAAAATAAAATAAAAATTTTGTACACACGTTGGTTTGCTTGGGAAAGAACGAAGTTATAAGTTTTATTTGATTCGATTAGGAAGCCTGGAATAAAAGAAATTTCGATATAAAACCTCAGTGCGTTTGTATGCCGTACGCTCACACAACCATTTCGTTCAATACGAAATTTGAAATCCGATAATAATTCAATATTACGGACCCAATGGAACTGGTTTCGTCGAATTCTGAGACTATGCCTTGGAAGGCTATTTTTAAATTCAATTTAAATGATATAAATTTTAAAATTGAACAATCCACTGTTAATTTCAGTTTATCACTTCTGTTGTCTTCAATATTATCAATATAAATTTTATCATCCATTAAATTATTTTTAACAGGCTTAAAACTCCAGATTCAATAATTTACCCAACTTCAAATTATTTTGATTTAATAATTAAATCACCCAATACATATTGATATTTGAAATTCAAGTTAAAATTTAACTTTTGAATATTTAAAATCGATTAAATATTCCGATTTAAATTGCTTAAAAATTCTGGGTCGTCACAGGCTCAGTTTCCTACAACTGAGCCTGGCTCAGTTGTTGACACTGCGCCTGGATCAGTTCTTGGAGAACTGAGCCAGGCTAAGTTCGGGCGACAGAGCTGGCTTAGTTGCTGAAATTGAGCCTGGCTCAGTTCGAGCGACTGTGCCTGGCTTAGTTTAGATGAATTGTTTAAAAATATGCATTACAAATTATTTGTAGTGGCGGACTTACATATTTTCTACTGCGCATGAAAGCACCTCTCCAGTTTCCTACTGGTTTGTGTTACTTTTAACGCCTTTGCTCGTGTAAGCTTGCATTCCGGATTCTCCGCTTCTTACATGAATAGATATGAATTAATATGTAAATTATGCATTACATTTAAGTTTAAGTATACAATGATTACTACACACCAATTCTTCATAAAGTCGAGTATATGATTTTCTTACCAAAGTATGAGGTATTGTATTTTTTCCTTTATTTTCAGCATTCGTTTTGCAATTTTTTCTTTTCTTATTACTGTACTCAATCAACAAATTTCTCCCACTGGACTTTATCAATATTGTTCGTATGGCTATCAATGCAATACGTCTAGGTAACAGCACTTTATCTTTCTTCAAAATTTTGTCTAGTAGCTTTGATTTTACTGTTCTAAAATACTGTGAAAAACCCCTCTACAAAATAGGTCGAGCAATAGTTGGATCTAAATTCATGTCAAACTCCTTCTACAGAAAAAAAGAAAAAAAATCAAAACAGTTATTGATAAGAACACTAAATTTATAAATATGTACCTAACTTTTATCGATGAGTGATCTGATTTAGTATCCTACATGAATTTTAAATTTAGTATCCCAAATCGATGAGTGATCTGATTCTCTATATATGTGCCTAACTTTGATAAAATTTTGCATTCGGATAACGTAGAAAAAGAGAGATTAATGGAGTTTCAAATATTTCTTTGACTCCAATAACCATTCTATAATTAATATTAGCATGTGTATAATTTGAAGACTAAAAATAACACAAACTTTCAATAGAGTTACTTTACCACTTTTAGTCACAGAACTTACTGCGATTAAAATACCGTTCTCAATTGGACCAAATAAAACATCAAAAAATACATAAGGTGGATATTTAAATGGACTGGACAGAAATCCAAGAGAATTTAGCAATATTTCCACCAACATAATATGGTCTTATAAATGTACGGTAAAGTAAGATACCATGAGTGCTTTCCATAAATTATCCGTATAAAAGTCGTCTACTTTCCTCCAATCATTGTAACTAACAGGAATGAGCCCACGAATCAAAACTCTGCAACGAGAACTCCATTTTTTTGCTTATCTGCCTTTAGCACCCTTCATGTCAATAATTATTGAGCATTTTTTATTTGCTGGTGGAGGAGGAACATCTTCTTCAGTGCTTTCTTGATGTTATGATGCACTGTTGCTACTTGTTGACATTCTACAATATACAAATTTAACCAATTCAGTTAGAACAACGATAATTAGCATAAAGGCAGATCTTTCAATTATTCTTACTTGAAAATCAAGTAATCATAACATAAATGGATGGGTAGTGTTTAATATATAACTATAAACAAGTAGATTACCTGTTGTGCAAAGATGAAAATTTAATATGAAAACAACGAAGAATATGCATTAAATAGAGGGTAAAATTGCCAAACAAATTTAAACCACATAAAAGTCTAAAAAATATATTTTACTACCCATGTAGAAATCAGATGTCAGCATAGATTAATAAATCAAAAAAAATAAACAAAACATCACTAGTTACAATCATATTGGTCTACTTAGATTCTATGCATTTCAATAATGCTAAGTTGTGTTGCACATTTAAATTATAGTGGAAGTTTGTTGGCATCTCGTAATCATCTATGTCATCAGTCAAGCGCTTAGGCGAATTATGATAACTCGTTTTTTAACATCTGTTAATTGATAATTAAAAATATAATTTATTTAAAATACTGATTTGTAAGATGGATAAATAAAATTTTGATAAATATCTGGATAGATGAATAATATACTTCACTATTTAATTCAAGATAAAATATCTTTGTATATAAATAGATTTGCAAACTTGTTGATGATGGGAATCTTAGATATGTACATATACAAGCAAAAGTGGAAACCCAAGATTTTGGTAATAGAAATTGAACAATTTATTATTTATTTAAAAGATATATTTTAAGCTTAAATTTAAAATTGGATTTAAATTAAAAGGTTCATTTGTTTTTAATATTCTTTCATTTTTAGAAAAATTCAAACATACGGCAAATTTGGATGGTAAAAATTTATATAAAGTAAAAATAAAATTCTCAAGCATATAAACATATGATACATTTATTTGGATCAAAAGCATAAGTAATTTATAATTGTTTACATAAAGTCACTTTTGTATATTTATATAAATCTAAAAGCTTATTTTTATAAAAATAAATACATTTTATATACATTTAAATAATATTACATAAATATATATTTGGCCTAAATGTTTTAAAAAAACAAGTTGAACTCTTGTAAGTACATTAAAGTGGCTTAAAGACATTTGTAAAAATAATTGTATATGTGTAAGCAAATTAGCACATAAGTGGACAAGTGGTTTTATTTGTCTTTCTCTTTGTAAATTAAAATTTAAAATTTTTGAAAAGAGATTTGTTTTTACTCTCCAGCTTAAATTCTTTCCTTCATTGCAACTAAAACTAAATAGATCAAAGAGAGAAAATCTGAAAACAGAAAGATCAAAGAAAAATAAAATCTGGAAATCTGAAACAAGAAAATGAAGGAAAAGGAAAGTTCAACATCAATGCAAAAAATTTAAAATACAATCAGACGGGAGATTAATCAACAAGCAACCTGGAATCAACAAAAAATTAAAAAAATTCAACAAGCAAAAGAAATCAATCAAGTCTGGAAACCATTAGCATGTACTGTTCTCTATCTCTGCTCATTGCTGGATGAGTAAAACTAATTTAAAAACAGTTTAATCTTGGATTTCATTTTGAAGTTGTGAATGAAAATCATGCTGTTACCTGAAATGCTTGGATTAAGATGAATGCATGTATGTGTAATAAGTATTAGATGCCTGTGACTATGCAAATACAAGCTCTGTTGTTTTATCAGGGTTGGATTTCCTTTAAAATCCAATATCTCATATATGAATCATAGTTGCTTATGATTTGTAAATGAAAAGTGTTTGAAATCATGCAATAACAATATTAAAAATCTTACCAGGAATTTATATTGAATATTCGTGTGGAAATTTTAAAAATAACAGTGCAATTGTAATTTGGGTCAAAGTTTTATCAATTCAATTTTTAGATCGAATTGCATGATTGAATTCGAAGTAGTAAATCATAAATTTTATTGTATATATCATAATTTTTAGTTTGAAAATTGTAGGTTTTCTAAAATTGAACGGCTTGATCATTTTGGTCGATTTCTTTCGATCAACGACGAATTGGGCCGGCGTGTTTAGATTGAAGGTCGTAGGGAAGATGAGGATCATCGGAAAAATACTCCGACGATTTATCGTTGGCCGTGATGATCGGAGTAAGGTGAAGTAGGGTTTTCATGCCTGTTTATGTCATCGAGTTTTAGAGGGGATTTGCGATGTTGAGACGCGATTGGAGTCGTTCGTGAGGTGTGTGGAAGGCGTTGGAGGGCGTGCCGAAGCTATAGTGAGAATAGCGTGGTGACTCGAGGCAGGGATCATCAGAGGGAAGAGGTTTTCCGGTAATGGGTTTCCAAGCTGTGTGGGTTTCTTCGTCGAATTCGATTCTCGATCGAATCGTGGCGTTTGGTTGATTGCGTGGTGTTGCCGAGGTCAAAGATGATTCGTCGAAGGCCCAAGAGGAGTTCTTCGGTGATCGTGGTCATCGTGCACGTGAACATGTAAGTTTTTCGTGCGTCTGGATGGGTTGTTTTGAGAAAGATGTGTGAGCTCGGGTTTTAGTTTGAGGGTGCTTTGTTTTACTCGAAGCAGGAAGAAGGTAGGAAAACTCGAGTATTGATCGGGTTTTGTGGGTGCTTGCTCGGGTTTCTTGTGATAAGTAGGCTTTTAGTATTGTACAGGAGATATTCAGTTTTTAAAATAAAGAATCTTAATTCTTTTTCAAATAATTCAAGTTTTAAACAAAGATAAACAAGTTTTATGTTATGAAAATAAATTGTTTTCAAAGAATAAATATTTAACAAGTTTTATATATTTAATAGATAAGTTTTAAAAGATAGAAATGTAGATTTTCAAAATGATTTTTTTATTAAAATTTGTTTAATAACTTCGGAAAGTTTTAAAGATTTTGAAGTTAAAATAGATGTTTATATTGTTTCAATTATAATTGATTTCTGAAATGTTTTATTTTTAAATAAAGTTTAATGATAAGAATTTAATAAATTAATTATAATAAGGAGTTTATCTTTAAAAAATTAAGAGATTTTGATTAATTAAAGATTTTTAATATGTGCAATTAACAAGGATAATTTAACTATTTAAGAGTAGTTAATAATTTAATTAAGATACATGAATTTCTTAATTGAGATCTTTTAAGTATAAGTAATTAAGGAGGAGTAATTATTTAACAAAGAATTAGAGGTTAGTTACTTTATGAAAGTAATTAAGTGGTAGTGATTAAGAGTTAATCACTTAGTGTTATTAATTACACAATAAATTAATATAATTAATTAAAGGTTTAATTAATTAATTAAAGAATAATTAATTAAAATATTAAGGGTAATTAATAATGTGATTAATTACTTACTAAAGTAATTAATTAAAGGTAATTAATTAATTAATGAAAGTAATTAAGTAATCATTAATTAATGAAAATAATTAAATCATTAATTAATAATTAAAGGATAATTGATCTATATTTAGGTTTAATTACTAAATGTAATTAAAGAGTAATTAATCAAGGGTGATTAATTAAAAAGAGTAAATAATCAAGAGTGATAAATTAAAAAGGGGTAATTAAAGATTAATCATGGGTAAATAAAGACTAATCAAAAGTAATTAAGGATTGATTAACTTTTAGTTGTCATGGTGTAATTAATTTGTAATTAAGGTCGTTAATTAATAATTACTTAATGAAAGATTAGAGGAATTAATTACTCAAGGTAATTAATTAAATTAATGCGATTAGTTTAAGTTAATTAATTAGTATAATTAATTTAAATAATCATTGGATGATGGATTAAGTAAAATTACTTAGTGTAATTTATAAAGTATAATTACTTAGTGAAGTACTTAGTGGGTAATTAGTGGACGTAATTATTTGAGGAATGGTAGTATTTTTGGGTTTAATTAATTTGTGTAATTAATTAAGGATAATTATATAATGTATGTAACAACCCAATATTTTTTTGACATTAATTTTATTTGAATTTATTTCACTTAGAAAAAGTTTCAGAAGTCATTTTACTTAAAATTTGTTTTAAAATATTTTTAAAAGTGCAGTAGGAATTTTTCTAGAGTCAATGGTAATTTATTTGGAATTTTCATGTCCCGTCTGCTATTTTTAAACAATTTCTTCAATTCTTTTGCTATTTTCTCTGAATTTAATTATTTATTTTACTTTTAAAATGTTTTAAAATAATAATTTTATTTCAAATTTTGTTTTAGAATATTTTTAAAATGAAGTAAATAATTTTCCAAAGTCAATGGTGATTTATTTGTAATTTCTGGGCACTGTTTTGGATTTTTAAGCAATTTCTTTTATTCTTTCTATATTTTCTTTAAAATTAATTATTTATTTTCATAAATTTTTACTTGGTTTCGGTTATAAAAGTAAATTTCTGATTTTAATTTGGTTTTATTTGAATTAGAGAAATGAAATATGAGAGGTTTTTAAAAGCATTGAAACTTAAGCCTTTTTAATTTCCAAACTCTTCATTTTCTTTAACTCCTCATTTATTTTCTTTAGCCGTGTAATATTCTTTGGCAAAGCCATGTATTCCAATTAATTTTCATGAAAAAAAACATTCTCATCTCATTTAATTCACGACCTGAGAGAATTTGGTAATGGCTTCACTTCCTTTTTCTACTTTTTTCCTTACTTTTCTATTAATTTTGCATTGTTTTCTCATGCTATTTGATAGGCCTCCCCTCCATAGCCACAGACGCCACCTCCTACACTTCTTCCCTACCATCACCACCACCTGTACTCCAAGACATGACCATAGCCGAGCCCACCATGGTGACAAGCCCCTCGAAAATGCAATCAAAGGTCTAAAAACATGTTATTTGACCACTACTTGCTCGTCCACTTCAACCACCACCCTAATCACCATCTTAGGCCGCTAACACTCCTCTGACCTGACCACCACACACCATTTCCTCCACTGACCAATCATGGTGCACCCAGGCCGATCCATAACCCCAAGGTCGAGCGTTTGTTTTGACCAAAAATTACACTATTTGCCTTTAAACTCTTCACCTTCATGCTTTGTAACCTCCACTACATTTTGACCTTAGGCCGTGCGTTCCTAGGCCTGTACCCAAGCCAAAACTTGTTCAAAATAGTGCCAAACACATCCCTAGGCCATGCCAAATAGTAGAGAAGGCAAGGCAAAAGACTATGTATTCATATCTCCTTTTATTTCAAAGTTGTTTAAATTGAATGTTGTACTGAATTTTAAATTTATTTGGTTTTGTTTTGGGTTGTAACACAAGATCTATAGCTTGGATCTCGCTCTCTACTCAAGTCCGTAGTCTTGTCAATTTGCTTTTGATTCCGTATGTTATTGGTTTTGCAATCCCCAGCATTTAGAGGTGAGTAAAGATCACACGACATTTATACTTATGCAGTTGTGAAACAACAACAACTGAATGTGTAGAAAAATATATGATGCTATAACTGCCTGTGAATATTTATATATATGTTTTTAAACCTGTTAAATTACATATCATCTCACCTGTTACATGTCATATCACCTATTACTGTTGTATATTGTAAACTGTTCATTTATATCTGTTTATCACACTACAAGTTCCCTGTAGATTAGGTTCACTATGGGTCGAATTGATACATGCCTTAACGGACTTTAGAATAAGGAAAAATCGTTATGGGCTGAAATTATAGGACTGAATGGTTTTTAATTCTTTATTTCTGACTTGGGACTGCGGGTTTGAAATGATAGAACTTGGATTTTTATTTGTAAACTGCGGGTTGAAATGATATATATCCGTATCGCTTGACATAGGTTAGAAAACTATATATAGGCCCGTAGTTATTTTTATAAATTTTCTGGAATTTTTAATTAATTTAAAAGTGTATATATATGAAAATTTGACTTAAATTGGATTTTCTTAATATTAAATATAGAAATTTGGAATTTTCTATAAGTTAAAATGTTGGAAAAATGAATAGTTACAATGAATTTTGAAATATAACTTATGTGGAAAAATGGGAATTTTAGTTAAATAAATTAAGTTATATAAATGAGAATGGAAATTTAATTTAATTTAAAAATGGGAAAAATTTAGTGTTAAGTTGTTTATTTAAAAATGTGAAGAATTGGAAATTTTACACTTGAATTTATTAAAGAAATTTGTTGAAATTTAATTTAATTATAAGGAATTTATTTTGATAAAAACAATATGTTTAATGATATGTTAACGAACATTTTTAATGTTAAATTATGATTTTTAAAATGTTTAAAAAGTTTAAAATGAAGTTTATTATTTGCTGGAAATACACTAAAATCTAAAAATCACTTTTAATAGCATTCGGAAATGCTATGGTTTCTGAATTGGACAAAAATTGAGTAAAAAGAGCTATTACAGCATTTCTGAAATGATGTAGTTGATGTAGTTGAACTTATAAGCTAAAATTTAACTCAGGTCTATTATAGCATTTCTGTAAAATGCTGTAGTGGTCTGCAGTCTTTACTGAAATCAAACAAAACCTTTGATTTGAAATCTGAGCTACCGCAACATTTCTGGAAATGCTGTCTTTGCTGTTTTAAACTAAAATTTAACAAAACTGAGTTTTAACAGCAGTTTTAAGTGCGGTCTTCGCTGAGTCAATATGTTTCAAGTATAACTTATAACAGTTTTTTTTTCTAAATGTTGTAAAAGGCTGGAATTTTAATAATTATATATTTTGACTTAGTAAACGAACTCAGATTAATTGAAACTGTGAAATTTGAATACTTGACTTGAAAGAATAATAACTTCACTTTTAAATGATTTAAATGAATGAAATAAACTGGAAAATGAATCATTTTAAAAGATGATTTGAATTGAAATAAATGAATGTTATCTTTGAACATTAAAAGGGTATTAAGTTTGATATTCGAATTTGAATTTAAATAATGATTTAAAAGAGATGTTTTGAAAGGATATGATATTTTGAAATATTGAAATGATTTGGAAATGATTTAATCTTTACTTGATAAAGAATTGGGTTCTGAAACGATATTTTATTTTGAAGTATAAAGTATTATTTTTTTTAGAAAAAAAAGTTATAACCACGGGGTTAGAATAACGATTGGTCGGCAAAGAGACCAGGATCAGATATGGACATACTCTCTGCCGATACCCAAAACCACTTTGACAACTGTGCACGTGGTGGATATTATAGAATGAAGTAGGATGGTGGCGACGTTCTTGTGGTATGTTACATGGACCCAACTCTCATGAGTTGGCATAAGGTGGCTAAAACAGGAGCGGTCTCGGGCCAGTTGAGGTCGCATCTCGTAGCGGACGCATTTCTTCGATACTACTCTATTACTTGTGATTGTTTTTGGCCACCCTCCGATTTTGGGAATGTGTTCCACGGTGGGCGTATGTGGCTGCTGCGTTACCACCAGCCTGAGTGTCGTAATTGGTATATCTACCCTGGCATTACCTTGTGTGCTGTGTCACCTACCATATCGAGCCTTTACTACGAGTTTCTATTTGTGTCGTACTTATGAGTCTCCCGACCAGGAGATATGCAGGTACTGCATGGACTACTGGCATTATTTGTGTTAAGGTGGAAAATGTAAAGCCTTAATACTATTTAAAAGTATGTATATTTTACTGTTAGACATTATTATAATAGCGCAATATACTATATAGTAAATAGTTTAACGGATCCTTAGAGGATGGGCGGTCCTAAGTATCATCTATGTTATTTGTACCTTTACTATAGTTCACTTGAGTTGGTTTACATTGGATAAGTATATATGTCCTGACTCGAGTGTTTGTGTTTTTTACGCTCGGGTCAGCCTGAGTCTATTCATAGATTTGGATTTCCACTCTTTGGAGGTTTGGAATCGCTGGAGATTTATCAGTCTATCTAGTTATCTATATTTCAGTTCTGTTGTCAGCTTTGTATTAGTCGACATCTTTGTATTTGGGATTTGATGTCGTATTTACCTTCAGACAGATATTATGTATTTTGTATTTGGTTTTGAGACTTTGTGATAGTAGCTTCATGAACTATTATGGTATTTATTTTCCGTTGTGAGATATTCTGACGTTCAATGTCTGTGATTTTGTGATTTGATTTTCATTTGTTATGAATTTTTATTACAATCTGTTATTTTGTACTATTCAAGTCCGACATGTGTGGATTATTGTCGATTTGAATAGTGGAAAATAATGGGTCGTTACAGCTGGTATCATAGCTTTGGTTTTTAGGCAAACCTTAGCCTGCGGAGCAAAAAAAACTCATTAGAGATAGGGTAGAAATATCTTAAAATGAGTGAAATCAACTTCAGAATCATTTCTTTGTGAGAGAACGTATTTTCAAAGTATAAAATGATTTTCAAATGATTTTCAAACTTTTTTTCAAAGATTATTTTGATATAAAATTTTTATTGTTCTAAAAGCAATTTTTTCTAAGCTTCTTTCCTTTCGTATCTACCTTGTTAAAAATTTCTGTAATTAGGGTGTTCATCCAAGTGAATTTATCTTTTCTTGTCTTATCTTTATCTTATCTTGACCTTTGTCCTAATATTCATTCTTGAATTTTCAGGATGAATCGTAGAAATGCTAGAGGTCAGGGTCGTGGTGTGCCGTAGTTCCAGCCCAAGCTCCTGTCCGTTTCACCGTTCTTTGAAAAGAATTTACCCAGATTGGAGGAACCAAGTTCACTGGTTCTGATTCTATCATTGAGGCACAGCAATGGCTGAGGAGTATCGAGAGGATATTTGCTGGTCTTGAGATTACTGATGCCCAGAAGTGTTAGTTAGCCGCATGGCAGTTGCAGGAGGCTGCCCAAGATTGGTGGGAGTCGGTTAGGCTAATACCATTGAGCCTGATCTTACTTGGGAACAGTTCAGGTATCTTCTTGTGTTTCTTTGGATTCTGGTTTTCTATTCTTTCATTCGTTGTCTAAGCTTATCTATCATTCTTCTCAGGGAGGCTTTCATTGCTAAGTGGATGCCCAAAGCCGGGAAATCCCAACTTTATAGGGAGTTCATGGATCTCAAGCAGGGAAGCATGTCTTTTTCAAAGTACGAGAGGAAGTTTAACGAATTTTCTAAGTTCGGACTTGGTCTGATAGACACTCCTCTGAAGAAGAACGAGAAGTTTATTGTTGGTGCTCATCCCGAGTACTATAGTCATCTCATTTCTCATGTTCATGGCACTTTTACCCAGCTTATGGATATTGCTCTTGGTTATGAGAACCCTACTTCTAAGAGTCCTGCTTCAGTTGGTGCTCCTTCATATCAGACTTCTTCTGCAAATTCTAAGAAGAGAAGGCTTAGTTTCCTACGGTAGAAGAAGAATTGGCTTAAGAATCTGGGTTTGGGGTCTTCATCATCTGCTCCATCTTAGAGGCAGCCAGTTGACCTTTCTTCCATCACTTGCTTCTAATGGATCAGAGGGAACACTATGCGAATAGTTGTCCTACTAGTGTTGGTGCTACCATTCCTCTACCTGCTCAGTCAGCTATGCATGATCTTTGTCACATCTGTCTCCAGCTTGGCCATTTTAGGAAGGATTGCCCTACCCAGCAGAAGGTTAAGCCTTCTGGTATATTTGCTATCACCTTTGCCTCTTCTCCAGCACCTGCTCCTCCAGCTCCTAGTGATGACCAAGGTACTCTCCAGGGTACTTTTTCTTTATTCCAGCATCATGTTCGTGTTCTATTTGATACTGGTCCATCCCACAGTTTTATATCTATGTATTTGTGTGATAAGTTTGAGCATCTACTTTCTCCCGAGTATGTTTTTGAATCCTTATGTGTTCCAAATCCAATTAGGGGTCCCGCAAATGTAACAACCCGCATATTTATCGATTTTATATTTAAATATTTTATTTAAATATTTTGTCGTTAATCGGATATTGGTCCGAAAAGCTACTTTTTGCAAACGATCAAATTAGGACTCGGGACCACTTCTATTGAGTTCAAAATGCTGTTTAAACCTTTTTAAGTATAAACATTGATAGATTTGGAGTTAATGGAATTTCACTAACTTTTCCCGCTTTGGACTTTGGGTTAGTTTAGCCTATTAAGCCCAAGTTCCAACCCCCTTCTCCTCACTCTTCATAAATTTCCTAACTAACTCAAGCTTTGGCATTAATGGTGAAGAGAATGGGAAATTAAAACTCCAAGCACAAATTCAATTGCAAATCCAACATTCAACTCCAAATTCAAGTAGAAGATATTGGATTCAAGCTTTGGATTGCTTCTCCTTGCTTTCAAGCTTCATCTTCATAAATTTTAGTGCAAAGGTGAGATTTTTATACCACAAATCTAGTCTATATCTATATTGGACTGTTGGGAATGATTCCCTATCACTTTAGCATGTACATTTGCATTTGGTTTGGATTGGATTGGCGAAAAATTCCAACTTTAAGTGTTTTTGGTGAAAATCTGCCCTTAGGTCGCTCTGCCTTTGCTAGGTCGTTCGCGTGGAAAAGTCTCAGCCTTCAAATAGCTCGTTTCCAACCTAAAATGGCCTATAACGTTAGGTTGCTCGGCGCTTCGGAATTAGGTCGTGGGTCGTTGGGCTTTAGGTCGTGGGTCGCAAGTTCCTTAGGTCGTAGGTCGTTCGAATGTTAGGTCGCTCGACCCTTATCCCCTTAGGTCGCCAGGTCGCGACGTTTTAGGTCGTAGGTCGTTCGAATGTTAGGTCGCTCGGCCCTTATCCCCTTAGGTCGCTAGGTCGCGACGTTTTAGGTCGTAGGTCGTATGGACCTTAGGTCGTAGGTCGTATGGACCTAGGTCGTAGGTCGTTAACTCGTTAACACGTACGGCTCTTAACCATTTTAGATCGCGTGACCTTGTACTTGACTTAGGTCGTTAGGTCGTAAGACCCTAAGCCGTTTTCCATTAGGTCGCTAGTCCTCATACCGATAGGTCGCTGGACCTTAGGTCGTCCCACATTAGGTTGTTGCTAGCCTTAGGTCGCGTGACCTTGTTTAGACCGTAGGTCGTTAGGTCGTAAGACCTTAGGTCGCCTGACCGCTTAGGTCGCTTGACCTATTCAAATGTTAGGTCGTGAGTTCCTTAAGTCGCTCGTCTCTCTTAGGTCGCTCGCTTCGGCTAACTCGCGAACACCACTAGGTTGTTTGACCCCTTAGACCCCTAGGTTGCAACCATTAGGTCGCTCGACCCTATTCCTCTTAGGTCGTTAGACCTCATTTTGTCTTCATTAGGTCGTACCGTTTTGGACGGTGCGCTGTCCCCTAGACCCCGTAAGCGGTGGCGTTACCCCCGCACCCCCACCTTGGGGGGTTGCCACCCCCTGGACCCCCCTCGGTAGGGGATCTTATCTGAAAAACATTGACTGATTTCCTTGGATTTTATTCACATCTCCATATGCGATTTTTGTGACTGATTGTTTCTACAATTGCTTCTGTGTTTTGTCACTTTATAATATAAAGGTTTCAATACTAGTGGTAAATATCAAAACTCTTTTAACAAACAATTTCAACTCTATTTTTAATAACAAAGCTCTTTTCTTAAACCGTTTTCCAATCTATTAGTATATACAAATCTTTACCTCACTCGGATGAGAAATCTAATTAAACGACTTAGTAAAACAAGTGGTATGAAACGCTTGCGTTCACTTCGTCGGTTAATTCTTGGACTTGTTCGATTGAACCTCTTGTGACAATTTTATTAGTGAAGATTTACAGTTTGTTCGTAAATATTTAAGTTAAGCAAGTGGTTATGGGACATGAAGCTAAACTTCTATATTTACTAGCTTAGTGTAATTAACACTTCTCGTTGATCATGACGATCATTCTGATGATTTAGACTAGCAACTGTGCGATGTCTCTTGTTGCGAGGTTAGACTAGACACCACTTGTGTGATTCCACTCACACATACCTTTTTTCTTTTTGGTTAGTCTGGACCTTAATCTGTGTGATTCCATTAACACATGTGGGGTAGCTCCCCTTGGTCTTCGGACCGTCATGTGATAGGCCTCTTTCTCTTTTATATGATTTCTGGACTTCTTGCATTGATTTCTTGAATTTATGTCATTGACTTGTTATGAGTACAAGTTTGGGGTATGATGCCCTTTCCGAATCTTTGAGAAGATTCTTGTGATATTGATTATCTCTTATTGATTGATCTTCTGTTGATCATTATTTACATACTTATAGTGGTATGTCATTGTGGATATTTTATGTTTATGCCATATCTTTTATGTTATATGATGTCATCTGATATTTATAGCTAGACTGACCCGTTTATTATTTTCTTAAATAATACTCGGGTCAGACCGAGATGTTACAAGTGCTTCTTCTTGACTTCTTCCCAGGGATTCATCACTCTGACTTTTGGCTAACTGTTTAGATTAGCAGTTTTTGTTGTATACACTTGAGATATAGACTCATAGTTGTATTCCTTTGTATAGCATGTGTTGCTATTCTTTTGTATTATCATGGATCTTACTGACCACTACTCTGATGTACACTTTCATGTGTTAGTTATATATTCATATCTTCTTCCGCTTTGGTGATATGGATATCTGTGACTGTTTTGTGTAATGATTATTTCTATGTTTGTTTTCGAAGATTATTTATAACCACCGTGTGATAAGCAATTACATGGATGGTCGCTCCTCAACAGCCTTATTCTCCATGCTAGTTGACAGCACTACACCGTAGTGTTCTTGGCTAGTGTGGGTATAGAGGTGGGGCGTCACAGCAAACCTTAATAGGATTTGTAAACAAGTGAAACTTCTTTATTCGGATCATTCCTTCAGTGGTGATTTTTATGTTTTGGACTTTGATGCTTTTGATTTGTTGCTTGGTGGTGATTGGCTTAGTAGGCATGATGCTCATATCTCTTGTAAAGCGCGGTCTATTTATCTTGAGGATGATCTGGGTAATTCCTTTGTTATTCAGTGCCGCATGCCTCAGGATTTTGCAGGTAGTTTTATTTATTCTCTAGATTCTACTTCTGGTGATCTTCATTCGACCAGTGTGGTCAAACTCTTTCCAGATGTTTTTGGTGAAGTCACTACTTTGCCTCCTAAGCGAGAGATAGATTTCCACATTGATCTTATTCCTTGAGCTCGACCTGTTGTTCTTCCTCCTAGAAGAATGGCACCCTGCGATAAGGTTGAGTTAGCAAAGCAAATTGAGGACTTGTTCTACAAAGGTCTGATCAGACCTAGCTATTCAGAATGGGGAGCAGCGGTGGTTTTCGTCACCAATTCGGATGGTTCTTTGAGGATGTGTGTTGACTATAGGGAGCGGAACAAGCTCACTATGAAAAACAGATATCTAATGCCTCGTACCAATGATATGTTTGATCAGCTTTATGGTGCTACTTGTTTCTCTTAGCTTGATCTTGCCACAGGTTTTCACCAGCTTAGAGTTGCTGAGGAAAGCATTCCCAAGACTTCTTTCCGGACTGAAATTGGGTTCTTTGAATGGTTAGTCATGCCTTTTATTTGACTAATACTCCTGCTTTCTTTGTGGATCTTATGAATCGTATTTTTCGTGTTGTGCTTAATAAATTTGTTTTAGTCTTTGTTGATGATATTTTGGTCTTCTCTAAGTCTGAAAAGGAGCATGAGTCACGTTAGAAGTATGTTCTACAGACTCTCAGAAATCATCAGTTGAAGGCTAAATTTTCTAATTGCCATTTCTGGAAGGATGAAGTCCGATTCCATGGGCACATTGTTTCTAGTGATGGAGTTTCTATCGATCCAGTCAAGATCGCTGCGATCAATGTAAGTATTTCCTTCTTTCTCTTTTCCTTTATCATTTAATTATTCTATCTCTTCTGTGGTTTTTATTTTCCCTATTTCTGTTACAGGATTGGGAAACTCCTGAGGCTCCTTCTGAGATTCGTAGTTTTCTGGGCCTTAGCGGTTACTATCGGAGATTCATTGAGAATTTTTCTTGGATTTCTGCACCTCTCGCTGCTTTGACTCGTAAGAATGCAAAGTTTATCTGTGATAAGAAGTGTGAAGTTGCATTCGCTGAGTTAAAGAGCAAGCTAACTTCCGCACCAGTCCTTACCGTTCCGAACGGAAGTGAAGGATTGACGGTATATAATGATGCTTGTCGTGAGGGATTGGGTGTTGTTCTTATGCATGATGGTAAGGTCATAGCCTATGCCAACCGTCAGTTGAAAACCCATGAAGCTAATTATGATGCCCATGATTTAGAGTTGCTTGCTGTTGTCTTTGCTTTGATGTTTTGGAGGCATCATCTGCTTGGAACCAAGTTTGAGCTTTTCACCGATCATCAGTCTCGGAGATATATCTTCACTCAGAAGGATTTGAATCAGAGGCAAGTTCGTTGGCTTGAGTTTTTGGCTTCTTACGACCTCGATATTAGCTATACCCCTGGTAAAGCTAATGTTGTTGCTGATGCTCTGAGTTAGAAGAAGGCTTTCTTGTGTCAGCTTGTTGTTTCTTCTCCACTTCTAAATCATATCAAGGCTAAGCAAGATGAGGATAGGATGCTTGGCTTTTTAAGGAGAGTGTTTGGAGCAGGGTTGGTCGTAGTAGTGGTAGTAGTGGAGCTCAAATGGATGATAGTGGTATTTTGAGGATTAATGGCAGGATTTGTGTCCCGGATGTAGATGGGTTGGGGCAGGAGTTGCTTCGGGAGAATCATCGATCCAGACTTTCTATTCATCCTGGTGTGTCGAAGATGTATCAGGACATGAAGAGGCTTTATTGATGGAGAGGATGAAGCGGGATGTCTCTATCTTTGTTAGTCAGTGTGCAACTTGTCAGCAAGTCAAGGCCGATCATCAGAAGACCCCTGATTTGTTGCAGCCCGTAGATATTCCCAACTGGAAGTGGGAACAGGTTTCCATGAATTTCATTGATTGATTGTCGAGGTCTAGGAATGGCAATGAGAGTATCTGGGTTATTGTAGATAGGCCGACCAAATCTGCTCATTTTTTTCCAGTCAAGTCTACCCGTTCTGCTTCTAGCTTGTCTGAGATCTACATGAGGGAGATTATTCGTCTCCTTGGTGTTCCTCTTTGTACTGTTTATGATCGTGATCCTATCTTTACCAGCCAGTTTTGGAAAGCTTTTCAGGAAACTTTGGGTACCCATCTGATCTGAGCACTGCTTACTATCCGCACACCGACGGTCAAATGGAAAGAGTGAATCAGATACTCAAAGATCTTCTTCGTGCTTGTATGCTTGATTATGGTGGATCTTGGGAAGATCATTTGCATCTTGTCGAATTCACCTACAATAATAGTTATCTGGTATAATCTTATCTTCTGTTTTAAAATTATCTTAATATTTTATCTATCTCTTTCTATCTTTGAATTCATGCCAGTATCAAGATGTCTCCATTTGCTGCTTTGTATGGACGACCTTGTGGATCCCCATCTTGCTGGATTGAATCCGGTAATCGCCTTGTTCTTGGTCCTGATATTATTTTGAAAGCTTTAAGAGAGTTAAGGAGATTAAGAGAAGGTTGAGGGTTGCTCAGGATAGGCAGAAGAAGTATGCTGATAGGCATAGGAGGAAGCTTGAGTTTGCTGCTGGTGATCTGGTTTTCCTTAGGGTCTCTTCCTTAAGGAATGTTCTTCGCTTTGGTCGTAGAGGGAAGCTTTCTCCTAGGTTCATTGGTCCTTTCCGTACTATGGAAAGAGTTGGCTTCTTGGCTTATCGTCTGGAGTTACCTGAGAAGCTTTTTGGAGTGCATGATGTATTCCACGTCTCACATCTTCGTCCGTATCTCCATGACCCATCTTTGTTACCTGAGAAGCTTTCTGGAGTTGCGCAGACTGTGTCGACGAAGGTTCATATGCCACTCAATAAATCAATCAACACAATATTAAAATAAATTATATTCACTAACAAATACGCGCTCATATCTATTAATACGCTCAAACTCATATTAGAGTACTTCGGACTCTAATTTAAATGAGTAATTCCCACCAGAGCCAAGGCTATCTCCAACCTAAGCTCTGATACCAAGTGTAAAAGCTCGCAAATCCGTACCCCTTGAATCAACACTATTCTACCTAAATCAACTCAAGTTGTACAGAAATACGAAACCTTTGGGTTAAAGAAGAAGAGGTAGAAGAAGAGAATAGAAAACAACAACAGAATCTAACCATCGCAGCGGAGTAAAATATAATAGATAATAAATAATCTTTACTCAAAATCAAATATATCTGTTTACATATATTTCATCATCAGAATACATCAATCACAGCTCAACATCAATATCATACAAATTGATATACAACAAGTCAACACAGCGGAATATATATATATATATATATTCATATATATATATATATATATATATATATTCATATATATATATATATAAACAAGTACAAGAGTACGTGTCGTCATCCATCTCGTCTCCTGAGCTCCACAGCATCACATCCTGTATCCTATAATACTCGGTCTGACCCGAGCATTACAGTTAAATAACACCCGAGTCAGTCTGGAATACCAGCGTGAGAAAATCACACTCAATTGATTATTAAAGTTTCAAAAATTCTTTGAAAACAAAAGCATCTCGTAAGACCACACCATAAATAAACATGTCGGGTTTTTACCTTATGATAGCTAAAACAATTTTAATAGAAATCCTCTGATATTATAATAGGGTCTATATACAAATACTTATAAAATAGCCGAAATTGTTACATGATTAAATTCCAGCAACTAGCCACAGAGTGGGTAATACAAACAAAACTCGTACAAGGTTTGTAGGGAGAATGCTTTCCAACCAATGACTAGGCACTGGGGTACCACCTATCACAGTACGGGGCCTAGATCACTGTACCGAGGAGTATGCCCGCTCCCCTGCAACACAAGGCCGGAACCATCCCTTACTGGACAGTCCCGAGTGAGATCACCCCGCGGTTGGGATCAGCAACCGCCCACTAAGCCGAAATAAAAAGGGACATCTAGACTGGAATGGCCTCACCCTGCTTGGGTGTTACCCACCTAGCCTTGCTTCATAACCCCTGATTTTCAGTCATTCCCATTTGATGAGGCTTGAGGCTAAGCGTTACCTTTTAAGAATATATCCCTTAGAATGCCCATCGTCCACCTGACAATGTTTCGCAAGCATTCATCCATACAAGTCCGTCCCGGGTTCGAACGGAACCGAAGGCACTATTCCTACTACATCCATTTTGGAAATATCCTCAGGATTAGTAGCGACTAGCCCTTGCACTTCACTGCTCCATCTTCGAGACCAAAATCGTTTTCACGAAACGTACAAACTGGATCGAAGTGGTTTTCGAGAAATAAAACTCGATCTCGGTCTCTTCGAAACGATCAACGCATTTGTCCAATATTGATAGTCGGTTATTTAACTATCAATTAATATTCACAAACATCCATCAAACAATAAATAATTTTCCAAATTATTTATTTATCTTAAAGATATCTTCATAAGATATATTTCTATTTTCAATCCTTTGAAAAAAGTTTCAAAACCATCTTTCTTTTCAAAATCAACTTTCCCAAATATTTTCTATCTCCCCTAAAATCACCAAGCACAAAAATAGATTTTTAAAATAAATTTAAAACACTTTACTTTGAAATATATATACTTTTAAAACATTTAAATTAAACTACTTTAATATTTTGTTAAAAATATATCTTATATGAATATTTGAAAATAAAGTTACCTAATAAAATATAAAACTAGATTTTCACTTTTACAAAACAAAACATCAACTCGCTTCTTAAATAATTACTGCTATAATAAATTAAAACGAAATACTTTATACTTAAATATTAGAAATAATAAAATTTTCAAAACATACCTTTTAAAACAATTTTAAAACTATTAACTTATATTTAAAAAAAAATTACTTGAAAACGTACTTAGTTATCCAGGGAGAATGCCAACTTCAATCACTTGAATCCATTTTCCAAATTGATTCCCAATTTATTCCATTTGAAATAAGTTTCTATAATTACTCAATTCATTTCAAATTTCATTAATTATGCACTTAATTATTATTGTTATTATTTTCCATTTGATTTGAAATCTTTTAATTGAAATATACAAATTTCAATTTTTCCCAACTTCTTTATTTTTATTTTTCTTAAAAATTTAAACCTTAAATTTTAAATAAATGTTTTATTCTTTTAATTAATATCATTGACGATTAAAATTCATTAACTTCCTGTTTATTCAAGTTTCCATTCTATACCAGAATCTATTTAGTAGAATTTTAAAGTCACTTTATTTCTTTCCAAGTCATTTAAAAATCTATTCAACTTTTCTATAATTATTTTACTTACAATTTCACTTCTATTATTTTCATTTCCAAACTCAAATTATATATTTGGTAATTCATTATTGCCCGATTTTTAACAATCAAGCCATAGCATTCAATATTTCCACACAATTCATTACAGGGTATCAAATATTCATAACAGAGAATATTAAATAATTAAATAAAGTTGAGGGGTCCAGTTGGATCCCTCCAACCTGTTTTCCCTGCATCCACAGATGTTAGCATAATATAAAATACCAATTCCAAATATATATCCCACTACAGCACATAAATCAATTCAACCATTTCAAACAATTATTTAAATTTAATCATTTAAATTTAAATTTAACTGAGTGAGATTAACTCACCTCTACTTTTTAATTTGCAATCTGATTCCAACCAGCTTGTCTTCTTCCCTTGTATAAGCACATTACATATCGTTATTAATCACTGTGGTAATTTAATTAACCACATATTTTATTATCTTTAATTTAAATTTAAGTTACTAATAATTAAAATTTAAACTAATTTCCTTTTTAAATAATTTCTTAGTAACCAAAATAGTTTAGACCAGTTAATCAAACAATTTAATCTTCGTATCATTTAAGGTAAACCGATAAGTTGAAAATATGCATACTTATTTTATTTTTATTTTCAGACTACATATATATTTATGAAAATAAATTATAGATTTCAAAATCTAGCTTTTCATAAATTTCTATATTATCCAAGATCCTGCATATATATTTATTTCCTGTATTAAAATATGTAAGCATACTTATATATATTTTTATATGAAAATCTGTTTTATTCTTTTCCCTTTTTTTTATACAGTTGTAGTTTATATAAATCACTTTTCATTAAACCTATTATCATATCATTATTTCGAAAATGCAAATTTTAATAAGGAAATAGATAAACTACCTCACGGCTACGACGAACAGTACCTCTCCATACTCCGACCTACCCAACATCGGCCATCCCATCACCTACCACAATCAAGACCACGCCCTAACCTAAAATGAGCCCACAACCGCTGATAACCAACGCGACCCCTAACTGACCTACGGTGCCATAGAACGACGCTCCACCACGCGGCGACCCAAGCCCCACTGCCGCCCCCAAATCTGCTACTAACCTCGCATCTACCTCTTGAACTAAGCTCGCGATTACAAGCCTTGTTATAAATTTTCGATCAGCCAAGAAAAGAACGGTGGAGGAGGTTTCGGTTTCAAATCGCAAGAGAGGGATAGATATGGTGGACGAGGTTGGGAATTTACAGCGGCCATGGATTTGTTTCCTAAACGTGATTTGATTTTTGATTTTATTTTTTATTTTTTTTCTAAACGAGAAGGGGAAAAATTGGATTTCGATCGGTTAAGCAAATAAGCTAAAATGTTCAGCCATTTTGTTTACTTTTAAAGACGTGTGGAAGCTTCAGAAGGAAGATAAGGTAGCGTGTAAAATAAAATAAAAATGTCGTACACACGTTGGTTTGCTTGGGAAAGAACGAAGTTATAAGTTTTATTTGATTCGATTAGGAAGCCTGGAATAAAAGAAATTTCGATATAAAACCTCAGTGCGTTTGTATGTCGTATGCTCACACAACCATTTCATTCAATACGAAATTTGAAATCCGATAATAATTCAATATTACGGACCCAATGGAACTGGTTTCGTCGAATTCTGAGACTGTGCCTCGAAAGGCTATTTTTAAATTCAATTTAAATGATACAAATTCTAAAATTGAACAATCCACTATTAATTTTAGTTTATCACTTCTATTATCTTCAATATTATCAATATAAAATTTTTCAGCCATTAAATTATTTTTAACAGGCTTAAAACTCCAGATTCAATAATTTACCCAACTTCAAATTATTTTGATTTAATAAGTAAATCACCCAATACATATTAATATTTGAAATTCAAGTTCAAATTTAACTTTTGAATATTTAAAATCAATTAAATATTCCGATTTAAATTGCTTAAAAATTCTGGGTCGTCACAGGCTCAGTTTTCTACAACTGAGCCTGGCTCAGTTGTTGACACTGCGCCTGGATCAGTTCTTGGTGAACTGAGCCAGGCTAAGTTCGGGCGACTGAGCTGGCTTAGTTGCTGAAACTGAGCCTGGCTCAGTTCGAACGACTGTGCCTGGCTTAGTTTAGGTGAATTGTTTAAAAATATGCATTACAAATTATTTGTAGTGGCGGACTTACATATTTTCTACTGCGCATGAAAGCACCTCTCCAGTTTCCTACTGGTTTGTGTTACTTTCAACGCCTTTGCTCGTGTAAGCTTGCATTCCGGATTCTCCGCTTCTTACATGAATAGATATGAATTAATATGTAAATTATGCATTACATTTAAGTTTAAGTATACAATGATTACTACACACCAATTCTTCATAAAGTCGAGTATATGATTTTCTTACCAAAGTATGAGGTATTGTATTTTTTCCTTTATTTTCAGCGTTCGTTTTGCATTGTTTTCTTTTCTTATTACTGTACTCAATATCAACAAATTTCTCCCAATGGACTTTATCAATATTGTACGTATGGCTATCAATCGCAATACGTCTAGGTAACAGCACTTTATCTTTCTTCAAAAATTTGTCTAGTAGCTTTGATTTTACTGTTCTAAAATATTGTGAAAAACAACTCTACAAAATAGGTCGAGCAATAGTTGGATCTAAATTCATGTCAAACTCCTTCTACAGAAAAAAAGAAAAAAAATCAAAACAGTTATTGATAAGAACACTAAAGTTATAAATATGTACCTAACTTTTATCGATGAGTGATCTGATTTAGTATCCTACATGAATTTACAATTTAGTATCCCAAATCGATGAGTGATCTGATTCTCTATATATGTGCCTAACTTTGATAAAATTTTGCATTCGAATAACGTAGAAAAAGTGAGATTAATGGAGTTTCAAATATTCCTTTGACTCCAATAACCATTCTATAATTAATATTAGCATGTGTATAATTAGAAGACTAAAAATAACACAAACTTTCAATAGAGTTACTTTACCACTTTTAGTCACAGAACTTACTGCGATTAAAATACTGATCTCAATTAGACCAAATAAAACATCAAAAAATACATAAGGTGGATATTTAAATGGACTGGACAGAAATCCAAGAGAATTTAGCAATATTTCCACCAACATAATATGATCTTATAAATGTATGGTAAAGTAAGATACCATGAGTGCTTTCCATAAATTATCACTATAAAAGTCGCCTACTTTCCTCCAATCATTGTAACTAACAGGAATGAGCCCAAGAATCAAAACTCTACAACGAGAACTCCATTTTTTTGCTTATCTGCCTTTAGCACCCTTCATGTCAACAATTATTGAGCATTTTTTATTTGCTGGTGGAGGAGCAACATCTTCTTCAGTGCTTTCTTGATGTTATGATGCACTGTTGCTACTTGTTGACATTCTACCATATACAAATTTAACCAATTCAGTTAGAACAACGATAATTAGCATAAAGGCAGATCTTTCAATTATTCTTACTTGAAAATCAAGTAATCATAACATAAATGGATGAGTAGTGTTTAATATATAACTATAAACAAGTAGATTACCTGTTATGCAAAGATGAAAATTTATATGAAAACAACGAAGAATATGCATTAAATAGAGGGTAAAATTGCCAAACAAATTTAAACCACATAAAAGTCTAAAAAAACATATTTTACTACCCATGTAGAAATCAGATGTCAACATAGATTAATAAATCAAAAAAAAATAAACAAAACATCACTAGTTACAATCATATTGGTCTACTTAGATTCCATGCCTTTCAATAATGCTAAGTTGTGTTGCACATTTAAATTATAGTGGAAGTTTGTTGGCATCTCGTAATCATCTATGTCATCAGTCAAGCGCTTAGGCGAATTGTGATAACTCGTTTTTTATCATCTGTTAATTGATAATTAAAAATATAATTTATTTAAAATACTGATTTGTAAGATGGATAAATAAAATTTTGATAAATATCTGGATAGATGAATAATATACTTCACTATTTAATTCAAGATAAAATATCTTTGTATATAAATAGATTTGCAAACTTTTTGATGATGGGAATCTTAGATATGTACATATACAGGCAAAAGTGGAAACCCAAGATTTTGGTAATAGAAATTGGACAATTTCTTATTTATTTAAAAGATCTATTTTAAGCTTAAGTATAAAATTGGATTTAAATTAAAAGGTTCATTTGTTTTTAATATTCTTTCATTTTTAGAAAAATTCAAACATACGGCAAATTTGGATGGTAAAAATTTATATAAAGTAAAAATAAAATTCTCAACCATATAAACATATGATACATTTATTTGGATCAAAAGCATAAGTAATTTATAATTGTTTACATAAAGTCACTTTTGTATATTTATATAAATCTAAAAGCTTATTTTTATAAAAAATAAACACATTTTATATACATTTAATTAATATTACATAAATATATATTTAGCCTAAATGTATTAAAAAAAACAAGTTTAACTCTTGTAAGTACATTAGAGTGGCTTAAAGACATTTGTAAATATAATTGTATATGTGTAAGCAAATTAGCACATAAGTGGACAAGTGGTTTTATTTGTCTTTCTCTTTGTAAATTAAAATTTAAAATTTTTGAAAAGAGATTTGTTTTTACTCTCCAACTTAAATTCTTTCCTTCATTGCAACTAAAACTAAATAGATCAAAGAGAGAAAATCTGAAAACAGAAAGATCAAAGAAAAATAAAATCTGGAAATCTGAAACAAGAAAATGAAGGCAAAGGAAAGTTCAACATCAATGCAAAAAATTTAAATATAATCAGACAGGAGATTAATCAACAAGCAACCTGGAATCAACGACAAAATTTAAAAAAATTCAACAAGCAAAAGAAATCAATCAAGTCTGGAAACCATCAGCATGTACTGTTCTCTATCTCTGTTCATTGCTAGATGAGTAAAACTAATTTAAAAACAGTTTAATCTTGGATTTAATTTTGAAGTTGTGAATGAAAATCATGTTGTTACCTGAAATGCTTGGATTAAGATGAATGCATGTATGTGTAATAAGTATTAGATGTCTGTGACTATGCAAATACAAGCTCTGTTGTTTTATCAGGATTTGATTTCCTTTAAAATCCAATATCTCATATATGAATCATAGTTAGCTTATGATTTGTAAATGAAAAGTGTTTGAAATCTTGCAATAACAATATTAAAAATCTTACAGGAATTTATATTGAATATTCGTCTGGAAATTTTAAAAGTAACAGTGAAATTGTAATTTGGGTTAAAGTTTTATCAATTCAATTTTTAAATCAAATTGCATGGTTGTATTCGAAGTAGGAAATCATGAATTTTATTGTATATATCATAATTTTTAGTTTGAAAATTTGTAGGTTTTCTCGAATTGAACGGCTTGATCATTTTGGTTGATTTCTTTCGATCGACGAATTGGGCCGGCGTGTTTAGATTGAAGGTCGTAGGGAAGATGAGGATCATAGGAAAAATACTCCGATGATTTATCGTTGGTCGTGATGATCGGAGTAAGGTGAAGTAGGGTTTTCATGCCTGTTTATGTCATCGAGTTTCAGAGGGGATTTGCGATGTTGAGACGCGATTGGAGTCGTTCGTAAGGTGTGTGGAAGGCGCCGGAGGGCGTGCCGAAGTAGTGAGAATAGCGTGGTGACTCGAGGCAGGGATCATCAGAGGGAAGAGGTTTTCCGGTGATGGGTTTCCAAGTTGTGTGGGTTTCTTCATCGAATTCGATTCTCGATCGGATCGTGACATTTGGTTGATTGCGTGGTGTTGCCAAGGTCAAAGATGATTCGTCGAAGGCCCGAGAGGAGTTCTTCGGTGATCGTGGTCATCGTGCACGTGAACATGTAAGTTTTTCGTGCATCTGGATGGGTTGTTTTGAGAAGGATGTGTGAGCTCGGGTTTTAGTTTGAGAGTGCTCTGTTTTACTCGAAGCAGGAAGAAGGTAGGAAATCTCGAGTGTTGATCGGGTTTTGTGGGTGCTTGCTCGGGTTTCTTGTGATGAGTAGGCTTTTAGTATTGTACAGGAGATATTCAATTTTTAAAATAAAGAATCTAAATTCTTTTTCAAGTAATTCAAGTTTTAAACAAAGATAAACAAGTTTTATGTTATGAAAATAAATTATTTTCAAAGAATAAATATTTAACAAGTTTTATATATTTAATAGATAAGTTTTAAAAGATAGAAAAGTAGATTTTCAAAATGATTTTTGTATTAAAATTTATTTAATAACTTTGGAAAGTTTTAAAGATTTTGAAAGTTAAAATAGATGTTTATATTATTTCAATTATAATTGATTTCTGAAATGTTTTATTTTTAAATAAAGTTTAATGATAAGAATTTAATAAATTATAATAAAGAGTTTATCTTTAAAAAATTAATAGATTTAGATTAATTAAAGATTTTTAATATGTGATATTAACAAGGATAATTTAACTATTTAAGAGTAGTTAATAATTTAATTAAGATACATGAATTTCTTAATTGAGATCTTTTAAGTATAAGTAATTAAGAAGGAGTAATTATTTAATAAAGAATTAGAGGTTAATTACTTTATGAAAGTAATTAAGTGGTAGTGATTAAGAGTTAATCACTTAGTGTTATTAATTACACAATAAATTAATATAATTAATTAAAGGTTTAATTAATTAATTAAAGAATAATTAATTAAAATATTAAGGGTAATTAATAATGTGATTAATTACTTACTAAAGTAATTAATTAAAGGTAATTAATTAATTAATGAAAGTAATTAAGTAATCATTAATTAATGAAAATAATTAAATCATTAATTAATAATTAAAGGATAATTTATCTATATTTAGGTTTAATTACTAAAAGTAATTAAAGAGTAATTAATAAAGGGTGATTAATTAAAAAGTGTAAATAATCAAGAGTGATAAATTAAAAAGGGGTAATTAAAGATTAATCATGGGTAAATAAAGACCAATCAAAAGTAATTAAGGATTGATTAACTGTTTAGTTGTCATGGAGTAATTAATTTGTAATTAAGGTCGTTATTTAATATTTACTTAATGAAAGATTAGAGGAATTAATTACTCAAGGTAATTAATTAAATTAATGCGATTAGTTTAAGTTAATTAATTAGTATAATTAATTTAAATAATCATTGGATGATGGACTAAGTAAATTTACTTAGTGTAATTTATAAAGTATAATTACTTAGTGAAGTACTTAGTGGGTAATTACTGGATGTAATTATTTGAGGAATGGTAGTATTTTTGGGTTTAATTAATTTGGGTAATTAATTAAGGATAATTATATAATGTATGTAACAACCCAATATTTTTTTGACATTAATTTTATTTGAATTTATTTCACTTTGATAAAGTTTCAAAAGTCATTTTACTTAAAATTTGTTTTAAAATATTTTTAAAAGTGAAGTAGGAATTTTTCTAGAGTCAATGGTAATTTATTTGGAATTTTCATGTCCTGTCTGCTATTTTTAAACAATTTCTTCAATTCTTTTTCTATTTTCTCTGAATTTAACTATTTATTTCACTTTTCAAATGTTTTAAAAAAATAATTTTATTTCAAATTTTGTTTTAGAATATTTTTAAAATGAAGTAAACAATTTTCCAAAGTCAATGGTGATTTATTTGTAATTTCTGGACACTGTTTTGGATTTTTAAGCAATTTCTTTATTCTTTCTATATTTTCTTTAAAATTAATTATTTATTTTCATAAATTTTTACTTGGTTTCGGTTATAAAAGTAAATATCTGATTTCAATTTGGTTTTATTTGAATTAGAGAAATGAAATATGAAAGGTTCTTAAAAGCATTGAAACTTAAGCCTTATTAGTTTCCAAACTCTTCATTTTCTTTAACTCCTCATTTATTTTCTTTAGCCTTGTAATATTCTTTGCAAAGCCATGTATTCCATTTAATTTTCATGAAAAAAACATTCTCATCTCATTTAATTCATGACCTGAGAGAATTTGGTAAAGGCTTCACTTCCTTTTTCTACTTTTTTCCTTACTTTTCTGTTAATTTTGCATTGTTTTCTCATGCTATTTGATAGGCCTCCCCTCCATAGCCATAGACACCACCTCCTAAACTTCTTTCCTACCATCACCAGCACCTGTACTCCAGGACATGACCATAGCCGAGCCCACCATGGTGACCAAGCCCCTCGAAAATGCAATCAAAGGTCTAAAAACATGTTATTTGACCACTACTTGCTCGTCCACTTCAACCACCACCCTAATCACCATCTTAGGCCGCTAACACTCCTCTGACCTGACCACCACACACACATTTCCTCCACTGACCAATCATGGTGCACCCAGGCCGAGCCATAACCCCAAGGTCAAGCCTTTGTTTTGACCAAAAATTACACTATTTGCCTTTAAACTCTTCACCTTCATACTTTGTAACCTCCACTACATTTTGACCTTAGGCCGTGCGTTCCTAGGCCTGTACCCAAGCCAAAACTTGTTCAAAACAGAGCCAAACACATCCCTAGGCCATGCCAAATAGTAGAGAAGGCAAGGCAAAAGACTGTGTATTCATATCTCCTTTTATTTCAAAGTTGTTTAAATTGAATGTTGTATTGAATTTTAAATTTATTTGGTTTTGTTTTGGGTTGTAACACAAGATCTATAGCTTGGATCTTGCTCTCTACTCAAGTCCGTAGTCTTATCAATTTTCTTTTGATTCCGTATGTTATTGGTTTTGCAATCCCCAGCATTTAGGGGTGAGTAAAGATCACAAGACATTTATATTTATGCAGTTGTGAAACAACAACAACTGAATGTGTAGAAAAATATATGATGCTATAACTGCCTGGGAATATTTATATATATGTTGTTAAACCTGTTAAATTACATATCATCTCACTTGTTACATGTCATATCACCTGTTACTACTGTATATTGTAAACTGTTCATTTATATCTGTTTATCACACTGCAAGTTCACTGTAGATTAGGTTCACTATGGGTTGAATTGATACATACCCTAACGGACTTTAGAATAAGGAAAAATCATTATGGGCTGAAATGATAGGACTGAATGGTTTTTAATTATTTATTTTTGACTTGGGACTACGGGTTTGAAATGATAGAACCTGGATTTTTATTTTTAAACTGCGGGTTGAAATGATATATATCCGTATCACTTGACATAGGTTAGAAAACTATATATAGGCCCATAGTTATTTTTAAAAATTTTCTGGAACTTTTAATTAATTTAAAAGTGTATATATATGAAAATTTGACTTAAATTGGATTTTAATTAATATTAAATATAGAAATTTGGAATTTTCTATAAGTTAAAATGCTGGAAAAATGAATAGTTACATTGAATTTTGAAATATAACTTATGTGGAAAAATGGGAATTTTAGTTAAATAAATTAAGTTATATAAATGAGAATGGAATTTAATTTAATTTGAAAATGGGAAAAATTTAGTGTTAAGTTGTTTATTTAAAAATGTGAAAAACTGGAAATTTTACACTTGAATTAATTAAAGGAATTTGTTGAAATTTGATTTAATTATAAGGAATTTATTTTGATAAAAACAATATGTTTAACGATATGTTAATGAACATTTTTAATGTTAAATTATGATTTTTAAAATGTTTAAAAAGTTTAAAATGAAGTTTATTATTTGCTGGAAATACACTAAAATCTAAAAATCACTTTTAATAGCATTCGGAAATGCTATGGTTTCTGAATTGGACAAAAATTGAGTAAAAAGAGCTATTACAGCATTTCTGAAATGCTGTCGTTGATGTAGTTGAACTTATGAGCTAAAATTGAACTCAGGTCTATTATAGCATTTCTGTAAAATGCTGTAGTGGTCTGCAGTCTTTGCTGAAATCAAATAAAACCTTTGATTTGAAATCTGAGCTACCGCAACATTTCTGGAAATGCTGCCTTTGCTGTTTGAAACTAAAATTTAACTAAACTGAGTTTTAACAGCAGTTTTAAGTGCGGTCTTCGCTGAGTCAATATGTTTCAAGTATAACTTATAACAGTTTTTTTTCTAAATGTTGTAAAAGGCTAGAATTTTAATAATTATAGATTTTGACTTAGTAAACGAACTCCGAATGACTTGAAACTTTGAAATTTGAATACTTGAATTGAAAGAATAATAACTTCACTTTTAAATGATTTAAATGAATGAAATAAACTGGAAAATGAATCATTTGAAAAGATGATTTGAATTGAAATAAATGAATGTTATCTTTGAACATTAAAAGGGTATTAAGTTTGATATTCGAATTTGAATTTAAATAATGATTTAAAAGAGAAGTTTTGAAAGGATATGATATTTTGAAATATTGAAATTATTTGGAAATGATTTAATCTTTATTTGATAAAGAATTGGGTTCTGAAATGATATTTTATTTTGAAGTATAAAGTATTATTTTTTTTTTTTTAAAAAAGTCATAACCACGGGGTTATAATAACGATTGGTCGGCAAAGAGACCAGGATCAGATATGGACATACTTTCTGCCGATACCCAAAACCACTTTGACAACTTTGTACGTGGTGGATATTCTAGAATGAAGTAGGATGGTTGCGACGTTCTTGTGGTATGTTACATGGACCCAACTCTCGTGAGTTGGCATAAGGTGGCTAAAACAGGAGCGGTCTCGGGCCAGTTGAGGTCGCATCTCGTAGCGGACGCATTTCTTCGATACTACTCTATTACTTGTGATTGTTTTTGGCCACCCTCCGATTTTGGGAATGTGTTCCACGGTGGGCGTATGTGGCTGCTGCGTTACCACCAGCCTGAGTGTCGTAATTGGTATATCTACCCTGGCATTGCCTTGTGTGCTGTGTCACCTACCATATCGAGCCTTTACTACGAGTTTCTATTTGTGTCGTACTTATGAGTCTCCCGATCAGGAGATATGCAGGTACTGCATGGACTACTGGCATTATTTGTGTTAAGGTGGAAAATGTAAAGCCTTAATACTATTTAAAATTATGTTTATTTTACTGTTAGACATTATTATAATAGCGCAATATACTATATAGTAAATAGTTTAACGGATCCTTAAAGGATGGGCGGTCCTAAGTATCTTCTAAGTTATTTGTACCTTTACTATAGTTCACTTGTGTTGGTTTACATTGGATAAGTATATATGTCCTGAATCGAGTGTTTGTGTTTTTTACGCTTGGGTCAGCCTGAGTTTATTCATAGATTTGGATTTCCACTCTTTGGAGGTCTGGAATCGCTGGAGATTTATCAGTCTATCAAGTTATCTATATTTTAGTTCTGTTGTCAGCGTTGTATTAGTGGACATCTTTGTATTTGGGATTTGATGTCGTATTTACCTTCAGACAGATATTATGTATTTGTATTTGGTTTTGAGACTTTGTGAAAGTAGCTTCATGAACTACTATGGTATTTATTTTCCGCTGTGAGATATTCTGACGTTCAGTGTCTGTGATTTTGTGATTTGATTTTCATTTGTTATGAATTTTTATTACAATTTGTTATTTTGTACTATTCAAGTCCGACATGTGTGGATTATTGTCGATTTGAATAGTGGAAAATAATGGGTCGTTACAGCTGGTATCATAGCTTTGGTTTTTAGGCAAACCTTAGCCTGCGGAGCAAAAAAAAAAACTCATTAGAGATAGGGTAGAAATATCTTAAAATGAGTGAAATCAACTTCAGAATCATTTCTTTGTGAGAGAACGTATTTTCAAAGTATAAAATGATTTTCAAATGATTTTCAAACGATTTTTCGAAGATTATTTTGATATAAATTTTTTATTGTTCTAAAAGCAATTTTTTGTAAGCTTCTTTCCTTTCGTATCTAACTTGTTAGAAATTTCTGTAATTAGGGTGTTCATCCAAGTGAATTTATCTTGTCTTGTCTTATCTTTATCTTATCTCGACCTTTGTCCTAATATTCATTCTTGAATTTTAAGGATGAATCGTAGAAATGCTAGAGGTCAGGGTCGTGGTGTGCCCTAGTTCCAGCCCAAGCTCCTATCCGTTTCACCGTTCTTTGCAAAGAATTTACCCAGATTGGAGTAACCAAGTTCACTGGTTCTGATTCTATCATTGAGGCACGGTAATGGCTGAGGAGTATCGAGAGGATATTTGCTGGTCTTGAGATTACTGATGCCCAGAAGCGTTAGTTAGCCGCATGGCAGTTGTAGGAGGCTGCCCAAGATTGGTGGGAGTCGGTTAGGCTAATACCATTGAGCCTGATCTTACTTGGGAAAAGTTCAGGTTTCTTCTTGTGTTTCTTTGGATTCTGGTTTTCTATTCTTTCATTCGTTGTCTAAGCTTATCTATCATTCTTCTCAGGGAGGCTTTCATTGCTAAGTGGATGCCCAAAGCCGGGAAATCCCAACTTTATAGGGAGTTCATGGATCTCAAGCAGGGAAGCATGTCTTTTTCAAAGTACGAGAGGAAGTTTAACGAACTTTCTAAGTTCGGACCTGGTCTGATAGACACTCCTCTGAAGAAGAACGAGAAGTTTATTGCTGGTGCTCATCCCGAGTACTATAGTCATCTCATTTCTCATGTTCATGGCATTTTTACCCAGCTTATGGATATTGCTCTTGGTTATGAGAACCCTACTTCTAAGAGTCCTGCTTCAGTTGGTGCTCCTTCATATCAGACTTCTTCTGCAAATTCTAAGAAGAGAAGGCTTAGTTTCCTACGGTAGAAGAAGAATTGGCTTAAGAATCTGGGTTTGGGGTCTTCATCATCTGCTCCATCTTAGAGGCAGCCAGTTGACCTTTCTTCCATCACTTGCTTCTAATGGATCAGAGGGAACACTATGCGAATAGTTGTCCTACTAGTGTTGGTGCTACCATTCCTCCACCTGCTCAGTCAGCTATGCATGATCTTTGTCACATCTATCTCCAGCTTGGCCATTTTAGGAAGGATTGCCCTACCCAGCAGAAGGTTAAGCCTTCTGGTATATTTGCTATCACCTTTGCCTCTTCTCCAGCACCTGCTCCTCCAGCTCCTAGTGATGACCAAGGTACTCTCCAGGGTACTTTTTCTTTATTCCAGCATCATGTTCGTGTTCTATTTGATACTGGTCCATCCCACAGTTTTATATCTGTGTATTTGTGTGATAAGTTTGAGCATCTACTTTCTCCCGAGTATGTTTTTGAATCCTTATGTGTTACAAATCCAATTGGGGGTCCCGCAAACCTTAATAGGATTTGTAAACAAGTGAAGCTTCTTTATTCGGATCATTCCTTCAGTGGTGATTTTTATGTTTTGGAATTTGATGCTTTTGATTTGTTGCTTGGTGGTGATTGGCGTAGTAGGCATGATGCTCATATCTCTTGTAAAGCGCGGTCTATTTATCTTGAGGATGATCTGGGTAATTCCTTTGTAATTCAGTGTCGCATGCCTCAGGATTTTGCAGGTAGTTTTATTTATTCTCTAGATTCTGCTTCTGGTGATCTTCATTGACCAATGTGGTCAAACTCTTTCCGGATGTTTTTGGTGAAGTCACTACTTTGCCTCCTAAGCAAGAGATAGATTTCCACATTGATCTTATTCCTAGAGCTTGACTTGTTGTTCTTCCTCCTAGAAGAATGGCACCCCGCGAGAAGGTTGAGTTAGCAAAGCAAATGGAGGACTTCTTCTCCAAAGGTCTGATCAGACCTAGCTATTCAGAATGGGGAGCAGCGGTGGTTTTCGTCACCAATTCGGATGGTTCTTTGAGGATGTGTGTTGACTATAGGGAGCCGAACAAGCTCACTATGAAAAACAGATATCTAATGCCTCGTATCAATGAATGTTTGATCAGCTTTATGGTGCTACTTTTTTCGCTCAGCTTGATCTTGCCACAGGTTTTCACCAGCTTAGAGTTGCTGAGGAAAGCATTCCCAAGACTTCTTTCCGGACTGAAAGTGGGTTCTTTGAATGGTTAGTCATGCCTTTTATTTGACTAATACTCCTGCTTTCTTTGTGGATCTTATGAATCGTATTTTTCGTATTGTGCTTAATAAATTTGTTTTAGTCTTTGTTGATGATATTTTGGTCTTCTCTAAGTCTGAAAAGGAGCATGAGTCACGTTTGAAGTATATTCTACAGACTCTCAGAAATCATCAGTTGAAGGCTAAATTTTCTAATTGCCATTTCTGGAAGGATGAAGTCCGATTCCTTGGGCATATTGTTTCTAGTGATGGAGTTTCTATCGATCCAGTCAAGATCGCTGTGATCAATGTAAGTCTTTCCTTCTTTCTCTTTTCCTTTATCATTTAATTATTCTATCTCTTCTATGGTTTTTATTTTCCCTATTTCTGTTACAGGATTGGGAAACTCCTGAGGCTCCTTCTGAGATTCGTAGTTTTCTGGGCCTTACCGGTTACTATCGGAGATTCATTGAGAATGAAGCTTGGATTTCTGCACCTCTCGCTGCTTTGACTCGTAAGAATGCAAAGTTTATCCGTGATAAGAAGTGTGAAGCTGCATTCGCTGGGTTAAAGAGCAAGCTAACTTCCGCACCAGTTCTTACCATTCCGAACGGAAGTGAAGGATTGACGGTATATAATGATGCTTGTCGTGAGGGATTGGGTGTTGTTCTTATGCATGATGGTAAGGTCATAGCCTATGTCAACCGTCAGTTGAAAACCCATGAAGCTAATTATGAGGCCCATGATTTAGAGTTGCTTGCTGTTGTCTTTGCTTTGAAGTTTTGGAGGCATCATGTGCTTGGAACCAAGTTTGAGCTTTTCACCGATCATCAGTCTCTGAGATATATCTTCACTCAGAAGGATTTGAATCAGAGGCAAGTTCATTGGCTTGAGTTTTTGGCTTTTTACGACCTCGATATTAGCTATACTCTTGGTAAAGCTAATATTGTTGCTGATGCTCTGAGTTGGAAGAAGGCTTTGTTGTGTCAGCTTGGTGTTTCTTCTCCTCTTCTAAATCGTATCAAGGCTAAGCAAGATGAGGATTGGATGCTTAGGTTTTTTAAGGAGAGTGTTTGGAGCAGGGTTGGTCGTAGTAGTGGTAGTAGTGGAGCTCAAATTGATGATAGTGGTACTTTGAGGATTAATGGTAGGATTTGTGTCCCAAATGTAGATGGGTTGGGGCAGGAGTTGCCTCGGGAGAATCATCGATCTAGACTTTCTATTCATCCTGGTGTGTCGAAGATGTATCAGGACATGAAGAGACTTTATTGGTGGAGAGGGATGAAGCGGAATGTCTCTATCTTTGTTAGTCAGTTTGCAACTTGTCAGCAAGTCAAGGCCGATCATCAGAAGACCCCTAATTTGTTGCAGCCCGTAGATATTCCCAACTGGAAGTGGGAACAGGTTTCCATGAATTTCATTGATTGATTGTCGAGGTCTAGGAATGGCAATGAGAGTATCTAGGTTATTGTAGATAGGCTGACCAAATCTGCTCATTTTATTCCAGTCAAGTCTACCCGTTCTGCTTCTAGTTTGTCTGAGATCTACATGAGGGAGATTGTTCGTCTCTGTGGTGTTCCTCTTAGTACTGTTTATGATCGTGATCCCATCTTTACCAGCTAGTTTTGGAAAGCTTTTCAGGAATCTTTGGGTACCATCTGATCTGAGCACTGCTTACTATCCGCACACCGACGGTCAAATGGAAAGAGTGAATCAGATACTCAAAGATCTTCTTCGTGCTTGTATGCTTGATTATGGTGGATCTTGGAAAGATCATTTGCATCTTGTCGAATTCACCTACAATAATAGTTATCTGGTATAATCTTATCTTCTGTTTTAAACTTATCTTAATATTTTATCTATCTCTTTCTATCTTTGAATTCAGGCCAGTATCAAGATGTCTCCATTTGCTGCTTTGTAAGGACGACCTTGTCGATCCCCATCTTGTTGGATTGAATCTGATCATCGTCTTGTTCTTGGTCCTGATATTATTTTGAAAGCTTCTAAGAGAGTTGAGGAGATTAAGAGAAGGTTGGGGGTTGCTCAGGATAGGCAGAAGAAGTATGCTGATAGGCATAGGCGGAAGCTTGAGTTTGCTGTTGGTGATCTGGTTTTCATTAGCGTCTCTTCCTTAAGGAATGTTCTTCGCTTTGGTCGTAGAGGGAAGCTTTCTCCTAGGTTCATTGGTCCTTCCGTACTATGGAAAGAGTTGGTTTCTTGGCTTATCGTCTGGAGTTACCTGAGAAGCTTTCTGGAGTGCATGATGTATTCCACGTCTCACATCTTCGTCGGTATCTCCATGACCCATCTTTGTTTGTTCAGCCTTCTACTCTTGACAGCTTGGATATTAAGCCTAATCTTACTGTCGAGAGGAAGCCAATTCGTATTGTCGATAGAGGTACGAAGCAGCTAAGAAGGAAATCTATTAGTCTGGTCAAAGTAAAGTGGAACTCTGATGATCGTGATTGTACTTGGGAGACGGAGGAGAGAATTCATGCTTTGAATCTGGAATTGTTTATTCCATGTACTATTTTGTTTTTCTATCTTGTTTTTCTTACTTCCTTGTTTCCGTTCTTTTCGAGGACGAAAAGGTTTGAGTGGGGGAGAGTGTAACAAACCAATATTTTTTTGACATTAATTTTATTTGATTTTATTTCACTTTGAAAATGTTTTAGAAGTCATTTTACTTAAAATTTTGTTTAAAATATTTATAAAATTGAAGTAATAATTTTTCTAGAGTCAATGGTAATTTATTTGGAATTTTCTTGTCATGTCTACTATTTTTAAACAACTTCTTCAATTCTTTTGCTATTTTCTCTGAATTTAATTATTTACTTCACTTTTAAAATGTTTATAAAAAATATATATATCAAATTTTGTTTTAGAATATTTTTAAAATGAAGTAAACAATTTTCCAAAGTCAATGGTGATTTATTTGTAATTTCTGGACACTGTTTTGGATTTTTAACAAATTTCTTTTATTCTTTTTATATTTTCTTTAAAATTAATTATTTTTTTTCATAAATTTTTACTTGGTTTCGGTTTATAAAAGTAAATTTCTGATTTTCATTTGTTTTTGTTTGAATTAGAGAAATGAAATATGAAAGGTTTTTAAAAGCTTTGAAACTTAAGCCGTTTTAATTTCCAAACTCTTCATTTTCTTTAACTCCTCATTTATTTTATTTAGCCGTGTAATATTCTTTGGTAAAGCCGTGTATTCCATTTTATTTTCACGAAAAAAACATTCTCATCTCATTTCATTCACGGCTTGAAAGAATTTGGTAATGGCTTCACTTCCTTTTTCTACTTTTTTCCTTACTTTTCTATGAATTTTGCCTTGTTTTCTCATGCTATTTGATAGGCCTCTCCTCCATAGCCATGCCACCACCTCCTACACTTCTTCCCTACCATCACCACCACCTGTACTCTAGGCCATGACCATAGCAGAGCCCTCCATGGTGAAAAAACCCCTCAAAAATGGAACCAAAGGCCTAAAAACATGTTTTTTGACCACTACTTGCTCATCCACTTGAACCACCACCCTAATCACCAACATAGGCCACCACCACTCCTCTGACCTGACCAGCATACAACCATTTCCACCACTGACCAGTCATGGTGCACCCAGGCCGAGCCATAACCCCAAGGTCGAGCCTTTGTTTTGACAAAAATTACACTATTTGCCTTTAAACTCTTCACCTTCAAGCTTTGTAACCTCCACTACATTTTGACCTTAGGCCATGCATTCCTAGGCTTGTACTTGTGCCAAAACTTGTTCAAACCAAAGCCAAACACATCCCTAGGCTGTACCAAATAGTAGAGTAGGCAAGGCAAAAGATTGTGTATTCATATCTCCTTTTATTTCAATGTTGTTTAAATTGAATGTTGTATTGAATTTAAATTTATTTGGTTTTGTTTTGATTTGTAACACAAGATATATAGCTTGGATCTCGCTCTCCACTCAAGTACATAGTCTTGTCAGTTTGCTTTTGATTCCGTGTGTTATTGGTTTTGCAATCTCTAGCATTTAGAGGTGAGTAAAGCTCACACGACATTTATACTTATGTAGTTGTGAAACAACAACAACTGAATGTGTAGAAAAATATATGATGCTATAACTGCCTGTGAATATTTATATATATGTTGTTAAACCTGTTAAATTACATATCATCTCACATGTTACATGTCATATCACCTGTTACTGTTGTATATTGTAAACTGTTCATTTATATATGTTTATCACACTGCAAGTTCCCTATAGATTAGGTTCACTATGGGTTGAAATGATACATACCCAAACGGACATTAGAATAAGAAAAAATCATTATGGGATGAAATGATCTGAATGGTTTTTAATTATTTATTTTTGACTTGGGACTGCGGGTTTGAAATGATAGAACTTGGATTTTTATTTGTAAACTGCGGGTTGAAATGATATATATATCTGTATCACTTGACCTAGGTTAGAAAACTATATATAGGCCCATGGTTATTTTTATAAATTTTCTGGAATTTTTAAGTAATTTTAAAAGTGTATATATATGAAAATTTGATTTAAATTGGATTTCCTTAATATTAAATGTAGAAATTTGGAATTTTCTATAAGTTAAAATGTTAGAAAAATGAATAGTTACATTGAATTTTGAAATATAGCTTAAGTGGAAAAATTGGAATTTTGGTTAAATAAATTAAGTTATATAAATGAGAATGGAAATTTAATTTTATTTGAAAATGGTAAAATTTTAAGTGTTAAGTTGTTTATTTAAAAATGTAAAGAATTGGAAATTTTACACTTGAATTTATTAAAGGAATTTGTTGAATTTGATTTAATTATAAGGAATTTATTTTGATAAAAACAATATGTTTAATGATATGTCAATGAACATTTTTAATGTTAAATTATGATTTTTAAAATGTTTAAAATTTTTAAAATGAAGTTTATTATTTACTGGAAATACACTAAAAATCTAAAAATCACTTTTAATAGCATTCAGAAATGCTATGGTTTCTGAATTGGACAAAAATTGAGTAAAAAGAGCAATTACAGCATTTCTGAAATGCTGTAGTTGATGTAGTTGATGTAGTTGAACTTATAAGCTAAAATTGAACTCAGGTCTACTATAGCATTTCTATAAAACGCTGTAATGGTGTGCAGTCTTTGCTGAAATCAAATAAAACTTTTGATTTGAAATCTGAGCTACCGCAGCATTTCTGGAAATGCTGCCTTTGCTGTTTTAAAGTAAAATTTAACTACAACTGAGTTTTAACAGCAGTTTTAGGTGCTGTCTTTGCTGTATCAAAAGATTTCAAGTATAACTTATAAAAAAAAATTTCTAAATGCCGTGAAAGGCTAGAATTTTAATAATTATTGGTTTTGACTTAGTAAACGAACTCCGAATGACTTGAAAATTTGAAATTTGAATACTTGACTTGAAAGAATAATAACTTCATTCATTTAAATGATTTAAATGAATGAAATAAATTGGAAAATGAATTATTTTAAAAGATGATTTGAATTGAAATAAATAAATGTTATCTTTGAACTTTAAAAGGGTATTAAGTTTGATATTTGAATTTGAATTTAAGTAATGATTTAAAAGTGAAGTTTTGAAAGGATATGATATTTTGAAATATTGAAATGATTTGAAAATGATTTAATCTTTATTTGATAAAGAATTGGGTTTTGAAATGATATTTTATTTTGAAGTATAAAGTATTATTTTTTTAGAAAAAAAGTTATAACCACGGGTTATAATAACGATTGGTTGGCAAAGAGACCAGGATAGGATAGGGACATACTCTCTGTCGATACCAAAAACCACTTTGACAAATGTGTACGTGGTGGAGATTGTAGATTGTAGTAGGATGGTGGCGACGTTCTTGTGGTATGTTACGTGGACCCAATCCCATGAGTTGGCATAAGGTGGCTAAAACAGGAGTGGTCTTGGGCCAGTTGAGGTCGCATCTCATAGCGGACGCATTTCTTCAATGCTATTCTATTACTTGTGATTGTTTGATGGCTACCCTTCGATTTCAAGAATGTGTTCCATGGTGGGCGTATGTGGCTGCTGCGTCACCACCAACTCGAGTGTCGTAATTGGTATATCTGCCCTGGCATTACCTTGTGTGCCGTGTCAGCTACCGTATCGAGCCTTTACTACGAGTTTCTATTTATTTCGTACCTATGCAGTATCTTCTCATAGTTTCCTGATCAGGAGATATGCAGGTACTGTATATACTACTGGCATTATTTGTGTTAAGGTGGAAAATGTAAAGTCTTAACGCTATTTAGAAGTATGTTTATTTTACTGTTAGACATTATTATAATAGCGCAATATACTATATAGTAAATAGTTTAACGGATCCTTAGAGGATGGGCGGTCCCAAGCATCTTCTAAGTTATTTGTACCTTTACTACAGTTCACTGGAGTTGGTTTACATTGGATAAATACATATGTCCTGACTCGAGTGTTTGTGTTTTTTACGTTTGGGTCAGCCTGAGTTTATTCAGAGATTTGGATTTCTAATCTTTGGAGGTCTGGAATCGCTGGAGATTTATCAGCCTATCTAGTTATCTATATTTCAGTTCTGTTGTTCTGTTGTCAGCTTTGTATTAGTGGACTTTTTTGTATTTGGGATTTGATTTCGTATTTACTTTCAGGCAGATATTATGTATTTTGTATTTGGTTTTCAGACTTTGTGATAGTAGCTTCATGAACTATGATGGTATTTATTTTCCGCTGCGAGATATTCTAATGTTCCGTGTCTGTGATTTGATTTTCATTTTCTCTAAATTTTTATTAAATCTATTATTTTGTACTATTCAAGTCCAACATCTGTGGATTATTGTCGATTTGAATAGAGGAAAATAATGAGTCGTTACAATGTAATTAGAGAATGATTAATCAAGGATGATTAATCTAGATGAATAATTAAGGGATGATTAATTAATTGAATAGAATAAATTAATGTTAAATAAGCAAGATTTATAAGTAATAAAGTAATTAATTTAATTCATTGATAGTTAATTAAATTAATCAGAAATGGTATGACTAATTTATCTTGCTTAGGAATGATTAAATGATATTTGAATGCCTTGGATTATTTGGTATTCCTGGTATGTGATTGTAATGTTTTGTTAAATAAAATATTTTTGTAATATGATACGCTGGGTTGAGCAAAGATAATGTGGTTATTTATGATGAATTGCTGTGTATAAGTGACATCCAGTATTCAAAATTTAATGACTTAAATAATTGGGATAGGATGGCATTAGATTCGAAGAGACCGGAGTTGGGTATTAATTAATACTCAAAACAACTTCGATTCTTATGGATTGATATGTGAAATCAATAGGCTCGAAGGAAATGATTTAAGTGAATTGGACCATTTAATCTAAGTTTTGGGTACTTAGAAATTGATTTGTGAAATAAAGTGATGTCTATAACAACCTGTGAAGTTGTAAATTGATACGAGTTATCTCGGGTTTTATGTAAGTTTTATGCTCTTGTATTCCATGTTAGATGGGTTTACTCACACTGGTTTCCAGCCTGACCGGGGTGTTACTTTGATGTAATTTTCGGGTCAGACTGAGTATTAAATATTTTCAGGTAAGGACGTTCTAGAGCTTAGGAGACGAGCTGGATGACAGGAACGTATGGAGTGTTCCCGCTGTATTACACTGTTGCGTATATTTGGAGCATGTTGATTGTATCTGTCCAGTGTTTGTATATATGTTGTAACTCTGATGTATTAAAGTGAAATTTGACAAGTACAGTTTTCCTTTGTATAACTGTTATTATTTGTGATTATATTTTATCCGCTGCGAATGTGAAGTATTGGTGTTTTTGTTTCTTCTTTTTCTTCTATCTCTTTTCTTCTTTTCCTAACTATCTAGAATTTTCGGGATCGAAAATTCCGGGTCGTTACACGAATGTCGTACAATGGACCAATCAATATTTTGTATGTCTTTAATGTAAAAGATCTAGCTTTCTTCAGATACAAGAAAGACGGGCTCATCATATTCTCCATTGCTACTTTGAAGCTTCTTTAGATTTACCATTGATAAATTAGAGTCTAGACAAATCTTACACCCATGTGTTTTGTCGGCGATATATACCAAGTCGTAATAGAATACCATATGTTGAAAATCATAATAATTAACCTCAATGATCTGCTAGATAATACCATACCAAGTAGTATCATCATCCATATGATTTAAATCTTTTGCACTTGCGATAAACGTTTAATTGCATCCATGCAAACACCACTATTTTGTGTTGAATGAGCGTTGTCATAGTTTTGGGGGGAAAATACTTAGCCATTGATCCTACATTTGAGATGAATTTTGGCTTCCAGTTGGCCAACATAATACCATAACAGTGAATTCATACATTTTTCTTCCATTAACTGTTAAAACCATTAAAATGCATTAAATAGAAGTCGTATTTTTATAAGCAAACTGTTCTTTTGTAAAGCCTAACAAACCTTATTGTGTAACCAATCAATGAATTCAAATTGTACTAACTTATGCCTTTGTTTGAAGTCTTTTTTATGTTATGGTGAGCATCTTCCGATGATAATTGATACTCTCTACAAAGTAAACATGTTATATATTAAGTGAATAGAAAGTTACTTAATAATTTGTAAAAAATACAAATCTATAATAATCATCTAGATCTAGTATTTCCATTCTAGAAAGTATCACACCTTCGAATTTGTATGCGCTATACGCCACTTAGCTTGATAGTTTTACCTTCGATAATAGAACATTCGTATGTATCTTTACCATTCTTATCCAAGAATGGTGCTTGTTTAGAGCTATGATTACCAGCATGTGGATTTGGCATATGCTCCATTGCATACCAAATAGATTCTGAAACAATTTATGCTTCGAAAATCAACCCTTCAATATATCGTTTATTACTTGATATGCCCTTACACTCCTTCATAGCTCTAAGAAAACCTAAAACGATACATGTTTTTATGTTATCGGTGAAAATAAATTCATATAATAATTATTAAAAAGAATGTCTCACCTTTCAAATAGATACATCCACACATAATTAACTAGTCCGTAGAGTAGTGCTTGATCAGCTAAATGCACCAATAGATGTATACTTATATCAAAAAAATGAGCAGGAATATAATGGACCAACACAAATAATTCCTTAGCAATTATATCTTTAGTGGCTTGGACATGCTCATGAATCAAAACGTTAAAACAAATAATATTAAAGTACAAGCATATTTGTAAAAATGCGTGCTTCAACTCGCGAAACTTTGGAAGTGCATGTTGAACCATGAAAGGCAGAAAATGTTAGATAGTAATATGATAATCATATGACTATCTACTATTCAAACTAGGTGGTTGAATACTTACTTAATTGACGAATTTAGTTCCAAAGCATGACGAAATTTTTACGTCTTTTAGAACTTGACAACATTGGATCGTGTAAGCTTTATCGAATGCAAATTTAGAGGATTGTTTGGTTCTATTGAATAAAAAACTAATAAAATGCTCTGCCACATTCTTCTCAGTATGCATCACGTCTATTGTATGTCGCACTTTATGACCACTCCAATACTCTAAGGAAAAAAATCGACTTTTTATACCATGTTAGTCTTACACAATCGTCATTCTCATTTACAAGATGTTATTCATCATGATCAACATCATCTCCCGTACATTCTTTTTCCTAATCGATTTACCAAGTCTATATTTGTTATGAGCAATCTTCTCTTTTGTATTTGATATGAACAATCTTCTCCAAAAGAGTCGATCATGCCAGTCATGTTGGAAGTTCCTTATACTCTATATCTTTACACCTCCATGTTTTGGTGCTCTACACGGATGACCATTCTGTAGAAATCTTCTATACTCTATATAAACAATCTTATTACCAAAATGTTCCAGCTTGGTCTCTATAGCACAAATAGGGCATGCTTTATAACCATGAGCCACACAACCTAATAGATTCCCTAATGCAGGTAGATCATGAATTCCCCACAATAGCATGGTCTCAATGCAAAATACTCTTTCTTGTTCATATCAAATGAAAGCACTCCTATCATCCAAAGTTGTTTCAACTCATCCACAAGGGGTTCCAAATATACATCAATATCTTGACTTAGTGCTTTAGGTCCAGGAATTGATGAACATAACATTTGAAATTCTGATTTCATGCATAATGAAGGAGATAAGTTGTATGGAACAATATACATTGGCCAACATCTATAATTTTTTGACTGAATTGCATTAGGATTAGACTCATCGGTAGAAATTCCTAGCCAAACATTTCGAGTATTATTAGCAAACTATAGCCACTTATTCTTAATCGATCTCCATTCGGCTTAGTTGATAGGTTGACGCATGGAATTCCATTAAGTTTTTTCTTCACTATGTCGTAACATTTTTCGAGCTATCCATCGTATAGTATAAAGTCTAGTTAATCTAGGTGTTATTGGAAAATATTTTAAAACTTTTCTTGGTTGTTTTGTAATTTTTACAATTTCACCTTCATCTTTAACTTCAAATCTCGCTGTATGACAATGAGGACATTCAATGGCATCTTTATTCTCCTTCAGAAACAATATGCAACAATTTTTTCAAGCATGTATGAACTCTACATTCATTCTCAAATCCTTTAGCATTTATTTGATTGGGGGGTATTTATCTAGAGTGTATTTTCCTTCGGAAGACACTTTTTCAATCTCTTCAACAACTCGGTCACATTATTTCCTGACCAATTGATTTTTTTTCAAATTATTTAGCTCTATAAGGACACTTAACATTGTAAGACCGTCTTCACAAGAAGAATATAGTTTTTCATTTACTTTTTTTTGTACTCAGTGTACTTTCTTCCCTGATAACCATCACCAATATCATGTATTCTACCATACACACCACATGCATTGTCAACAAGGTTTCTAAGAGCACCGTCAACATGGTTTTCCTCTCGAATTTGATGAGAAATGCAAGCCTCATTGGTGGTAACATTTGGTACTATTGCATCTATGTCACCCCCCTCACCGTGAGAAAACCACTCATCATATATCGGATCCATACTGTAAATGATCAAGTGTTTCTCGACTGCTTTAAAGGATAGTTTTTTGAATTTCTACACTGTTTGCAGGGACAATTGCACATTTCAAAATCAAGCGGTGAATGATGTTTTGTGAAGCTTATATAATGTCGAACCGCTTGTATGTACTCATTGATGTTCCTGCGTCAACATCTAATCCACTCTCTCAAAGTTGGTAATGACATTAGCCAGAACTTCTATCTCTTCTTATCAATTCATTACACACAAAAAAATGAACTTGTGTAAATATAATAATAACATTGCAAAAATAAAATAGTAAATGGATGGTTGACTAAAATATAAATTTAACATGCGTGCATCATAATATTACTTTTTTCCCTTTTGTTTTTTTGGTTGAATATGAAAAAAGCGGACATATATAGTTGAACCATAATGTGATTTTTCTTAGACAATGATACACTTCCTGTGTATCATTACAAATGTAGGAGTAATGTCAATTCTGGTGTTATGATATCAATGAAAGAAAAATAAATCTACTCAACGACAAAATAAATAATTAAATGTTCAAGATAAAATTTTCAATGTTCAGGATTAAATTCTGACTTGATGAAATTAGAATATATGTTCAATTAATTGAAATGTACCTCTCCTAAGGTGTTAAACAAGAAAAATATTCATATTCATGAAGTTGGTCTTAATGATGGTGCAAAAAATTAATCAAAACAATGATAGATATGGACCGTTTGTAGATTAATGGACTTACGAGAAAATGTTATAAGTTTAGACAGTTGAAAAGAAAAGAAAGAAGAAATAGAAAAATCCTATAATTAAAAGTACAAAGATTGCGGCATGTTTTCATAAATTGTATGCATTGTGATTCATTGGTTAATGGAGTACAAACTACAAAATAATACCTAAAAGGAAAAAATATTTGACTATAACAAGCATAAAGACAAAGACAAAAGAAATAGAAAAAGAAAAAAATTGTTTAAACAATAAAAGTGCATTCAGATAGATTAAGACGATGTAAAACCATCTCAAGGTAATCAACTAAAACTGCAACGGTAAAATAAGTAACAAGATATTGAAATTTGTGTATTTGAAGTAAATTCATCAAAATCAAATGACAAAAGAGTAAAAACATACCTGAGGAGCATTAAAGCAGAACTTGCTAAATCATTCAAACAACAAACATAGAAAGGTTTGAAGTATATGAGCATAACTTGGTTTACTTTTAAGACATTCAAACCTTTCTACTCTGACTTAGACATCACTACAGTTGGGATCAGGTATGCAATTGTTATTTGTTTATTTGGCTACCATTTGTTGTAGAAAATATTTATTTTCTTAGTTTAACTCCTTCTTTCTCCTTAACTCAGTTTCCATATTTACATGTATTTTCTTCCCTCATATGAACCGTTTTATTTGTTAATTTCTTTAGAAGCTAATTAAAAACATAGGACATGTACGAATATGAATTGTCCTAAATTCAATTATATTATAAAATCAAGCATAAATTGCATATTAGTACTAATTTAATTACTTGAAACAAGAAAAAAAAAGGAAACTTTAATCTACTTTCAATTAGTGGCACTCTTTTATTCAATTTATTTCCTATTTCAATACAGTGGAAGTTAGCCACAAGGGCCTCTTTAGAAGATGCAATTAGTTTCTAGGACACACAACTGAAATAATTACTTTTAGGGAAAAAAATGCAAAATAAGTAGTTTCTACGGCATAAATACCTATGAAATTATGTCCTTGAAAATAATTGGACTGCTGACTTTGTCCTTAGAAGTAATTAATCTGCTGACTTTGGCCTTGAAATTAATTTCTGTGGATGTATGTCGTATAAACTAATTGGAATGCAAAGTTTATTCTTCTATGAAATGCCCCAAAAATATACTTCCAATTAGTGGCACCTTTTTAACATACTTATATTCAATAGTCCTAAAAAAAAGGAAACATTAGTCAATTCTTTTCAATACAAAGAAAAAAGGAAGTTAGACTTTTTTCACTGACATGTTAAATTTTTAGCAAAGTAGCAATTAACTAGGTTGTCTACCGATATTTTTGATTGTTTAGATAAGGAATTAATTAGGAGCAATATATGCAGGAGTCATCACCAATTTATTTGTAATATTTTGTTGGTGCAATTATAAATTAATAATTTGCCAAATCTATTTGTCAACAATAGTTAATTATGACATCATGAGAATTTATTTGCTTATACCAACTTTCTTTGTCCAATTACATAAACATACGCTAGTTTATTATATAGTATCTTCCAACAATATACTTTTTTTCTCATCTTATTGTTTTAATTTTCAACAGCATCGGTTTTTCTTTTTTTCATAGTAGGAAATCTGATCTGAGATATTACTTTCCCTACAAATTATCCCTATACCCCTTTCCCAGTAAACTTTTGATTGTCGTGTCATTGATATGACAGCTAGCTTACTTTCAAAACTTTACATGAAACGTGCTATCATAAATTGAAATAATGGTTGAAGTTTTTGTAGGGCTGTCATATTTGCTAATATAAGAAATATTTAAATGAAATTTATACGAAAATATTTAATTTACTGGTTTTAGAATACCAATTTGAAAATATAAGAAATAAAGAACTCATTTGGAACACCATACCTCAATATATTCTACTATATTTTGTGAGTGTCTACCCAAAAGTCCTGGGTATATAACTTGACCATATCTCTTCAATAGCAAGCTATTTTCATAGCTACAAAAAAAACAAGTCACATTTAAATTCATACTAGACTTGTGTTCTTTTATTACAACATAGGTGTTTGCATTTTACTGCCTTTCATTTAGTTGAATCAAGCATGTTACAAGCATCACATTATGTAAAATAACCTTGGAAATCGATATACATTTTAGACCACACTTTGCATAATATAACTACACATCATGTATTGTTATTAAACTAATAACTATGTGATGAAAATAGCATCTAAATATTATGGTTCAAAACTAAACATGAGGACCATTAAGGGAAATTCTATTTATACACCAAAAATGGCCTAAGATACACCATTATTTTGTTAAAAAATCTATGACTATGTTACCTTCTGAATTTCATTTTACACTTTTTTGTAAAACCCGTCTAATTAAAACATTATTGATTACATTCATACTGTTTTGATGATGTCATTAAAACCTAAAATGTCAATTAAGATAAATTTCACAACTAACTACTTTAATTCACAAGTGTTCAAATTTTTCCTTCTAAAATTAGAACCGATTTCGATGAAATTAAGAATTTCAAAAAAAAAAATTAAATAATTTACAATATTAATGCCAAAAATTTAAATTTATTGGGTTGAATTTTAACTAAATTATTTGGTAGGAATCCCAGTTTTTTTAAAATAAGTTTCAAGGTTTAAGAAGGAAAGATACAAAGATGTAAAAAGGGTAACTTTGTAAAAGTTATGGTGTATATAAAGTAATTTTTGGTGTGTGCTAGTTTCTTATATTTTCTTGTGTATGTTAAGAGATTACGAGTGTATGAATAGAATTAGCTTATCTTTAATGTTTCTACTTTATAGTTAAAAATATTCCATCGTCATAACAAGAAATAAAGGACAAAACATGAAACTGAAATACCTAATCATATATTCTTACTTTAAACCTGCAAGAGCTTGGTATATTACACTATAGTACATAAGTACAAATTGTTTAGGGAATTATTTTATGAAGAGGGAGCAAGTATATTAGTCCCACATCGGGGAGAGTTGTTTCAATATTTAAGTATATACGTGAAGCATCACATGTTCAATTAATTGAAATGACTAAAGGAGAAGGGAAAGCAATTGGAAGATTACTTGGTTATCTCAGAAGGACCAAAAATCTAGCACTTGTTTATAATCAGTTTCTAAGTGTATTAGAAGGATACACTGAAGCAAGTTGGATAACTAGCGCTAGTTATAATATATCTACTTCGGGTAGATTTTCACATTAGGTGGAGGTGCTATTTCTTGGGCATCTAAGAAACAAACTTGCATTTTCCACTCCACGATGGAATCAGAATTTATAGCATTTGCTGCAGCAAGAAGAGAGACAGAGTGGCTAGGAAATATTTTTTTGGATCGATATCAAAATATAGCCAAAACCCAATGCCAACTATATCTCAACATTGCGATATCAGGCAACCATGTCTCGAGCATACCATAATGTATACAATGGAAAATCAAGAGATATAAGCCTTAGTCATGAATATGTTAGACAAATAATAAATGATGGAATAATTACTATTGTCTATATAACATCAAGTGATAATTTGGCAGATCCATTCACAAAAGCTTTGACTAGAGAAATGATAAGGACCATGTGATGACCCGGAATTTTGTCAATAGCAATTTGTTCGTTTATAATAATTTGAATTGGCAATATTGGTTTGATAATTTTCTTTTATAATTATTTAATTTGGAAAAAAATTTATCTTTACAAAACTAATTAAAGTATGTTTTCTAATATATATATATATATATATATATATATATATATATATATATGTAAGCATGTATGTATGTATTGTGATTTGAAGTTATGTTTTAAAATGCAATGTAATAATTTTCAAAGCTATTAAAAAGTATAATAGCTTTAGTTAAAATAAGATTTTATTAAAGGATAAATTCTATATTTTCAAAACATAAGATGAACATTTTTTTATTTAAATATATGATAGCTTAAAAAGGATTTAATAAAAGGGTTTATTTTTCTTCTTTTCAATTATACATGAAATAAATATGGTTTGTATGTATATATAGATTTAATAAAATAGGATTTAAGTAAAAAGATTTAAAAAAAATCTTTTATACTTGAAATAAAACATAGCTTGTATATATTTGTAGTTTAAAAACATAACACATTAAAGTAAATATAAGGACATATATTAATGAAAACATAAACATAAATTTATAAAACAAAAGAAATTAATATAATAAAGATACTAAGTATTTGTAAGATAACAATACATATATTTAACATTTGTAACTTAGTATATCATGCAAATTAACAAGTGGCCTTGATTTCTTTTAATTATATATATATATATATATATATATATATATATATATATATATATATATTGTTTGAAACAAGGTTGTATACAGTAAAACACCTTCTCATTTTCATTTTCTCAAACCTTTTCCTTTCTTTCTTCTATACTAAATAAAAACCAAAACCAAAAGAAAAATCAAAACAAGCAACAACTATCCCAAGTTTCAACCTGAGCAAAGTTCTAAGCACTTCAATTTCAAAGATCAGATTTAAATCAAACTAAGCAAATACAAGATCATCAAAACAAAGTTCCCAAAAAAAAAGAGGAAGTCGTTCTCTGTTTTAATAACTGGTGAGTAAACCTTTTTTTTAAAGCCTTAAATTATTTGATAACTTGATGAATGTGATAATCTTTGAAATTATGATGTGAATTATGTTTTGCATGATTGTTTAAAAATGATTGCATGTATATATATATGATGTTTTTGTGCGCATGTCTGTGTATATACATATGTATACTGATCTGTTTGTGTTACAGGCTAAATCAACCTTAATAAATTCAAATTCTCTTCACATATTCAATGATAGGCTATGATTTCTAAATGAAAGATGATTGTAAGATAGCAATACTATTTTTAAAAATAATTTCAAATGCAAATATTTAGTGAATATTTTGAAAATAAGGAATTACAGTAAAATCTATTTAAATCAGAAAAATTGATGGTTTTAATTTCATGATTTGATTTCATAACATGATTCCTATTGAAAAACGATGTATGTGATGAAGAAATCATGATTTTAAGTGTTGTGATTAATGAGATATCACGGGTTGAAGGGTTTTGGGTTATTCATCAAATTTCGACGATCATCAACGAGTTATTCGTCGTGCTCGATTCTGAAGGAAGTTGGAATATGAGGGAACTTGGGAAAATGATCGGAGCATTTATAATTCACTGTGACGTTGGGTCGGTGTTGATTTAGGGTTAGTCGAGCTATTTTGGTCGATGGTATTATCTAGGAGTTTGCGTCAACATTGGTGCATCGGGATGGACTGGTGATGGAGGAATCGTTCTGTCGTGTCGTGACGCGGCTCTAGGTGGTTCGGTGGAATTTCTGGTGATCAGGATCGTCGTCGGCGAGGTGATTTGTCGTTCAGTTTTGGTTCTAGGTATTGATCCACTAGCTCAATTTTTGATTCCAGACGAGGTAGACGGAGCTGGATAGTTGGGACATTAGCAAGGGTCGTCAGCGACCTGTAGGCGTCGGCGAAGGTGATCGGAACGGCGGTAGTGATCTGTGCACGTGCACAAGTATCTTCTCGTATCTGATGTTGGCTGCATTTCCTGAGACTCGATAAAGATGGAGGGTTGTCTCGAGTTCGAACTCGAGTTTTAGCGAAGGAAAGAAGATCGAGTGTATCACGGATTTTCTCTCGTGTATTCTTGTGGTTGGCTCGGGTTTTGATAGCTTAGGCTTGGATTGTTCTTGTTTTAGATAGCCAAGTTTTAATATGAAAGAAAAACATATACCAAGTTTTGAAATTTTTAAAGAAATCATGACCAAGTTTTAAATTTAAAGAAAGCATGTATCGGGTTTTAAAAGCAATAAGGAAATGAATTTTTAATGCAAATGAAGATAAAAGAAATTGTGAAACAAGTTTTAAAAACAAAGTGAATGTTTTAGAATTTTTAGTAAATGATTTGATCAAGTTTTAAAGCATATGAAAGTAAACTTTAATACTTAATTTTAAAGTGCATTTAAATGAATGAGTTTCCAAAGTAAATTTATTAAACAAGTTTTTTTTAACAAGTTTTAAAGTTGTAATTTGTAAAAGTTAAATGTTTTAAAATTTGTTTTGTTTTAAAGTAATTCTATATTAGGTTAATTATGTAATTTAATTCCTAAATGTTTTTCAAATGAAATTTAAACATGTAATTAAGAAATGATTGAGGTAAACCTTAATTAATCAAAAAGATCTCAATTGATTTTGTATGATAAATCAATTTCAAGCATTTAATTAAATAAGATTTAAATGATTTAATTAAATAGTTAATTAAGGTAAATGATTTATCTTTAATTAATTAAGGTGATTAGTTAAAGGATCATTAATTAGTAATTAAGGCTAATTAATTATGGTATTTAATTAAAAGATAATTACTTAATGTGATTTATTAAAGAATAATTACTTAATGCAATTAATTAAAGAAAATTTAATTAGTGTAAGTAATTAAGGATAATTACTTGATGGAATTAATTAGGATTAATTAATTAGTGTAATTAGTTTAAGATAATTAATTGGTTTAATTAAGTAAGAATATTCACTTAATGTAACTAATTAAGTACAATTACTTAATGTAATTAATAAAGTATAATTACTTAATGTAAGTAATTTATCGATAATTACTGAATGTAATTAATGAAAGGGTAATTACTGAATGTAATTAATTATAGGACAATTAATTAATGTAATTAATTAAGGATCATTAATTAATGTAATTAATTATAGTATAATTAATTAATGAGTGTAATTAAGGGTTAATTAATTGAATGGTTAAAGTATAATTAATTTATGTAATTAATTAAAAGCTAAATACTTAATGTAATTGAAGAATAAATAATTAAGGTTGATTAATTAAGATGGATAATTAAAGGATGATTAATTAATGGTTTATAATTAATTAATATTAAGTAAGTAGGATTAAGAGTAATTAAAGTAATTAATTTAATTTATTTTGGAGATTAAATTAAGTTAATTAGAAATTGAACAGCTAATTAATCCTACTTATGGATGATTGAATTATATTGAATGCCTTGAATTGATTGATATCTCTGATATGTGATATGTGTTGTTCTGTGATATGGAGTGAATTGATTGAACTGTGATAATTTGAGTTACCTATCTGTGATAGATGTGATGTGTGAATATGATATCCTGAATATAAATTAAATTCAATTGTTTAAACTTAAACAACTTAGACTATAAGATGGCGTTTGGAATTTCGATGAGATCGGGATCGGATTCCAAATTGGATATCTTAAAATCGCATCGATCCTAATTAAATGATAGGTCGTGAAATCTCAAGTGAAGATCAAGATGAAGACTCGAAGTGCAAGGGCTATTTGTTGTTAACTCTAAAGGTGATTCCAAAACGAGTGTAACGAATATAGTGCTTTCAGTTTTGAGATGAAGAATTCAGAGTGCAAGGGCTATTGTCGTTAACTCTAAGCGTGATTCCAAAATGACTGTAGCGAGATAGTGCCTTCGGTTTCGTTCAAACCCGCAACGGACTTGTATGGATGAATGCTTTCAGACCATCGTCATTGGAGGATGGTGAGCATTCCAAGATATATGTTCAAAAAAGGTAATCGAAGCCTCAAGCCTCATCAATCGGGAATGGCTAAAACAGGGGACGTGCAGCAAGGCTAAGTGGGTAGTATCCAAGTAGGATAAGATTTCCCCTATCTAGAGGTCCCTTTTATTCGGCCGTGTGGGCGGTTGGTCATGCCAACCGCGAAGTTGTATTATTCGAGATTATCCAGTAAGGGATGGTTATGGTCTTATGTTGTAGGGGATCAGGATGGATCCTCGGTACTCTGATCTAGACCAGGTACTGTGACGAGGGGTACCCCAGTTGCCCTGCCATTGTATGGAATCTAATCTCTAATAAGTGACGTACGTTTTGATTGTGCCCAACTATGTTGGAACGTGAGATGTAAGCATTCCAGCTATTTTCTATTTTACTTGATAATCCTAGACACTATTATAATATCACTGGATTTCCTATCAAATGTTTTGGTTATTGTAAGGTAAAAACGCGACATGTTTATTTGTGGCATGGTCTTATGAGATACCTTTGTTTTCAAATGATTTTCCAAAGTTAAACAATTTTAACCCATTTACTCATACCAGACCCATGTCTGACCCAGAGTTTATCTTCTGTTTTCTTAGACTCTTGGGTACTTAAATTTTTATGAGTAGTCAAGGGATTCAATTTAGCTTTGACGAATTTGGAGAAGACTAGGAGCAGGAGGCTTCAGCGTATATAGATATTGTGTTTCCACTGTGTAAATAGCTCTGCTCTATTTTGGTTGTAATGTATAGATGGGTCTTCATGACTGTTTAATGTGATGTATTAAGCTGTATGAATCTGATAGATGTTGTCTATTGTGTAATAACTATGTGATGTAATATAATTTATTCGTTTCACTATTAGATTTCGATATTTTTAGCTTTCTTTCCTATCTATTCTCTTTTCTGACCTTTTCTTTCTTATTGATGATGCGTCTGTCTGTGGAATGAAAGACGGGTCGTCATAGACCACGTTTGTTGGAATGGGACTTAAACCCTCTATTGACAATTAATCAATGATAGCGGAAACCCAACCTTAATATTAATTAGCTTAATTTTAAGGTTTAATGGATAATAATGTGACAAAACGGAATTTTTAGATATTTGAAATTGGAATATTTACTTGATTTTAAATATTTGGAAGTTGGTTTAACTTGAATTTCAAATATCATTATTATTTGGCAATTAAATTATTGAATTTAATAATTAGAGATAGGTTAAAATATTAAATCTTGAGTTTTAAACTAGTTAAAAATATTTCAATGGCTTATAAAATTTATATTGATTACATTGGAGATAGTAGAAGTGTTAAATTTGAGTTTGAAAGTGTTTTGTTAAGTTTTGAAATTTTATTGTTTAAATCGATATTTAAAAATGGCCTTCCGAGGCACAGTCTCAGAATTTGACAAAACTAGTTTTATTGGATCCATAATAGTGTACTATTGTCGAATTTCAATTTTCGTAGCATTCGAAGTTGTCGTGTGATCATACGATAGATAAACGCATTGAAATCTACATTGAAATTTAATATAATAACTGGGTCCAAAAAGCTATCTTCTCCATACGACCGAATTAGGACTTGAAACCTTTTCCATTGTGTTCGGAATAGAGGTTTAACGTTATAAACGCCTAGCGGCATGCTTCGATAGGAAGTCAAAATTTCAAGTCACAATTTCGTGACGATTCAAATTTAAATTTAAATAAAATATATATTTTCTAGTCAAAATTTATTAACATCAGTTTTGTTTTACCAATTTAGCAATCTAACACCTATACACAAAAGAAAACACATAGCCCCATTTGTCAAGCATGCGATAGAATTTGAGCACGTTGCATAAAAAAATGTAAGCCGAGCTTTAAAAAAAAATCAAAATCAATTGAATAAAAATTGCATCCTGCTTTCAAGCTTTCGTTCAATCGAAACAAATCTTCTCAATATAATGGCCGAAGCAGCTCTTTCCCTTTCTCGTCTCCTCTTAATCATTTCTCAAAATCAATTCCTTTCTGTCCTCAAATTCAAAACAAACAAAAAAATCGGGTTGTTACAGATTGGTATCAGAGCAAGGTTAAGCGAGAACCTTGGCTATGATGGGGATTATTCATTAAGATAGAGTCCATAGTACTATAGAATGAGTTTGAGTGTATTAATAAGTATTAGCGCGTATTTGTTAGTGAATATAAAAATTGTTTTTACCTTGTGTTGACTTATCGGTTGAGTGTTTGTAGATTCTGGTCGGTGCAGACTGGCCAACTGTATCGATAAGGATTTCTAAACTCTTAAGCAAGATAAACTGACATAGTATTGTTTTAAAATAGGGAAAATGAAATAGTTTACCCAAATTATTTTTGTATATAAAGGAAATAATTCTGTAAATTATTATAGTTATGTATGATTGCTTGGTTGTGAGAAGATGATAATATTAAATTATTATCATTGTTAAGTGGAAGTTGAAAAAAGAATTGAAATTATAACCAAAGATTAAGGAATAAATTCAGTAACAAAATGAAATATATAAATATGAATTATAATGTGATTTATAATTAAAATGAGATAAAATTCCAGAATAATGTTTGCATATGAGTTGAAAGGATTTGGAATTTGAAAATTTTAATTCCTTTTGGGTTTGAAAATGATTTTCAAAGATTTTTTGAGAAATAATGGTAATATTATCTCAGAAATATTTTTAAATTGGATTTGAAATCTGGTGAGATTTGAAATTTAAAGATATTTGAAGAGGTTTTAAAAAAGATAAAAGCATTGAACTCTTTTCGGTCGCTAGAAAGTAACTCCGATGATGATCGCGGCATCATCGGTGTTCATTTTCGAATTTCCAAGAGAGAAATTGCTACCGAATTGTTTTAAATTGGAGTGTTTGCAAAACTGAGTTTGGTTTTAAAATTCAAGAGATAATTTGATAGCAAAGTATTTTGGATATAATTGATTTCAAAAGAATTTTGAAATACTTAAGTGCTTGTTGAAAACTCTAGAATTGGTTTAAAATGTTTACGGTAATGTAAATGGGTTTGACAACTAGTAAAAACTGGAAGTTTTCTAGAATAGAAAATTTTATCTTAAAGTAGATTTAAATTTAAAATGTGGCAATAAAATAAGTTATCAAAGTAAGTCAAATAAATGAAGTAAGAAGACTAAGTAAATGAAATGTAATTAAATTTGGAAAACTTATAGAAGTTTAAAATTGAATTTAATTGGAATGTAATTGTATCTAGTTCAATAAAAGTGAATTTGGGGAAAATTCTAAGTATACTAAATAGAATGGTTATTGAGACAAAATTTATTTAAGTTGAAATAAATTTGTGAAGGTATAAGTTGATTTAAAATTTGTAAATAAAAGGAAAACTAGTCAAGTGGACTAAACAAAACAAAAGATTGAAAATAAAAATTAGTAAGTAAACTAATCAACTTAAATGGGTGAGCAAACGAATTGAAATTGGATATTGGAATGATACTTAGTTTAGATAGTGTAAAGTGAAGTGTAGAATTGGTTCGTAGTAGATTAATAATAATTTAAAGTTTGAAAATAAAATCCATTGAGATTTAAATAAATACTAAGTGGAACTGATTAGAGAAATGGTTAATTAAGTATGGGTTGAGATAATGTGAATAGAATTCAATATTTAAAATGAAAGGGGAATTGAATTCAAATATATAAAAATTTGAATAAAAGTATAGATGAACCAAAGTGGTGAAGTGAAAATAGTTATAAGACGTATATAAATATTTAAAATAAATAGAATTCAGCATACTAAAATTTGAAAGTAAATTGGATTCAAAATGGAACTGAAAATTTAAGGTAAATGAAAAAATATAGGAGCTTAAGTGGTAAAGTGAAAATAAATATAAAAGTGTATAATATTTATATTAAACTTTTGGAAGGTTAAGGATGAAAGTTCTTAAGTAAATTTGCTATTGGAAGTATACTAAGTTAAAAATTGAATGAAAATCAATCTGGAAGTTGCGAAATGGGAAATTGTGAATAAGTGGATATAAATCAAAATGAGGGTGAATAAGGAGAAAATTGATTTATTCAATAATCAATTGAGATAAATAAGTAGGATATACGTATATCATTATATTCTCATAGCGATTTGATCCAGATTCGAGCACAGAAATTCGAGGTAGTTATATCAATCCGAGTTGGGATTTTTCACTCGATTTTCAACAGCGAACCATGGATATGGATTTTTGATTGATTTTGGAGATTCTCTATCACAGTTTATGGCTATGCAAGGAGAATGATGGTTTCTAGTCAAGAAACTAGACCTGAGTCCGCACTAGGGGGTCGGGTGAAAGATACTAGTTCGGAAGTGGAATTGTGTGACCGAGTGAGCGATCGAAATTTATATTGCGTACAAATGATGTGTGTACATCGTACAGGCTTAAGTAAAACAAATGTTGAAGCTTTTGAAAAGAAATGGATAAAATGATTGTGAAATCTGTAATTGGACATTATTGCTAAGTAGGATATACAGGAGTTTAAAAGCAAAAGGGAATTGGGATTTTTGATTTCAGAAGATAAATTATATTTTTTCGACAAAAGTATGTATTTAAATTTCTGTATGAAATTTGATGATTTTCTGGTCTAGCACCTTGGCGTTTTGATTTCTTTTGAAAATCTAGGGGCCCGTAGAGGCATTTTGTAGTTGTACCGAGCTAACCGTGCAAAGGAGATGCTGACGAAATTTTTCGAAAATTTAGAGATCAAGGAAATTTTTGAGAAATTTGGATAATTTAAAATATGGATTTAAATTTAAATTTGAATAGTTGAGGAAATTGTATTATTTGGGAACTTAAGGATAAGTTTGGGAAGCTAGAAAGAATAATAGTGTGCCTTTAAATAATAAGATTGTGTTGGGAAAGTTGTTTGGAATTATTTGGATAGGGAAACAGTTTATAGGTTATGGACCATTCCTCTTAACTAGTTATTTCAGGGATGAAATTCTTTTAAGGGGGAGAAATATGACAACTCGGAATTTTTAGATATTTGAAATTAGAATATTTAATTGATTATAAATATTTAGAAGTTGGTCTAACTTGAATTTCAATCATTATTATTTGGCAATTAAATTATTGAATTTAATAATTAGAGATTGGGTAAAATATAAAATCTTGAGTTTGAAGGTGGTTAAAAATATTTCAATGGATTATGAAATTTATATTGATTACACTGGAGATAGTAGAAGTGTTAAATTTGAGTTTGAAAGTGTTTTGTTAAGTTTCGAAATTTTATCGTTTAAATCGATATTTAAAAATAGCCTTCCGAGGCACAGTCTCGGAATTTGACAAAACCAGTTCCATTGGAATCGTAATAGTGTATTATTATCGGATTTCAATTTTTGCAGCCTTCCGAGTTGTCATGTGATCATATGGTAGATAAACGCATTGAAATCTATATCGAAATTTAATATAATAACTGGGTCCAAAAAGCTAACTTCTCCATACAACCGAATTAGGACTCGAAACTTTTTACATTGTGTTCGGAATAGGGGCTTAACATAGTAACCACCCAGCGCATGCCTCGATAGGAAGTCAAAATTTTAATTCACAATTTCATAACGATTCAAATTCAAATTTAAATTATATATATATATATATATATATATATATATATTCTAGTCAAAATTTATTCACATTAGTTTTGTTTTACAATTTTAGCAATCTAAACCCTGTACACAAAAGAAAACACATTGCCCTATTTGTCAAGCATGCGATAGAATTTGAGCACGTTGCATAAAAAAAATGGAAGCTGAGCTTTAAAAAAATCAAAATCGTTTTAATAGAAATGGCGTCCCCCTTTCTAGCTTTCATGCAAGTGAAACAAATCTTCTCAATATAATGGGAAGTGCTCTTTCCCTTTCTCATCTCCTCTTAATCATTTCTCAAAATCAATTCCCTTCCATCCTCAAATTCGAAACCACAAAAATTGGGTTGTTACAAATAACAAATTATCATAAGATTGAAAAGCACCAAGTCAAATTTGTGCGAACTATTACAAGCATGAAAAGGTTGAATTGAGCAACTCTTAATAAAGTTCAAGATAGTCTGGTAACAGAGACATTGGAAAGGAAAAGAACTTTACCATTTTGAACTTGGAAGTGGTGCCGCTTCTAAACAAGAGTTTATAGGGTTTGCTCGTACAAAAGTTCATTAAGCCGGGTGGAGACATGGTCATAACGGTGCTCATAGGAAGGGAAATTTTATTGGTAAATTGAAGTTGTATGTGTAATATTTTCGATTTTATAAATCAAAGAAGACTCGGTTGAAGTTAAAACCACCCAGCTCTTCTTTAAAGTCCTGAGATATTTACACTAGTACGTGGTTTAATCGAATAGATACCATATACGACGTATAACTTCTAACTAAGATAAAACCGAACATCATCAATAAAATAGTCTAGTGGGATTGTTGAGGGAGATTGTTCTATAAAGAAGGAGCAAGTTATTAGCCCCATATCGGGAAGAGTTGTTTCAATAATTTAATATATATGTGAAGCATCGCATGTTCAATTGAATGAAATGACTAAAGGAGAAGGGAAAGGGAAACTACCATAACACGCATGCGTGGAAAGCACTTAGCACTTTGCACATGCACATGTGTCAGAGGGGATTCGGGAAGGGTATGGCTGCTGCCTGCCAATAGTCCTATTTTTTCAAATTTCAAGTTTTTCCTCCTAGAAGTTAAACTGCTTTTCGGACGACAGTTGCACCCCTTTTCCAGCGTTCGCGTCCCTTGCCAGAGTAACGTTTCGTGTGCTACATAAGCATCTCCCCTATCGTACTTTATAATCATCTGTTTTATCTTCCTCCACACTAATAAAATCCCACTGAATCCATAGACATTGTTATATCTTTGCATTCAGGTTTTGATGTATCCTGGGAAGCTATTTTCCATCAAACCCATTAGCAAACTCTAAACGAGTGGGGGCACTACTGCTTTAAGGACAGCGATCACGCGCCTCAAAACTAAATCCTCTCAAATTCTGAAAACTGCTCAACAAATTTAAAGCAATATCTGACATGGAAAAGGGATCAGAATCTGCATTCAAACTAATGAACCAGGACTTCGTCAGACTTGAAAAACTGGATGGTACTAACTTCACGCGTGGGCAGGACAAAATGGGGTTCCTTCTTATCAATCTAAGGTCTCCTACGTGCTTCATGAAAACCTTCCCACGCTGCCTCCTCCAACATAAAACGACACAGACGAATTAAGACAGCGAAGACTAAAGCACGAGGAAGATGAACTGTTATGTCGAGGCCACATTCTCAACACCTTATCAGATCGCTTATATGATCTTTTCACTATAATGAAGTCGCCTAAAGAAATCTGAAATGCACTGGTAGCAAAGTGCAAGATCGAGAAAATTGGAACAGATAAGTTTCTCACTCTTCAATATTTTGAATTTCAAATGAAAGATAATGTTTAAGTCATGGATCATATGCATAACTTGCAGGTTCTGATTAACAAACTTGGTGACTTAAAGGGGCGGATTCCATAATTAGTCCAAGGTTGGGATATAATCGCAAAACTCCCCACAAGTTGGAACAAATATCGCAAAAAGCACTTGCATATGACTGAAGAACTCACGTTGGTGAACATCGGAAAGATCATACGAATTGAAGAAGAAAACAGAATTCATGATTGTATTTTCCCTTCTTCCACTGTTAATAACGTGACTTCTGGAAAGAAAAAAAAGGGAAACCAGAACAAGAACTTGAAAGCAAACAAAAAGAGCAAGCAGGGAAGCGACTTTAATCCAAAAGACAAAAGAATGAGGGATGCTTCAACTGTGGGAAACTTAGGCATACAAGCATAACTGTATGACTCCTCCGAAACAGAAAAATGGGAACTTCGCAAATATAGTTGATGCCGAGGAAATACAGGAAAGCGTTGCTATGGTTTCAGATTTAAAAATCGGCGTGATAACTGACTTGCACATGGTTATTGCTGAAACAAAATCTTCGGATTGGTGGTTCGATTCCGATGCAAAGGTTCATGTTTGCAACAATAGAGGCCTATTAAAAACCTATACGGAGGTTGCAAATCAACAATAGGTGCTTATGAGAAATGGAAATGGGGCAATGGTTCTGGGAAAAGGAAATTTAGAGATTCACTTCACTACCAACAAGAAGATAACTCTCATTCCACATTCCTGATATTAAAAAGAACATGGTTTCTGCATCAATCTTATGCAAAAGTGGTGTCATATGGGGTGAAGAATTACCGTCTGCATGTCATTTGCACAATCGAATCACCTCTAGAAAAACTAAAGTTTCTTTGTATGAACTATGGAATGGTCAAAAACCTAATCTAAGATATCTAAAGGTGTGGGGTGTGTTGCCTTCTATAGGTTGACTGATTTGAAACGAACTAAAGTTGGTCTAAAGGCCTTTGAAAGTGTATGTAGGATATGCTGAAAACTCTAAAGCATACAGATTACTGGATTTATCCTCAATCACGATTGTTGAATCAACGGACATTGAGTTTATGGAAAATAAATTCAAGAAAGATTCGACTAAAAATCAGTCATTGAGCCCCAGCGTCATTCAAACATCAATGGATGCTTCTACACCTTCCGCCAGCAGTAAAAGAAAGGCGATAGAAGAACAAACAGAATAAGAAGACACAAAGAATTTGGAAAGAGAAATCTTTTGGTCCAGAATTTATATCTTCTCAAGCTATAGCATTTCTTGTAGAAGGAACTTGAAATGAAGTTACTAACAAAATTGCTGTAGTGCTGAATGTAGAAAACGACCCAAAACATACAAAGAAGTTATGACTTCCAAAGATTCCGCCTTTTGGAAGGTAGAAATTGATGATGAAATGGATTCAATTTTATCAAATAATACCTAGGCATTAGTAGACTTACCTCAAGAGTCAAAACCTATTGGTTCCAAATGGGTATTTCAAAGAAAGCATAACAACGATGGTAACGTGCAAACTTTCAAGGCTAGATTAGTAGCCAAGGGATTTCGAAAAAAGGAAGGAATTGATTTCTTTGATACATATGCTCCGGTTGCAAGAATTACATCAATTCGAGTATTAATAGCCTTAGCATCAATTTATCAATTGCATATCCACCAAACGGATATTAAAACAACCTTCTTGAATGATGAACATAATGAAGAAGTTACATGGAACAACCCGAGGGTTTTGTTCTTCCTGGATTAAAAAAAGCACCCAAATAGTGGCACGAAAAATATGACTCAATTATAATACAAAATGATTTTACATATAATAGTGCAGATGTAACGACCCGATTTTATAAGGCCCGAAAGTCAACATTAATACGTCCACTGTATCAAATACCGCACAATCGAATGTCGGAAAACCGAACCGTTAGGGTTTAAGAAGAAAAAGATAGAAGAAAAACACAAACAATAAGCAGAATCTCACATTTCACAGAGGAACAAATATATAATAGATAAAAAATAATCTTTTAAAATAAAAATACTACATCAGATTATACATCACATTTAACAGAGTTTACAACAACACAATACAGACATTTGCAGTCTTTATAACTTGACCATATAAAAACTGATTTGCACTAACCATACGCAACGGACACTACATAGTAAAGAGATACATCTTGCCATCCAACTTCAAATCCTGATCTCCACAGCAACCCTTTTATGACTTCGCTTTCGAATAACTGATAACCTGACTCTAGGCTGCTCGTGTGGAAAATTATCGGCACCCAGGGTTTAGAAAGGGAACAATAAACTCCAGGTCAGTCATGGGACTGGTGTGAGATCTTAAAAATAGTTATTCTTCTAAAAAGAAAACAAAGGAATTTAAAAGAAATCTGTAATGCTTTTTGAAAAATGAGACTACCATATGGCCTCCCGCCACACACACAATGCAAACGCAGAATTGGAGGAGATTTCTCCTTATGATAGTCAAACATGCTTAATACGCAAAATCCTTTCGATATTTATTGTGCATAGTGCAGAAAACATTTCGAAAGTATAATATTAATCTTAGCCTGCATAGGCATTTCGCACGTATGCCTACTATAGCTTCCATGTTCAACAGCAGGTTACCGCCACATTCCATGACAGGTTATACAACCAAAACCGTATAGGGCGCGTGTTGTTTCTTTAGACTTCCAACAAATGGTCATGCTAAAGAACTTCCAACTGCCACATGGGCACGCCTCTGGATGGACGCCCCGAGAACCTAACCAGATCTCTGCCAACACAAGGCCGGGTTACCTCTGCAAAAATAGGTAACTATTGACACGAGTATCTCATCCCCCGGTTGTAAACAACCTTTATCCGAGGATCCTCAACAACAGCAATCACAAAGTAATATATATTTGCGATATCCACATAAGTTAAGTATCTGGGCTCCATACCATGATACCACTTAGGAAATGCACATACCCTAAGGGGCGCTACCCCATATAACCTTGCTGCATCCTTCCTGTTTTGACCATTCCGGGTTGTGAGGTTCGACGAAGTCTCGTCCACAAAGCTGCGCTTTTCATAAAAGCCATGCTTTGATCAACAAATGATCAGCAGTGCTTCGCATGCCACATTACCAAATTGGGAATGTATCACTAGTAACCATCAACTACATAACCTCCAAGTTCGTAGTCTCAGAGAAGGGTGTTAAGCTAAGAGAATAAATTCTCCGCCACCAACAAAAATGTATTTGATAGAAACCAGCTTTACATCTCAATGTAACGTCAGACACACAACCATACAAGTTCCGGGATCGAACGGAACCGAAGGCACTTCTAAAAAATCCCTTGCAGATCTAGATATTCACTAATCATGTCCGGAATCCCCATCACAAAGGGTGATGAAATCTCTAGACCGGAGCAACCCGGTGTAGAGACATTTGACAGGTAATCCTTTCGCTTTCGGAAATACCCGGTCTTCAACACCATCTTCAAATGCAATCCCATTTCGTCGTATCGTAATTCAGAATGGGTTTTATGACACAAGGTCCTCTCCCGGCTAATCCGAATAACTAGCGCTATTTTTAAAAATAAGTGTTCGTTATTCGGATTTCATACAAATCACAACAATTTCCCACTTCGATCTTTTAAATAAAAGATCCATCTCAATTACAAAGGTTCGATGTGGGTTTCGAATATCCATTTGGAATTCGACTCCCGGTCGCATCGAAATTTGAATGCCATTTAAAAAGGCCAATATTGATAGTCGGTTATTTAACTATAAATCATCATTCACAACAATCACTGGATTTCAAATAATTTTCCCAAATCATTTATTTCCAAAATATGTTCACAAGATATAATTTTAACACTTTAATATTTTGAAAACAAATTTCAATTACAATTCACATTTCAATCCTTTGGAAACTAATCTTCAAATCATTTTCCTTACACGGAATATATTTCCAAATATTTATTCATTTCCACTGAAACTCTGCCGAGTTAAAGTAATTCAAATCACTTATCCAAAATATTCTTGGAACATTTAAAATAAAACCATCTTAAATACTTACTTAAATATTGGTTATGAAATTATTACATGAATTATCACATATAAGACTTCAAGTCCAAACTAATTTTGAAAATAAAATTAGTATACAGAGTAAAAATATTTAAATAACTATTTTCTAAATCAAATATCCATTTAATCTTTAAAATGATCCCTTATATAATTAATTTAATAAATTTCTACTTTAAAGGTTTAAAACAATTTTCGAACTACTTTCTTCAACAGTATTATTTTAAAAACCAAATCTAGAACTTTTAAATTCTATTTCAAAAGCTATTTAAAAATATACTCGGCTTCCCTGCGAAGAATTCTTTTCCTATTACAAAATGGTCCATTCAAATAAATTAATAAGTCTTCTCGATTTATTTTAATTTACATTCCAAATTTGTAAATTTCTTTCCATGCTTTTAAAAATAAACCGATATTTATTTTTAAAAACAAAATTTCCATTCCTTTATAAAATTTCCATGGCGAATTTTAAACTTTCAAATACCCAACGATATATGATTTTCAAATAGTTTTCCAAATATTCACTTTCAACACCGAAATCAATTCAAATATTTAAAATTCGTATCTTAAATAAATTCTTCAACTATTAAACAATATTACTCGAAATTCCTTCATTAAAATATTTTCGTATATCTTTGGGATTTATTTAATAAGTTTTCAAAGATAAAACTTCATCTATTTAAATTTCCTTCTTTTAAATTTCACCCGATTCCTTTAAATAAATTTATTATAAATTTTCTACCCAAATTTCAAAATCAAATTTTTATTTATTTCTGGTATCCTACGATACCAAAAATATATTCGGCTAAATCATAGCCTTCAATGGTTTCAATCACAAATAATCACAAACAGATTATAAATAGTCAACACACAATTTTGCAAAACAAATCAAAATATTTTGAGGAATCCATTTGGATCCCTCCAACCTATTTCCCTGCATCCACAGACGTTAGCATAACAATTAAATACCCATTCCACTTCTAGGTGGAATATCGCGGTATATGGGATTAATATTATATCATCTGTTATTATGTGGCGCATAGGGTCTCATCCGCTATATAATGTGGGAAATCAACAACTCCAAAAACATATATAATACCAATTCCACTTCGAGGTGGAATATCGCGGTATATGGATTTAATATAATAACCTCCGCTATTATGCAGCGCATAGGGTCTAAACTAATATAACTAATAATAAATTAATTATTCAAGCACACAATTAATCAATTTTAAATTTAACTATAAAAATTAAACCAGCGATTGAGTGAGAAGATCTAACCTTTGCTTACGCATGCAATCCATTTTCCATTCTGACTTGTTTTCTCGATTTATAGACCTTGTATAAACTATTTATGATTTATTAATATCTGAATAACTTGAACAATTTATTTTCTTTTAATAAATTTAATTAACCTGTGATTTTATTTTAAACCGTACGTTTTATTTTAAATCAATTACTTTTAATAATTTATATAACAAAAATAAAAATTAAAACTAAATTTCCTTTTAATAAATTAGTCAACTAAAAATCTAGTTTAAACCCATTTTTTCCTTTTTAAAAATATCTTTTTAGTAACTAAAAGTAATTAGATAAGTTTATTGAACAAGTTAATCCCTCTAATACGTTGTTTAAAAATAACTGATAAGTTTAAAATGTGTATATATTTGTATCACTTTAAAATTGAACAAATCCAATCTTTGTATAAATTCCTATGTTTCCAGAGTCTACAAAATTCCCCGTTTTTATTCAAATATTTTTAAATATGTGTATATGTAAATATAGATACTTTATATTATACTTCTCTCCACTGTATACACATATATATATAATCTAAAAAATTTAGAAAATAAATTTCTTTATAAACTTACTGTTTTTTTTCTTTTTAGTTTTTTATTTATTTTTAAACTTCATATTCATTTTATTTTTATTTTTCAATCTGTATATCATATTAAACAAAAATAAATTCATAAAAAAACGAATACCTTGCTGCTCTGATCAAAAAATCGTCGCCACCACCAAGATCAGCATCAATGGTTGCTCACCCTCGTAAGCGCGACTTGCTTCCAGATCACCACGCCCCTTTTCCCGTGTGCCGTCGACCACGAACTCCCTCAAATGTCGTGTCGCTCGAACATTCCCAATCCTTCGCCGCCATCTTCGAAATTGATTTCAATCGCGAGTCCATCGAAGAAGACTTCGATTCCAACCCCCCCCTCGTTACTGTCGCAACCCACCAGGTCGATGCAAATCGCCCCTCCACCTTGCTTATTCCATCGCGTGTGAGCATGCGTTAACGGCCCCTTCTTCTTCTTTTTTTGAATGGGCCGATTTTGGTTTTCGAATTTTGAGGAGAATTAGAAGACGCGCATTTATTTCGAAATGGAAAGAGGATCAAACGATTCGATTTTCAAAAATAAATGGGAAAACAGAAGAAGGGGAAAAGGAACGAGATTATTTTATCTGAACGGAGTGATTTCGTTTTATCGTTTTTTCATGAGAAAGAAGAAAAAAATTCAACGCGTGTAAAATTTAAAGACAAATGTTGATTTGTAAAAGACACGTGCTCTTCAGGGTGACAAGTATGGCTGCATCTACAGTGAATTTGAAAAGGAAACATTTATATTATATTTAAATCTAAATTTAAATTCAAATCGTCACCCATACGCAACTTAAAATTTCGATCTCCAATCGAGGCATGCCGCCCGGCGTTGATAATGTTAAACCCCTATTCCGGACACAATGGAAAAGGTTTCGAGTCCAAATTTGATCGTATGGAGAAGATAGCTTTTCGAACCAGCTAATCAATTAAATTTCGATATAATTTTCAACGCGTTTGCTTATCGTACTGCCAAGCGAAAACTCCAAACATTATGAAAATTGAAATCCGATAATTATTTAATATTAAGGATCCAATGAAATTAGTTTCGTCGAATTCCGAGACTGTGCATCGGAAGGCTATTTTTAAATATCGATTTAAACAATATATTTTCAAAACTGATTAAATCCCTGTCAAATTCAATTCTGAAGCTTCCATTATCTTCGGTATTGTCAATATGAATCTGTTAAGCCATCAAATTACTTTTTAACAGGCTCAAAATTGAAGATTTACAATTTTACCCAAATTTCAATGATAAATTTTGAAAATTAATTTGCCAAACCCATAGTTATATTTGAAATTCAAGTTAAACTATCATTCAAACATTTAAAATCAATAAAATATTACAATTTCAAATGTTCAAAATTCTGTGTCGTCACATCCTTCCCCCCTTAAAAGAATTTCGTCCCAAAATTACAAGTTAAGAAGAATGATCTTAACCCATTTGCTATCTTTCCTAAAACTAAACAGTTTTATCAACTTACGAAACCAATCCTTTTTATTAACAACCCATTATCGCTTCAATTAACTTTCCAAAATTAATCATAAATTCCAAACAATTTGTCTTCTCAATAATTCAAATTCAAATTTTAAATTATCAAAAATTTCTCAAAATTTTTCTAACTCCCTAAATTTTCAAAAAAAATCGCCCGCGTGTCCTTTGCACGGCTAGGTCGGTACAACTACAAAAATGGCACCATGGCCCCAGATTTCAAAAAGAAAACAAAATGTCAAGCGGCTAGACAAGAAGATCATCAAATTTCATACTGAAATTTAAATACATACCTTTTTGTCGAGCAATTCAAAATTTATCTTCGAAATCAAAATCCCAATTCCATTTTCTTTAATACACCTGTATATCCTGCTAGCCATAATATCCTATTACAACATCCAAACTTATTTTGCACATTTCTTTACAAAATTTTCAATATATACTTCTTATATCATTTTTATTTTACTATTAAGTTATATATCCATTTTCATTCTATCTTGCATTTCCAATTTCATTTGAATTCAATTTACAATTCAATTCTATTTGGATTCAATTTAACTTCTTAATATTGAATTCTATCAAATATTATTTATTCACAACTGATTCATATCACTATTTTAAATCAGTTTCATTTACTAATTCATTACAAATTCCAATACATTTTATTTCACACAATTCAAATTGGTTTTCAATATTCAGTTACAATTCCAGTTTTATTCTTTTATTTATTCTCAAAAATTTATTTTCAATTCACTATTATGGTTTGTAACCACTTATATTTAAACTGTATTTCAAATTACATATGAATTTAATTTATCTTTCATTTATAATTATCGAATTCGATTCATTTATCTTCCATTAGTATCACTTACTAATTTTAGTTTAATACTTCACTTTGTTTATCACAAATCAATTTCAATTCCAACTCAATTCTATTTACTTACAATTTCGAAATGAATTTCAATATTCAATTTCACTTTCATTTAATTGCAATTGTAAATTTATTCATTCATTCACAATTTTATTTTCCATCTTTATAGATTTTTATTCTAATCATTTAGTATATAAGACTTCTTAAATGCACATTTATTCAAATTAACTCAACTTTTTTTTAATTTCAATTTCATTTTGAATCCACATCATCATTTTATTTGACTTAAATTTTCAATCCCAATTCTTTTATTCAATTTTCATTTTTAATTCCACTTGAATTAAATTTTCCTTCCAACTTATTTTGTTTCCACATTTACCTTTTTCTAACTTCTCTTTAATTTAGATTTTTTTAACAACTTCAAACTTTACAGGTTATCAACTTAATGATATTCCATAAATATTTTATATAACATTCCAGAGTCTTTTCAACCTTTCAAAATCATTTTTGAAATCAATTCAAATTTTCTTTTGAATTCCCAAAACCAAACCCAGTTTGCAAACAACTTTCATTTAAACAATTTGGCAGCAATTCCTCTTTTGGAAACCCGAAAATGAACATCGATGATGCTACAGTCATCACCGAAGTTATTTTCCAGCCACCAAAATGAGGTTAGAGCTTTTATCCCTTCAAAACATCTTTCCAAAAGCCTGTGAAAATTATTTTCAAAACAAATGGAATTTAATTTCCAAACTTCCCGAGTTTCAAATATTTTCAAGAACATTTCCAAATATTTCTTTGGAATTTTATTTTAAATTATAAATCACGTTTACAATTTATATTTACAAATCCCATTTGTGTATGGATTTTATTTCTTATCTTTATGATTATGATTTTAATTTTTTATTCAATTTCAATGATAATAATTTAATATTATCATTTTCTAACAAACAAGCAACCATATACTACTATATAATTTATGGAAAATTATTTCCTTCATATACGAAAATAGTTTGGGTAAAATTATTTCATTTACCCTAATTTTGAAACAATATCATGTCAAATTGTTCTGTACAAGTGTTTAGAGATCCCTATTAATAACGTTAATTACTCGTATTGACCAGAATCCATATACCACTTAACAAACCAATCATCACAATATAAAACAATTTTATATTCACTAACAATTACGTGCTCATATCTATTATTACACTCACACTCATTCTAGAGTACTACTGGCTCTATTTCTAATGAGTAATCCCCACCAGAGCCAAGGTTGTCGCTTAACCAAATGCTCTGATACCAAACTTGTAATGACCCAATTTTACGACGCTTGAAAGTCAACATTAATACGTCCACTGTATCAAATGCCACACAATCGAATGCCGGAAAACCGAACCGTTAGGGTTTAAGAAGAAGAAGATAGAAGAAGAACACAAACAATAAGCAGAATCTCACATTTCGCAGTGGAACAAATATATAATAGATAAAGAATAATCTTTTAAAATAAAAATACTATATCAGATTATACATCACATTTAACAGAGTTTACAACAACATAATACAGACACTTGTAGTCTTTATTACTTGACCATATAAAAACTGATTTGCACTAACCATACGCAACGGAAACTACATAGTAAAGAGATACGTCTTGCCATCCAGCTTCAACTCCTGATCTCCACAGCAGCTCTTTTCTAACTTCGCTCCCGAATAACTGATAACCTGACTCTAGGCTGCCCTTGTAGAAAATTATGGGCACGCAGAGTTTAGAAAGGGAACAATAAAATCCAGGTCAGTCATGGAACTGGTGTGAGATCCTAAAAATAGTTATTCTTTTACGAAGAAAACAAAGGAATTTAAAGGAAATCGGTAATGCTTTTTGGAAAATGGGACTACCATAAGGCCTCCCGCCACACACATAATGCAGACACAGAATTGGAGGAGATTTCTCCTTATGATAGTCAAACATGCTTAATACGCAAAATCCTTTCGATATTATTATTAGTAAATAGTTCAGAAAACATTTCGGAAGTATAATATTAATCTTAGTCAGCATAGGTATTTCGCACTTATGCCTACTATAGCAACCATGTTCAATAGCAGGTTACCGCCACAATCCATGACAGGTTATAAAACTAAAACCGTACAGGGCACATATTGTTTCTTTGGATTTCCAACAAACGGTCAGGCTAAGGAACTTCCTAGTGCCACATGGGTACGCCTCTAGATGGACGCCCCGAGAACCTAACCGGATCTCTGTCAACACAAGGCCGGGTTACCTCTGCAAAAATAGGTAACTACTGACACGAGTATGTCATCCCCCGGTTGTAAACAACCTTTATCCGAGGATCCTCAACAACAACAATCACAAAGTAATATATATTTGCGATATCCACATAAGTTACGTATCTGGGCTCCATACCATGATACCACTTCTATCCAGAAGGAAATGCGCATACCCTAAGGGGCACGACCCCTTATAACCTTGCTGCATCCTTCATGTTTTCACCATTCCGGGGTGTTAGGTTCGACGAAGTCTCGTCAATAAAGCTTCGCTTTTCCCAAAAGCCATGCTTCGATCAACAAATGATCAGCAGCACTTCGTATGCCACATTACGAAATTGGGAATGTATCACCAGTAACCATCAACTACATAACCTCTGAGCTTGTACGTCTCAGAGAAGGGTGTTAAGCTAAGAGAGTAAATTCTCCACCACCAACAGAAATGTATTTGATAGAAACCAGCTTTACATCTCAAAGTGTAACGTCAGACACACATCCATACAAGTTCGTTCCGGGATCGAACAGAACCGAAGGTACTTCCAAAGAACCCCTTGCAGATCCGGATATTCACTCATCACGTCCGGAATCCCCATCACAAAGGGTGATGAAATCTCTATACCAGAGCAACCCGGTGTAGGGACATTCGACAGGTAATCCTTTCGCTTTCGAAAATACCCGGTCTTCAACACCATCTTCAAATGCAATCCCATTTCGTCGCATCGTAATTCAGAATGGGTTTTATGTCACAAGGTCCTCTCCCAGCTAATTCGAATAGCAAGCGCTTATTTTTAAAAATAGGTGTTACATTCAGATTTTAAACAAATCACAACAATTTCCCACTTTGATCTTTTAAATAAAAGATCCATCTCAATTACAAAGGTTCGATGTGGGTTTCGAATATCCATTTAGAATTCGACTCCCGATCGCATCGAAATTCGAATGCCATTTAAAAAGGCCAATATTGATAGTCGGTTATTTAACTATAAATCATCATTCACAACAATCACTGGATTTCAAATAATTTTCCCAAATCATTTATTTCCAAAATATGTTCGCAAGATATACTTTCAACAAATTAATATTTTGAAAACAAATTTTAATCACTATTCACATTTCAATCCTTTGGAAGCAAATTTTCAAATCATTTTCCTTACGCGGAATATATTTCCAAATATTTATTCATTTCCACTGAAACTCTGCCGAGTTAAAATAATTCAAATCACTTATCCAAAATATTCTTATAACATTTAAAATAAAACCATCTTAAATACTTACTTAAATATTGGTTATGAAATTATTATACGGATTATCACATATAAGATTTCAAGTCCTAACTAATTTTTATAATAAAATTAGTAGTTAGAGTAAAAATATTTAAATAACTATGTTCTAAATCAAATATCCATTTAATCTTTAAAATGATCCCTTATATAATTAATTTAATAAATTTTTACTTTAAAGGTTTAAAACAATTTTCAAACTAATTTCTTCAACAATATTATTTTAAAAATCAAATCTAGAACTTTTAAATTCTATTTCAAAAGCTATTTAAAAATATACTCGGCTTTCCAGGAAAGAATTCTTTTCCTATTACAAAATGGTCCATTCAAATAAATTAATAAGTCTTCTCGATTTATTTTAATTTACATTCCAAATTTGTAAATTTATTTCCATGCTTTTAAAAATAAACCGATATTTATTTAAAAAAAAAATTCCCATTCCTTTATAAAATTTCCACTGTGAATTTTAAACTTTCAAATACCCAACGATATATGATTTTCAAATCATTTTCCAAATATTCACTTTCAACACCGAATCAATTTCAAGTTTATTTCCAAATTATTTCAATCACCAAATCATATTCCAAATTAAATTTCTAAATTTATTTCCTTTTGAAATAAATTCTTTTATCTCTTTCAAATATTTAAAATCCGTATCTTAAATAAATTCTTCCACTATTAAACAATATTAGTCGAAATTCCTTTATTAAAATATTTTCCCATATCTTTGGGATTTATTCAATAAGTTTTCAGAGATAAAACTTTATCTATTTAAATTTCCTTCTTTTAAAATTCACCCGATTCCTTTGAATGAATTTATTATAAATTTTTTACCCAAATTTCAAAATCAAATTTTTATTTATTTCTAGTATCCTACGATACCAAAAATATATTCGGCTAAATTATAGCCTTCAACGATTCTGTGACGCCCCACCTCTATACCCACGCTAGCCAAGAACACTACTGTGAATGCTGTCAACTAGCACGGAGAATAAGGCTGTTGAGGAGCGACCATCTGTATAATTGCTTTGTGCGAGTACCGATATACCGGATAAAAATATAACTTTTCATCTCAAGAGGAAATCCGACATACCGACACAAACTCAAAGCTACTACACAGTGGCTATAAAGGTCTTCGGAAACAAATATAGAAATAAACATAACACAAATCAGTCACAGACAATTCATATCACAAAGGCGGAAATAGATATGAATATTACACATGCACATGAAAGTGTATATCAGAGTAGTGGTCAAAAAAATCCACGATAATACAAAAGAATAGCAACACGTGCTATACAAAGGAATACAACTATGAGTCTATATCTCAAGTGTATAAAACAAAATAAACTACTAATCTAAGTAGTTTGCCAAAAGTCAGAGTAATGATCCATGATGAGAAGTCAAGCAGAAGCACCTGCAGCATCTCAGTCTGACCCGAGTATTATTTAAGAAGAAAATAATAAACGGATCAGTCTAGCTATAAATATCAGAAGAAATGATATAGAATAGGAGATATGACATAAACATATAATAATCACAATGCCAAGCTATGATAAATAAGTAATTGAAAATCAACAAGAGATTAATCAATATCACAGTAATCTACTCAAGATAAAAAGGAATGTCATACTCCTGATTTCATTCACCAAGCCACAATAAGTGACATATATATATATATATATCCATGCCAATCGTAAAAGTTGGTGAAACACAAATTCCAGAAATCAACACACGAAATCCAGAAATCACAATAAAAAGGATGGCCAATCCCAGAAAAATGAGCCGGAGCTCCTCCAGACAGGGTATAGTCCCCCATTGCGGACATTGAGCCGAAGCTCCTCCTGGTGATTCAAAAACTCCTCCTGATAGGGTATAGTCCCCCATTGCGGACATTGAGTCGAAGCTCCTCCTGGTGAGTCAAAAACTCCTCCTGACAGGGTATAGTCCCCCATTGCGGACATTGAGCCGAAGCTCCTCCTGGTGAGTCGAAACTCCTCCTGACAGTGTATAGTCCCCCATTGCGGACATTGAGCCGAAGCTCCTTCTGGTGAACCGAAGTTCCTCATGACAGGGTATAGTCCCCCATTGCGGACATTGAGCCGAAGCTCCTCCTGGTGAACCGAAGTTCCACAAAAAAATGAAGTATCGTCCTCGACATGGACAAAGAGACATCGCACATTGCTAGTCTAAATCACAAAGATGATCGTCATGATCAATGAGAAGTGTCAATTACAATAAGCTAGTAAATATAAAAGTTTAGCTTCATGTCCCATAACCACTTACTTAACTTAAACATTTACGAACAAACTGTAAATCTCCACTAGAAAATTGTCACAAGAGATTCAATCGAACAAGTCCAAGAATTAACCGACGAAGTAAACGCAAGCGTTTCATACCACTTGTTTTACTAAGCCGGTTAATTAGATTTCTCATACGAGTGAGGTAAAGGTTTGTATATACTAATAGATTGGAAAACTGTTTTATAAACGAATTTGGTATTAAAATAGAGTTGAAATCATTTGAAGAAGGAGTTTTGATATTTACTGCTAGTATAGAAAACCTTTATATTTTTAAAGTGACAAATCACAAAGAAGATTGTATGAACAACCAATTACTAAATTCACGTTCGAAGACGTGAATAAAATCCAAAGAAATCGATACCAAATCCATAGTAATGAATATTTCCAAAAAGATCCATGAAAAGAAGTCATCAAAGTCGACAATAAGTGATAACGATTAATAGGATCGCTAAAATCGATAAACAATGGAAATTCACACAAAACAGCCTAAATAGGCAAAAATAAACATTTCCAGACGTCTGATTTGGAATCCAGACGTCTGGATTTGTTCTCTGGAAATAACCCAGAGAACACTTAGACGTCTGAAACCTCAAGTCAGACGTTTGAGACCTATCCAGACGTCTGGTTTGATGGTTCAGACGTCTGAAAATAGTCTCTGGCTTTTTTTTATAATATGCGTGCATACAATTTTACTTTCCAGGTCCAAACCAGACGTCTGGACTTGGTCACTAGACGTCTGGTCACCTGGTCTAGGCAACAATTTGCCTAGGCCAAAGTGGCCAAAACGTATCGGGAGCGATCGGACGAGCAACAACGACTAAGGATTTATGCCTAGCGACAACCCGGTCTTATAGGCTCTCCGAAACACCTCTTAAAGCATGATCAAACATCAAAGTTTGGATTTTTAAAGATTTGACTACAAAACACCAAAAATTGAAATATTCACCAAATAAATCCAAACCAAAAGCAAATGAACATAAATAAGTGTTAGGAATTCATACCTAACAACAAAGATAGATATAGACATAGATGTGAGATAAAAATCTCACCTTTGCACTAAAATTTATGAAGAAGATGCTATGAAGCAATGGCAAGAACAAGCACTCTTCAATTCCAACTCAACAAGCTTGAATCTAAGCTTAAAAGAGAAACATTCCCTAAATTAGGTTTAGGAAATTTATGAAATCAAAGAGAGAATGAGTTGGAGAAGAAGAAGAGGAAGCTTACCAATGGGTTCTCTTAGATTTTGGAGCAAGAACTTGAGCTAGCAAGAGGAGCTAGGGCTTGGAGTTTTAATTCTTTTTCCTCTCCACCATTTTCAATTGGAGCTTGAGTTTGAGGAGTTAGAATGAAGTAATGAAGAGGAGAGGGGGATTGGGACTGAGTTAGTAAGTGGTTAATTGGCTCAGCCCAAACCAAAGCCCAAAGCAAAAAGTAGCAAAATTCAACTTTCTTCAAACATATCGAATCTTATACTCAAAAAGGTCGCAAACGTCATCTTAAACTCAATGGAGGTGGTCTCGAGTCCTAATTCGACCGTATGTAAAAAGTTGGTTTTCGGACCAAAATCCGACGAACGATAAAATATTTAAATAAAATATTTAAATATAAAATCGATAAATATGCGGGTTGTTACAGACTCCCCTCCTTAAAGAAATTGTGTCCTCGCAATAATTAAGAAGGAAATGTAAGAAGTAACAACCATAGAAGCATATTAACACAAAAGAAAATTTGAATCAAGAAGTTCACCATAAAGAGCACGAAGGAGTAAATCCGAAAGTTTTCGTTCGATGAATTCTCAAGATTTCACATGAGCAATCCTTAGGATTTGAGAACCATTGAACTTCTATCAAAAAGAATATCTTTATATCGAAGGCGCTCAACCTCCGAAGCAATGATGCAAATGGAATGGTGCTCAAAAGTCAAATTTGGTGAAACTTCAATCCCTCAATAATACCGGGCTCAAGAATAAAAACCGAAAACATAAAAGCATTTCCATAGTTAAAAGACGTGGAAAACGTCAAAAATAGCAAAAAGTTGAGCCGGTGCAACGGCGTAGTACAAACACGGTACGCCCGAGAAACTAGAAACTCGAATAATTTGGAGCACCGACGTAGTACAAAGACGGTACGTCCAATGAACCAAAAAGCCAAGTCATTGATGTAGTGCAAACGGTACATCCAATGAATCAAAAAGCGAAGACATTGATGTAGTACAAACGGTACATCCAATGAATCAAACATCAAAGTCATTGATGTAGCACAAACGGTACATCCAATGAATCCGAAAAAAGAAAAGACATTGATGTAGTACAAACGGTACATCCAATGAATCAAAGACACTGATGTAGTACAAACGGTACATCCAATGAATCCAAAAAGAAAAGACATTGATGTAGTACAAACGGTACATCCAATGAATCAAAAGCAAAGACATTTATGTAGTACAAACGGTACATCCAATGAATCAAAAGCAAAGACATTGATGTAGTACAAACGGTACATCCAATGAATCAAAGACACTGATGTAATACAAACGGTACATCCAATGAATCCAAAAAGAAAAGACATTGATGTAGTACAAACGGTACATCCAATGAATCAAAAGCAAAGACATTGATGTAGTACAAACGGTACATCCAATGAATCAAAAGTAAAGACATTGATGTAGTACAAACGGTACATCCAATGAATCAGAAAGCAAAGGCATTGATGTAGTACAAACGGTATATCCAATGAATCAAAGCCCGAATTACTTCGGAACACCGACGTAGTACAAAAACGGTACGTCCAATGAACCGAAGCCCGAATGATTCCGGAACACGGACGTAGTACAAAAACGGTACGTCCAATGAACCGAACACAATAAAAGAACATCAGACGCAAGTTCATAAAAGCAATGAGATGAAACTCAATAAAACGAAGTACATCAAAACGCCCGATGAACTTGATAAAAAGATAATTTCATTCGGTCATCAACAAAGAAACAACCCCTTGTTGCTTACGACTAAACGCATTGGCAACACGATTTCCCCTTCGGGAATAAAAAGAATATCAAGATCATAGGAAGCTAGGAACTCGAGTCAACATGCAGTTCCTTAAGAGAACATAAATATTCCAAAGATTTATGATCGAGGTAGAGAACAAATTTCTCATCCAAATATGATGATGCCAAAATCCAAAAGCAAAAACAATAGCCACGAACACTAGATCATGAGTGGCATATCTAGTCTCGATAAGCTATAATGATTTAGAAGCACAAGAGATAGCACATTCTCCTTTGCAAGAGAATGGCATCCAAACCAATACGACTAGTATCGGTACAAAAAGCAAAGTCTTGGTTCCCCTTTAGGAATCACAAGAATAAGAGTATTGAAAAGAAAGAAATTCTTTTAAATAATTCTCTTCCCCGAAAAGTTAAAACTTTCAAAATTACATTTTTACTTTTATGTAATAATCTTTCTACAAAAATTTACATTTTTACAAGTCAATATATCGTGTCTGATTACATATCAAAGCGTTTAGGAAATTCCTATCGATAACGTTGATCAAGCGCATCGACGAAAATTCTTAAAGCACTCAACGGGCAATACAATCACAAAATCATCTTTTATAGGATAAATAAATCTCTTAAAAAGTTTTAAGAATATTCTTTGTTCGTTTCAAGAACAAAAATCCAGTTTTACCTATAAATAAATCTTATGAAAAAGATTTGCAAAATTTTAAATTACTATTTTCATCTAAAATCAATAAATACAAGAATGGTCTCATCGAAATATTCATAGAATATTCGATTTATAAAATGGATGAAATGAGCTAGACAAATTGAATGACATAAATACTCCATCCTGGGGAGTAGCACTAGATTGACCGGCGTCGGGACGGCCTGGTCTAACCATTTCTCTTCTTTAAGAAAGAAAGAAAGAAGAGGAAAAAGTTATTCTCAAAATAAATATCAAGCAATCTTGATAGATAAAACAAGGAATCATAAAAGAAAGTAGGATAGAACGGTACGAAGACTCGAATAAATCCTAAGGCACAACTCCTACGAAAGACTAAGGACATGATCCTTGCTAGATTATTCTACCTTGTTCCGAAATTTGGCTCTGATACCAAGTTGTGACGCCCCACCTCTATACCCACGCTAGCCAAGAACACTACTGTGAATGCTGTCAACTAGCACGGAGAATAAGGCTGTTGAGGAGCGACCATCTGTATAATTGCTTTGTGCGAGTACCGATATACCGGATAAAAATATAACTTTTCATCTCAAGAGGAAATCCGACATACCGACACAAACTCAAAGCTACTACACAGTGGCTATAAAGGTCTTCGGAAACAAATATAGAAATAAACATAACACAAATCAGTCACAGACAATTCATATCACAAAGGCGGAAATAGATATGAATATTACACATGCACATGAAAGTGTATATCAGAGTAGTGGTCAAAAAAATCCACGATAATACAAAAGAATAGCAACAAGTGCTATACAAAGGAATACAACTATGAGTCTATATCTCAAGTGTATACAACAAAATAAACTACTAATCTAAGTAGTTTGCCAAAAGTCAGAGTAATGTTCCATGATGAGAAGTCAAGCAGAAGCACCTGCAACATCTCGGTCTGACCCGAGTATTATTTAAGAAGAAAATAATAAACGGATCAGTCTAGCTATAAATATCAGAAGAAATGATATAGAATAGGAGATATGACATAAACATATAATAATCACAATGCCAAGATGTGATAAATAAGTAATTGAAAATCAACAAGAGATTAATCAATATCACAATAATCTACTCAAGATAAAAAGGAATGTCATACTCCTGATTTCATTCACCAAGCCACAATAAGTGACATATATATCCATGCCAATCGTAAAAGTTGGTGAAACACAAATTCCAGAAATCAACACACGAAATCCAGAAATCACAATAAAAAGGATGGCCAATCCCAGAAAAATGAGCCGGAGCTCCTCCAGACAGGGTATAGTCCCCCATTGCGGACATTGAGCCGAAGCTCCTCCTGGTGAGTCAAAAACTCCTCCTGACAGGGTATAGTCCCCCATTGCGGACATTGAGCCGAAGCTCCTCCTGGTGAGTCGAAACTCCTCCTGACAGGGTATAGTCCCTCATTGCGGACATTGAGCCGAAGCTCCTCCTGGTGAACCGAAGTTCCTCATGACAGGGTATAGTCCCCCATTGCGGACATTGAGCCAAAGCTCCTCCTGGTGAACCGAAGTTCCACAAAAAAAATGAAGTATCGTCCTCGACATGGACAAAGAGACATCGCACATTGCTAGTCTAAATCACAAAGATGATCGTCATGATCAATGAGAAGTGTCAATTACAATAAGCTAGTAAATATAAAAGTTTAGCTTCATGTCCCATAAGCACTTACTTAACTTAAACATTTACGAACAAACTGTAAATCTCCACTAGAAAATTGTCGCAAGAGATTCAATCGAACAAGTCCAAGAATTAACCGACGAAGTAAACGCAAGCGTTTCATACCACTTGTTACTAAGCCGGTTAATTAGATTTCTCATACGAGTGAGGTAAAGATTTGCATATACTAATAGATTGGAAAACTGTTTTATAAACGAATTTGGTATTAAAATAGAGTTGGAATCATTTGAAGAAAGAATTTTGATATTTACTGCTAGTATAGAAAACCTTTATATTTTTAAAGTGACAAATCACAAAGAAGATTGTAGAACAACCAATTACTAAATTCACGTTCGAAGACGTGAATAAAATCCAAAGAAATCGATACCAAATCCATAGAAATGGATATTTCCAAAAAGATCCATGAAAAGAAGTCATCAAAGTTGACAATAAGTGATAACGATTAATAGGATCGCTAAAATCGATAAACAATGAAAATTCACACAAAACAGCCTAAATAGGCAAAAATAAACATTTCCAGATGTCTGATTTGGAATCCAGACGTCTGGATTTGTTCTCTGGAAATAACCCAGAGAACACTCAGACGTCTGAAACCTCAAGTCAGACGTCTGAGACCTATCCACACGTCTGGTTTGATGGTTCAGACGTTTGAAAATAGTCTCTGGCTTTTTTTTTATAATATGCGTGCATACATTTTTACTTTCCAGGTCCAAACCAGACGTCTGGACTTGGTCACCAGACGTCTGGTCACCTGGTCTAGGCAACAATTTGCCTAGGCCAAAGTGGCCAAAACGTATCGGGAGCGATCGGACGAGCAACAACGACTAAGGATTTATGCCTAGCGACAACCCGGTCTTATAGGCTCTCCGAAACACCTCTTAAAGCATGATCAAACATCAAAGTTTGGATTTTTAAAGATTTGACTACAAAACACCAAAAATTGAAATATTCACCAAATCAATCCAAACCAAAAGCAAATGAACATAAATAAGTGTTAGGAATTCATACCTAACAACAAAGATAGATATAGACATAGATGTGAGATAAAAATCTCACCTTTGCACTAAAATTTATGAAGAAGATGCTATGAAGCAAAGGCAAGAACAAGCACTCTTCAATTCCAACTCAACAAGCTTGAATCTAAGCTTAAAAGAGAAACATTCCCTAAATTAGGTTTAGGAAATTTCTGAAATCAAAGAGAGAATGAGTTGGAGAAGAAGAAGAGAAAGCTTACCAATGGGTTCTCTTAGATTTCGGAGCAAGAACTTGAGCTAGCAAGAGGAGCTAGGGCTTGGAGTTTTAATTCTTTTTCCTCTCCACCATTTTCAATTGGAGCTTGAGTTTGAGGAGTTAGAATGAAGTAATGAAGAGGAGAGGGGGATTGGGACTGAGTTATTAAGTGGTTAATTGGCTCAGCCCAAACCAAAGCCCAAAGCAAAAAGTAGCAAAATTAAACTTTCTCCAAACATATCGAAGCTTATACTCAAAAAGGTCGCAAACGTCATTTGGAACTCAATGGAGGTGGTCTCGAGTCCTAATTCGACCGTATGCAAAAAGTAGGTTTTCGTACCAAAATCCGACGAACGATAAAATATTTAAATAAAATATTTAAATATAAAATCGATAAATATGCGGGTTGTAACAGATTCAATCACAAATAATCACACACAGATTATAAATAATCAAAATACAATTTTGCAAAACAAATCAAAGTGTTTTGAGGAATCCAGTTGGATCCCTCCAACCTGTTTCCCTGCATCCACAGACGTTAGGACAACAATTAAATACCCATTCCACTTCGAGGTGGAATATCATGGTATATGGGATTAATATTATATCATCCACTATTATGCGGCGCATAGGGTCTCATCCGCTATATAATGCAGGAAATCAACAATTCCAAATACATATATAATACCAGTTCCACTTCGAGGTGGAATATCACTGTATATGGGTTTAATATAATAACCTCCGCTATTATGCGGCGCATAGGGTCTAAACTAATATAACTAATAATAAATTAATTATTCAAGCACACAATCAATCAATTTTAAATTTAACTATAAAAATTAAATCAGCGATTGAGTGAGAAGATCTCACCTTTGCTTATGCATGCAATCCATTTTCCATTCTGACTCGTTTTCTCGATTTATAGACCTTGTATAAACAATTTATGATTTATTAATATCCGAATAAATTGAACAATTTTTTTTCTTTTAATAATTTTAATTAACCTATGATTTTATTTTAAACTATACTTTTTATTTTTAATCAATTCCTTTTAATAATTTATATAACAAAAATTAAAATTAAAACTAAATTTCCTTTTAAATAAATTTATCAACTAAAAATCTAGTTTAAACAAATTTTTCCCTTTTTAAAAATATCTTTTTAGTAACTAAAAATAATTAGATAAGTTTATTGAACAAGTTAATCCCTTTAATACATTGTTTAAAAATAACCGATAAGTTTAGAATGTGTATATATTTGTATCACCTTAAAATTGAACAAATTCAATCTTTGTATAAATTCCTATGTTTACAAAGTCTACAAAATTCCCCCTTTTTTTTCAAATACTTTTAAAATATGTGTATATGTAAATATAGATACTTTATATTATACTTATCTCTACCGTATACATATACATATATAAATCTAGAAATTTAAGAAAATAAATTTCTTTATAAACTTACTTTTTTTTCTTTTCTGTTTTTATTTTTATTTTTAAACTTCATATTCATTTTATTTTTATTTTTCAATATGTATATCATATTAAACAAAAATAAATTTGTAAAAAAAACGAATACCTTGCTGCTCTGATCAAGAAATCGTCGCCACCACCAAGATCTGCATCAATGGCCGCTCCACCCTTGTACGCGCGACTTGCTTCCAAATCACCACGCCCCTTTTCCCGCGCGCCGCCGACCACGAACTCCCCCAAATGTTGCGTCGCTCGAACATGCCCAATCCTTCGCCGCCATCTTCGAAATTGATTTCAATCGCGAGTCAATCGAAGAAGACTTCGATTCCAACCCCTCCTCGTTATTGTCGCAGCCCACCAGGTCGATGCAAATCACCCCTCCACCTTGCTTATTCCATCGCGTGTGAGCGTGCATTAACCCCCTCTTATCTTCTTTTTTTTTCGAATGGGTCGATTTTCGTTTTCGAATTTTGAGGAGAATTGGAAGATGCGTATTTATTTTGAAATGGAAAGAGAATAGAACGCCATTTTTTCTTTGAATTCGATTTTCAAAAATAAATGGGAAAACAGAAGAAGGGGAAAAGGAACGAGATAATTATATCCGAACGAAGTGATTTCAGTTTTTTGTTTTTCTTGATGAGAAAGAAGAAAATAATTCATCGCGTGTAAAAATTTAAAGACAAGTGTTAGTTTGTAAACGACATGTGCTCTTAAGGGTGACAAGTATAGCTGCATCTATAGTGAATTTGAAAAGGGAACATTACACTATATTTAAATTTAAATTTAAATTCAAATCGTCACCCATACGCAACTTAAACTTTCGATCTCCATTCGAGGCGTACCGCCAGGCGTTTATAACGTTAAACCCCTATTCTGGACACAACGGAAAAGATTTCGAGTCCAAATTTGATCGTATGGAGAAGATAGCTTTTCGAACCAGCTAATAAATTAAATTTCGATATAATTTTCAGCGCATTTGCTTATCGTACGGCCAAACAAACACTCCAAACATTATGAAAATTGAAATCCGATAATAACATAATATTACGGATCCAATGAAACTGGTTTCGTCAAATTCCGAGACTGTGCCTCGGAAGGCAATTTTTAAATATCGATTTAAACAATATATTTTCAACACTGATTAAATCGCTATCTAATTCAATTTTGAAGCTTCCATTATCTTCAATATTGTCAACATGAATCTCCTAAGCCATCAAATTATTTTTTTAACAGGCTCAAAATTGAAGATTTACAATTTTATCCAAATTTTAATGATAAATTTCAAAAATTAAATTGCCAAACCCATAGTTGTATTTGAAATTCAAGTTAAACTATCATTCAAACATTTAAAATCGAATAAATATTACAAGTTCAAATGTTCAAAATTCTGGGTCATCACAGCAGACAAATGCATCTACTCCAAATTTACTAAGGAATATGGAGTAATTATTTTTTATATGTAGATGATTTATTAATATTCAGCATTAACATGAAAGAGATAAAAGACACCAAGAGATATCTAACATCAAAATTCAAAATGAAAGATTTTAATGAAGTTGATACAATTCTATGTATAATAGTTAGTAAAGAGAGTGGGTGCTATGTACTAAGCCAATCATATTATATTCAAAAAGTACTTCAAAGGTTTTAGCATCTAAAATTTAAAGATGCCAGTATCCTAATAGAATCAAGTATCAATCTCAATAAAATTGAGGGGGGGCATTGCTTAACTTGAATACGCAAGCCTATTGGAAGTATAATGTATGCCTTGCATTGTATGAGACCAGACATAGCATATGCAATATGTAAACTTGCACGATATACCGGCAATCCTGGCACAGATCATTGGAAAGCAATTGGAAGACTACTTGGTTATTTCAAAAGGACCAAAAGTCTAGCACTTGTTTATAATGGTTTTCCACATGTATTAGAAGGATACACTGATGCAAGTTGGATAAATAGCGTTAGTGGTAGTAAATCTACTTCAGGTTTGATTTTCACATTAGGTGGAAGTACTGTTTCTTGGGCATCAAAGAAAAAACTTGCATTTCGCACTCCACGATGGAATCGGAATTTATAGCACATGCTATAGCAGGAAAAGAGGCAGAGTGTCCAAGCAATATGTTGTCGGATATTAAAATATGGCCGAAATCAATGCCGGCTATATCTCTACGTTGCGATAGTCAGGCAACTATGTCTCGAGCATACAATAATGTATACAATGAAAAATCATGACATGTAAGCCTAAGACATGATATGTTAGATAAATAATAAATGATGGAATAATTACTATTGTCTATACAAGATCAAGTGATAATTTGGCAGATCCATTCACAAAAGCTTTGACTAGAGAAATGGTGAGGGCCACGTCAATCTTATTAATCAATGATAGTGGAAACCCAACCTTACTATTAATTAGCTTAATTTTAAGGTTTACTGGGTAACACCAAATTATCAGATGTTTGAAAAGCACTAATTCAAATTAGTGTGAATAGTTGCAGGTATGAAGAGGTCGAGTTGAGCAACTCTTATTAAAGTTCTAGATAGTCTGGTAACAGAGACATTGAAAAGGGAAAGAACTTTATCTTTATGAACTTGGAAGTGGTGCCGCTTTTAAACAAGAGTTTACAGGGTTTGCTCTTGGAAAAGTTCATTAAGCCGGGATGGAGACATGGTCATAACGGTGCTCATAGGACAGGGAATTTTATTAGTAAATTGAATTTGCATGTGTAATTTTTATGATTTTATAAATCAAGGAAGACTCGGTTTAAATTAGGACCACCCAGCTCTTCTTTAAAGTCCTGAGATATTTATAGTAGTACGTGGTTTAATCGAATAGATACCATATACGATGTGTAATTTCCAACTGAGATAAAACTGAACATCATCAATAAAACAATCTAGTGGAGGATTTTTGAGCTAGATTGTTTTATGAAGAGGGAGCAAGTATATTAGTCCCACAACGGGGAGAGTTGTTTCAATATTTGAGTATAGATGTGAAGCATCACATGTTCAATTAATTGAAATGACTAAAGGAGAAGGGAAATGGGGCACTGCCACAACACGCACGCGTGGAAAGCACTTAGCACTTAGCACTTTGCATGTGTGCATGTGTGAGAGGGGATTCGGGAAGGGTATGGCTGCTGCCTGCCAACAATCGTATTTTTTCAAATTTCAAGTTTTTCCTCTTGGAAAATAAACTCTATTTGGACAACAGTTACACCTCTTTTCCGACGGTCGTGTCCCTTGCCAGAGCAACTGTTCATATTCTATCTAAGCATTCCCCTGTCAATGTTTTATAATCATCTGTTTTATCTTCCTCCGCGCTAATAAAATCTGATTGAATCCAAAGACATTGTTATATCTTTGCATTTAGGTTTTGATGTATCCTGGGAAGCTATTTGCCATCCAACCCATTAGCAAACTCTAAATGAGTGGGGGCATGCTTTAAGGACAGCGATTACGTGCCTCAAAACCAAATCCTCTCAAATTTTGAAAACCGCTCAAAAAACTAAAAGCAATATCCACTATGGAAAAGGAAGAATCTGCATTCAAACTGATGAACCAGGACTTCGTCAGACTTGACAAACTGGATGGAACTATCTTCACGCACCGGCAGGGAAAAATGAGGTTCCTTCTTACCACTCTAAAGGACTTATACGTGCTCGATGAAAAATTTCCCGCACTGCCTCCTCCAATAGAAAACGACGCAAACGAATTAAGGCAGCAAAGGCTAAAGCGCGAGGTAGATGAACTGTTATGTTGAGGCCACATTCTCAACACCTTATCAGACTGCTTATATGATCTTTACACTCTAATGAAGTCGCCTAAAGAAATCTGGAATGCACTGGAAACAAAGTACAAGACCGAGAAAATTGGAATAGATAAGTTTCTCATTCTTTAGTATTTTGAATTTCAAATGAAAGATAATGTTTCAGTCATGGAATAGATGCATGATTGTGAGTTCTGGTTCGCAAACTTGATGACTTAAAGGGACAGATTCCAAAATTAGTCTGAGTTGGGGCTGTAATCGCAAAACTTCCACCAAGTTGGAACAACTATCGCAAAAAGCTCTTGCATATGACTGAAGAACTCACGTTGGAAAAGATCGGAAAACTGTATGAATTGAGGAAGAAAACAGAATTCATGATACGTATTTTCCCTTCTTCCACTGTTAATAACGTGACTTTTGTAAAGAAAAGAAAGGGAAACAAGAACCAGAACTTCAAGCAAACAAAAAGAGCAAGCAGGGAAGCGACTCTAATCCCAAAGATAAAAAGAATAAGGGATGCTTCAACTGTGGGAAACTTAGGCACTACAAGCGTAACTGTAGGGCTCCTCCGAAATAGAAAATTGGGAACTCCGTAAATATGGTTGATGTCAAGGAAATTGAGGAAAGCGTTGCTATGGTTTCGGATTTACAAATTGGCATGAGAATTAACTTGCACATGGTATTGTTGAAACAAAATCTTTGGATTGATGGTTCGATTCTGGTGCAATGGTTTATGTTTCCAACAATAGAGGCTTATTTAAAACCTATACGGAGGTTGCATATCAACAAGAGGTGCTTATGGGAAATGGAAATGGTGCAAAGGTTCTGGGAAAAGGAAATGTAGAGATTCACTTCAGTTTCAACAAGAAGACAACTCTCACTAACGTACTCCACGTTCCTAATATTAAAAAGAATATGGTTTCTTCATCAATCTTATGCAAAAGTGGTGTCAATGGAGGCTGATAGTTTAATTCTGTCTAAAAATGGCGTGTTTGTGGGTAAAGGTTATGCATGTAATGGGATGTTCAAACTCGGTATTAATGAAATGAATGAATATTCTGCTTATACCATTGATTCTTTACCTTTATGGCATGCAAATTTTGGACATTTAAATTATAAACCTTTAAAGTATATGGAAAAACATGTTTTTAGTTCCGTTTCAAATAATATGCATGATAAATGCATAAGATGTATACAAGCCAAGGTTACGTGGAAACCATTCCCAAGTGATGAAAGAAATTCGAAACTTTTGGATATGTTGACATCAATACGTCCAGTGTATCGAATGCCGAACAGTCGAATGCCGGAAAACTGAACCGTTAGGGTTTAAAGAAGAAGAAAATAGAAGAAGAAACAGAAACAATAACAGAATCTCACATATTGCAGCGGAACAAATATAATAGATAAATGAATAATCTTTAAAACAAAAGCGCTATATCTGTTTATACATCACATTATCCGAGTTCACAATGACACAATACAAACATTGGCAGTTATAGTAACTTGTGTATAATAAAATTTGACTTGCACTAACCCAGACAAAACAGACACTACATAGTATAAGTGGTACGTCTCGCCATCCAGCTTGCCTACAGATCTCCATAGCAACTTCTTGACTTCGCTCTCGAATAACTGATAACCTGACTCTAGGCTGCCCGTGTGGAAAAATTGTTGGTACCCAGAGTTTAGAAAGGGAGCAATAAAATCCGAGTCAGTCATGGGACTGGCGTGGGATCTTAAAACAGTTATTTTTCACAAAGAAAGGAAAAGAAATTCGCTATGCTTTTTGGAAAATGAAACTACCATAAGGCCTTCCGCCACACACACAATGCAAACACAGAATTGGAGCAGATTACTCCTTATGATAGTCAAACATGCTTAATATGCAAAATCTTTTTAATATTATCATTAGTGCATAGTGCAAAAAACATTTCGAAAGTATAATATTAATCTTAGCCAGCATACAACCATTTTGTATGCCTACTATAGCTACCATGTTCAATAGCAGGTTACCGCCACATTCCACGGCAGGTTATACAACTAAAACCGTACAGGGCGCGTATTGTTTCTTTGAATTTCCAACAAATGGTCAGGCGAAGGAACTTCCTACTGCCACATGAATACGCCACTGGAGGGACGCCCCGAGAACCTAACCAGATCTCTGCCAACACAAGGCCGGGTTACCTCTGTAATTAGGTAACTACTACACGAGCATACCATCCCCCGATCGTTTGCGACCTTTAACCGAGGATCCTCAACCACAAAGCAACAACCACAAAGAGTAATAGATTTGCAGCAACCACATAGGTTAAGTATCTGGGCTCCATACCATGATACCATCCTTTTCCAGAAGGAAATGACATACCCTAAAGGGCGCGACCCTCATAACCTTGCCCCATCTTTCCTGTTTCAACAATTTCCGGGGTGTGAGGTCCGACGAAGTCTCGTCCACAAAGCTACACCTTTCACAAAGTCGTGCTTTGATCAACAAATGATCAGCAGCACTCTGAATGTCACATTACCAAATTGGGATTATATCACTAATAACCATCAACACATAACCTCTGAGCTCGTACGTCTCAAAGAAAGGTGTTAAGCTAAGAGAATAAATTCTCCGCCACCAACAGAAATATATTTAATAGAAATCAGCTTTATATCTCAAAGTGAAATGTCAGACACACATCCATACAAGTCCTTTCCTGGATCGAACGAAACCGAAGGGACTTCAAACAAGCCCTTGCAAATCCGGATATTCACAAATCACGTCCGGAATTCCCATCACAAAGGGTGATAAAATATCTATACTGGAGCAACACGGTGCAGAGACATTCGACCAGGAATCCTTTCATTTTCGAAAATACCCGGTCTTCAACACCGTCTTTCAAATGAAATCCCATTTCATCGTATCATTATTCAGAATGGGTTTTATAACACAATGTCTTCTCCCGGCTAATTCGAATAACGAGCGCTTATTTTTAAAAATAAGTGTTCAATCAGATTTCAAACAAATCACAACAATTTCAACGTTGATCTTCTTAAATAAAAGATCCATCACAATCACAAAGGCTCGATGTGGATTTCGAATATCCATTTGGAATTCGACTCCTGGTCGTATCCAAATTCTAATTCCATGTAATGGCAAATATTGATAGTCGACTATTTAACTATCAATCAACATTCACAACAATTACGAGAATTAAATAATTTTTCCCAATTATCTATTTTCAAAATATCTCCGCAAGATATATTTCACACTTCGACCATTTGAAAACAAATTTCAAATTACTTTTCCTTACGCGGAATACATTTCCTAACATTTATTTATTTCCACTGAAAAACTGCCGAGTTAAAATGCTTTTAAAATAATTCAAATTACTTATCCAAACTTATATACTTGGAACATTTAGAATAAAAACTATTTTAAATCACTTTATCTTAAACATTTGTTGTGAGATATTATGTTAAAATCTCATATAAAATTCGAGTCCAAAATAATTTTAAAATAAATTAATAGATAGGATATAACTATTTAAATATCCATTTTCTAAAACAAATATCAATTAAAACTTTAAATAATCACTTCTAAAATAAATTAAAATATATATTTACTTTAAATATTTTGAAAATAACCCATGTAAATAATTTCTTCAAAATAATCTTTCCTTAAAACCATCTTCACAACTTCAATTTCATATTTATAGACTAACTGAAAACATACTCGACTTTCCAGGGAAAGTACACCTTTCATTCTAAAATGGTTCATTCAAATCAATTATAAATCCTTCTGGATTTATTTTAAATTTACGTTCTAAATCCGTAAATTCCTTTCCACGTTTTTTATTTTAAAAATAAATCTCCCTTTCTTTTATAAAATTCCTAGTGTGAATTTATATTCCCAAATATCCACTGATATATAATTTTTAAATCGATTTCAAAAATCGTATACAAGTGCCAAATCAGTTTCCAATTTGATTTCTAAATTTATTTCGACACCGAATCCATTTTCATATCGATTCCCCAATAATTTATTCTTTTAACACCAAATCAATTTTCGAATTTATTTTAAAATATATTCCTTTATCCTTTCCAAATTTTTTTAAAATCAAATTTTTAAAATAAATTCTTCACCTTTTAAATATTATTACTTGGAATCCATTTATTAAATATTTTCACCATATATTGGAATTTTATTCAATAGGATTTCACTATAGATTTTCTACTTAAATTTAGAAATTCAATTTTATTTATTTATGGTATCTTACGATACCAAAAATATATTGGGCTAAATTTTAGCCTTCAACGATTTCAATCATAGTATAATCACACACAGATTATAAATGATCAACACATAATATTGAAATGAATTCAATTATTTGAGGAATCCAGTTGGATCCCTCCAACTTGTTTCCCTACATCCACAGATGTTAGCACAACAATTTAATACCAATTCCACTTCGAGGTGGAATATCGCGGTATATGGGATTTATAAAATATCGTCGGTTATTATGCGGCGCATAGGGTCTCACCCGCTATATAATGCGGGAAATCAACAACTCCAATATACTATATACTACTATATATATATTATATCTTCCACTGAATAAATTATTATAAATCAATCATCCAAGCACACGGTTCAATCAATTTTAAATCTAAATATTCAAAATTTAAATCAGAACAATATTTGATTGAGTGAGAAGATCTCACCTTTGCTTTCGCATGCAACCCATTTTCAATCCGGCTTTTTTTTTCCTTTATAATTTCGACCTTGTATGAACAATTATAAGGTTTATTAATATTTGGACTAATCGAATAATTAATTTCCATTTAATAGACTAACTAACCGGTGATTTATTTTTAAACTAATGGTTTTAAATCTTAAGCTAACTTTCTTTTTAACAAATTCTAAAATTGTTAAATAAGTTGATTAAATAATTTAAACACCTTAATATAAAATTTAAATTTTAACAACAAGTTAAAATTGTGAAGCATTAATACTTTACTGTAAAATTCCTTTCTTTTAAATCTATATATATATACATATATATGTATTTTATAATTTAGTAAAATAGAAATCTAATTTCTTTTCCTGTACATAACAGCAGTAAACTTTATTTTACTGCAAATATATTTTCAAATTAAATAAAGCACAAAAGATAAATAAATAAAATGTTAACTTACTGACACGCCACACGCAACCTCCACCACAACGATCGCGAGCCACCCAGGTGACGACTCGCGCTCAACCACATCGTGCAGTCGACCCCACTAACTCCAAGCGACGATTGCCCCATCTATTATAATCCTCTATCCAAACTCACCAGAAGTTGCATCGACCATTACTTGCGAGACCGCCCAGCTCGAACCCTAATCAGGCCCTGTCACGATGCCTTGCCATCGCCTTGCATCGCGAACCCTAGAAACTCCAGGCCCACTGCACAGCTATCCCCTGGCATCGCCTCACCCCTTTGCCTCATCGTCGCCTTCTTCCACGCGATTCGAAGTTATCTCGATTCAAAGTTGAATCGATGTATCGATTGAAGAGGAATTCCATTAGCTTTGACCATTGATTTTTTTTATAAAATGAACTAAAAGGTGCGAGCTTTGATTTGAGGAGGACGAGAACTGTTTGATAGGGAAGAATAGGGATGCGGCCATTATAAATCGATTTTGCCTCAGCCCTATTTTTTCTTTTCTCGTTTGATTTCAATATGCAGACTTGAGGTAGACGAAGATGTATTATAAACTGGGAATGGCTTCTTGAGTGCGAGAGTTTATTTATAAAAATATCTTTAACTAGTTGACTTCCATTTTTTTATTATATTATAAAACTTCCAAAACGTCTCGTTAATTGCCGCTCAAAATTTCAAACTCCTCCTAAGGAGTGCCGCTAGGCATTTATAAGGTTTTACCCGTATTCCAAACACAATGGAGATGGTTACAATTCCAAATTCGATCGTATGGAGAAGATAGATTTTCGAGTCCAGTTATTAAATTAAATTTCAATAAAAATTTCAGCGCGTTTATTAACCATACGGCCAAATGATCACTCCAAACATTACGAAAATTGAAATATGATAATAGTACAATATTATGGACCAATAGAACTGGTTTCGTCGAAATCCGAGTCTATGCCTCGGAATGCTATTTTTAAATATCAATTTAAAAGATAAAATTTCAAAACTAAATAAAACATTTCCAAATTAAATTCTGGAGCTTCATTATCTTCAGTATTATCAATGTAAATTTTCTAAGCCTTCAAATTATTTTTAACAAGCTAAAAATTAAAAATTCAAATTTTTGCCCATCATTAATAAATCATATTCAATAATTTAATTGCCAAATTCATATTTATATTCAAAATTCAAGTTAAACTAACCTCCAAATTTTGAAAATAAGTTAAATATTCCATTTCAAATGTTAAAAATTGCCGGGTCGTCACAGCCTTCCCCCCTTAAAAGAATTTCGTCCCGAAATTAGTAGTTAAGAAGATTGATGCTTAACCCATTTGCTATCTTTCCAAACCAAACAGTTTTATCAACTTGCCCAAAACAAATCTTTTTATCAAAGATTCATTATCTTTTCAACTAGCTTTGCAAAATCTTCACATTTTCCAAACAACTTCATTTATTTCATAATTCAAATTTAAATTCAAATTCAAATTTTAAATTATCAAAAAAAATTCTCAAAATTTTCTAACTCCCTAAATTTTTGAAAAATTTCGCCAGCGTCTCCTTTGCGCAGCTAGCTCGGTACGACTACAAAATGGCACCACAGGACCCCAGATTTCAAAAAGAAAACAAAAGGCCAAGTTGCTAGACAAGAAAATCATCAAATTTCATACTGAAATTTAAATACATACCTTTTTGTGGAGCAATTCAATTTTATCTTCGAAAATCAAATCCTGATTCCTTTGTCTTTAATACACCTGTATATCCTGATGTCCATAATGTCCAATTTCAACATTCAAAAATCATTTTTGCACATTTCTTTGCAAAAATTTGAATACTTACCTCTTATACCATTTTTACTTCACTATTGAATTTATATATCCATTTTCATTCTATCTTGCATTTTCACTTTCATTTGAATTCAATTTATACTTCAATTCCATTTGGATTCAATTTACCTTCTGAATATTGAATTTTTTTATCTACTATCTTTCATTCACAACTGATTCATATCACTAATTTAAATTAGTTTCATTTACTAATTGATTACAAATTCCAATTCATTTTATCTCAAACCATTTCTTTATTTCACCTTTATTATCTTTAGTTCACTTCGAACTAATTCAAATTGGTTTCCGATATTTAGTTTTCATTCCCAGTTTTGTTCTTTTGTTCATCCCTAAAAATTTATTTTCAATTCACCATTTTGGTTTACAACCACTTATATTTAAACTGGATTTCAAATTCCATATGAATTTAATTTACCTTTCATTTATAAATATTGAATTCAATTCATTCCAAACCATATTTATCGGGTCATTCCTTTAATTAATTTGACTTACTAATTTCATTTCGATACTTCGCTTTGTTTATTACAAATCAAATTCAATTCGAATTCCATTTCTATTCACTTACAAATTCAAAATGAATTTCAACATTCAATTCACTTTCACTTATTTGCAATTATAAATTTATTCATTCATTCACAATTTTATTTTGCATATTTACTTTTATCTAATTCTCTTTAAGTTAGATTTTTATTTTAACAACTTCAAACTTACAAGTAATCAACTAAATGATATTCCATAAATACTTTATATAACATTCCAGAGTCTTTTCAACAATTCAAAACCATTTTTTTTGAAATCAATTCAAATTATTCCTTTTGAATTTCAAAAACCAAACCTTCTTTGCAAACAATTTCAATTTAAATTTATTTGGCAGCAATTCCTCTTTTGGAAACCCGAAAATGAACATCGATGATGCTGCAGTCATCACCGAAGTTATTTTCCAACGACCTAAAAGAGTTTAGGGCTTTTATCCCTTCAAAACATTTTCCAAACCGTTGAAAATCATCTTCAAAATCAAAAGGATTTTAAACTTTCCAAATGTCCAAAATTTTCAAATTCTTTTCAAAACATTTCCAAATACTTCTCTGGAGTTCCGTTTCAAACTACAAATCACATTTACAATTTACATTCTCAAATTCTATTTGTATGCGAATTTGTTTCTTAATTTTGGAGTTATGATTTCAATTTCCTATTCAAATGATAATAATATTATCACTTCCTAACAATCAAGCAACCATATACTGTAATAATTTACATAGATTATTTCCTTTATCGACGTAAATAGTTTCGGTAAAATTGTTTCATTCACCCTATTTGAAAATAATACTGTGTTGAATCGTTCTGTACGAATGTTTAGAGATCCCTATCGATAGAGTTGTACAGACTATATCGACCAGAATCCATATACCGCTCAACAAACCAATCAACACAATATAAAACAATTTTTTTTATTCACTAACAAATACACGCTCATATCTATTATTACACTCAACTCATTCTAGAGTACTATTGACTCTATCTCTAATGAGTAACACCCAACAGAGCCAAGGTTACCTCTTAACTAAATGCTCTGATACCAAAAATGTAAAGACCTGATTTTTCGACGCCCGAAATTCGACATCAATATGTCCACTATATCGAATGCCGAATAGTCGAATGCTGGAAAACCGAACTGTTAGGGTTTAAAGAAGAAGATAGAAGAAGAAACAAAAACAATAACAGAATCTCACATATCGCAGCGGAACAAATATAGTAGATAAATTAATAATCTTTAAAACAAAAGCATTATATCTGTTTATACATCACATTATCAGAGTTTACAACGACACAATACAAACACTGGCATTTATAGTAACTTGTATATAATAAAATTTGACTTGCACTAACCCAAACGCAACGGACACTACATAGTACAAGTGGTACGTCTCGCCATCCAGCTTGCCTCCAGATCTCCATAGCAACTTCTTGACTTCACTCTCGAATAACTGATAACATGACTCTAGGCTGCCCGTGTGGAAAAATTGTGGGCACCCAGAGTTTAGAAAGGGAATAATAAACTCCGAGTCAGTCATGGGACTGGTGCGAGATCTTAAAACAGTTATTTTTCACAAAGAAAGGAAAAGAAATTTGCTCTGCTTTTTAGAAAATAAAATGACCATAAGGCCTCCCGCCACGCACATAATGCAAACGCAGAATTGGAGGAGATTTCTCCTTATGACAGTCAAACAAGCTTAATGCGCAAAATCTTTCTAATATTATCATTAGTGAATAGTGCAGAAAACATTTCGAAAGTATAATATTAATCTTAGCCAGCATACAACCATTATTGTATGCCTACTATAGCTACCATGTTCAATAGCAGTTTACCGCAACATTCCATGGCAGGTTATACAACTAAAACCGTACAGGGCGCGTATTGTTTCTTTGAATTTCCAACAAATGGTCAGGCTAAGGAACTTCCTTCTGCCACATGGGTACGCCTCGGGAGGGACGCCCCAAGAACCTAACCAGATCTCCCCCAACACAAGGTCGGGCTACCTCTGTAACTAGGTAACTACTACACGAGTATGCCATCCCCCGGTCATTTGCGACCTTTAATCGAGGATCATCAACCACAAAGCAACAACCACAAAGAGTAATAGATTTGCAGCAATCACATAGGTTAAGTATTTAGGCTCCATACCATGATACCACCCTTTTTCAGAAGGAAATGACATACCATAAAGGGCGAGACCCTCATAACCTTGCCACATCTTTCCTGTTTCGACCATTTTCAGGGTGTGAGGTCCGATGAAGTCTCGTCCACAAAGCTACACCTTTCAAAAAGTCATACTTTGATCAATAATTGATCAGCTGCACTTCGTATGTCACATTACCAAATTGGGAATATATCCCTAATAACAATCAACTACATACCTCTGAGCTCGTACGTCTCAGAGAAGGGTGTTAACCTAAGAGAATAAATTCTCTGCCACCAACAGAAATGTATTTGATAGAAATCAGCTTTATATCTCAAAGTGTAATGTTAGACACACATCCATACAAGTCCATTTCGGGATCGAACGGAACCAAAGGCACTTCTAAGAAGCCCTTGCAAATCTGGATATTCACAAATCACGTCCGGAATTCCCAACACATAGGGTGATAAAATCTCTATACCGGAGCAACCCGATGCAGAGACATTCGACAGGTAATCCTTTCATTTTTGAAAATATCTGGTCTTCAACACCGTCTTCAAATTCAATCCCACTTCGTCGTATCATTATTCGGAATGGGTTTTATGACACAAGGCCCTCTCTCGGCTAATTCGAATAACGAGCGTTTTTTTTTAAAAATAAGTGTTCAATCAGATTTCAAACAAATCACAACAATTTCCATGTTGATCTTCTTAAACAAAAGATCCATCACAATCACAAAGGTTTGATGTGGGTTTTGAATATCCATTTGGAATTCGACTCCCGGTCGCATCCAAATTCTAATGCCATGTAAAGGCAAATATTGATAGTCGGTTATTTAACTATGAATCAACATTCACAACAATTACCAAATTTAAATAATTTTCCCCAATTATTTATTTTCAAAATATCTCCGCAAGGTATATTTCACACTTCAACCATTTGAAAACAAATTTCAAATTACTTTTCCTTACGCGGAATACATTTCCAAATATTTATTTATTTCCACTGAAAATCTGCCGAGTTAAATGCTTTAAAAATAATTTAAATTACTTATCCAAACTTATATACTTGGAACATTCAAAATAAAATCTATTTTAAAACACTTTATCTAAAACATTAGTTGTGAAGATATTATATTAAAATCTCATATAAAATTCAAGTCCAAACTAATTTTAAAATAAATTAATAGATAGGATATAACTATTTAAATATTCATTTTCTAAAACAAATATCAATTAAAACTTTAAATAATCACTTCTAATATAAATTAAAATATATCTTTACTTTAAAGATTTTCAAACTCACCCAAGTAAATAATTTCTCCAAAATAATCTTTCGTTAAAACCATCTTCACAACTTCAATTTCATATTTATAGACTAACTGAAAGCATACTCGGCTTTCCAGGGGAAGTACACCTTCCATTCTAAAATGGTTCATTCAAATCAATTTATAAATCCTTTTGGATTTATTTTAAATTTACGTTCTAAATCCGTAAATTCCTTTCCACACTTTTTAGTTTTAAAACAAATTTCCCTTTCTTTTATAAAATTCCCAATGTGAATTTAAATTCCCAAATATCCACTGATACATAAATTTTAAATCGTTTTCAAAAATTGTATACAAACACCAAACCAATTTCCAATTTGATTTCTAAATTTATTTCAACACCAAATCGATTTTGATTCAAACACCAAATCGATTCTCATATCGATTCCCCAAAGAGTTGCTCTTTTAACATTTAATCAATTTTCGAATTTATTTCTAAAATAAATTCCTTTATCATCCCCAAATTATTTAAAAATCATATTTTTAAAATAAATTCTTCACCTTTTAAATATTATTACTTGGAATCCATTTATTAAACATTTTCACCATATTTTGGAATTTTATTCAATAGGATTTCACTATAGATTTTCTACTTAAATTTAAAAATCCAATTTTATTTATTTCTTGTATCTTACGATACCAAAAATATATTCGGCCAAATTTTAGCCTTCAACGATTTCAATCACAGTATAATCACACGCAGATTATAAATGATAAACACACAATATTGAAATGAATTCAATTATTTGAGGAATCCAGTTGGATCCCTCCAACATGTTTCCCTGCATCCATAGATGTTAGCACAACAATTAAATACCAATTCCACTTCGAGGTGGAATATCGCGGTATATGGGATTTATAAAATATCATCCGCTATTATGCGGTGCATAGGGTCTCATCCACTATATAATGCGGGAAATCAACTTCTCCAATATACTATATACTACTATATATATAATATCATCCAGTGAATAAATTATTATAAATCAATCATCCAAGCACATGGTCAATCAATTTTAAATCTAACTATTCAAAATATAAATCAGAACAATAATTGATTGAGTGAAAAGGTCTCACCTTACTTTCGCAAGCAACCCATTTTCAATCCGGCTTTTCTTTTTTTTCTTTGCAATTTCGACCCTGTATGAACAATTATAAGGTTTATTAATATTTAGACTAATCAAATAATTAATTTCCATTTAATAGATTAACTAACCAGTGATTTATATTTAAACTAATGGTTTTAAATCTTAAGCTAACTTTCTTTTTAACAAATTCTAAAATTGTTAAATAAGTTGATTAAATAATTTAAACACCTTAATATAAAATTTAAATTTTAACAACAAGTTAAAATTGTGAAACATTAATACTTTATTGCAAAATTCCTTTCTTTTAAATCTAAATACTTTCATATATATGTATTTTAAAATTTAATATAATAGAATTTTTTTTCTTTTCCTGTACATAACAACAGTAAACTTTATTTTACTACAAATATATTTTCGAATTAAATAAAACACAAAAAATAAAATAAATAAATAAACAGTTACCTTACTGACACGCCACACGCGACCTCCACCACAATGATCGCGAGCCACCCTGGTGACGACTCGCGCTCAACCACATCGTGCAGGCGACCCCACTAACTCCAAGCGACGATTCCCCCATCGATCATCATGCTCTATCCAAACTCACCAGAAATTGCATCAACCATTGCTTGCGAGGTTGCTCGGCTCGAACCCTAATCAGGCCCTGTCACGATGCCTTGTTGTCGCCTTGCATCGCGAACCCTAGAAACCCCAGGCCCAATGCACTGCTATCCCCTGGCGTCGCCTCACCCTTTACCTCATCGCCGCCTTTCTTCCACGCGATTCGAAGTTATCTCGATTCGAAATTGAATCAATGTATCGATGAAGAGGAATTCCATTTGCTTTGACCATTGATTTTTTTTATAAAACGAACTGAATGGTGCGAACTTTGATTTGAGGAGGACGAGAACTGTTTGAAAGGGGAGAATAGGGATGCGGCCATTATAAATCGATTTCACTTCAGCCCTATTTTTTTCTTTTCTCGTTCGATTTCGGTATGAAGACTTGAGGAAGACGAAGATGTATTATAAATTGGGAATGGCTTCTTGAGTATGAGAGTTTATCTATAAAAATATCTTTGACTAATTGACTTCCAATTTTTTTGTTATATTATAAAACTTCCAAAACGTCTCGTTAATTGCCACTCAAAATTTCGAACTCCTCCTAAGGAGGGCCGCTAAGTGTTTATAAGGTTTTACCCGTATTTCGAACATAATGGAAAAGGATCCGAGTCCAACTTCGATAGTATGGAGAAGATAGCTTTTCGAGTCCAGTTATTAAATTAAATTTTGATAAAATTTTCAGCGCATTTATTGACCGTACAGCCAAACGATCACTCCAAACATTACGAAAATTGAAATCCGATAATAGTACAATATTACGGATCCAATGGAACTAGTTTCGTCGAAATCCGAGTCTATGCCTCGAAATGCTATTTTTTAATATTAATTTAAACGATAAAATTTCAAAACTAAACAAAACATTTCCAAATTAAATTCTGGAGCTTCCATTATCTTCAGTATTATCAATATAAATTTTCTATGCCTTCAAATTATTTTTAACAAGCTAAAAATAAAAAATTCAAATTTTTTCCCATCATTAATAAATCAAAGTCAATAATTTAATTGCCAAATTCATATTTATATTCAAAATTCAAGTTAAACTAACCTCCAAATATTTAAAATCAATTTAATATTCCATTTCAAATGTTAAAAATTTCCAAGTCGTCACAGTTCACTTTGACATATGTGAATTAAATGGAGTTTTAATCAGAGGTAGAAAAAGGTATTTTATTACCTTTATTGACGATTTTTCTAAATACACATGTGTGTATTTACTTGGAAGCAAGGATGAAGCCTTTGACATGTTTGAATGCTATAGAACAAAAGTTGAAATTTAGAAATGTAGGAAAATAAAAGTTCTACGCAGTGATAGAGGAGGAGAATATTTCTCTATTGAATTTTCTAACGTCTATAAATACCATGGGATTATTCATCAACACATAGCCCCTTACAAGCCACAACAAAATGGGTTGGTAGAAAGGAAAAACAGAAATTTGGTTGATATGGTAAGTTCTATTCTGTTAAATGCTAAATTACCACTTAACTTATAGGGTAAAGCATTACTGCCTGCATGTCATTTGCACAATCGAATCGCCTCTAGAAAAGCTAAAGTTTCTCCTTACGAACTATGGAATGGTATAAAATCTAATCTAAGATACCTAAAGGTATGTGGATGTATTGCCTTCTATAGGGTGACTGATCTGAAACGAGCTAAACTTGGTCCAAGCGCCTTGAAAAGTGTATTTGTAGGATATGCTGAAAACTCTAAAGCATACAGACTACATGATTTATCCTCAAACATGACTGTTGAATCAATGGTTGTTGAGTTTATGGAAAATAAATTCAAGCACGATTCGACTACAAATTGGTCATTGAGCCCCAGTGTCATTCAAACATCAATAGATGCTTCTACACCTTCTGCTAGTAGTAAAAGAAAGGTGATAGAAGAACAAACAGAAGTAAGAAGACACAATGAATTCAGAAAGGGAAATCTTCTAGTATAGAATTTATATCTTCTCAAGCTATAGCATTTCTTATAGAAGGAACTATAAATGAAGTTATTAACAAAATTCCTATAGTGCTGAATATAGAAGACAACCCAAAAACATACAAAGAAGTTATGATTTCTAGATATTCCGCCTTTTGGAAGGAAGCTATTAATGATGAAATGGATTCAATTTTATCAAATAATACCTAGGCATTGGTAGACTTACCTTATGGGTCAAAACCTATTGGTTGCAAATGGGTATTTTGAAGAAAACGTAACAACGATGGTATCGTGCAAACTTTCAAGGCTAAATTAGTAGCCAAGGGATTCAGGTAAAAGGAAGGAATTGATTTCTTCGATACGTATTCTCCGGTTGCAAGAACTACATCAATTCGAGTATTAATAGCCTTAGAATCAATTTATCAATTGCATATCCACCAAGTGGATGTCAAAACAGCCTTCTTAAATGGTGAACTTAATGAAAAAGTTTACATGGAATAACCCGAGGATTTTGTTCTTCCTGGAAATGAAAGAAAATTTTGCAAACTAACAAAATCCTTATATTGATAAAAACAAGCACCTAAATAGTGACGAAAACTTTGACTCAATAATACTTCAAAATGGATTTACATATAAAAGTGCAAACAATGTATCTACTTAAAATTTACTAAGGAATATGGAGTAATTATTTGTTTATACGTAGATGATTAATTAATATTCACCACTAACATGAAAGAGATACAAGACCAAGAGATATCTAACTTCAAAATTCAAAATGAAAGATTTGAATGAAGTTGATACAATTCTGGGTATAAAAGTTAGTGAAGATAGTGGGGCTATGTACTAAGCCAATCACATTATATTCAAAAAGTACTTCAAAGGTTTTAGCATCTAAAAAATTAAAGATGCAAGTAACCCAATAGACTCAAGTATCAATCTTAAAAAAATTGAGGGTAGGGGCATTGCTCAACTCGAATACGCAAGCACTATTGGAAGTATAATGTATGTCATGCATTGTACGACAACTGACATAGCATATGCAATATGTTAACTTGCATGATATACCAACAATCCTGGCATAGATCATTGGAAAGCAATTAGAAGACTACTTAGTTATCTCAAAAGGACCAAAAACATGACACTTGTTTATAATGTGTTTCCATGTGTATTAGAAGGTTACACTGATGCAAGTTGGATAACTAGCGTTAGTGGTAGTACATCTACTTCTGGTTGGATTTTCACATTTGGTGGAAGTGCTGTTTCTTGGGCATCTAAGAAACAAACTTGCAATTCGCACTCTACGATGGAATCAGAATTTATAGTGCTTGCTGTAGCTGGAAAAGAGGCAAAGTGGATATGAAATATGTCGTCGGATATCAAAATATGGCCAAAACCAATGCTAGCTATATCTCTACGTTGCGGTAGTCAGTCCACTATGTATCGAGCATACAGTAAGTATACAATGGAAAATCATGACATATAAGCCTTAGACATGATATGTTAGACAAATAATAAATGATGGAATAACTACTATTGTATATATAAGATCAAGTGATAATTTGGCAGATCCATTCACAAAAGCTTTGACTAGAGAAATTGTAAGGGCCTCGTCAATCGGAATGGGCCTTAAACCCTTTATTGAAAATTAATAAATGATAGCGAAAACCCAACCTCAATATTAGTTAGCTTAATTTTAAGGTTTAATGGGTAAAAACAAATTATCATACGATTAAAAAGCATTAAGTAAAATTAGTGTGAACTGTTGCAGGTATGAAGTGGTTGAGTTGAGCAAATCTTATTAAAGTTCTAGATAGTCTAGTAACAGAGGCATTGAAAAGGAAAAGAACTTTACCTTTATGAACTAGGAAGTGGTGACGCTTCTAAACATTTACAGGGTTTTCTCTTGTAAAAGTTCGTTAAGCCAGGATGGAGACATGGTCGTAACAGTGCTCATAGGAAGGGAAATTTTATAGGGAAATTTAAGTTGCATGTATAATATTTTCAATTTTATAAATCAAAGAAGACTCGGTTTAAGTTAAGACCATCCAGCTCATCTTTAAAGTCATAAGATATTTACACTCGTACATGGGTTAATCGAATTGATACCATATACGATGTGTAACATCTAACTAAAATAAAACTGAACAGCATCAATAAAACAACGTAGTGGGGGATTATAGAGGGATATTGTTTTATGAAGAGGGAGCTAGTATATTAGTCCCACATCGAGGAGAGTTGTTTCAATATTTAAGTATATGTGTGAAGCATCACATGTTCAATTGATTGAAATGACTAAAGGAGAAGCAAAAGGGGGCACTACCATAACACGCACGTATGGAAAGAACTTAGCACTTTGCATGTGTGCGTGTGTGAGAGGGATTTGGGAAGGGTATGGCTGCTGCTTGCCAAGAGTCATATTTTTTCAAATTTTAATTTTTTCCTCCTGGAAAATAAACTACTATTCGGACAACAATTACACCCCTTTTTCAACGGTCGCATCCCTTGTTAGAGCAACTGTTCATATGCTATATAAGCATCTCCCCTGTCGCTGTTTTATAATCATCTGTTTTATCTTCCTCCGCACTAACAAAATCCCATTGAATGCATGGAAAATGCTATATCTGTAACATTCCTGAATTTTAGCCAAATTTAGTTTGACAATTTATTTAATTTTTGAATTAAATTGTGAAATTATTTGTGAATTAATTGGAAAATTTCCAGAATAAATAAATTTTTTAGATTTTAATAGAATTTTGGCATGAAATTTAGGATAAGTATTTTATAATAAAAAATTGGATTTAAAAATAAATATATTGGAAATAAATTGGATTTGAAATTTTATTTTTGAGCTAATAAGAATTTGTTTCTAATTATTTAAAAATGCATTATAATTTAAAAATGATGTTTGAATTTGATATAATAAAATTTTCGAAGTCTAATTAAAAATAAAACTCTAATACATTTATTTATGTGTAGTTAAATTTTAAAACTATTTATCTTTAAAGGATTATATAAATGATTGATGAAGAAATGTATTTATTTAGATAAGAAATATAATATTTAGTTATATTTAAAATATTATTTGAAATGTTTAAAATATAGTAAAATTTTAAAAGTTGTTTAAAAGTTAAATGTTATAATATACATAAGTGTGTTATTTATTAAAGATAGTTTGTTTTAAAAATTAAATTTTTCTTAAGATTTTATGAAAGAGAATGCATTTATTGAATAATAGAAATTTTATGTATAAAAATATTTGTTTTAACAAATGTAAACAAAATAAGATACATGTGTTAAAAATTAGTGATTAAGGGTTAAAATACAATTTACAAATAATTTAGATTAGGGATTTAAACATAAAAATGATATAAGTGAACATTTGTAAGAAGATTAAACTATGTATAGAAAAGTGTTAGCCAAAGTTAAACAAGTGGCATTAATTTTGCTTCAAATGAATTAAATTTTGTGTTGAAAAATAAAAACTAAATTACATCTCTTTTCTCATATCTTCCATATACAAAATCTAAAATCAGAAAAAAAAGAGAAAAGAAAACAAAAAAATCATCTTAATACAAAAAAAAACACATATCAAAACTTCAACAAACAAAGGCCTGAAAAATTAAGTTTTCAAACCTGAAAACAAATACCTTCAGTTCATTCTTGATCAAAGATCAAAGCCAGGCTTCATTTAAAAAGCAGCAATTTTAAGTCAGGCAAATAAAAATTTAAATCTGGAAATTAAATCAAAACCAAAGATTAAATGTAAAGCAATCAAAGCCTGGAAATGTAGCCTGTAATAAGCAAACCTGGAACAAAATTAAACTGCAGATCAAATTTTCAAGCCTGGGGTTAATCAAAGCAACCTCTATTTTGAAAGAAAGCTCAAAAAAAAATCCGAAACAATAAACAAAGCTTGGAAGAAATTCAATCTCTTACAATTCCAAAAGCCTAAAGCAAGTCTGTGTCAAAAAGATTAAAGTTACAGGCTTAAAACAATTCCAGTTCTCTGCTTTCAGAATTGGACCAGGTGAGCAAACTAACTTCTAAAACCCTTAAATTTGTTTAAATCTTGGTTTGCATCTGATAAGTGTTTGACACAAGTTAGGAATTATGTTTGTATGAATGCGAAATGTGCTGGTATATTTGTATACATGCATATATTGGTGACTGTGTACAGGCACATACCTCTATTGTACATTACAGAGTTTGAAACCTATTGGAAAATTCAAATCATCACATTCAATTGAAATTAGAATTCAATCTTTTAATGAAAAATGATTATAATGATGTAATACAATTTTTAAAAATGGGTCCAAGTTGAAATATTTGGTAACTATTTGAAAAAAAATAAAGTAAATATGAAATAACAGTAAAAACCTTTTCAAAACAGAAAAATCAAGTGCCTTAGATTCTTGTTTTGATTTTGTAACTAGATTCGCATTTGAAAAATATGATTTTTGACATAGATAATATAAATTTTAATATTGGGTATGAAGGGAAATCGAGAGATGATCAGATTCGCTTAGTTCGTCAATTCTTGGCTAATGTCAAGGAGTTGGATGTCAAGTTTGATCTTGGTGATAGCTGGAGGAATGGCGAACGTGGAAAAAATAATAGTTAAATTTATAATGTGACGTGGTGATTGAAAAATGGCGATCTAGGGTTTAAGCCAGATTTTAGTTAGCGTCAGAAAATTGATCGCTGCATCATCAATATTGCATCGGACTTCATCGCATATGGGGGGATCGAAATGTGGAGGTGTGAAGTAGCTGTAGGTCGGTCGACGTGGGTTCCAATTGACGAAGTTCGTCGGAGCGAAGGGTTTTAGGTTGATGGGTTGGTTCCAGTATTTGGGTCGAACGACTCATTTTCAAATCGTGGTCGTTCTCGGTGATTTAGATGTTCGTGGCGACTCAGAAGTTGATGGGCGATCTGCTGGAAATGGCGAGGCTGGCCGAAGCTTCGCCGATCATCGGTGCACGTGAATGCATGCACCTGTGCATTTTTTCTGCGTCACCGGGGAAGAAGATTGTTGCTCAAAGAAAGTGTCGGGAAGATGATGGTTTTGCTCGAGTATAGACTCGAGTGTATTTGCGTTGTACCGGATATTTCAAATACTTAAGCAAAATTTTGAAGTTTGAAGGGGATGCGGGTGAATTGGGAAGAACTCGAGGTAGCACTCGGGGAAGATGGTTGTTGACTCGGGAAAGACTCGAGTGAGTCTCGGGGTGGATATAAAAAAAAGTCTTCTTGACTTTGAAAATAAAAATTCAATTTTTTAAACATTTTTTAACCCATGTTTTAGATAATGGTTTTTATTTAGATAATTGGACTAATGAAAGTTTCAAGTAAGATATTTTAAGAAGGTGATTAATTTTAAATTATTTAATTTGTGGCATTATTTAATTAATCATTTTAAATAAATAATGTAATTAAGAGTAAACTAAGTTGAAATATTGATTTGTACTTCTTGATTAAACATAATCTTTTATGTTAATGTTGATTAATCATAAGGCTTATTAATTAGAACTTTAATAACGATTTAATTATAAATCAAGATAACTGATTTATAATTACTTAAATAATTAATTAATAGTTAATCAGAGGTTAATTAATTATTAAATAATTGATTTATAATTAAGGATTAATTAATCAAGGTAATTAATTAAAGGATAATTAATTAAGGGTTAATTAATTTATTAATTAATTATGGATAATTAATTAAAGAATAATTAAATAATTAAGGGTTTAATTATGTAATAATTAAAGGTTTATCCAATTATTAATTAAGGTTGATCAATTAATAATTTAAAGTTAATTAATTTATAATTGATTAATTAACATGGATTAGAGATTAATTTGGTTTCAATTAATCAGATAAGCAATTTACCTTCCTTATGGATGATTGTACTATATTGAATGCTGTGAATTGTTTGATATCTCTACTGTGTGATGCCTTGTGATGTGTATTGTTTTAATTCAAGGTGTGATGAATGTAATTTATTTATCTATAATGCACTTATATTATCTATCTGTGATTCTGTATATAGATAAGTGTTGTAGGATTATACCGCTTATCGATATTACTGTGATTGTATCTGTGATGATTGATGATGTTGCACCATGGGGTGAAACCCCTGGACTACACTATACACACACAAATATGGATTGCACGAGGAAATTGGTTAAGTCACAGATTTTTGAAATGGTTTTAAAAAGTTGAATTTTGAATTCAAATGGTTTTGGAAATGGATTGGTTTAAAAGTGAAAAGCTTTTGAAAAAGATTTTGAAGATAAAAGTTATTTTTGAAAAACTTGATAAAGTTTTGAAATTTAAATAATTTGAATTCAAAATTTGAAATTGAATTCTATGTTGAAAATTATGGTTTAAAAATGTTATACAAGTTATAAATGTATTTATATGTTTTTTTTAAAACCATTTTAAAATTATTGTTTTGCGAATTCGAATTTAACCGAAGGGCTTTACCTTTTATAAATGAAATCGGGTTTTTCCAAAATAAAAACCATTTTTTTCAAATAATAATAGCTTTCGTATAAAGAATGGATTTCCAATTTTTGTTTGAAATGGAATTGAGAATTGTTTTGAAAGTTATGAATGAATCTTTGTGAAAGATGATTGAACCTCCATTGAAATTGAAGAGGATTTTAAATAATGTATCTTTTATGTAAAAGGTTTGAATCGGGAATTGTTTTGAAATCTATGAATGAATCTTTGTGAAAGAATTGTGAACTTTGTTTCCAAATTAAAAAAAGTCTTGAGGATGCATCTTTTATATAAAAAGATATGGAATTGTAAATAGTTTTGAAAACTATGAATTAACCTTTGTGGAAGATTGGTGAACTTTGTGAAGTGAATCTTTTTGTTTAAAAGATTAAAATTGGTAATTTGTTTAACCATTTGAAAGAAAAGTTTTGGGTAACAATTTGTGACTTAACTGAGATCCCAATATCCATATGCTTTTAAATATTGCGCTCACTACTCGGTTTAGCCGGCAGTGGACCTTTGTGTCATATAACCCATTACGAATAGTGATACGACGAAATGGATCGCATTCGAAGACGGTGGTGAAGACCGGGTGTCTTGGAGAACGATACGATAACCTGTCGAATGACTCTGCAGTTAGTAGCTACGGTATAGAGATCACCATTTGTGATGGGGAGTCTGACCGGGAGTAGGGATATCTGGATTTGCAAGAGCTTCTTTGGAAGTGCCTTTGGTTCTGTTCGGACCCGGAACAGACTTGTATGGATGTGTGTCTAACATTACACTTTGAGATGTAAAACCCATTTCTATAAAATACATTTCTATTTGGTGGCGGACATTTATTCTCTTAGCTTAACACCCTTTTCTGAGACGTACGAGTTTAGAGGTTATGTAGTTGATGGTTACTAGTAATACATTCCAAATTTGCTAATGTGGAATACGAAGTGTTGCTGATCATTTGTTGATCAAAGCATGGCTTTTGTGAAAAGCGTAGCTTTGTCGACGTGACTTCGTCGAGCCTCATAACCCGGTAATGGTCGAAACAGGAATCGTGGCAGCAAGGTTATGTGGGTAGCACCCCCTGAGGGTATGACCATTTCCTTCTAGATAAAAAGTAGTATCATGGTATGGAGCCCAGATATCTTCTTATGTTGATTTTGAAAGTGGTATCATAGTATGGAGCCCAGATACTTTACTGTGTGGTTGTTGGTGTCGAGACCTCGGATAAAAGTCAGTAACGACCAGGGGATGGCATACTTGTGTCAGTAGTTACTTCCGGGCAGGGTAACCCGGCCTTGTATAGCAGAGATCCAGTTAGGTTCTTGGGGATGTCCCTCTAGAGGCGTTCCATTTTGTGTGGGAAGTTCCTTTCCCCGACCATTTGTTGGAAATCCAGTCATCCAATACGCACCCTTTACGATTGCAGTTATATAACCTGCCACCTTAGGTGGTAGCTATAGTAGTCATAGTATAATGGTACCTTTGCTGGCTAAGATTAATATTATACTTTCGAAATGTTTTTCACTATGCATTAATAATAACTTCAAAAAGAATTTTGCGTAGTAAGCATTTTGACTATCATAAGGAGAAATCTCCTCCAAGTGTGCGCTTGCGTTGTGTGTGTGGCGGAAGGCCTTATGGTAGTTTCATTTTCCAAAAAGCATTGTGGATTTCATTTTAAATTTCTTTTGTTCAAGCCAAATGTTTTTCTTTTCTCATACCGGTCCCACGACTGATCCGGAGTTTATTGTTCCCTTCCTAAACTCTGGGTGTCCACAATTTTCCACTCGGGCAGTCTAGAGTTGGGTTTTTCAAATAATAACTAGTAGGTGTAGATTCGATAGCCTTCGAAGTTCTTGGTTTCTCAATCACACATGGATCGCATTTGTTACTAGTTCAGCTTGATGGTGGTTCTCGCTTGAAGTTTGGAGTTGCAGTTTTGGATTCTCTCGAAGGCTTTGTTCATGTTATTATGTTTCCGCTGTAGTGTTGTAAACATTCTCTGATGATGTTGGATATGTTGTATCATGATGTGTATCATATTGTACCTCTATTTTATATCAATGTTATCATCTTTTGTTTCAGTTGTGTTGTTTATCATCTAATGTTGTTGCAAGCTCCAGCGATACGGATTTCGATGTCCTTTGTCGGGCATCGAGTTTGATTCATCACAAGTGGTGTCAGAGCTAAAGGTTGAGTAAGAACTTTAGCTACGGAGTGTAACACATAAGATGGCTTATTAGAGATACGGTGAAGTACACCCTAGAATGAGTGCAACCTGTGAAACCGAAAACCCAAATTACTCAGTTGATTTTCTTTAACTGTTGTTATTCCTAATATATCTCGCCCTAATGCCTAAATCGGTTTTCTTACTATTTATAGATAATAAGGATGAGTGGAAGAAGAGGACGAGGTTGGGGATGGGGAAGTACCACTTCAACTGGTCAAGTCCCTGCAACAGCAGCTATTCCCACTCAATCTCAGCCGAATCTGGCTGATCTGTATCAAATTTTACCAGATTGGGTGGAAAGCCGTTCACAGGTAAAGAATCTATTGTCGAAGCCTAAGTCTGGATCCGATCAAGCGAAAGAATTTTTAGAGGGATAAAGTTGGAAGACGATCAAATGAGATTGATAGCTTCTTGGAAATTCCACGAGGAAGCTTTAGCTTGGTGGGAGACAGTTACTGTGAATAAGCCGGAAGATGAGATTACTTGGAGTCGATTCAAAGAGACGTTTGTGCAACGATACATGCCATCTGCTGGTATCTCTCGAATGTACCAGGAGTTCATGGATTTGAAGCAGGGAAGTTTATCGTTTGAGGATTAATTAAACAAATTCAATGAATTATCTCGATTTGATCTAGAGCTAGTGAATACACCTTTGAAAAAGAATGAAAGATTCATTCGTGGAATGAATAAGAAGTTCCACGAGAGAATGACTGATCACGTAAAGGAATCTTTCTCTGAATTGATCGATATAGGCTATCGATGTGCTACTCTAGTTAAACAAGAAGTTTTTGGGGAGAAAGGAAATGTAAACAATCTGAATTGGAAGAAAAGAAAGTTCGGTGAAAAGAAACCATATCAAGGCAAAGAAAAGAATAATACACATGATAACAAGGTGAAAGATGTTACTTGTTTCAATTTCTTGGAGAAAGGCCATTTCTCGAATAGTTGCAAAAATCCCAGGAAGTAAGGAGAGAGGGAGCAATTTATGGAACCAGAGCAGGAATCTAGGGAATGCTATTACTGCCACAAGCCAGGGCATAGGATGAGGAATTTCCCAGCAATGGAATAAGCTCAAGTAGCAAAGGTATATGCAATCAAAGATGATTCTTCAATCTCAAAGGATAATAAAGGAAAAGGAATTTTAGAAGGTAACCTTCTCATTTACGATAAAAAAAAATCGAGTTTGTTCGACACAAGAACTACACATAGTTTTATTTCTCGACAAATCCTAAATGAGTTAAATCTTGAATCTGAGATCATAGTCGATCCTATTTTTGTCCATTTCATTGGGTTTCGATATATTCTACGAATGGTTAGCTATCCCATCGAACTAACCGGTGCCCCTGTATATTTTGTAGAATGATGACCCGAGTATCTTGTAAATTGTTGAATGAGTTTGTTCTCATATCTATTGTTGATATTCTGATTTAGTAAGCCAACTGCAGAATAGATATTCGGTTTGATCTGAAAAGATATTTCTCTATCTTTTATCTATTCTTTGTAATCTCCATGGCAAATTTCGAGGACGAAATTTTCTTAAGGTGGAATCTGTAATATTCTCGAATTTTAGCCAAAATTTAATTTGACAATTTATTTAATTTTGGAATTAAATTATGAAATTATTTGTGAATTAATTAGAAAATTTCCAGAATAAATAATTTTTTTAGATTTTAATAGAATTTTGGTTTGAAATTTAAGGATAAGTATTTTAAAAACAAAAAATTGGATTTAAAAATAAACATATTGGAAATAAATTAGATTTGAAATTTTATTATTAAGCTAATAAGAATTTGTTTCTAATTATTTAAAAATGCATTATAATTTAAAAATGATGTTTTAATTTGATATAATAAATTTTCCAAGACTAATTAAAAATAAAACCATAATATATTTATTTATGTGTAGTTAAATTTTAAAACTATTTATCTTTAAATGATTATATAAATGATTGATAAAGAAATGTATTTTTTTAAGTAAGAAATATAATATTAAATTGTATTTAAAATATTGTTTGTAATGTTTAAAATATAATAAAATTTTAAAAGTTTTTTAAAAGTTAAATTTATAATATACATATATGTGTTATTTATTAAAGTATAATTTTTTTTAAAATTCAATTTTTGTTAAGATTTTATGAAAGTGAATGCATTTATTGAATAATAGAAATTTTATATATAAAAACATTTATTGTTAAACAAAATAAAATATATGTGTTAAAATTAGTAATTAAGGGTTAAAACACAATTTACAAAAAAATTTAGATTAGGGATTTAAACATAAAAGTGATATGAGTGAATATTTGTGTAACGACCCGCAAATCCGTACTCCTTGGGTCAACACTATTCTACGTAAATCAACTCAAGTTGCACGGAAATACGAACCATTTGATTAAAGAAGAAGAGAGGTAGAAGAAGAGAATACAAAACAACAACAGAATCTAACCATCGCAGCGGAGTAAAATATAATAGATAATAAATAATCTTTACTCAAAATCAAATTATCTGTTTACATATTACATCATCAGAGTACATCAATCACATCTCAACATCAATATCATACAAATGGATACATAGCAACTCAATACAGCGGAATATATATATATAAGTACGGGAGTACGTATCGCCCTCCTGCTCGACTCCTGAGCTCCACAGCATCATATCCTATATCCTATAATACTCGGTCTGACCCGAGCATTTCAGTTAATAACACCCGAGTCAGTCTAGAATACAAGCGTGAGAAAATCACACCCAATTGATTGTTAAAGTTTCAAAAATCCTTTGAAAACAAAAGCATCTCGTAAGACCACGCCACAAATAAATATGTCGGGTTTTTACCTTACGATAGCTAAAACAATTTTTATAGAAATCCTTTGATATTATAATAGGGTCTATATACAAATACTTATAAAATAGCCGAAATTGTTACATTATTAAATTCCAGCTACTAGCCACAGAGTGGGTAATACGAACAAAACTCATACAAGGCTCGTAGGGAGAATGGATTTCCAACCAATGACTAGGCACTGGGGTACCACCTGTCACAGTACGGGGCCTAGATCATCGTACCGCGGAGTACTCCCGCTCCCCTGCAACACAAGGCCGGAACCATCCCTTACTGGGCAGTCCCGAGTGAGATCACCCCGCGGTTGGGATCAGCAACCGTACCACTAAGCCGAAATAAAAAGGGGCATCTAGACTGGAATGACCTCACCCTGCTTGGGTGCTACCCACCTAGCCTTGCTGCATAACCCCTGATATTCATTCATTCCCATTTGATGAAGCTTGAGGCTAAGCGTTACCTTTTTGGAATATATCCCTTAGAATGCCCATCGTCCACCTAACGATGTTTCACAAGCATTCATCCATACAAGTCCGTCTTGAGTTCGAACGGAACCGAAGTCACTATTCCTACTACATCCATTTTGGAAATATCCTCAGGATTAGTAGCGACTAGCCCTTGCACTCCACTGCTCCATCTTCGAATCCAAATCGTTTACACGAAACGTACAAACCGGATCGAAGTGGTTTTCGAGAAATTAATCTCGATCCCGGTCTCTTCGAAATGATCAACGCATTTGTACAATATTGATAGTCGGTTATTTAACTATCAATTAATATTCACAAACAACCATCCAACAAATAAATAATTTCTCAAATTATTTATTAACCTCAAATTATCTTCACAAGATATAATTCTATTTTCAATCCTTTGAAAACAATTTTCAAAACCATCTTTCTTTTCAAAATAAACCTTCCCAATTATTTCTATCTCCTCTGAAATCACCAAGCACAAAATTAGATTTTAAAATAATTTAAAACACACCACTTTGAAATATACTTTAAAACATTTACTTTAAAACTACTTTAATGATTTGTAAAAAAAATACATACTGTATGAAATTTTGAACATAAGGTTACTTAATAAATATAAAACTAGATTTATACTTTAAAAAAAAAATATTAAGTCATTCTTTAAATAATTACCACTATAATAAATTAAGAGAAAATACTTACTTTAGAAATTAAATATACTAGATATAAGAAATTTTCCAAAATTTGCCTTTTAAAACAACTTATATTTAAAAATTTACTTTGAAAACGTACTCGGTTATTCAGAGAGAAATTTTCAATCTCAATCACTTAAATCAATTTTCCAAATTGATTCCCAATTTATTCCATTTGAAATAAATTTCTCTACTTATCAGTTCATTTCAAAATTCATTAATTATGGACTTTATTATTTCCAGTTTGATTTTTAAGTCCTTTATCTGAAATATACAAATTTCATGTTATTCCCAATTTCTTCTTAACTCTTCTTAAATAATTTAAACCCTAAAAATAAATGTTTTGTTCTTTTAAACAATAACATTTGAAGTTTAAGTTTCATTAACTTTCTGTTTATTTGAATTTTCCTTCCATACCCAAGATTTATTTATTAAAATTTAAAGTCATTTATTTTCTTTTCAGTTCATTCATAAATTTATTCAACTTTTCTATAATTATTTTATTTACAATTTCACTTCTTTTATTTTCATTCCCAAACTCAAATTATAGATTTGGTAATTCATTATTGCCCGATTATAATAATCAAGCCATATCATTCCAATTTTTTTACATAATTCATTACATAATATCAAATATTCAGAACAGGGAATATTAAATAATTAAATAAAAGTTGAGGGGTCCAGTTGGATCCCTCCAACCTGTTTTCCCTGCATCCACAGACATTAGCATCACATAATATACCAATCTCAAATTATACTATACTATATCACATCAATCAATTCAACCATACAATCAATTATTTAAATTTAATCATTTAAATTTAAATTTAAACCGAGTGAGATTAACTCACCTTTGACCCAAGATTTGTAATTCGATCCACACAGGCTTGATTTCTTTCAAAAATTAACCTTGTAAAAACATTAGATGTTTTATTAATATTCGAGTCAGTTGAGCGATTTAAATTTCCATTTGAAAATTAAATTAACCATCAATCTCATTTTAAACAATTAAATTTAAATTTAACTAAATTCCATTAATAAATTATCTTTGTAATCAAAATAACCAATATTTAATTTATCATTTATTCACCAACTCCAAAAGTTTTAAAACAACATGGAAATTAAAATTTCATTTGACATCTTATAAAAGTTTTAAATATTTACAATCCTTCTCCTAAATCTTACGTGTAACTAATAACCCCTGACGAAATAAAACTTCTGTGTTAAACTTTACCTTTTTTTTTCAAACAAAAATTCAGAAATTAAAAAATCAATCTTACCAAGAAATCAGGCCGAGATTTGTGAACCATAAATCACCTACCGCGACATCCCTTCTGACCCACGGCGCCACCAATAAAGCGGACCCTTCCCTATGTCATTGCGAACGTTATCATCTCTCGCACCTCCTTCAACATCGGCCGCTACCACAAGCCCTTGACTTCTACCACCCAGCACGACAGCGTCACCTCAGTCATCTGCAAGCTCGCGACACCAGGACGACACTGCGAAGATCTCGCCTTGACGAAGAGTCGCTTGAATACCCTCCGACATCGAGTTGATTTCGATCCAAGATCGTATTCGATTCCAAACAATAAGGACCATGATTTTTACCCTCCTTCGTACTCGTTCGATTCTGATTGAACGAAGACGACGCAGATTTTTTTTTTTTAAGAATCGGCATTAATTTGGGAACGAAAAGAAAACAAGTTCGGTCATGCCTGAGTTCGAATGAAGGAGAGGGTTTTTGATTCTGTAGGAAAGGGCTTCGGCCGAAATTACTAAGTGAAATAAGGCTTGCGTTAGAAGCTAGGGAGTTGAGACTTCCATAAAAAATTTGACTAGGTCAATTTAATTTAATTAGCTTCCTTTATGCATTTACGGTTTTACGATCAAACGGTAATTCTGCACCTTGCGAAAATTGAAATCCGACAATAATATAATATTACGGATCCAATGGAACTGGTTTCGTCAAATTCCGAGACTGTGCCTCGGAAGGCTATTTTTAAATTCAATTTAAACGATATTAAATTTCAAAATTTAACAAACCATTCTTAAATTTGTTTCCTCACTTCTATTCTCTTCAGTACTATCAATATAAATTTTATAAGCCTTCAAATTATATTTTAATAGGCTTAAAGCTCCGTATTCAGCCTTTACTCGACTACACTTATTTAAATTAATAATTCAATTATCAAATAAATGGTGATATTCGTAATTTAAGTTAAAATTACTCTATTAAATATGTAAAATCAATTAAATATTTCTATTTTAAACTTTCGAAAATTCCGGGTCGTCACAATTTGTAAGAAGATTAAACTATGTATAGACAAGTTGTGACGACCCGACTTTCTACTCCTAGAAAATCGCGTCATCTTTAAGAAAGAAAGGGATAGAAGAAGAAAAGAAAGAGAAAGAAGAACACAAACAACATCAGAGAACTCACAGCGGAACGAATAAAATATAATAATTAACATAAAATATTACATAGTACCTCATTACATCAGAGTACACAACTATACAACACATATTAGACAGTTATAAACATCTGTCTAATTTAAACAACTCAAGTGTACAACAGAAGAGACAGATACCAAACACAGCGGAACCAATATATATAACTACACGTCGAAGCCTCCTGCTCCATTACTCCTCCAAAATTCGTCAAGCTAACCTGAATCACTTGACTACTCATACATAATATGAGTACCCAAGAGTTTAATAAAACTGAAAATAAACACTCGGGTCAGACAGGGGTCTGGTGTGAGTAAACGGGTTAAAATTGCTTAACTTTGGAAAATATTTTAAAAGAAAAGGTATCACGTAAGACTTCCCACACATAAACATGGAAAAGTTTTTACCTTACGCTAACCAAAACATTTGATAGGAAATCCAGTGATATTATAATAGTGTCTAGGGTTTTCAAGTAAATAAGAAATAGCCGAAATTGTTACATGATTAAATTCCAGCTACTAGCCACAAAAGTTGGTAATACAATCAAAATCATAGGGTCTCGTAGGGAAAATGGGTTTCCATCAATGGCAAGGCTACTGGGGTACCGCCCGTCATAGTACGTGGCCTAGATCACCGTACCGAGGATTACTCCATTCATCCCCTGCAACACAAGGCCGGAACCATCCCTTACTGGACAGTCCCGAACAAGACCACCCCGTAGTTGGCGCGACCAACCACACACTAAGCCGAAATAGAAAGGGACCTCTAGACACGGATGTATCTTGCTCTCCAATGGGAGCTACCCACGAAGCCTTGCTGCACCTCCCCTGTTTTAGCCATTCCCGGTTGATGAGGCTTGAGGTTACGATTACCTTTATAGGACATATCTATCTTAGAATGCTCATCGTCCACCTGACGATGTGCTGAAAGCATTCAATCCATACAAGTTCGTTCCGGGTTCGAACGAAACCGAAGGCACTATCTCGTTGCACTCATTATTGGAATCACCCTCTGAGTCAACGACCATAACCCTTGCACTCCGATTCACCATCTCGAATCTGTAAGCACTATTCCGTCAAACTCATTACGGAATCACCTACAGAGTTATACTGACGTATAGCCCTTACACCTCGAGTCTTCACTTGCTCCACTAGGATTAACGACCTAACGTTTAATTGGAATCGATGTGGTTTTCGGATTCCAAATATGGAAACCCGATCCCGGTCTCACCGAAATCAAACGCCATTTTAATGTCCAAGTTGTACTTAAGGGTTTAAACAGTTTAACTTATATTCAGGGTGAAATAAACAAATAGATGAATTATATTAACCTAACAGATAATTCATACCAACATTCATCTTCACAAAGTAGCATATCATATAACAAAGATATCCAGTATCAACCAATATCAACATCCAATATCAACAAATCACCAATATCTTTCAACATCCAATATCAACAGATCACCAATATCATTCAACATCCAATATCAATCAATCATCCAATATTAATCATTCATCCATAACAGAATTGATTAACTCTAATCAATTGGATTACTTAAATCATTCTTCATTTATTTATCCCAAATAAATAAATTAATCATCTCTAATGATTTTCCTAATTAATCTTCCTTGATTAATTATCCTTTAATTACATTCAAGTAATTATTCTTAACCATATTCAGTAATTAACCTTTAATTACTATCATTAACTACAAAAATTAATGATCCTTCATTAATTAATTAACTATAATTAATTACATTAAACCTTAATTAATTACAATTAATTAATCATATTTCAATTAATCACTTTTATTAATCAACCTTGATTAATTTCATTAATTATCTAATCCTTATTAATTAATTAACCTTTTAATTGATTAAATAATTAACTTATAATTAATCATCTCATTAATCTTAAACAGTAATTAACCATTTGTGATTACTTATCTTAATTAATTAACTTCTTAATTAATTACTTCCAAATTAATAATATTAGTCCTTGATTAATTACTTTAATTAATAAATCTTAATTACTTCATTAAGTAATTATTAATCAATTTAAATTAACAATTAATCCTTAATTAATTACTTAATTAATTAATTACATCTAAATTAATTACACTTAGTAATTAGTCCTAAATAAATCTCATTCCTTAATTAATTAATCACATTAATTAATTTACTAAAATAAATTAAGTAATTAACTCTTAATTACATACATAAGTAATTATCTCTAATTACTTCATTAATAAACCTTAATTACTTTCTTAATTAATTACTTAACAATTTAATAATTCTTGATTAATTAATTAATTAATTATCCCATAATTAATTAACTTTAAAACAATTATATTAATTAATCCTTAATTAATAACCTCATGTGATTATTCATTAATCACTTCCACTTTAATTACTTCCATTAGTAATTACCTTCTTAATTACATTCAATTATTAATCATTAATTACTTTATTAAGTAATTACACTTAATTAATCCATAATTAAGTGATTATTTAAAATTAAATAAATAATTAACTAATTATTTAAAATTAATTAAACAATTAATTAACAAACTTCTTATATTTTTAAATCTTCAATTAATTAAGAAAATCATAAATCTTAATTAATCTTTTACTTATAAATAAGTCATAGTTAATTAAGCATTCTCAAGTTTATATCAAAATAATTTAACCTTGTTAATCTTCATAAATGAATTATTTGAATTAATCAAATTTTTATATTACTTAAAAACAAATTATTCTATTTGGTTTACAAAATTATAACTTAAACTTTGATTTAATACTTTAAATTTGAAAACATCCCTTTGAATTAAAATTCAAAATTAAATCAACTTAATTACTTTCAAAAGAAATCATCTTAAACCATTTAAATTTGAAATTAAATTCAATTATCACTTTTAATAATTTGATTTATATTTACTTCAAAGAATAAGTTATAACCTATAAATTTATTTCCCTCTTTATGAAAAACTTAGGCTTGTATTTTATTTTCTTTTCATCATCAAGTTAACTGTTGCAGTTACATTATACAGGATACCAACTCGAGATGACTGCCCTAAAACCCGAGTAAATCACTCCAATACCACGCAACAGCCCCGAAGCATATCCCAGTCGCCCAACTTCGAGTCAAACGCGAGAATAACGCAAGAACACTCCGAGTCACACGCGAGTTCCCCTCGAGCGTAACTCGTCTTCTCCAAATGAGCTTCCCCAGAACTAAGACCGTGCACACTATCGTGCATATGCACCTAGCACTCCACCTTTGGCCAGCGATGGCTACCACGACCATCTACAACCACCACTCGATTGCGTGTGAGCTCGAAGACGTTCCCAGCTCCATCAACATACATGCGAAACGAAATATGACCCATTAGCTCGAAAAGAACAGCAGCTGTCATCATCCAAAACCCACCCTTGGCCGACGAACACGCCGCCGCTACGCCTCGCCGTCCTCACCAATCGAAACCCACATCCATGAATTACATCTCCACCAGAAGCGAACGAACTTAATTCACTCTCCATGCCGAAATTGCCATGACATTCAAGCCGAAACATACTATAAGCTTAAACCCTATTCTCTTCAAATTCGATCAATTCAAACATTGGAAAAATTTAAAAGTATTTTTCCCTCAATCTATAACGTTCAAGCAAGCTTTGATCCAAATATCAACTCAATTTATCAAGTACATCCTCTGCAGTTCATGAAAATCCCAATAATGTTCAACCTCGAAATTCTCTTGATTCTTTAAACTAAAAATCATGAAACTTGTATTAAAAATCATGATTTCTGATCACTAACTCATTCACAAAATCCAAATCAGGAAACAAGATTTTTGATTTTTCATATATAACAGTATTTCACTGTTATTCTCAATTTAAATATCATTTGTAAATTAAAAATTCCACCAACTATTTTCAAAATTTCCATTAGACATTAACAAATCATTCTCATTCACATGCCAAGATCCAATTTTGTTTAGATTGAAAGATTTTTGTATTTTTTTCTTTTAGCAGATCACTCACAGTAGTCAACAAGAAACATATTTGCATGTATACAAACGAACAAGCTCTTCCAACGTATAAGTATCAATCCATATAAACTCAAGCTATAGAATTTTAATACAAGTCAATAACAACACATGCATGGCAGTAAAATCAGATTAACTGTTTTTAAAAATATTTACTCACCTCTTCAATATTGCAGTGAAGCAGAGCAGGCTTGAACTTTATCCAGAAAAATGCTTTTGCTTTGATTTTAGTTGAAAATCTTACTGCATGCTTAATTTGTTGATTAAAACTTGCAGGTTGATCTCAGTTCCATTGAAAAGCAGATTGAAGTTGCAGATTTGATCTTCATTTTCATATGAAGGTTTTGATCATTGCAGATTTTAAGTTTTTGATTTGTTTTTGGTTTTCATTTTCAGGTTTGAGAATAATTTCAGGTTATGAAGAGTAGTTGCCATTATTGAAAAAACTAAAAATGATTTGAGAAAACAAATTTTCTTTTTAAAACTTTAATAAAAATAAAAATGAGAATAATGCCACTTGTCTTAAGAATTTACATTTGTCAACTATGATATTTAATTAAACAACAAATGTTAACATTTGTCTTTAAGTGTTTATAAACTTTTATTTAATGTAAATGTAAATATAAACTTACATTTTTATTTTACTTTATAAATGAGTACTTACATATGTAAATATAAACTAACATATTTAATTTACTTTATTAATTAATACTTACATATGTGAATGTAAATTCTCCTTTATAAGAAAATGTTCTAAACAAATTGTAATATAAATATATCTTACTTTTTTTAAGTAACTTATATGTGTAAATATAAATTTACTTTAAAGAAAGTATTGTAAAACAAATCACAATACAAATAAATCTTATATATGTAATTTAAAATCTAAACATCTATATTTACACAACCATTTTAATTTTGAAATACTTTAAAAAGAAAATAAAACAAAACTTTGATTAAATCCTATATAAACTATCATATTTAAAATAAGCAATTATCTTATATTTGAAAACAAATTGAATTAATCTTTAGCTTTTGAAAAATATCAATTTTTAAACAAAGCTTTAAATTATAATTTCATACATATTCAAATTATCAATAGATTATATTACATTTCAAAGTAACATCAAATTATAACATATACGTACATATATATTACAATTTGAAAATTCATCTTTAATTTAAAACACAAGATCTCCTATTCACAATATATATCAAATGTATATAATATAAATAGAATAAAATTTCATTTGCTTTGACAAAAATCGTATCAATATTTCCAGATTAAAAATTCATTAACCTTTAAAAGATCAAATTCATAATTTTTAAATTAAAATTATAAAGAAAATTATCAAATCAGTTAAATTATTAACACAGATTATTAAATCGTTATTGCCCAAAATTCCGGGTCGTTACACAAATGTTTGCCTAAGTTAAACAAGTGGCATTAATTTCACTTCAAATGAATTAAACTTTATAATGAAAAATAAAAAATAAATTACATCTCTTTTCTTATATCTTCCATATTCAAAACCTGAAATTAGAAGAAAAAAAGAGAAAAGAAAACAAAAAAATTCATCTCAATACTAAAACAAAACACATATCAAAAATTCAATAAACAAAGTCCAGAAAAATTAAGTTTTCAAACCTGAAAACAAATACCTTCAGCTCATTCTTGATGAAAGATCAAAGCCAGGCTTTAAAATAAAAACAACAATTTCAAGTCAGGAAAATTCAAATATAAATCAGGAAATCAGATCAAAACTAGAGATTAAATGTAAAGTAATCAAAGCTTGGAAATGTAGCCGGTAATAAGCAAACCCGGAACAAAATGAAACTGCAGATCAAATTTTCAAGCCTGGGGTTAATCAAAGCAACATCTGTTTCGAAAGGAAGCTCAAAAAAAAAATCTGAAACAACAAACAAAGCTTGGAAGAAATTCCATCTCTTACAATTCGAAAAGCCTGATGCAGGTTTGGGTCAAAAAGATTAAAGTTACAGGCTTAAAACAATTCCAGTTCTCTGCTTTCAGAATTGGACCAAGTGAGCAAACTAACTTCTAAAACCTTTAAATTTGTTTAAATCTTGGTTTGCATGTGATAAGTGTTTAATGCAAGTTAGGAATTATGCTTGTATGAATGCGAAATGTGATGGCATATTTGTATATATGCATTTATTGGTGACTGTGTACAATCATATACCTCTGTTATACATTACAGAGTTTGAAACTTGCTGGAAAATTCAAATCATCACATTCAATTGAAATTAGAATTCAATCTTTAAATGAAAAATGATTATAATGATGTAATACAATTTTTAAAAACGGGTTCAAGTTGAAATATTTGGTAACTATCTGAAAAAAAATAAAGTAAATATGAAATAATAGTAAAAACCTTTTCAAAGCAAGAAAAATCAAGTGTCTTAAATTCTTATTTTGATTTTGTAACTAGATTCGCATGTGAAAATTTTGATTTTTGACATAGATATTATAAATTTTAATATAAGGTATGAAGGGAAATAGAGAGATGATCAGATTCGCTTAGTTCGTCAATTCTCGGCTAATGTCAAGGAGTTGGGTGTCAAGTTTGATCTTGGTGATAGTTGGAGGAATGGCGAACGTGGAAAAAATAATAGTTAAGTTTATAATGTGACATGGTGATCGAAAAATGGAGATCTAGGGTTCAAGCCAGATTTTAGTTAGCGTAAGAAAATTGATCGCTGCATCATCATTATCGCATCGGACTTCATCACATATGGGGGGATCGAAATATGGAGGTGTGAGGCAGCTGTAGGTCGGTCGGCGTGGGTTCCAATTGACGAAGTTCGTCGGAGCGAGGGGTTTTAGGTTAATGGGTTGGTTCGAGTATTTGGGTCGAATGACCCATTTTCAAATCGTGGTCGTTCTCGGTGATTTGGTGTTCGTGGCGACTCAGTAGGTGATGGGTGATCTACTGACGATGGCGAGGCTGGCCGAATCTTCGACGATCATCGGTGCACGTGAATGCATGCACCTGTGCATCTTGTCTGCGTCACTGGGGAAGAAGGTTGTTGCTCGAAGAAAGTGTCGGGAAGATGATGGTTTGGCTCGAGTATAGACTCGAGTGTATTTGCGTTGTACCGGGTATTTCAAATACTTAAGCAAAATTTTGAAATTTGAAGGGAATGCAGGTGAATTTGGGAAGAACTCGAAGTGGCACTCGGGGAAGATGGTTATTGACTCAGGAAAGACTCAAGTGAGTCCCAGGGTGGATATAAAAAACAGTCTTCTTTACTTTAAAAACAAAAATTCAATTTTTTTAAACATTTTTTAACCCATGTTTTAGATATGGTTTTAATTTAGATAATTGGATTAATAAAAGTTTTAAGTAAGTTATTTTAAGAAGGTGATTATGTTTAAATTATTTAGTTTATGGCATTACTTAAGTAATCATTTTAAACAAATAATGTAATTAAGGTCAAACTAAGATGAAATATTGATTTGTAATTCTTAATTAAACTTAATCTATGTTCATGTTGATTAATCATGAGGCTAATTAATTAAAAACTTCAACAATGATTTAATGATAAATCAAGATAAATTATTTATAATTACTTAAATAGTTAATTAATAGTTATTTAGAGGTTAATTAATTATTAAATAATTGATTTATAAGTAAGGATTAATTAATAAAGGTAATTAATTAAAGGAAATTAATTAAGGGTTAATTTGTTTTTTTATTAATTAATCAAGGATAATTAATTATAGAATAATTAAATAATTAAGGGTTTAATTATGTAATGATCAAAGGTTTATCCAATTATTAGTTAAGGTTGATCAATTAATAATTTAAAGTTAATTAATTTAAAATTTATTAATTAACCTAGATTAGAGATTAATCTGGTTTCAATTAATCAGATGAGCAATTTATCTTCCTTATAGGTGACTGTATTCTATTGAATGCTGTGAATTGTTTGATATCTCTACTGCATGATGCCTTATGATGTGTATTTTTTTAATTCAAGCTGTTGTGAATGTAATTTATTTATCTATAATGCATTTATATTATCTATTTGTGATTCTGTGTATACAGATAGCGTTATAGGATTATACGGCTTATCAATATTGTTGTGATTGTATCCGTGATGATTGATGATATCGCACAATTGGGTAAAACCCCAGGACTACACTATACACACACAAACATGGATTGCACGAGGAAATTGGTTAAGTCACAGATTTTTGAAATGGTTTTAAAATGTAGAATTTTGAATTCAAATGGTTTTGGAAATGGATTGGGTTAAAAGTGAAAAGCTTTTGAAAAAGATTTTGAAGATAAAAGTTATTTTTCAATAGCTTAATAAAGTTTTAAAATTTAAATAATTTGAATTCAAAATTTGAAATTGAATTCAATGTTGGAAATTATGGTTTAAAAATGTTGTACAGGTTATAAATGTGTTTATATGTTTTTTTAAAACCATTTTAAAAATATTGTTTTGGGAATTTGAATTTAATCCAAGGGCTTTAACTTGTATAAATGAAATTGAATTTTTTCGGAACAAAAACCATTTGCTTTCAAATAATAATAGCTTTCGTACAAAGAAAGGATTTCCAATTTGTTTTTGAAAAGGAATTGAGAATTGTTTTGAAAGCTATGAATGAATCTTTGTGACAGATGATTGAACCTCGTTTGAAATTGAAGTGGATTTTAAATAGTGTATCTTTTATGTAAAAGGTTTGAATCGGGAAATGTTTTGAAATCCATGAATGAATCTTGGTGAAAGAATTATGAACTTTGTTTCCTACTTGAAGAAAATCTTAAGGGTATATCTTTTATTTAAAAAGATATGGAATTGTAAATAGTTTTGAAAACTATGAATTAACCTTTGTGGAAGATTGGTGAACTTTGTGAAGTGAACCATTTTGTTTAAAAGATTAAAATGGTAATTTGTTTAACCATTTGAAAGAAAAATTTTGGGTAACAAGTTATGAATTAACTGAGATCCCAATATCCATATGCTTTTAAATATTGCGCTCACTATTCGGTTTAGCCGGGAGAGGACCTTTGTGTCTTATAGCCCATTCCGAATAGTGATACGACGAAATGGATAGCATTCAATGACGGTGGTGAAGACCGGGTGTCTTCGAGAACGATAGGATAACCTATCGAATGACTCTGCACTGAGTAGCTACGGTATAGAGATCTCCATACGTGATGGGGAGTCCGATCGGGATTAGGTAAACCCAGATTTGCAAGGGCTTCTTTGAAAGTGCCTTCGGTTCTGTTCGGGCCCGGAACAGATTTGTATGGATGTGTGTCTGACATTACACTTTGAGATGTAAAACTAGTTTCTATCAAATACATTTCTGTATGGTGGCGGAGATTTATTCTCTTAGCTTAACACCCTTCTTTGAGACATATGAGCTCAGAGGTTATGTAGTTGATGGTTGCTAGTGATACATTCCCAATTTGGTAATGTGGCATATGAAGTGCTGTTGATCATTTGTTGATCGAAGCATGGCTTTTGTGAAAAGCGTAGCTATGTGGACGTGACTTCATCGAGCCTCACAACCCGGTAATGGTCGAAACAGGAATCGTGGCAGCAAGGTTACTTGGGGCAGCGCCCCCTGAGGGTATGACCATTTCCTTCTAGATGAAAAGTAGTATCATGGTATGGAGCCCAGATATTTGCTTATGTTGATTTTGGAAGTGGTATCATGGTATAGAGCCCAGATACTTTACTGTGTGGTTTTTGGTGTCGAGGCCTCGAATAAAGGTAGGTAACGACCAGGGGATGGCATACCCGTGTTAGTAGTTACTTCCGAGCAGGGGTAACCCGGCCTTTTATAGCAGAGATTCGGTTAGGTTCTCAGGGACGTCCCTCCAGAGGCGTTCCATTTTGTGTGGGAAGTTCCTTTCCCCGACCATTTGTTGGAAATACATTCATCCAATACGCGCCCTTTACGATTGCAGTTGTATAACCTGCCACCATAGGTGGTAGCTATAGTAGTCATAGTATAATGGTACCTTTGCTGGCTAAGATTAATATTATACTTTCGAAATGTTTTTCACTATGCACTAATAATAACATCAAAAAGAAATTTGCGTAGTAAGCATTTTGACTATCATAAGGAGAAATCTCCTCCAAGTGTGCGCTTGCGTTATGTGTGTGGCGGGAGGCCTTATGGTAGTTTCATTTTCCAAAAAGCATTATGGATTTCATTTTAAATTTCTTTTGTTCAAGACAAATGTTTTTCTTTGCTCATACTAGTCCCACAACTGACCCGGAGTTGATTGTTCCCTTCCTAAACTCTGGGTGTCCACAATTTTCCACACGGGTACTCTAGAGTTAGATTTTTCAGATAATAACTAGTAGGTGTAGATTCGATAGCCTTCGAAGTTTTGGTTTGGCAATCGCACTTGGATCGCATTTGCTACTAGTTCAGCTTGATGGTGGATCTGGCTTGAAGTTTGGAGTTTTGGTTTGGAGATGCAGTTTTGGATTCTCTCGAAGGCTTTGTTTATGTCGTTATGTTTCCACTGTAGTGTTGTAAACATTCTCTGAAGATGTTAGACATGTTGTGTCATGATGTGTAACATATTTTACCTCTATTATATATCACTGTTATCATCTTTTGTTCCGTTGTGTTGTTTATCATCTAATGTTGTTGCAAGCTCCGGCGATATGGATTTCGATGTCTTTTGTCGGGCATCGAGTTTGGGTCGTCACGATATCTTTGCTTTCTGGTTTTGTTATATCCTGGGTAGCAATTTTTCATCCAACCCATTAGCAAACTCTAAACGAGTGGGGGCAAATATTTCTTTGAAGACCGCGATTATGCGCCTCAAAACCCAATCCTCTCAAATTCTGAAAACTTCTCAACAAACATAAAGCAATATCTGCTATGGAAAAGGGATCAGAATCGGCATTCAAACTGATGAACCAGGACTTTATCAAACTTGACAGACTGGATGGAACTAACTTCACGTGCTGGTAGGACAAAATGAGGTTCCGTCTTACCAGCCTAAATGTCACCTACATGCTCGATGAAAACCTTCTCGCGCTGCCTCCTACAATAGAAAAGGACACAGTCAAATTAAGGCAGCAAAGGCTAAAGCGCAAAAAAGACGAACTGTTATGTCGACGCCACATTCTCAATACCTTGTCAGACTATTTATATTCTCTTAACAGTCCAATGAAGTCACCTAAAAAATCTGGGATGCACTGGAAACAAAGTACAAGACCGAGAAAATTGGAACAGATAAGTTTCTCACTCTTCAATATTTTGAATTTCAAATGAAAGAGAATGATTCAACCAGGGATTAGGTCCTTGACTTGCAAGTTCTGGTTAGCAAACTTGGTGACTTAAAGGTGCAGATTCCAGAATTAGTCCAAGTTGGGGTTATAATCGCAAAACATCCACCAAGTTGGCACAACTATCGCAAAAGGCTCTTGTGTATGGCTGAAGAACTCACATCGGAGAAGATCAAAAAGCCCATACGAATTGAGGAAGAAAACAGAATTCGCGATGGTGTTTTCCCTTCTTCCAATGTTAATAACATGACTTTTGGAAAGAAAAGAAAGCGAAACCAGAACTAGAACTTCAAAGCAAACAAAATGAGCAAGCATGGAAGCGATACTAATCGAAAGACAAAAAGAATAAGGGAATGCTTCAACTGTGGGAAACTTAGGCACTACAAACATGACTGCAGGGTTGCTTCAAAACAAACAAATGGGAACTTCGCAGATATGGTTGATGCCGAGGAAATACAGGAAATCATTGCTATGGTTTTAGATTTACAAATCGGCATGATAAATGACTTGCACATGGCTTTTGCTGAAACAAAATCTTCAGATTGGTGGTTCAATTTCGGTGCAACGGTTCATGTTTGCAACAATAGTGGCCTATTCAAAACCTATACAGAGGTTGTAGAGGAACAAGAGGTGCTAATGGAAAATGAAAATGGTGCAATGGTTTTGGGAAAAGGAAATGTAGAGATTCACTTCACTACCAACAAGAAGATAACTCTCACTAACGTGCTCCACGTTCCTGATATTAAAAATAATCTGGTTTCTGCATCAATCTTATGCAAAATTGGTGTCAAAATAGTCTTGGAGGCTGGTAGATTAATTCTATCCAAAAATAGCGTGTTTGTAGGTAAACGTTATGCATGTAATGGGATGTTCAAACTCAGTATTAGTGAAATGAAAGAATATTTTGCTTATACCATTGATTCTTTACCTTTGTGGCATGCACGTTTAAGATATTTAAATTATAAATCTTTAAAGTATATGGAAAAACATGGTTTTATTTTCGTTTCAAATAATATGCATGATAAATGCGAAATATATATACAAGCCAAGATTATGAGGAAACCGTTCCCAAGCGCTAAAAGAAATTCTAAAGTTTACGCTAAAAGAAATTCTAAAGTTTTGGATTCGGTTCACTCTGATATATGTGAATTATATGGAGTTTTAAGAAGAGGTGGAAAAATGAATTTTATTACCTTTATCGATGGTTTTTCTAAATACACATGTGTGTATTTGCTTAGAAATTAGGATGAAGCCTTTGACATGTTTAAACGCTATGAAATAGAAGTTGAAAAATCAAAAATGTAGGAAAATAAAGGTTCTACATTGTGATAGTAGAGGATAATATTTCTCCACTAAATTTTCGAACTTCTGTAAAGAACCTGGGTTATTCATCAACACACTGCCCCTTACATGCCACAACAAAATGGATTGGCAGAAAGAAAAAACAGAACTTTGGTTGATATGGTAAATTCTATGTTGTTAAATGCTAAATTACCACTTAACTTATGGGGTGAAGCATTGCTGTCTGCATGGCATTTGCACAATTGAATCACCTCTAGAAAAGCTAAAGTTTCTCCTTATGAACTATGGAATGGTCAAAAACCTAATCTAAGATATCTAGAGGGGTGGGGATGTATTGCCTTTTATAGGGTGAATGATCCGAAACGAACTAATCTTGGTCCAACTTCCTTGAAAAGTGTATTTGTAGGATATGATGGAAACTCTAAAGCATACAGACTACTGAATTTCTCCTTAAACGTGATTGTTGAATCAAGGGATGTTGAGTTTATGGAAAATAAATTCATGAACGATTTGACTACAAATTAGTCATTGAGCCCCAACGTCATTCAAACACCAATAAATGCTTCTACACCTTCTACTAGCAGTAAAAGAAAGGTGACAGAAGGACAAATAGAAATAAGAAAGACATAAAGAATTCAGAAAAAGAAATCTTTTGGACCAGATTATATATCTTCTCAAGCTATAGCATTTCTGTTAGAAGGAACTTGAAATGAAGTTACTAACAAGTCCAATGGTACTGAATATAGAAGTCGACCCAAAAACATACAAAGAAACTATGACTTGCAGAGGTTCTACCTTTTAGAAGGAAGCAATTAATGATGAAATGGATTCAATTTTATCAGATAAGACCTAGGTATTGGTAGACTTACCTCAAGGGTCAAAACCTATTGGTAGATAATGGGTATTTCGAAGAAAACACAATAACGATAGTACTGTGCAAACTTTCAAGGCTAGATTTGTAGCCAAGGGATTCAGACAAAACGAAGGAATTGATTTCTTGGAAAAATATGCTTTGGTTGAAAGAATTACATCAGTTTGAGTATTAATAGCCTTAACATCAATTTATCAATTGCATATCCACCAAATGGATGTTCAAATAGCCTTCCTGAATGGTGAATTTAATGAAGAAGTTTACATGGAGCAACCCGAGGGTTTTGTTCTTCATGGAAATGAAAGAAAAGTTTACAAACTAACAAAATTGTTATATGGATTAAAACAAGCACCCAAACAGTGGCACGAAAAATTAGACTCAATAATACTTCAAAATGGTTTAACATATAACGTTGTAGACATATGAATCTACTCTAAATCTACTAAGGAATATGGAGTAATTATTTGTTTATATGTAGATGATTTATAAACATTCAGCACTAACGTGAAAGGGATACAAGAGACCAAGAGATATCTAACTTCAAAAATCAAAATGAAAGATTTGAATGAAGTTGATACAATTCTGGGTAGAAAAGTTAGTAAAGATTGTGGTGGTTATGTAATAGGCCAATCACATTGTTTTCAAAAAGTACTTCAAAAGTTTGAGCATCTAAAAGTTAAAGATGCCAATACCCCAATAGACTCAAGTATCAATCTCAATAAAAATGAAGGTAGGGGAATTGCTCAACTCGAATACACAAGCACTATTGGAAGTATAATGTGTGATATGCATTGTACGAGACCTGACATAGCACATGCAATATGTAAACTTGTACGATATACCAGCAACCTAGGAATAGATCATTGGAAAGCAATTGGAAGATTACTTGGTTATCTCAAAAGGAACAATAATCTAAGACTTGTTTATAATGGATTTCCAAGTGTATTAGAAGGATATACTGATGTAAGTTGGATAACTAGCGCTAGTGGTAATAAGTCTACTTCGGGTTGTATTTTCATATTAGGTGGAGGTGCTGTTTCTTGGACATCTAAAAACCAAACTTGCATTTCGCACTACACGACGGAATTGGAATTTATAGCACTGCGGTAGTAGGAAAAGAGGCAGAGTGGCAAAGAAATATGTTGTTGGATATCAAAATATGGCCGAAACCAACGCTAGCTATAACTATACGTTGCAATAGTCAGGCAACTGTCTCGAGCATACAGTAATGTATACAATGAAAAATCAAGACATATAAGCCCTAGACATGAATATGTTAGACAAATAATAAATGATAGAATAATGACAATTGTCTATATAAGATCAAGTAATAATTTGGCAAATCCATTCACAAAAGCTTTGACGAGAGAAATGGTAAGGACCACGTTAGTCGGAATGTGACTTAAACCCTGTACTGATAATTAATCAATGATAGCGGAAACCCAACCTTAATATTGATTAGCTTAATTTTAAGGTTTAATGGGTAATAAGAAATTATCATATGATTGAAAAGCAGCAAGTCAAATTAGTATGGACTGTTATAGGTATGAAGAAGTTGAGTTAAGAAACTCTTAATAAAGTTCTAGATAGTCTGGTAACAGAGACATTGACAAGGAAAAGAACTTTAACTTTATGAACTTGGAAATGGTGCCGCTTCTAAACAAGAGTTTATAGGATTTGCTCTTGCAAAAGTTCATTAATTCAGGATGGAGCACATGGCCATAATGGTGCTCACGGGAAGGGAAATTTTATTGGTAAATTAAAGATGCATGTGTAATATTTTCGATTTTTTAAATCAAAGAAGACTCAGTTTAAGTTAAGACCACCCAGCTCTTCTTTAAAGTCCTGAGATATTTACACTAGTACGTGGTTTAACCGAATAGATACCATATATGATGTGTAATGTCTATCTAAGATAAAATTGAACATCATCAATAAAACAATCTAGTGGAGGATTGTTGAGGGAGATTGTTTTATGAAGAGGGAGCAAATATATTAGTCCCACAACGGGGAGAGTTACTTCAATATTTGAGTACACATGTGAAGCATCACATCTTCAATTAATTGAAATGATTAAGGGAGAAGGGAAAGGGGGCACTGCCATAATACGCACGCGTGGAAAGTACATTGCACGTGCGCGTATGGGAGAGGGGATTCGAGAAGGGTATGACTACTGCATTCCAACAGTCGTATTTTTTTAAATTTCAAGTTTTCCTCCTAGAAAATAAAATGCTATTCGGGAAACAATTAAACCACTTTTCCAACGGTTGCATCCTATGCTAGAGCAACTGTTGATATGCTATATTAGCATCCTCCCTATCGCTATTTTACAATCATCTATTTTATCTTCCTCCACGCTAATAAAATCACATTGAATCAACAGACATTGCTATATCTTTTCATTTAGGTTCTGTTGTATCCTAGGAAGCAATTTTCCATCCAACCCATTAGCAAAATCTAAACGAGTAAGGGAAAATAATGCTTTAAGGATATCGATTACACGCCTCAATACCAAATCCTCTCAAATTCTAAAAATTTCTCAACAAATTAAAAGCAACATCCGCTATGGAAAATGGATCAAAATTTGCATGCAAGGTGACAAATCAGGACTTTGCTAGACTTAACGCACTGGATAGAACTAACTTCATACACTGGCAGGACAAAGTGTGGTTCCTTCTTACCACTCTAAAGGTGTCCTACATGCTCGATGAAAACCTTCATGTGCTGCCTCCTCCAACGGAAAAAGACACAGACAAATTAAGGAAGCGAAGACTAAAGCACGAGGAAGATGAACTATTACATCGTGGCCACATTCTCAACACTTATCAGACCGCTTGTATAATATTTATACTCCAATGAAGTCGACTGAAGAAATCTACCATGCACTGGAAACAAAGTACAAGATTGAGAAAATTGGAACAGATAAGTTTCTCACTCTTCAATATTTTGAATTTCAAATGAAAGACAATGTTTCAGTCACTGATCAGATGCATGACTTGCAAGTTCTAGTTAGAAAACTTGGTGACTTAAAGGTGCACATTCCAGAATCAGTCCAAGTTGGGGCTATAATCGCAAAAATTCCACAAAGCTGGAAAACCTATCACAAAAAGCTCTTGCATATGACTGAAGAACTCACATTGGAAAAGATTAGAAGGTACATATGAATTGAGGAAGAAAACAGAATTGGTGATGGTGTTTTCCCTTCTTCCACTTTTAATAACGTGACTTTTGGAAGGAAAAGAAAGGGAAACCAGAACCAGAACTTTAAAGCAAACAAAAAGAGTAAGCAGGGAAGCGATCTAATTCAAAAGAAAAAAGAATAAGGGATGATTCAACTGTGCGAAACTTGGGCACTACAAGTGTGACTATAGGGCTCCTTCGAAACAGAAAAATGGAAATTCAACAAATATGTTTGATGCCGAGGAAATACAAGAAATCGTTGTTATGGTTTTAGATTTACAAATCGGAATGATAACTGACTTGCACATGACTATCGCGGAAAAAAATCTGCGGACTGGTGGATTGATTCTGGTGCAACAGCTCATGCTTGCAACAATAGAGGCCTATTCAAAACCTATACGAGGGTTGCAGATCAACAAGAGGTGCCCATGGTAAACAGAAATGATGCAATGGTTCTGGGAAAAGGAAATGTAAAGATTCACTTCACTTCCAACAACAAGACAACTCTCACTAACGTACTCCACGTTCTGCATCAATCTTATGTAAAAGTGGTGTGAGGTGTATAGTTTAATTCTGTCCGAAAATGGCATGTTTGTGGGTAGACGTTGTGCATGTAATGGGAAGTTCAAACTCAGTATTAATGAAATTGTAGAATATTCTACTTATACCATTGATTCTTTACCTTTATGGCATGCACGTTAAGGAAATTTAACTTATAAATCTATAAAGTATATTGCAAAACATGATTTTATTTCCGCTTCAAATAATATGCATGATAAATGCAAAATATTTATACAAGCCAAGATTACACGGAAACTATTCCGAATTGCTGAAAGAAATTCAAAACTTTTGGATTTAGTTCACTTTGATATATGTGAATTAAATGTAGTTTTACTCAGAGGTGGAAAAAGGAATTTAATTGCCTTTATTGATGATTTTTCTTAATATACATGTGTGTATTTGCTTAGAAATAAGGATGAAACCTTTGATATTTTAAACGCTATAAAACAGAAGTTGAAAATCATAAATATAGGAAAATAAGGTTATATGTAGTGATAGAGGAGGTGAATATTTCTCCACTAAATTTTCTAAACACTGTAAAGAACATGGGATCATTCATCAACACACAGCCCCTTACCGACCACAACCAAATAGGTTGGCAGAAAGGAAACAGAGCTTTCGTTGATATGGTAAATTCTATGTTGCTAAATGCTAAATTGCCGCTTATTTTGTAGGGTGAAGCATTACTTTCTACATGTCGTTTGCACAATCGAATCACCTTTAGAAAAGCTAAAGTTTCTCCTTACGAACTATGGAATTGTCGAAAACCTAATCTAAGATATATAAAGATGTGGGGAAGTATTTCCTTCTATATGGTGACTGATCCGAAACGAACTAAACTTGGTCCAAGGGCCTTGAAAAGTGTATTTGTAGGATATGCTGAAAACTCTAAAGCATACATACTACTAGATTTATCCTGAAACACGATTGTTTAATCAAGGAATGTGGAGTTTATGGAAAATAAATTTAAGGATGATTCGACTTAAAATCTGTCATTGAGCCCCAGCATCACTCAAACAACAGTAGATGCTTCTACACCTTATGTTAGCAATAAAAGAAAGGTGACAGAAGAACAAACAGAAATAAGAAGGACAAAAAGAATTCGAAAAGAGAAATCTTTTTGTCCAAATTTTATATCTTCTCAAGCTATAGCATTTCTTGTGGAAAGAACTAGAAATGAAGCTACTAACAAAATTCCTATAGTGTTGAATATAGAAGACGACCCAAAAACATAAAACGAAGCTATGACTTCCAGAGATTCCGCCTTTTGGAAGGAAGCAAATAATGATGAAATGGATTTAATTTTATCAAATAGTACCTGGGTATTGGTAGACTTACCTCAAGAGTCAAAATCTATTGGTTGCAAATGCGTATTGCGAAGAAAACGTAACAACGATGGTACCATGCAAACTTTCAAGGCTATACTAGTAGCCAATGAATTCAGACAAAAGGAAGGAATTGATTTCTTTGATACATATGCTTCGGTTGCAAGAATTACATCACTTTGAGTATTAATAGCCTTAGCATCAATAGATAAATTGATTATCCACTAAATGGATGTTAAAACAACCTTTCTGAGTGGTGAACTTAATGAAGAAGTTTACAAGGAACAATCCGAGGGTTTTGTTCTTCTTGAAATGAAAGAAACGTTTACAAGCTAATAAAATCGTTATACGGATTAAAATAAGCACCCAATCAGTGGCATGAAAAATTTGTCTCAATAATACTTCAAAATGGTTTTACATATAATAGTGCGGACAAATGTATCTACTCCAAATTTACTTAGGAATATGGAGTAATTATTTATTTATATGTAGATGATTTATTAATATTCAGCACTAAAATGAAAGGGATACAAGACACCAAGAGATATCTAAGTTCAAAATTCAAAATGAAAGATTTGAATGAAGTTGATAAAATTGTAGGTATAAAAGTTAGTAAAGATAGTGAGGTCTATGCACTAAGCCAATCACATTATATTCAAAAAGTACTTCAGAAGTTTGAGCATCTACAAATTAAAGATGCTAAACCCCAATAGACTTAAGTATCAATCTCAATAAAAATGAGTGTGGGGGCATTGCTCAACTCGAATACCCAAGCGCTATTGGAATTATAATGTATGCCATGCATTGTACAAGACCTGACATAGCACATGCAATAAGTAAACTTGCACGATATACCAGCAGTCCTGGCATAGATCATTGGAAAGAAATTGGAAGAATACTTGGTTATCTCAAAAGGACCAAAAATCTAGCGCTTGTTTCCAAGTGTATTAGAAGGATACACTGATGCAAGTTGGATAACTAGCGCTAGTGATAGTAAATCTACTTCGGGTTGGATTTTCGAATTAGGTGGAGGTCTGTTTCTTGGGCATCTAAGAAACCAACTTGCATTTCACACTGCGCGATGGAACCAGAATTTATTGCACTTGCTGTAGTAGGAAAAGAGGCAGAGTGGCTAAGAAATATGTGGTTGGATATCAAAATATAGCCGAAACCAATGCCAGTTATATCTCTACGTTGCGATGGTCAGGCAACTATGTCTCGAGCATACAGTAATGTGTACAATGGAAAATCAAGATATATAAGCCTTAGACATGAATATGTTAGACAAATAATAAATGATGAAATAATTACTATTGTATATATAAGATCAGGTGATAATTTAACGATCCATTCACAAAGGCTTTGACTAGAGAAATGGTAAGGACCGCGTCAGTCGGAATGGGACTTAAACCCTATATTGACAATTAATCAATGATAACAGAAACCCAACCTTAATATTAATTAGCTTAATTTTAAGGTTTAATGGGTAATAAAAAATTATCATATAATTGAAAAGCATTAAGTCAAATTAGTGTGAACCTTTATAGGTATGAAGAGGTTGAGTTAAGCAACTCTTAGTAAAGTTCTAAATAGTCTGGTAACAAAGACATTGAAAAGGAAAAGAACTTTACCTTTATGTACTTGGAAGTGGTGCCGCTTCTAAACAAGAGTTTACAGGGTTTGCTCTTGTCAAATTTCATTATGCCGGATTGGAGTACATGGCCATAATTGTGCTCACAGGAAGGGAAATTTTATTGGTAAATTGAAGTTGCATGTGGTTTAAGTTAAGACCACCCAGCTCCTCTTTTAAGTCCATAGATATTTACACTAGCACGTGGTCTAATATAATAGATACCATATATGATGTGAAACTTCTAACAAAGATAAAACTGAACATCGTCAATAAAACAATCTAGTCGGGGATTATTGAGGGAGATTGTAGTATGAAGATAGAGCAAGTATATTAGTCCCACATTGGGGAGAGTTGTTTTGACATATGAGTATATATGTAAAACATCACATGTTCAATTAATTGAAACGACTAAAGGAGAAGGGAAAGGAGGCACTGCCATAACACGCACAAGTGGAAAGCATTTAGCACTTTGCAAGTGCGCATGTGTGAGAGGGGATTCAGTAAGGGTATGGTTGCTGCCTGCCAACAGTCATATCTTTTCAAATTTTAAGTTTGCCTCCAGGAAAATAATATGCTATTCGGACAACAATTACACCTCTTTTCCGATGGTCGCGTCCCTTTCCAAAGCAACTATACATATGCTATATAAGCACCTCCTTATCTCTGTTTTATAATCATCTGCTTTATTTTCCTCCGCATTAATAAAATCCCATTGAATCTGCGGACATTGCTATATCTTTGCATTCACGTTTTGGTGTATCTTGGGGAACAATTTTCCATCCAACCCATTAGCATACTCTAAATGAGAGGGGGGCCAATATTGCTTTAAGGACAGCGATTGCGCACCTCAAAACTATATCCTCTCAAATTTTGAAAACTGCTCAACAAACTTAAAACAATATCCGCTATAGAAAAGGGATCGGAATCTGTATTCAATCTGATGAACCAGGACTTTGTCAGACTTGATAGATTGGATGTAACTAACTTCACGTGTCGGCAGTAAAAAATGAGGTTCCTTCTTACCACTCTAAAGGTCTCCTACATGCTCCATGAAAACCTTCCCGCGCTACCTCCTCCAACTGAAAAAGACATGGACGAATTCAGGCAGCAAAGACTAAAGCACGAGGAAGATGAACAGTTATGTCGAGGCCGTATTCACAACACCTTATCAGACCGCATATATGTTCTTTACACTCCAATGAAGTCGCCTAAAGAAATCTAGGATGCACTGGAAACAAAGTACAAGACCAAGAAATTGGAACAAATAAGTTTCTCACACTTAAATATTTTGAATTTAAAATGAAAGACAATGTTTCTATCATCGATCAGATGCATGACTTGCAAGTTTGGTTAACAAACTTGGTGATTTAATGGTGCAGATCCCAGAATCAATCCAAGTTGGGGCTATAATCGAAAAACTTCCTCCAAGTTGGAACAACTATCGCAAAAAGGTTTTGCATGTGACTGAAGAACTCACATTGGAAAAGATCGAAAATCACAGACGAATTGAGGAAGAAAACAAAATTCATAATGGTGTTTTCCCTTCTTCCATTGTTAATAACGTGACTTCTGGAAGGAAAAGAAAGGGAACCCAGAACTAGAAATTCAAAGAAAACCAAAAGAGCAAGCAGGGAAGCGAATCTAATCCAAAAGACAAAAAGAATAAGGGATGCTTCAACTGTGGGAAACTTGGGCACTACAAGCATGACTACAGGGCTCCTTCGAAATACAAAAATGGGATCTCCGAAAATATGGTTGTTGCCAAGGATATACAGGAAATTGTTGCTATGGTTTCAGATTTACAAATCAGCGTGATAACTGACTTGCACATGGCTATTGCTGAAACAAAATCATTAGATTTGAAGTTCGATTCCGATGCAACGGTTCATGTTTGCAACAATAGAGGCCTATTCAAAAACTATACGGAGGTTGCAGATTATAAGAGGTTCTCATGGGAAATAGAAATGGTGCAAAGGTTTTGGGAAAAGGAAATGTAGAGATTCACTTCACTTCCAACAAGAAAATAACTCTCACCGACGTATTCCACGTTCCTGATATTAAAAAGAATTTGGTTTCTACATCAATCTTATGACAAAATGGCATCAAAACAGTCTTGGAGGCTGATAGTTTAATTCTATCCAAAATTGGCGTGTTTGTGGGTGAAGGATATGCATGTAATAGGATGTTCAAACTCAGTGTTAATGAAATGAAAGAGTATTCTTTTTATACCGTTGATTCTTTACCTTTAGGGCATGCACGTTTAGGACATTTAAATTATAAATCTGTAAAGTATATGGCAGAACATGGCTTTATTCCGTTTCAAATAATATGCATGATAAATGCGAAATATAAATAGAAGCCAAGATTACGAGGAAACCATTCCCAAGTGTAGAAAGAAATTCGGAACTTCTGGATTTTTTTCACTCTGATATATGTGAATTAAATGGAGTTTTAACTAGAGGTGGAAAAAGGTTTTTCATCACCTTTATTGATGATTTTACTAAATACACACGTGTGTATTTTTTTAGAAATAAGGATGAAGCCTTTGACATGTTTAAATGCTATAAAATGGAAGTTGAAAATCAAAAATGTAGGAAAATAAAGGTTCTATATAATGACAGAGGAGGAGAATATTTCTCCATTAAATTTTCTAACTTCTGTGAAGAACATAGGATTATTCATCAACACACTTCCCCTTTCAAGCCACAACAAAATGGTTGCAGAAAGAAAAAATTGAATTTTGGTTGATATGGTAAATTCTATGTTGTTAAATGCTAAATAAGCACTTAACTTGAGGGGTGAAGAATTACTGTCCGTGTGTCATTTGCACAATAGAATCACCTCTGGGAAAGATAAAGTTTCTCCTCACGAACTATGGAATGGTCGAAAACCTAATCTAAGATATCTAAAGGTGTGGGGATGTATTGCCTTCTATAGGGTGACTTATCGGAAACGAACTAAACTTGGTCCAAGGGCCTTGAAAAGTTATTTATAGGATATGCTGAAAACTCTAAAGCATGCAGTCTACTATATTTATCCTCAAACACAATTTTTGAATCAAGGGATGTTGATTTTATGGAAAATAAATTCAAGAACGATTCGACTACAAATCAGTCATTGAGCCCTAGCGTCATTTAAACACTAATCAATGATTCTACACCTTCTGTTAGCAGTAAAATAAAGGTGATAGAAGAACAAATAGAAATAAGAAAGACAAAGAATTTGGAAATAGAAATCTTTTGGTCCAGATTTTATATCTTCTCAAGCTGTAGCATTTCTTGTAGAAGGAACCAGAAATGAAGTTACTAACAAAACTCCTATTGTGTTCAAAATTGAAGACGGCCTAAAAACATACAAAGAAGCTATGACTTGTAGAGATTCCGCCTTTTGGAAGGAAGCAATTAATGATGAAATGGATTCAATTTTATCAAATAATACCTGGGTATTGCAAGACCTACCTCAAGGGTCAAAACATACTAGTTGCAAATGGATATTTTAAAGAAAACTCAACAACGATGGTATCGTGCAAACTTTCAACGATAGATTGTAACCAAGGGATTCAGACAAAAGGGAAGAGTTGATTTCTTTGATAAATATGCTCTGGTTGTAAGAATTACATCAATTCAAGTATTAATAGCCTTAACATCAATTTATCAATTGCATATCCACCAAATGGATGTAAAAATAGCCTTCCTGAATGGTGAATTTAATGAAGAAGTTTACATGGAAAACCCGAGGGTTTTGTTCTTCCTAGAAATGAAAGAAAAGTTTGCAAACTAACAAAATCATTATACAGATCATAAGAAGCACGTAACTAGCGACACAAAAAATTTGACTCAATAATACTTCAAAATGGTTTTACATATAATAGTGCAGATAAATGTATCTACTACAAATTTACTAAGGAATATGGACTAATTATTTGTTTGTGTGTAGATGATTTATTAATATTCAGCACTAACATGAAAGAGATACAAGACACCAAGTGATATCTAGCATCAAAATTCAGAATGAAAGATTTGAATGAAGTTGATACAATTCTAGGTATAAAAGTTAGTGAAAATAGTGGAGGCTCTGTACAAAGCCAATCACATTATATTAAAAAAGTACGTCGGAAGTTTGAGCATCTAAAAATTAAAAATGCCAATACCCCAATAGTCTTAAGTATCAATCTCAATAAAAATGAGGGTAGAGGCATTGCTCAACTCGAGTACGCAAGCGCTATTGGAAGTATAATGTATGCCATGCATTGTATGAGACCTGACATAGCATATGCAATATGTAAAATGTAAACTTGCATGATATACCAGCAATCCGGGCATAGATCATTGGAAAGCAATTGGAAGATTACTTAGTTATCTCAAAAGGACCAAAAATCTAGCACTTGTTTATGATGGGTTTCCAAGTGTATTAGAAGGATAGATTGATGCATGTTGAACAACTAGCGCTAGATAATAGATCTACTTCGGGTTGGATTTTCACATTAGGTGGAGGTGTTATTTCTTGGGCATCTAAGAAACAAACTTGCATTTCGCACTCCACTATGGAATCAAAATTTATAGCACTTGCTATAGTAGGAAAAGAGGCAAAGTGGCTAAGAAATATGTTGTTGGATATCAATATATGGCCGAAACCACTACCACATATATCTCTACGTTGCGATAGTCAGGCAACTATGTCTCGAGCATACAGTATACAATGGAAAATTAAGATATATAGACCTTAAACATGAACATGTTAGACAAATAATAAATGATGGAATAATTACTATTGTCTATATAAGATCAAGTGATAATTTGGCAGATCCATTCACAAAAGGTTTGACTAGAGAAATGGTAAGGACCACGTCAGTCGAAATGGGACTTAAACCCTATATTAACAATTAATCAATGATAGCGGAAACACAACCTTAATATTAATTAGCTTAATTTTAAGGTTTAATGGGTAATAACGAATTATCATATGTTTGAAAAGCACCATGTCAAATTAGTGTGAACTAGTACAGGTATGAAGAATTTAAGTTGGGCAACTCTTAATAATGTTCTAAATAGTATGGTAATAGAGACATTGAGAAGAAAAAGAATTTTACCATTATGAACTTGGAATTGGTGCCGCTTCTAAACAATAGTTAACACGGTTTGCTCTTGCAAAAGTTCATTAAGCTGGGATGGAGTACATGGCCATAATGGTGCTCACGGGAAGGGAAATTTTATTGGTAAATTTAAGTTGCATGTGTAATATGTCCGATTTCATAAATCAAGGAAGATTCAGTTTAAGTTAAGACCACCCAGCTCTTCTTTAAAGTCCTGAGATATTTACACTAGTACGCGGTTTAATTGAATAGATACGATATATGATGTGTAACTTCTAACTAAGATAAAACTGAACATCATCAATAAAACAATCTAGTGGAGGATAATTGAGGGAGATTGTTTTATGAAGAGGGACAAGTATATATTTGTCCCACAACGGGAAGAGTTGTTTCAATATTTGAGTATATATGTGAAGCATCATGTGTTTAATTAATTGAAATGATTAAAGGAGTACATGGACATAACGGTCGCGTCCCTTCGCAGAGCAACTTTTCGTATGCTATATAAGCATCTCCACTATCGATGTTTTATATTCATTTATTTATCTTCCTCCGCACTAATAAAATCACATTGAATCCACAGACATTGCTATATCTTTGCATTCAGGTTTTGTTGTATCCTGAGAAGCAATTTGCCATCTAACCCATTAGTAAACTCTAAACGAGTGGAGGCAAATATTGCTTTAAGGACAGTGATTACGGTCCTCAAAACCAAATCCTCTCAAATTTTGAAAACTGCTCAACAAAAATCCAATTACCTGAATCAGAGCTAATTATTGTTAATTCCACTACATATAATGGTTCTAAAAATGTTCATGTAAGCATTTTATATGTACACTAAAGTATGTGGTTTCATTCCTAGTTATTGAACCGTTGGTAGTTGGGCAGGGTGGACCGCCAATTTGCTGTAAACAAAATTTTGAGCTGCCTATGCCTATAATTAATTTTTTTGCCTTTGATTGCTGACTTCCCTAAACTAAAAATGATGTGACAAGAGACGCAAACATATTCACAAATTATTAAATAGCGTTATGTTTTATTTCTGGTCATTCCCTTTATCTATCACATATTGACTTTTGTTGTAAGCTTAGTTACTCTGTCTAATTTCAACTAACGTCAAAGGGTTGAGCTACATTCGGTCATTACCCAACCAATATCATTAAAGCATGAGAAAGAACTTGGCTAAAATTTGGAACCTTTAACACGTATTAAAGCCTCATAAACACCAAGGATATAATATATAATTACATATGGCAATAAATAACCCTTATTGAAGTTAGTGAAAAATTATATTTAAAGACAAAAAATGAAACATGGAAAAGCAAAAAATGTTCAGTTAAATGCATACAACTGAAATTTTTGCTCCTCTTTTATTTCTATGATGAGAAAGTACTCAAGCTTAAGCACATGTTAGTATTTTAATACAATAGTTGAATAGAAGATCTGGCTATTTTGTCCCCTTATTATAGTGTTTTTGCATGGTTTAATTCAAATAGTACTAAAACATCACAGGTAAATGTTACAATCTATGTTGATATTTGCAAACCAAAAAAATTAGGTTATTATTTTCCTTATTTAAGTATTAAGTATGACAATTATAAATTGCTAAATGGTAAGTTTTTTTATGTGTATCTTTTATATATAGCTTTTAACTACTAAGTGATAGTAATCACAAATTTCTAGGATTTAATGGCTCTCCTCACATATTTTTTTGCAGATCCTGAAGCACTCAAGCTCTATGTTAATATTTGCAAATCAAAAGATTGGGTCACTGTAACGACCCATTTTTTCGACGTTCGAAAATCAGCATTTATACCGCCAATGTATCAAATGCGGAACAATCGAATGCCGAAAAATCGAACAATTAGGGCTAAAGAAGAAATGGGTAGAAGAAGAAATAGAAAACAATATCAGAATCTCACAAACGCAGCGGAATAAAATATGATATATAACATTGACTTTAAATACAAAAAATCTGTATCATCATGTATACATACATTTCTCAGAATACAATAATATTTCATCAAATCTGGACTATTCAGGACGGCTATAATATCCTGTCCTCAAAAGATGATTACAGCTTACACTATATAGTGGGATAAAAATCTACAGAATATACGCCCCGTCATCTAGCTCGTCTCTTGAGCTCCACAGCAGTCCACCCAGAATCTATACTCTATAATACTCAGTCTGACCCAAGCATTATAGTTAAATGACACCCTCGTTAGTCTGGAAAACCAGCGTGCAAAATCACACCCAATTGGATTATTAAAGTTTCAAAATCCTTTGAAATCAAAGGTATCTCGTAAGACCACATCACAAATAAACATGCCAGGTTTTTACCTTACGATAACCAAAAATTTCTCATAAAATCCTCTGATATTATAATAGTGTCTATATACAAATACTTACTCAAATAGCCAAAATTGTTACATTATTAAATTCCAGCTACTAGCCAAAAAGTGGGTTCTACAAACAAATACTCTAAAGGCTCGTAGGGAAAATGGATTTCCATCAATGGCAGGGCTACTAGGGTACCGCATGTCATAGTACGTGGTCTAGATCACCATACCGAGGATCCACCCCGACCATGCATCACAAGATCGGAGCTACCCCTTATTGGATACTCCGAATAAGTTCACCTAACGATTGGGATCAGCAACCACCACACAGCCAAAATAAACGGGACATCTAGACAGGGGTGACCTTACTCTAATTGGTTGCTAGCCACTTAGCCTTGTGTGCATCTCCTTTGTTTTAGCCATTCCCGGTTGATGAGGCTCGAGGCTATCCGTTACTTTTTTTAGCACACATTCACTTAGAATGCTCATCGTCCTCCTGACGATGTTCTTAATGCATTCATCCATACCAGTCTGTTCCGGGATCGAACGGAACCGAAGCCACTACTCCTACTACATACATTTTGGAATCACTCTCAGGATTAGTAGCGACTAGTCATTGCACTTCACTACTCCATCTTCGTCTCCAAACTCTTGTCTTCCTCACGAAAACGTTCAAACCGGATCGAAGTGGTTTTCGAAAAATTAATCCCAATCCCGACCTCTTCGAAACGATCAATGTATTGGCCAATATTGATAGTCGGTTATTTAACTATCAAATAACATCCTCAAACAACCATCAGACTTTAAATTATTTTTCCCGAATTCTTATTTCAAAATAACTTCACAAGCTATTTTTCATACTCCAACCATTTGAAAACAGTTTCAATCCACCTTTCTCTCACGGAATAAATTTACCAAATATCGTTTATTTCCACTGAAAATCACCAAGTCCAAATACTTTAGATTTTAAAATAATTTAAATCACTTTATTCTAAAATATACCTTAAACATTTAAATTAAAACTACTTAAACATTTTATTTCAGAAATATATACACTTTAAAAAAATTTAAAATAAACCTACTTTATAAAATATAAAACTAAATTTTAAAATAAAAGTTAAGGCAAACTAAACTTTACGACGAGAGTTACGAAATTCTATACAAGTTTTTAAATAAAATTTTGACCAAATTATCTTTAAAATAAAACTATCTTATAAAATATACGTATTAATAATTATCTTTTAAAACATAATACTAATTACCCCTTTTCAAAACAATTACTACTATAACTAATTTAAATAAATATTTATCTTTAAAATTCCAAACAACTTAAATAATAATTCCTCAAATAATATTCTTTTAAAACAACTTTTAAACCTTTAACTTATACTTTAAAATCTCCTTTGTAAACGTACTTTGCTTTTTTAGGAAATACACTTTCCTTTCGCACCTATTAAAAATAAACCACTATTTATTTTTAAAACAAATTACCCATTACTTATAAATTCCCATCATTAATTTATGCTTCCAAATATCCACTGATATCTTATTTCCCTTTATAAACCCAGTTTATGAATTCCATGGTCTCATCTTCCCTTTAAACACAGTTTCAAACACTTTATCAATTTCCAAATCGATTTCCAAATTTACTCTGATTTAAAATAAATTCCTTTACTTACTCAATTTATTTCAAAACCCATTAATTTCAGATTTACCCCATTACTAAAATCTTATTTAACTTAAAATACCAATTTCATATTTATTTTCGAAATTATTTCTTTATTCCTTCCTAAACCATTTAAATCTTGAATTTTAAAAATAATCTTTTATTCCTTTAATTAATCACTTAAGTTTAAATCCATTTATTCCTACTTATTCAAAAATTTCCTTTTCCATACTTGGAATTTTATTTATTAGAATATAAAAATCAACTTTTATCCATTCTAATTCGTTCTTTAATTATCCAAAATCTCTAAAATTATTTTACTCAAAAATTTCCTATTTTATTCCTTTAAAAATTCAATCTTAACTTCTACATCTTAGTATTCCCAAATATATTCAATCAACCGATAACATTCAATATTTTCAATCACCAATATTATCGATCCCAGATTATCAAATAAATCATATTACAAAATATTAAAACAATCTAAATATTTTGAGGAATTCAGTTGGATCCCTCCAATCTGTTTCCTTGCATTTACAGATGTTAGCATAATATAAAAATACCAATTCCACTTAAGGTGGAATATCACGGTATATGGGGTTATATTATCTCATCCGCTATTATGCGATGCATAGGGTCTCATCCGCTATATAATGCGGGAAATCAATCACTCCAATACACACACACACACACACACTACTATATATAATATACCACATCCAATCAATTCAATCATTCAACCAAAATTCGAATTTAACGGCTTAAATTTAAAAGGGCATTCCAAATGAGCGAGATTAACTCAACTATGAGATTTTGCCCTTGTATAAACATTTATATGATTATTAATGTTTTAATTGATCGAACAATTAATTCCCATAGCTTTAATTAACTTATTATTTAATTTAGAACTAAGTTCCTTTAATAAATTATTTAGTTAAATAAATTAGCTAACTAGAAAATCTAAAAATATGCATTTTTATTTTTTATTTCTTTTCACTTTGAAATTGCACACACACACACATATATATATATATATAATTATATATATTCCATAAAAATCTAAATTATATAAATTCTTTTAACCCTTAAAATTTCTGTTTTCCAAATCTTATTTATGAACATATTATTTTTTGTTTAAGCTATACATAATATAAATCAGAATAAAAATATACTAGCAAGTTAAAATGAGAAAGATGAAGATTGAATACCTCATCGCCGACTAAGACAGACTATGCCCTAGAACCAGACACCTCGATCCCATCACCCACGAACAATGTCACAACCCTGAGCTCGTGCGCCACCCTTGCTGACACCGCAGCGACCCTTCACTATCATCACATCACAACGGCGTGCACAAGAAACCCCAAGTCGAGAACCTCAACACCAAACTCTCCTTCTCACCCTCGACAGCTACCGCTTTCGTGACTTCCATTCGCTTACCGAACCTCTATCTCGCCGCAAATGCCCACGCGCTGCCTCGGGAAGCCTATCAAACTCGAACACTTCTTATTGCCTCGCATGAACACTCTAGCGAACGTGACAACCCAGATTGATTCCCTTCCTACTGAACTGCCACACGAGGCTGCTAGTGAACTCGCGATTCGCAATTAAATTAAAGGTAGGCTCGGCTTGATTCAAATTGGGCAAGAATGAAAATGGAGCTCGCGATCTAAAATTGCGGTATCAAATTGAGGAATGAATCGATATGGATGAAAGAGGGAGAGGCGAATTGTTCTGCCGATTGTTTTATATATATTTTTAAAAACGAGGATCAGCCATTGTTATATATTTCTTCTTTAATTTTTAAATCGAACAGATTTTCCATTTGAATCCAGGGAGAAAAGGGTTACAACTTAGTCTATTTTATTCTTTTAAAAGAGAAGGGGAACGTGTGTAATCAAGATGTACACGCGTTACACTAATGAAACACGTGTTTGAGAAAAAAATTCATAATGATTTAAATATCAATATTATTTAAATAGTTAAACTTAAATCGTCTCAAAATCACCATCTAAAATTTTGACTTCCTATTGAGGGATGCCGCTAGGTGTTCATAAGGTTATACCCCTATGCCGAACACAATGGAAAAGGTATCGAGTCCAAATTCGATCGTATGGAGAAGATAGCTTTTTAGACCTTGTTATTATATTGAATTTTCAATAGAGATTTCAGCGCGTTTATCAACTGTATGGCCAAAAGATCACTCTAAATAATATGAAATTTGAAATTCGATAATAATACAATATTACGTATCCAATGGAACTGGTTTCATCGAAATCCGAGACTGTGCCTCGGAAGGCTATTTTTAAATTCAATTTAAACAACATATTTTTAAAACTGAAAAAAAACACTTCCAAATTTAACTTTAACACTTCTGCTATCTTCAGTATTATCAACATAAATTTTACAAGCCTTTAAATTATTTTTTACAGGCTTAAAACTAAAGATTCAATATTTCACCCAGTTTCACATTATTAAGTTCAAAAACTTTATTGCCAAATAATAATGATATTTGAAATTCAAGTTAAACTATCTTTTAAATATTTAAAATCAATTAAATATTTCAATTTCAAATATCCAGAAATTCCGGGTCGTCACATTCCTCCCCCTTTAAAGAATTTCGTCTCCCAAGTTACTAGTTAAGAAGAATGTTCACAACTCGTTAACTATTTCCCATTCCAAATAGTTTTAACAACTTCCCAAACAATCTTTTCTATTAAAGTCACACTATCACCCTTACTAACATTTTAAACCTATCCAAAATTTCCAAACAACATTACTCATTCAACCAGTTCAAACTTTTAATTTAAATCCAAATTTTTAATTTCCAACATTTCTCAAAATTTTACTAACTCCCTAAATTTTCGGAATTTTTTGCCAACGTCTCCTTTGCGCGGCTAGCTCGGTACAACTAAAAACGCATATACGGGATCCAGATTTCAAAAGATGAAAAAGCCAAGTGGATAGACAAAAAAACCATCAAATTTCATACAGAAATTCAAATACATACCTTTGCCGAGCAAATTTCAATTTATCTTCAAAATCCCAATTCCCCTTTTCTTTTTAACACCTGAATAGCCTACTTATCAATGACATCCAATCACAGTTTTCAAACTCATTTTACACATTCTTTACAAAATTCTCAATATTTGTTTTACTTAGGTCGTATGATGCACATATACCATCCGTACGCAATACCAAATTCGGTCGCTCACTTGATCGCACAATTTCACCTCCGAACTAGTATCTTCCACCCGACTTCCTAGTGCGGACTTTGATCTGGTTCCTTGATCAAAACTGTCACTCCTTGCATAGCCATAAACTATGATAGAGAATTTACAGAATCAATCAAAAGTCCATTTCCAAGGTTCGCCGTCAAAAATCGAGTGAAAAATCCCAACTCAGATTGGTATAAATACCTCGAAAAACTCTATGCTTGAATCTGGACCAAATCGCTATGCAAATAAAGTAATATATGTACATCCTACGTATTTGCCCAAATTGATTATTAGCATTATCAATTCTCTTTTATTCACCTCTATATTGATTTCCATTCACTTATTTACACCCACCCCATTTCCCCACTTCCAGTTTAAATTTCATCCAAATATTAACTTAGTATATTTTCAATACCAAATTTACTTGAGAACTTTCACCTTAACTTTCTTAAGTTTAGTATAAACATTATTACTTTCACTTTACCACTTGGTTTTTATCTACATTTGATCAATTTGAATTCCAATTCCATATAGATTTAATTTGCAATAATTTACTAAATAATCTCAAATATTTTTTCCCATTTTACATCCAGATTTTCCATTTCAATTCTACTTGAATCCAATTCATCTTCAAACTCTGAATATTGAATTTTATCAACTATTTTTCTTTCACAACTAGTTCATATCATTATTTTTAAATTAGTTCCACCTACTAGTTCATTTTGGTTCAATTCGAATTAATTCTATAACTTCACTTTATTTTGCACATTTTAAATTAAATATCATCCAGCATACAATTCCAATTTATCTACTTACCAACTTGAATCAATTAGTATACTCACTAGTTTTATTTCGGTCCTTTATTTTATTTAGGCAAACTTGACTAACTTCCATTACACACAATTCAAATTAATTCCCAATATTCAGTTCCCAATTTTATTTACTTACAAATGCTAATTCATTTGTCAATCCATAATTTTACTTCTAACTTATCTTTTTATTAATTACACTCCCATTAAATTTAAATTTTAAACTTCCATAAGTTTTCCCAAATTTAATTACATTTATTAACTAATTTCCTAATTTATTTCATCTAATTTGTTTTCTTTACTGGCTTAATCCATTTACAATCAAATTTAATTTATAATTTATTTATCACTTCATTTTCAAACTTAATTTCAAATTTCAATAAAAAAATTAATGTTTAAATTTTTACTCCTTTTGTTCCCTGGAACAAAATTCTAAAATTTCCATTTAAATTTTCAAACTTCCTCAAGTTTCTAACTTATTTAAATTTCATAAACATTTTAAATTAACTTCCAGAGTTTAAGCAATTCTTCAATATTTCAAAATAAATTTTGAAGGCATATATATCTAAAACAAACTATTCTCTTGCATTTTCAAAGTCAAACCCAATCTTCGCGAACAAACAACAATCCAAAATTTCCAATATTCCTTTGTATTTTAAAATCAAAACAGTTTTACCAAACCAAAACTTAAATATTTAAAAAAAAAATCATTTTTGAAATCCATAATTCAATTGTATATCCAATTATTCCTTGAATTTTTTTAAAACTAACCCAGTTTTGCAAACAACTCCAATTTAAATCATTCGGGCAGCAATTCCTCTCTTGGAAACTCGAAAATGAACATCGATGATGCTGCAGCCATCATCGAAGTTATTTTCCAGCGACCAAAGTGAGTTCAAATGCTTTTATCCTTTCAAAAAAAATTTCAAAAATTTTTAAATTCTAAATTCTACCAGATTTCAAATCCCATTCAAGAATATTTCCGAAATAGTATCACTATTATTTCTCCAAAACCTTTGAAAATCATTTTCAAACCCAAAGGAATTTAAACTTTTTCCAAAACTTTAATTCCAATCCTGCCAATTCATATTAAAAATTACTCTCGAATTTTTATTTCATTTTCAATTATAAATCAAATTTATAATTCACATTTACAAATCCTATTTTGTTATATAAATTTATTTCCTTAACCTTTTGTTATGATTTTAATCCTTTATTCAACTTTCACTTGACAATGATAATAATTTAATATTATCATTTTCCAATAACCAAGCATCCATATATAACTATAATAATTTACGTAAAATTATTTCTTCTATATAAAAAAATAATTTGGGTAAAATTATTTCATTTACCCTATTTTAAAAATAATACTGTGTCCGTTTATCTTGTTTAAGAGTTTAGAAATCCCTATCGATGAGATGGCATCCCACATATCGACTAGAATCTATAAACACTAAACCGGTAAGTCAATACAATATAAAAACAATTTTTATATTCACTAAAAATACGCGCTCATACTATTTGTACACTCAAACTCATTCTAGAGTACTTCGGAATCTATTTAATGAGTAATCCTCACCAGAGCCAAGGTTCTCGCTTAACCTTTAGCTCCGATACCAAAACGCAACGACCCGATTTTTCGACGCCTGAAAATCGGCATTCATGCCGCCACTGTATCAAATGCCGAACAATCGAATGCCGAAAAATCAAACCATTAGTGCTAAAGAAGAAAGGGGTAGAAGAAGAAATAGAAAAAAATCAGAATCTCACAAACGCAGCGGAATAAAATATGATATATAACATCGACTTTAAATACAAAAGATATGTATCATCATATATACATACATTTCTCAGAATACAACAATCAATTCATCAAATCCGGACAGTTCAGGACGGTTATAATATCATGTCCTCAAAAGATGAATTACAACTTACACTTCATAGCGGAATAAAAATCTATGGAAAATACGCCACATCATCAGCTCGTCTCTTGAGCTCCATAGCAGTCCACCCAGAATCTGTACTCTATAATACTCGGTCTAACCCACGCATTATAGTTAAATAATACCCGAGTTAGTCTGGAAAAGCAGCGTGAGAAATCAAACTCAATTGGATTATTAAAGTTTCAAAATCCTTTGAAATCAAAGATATCTCGTAAGACTATGCCACAAATAAACATGCCGGGTTTTCACCTTACGATAACCAAAACATTTCTTATAAAATCCTCTGATATTATAATAGTGTCTATATACAAATAATTATTCAAATAGCCGAAATTGTTACATTATTAAAATCTAGTTACTAGCCACAAAGCGGGTTCTTATAACAAAAACTGTAAAAGCTCGTAGGGAAAATGGATTTCCATCAATGGCAGGGATACTAGGGTACCGTCCGTCACAGTACGTGGTCTAGATTACCGTACCAAGGATCCACCCTGATCCCCTACATCACAAGACCGGAGCTACCCCTTACTGGATAGTCCGAATAAGTTCACCCCACGGTTGGGATCAGTAACCACCACACAGTCGAAATAAAAGGGACATCTAGACAGGGGTGACCTTACTCTAATTGATTGCTAGCCACTTAGCCTTATGTGCACCTCCCCTGTTTTAGCCATTTCCGGTTGATGAGGCTCGAGGCTATGCGTTACCTTTTTAGCACACATTCACTTAGAATGCTTATTGTCCTCCTGATGATGTTCTAAAAGCATTCATCCATGTAAGTACGTTTCGGGTTCGAACAGAACCGAAGGCACTACTCCTACTACATCCATTTTGGAATCACCCTCGGGATTAGTAGCGAATAGCCCTTGCACTTCATCTCCAAACTCTTGTCTTCCTCACGAAAACTTTGAAACTGGATCGAAGTGGTTTTCAGAAAATTAATCTCGATCCCGGTCTCTTCGAAATGATCGGCGCATTGGCCAATAATGATAGTCGGTTATTTAACTATCAAATAACGTCCACAAACAACCATCAGGCTTTAAATAATTTTTTCCCAAATTACTTATTTCAAAATAACTTCGCAAGCTATTTTCCATACTCCAACCCCATGAAAACAGTTTCAATCCACCTTTCTCTCATAGAATTAATTTCTCAAATATCGTTTATTTCCACTGAAAATCAGCAAGTCCGAATGCTTTAGATTTTAAAATAATTTAAAACGTTTTATTCTAAAATATACCTTAAACTTTTAGACTAAAACTACTTAACACTTTATTCCAAAAATATATATAATTTGAGAATATTTAAAATAAAATTACCTTTTAAAATACAAAACAAAATTTAAAAATAAAAGTTAAGCCAAACTAGACTTTGAATAAGAGTTACGAAATTTTATACAAGTTTTTAAAAAAAAGTTTAACTAAATTATCTTTAAAATAAAACTATTTTAAAAAATATACATATTAATAATTATCTTTTAAAACATAATACTAATTACCCCTTTTAAAAATAATTACTACTATAACTAATTTAAATAAATATTTATCTTTAAAATTCTAAACAACTTAAATAATAATTCCTCAAATAATATTCTTTTAAAACAACTTTTAAACCATTAACTTTTACTTAAAAATCTACTTTGAAAATGTACTTGACTTTTTAGGAAAATACACTTTCCTTTCGCACCTTTTAAAAATAGACCACTTTTTGTTTTTAAATTACCCATTACTTATAAATTACCATCGTGAATTTATGCTTCCAAATATCCACTGATATCTTATTTCCCTTTATAAACCCAGTTTGTAAATTCCATAGTCTCATCTTCCCTTTAAAAACACAGTTTCAATCACTTTATCAATTTCCAAATTGATTTCCAAATTTACTCCAATTTAAAATAAATTCCTTTACTTACTTAATTTATTTCAAAACCCTTTAAATTCATATTTATTCCTTTATTAAACTCTTATTCAAACTGAAAATACGAATTTTATATTTATTTTCAAAATTCTTTCTTTATTCCTTCCTAAACCATTTAAATCCTGAATTTTAAAAATAATCTTTTATTCCTTTAATTAATCTCTTAAGTTTAAAAATCCATTTATTCCTATTAATTCAAAATTTTCCTTTCCCATACTTGGAATTTTATTTATTAGAATATAAAAATCAACTTTTATCCATTCCAATTCATTCTTTAACTTATCCAAATTCTCTAAAATTATTTTACTTAAAAATTTCCTATTTCATTTTCCTTTAAAAATTCAATCTTAACTTCTATATCTCAGTATTCCCAGATATATTCAATCAACCCATAACATTCAATATTTTCAATCACCAATGTAATCTATCCCAGATTATTAAATAAATCATATCACTGAATATCAAAACAATCTAAATATTTTGAGGAATCCAGTAGGATCCCCCACACCTGTTTCCCTGCATCCGCAGATGTTAGCATAATATAAAATACCAATTCCACTTCGAGGTGGAATATTACGGTATATGGGGTTATATCATCTCATCCGCTATTATGTGGCGCGTAGGGTCTCATCCGCTATATAATGCGGGAAATCAATCGCTCCAATATATATATATACACACACTATATATAATATACAATATCCAATCATTTCAATCATTCAACTAAAATTTAAATTTAACTATTTAAATTTAAAAGGGCATTCCAAATGAGTAAGATTAACTCACCTTTAACTACGCATTCAACCCATTTCCAATTCAGCTTGCTTCCCTTCAAATTTTTCCCTTCTTTAAACATTTATATGGTTATTAATATTTTAATTGATCGAATAATTATTCCCATAGCTTTTATTAACTAATTATATAATTTAGAACTAAATTCATTCAAAAAGTTGATTAGTTAATAATTCAATTTCGCTAAATAATTATCTTCCCCTCTCTCTCTCTTTTTTTATGAATCTTTGAGTAGTTAAACTAAATTAGTTAATAAATTTTATTTTAATCAAGAATTCCCTTTTTGAAACCTTTTTGTAACTATAATAAATTAAATAAGTTTATTAACAAATTAATCACAAAAATACAGTTTTAAATAAACTAGAAGATTTAAAAATATGAATTTTTATTTTTTTATTTCTTTTCACTTTGAAAGTGCATATATATGCTTATATGGATTCCATAAAAATCTAAATTACATAAATCCTTTTAACCCTTGAAATTTCTATTTTCTAAATCTTATCTATGAATATATTATTTTCTGTTTAAGCTGTATATAATATAGATCTGAATAAAAGTATACTAGCAAGTTAAAATGAGAAAGACGAAGATCGAATACCTCATCGCCAACCCAGACAAACTATGCCCTAGAATGAGACACCTCGATCCCATCACCCATGAACAACGTCACAACCCTGAGCTCGTGCGCCACCCTTACTGACATCGCAGCGACCCTTTACTATTATCACATCGCGATGGCATACAAAAGAAACCCCAAGTCGTGGATCTCATCTCCAGACTCCCTTCCTCACCCTCGACTGCCACCTCTCTCGCGACTTCCATTCACTTTCCGAACCTCCAGCTCGCCACAAATGCCCACGCGCCACCTCGGGAAGCCTATCAAACTCAAACGTCTCCTATCGCCTCGCACGAACACTCCAACGAATGCGACAACCCAGAAACCGGTTTTACATCTCAAAGTGTAATGTCAAACACACATCCATACAAGTCTGTTTCGGGTTCGAACAGAACTGAAGGCACTTCCAAAGAAGCCCTTGCAACCGGGTGTTCACAATCCCAATCGGAGTTCCCATTACTTAGGGAATCTCTATACCATAGCTACTCAGTGCAGAGACAATCGATAAGTCATCCTACCGTTCTCGCAAATACCCGGTCTTCACCACCGGTCTTCAAATGCTAACCATAACGACGTATCATTATTCGAAATGGGTTAATGACACAAGGTCCTCTCCCGGCTAAACTGAATAATGAGCACAATATTTAAAAACATATGGATATGGGATCTCAGTTAAGTCACAACTTATTACCCAAAACTTTTCTTTCAAATGGTTTAAACAAATTACCATTTGCGAATCTTTTTGAACAAAAGATTCACTTCACAAAGTTCACAAAGTTTACCAATCTTTCACAAAAATTCATTAATATCTTTCCAATTCAAATCTTTTATACAAAAGATACGCTTTTCAGATCCCTTTTCAATTTGAAAACAAACTTCACCAATCTTTAACAAAGATTCATTCATAGCACTTTTCAAAACAATTTTCCTTTCAAATTGGATTAACTCATCCAATCTTTAAATCAAAGATTCAATTCATAGTTTTCAAAATCATTTCCACAAAACAATACCATTCCAAATCTTTTAAATAAAAGATACACCATTTAAAATCCTCTTCGATTTCAAAACAATATTTAATAACCTTTCACAGAGATTCATTCACAGCTTTCAAAATTATTTCAATTTCAAAAGTATTTCAATTTCATCTCAAACTTGAAATCTTTCGTTACAAATTTGAAATTCTTTCTTTATATGAAAGCTATTATTATTTGAAAACAAATAGTTTTCATTTCGGAAAAATCTGATTACATTCGCATGAGTTAAAGCCCTTCAAGTATAGAACTTGGGCTGAATTCAAATTCTCAAAACAATACTTTTAAAATGGTTTAAAACCCATATAAACACCTTTATAACTTGTATAACCATTTTAAACCATAATTTTCAAACACAGATTTCAATTTCAAATCTTAAATTCAAAATTAAATCAAATCATTTAAATTCCAAAACTTTGTCAAGTTATTCAAAATAACTTCTAATTTTATTTAAACTACTTTTTCAAAAGCTTTCCAGATTTAACCCAATTCCATTACCAAAACCATTTGGATTCTAAACTCGACTTTTAAAAACCATTTTTAAATTGAAATATCTGTGATTTAATCGATTTCCTCGAGAAATCCATATTTTTGTGGTATAGTGTGGTCTAGGGGTTTCACACAATTATGCAACATCATCAATCATCACAGATTCAATCATATAAATATCGATAAGCGGTATAATCCTATAACGCTTATCTATATACACATCATCACAGATAGATAATATACATTTATTACAGAAAAATAAATTACATTTATCACAGCTTAAATTAAAACACTTCATATCACAAAGCATTACACGGTAGAGATATCAAACAATTCAAAACATTCCATACAATCTAAACATCCATAAATAAGGTTAATAAATCATCTGATTAATTGAAACCAGATTAATCACAAATCCAGGTTAATTAATTAATTACAAACCATTTTGATTAATTATCCTTTAGTCCTCTATTAATTAACCTTAATTAATAAATTAATTAATCCTTTATTAATTAATGAACCTTAATTAATAAATTAAACAACCATTAATTATTCAATAATTAACCTTTAATCATTAGATAATTAACCTTTAATTATCTTTTAATTAATTAATTTCATTAATTAATTACACCTCAATTAATTATCATTCTTTCTTAATTAATTAACCCTTTAATCATTAACCTTAATTAATTTCAATAAGTGATTATCCTAATCACTCTCATTGATAAATCAAAAATTAATTATCACCTGATAAATAAATCATTAATCATAAAGTAATTACTTCTAATTAAGTAATTATCTTTTAATTAATTAATTACCTTTAACTGTTATTTAATTCATCTTTACTTATCCAAGGCCTTAATTAATCTTAAGATAAACCACTTATCTTAATCACTTACTTAATCACATCATCAAATTCTATTTGAAACATTTAAGAATATTTTTAAATAATTATCCCAGTATAATTACTCAACACCGAAACAATTTTTTAAACATATTTTAACTTAAAATCAAATCTTTGGAAATTGTTTTCTTTAAAACTTATTTAAAATTTTGATTTGAAAACTTCTTATATTTAAAAACTTATTTATTTTAATATATTTTAAAACTTAATCTTAAAACTTACTTTACCTTTAAAACTTCAACATTGCATTTTGATTTTTAAACCTCTACAGAAAAACCCAAGTCGTACTTACAAAACATTCGAGACAAACCCCGAGTTACCCACATCCTTCGTTTTCCCGAGACATTCATCACATGACTTCGAGACAACCCCGAGACCTTACTTCTTCCCCAATTACTTCAACCAACCAGGTACATATATGCAACTGTGCACATGTACGACCAGTCCGGTCAACTCTGGTCATCACCACTACCTCCGACAAGTCGGCACCTACCTCACCGACTAGCCTCAACCACCGGATGGATGAAATTGGAATGATATCAAAATTAAGTTGCTCGAGACATCCTGAACCCAAACTCCGACCAACCTAGACAGCTTGCATCACCACCCTCGTTCGCCAACGATCACGCCACCGTGTTCTAAGCTTTGCCACAAAACTACGCATCGATCCCCAGGGGTGCGATCGCCTGGATCTACTTGATGACGACGCGCGAACCCAATTCCTGACATCGTCTTCAAACTAGGCTAAAACCCTACTATCTCATCGCTTGACCACCACGGCATTTTATAAATTCAATTCATATTTTTCTCAAATCCACCGATGTTCCAGCTAGCTTCACCAAGAATCACGACCATCGATTCGTAACAGTTCGTCAGAATTTGATGAATTCCCCCACGCGGTTCATCTCTTAATATCACAGCCGATACCAAACTAAAAATCATCATTTTATTTTTAAAATTCACCACTTCCTGCCATGAATTCATACATGTAATCCAAACTTTGAAATTAAGATATAAATTTTTCTTGAATTTTGTTTGTCTGTTATTTAACAGAGAGACGGTCAACATTCAACAATATATATACATACATAAACAGACATGCATGTACATTATCACTTATACAAACAACTCCAAGTACCAAACCAAACATCACAACATATAACAGGCTTAACTGATTTATTCACAGATAAACAAAGAAGAAAAAATTTGGGTTTAGAGGTTTGCCCACCAGAGGGATGTAGAACAGAGAGAAGCTTTTGAGTTTCTTGTTTCCAGACTTAAAAACTAGGAAAGGGTCTGAGAACTTAGTACTTGGATTTCTGCTTAGCATGATTCAGATTTTTGATTCCAGATTGGACTTTTACTTGTTGTATTATCTTGTTTTTTTGATTTTGTTGCTCTGATCTCTGCATTGTCTTAAATTACCTGAAGCTTCAAACCTGATGTTAATCTGCTATTTGATTTGCATTGCAATTTAAGTTTAAACTTGATCTTGGCTTTGCAAGTTTAAATCAGGTTGAGTTTGTTGAATTTAGATCTGAAGCTTGAATTTAATTTGCTGAGTTGTTGAATTTGCTTGTAACTGGGTTTTAATACTGAGACGCTTCAGTTTTTTTTCTTTAGTTTTGATTTCCTGGTTTTTGATTCTTCTTTTGGTTTCTTTTCTGATTTTAATTTGCAGGTTTGTGCTTTGTTAACTTTTAATAGAAATGAGAAAGATGCATAAGTATATACTCTTGTTTTAATTCATATTTTTGAAAATACAAAGACAAAGGACACTTGTTAAATTTATGATGAGATTATTACACTTGTATTAATGCTTCAAAAAAAATGTTTACAAATGTAAATTTTTATTGTAAAAATGCTTGCACATGTAAATTTTTGTATATTTATGATTAAGTCCTTTAGTTCAATTAATTTTAAAATTTAGTTTTAAACCCTTACTTTAAATTAATTTATACATTTTGTTTTTAAACCTTATTTTATTTTTTATTTACAAATCATGTTTTCATGTTTTCTTATCTATTTTCAAAAGATAATTTCAATTACTTATACTTATATATCTTCACATCAAAATGCACATTTACAAAAATTAAGAAACAAGATTTTATTAGTTTCAGATATATAGAAATTTTAAATTTATGTTTAATCCTTGTTTTTAATTTATTTACAAATCATGTTTTTAGCTCTTATTTGATTTCAGTTTATAAAACATATTTACCTATTTTATATTTACAAATACATGTTATGTAGTTTTAAATCTTATACTTTATAAAGATATCTTCATATCAAAGTTTGAATATTTATGTACATATAAAACTAACTATTTTATTAAATCTTGTTTATATTTTACAACCTAATTCTAATTCAAGTACTTATTAATTTTCAAAAGATATATATACCTATATATGTATGTTTTAAAGCCTTTATTTAAGATTATATAATTTATAAAGGAAAATGAATTGAAAACAATTTATTAATAATCATACATATATAATTCTTAATTAATAAAGCTTTTCAAATCTAATTTATTTATTAAATCATATTCCAAATACAATTTTTTTATTTTATCCCCAAATATTCAAATTAATTTTCTATAAATTCATAATTTAACCAAATTAAACCAAGAATTTTATATAAATTTCCAAATTAATTAAGTTAAAAATAATCAGGAATGTTACAGCCGCCAATTATATTATTCACTGGCATATGTCGCCATTTGTGTAATTTTGTTATGGATAATTATCTGTATTAATGTGGATGATATTTTATTCATAGAGATTGAGTGATAAAAACTTATAGCTTGATTATACATGGTGATATCTCTTATAAAGATGTACTTCTGGATTTAGATAATGATTGCTGAATATGAATGATTCACCTATTTGATGTTATTGAATGATTTCTAACTTGATGAGTTCTATAAGGGTAATAACATCTTTATGCTAGGCTTTGTGGCGTTCAATGAATATATTGTTTGAGATTGTTGATATTAAATTATTATAATTTAATATCAACCCAGCATATACCATAATCCATATGTTTATTGACCTTCGATTTATACATAGGCCGGCCCATTTATTATGTATTTAATACTCGGATTAGTCCGAGACATTTCAGATATAGGGACAATATGATCAGCTTGTGTTTTGGCCTTAGAGGAGGTTGGTATATAGTATAGTGGTTATCATCTTGTATTGTATTGCCTATTGTATCCATATTCACATGATTTATATTGGATATATACTGTATATTAGATATGTTATATTTTGTATAATCGGTATTATACATTACAACTATAATCGACTCTACGTTCTCTACGATTCATTGTGTATTGTGTATTATTCTACCTTGGAGGCACACATGTTTATTTCTTTGTGTCGATAGTGTATACGTATGGGTGAGTTATTTATGTAGTGTTTTAATACATACCATTGATTTTGATATTTCTATGTGTTTACTTTCTCTTTTCGTCTTGTTCTCTCAACCAAACTGAAAATGGTTTGTAGTCATCAGTTAAATAAATGAATATTATATAAATGGTTTCAACTTCTCGAATTAGCGAAAGATGTTGGAAAATTTCAATATCTAGGCCATATATGCAAAATGCGTTGTGTTATTTTGATGCATAGCCTAGTTAAAGTGATCAAATTTTGAAATAAAGCAAGAAAGCTTAAGGATATAATTATCGCTGTATTAATAGGCAGATACCAAGGCAATTCTAATTTGTTGAAGGGCCAAATTAGAAAATGACAATGTTATAAATAAGGGATTATGGCCCATAATTTATACAAGCTCTAATTATTCGCCTAATCTCTTCTATGCAAATAATTTAGATCTAAGGTTTGTGTCAATTTGAAGATCAAATCCAATTCTTTTTCTCTTCATCAGAAACTATAGATTTAGGTACGACTTTCGCTAACATTTTTTAAATTCCTCTAATTTGTTCTCAATCAAGTCAATGTGGGTCACATATTAAGAGCTAGGGTTTCATGATTAATCAATCCTAAATATATTTAGGGTATTGTTATTGACACACTAATTTTAGATAGGAGGGGGATCAAATTTTATGTGCACTGCATACAAAATTAATTTGCTGTGAGTGATAAACATACTTATATATGTGTGTGTTTTGGTTATGTGGTTATATATACATATATATATGTATATATGTATGTATGTATGTTTGTATGTATGTATGTGTGTGTGTATATTTGTGTGTGTGTGTATATGTGTGTGTGTATACATACATATACATACATACATACATACATACATACATACATACATACATATGTACATACATACATACATACATACATATATATATATATATATATATATGTATAATTGTTTGGTTTGAATTGTGGTATTATTTAGATTTGTTGATTATAAAAAGGTTGTGATTGTTGGTTATGTTTGGTGATGATATGATTTGGTATAGTTGAACTTGGATATGTCGTATGTCTTAATCTTGTCTTGAAGCTAAAGCGAGTTTGCATGTAACCTAGTAAGTAAAGTGAAATTACAAACATCCACAGCAATAGTAGCTATGGATGCAGTTCGCTTAAAATTTTGGTTTTTGCAAAGTTTGGTTTTTATACTTCAAATTGTTTTGTGAATATTTTATGAACTAAATAATAATGTTTTAAAGTTTAATTAAGGATTTAATAATTAGTTGTAAATTAATTAGGTTTTATTAATTGATAATTAATTAAATGTTAACAAGGTTTATTAACTTTAATTAAATAAATATTAGTTCTTAATTAATTATCTTTTAAAGTTAAGATTTATTTTAATTATTAATTAAGTTAATTAATTATGGGTTAATTAAATTATTTATATTTAATTTATCATTAATTAGATATAGGATTAATTATTAACCAATGTTTAATTATTTGATTAAAAATTTAATTTATAATAAGTTATTTATTAAAGGTTTACTTTATTGTTTAAGTTTCATTAAATATTATTCAATTAATCAATTGAGATTAATTTATATTTAATTATTAATGAAGGATTAAATTATTACTTAATAATTAATAAAGGATTTATTTAGGTTTAATTAATAGTTAATTATTGTTTAACTATTTAATTAAATTAAGTTAAGATTCAGTCAAAATTAATTATGATTTAAATAAGAATTTAACTTATAGTTAATTATTTAAAAAAAAGGTTTTTTTTTTAGTTTTAAATTCTTTGGTTTCTGGAAGTAAAATTATTGAAAAGTACTTCTTTTCAAAGATGGATTTGAATACAAGTGATTCGAATGTTGATACCATTAAGAAACCATATAACTATGAATAAGTTATAATGTAGATTTTTGGATTGTTTAGACAAGTGATAGCGGAATAAATCTCCATTCTACTATAAGTTGATTGTTTGTTTGTTGGGTTGTTGGACATGTGTTAGAAGAATAAATCCTCATTCTGCTATAAATTGTTTGTTCGTCTGTTTGTATGGACATGTGCTAGCAAAATAAATCATTGTTCTGCTATGAATTGGTTGAATTATTTGGACATCTGTTTAGCATGACAAATCATCACCCTGCTATTATGTTGTTGGGATATTTATATGCTAGTTGGTTCATATTGACAAGTTATTCCTTGATTTGGCTATGAGTTTATTTACATATATAATGATCTATGTAAATAACTGTTAGGTGAATTGAAATGGAAACTGAATGATAACTTAAAATAGCACCATTGAGATTGCTAATCCTCTTTTCGAATTACTAAAGTATATTTTTGAATTAGCTTTAATTCTTTAATCAATTTGGGTTTAATGGTTATAAATGATTTTTAAAATTTATAATTATTTTATAAAGTTAATTTTAAATAATATCTTGTTTTTAAAAAGGGGTTCATTAAATAAAATGTTTTACCAAAAGTGATTTACAAATGATATCTTGAAAATGATATTTTATAAAGGAGATTCTATAAAGGAATTATGAAGGAAGATTTTTAAAAAGTTGTAAAAATAGATAGAGATTTTGTAAACCATTTTAGATATTTTTTGAAAGATGTTTTAAATCAAGTTTGAAAAATCATAAAGAGGTTTGAAATGTAAAGTGAATTTATAAAGAATTTTTTTAAGAAATATGTGAATGAGTTTTATAAAGCGAATGAGTTTTGTAGTAAGTGATGTTTTGAAAGGGAATGATTTGGCCATTTAATATGGAATATGAGAAGAGAGAATTTTCCAAATGTTTTTGATAATTGTTTATACTATTTTCCAAGTAAAAGGAATGTAAGGGGTTTGGGAAAAGTGTTTTAGAAAAGATCCTTTGATAAAGTTTTATAAAGTGAATTTATTAATTAAAGATTAATTAATAATGGCTTAGATGATACCATATTGAATTGAATCAATGTTTGATTGTTTGTTTATTTGATAGTTAAATAACCACTTATCAAATCTGGACCAAAATGTAACTTTGGAAATGTCTAGGAGAAACACGGAAATTATATGGTACAGTTACCGTTGGTGGTGCTATATTGTACGTACAAATTTGTTTTGTTCTTCTAGGATAAATGATAAGGAAATCTGTCCACTAATAGTTAGTAGGTGAATTCCACTATTATTTTTATATGCTTATTTCCGAAAGAACCGAGGTTGAGTTACCGGAATTATCGAAAGTTGTTTCGAAGAGACCGGGATCGGATATGTTATTCGAATACCACTTCTATCCAACTCAAGCATTTTGAATTGAAGACATCTGGAAAAGTATGGAATTGAAGATGGAGTTTTTAAGTGCAAGGGCTACTTGCTACAAATCCTGAGGGTGATTCCAAAATGGATGTAGTAGAGGTAGTGCTTTGGGTTTCATTTACACCCAGAACGAACTTGTATGGCTGAATGTTGGCATTACATTGTTGCTTGGAGGGCAGTGTTAGCATTCCAAGATGTTTGCTATATAAAAAGGTAGACGTAGCCTCAAGCCTCATCAACCGAAAAAAGGACTAAAGCTGGGACGTGCAACAGGGTTATTTGGGTCGCTTCCATTAGGGTATGATCATCTCAAGATCTAGTGTAGATATCTCTATGTATGCTTCGGTTCCCATTATGGTTGTTCGATCGTAACCAAAGGATGACCATATTCGATGCTATCCAGTAAGGGGTAGGGCCGGTCCTGAGTACTAGAGGTGTAGTGCATTGTGACCTTCCATTCATTTTATTTAGATGTGTACGGATTCGGTAGGTAGACCCTTACCCTTTTATTGTTGGAATCCATTCTCCAATAACTGTTTTCGGACTTGATTGTATACTTGTTATGCCGGAATTTAATAATGTAACAATTTCGGCTGTAATTGATATAAATTTGTACCTTAGACATTATCATAATACCACTGGATTTTCTATAAAAATGTTTTGGTTATCGTAAGGTAAAAACACGTCCCTGTTTATGTGCAGTGTGGTCTTATGAGATACCTTTGATTTTAAAAGGTTTTACAAGTTAAATAAATAAATTCCTTGTGATTTGAGTTTCTCATACTGTTTTGCAAACTCACTCGGGTGTTATTTTATTATTATGCGCGAGTCAGACTGAGTATATTTACAGATTGCTTTGGATGCATTGGAGCTCAAGAGACAAGTTAGTGGTCTTCAATTCAAATTCTTGTATATGTTTATTTTTTCAACTGCTTTGTTATTGAAATTATCAGCAATTATGAGGACAAGTTGTTTTAGGCTGATAATTATAATTATTGTTGTACTTTGATGGATGTATTGTATGACAGTTTCTCTTATGTAAAAATCATTGATATTTCACTATATGTTGTTCCACTGCGATTGTGAGATTCTATGTTGTTTTTAGTTTCTTTTCTCTTCTTCTTCGTCTCTTCTTCTTTCTTATTTCTTCTTTCTTTCCCGTAACTATCCATCTTTCTGCTCGATTTCGATAAGACAGGTGTGGTTTATTGTTGAATTGAATGGTACGGAAAAGCGGGTCATAACAGAAAACATCACCAAAACAACTTTACTCTCCCCTATAGATCACGGCCTTCATCCTCCACCAATACCTAGCTCATGGCCATCCATCACCACCACTATACATGCTCACGGCCTAGAGCCTTCTCTCCATTTCTTTCAACCTCCACCACCTCTGCACAAACCATCACTCCCTTCTCCTCCCTATTTCTCTCGTCCATAGGCCATTCCCCAATGGATACTCAAAGAAAGAAGGAGGGAAGAACAGCAAGAAGTGTGTGTAAGATAAGTGAGGTGTATGGGTGTATTTATAGGTGAAATATGTAAAATATCTTCCAAAACAACATCATTAGCTTCCTATCACCTCTTCCATGTACTCATGTCCCCCCCCCCCCCCCCCCGGCTCCTTGCCATCACTTCTTGTCCTTTGGCATGAGAGCTTTGACTAAGCGAAGATTTGATTGGAAATTATATGTAAATATCTAAGATATTTACGTTTTTATCTTATGTAAATTTATGTAGTAAATGTAAATGTATATACGTATATATGTATATATGTAGGTGTGTGAAATTTATATACATGTGCATGTATATGCACAAGACAACAAACAATGTTCAAGAGCTTCGAATAACTTTCTTAAGTTAAACCGTTAAAAAATCTAGGAGATGATTCCTGATCATATTTTTACTTCTCTGTTAAACCGTATATATTTGTAAAAAATCTTGAAAATATATTTCTTGTCATTTAGAATAATGAAAATATGCTCATTTTAATAATTAAATAATATAAGTCAATATTTAAATAAGTTTTTACAAAAAGTGTTGTTGTATCGACAAAGCGTTAATAATTTTCTTATATTTTTAAAACAAATATATATATATATATATATATATATATATATATCTTTATAAAACTATTATAAATTACTTATTATAATTATATAATAATTAAATGAATTATTATCATTCATAATAATTATTAAACCATTCAAACTCAATTTAAATCCAAAAATCAATTATTCAAAAATGATGACATCATTGATGATGTCATAAATATATTTAGTTTTCAAAAATAAATAAATAATTTTTATTTGATATTCTTGCTTAAATGGTTAAACAAGTGTGTGTAAAAAACTCATGTGTGACTTTTGATGGTTAAAAAGTTGTTTATTGATACTACAATTTTCAGGCATTTTTCTGATGGAAACCCCCTTAATATACATATTTGTAGTATACCTTTACAAAAAGTTTATCATCATTATTTATGGTTCAAAACATTATAAATTTTCTTGTAAAATATTGTATTTGAATGTTTCAAATATAAATATAATTTATGAAAGTGAGAAATTTGCGAGTCATTACAGACTTCCCTCCTTAAAAGAATTTCGTCCCCGAAATTACACCCAACCAAAAACAAAGTAAAAACATTATTTTAAATTTCACAAAAAAACCCCATGTATGCTCATTGATTATCTGTATTGACTATTTGATTCGATCTTAAATTTGAATATACCTCTTTGCTTCTGAATTAGTACTGATCCTTCAATTCTTTGGTGCGGACTTTGATCAGGTTCAGAAGCTTTTCTTTTCCTTGCATAATTCTCAACTATGATAGAAAATGTAAGAATCCGACTAAAAATCCTCATTATTGTTTGCTATCAATTATCAAGTGAAAATTCTCCTTTTAAATTTTGTTTCCCATGTCGAGAATTCTCATAAAGTGACTTATGAAATTGCAAATGTGGAAGTTTTAACAAAAGATCATCTCAATATTATATAAGCCCTAGTACATAGGTCTATCCTTAACTTACACCCATCATCCACAAGTTATCCTTACATATGTCATTATATGTTACATAGGTCATCATAGGTCATCTAACGATACTTTATCGTACTAGAAATACACAATCAAAGCCATCATACTACTACTTAAATGCTATATTAGATATATATCACCAATCTTCAAATCATATAACAAAAGACAACTATCCTTTTGATTCTGATGCTGATGGTCTATCCAAATTTCCAAACTCAAATAGAACTTCCTTCATATTGTCTTCATTATCACTTTCTTTCTCATCATCTACTTCATTTCCATCCTTTTATTTATGTAGTAAATCCCATCCCATTTTTTGCTAAGGTTGTGCTTGGGGAACCCATGGAATATGTCCTAATCCAGCTGGTACTTCAGGCAAAACTTCTCCTTCAGACAACTCTTCAAAATCATGAACTCCCCCTTCCTAAGGATTCCCAGCTTCTTTCTCATACTCTTCTATATCATTCCAATTAATGTATGAACATGACGATTCTTCATGCCAAATGACATTATCATTTTCACCCATTTTCCAAATGATGTTGCCATCACCACTGATATTTATTTGATTCACCTAATATCTCATCCATCTATGCATCATATGTAGCAGAGCCTTGACTACTCATTGTAGTATTTAGGTCCTCCTTGGGCTCGGGATCTTTTTCTACTGGTTTTTCTTCAGGAGTTTCCTCTTCATGTTGTTTGGGTTTTGAACCTGTTCGATAGGTGGTCCACATCTAAATTGAGATTTCTTGAGGCAACACTATTGGTTCTAACTCCATGATTATTTCTATGTTTTTTGATGTCTAGGTGGTTTCTACCTTACTGGAAAGAATTATCAAATCATCTCTTTCACCCTGGTTAGCTCTAGATGATCCCCCTTGGAATATTTTCCTTCGTAGCTAGAAGGCATCTATAATTATAAACAACAAATACTTAATTACTAAGTATTTTAATTGCCCTAACTCAATATAATGTTAGATTATTAATTTAGGTTTATCCTAACACAAATCCATTTTAACTACATTATTTTAAAGAGAATAATTCACTAAGTACTTGGTATTTTCTCTAAACCGATATTTGATTAATACTTAGCACTACAACAAAAATAGCTTATAACAACATCATTATTACAACGGGCATATTCTGCCCGTTGTAATAGACGGCTATTACAACGGTCGTTTTAGGACCGTTGTAATAGATGCTCTATCCACGTCCTTCTTACAACTTGCATTATTTGCCCGTTGTAATAGATAGATATTACAACTGTCAACCTCTGCCCGTTGTAATGTAAGTATATTTTACAACATTCAGCAAATGCACGTTGTAATAGATGGACAGTTGTAATAGATGGAATACGAAATTAGGGCACTTTCTCTCGTACTCCCTTTCTTCCTCCGTTTCATACCCAATAAGAACTTTATTTCCCAAAAAAAAGGAAAAATGGCAGCAATTATCTCCTCTACTCTATCACTCATATATTCACCATCGAAAACCGCCTCAGTTTCCACTAAACAACCCTCAAAATCCCTCAATTTCATAACCCAATCTCGCCGCACCACCAATTTCGTGTAACGACCCGTAGATTTTATGGACTTAATTTGGTTAAATTAATAAGTTGTAATTAAATTTAGAAGAAAAATAAATTAAAAACCTACTTATAGTAATTCGAAGTTAATTCAAATGAATTTAAGTAGGGAAAATAATTTTTCCTATATATGAGTTGAATATGAGGAATTTGAGAAAAATATTAAACTAATATAATGTAATAAACATTGTTAACAGTAAATGGAATATGATAATAAGAACAATTGCAAGTTTGTATTTATGGGCGAAATAATATTGATAGGTAATAATTGTTGTAGAGAATAAATTACAAATGTTATAAATTGTATAATGGTGACAGCTATTGTTCGTTACCAATGCATTTAATTTATAGCGATTAAATGTAATTAATCATTGCCTTTTTGTAAGTTAAGAAGTAACTGAAAATTTTGAAGGAAAAATCAATAGAAAGGTTAACTATATGCATAAGATGGAAAGTTGAATAGAATTCTAATAAATGATAATAATGGAAAACGTATACAATCAATGTAGGTAATTTGAAATTACAATGTTGTTGAAATGATTAAACGTTTCTTGTGATAATTAATAAATAACGAAAGGAGTAAGCGTATTTATTTAGAGTATTAATTACAATTGGGTAGAGATTTAAGTAAAAATGTTTAATGCAATGTTAGTAATGCCAATTTAAGTCAATAATAAGGAATTGGGAATCATATCTATGAAATGATAACGAGAATACAAGGTGATAAATGCCAATTAAGGGTAATAATTAATAAACTTAATGAAATCCCAATTTTATATAAAATAATTTAAAAGTCAGGTTTGGCTACAATTTGAACATAAGTAAATTGAATTTGTAGTATGAAAATATATGCAAAAATTGATTTTTGTAATAAAAGATTTTGTATGTGACAAAAAGGTAATGGTAAAGTTTATGGTAGGTTGCCTATTCATTTATTTAGATTTTTAGTTGGAATTCGAAATAAGTTTGTAATAAATGTAAATAAATGATACATTTATGTGAAATGTAACCAATGTAAATTTTATTTATAATATAGCAAAGGGTGGATTTAAGAAGTGAAATTGCAGAATTTTGAAGCTAATTAATAATAGACATAGTAAAGATGGCAATCCAATCAAATACTTAGGAATAAAATTTATTGGAAGGTAACCTAATTTATAAATAAATGGTAAGTATTTAAGATATGATTCTATATTAATTGAAACTGATTGTAGATTTAGTGTAGTAATGTTAAGGCTAACTAAATTTGCTTTATAGATGGAATTATAATCAAGGTGGATAGGTAACGAACTTAAAAATATAATTAAGAACTAATAGGTGGCAAATTAATATAGTTTGTATCATGTAAGTAAACTTTGGTAAATCAAATTCTAGCAATCCAAAGCTAACGTTTTGTTAATATAGATTTAAGTATAGAGAGCAATATTTATTAATTTAATTGAAGTATTGCAAAATAAATGAAAATTTAACATATAAATATTACGTTAATAGGAAGTAATTGTTCTACTTATCATTACATTCATTTAGCCCATTTTGAAACTTAATCAACTGAAATTAATGTAATTGAAAATTTTCAATTAATAGGAGAGAGAATACTAATTGTAATAGGTGCAATTAAAAGGAGCTTATGTTTTGTGAAATATAAGAAAAGTTTTGATTCAAAAAAAAAACATTTACATTAATAAAATGAATGTTTCATCTATGAATGTAGGTTTAATTTAATTTAAATAAAAATATAGAAAGATTGATTTTTAAAGAAAGAAATATATGTGTATTTGAACTGTGTTTAGCTTACAAACTAATTACAAAAATAGGAAAATAATCTATTTATTACTCTTGTGTATAAACAATTTTTCTATTTTTTTTATTTTTTTTATCTTTATGCATTTTAGTTGTCTGTTTTAAAATTTAATTTTGTGTGATTGCAATTAATGTAGTTAAAATATTTCAATTAAAAGAAAAGAAAACGGTGATTGCAATTAATAGATTTAATAATAAAAAAACGCGTGTTTTATGGTAAACAAAAAGGGTGTTTTAATGGTAATTAGAGATCATTTTGGGAAAAACAAATCAAATGTTTTCATTTTTAAGGTAATTATAAAAAATTATTATGCATAGACAAAAACCCAAATGCATAGAAATTCGAATATTACTTGAGTTAATGAAGTTAATTTTGTTGTGTTTAGGGTTAACAAAATTTATTAAGTAAACAATTGTTTTGAAATTTGAATCCTAAAAGTATGTTTACAGTATAGAGTTAGTCCATTCATTCCCTTTCTAATAAATAATTACCTCTTTTTAATACCTTCTACTTTTAAAAAGGTTGTTCATATTTACTATATTTCAAAATCAAGTTTGTTCATATTTACTTTATTTCTTTCCATTCATTTTCCAACTTCATTTTCTGAAACGTCATTTCATTTATTTCTAATTAATAGCGGTCTCTCTTTTCAAATCTCGATCCTAAACCTAACTCTAACCTTATAAATAAGATATGACGCAAATGAAACCACAGCCTCCATTATAATCTTCTTCTTTTTTTCCTTTTTTTTCCTTCAAATCTCCTTATTATCTCTAATTTTAATTTTTCCTTCCTCTTCAAATATACTTCTTTTTCAAATTTTCTTCTATTTCAAACCTTCTTCTTTCTTTTCAAATCTAGATTTTCTCTTCCATTTTCAGTTCTTATTTTAATCATTTTCTTTTTCAATTCTTCTTTTTCAAATTTTCTTCTTCTTCTTTTTTTTTCAAACCTTTTTAAAATGCATACATTCATATAATAAGGAGGAAAATTAAAGTAAATCGAAATAAAAGAAAAATTACGGAACAAAGTTAGCAATCAAGAAGAAGCATACGCGTTTTTCACGAGGGAAGAGTGGATGTGGCACGGTACTTTATTTTTGTTTAATTTATTTTTGTTAATTTTGATTTCAATTAGTACTAATAATCATAACTCGTACATACGGACTCCGTTTCACGCAAATTTTTTTGTTAGGATCGAAATTAAATTCCAGATCATTTGACACTGGTTTGGACAGATTTGGAGATAGTCGAATTTTTGGGTTTAAATCGGATTTAAATTCGATTTAAATTCAAAAGGTGAGTGTTTTAACCCACTCACAACTTCTAAAAGTTTTTATGTTTGCTTAATTTATTTTAGATATGAGTAGAAATTCATTTATAATTGTTTGGCATGTTTTGTTCATCATATTTGCTAAATCGCGTAATTTAATTTAACTGTTAATTTATTTTATTTATTGCATATTAATTGACAGTTAGAATTTATTTATTTGCATAGGAACTGCTAGTAAACAGTTATAAAATTCATTACTAAATATAAACTGTTAGTTTAATAGTTGATTAAATTTATTTTTGAATATAACCGCCAGTTATTACCTGATATATATTATCAGATATATATGGATATTGAATTATTATTGGATGATGATTATGATTTGGATGATGGATGATGTTGATGAATGGATGTTTTATTTTATATCATTAAACTGCAAGTTATCATGCATTTTTCGTTTCATTCGGGATTGTGGTCTGAAATGATATACAACCGCAAAATTTTATTTTAAATTGCGGATTGAAATGATAAATATCTGTATCACTTGACCATAGGATAGAAAATTATATACAGGCACCGTGGTCTATATATAAATTATTTTAAAGTGATTTCTATGGTTTGGATGGATACGGTTTATAAAAATTTGATTTTGATATTTTATAAAATATTATTCTTCGATATATATACATATGAAGTTAGAAATTTGAAAAGTAAGTTGTGTATAAACCTGTTGAATAAAAATGAAAAATTAAGAAAATGGAATTTGGAAATTTATCTTATATGTTTAAGTTTGGAAATTTTAAGGTACGATATTTATAACTGGATTTTCCAAGATGAATTAAAAATGAAAATTCTAGTATAAAGTAAATTTGAGAAAATATTTAATTGCTAGAAATTGGAGTTTTATTTATGGAATTTATATGAATATTCAAGACTAAATAATAGAATATTAATTGTTGAAAGAAGAAAATCCAACTTTAGTTTTGAAATATTAATACTCCAAATGGATATATATATATATATATATATATAGAAATTGAAGGAGTTTTTGGAATTTGAAGTGATATTTAAATTATGGTTTAAATTTTAAATAAAGGAATATATTTGAAAAGCCATGGAAATTATTTTTCTTTACAAAGTAACTTTAAAGTTAAACCATTTATTTTACATTCGTTGAATATCCAAACCATTCAAGTTTTAGAAGTTATGGTTTTAAAATTTTGAATTTCGAAATATTATGCTTTGAAAGTATATTTCAAATATTTGGTTTCCAGATATTAAATTTTAAACCAGCATGATTTTGGAAAAGAATTATATTTGAGATAAAATGATATCATATTGTGTTGGGTTTTAAATTGATATCGTATTCATAGTTTTGAAATGGAAATTTTATTCTGGTTTCAAAGTATAAACTCTTTTTAAATGACCGCGGTGTTATAATAACGATGGGTTGGCAAAGAGACCGGGATCGGATATGGACATACTCTCTGTCGATAACGAAAACCACTTTGACCAACCATGTACGCGGTGGAGATTCCAGAATGAAGTAGGTGGTAGCGACGTTTCCTGTAACGTAAATACGTGGACCCGACTCCCGTGAGTTGGCATAAGGTGGCTAAAACAGGAGTGATTCTCGGGCCAATGAGGTCATACCTCTGATCGGACTCTCCTCTTCGATACTATACTTTGACTTTGGATTGATTCAGTGGCCACTTCTATTTTTGATTTTGGGGGAGTTTGTTCGAGGTGGACGGTAACTGCGGCTACGCGTTTCCACCAGCCCGGATAGCAATTGGTATATCTACCCTGGCATTGCCTAGTTGTGCCGTGTCACCTACCATACCGAGCCTTCACTACGAGTTTAGTTTTGTACCATACCTATGGAGTGCCCTCTGACGACGCCCAGTACGGGGGAGATTACGGTACTGTATAGACTATGGGAATATATTCTGTGTTAAGGGCTATATGGGTAACCCCTTAATGCTATTAAAAAGTAAGTTTATTTTACAATTAGACATTATTATAATAGCGCAATATACTACATAGTAAATAGTTTAACGGATCCTTAAGAGATGTAAATCCCGAACATCTCTTGAGTTACTGCACTCATATTTACTCCTGTTGATTTAACTCACATAAGATCTTTTAGTTCTGACTCCAGTGTTTTGTCTTTTCAATTCGCTCGGGTCAGTCCGAGCGTTTCAGGATTTGAGGATTTAGCTCTGGAGGACGAAGACGAAGATTTGTATTACTAGTATCTACTATATTATTCCACTACATCATTTAATTCCGCTGCATTGTTATTGGTAAGTGTAACTCTGATATGTAGTATATAAATGTTTTGTAAACAGATTTATAAACTATACATTTTATTATTATATTTTATCCTTCCGCTGCGAGATTCTGTTTTCTTTTATTTCTTTCTCGTTTTTTCTTATTTACCCCATAACAATCCGCCCTTCCGTATGGTTGAACTGGCACGTGTGTCGGTTTAAATCATGCGAAAAGGCGGGACGTTACAGTTGGTATCAGAGCTTTGGTTTAGCAATAAACCTTGGCTTTGTGGGGTTTGACTCTTTGTTAATAGGGTAGTAATACCCTATAGGAGTCGCTGAGTGTACATATATGAGAGAGCGTATTTGTTAGTGTTATAAAAAGATTTTAATATTGTGTTAATCTGTTCTGTTTTGTATTTATAAATTCTGGTTGATGCATAGGACACTATGTCATCAATAGGGATTTCTAAACACTTAATAGGACAGACCGACATAATATCTGTTTTAATATAGGTGAATGAAATAATTTTGCCTATTATATTTTCTATATATAAAATAAATTTTCCAAAAGATATATTTGGTTGCAATAGATTGGTCGTTAGGAATAAAATTTATAAATTGAAATTAAAATCAATGGAAATTGAAAATTTTAGGAATTAAGTCCGGGGTTTTGAAAAATTGCTTTCAAAGGATTTTGAAAAATAATAATTTTGTTTATAAGTATTTTCCGATATAAATATTTCATTATAATTCGAAAAAATTGTTTTAACGAAGATTTTGAAGAAAAAGTTTTGTACTTTCCTCTTTGTCGCTTGAAAATAATTTCGGTGATGGCGGCCGCATCATCGACTTTCATTTTCGAGTTTCGAAGGAGGAAGGGCACTGTAGTTGTTCTACTGCAGATCCATTTTTGGAAAAAAAATATAAATTTTAAATTGCTTTAAATATAATTAGACGTATATAAGTTATAAGAATAATTTATCTATTATTTTAAAATAAATCGAAATTTTACCCGGTATTTAATTTTTAATTTCCATTAATTAATTGTTTCAATTATTGTAGTGAAATGAAGGGTTAGTAATAAATAATTGGAACCCTTAATTGAAGTAAAAATTTAATATAATAGATAGATAAGAAAAAGGTAAATAAGTGTTGTAAACCTTAGAAATTGAATTAATGAAATTCTTTATTGATAAGAATTGATGCTATAAAGTTGTAAATGTAAGTTTAATTAAAATGTTAATATAATTAAAACAATAGAATGGAAGCATTAAATAAATTAAAGGTAAGCTGAAATTGTAAAATTTATGGAACAATGAATTAATTAATAGTTTCAATTACTGTAATGAATTGGAACGTAGCTAATTAATAAATTTCACTCGCTGTAGGAAATAAGAGATTTTATGATAGGTTATAAATGGTATTAAATGAAATTTGAAATTTGTAACCTACGAAATAAACAATATTATTATTGAACATTTAATTAATCATAGGTAAATAGAAAACTTGTATAACTTCCAAATTTCACCCTTATATAACATATATATAACTTACCAAACATTTAAAAGTTGAAATGTTAATAAGTGATGTAATAGAAATTTGTACAAGTAAAAGTAGGTAGTGAAGTATTCAATAAATTTTCTATTATAAATAAGAATTTAATGCTGTAAACTTAAGTTATAAATTGAAATCTTACTAAAATTAAAGATAAGTATTATTAATAGGTGATTTTAAACTAAAGTAAATAAAATGTGATTCTTTAATAAATAAAGATTGATGTGTAGGGTTCTTAACTTAAGTATGATTTAAATATTACTAGTTTAATATAATAGAAAGTAGGTAATATAAATAAATGACTGTAAACCCTAGTTAAAGAATTAGTAAAAATACTTACTTATAAGAATGGATGTTATAAAGTTATGAATTAAGTGAAATTAAAAAGGGTTGCCATAATTAAATATAATATAAATGTAAGCATTTAATAAATGATTGAAATTGAGAAGTGTATTAAATATAATACAAATAAAAGAAATCTGCATGACCTGAATAAATAATTGTAAGTAATAAGTGAAAATAAATGAAAATAAAAGATAAACTGTTATATGAATGAAAAGGGCAAACAGCTAGTGTAGGAGGTAAAAAATTTATATAAGTTAATTTGATTTGTTGGTTTAAATCGACATTGTTTGATCTATGGTTGGTCGGGTAAGGAAATTTGAAGTAGTTGGATGAATAAATAATATATTCTGTCCCATCTAACACTGTTGAGTAAATGATGCACTGGATAGTTATTTTTCATACCGTACCATTTCAAGTTTTGAACCCAAACAACTATTTGCTTGTTTGATCGAATGGTTGTTTTGTTGTGTATGCTGTTTGTTGAAATTTATGATTGTATATTTGGTGTTGTTAGTAGTTGAAACCATGAAAATATTTCGCTTTATATAAATTGTTAAACCTTTGGATGTTTATAAGTGAAATGCATGTTATGGAAGCAATTGCTACTGCTTTTGGTTCCATAAATTAAGCGTAAATTGCCCGACAAATAGGTACGCTTCGGATTACGATTTATAGCGCTATTTTATATATTTTCCCGGGTTGAGATAAAATATTTTGGATAAAATATGTAATATAATTGTTATATTTTGATATTATATTTTCTCTCGAGTCTCTCCGTTCAAAGGAGACTCTGCCAAAAGTTTTCCGTAAATTTTGAACTTAGAAATATTTTGAAATGTTTTTCCAAACTTTAGTAATTTAGATATAAAAAAAAATTTGGTTATAAATTGATATATTTTATCTAAATTAATTAATTTTATAAATTTAATTGTTTATAAAGTTAATGGGTGAATGAGGTATATTAATTTCTTAGTTCTTCGTTTTCCCTTCTTTTCCTTTTCGGGGACGAAAAGTTTTGAGTGGGGGAGAGTGTAACGACCCGTAGATTTTACGGATTTAATTTGGTTAAATTAATAAGTTGTAATTAAATTTAGAAGAAAAATAAATTAAAAACCTACTTATAGTAATTCGAAGTTAATTCAAATGATTTTAAGTGGTGAAAAGAATTTTTCCTATATATGAGTTGAATATGAGGAATTTGAGGAAAATATTAAACTAATATAATGTAATAAACATTGTTAACAGTAAATGGAATATGATAATAAGAACAATTGCAAGTTTGTATTTATGGGCGAAATAATATTGGTAGGTAATAATTGTTGTAGATAATAAATTACAAATGTTATAAATTGTATAATGGTGACAGCTATTGTTCGTTACCAATGCATTTAATTTATAGCGATTAAATGTAATTAATCATTGCCTTTTTGTAAGTTAAGAAGTAACTGAAAATTTTGAAGGAAAAATCAATAGAAAGGTTAACTATATGCATAAGATGGAAAGTTGAATAGAATTCTAATAAATGATAATAATGGAAAACGTATACAATCAATGTAGGTAATTTGAAATTACAATGTTGTTGAAATGATTAAACGTTTCTTGTGATAATTAATAAATAACGAAAGGAGTAAGCGTATTTATTTAGAGTATTAATTACTATTGGGTAGAGATTTAAGTAACAACGTTTAATGCAATGTTAGTAATGCCAATTTAAGTCAATAATAAGGAATTGGGAATCATATCTATGAAATGATAACGAGAATACAAGGTGATAAATGCCAATTAAGGGTAATAATTAATAAACTTAATGAAATCCCAATTTTATATAAAATAATATAAAAGTCAGGTTTGGCTACAATTTGAACATAAGTAAATTGAATTTGTAGTATGAAAATATATGCAAAAATTGATTTTTGTAATAAAAGATTTTGTATGTTACAAAAAGGTAACGGTAATGTTTATGGTAGATTGCCTATTCATTTATTTAGATTTTTAGTTGGAATTGGAAATAAGTTTGTGATAAATGTAAATAAATGATACATTTATGTGAAATGTAACCAATGTAAATTTTATTTATAATATAGCAAAGGGTGGATTTAAGAAGTGAAATTGCAGAATTTGAAGCTAATTAATAATAGACATAGTAAAGATGGCAATCCAATCAAATAGTTAGGAATAAAATTTATTGGAAGGTAACCTAATTTATAAATAAATGGTAAGTATTTAAGATATAATTCTATATTAATTGAAACTGATTGTAGATTTAGTGTAGTAATGTTAAGGCTAACTAAATTTGCTTTATAGATGGAATTATAATCAAGGTGGACAGGTAACGAACTTAAAAATATAATTAAGAACTAATAGGTGGCAAATTAATATAGTTTGTATTATGTAAGTAAACTTTGGTAAATCAAATTCTACCAATCCAAAGCTAACGTTTTGTTAATATAGATTTAAGTATAGAGAGCAATATTTATTATTTAATTGAAGTATTGCAAAATAAATGAAAATTTAACATCTAAATATTACGTTAATAGGAAGTAATTGTTCTACTTATCATTACATTCATTTAGCCCATTTTGAAACTTAATCAACTGAAATTAATGTAACTGAAAATTTTCAATTAATAGGAGAGAGAATACTAATTGTAATAGGTGCAATTAAAAGCAGCTTATGTTTTGTGAAATATAAGAAAAGTTTTGATTCAAAAAAAAACATTTACATCAATAAAATGAATGTTTCATCTATGAATGTAGGTTTAATTTAATTTAAATAAAAATATAGAAAGATTGATTTTTAAAGAAAGAAATATATGTTTATTTGAACTGTGTTTAGCTTACAAACTAATTACAAGAATAGGAAAATAATCTATTTATTACTCTTGTGTATAAACAATTTTTCTAATTTTTTTATTTTTTTATTTTTATGCATTTTAGTTGTCTGTTTTAAAATTTAATTTTGTGTGATTGCAATTAATGTAGTTAAAATATTTCAATTAAAAGAAAAGAAAACGGTGATTGCAATTAATAGATTTAATAATAAAAAAACGCGCGTTTTATGGTAAACAAAAAGGGTGTTTTAATGGTAATTAGAGATCATTTTGGGAAAAACAAATCAAATATTTTCATTTTTAAGGTAATTATAAAAAATTATTATGCATAGACAAAAACCCAAATGCGTAGAAATTCGAATATTACTTGAGTTAATGAAGTTAATTTTGGTGTGTTTAGGGTTTACAATTTATTAAGTAAACAATTGTTTTGAAATATGAATCCTAAAAGTATGTTTACAGTATAGAGTTAGTCCATTCATTCCCTTTCTAATAAATAATTACCTCTTTTTAATACCTGCTACTTTTAAAAAAGTTGTTCATATTTATTTTATTTCTTTCCATTCATTTTCAAAACGTCATTTCATTTATTTCTAATTAATAGCGGTCTCTCTTTTCAAATCTCTTTGATCCTAAACCTAACTCTAACCTTATAAATAAGATATGACGCAAATGAAACCACAGCCTCCATTATAATCTTCTTCTTTTTTTCCTTTTTTTTCCTTCAAATTTCCTTATTATCTCTGATTTTAATTTTTCCTTCCTCTTCAAATATACTTCTTTTTCAAATTTTCTTCTATTTCAAACCTTCTTCTTTCTTTTCAGATCTAGATTTTCTCTTCCATTTTCAGTTCTTATTTTAATCATTTTCTTTTTCAATTCTTCTTTTTCAAATCTTCTTTTTTTTCAAACCTTTTTAAAATGCATACATTCATATAATAAGGAGGAAAATTAAAGTAAATCGAAATAAAAGAAAAATTACGGAACAAAGTTAGCAATCAAGAAGAAGCATACGCATTTTTCACGAGAGAAGAGTGGATGTGGCACGGTATTTTATTTTTGTTTAATTTATTTTGTTAATTTTGATTTCAATTAGTTCTAATAATCATAACTCGTACATACGGACTCCGTTTCACGCAATTTTTTTTGTTAGGATCGAAATTAAATTCCAGATCTTTTGACACTGGTTTGGACAGATTTGGAGATAGTCGAATTTTTGGGTTTAAATCGGATTTAAATTCGATTTAAATTCAAAAGGTGAGTGTTTTAACTCACTCACAACTTCTAAAATTTTTTATGTTTGTTTAATTTATTTTAGATATGAGTAGAAATTCATTTATAACTGTTTAGCATGTTTTGTTCATTATATTTGCTAAATCGCGCTATTTAATTTAACTGTTAATTTATTTTATTTATTGCATATTAATTGACAGTTAGAATATATTTATTTGCATAGGAACTGCTAGTAAACAGATATAAAATTTATTACTAAATACAAACTGTTAGTTTAATAGTTGATTAAATTTATTTTCGAATATAACCGCCAGTTATTACCTGATATATACTATCAGATATATATGGATATTGAATTATTATTGGATGATGATTGTGATTTGGATGATGGATGATGTTGATGAATGGATGTTTTATTTTATATCATCAAACTGCAAGTTATCATGCATTTTTCGTTTCATTCGGGATTGTGGTTTGAAATGATATACTGTAACGACCCGTATTTTACGTGTCGATGGATCGTAGAATTTGCAGGTCGATAGTGTTGTTTGTGTTGCCTCTAGCTTGAGTCGTTTAGAAGTTAACCCGGGTGGAGTATGAGTTGTGACCGACTCATGAGCATTGCCGAGCTAAGGGATGAGTCGTGACCGACTCATAGGGGACCGACTCAAGGAGGGGTTACGGGTTGGAGTGTTGGCCGAGATAAGGAAGCAACCGACTTAAGTTAGGTAAGTCGTTTGGACGAGTTAGTGGGTCAGGTGATGAGTCATAGCCGAGTTAAGGCTTGAGTCGTTACCGACTCATGGTGGCCGACTCATGAGAGTTAATGACCTATAGTGTTAGAGCGACTTAGAGAAGGAGCGAGTGTAGGTGTGGCCGAGTTAGTATGTGACCGAGTCAAGAGAGGAACGACTCATGGTCTAGGCCGAGTCAGCGGGTTAAGGGTTAGCAAAATGAGTCGTTGCCGACTCATAGTGTTAGGGATCCAGTAGTTTAGACCGACCTAAGGAAGTGACCGACTTAGGGAGTTGGGTCGGTAGATGTTGAGTCGGCTAAGGCTTAGGTCGGTGGGCCGACTTAGTGGATAAGTCGTTAGGGACTTAGGCTTTTGAGTCGTTAGGTCTCTGAGTCGGTGAGGCTGTAGGTCGTGAGTCGTGTGGCAAATAGGACCTTAGTACGACTTAGTGTGGGTCGGCTGCCTGGTGAGTCGGTTGTGTAGATAAGTCGGGGGCGACTCAAGTGTTGGGTCGGCGACGACCTAAGGGACAGCCGAGCTATGGTTGATTCAGCCTATAAATAGAGGGGTTCGGCTCACTTTTTGGCACCGGATTTCGAAGCGACGAAGTGCTGCCATTTTGGAAACTCGACTACAGTATTTTCTTCACTTCTTTTCTCCATTCCAATCTAATTCTAACATCCATCCAAGATTGAAGATCAAGATCAAAGATCAAGAGCCAAAGTTGAAGATTTTCATCCGAAGAGGCTAGATTTCACCGTTTCAAGTGAAATTTCTTCGGATCAAGTCCAAGTCCTTGCTGTCCAGATCTGTAGTTGATTCATTTTAGGTTGTTTTGGTGATTTGGTGAGTGGTAGTTATCTCTCACACGGACCCAAAGGAGTGTAGTGGATTGGTGATATGTTTATGTGTTAAAGTTAGCGTTTTCTCGCATTTTCCTTAAGTCTGCATGTAGATCCATCATTTTTGAAGATGTTTACTTATGAAAGTTATTTAATAAGTATTAGAGACAAAACCCATGTTCTAGATTTGATAGATCTATGCTAAAAACCATGATTTTATATGTGTTGGACTTTTGCTCATTTAATTACGAAATTGCCATTATAGTTGATTTTACTCAATAGATCTTGTTTGAATGGTTGAATGTTTGAATGTATGTTAGATTTGATTGCTCCAAGTTAGCTTGTAGTTGATTTGGAACAAGATGGTTGAAGATGATTCAAAAGCTAAGTGGAAAGGCTCTTGAATGGTGAAAGCTGCCGATAGCATATGAAGCGGATGTGGAAGCTCATATGGATGGATTCGAGGATGTGGGATCTTGCCATGATGCGAGAAGGCAAAGCATGGTTAAGTTGAGAGACTTTGCGATGATATGATGAGGCAAGGCTTGTGTTGAGATGGGACGGGTCATGATGACGTTCCAAGTTGAGAGACTTTGCTATGATGTGATGAGGCAAGACATATGTTGTAATGGGACGGGTCACGAAGACGTTCCAAGCACGGGTCATGACGACGTGCAAAGTTATAACTCGGTGATGCGGTCCGGGTTGGGGTGGATAATGGTTAGCTTGAGAGGCGCTTGAGCTAGTATGGAAGTGGTCGTCGAGGAGGATGACTTGGAGGCTTAGATCTCATCGTTGTTGAAGGTTCTAGCATACTCAAAGCAAGAGTACGTTGGAACGGGTCACGATGACGTTCCAGGCACGGGTCATGATGACGTGCTAGTACTCTGGGCTGATGCGTTCGGCTTAGGCACGGGTCACGATGACGTGCGGAGTTATGGCTAAACCGGGGTTGCCATTAGCCCTTGACAGGCGGTCATTCAACTAACGGTGAAATCAAGGCAAAGATAACAGTGATAGCCAGAGTCATGGATGTTTGGATGTTTGGTTGTATCATCATTCGGCTTCAAGAGCGGTGTTTTCTGGGTGCTTATCTGATCTTGGTTTAGGCCTTGGGGGTTTGTATTTGGAAAACATCGTCCTTGACTCGAGTGATTATTGCTTTACCTTACTTATTTGCTATGTTATGCTTACTTCTCCTTAGTGTGTGTCTGGGGGCTATCACTGTAGAAAGAGGTGGAGTGGGATGGTTTGGTTCCTATTCCTTTATTTCCTTATGCTCTTTTGGTATGCTTGATTGTTAATTTACTGCTCACTAAGACTTTGTCTGACTCAAGGTTTTATGTCTCCTCTTATTACCTTGGGCTGTTCATCCATGTTTGGGATGGGCAGACTAAGTAGCAGGTGGCAGGTGCTGTGCTTAGAGTTTTCCGCTGATGATGACGAAGACGAGCAGGAGGCTATGCATATTATTTTCTTATATGTACTGGGTATCCGCTGCTGTATTTGATGAGTGTTTGTAGTGAGGTCTTGATGTATGGATTTGTTGAGATGATTGTATAAAACTTCTGTGATGCTTATATGATGATTTTTCTGTTATGAGACTCCACTATATATATTTCTCTATTGTATTTTATCCATGCGCTGTGAGTTACGGTAGAGATTCTGCGATTTTATTTTTCCCTGACTATCGTCCATGGCTGCCTTGCACACCTTTCAGCGCGCTTTTCTCTTGTTTCGGTGCGGGAGTCATGGGCGGTCGTCACATTTGGTATCAGAGCTTTGGTTAATCGATTTCAGCCAACGCTCGCTGACGTAACGACGTATGAGAGGCGTAATTGTATTTTGATGAATGATTACTATATATAATATAGTAGCCTGGAAGGATTTGAACTCCTTATGCAGTTGTTTCTTAAGGTGTTCTAATCATTCTTATTACAGATATTAAGGATGAGTCGAAGAGGGAGACCAGCTGCAAGGGAAAGCCGTGCTGATGAAGGAGCTGTTGATTATGGAACTATGTTCGAAGCGATGATGACTTCGATCATGAGAAGGATACCAGCTTCAGGATCATCAGTGGATGTGGGAGTTCAAGTTCAAGCTCCAAGACCGGTGGATTTTGCTAAGCTTTGCAAGGATTATACTTCTCTTGGAGGAAAAGCTTTCTTGGGGACGGAGTCGACTATTGAGGTGCAGAGATGGATTGATGCATGTCGAAGGATCTTTGGTGACTTAGGGATTGAGGATGCAACTAAGAGAAAGCTTGCATCGAGACAGCTTCAGGGAAGAGCTGCTGATTGGTGGAATTCTATCACCATAGATACACCAGAAGAAGAGATTACTTGGGAGCAGTTCCAAGTTAGATTTGAAGCCAAGTTCATCTCTACTGCTCAGAGGTCTGTTTTGTTCAAGAGATTTGTGGAGCTCAAACAAGGCGGAAGGCCTGTTCTGGAGTATATTTCTGAGTTCGAAGCTTTGTCTAAGTATGCCAGATCATATATTGATTCTCCCTACCAGAAGAATGAAAAGTTTGTGACTGGTCTGGATGCTTATCTAGGAAGGCAGTTAGTGGATCATCTGGACGATCCATTTGAGAAGCTGGTGGAGAAAGCTCTGAGGCATGAGAGTTTGTTTCCTAGGGAAAGTTCTGTTGTTGCTGTAACCAGGGAAGGATCTAAACCACAGCAGAGTGGGAATAAGAAGAGGAAGCAGCAGCAACAGAAGGGAAAGGATGGTCAGAAGAAGCCAAAGGGCGAGGTGACTTGTTATAACTGCCGTCAGAAGGGTCATCTTTCTCGGGATTGCAAGAATCCGAAGGTGCAGTTGAAGTGTTACAACTGTGATAAGCTGGGACACATTAAGAAGGACTGTCCAGAACCGAGGAAAGATAGGCAGGTTGTGCAAGCCTATGCTTTGGAAGCTGTGCCGTCGTCTTCAAGAGTCCCTACTGCTGTAGAGAAGGGGAAGAGTGTGGTGGTTCAAGGTACTCTTTCCATTTGTGGTGTTCCAGTTAGAGTGTTGTTTGATACTGGAGCGTCGCATTCTTTTGTTTGTGATGATTTGGTAGGCCGGTTGGGTTTGAAACCGGATATTGTTGATAGGCCATTGGTTGTGACTAATCCAGTTGGGGGTTCGTCATGTTTGTGTATGATATGCCGTGGTCTAGTTGTTTCGAGTCATGATTGCTCGTTTGTTTGTGATTGCTTTGTTCTGAACTTTGCGGGGTTCGGAATTATTTTGGGTATGGACTGGCTTAGGAAGTATGCGGCTAGGATTGATTGTGAGAGGCTGGAGGTGACAGTCGGGAATGTGGAAGGGCGAAAGGTTGTGATACGATGTAAGCATGAGGAAGGCGTCTTCATGAGCTTCATGTATTCGCTGGTTGTTCCACGGGATGGACTGTCATCGGTGCCTATTGTGAATGGATTTGAGGATGTCTTTGACGAAGTCAAAGGGTTGCCGCCGCATAGGGAGATCGAGTTTCGTATCGATCTAGTTGAGGGAGCCAGACCTGTTGTGATGCCTCTTAGGCGGATGGCACCGAGGGAGCAGCAAGAGCTGAAGGTGCAAGTTGATGACCTTTTACGGAAAGGATTCATTCGGAGGAGTGTGTCCGAATGGGGTGCGCCCGTTGTGTTCGCAACCAAAGCGGATGGATCGTTGAGGTTGTGTGTGGATTATCGTGAGCTGAATAAGGTGACTAAGAAGAACAAGTATCCATTGCCGAGAATAGATGACTTGTTTGATCAGCTTCACGAGGCTAAGGTGTTTTCTCAGATGGATTTGGCAACGGGATTTCACCAGTTGAGTGGCGAGGGATAGTGTGCCGAAGACTGCTTTCAGGACACCATCCGGATTTTATGAGTGGCTGGTAATGCCGTTTGGATTGACTAACGCGCCAGCATATTTTGTGGATCTTATGAATAGGGTATTCAGAGATCAGTTGAATAAGTTCGTGCTTGTGTTCGTGGATGATATTTTGGTTTACTCCAGAACCGAGGAAGAGCACAAGACGCACTTGAGGATTGTTTTGGGAATTTTGTGGAAACATCAGCTGAAGGCTAAGTTTTCGAAGTGTCACTTCTGGAAGAGTGAAGTGAGGTTCTTAGGCCATGTTATCTCTGGAAATGGAATAGCGGTTGATCCCGCTAAGGTGGCAGCGATCCAGGATTGGGTTAGACCTAAGAATGCATCTGATGTGAGAAGTTTTCTTGGATTAGCAGGATATTATCGTCGGTTTATCAAAGACTTTTCCAAGATAGCTGCACCATTGACAGGATTGACGAAGAAGAACCAAGTGTTCAGATGGGATGACAAGTGTGAGCAAGCCTTCGTAATCCTGAAAGAGCGACTGACAAGTGCTCCTGTTTTGACTATTCCGAGTGGGAATGATGAGATGGTGGTTTACACCGATGCATGTGGCACTGGACTAGGAGCGGTGCTAATGCAGAAGGATAAAGTTGTTGCGTATGCTAGTCGACAACTAAAGCCGCATGAAAGGAATTATCCGACTCATGATTTGGAGTTAGCGGTGATTGTGTTTGCTTTGAAGATTTGGAGACACTACCTATTGGGAGTTAGATTCGAGTTGTTTACGGATCATAAGTCGTTGAAGTATCTGTTCTCCCAAAAGGATCTGAATCTTCGACAGCAACGGTGGTTAGAGTTTCTAGCATCTTATGATTTTGGTATAGCCTATACTCCGGGAAAAGGAAACGCAGTGGCTGATGCGTTAAGTCGAAGACATGCAGGATTGGGAGCCATGTTTTCGGAGTGGAAGAGTCTTGAGTATTTGGCTGGATTTGATTTCAGGCCTAGATGTGAATTGGAACCTGAAATGTTGGCAAACTTATCAATAAGGCCTACTCTTGTGGAAAGAATTGGCAAGAGCCAAAAGAAAGACGATAAGCTTGTCAAGATTATCCGTGATTTGGAATCTGGATTGGAACCAGAGAAGGATAAGGAATTCGAGGTCGATCGAGAGGGTTGGCTTCGAAAGCAAGGACGATTGGTTGTTCCCGATGTAGATGGATTGAGAGATGAAGTTCTAAGGGAAAGTCATCACTCGAAGTTGACAATTCATCCAGGAGGAAATAAGATGTATCGGGATATGAAGAGAGCTTACTACTGGGAAGGTATGAAGAATGATGTTGGAAGTTTTATTTCCAAGTGTATGAATTGTCAGTTGGTGAAAGCTGAGCAGAAGAAGCCCAGTGGATTACTTCAGCCATTAGAGGTTCCTACGTGGAAATGGGAGCAAGTGTCGATGGATTTTATTGATGGTTTACCTAGAACCAGGGCAGGGAATGAAGGGATTTGGGTCATTGTAGATCGTTTGACCAAGAGTGCAAGGTTCATTCCCGTTCGATCGACTAGGACTGCATCGAAACTGGCTGAGTTGTATGTGAAGTGGATTGTTCGATTCCATGGTGTTCCGAAGAATATAGTGAGCGATCGAGACCCATTGTTCACTAGTGGATTTTGGAAGAGCTTCCAGGAAGTTTTGGGAACTGAGTTGTGTTTGAGTACAGCTTATCACCCTCAAACAGATGGTCAGACTGAGAGAGTCAACCGGGTTTTGGAAGATCTTCTTAGAGCTTGTGTTTTGGACTTCGGAGGATCATGGGAAGATCACCTTCATTTGGTGGAGTTTGCTTATAATAACAGTTATCAGTCGAGCATTGGTATGGCACCATATGAGGCATTATATGGAAGACCGTGTAACTCTCCGACATGTTGGTTGGAAACTGGAGAAAAGCTGATACTTGGGCCAGAGATGATTCGACAGACTTCGGATTGTATAGAGATCATTCGGCAACGAATGAAGGCAGCCCAAGATCGTCAGAAAAGTTATGCAGATAATCGTCGAAAGGATTTGGAATTCGACGTAGGTGATATGGTTTTTGTGAAGATTTCTCCTCTGAAGAGTGTCATTAGATTCGGAAAGAAAGGAAAGTTAACTCCGAGATTTGTTGGACCATTCCCGATTATCGAGCGAATTGGAAAGCTCGCTTATAGATTGGAGTTACCGGAAAAGATGGCGGGTGTGCACAATGTTTTTCATGTATCTTATCTACGGAAGTATGTGCACGACCCAACTACTGTGGTTTCTGCTGATAGCTGTGAAGACTTGGAGGTTTATCCAGTTGTTTCGAGACCTCGTAAGCCGCTTCGTATTGTTGAAACCGATACGAAACAGCTTAGGAGGAAGACGATTACGTTGCTCAAGGTACAATGGAGTGATGATGTTAACGACTGTACATGGGAGGAGGAAGAGAGGATGAAGGCAGCTCATCCCGGACTCTTCGAGGTATGGCCCTAAAGTGTCGTGACATCTCATGAATTTGTAGCTTGTTCTGAGTCTTAGAATTCTGCATGCTAGGCTAGAATTGGTTGCATGGTTTGTTGATTGCTTTGGATGGTAGGCATGCGGAATATCTTTGATTTCTGATTGTTTGCTTGGAATTTCGGGGGCGAAATTCCTAAGGGGGAGAGAATGTAACGACCCGTATTTTACGTGTCGATGGATCGTAGAATTTGCAGGTCGATAGTGTTGTTTGTGTTGCCTCTAGCTTGAGTCGTTTAGAAGTTAACCCGGGTGGAGTATGAGTTGTGACCGACTCATGAGCATTGCCGAGCTAAGGGATGAGTCGTGACCGACTCATAGGGGACCGACTCAAGGAGGGGTTACGGGTTGGAGTGTTGGCCGAGATAAGGAAGCAACCGACTTAAGTTAGGTAAGTCGTTTGGACGAGTTAGTGGGTCAGGTGATGAGTCATAGCCGAGTTAAGGCTTGAGTCGTTACCGACTCATGGTGGCCGACTCATGAGAGTTAATGACCTATAGTGTTAGAGCGACTTAGAGAAGGAGCGAGTGTAGGTGTGGCCGAGTTAGTATGTGACCGAGTCAAGAGAGGAACGACTCATGGTCTAGGCCGAGTCAGCGGGTTAAGGGTTAGCAAAATGAGTCGTTGCCGACTCATAGTGTTAGGGATCCAGTAGTTTAGACCGACCTAAGGAAGTGACCGACTTAGGGAGTTGGGTCGGTAGATGTTGAGTCGGCTAAGGCTTAGGTCGGTGGGCCGACTTAGTGGATAAGTCGTTAGGGACTTAGGCTTTTGAGTCGTTAGGTCTCTGAGTCGGTGAGGCTGTAGGTCGTGAGTCGTGTGGCAAATAGGACCTTAGTACGACTTAGTGTGGGTCGGCTGCCTGGTGAGTCGGTTGTGTAGATAAGTCGGGGGCGACTCAAGTGTTGGGTCGGCGACGACCTAAGGGACAGCCGAGCTATGGTTGATTCAGCCTATAAATAGAGGGGTTCGGCTCACTTTTTGGCACCGGATTTCGAAGCGACGAAGTGCTGCCATTTTGGAAACTCGACTACAGTATTTTCTTCACTTCTTTTCTCCATTCCAATCTAATTCTAACATCCATCCAAGATTGAAGATCAAGATCAAAGATCAAGAGCCAAAGTTGAAGATTTTCATCCGAAGAGGCTAGATTTCACCGTTTCAAGTGAAATTTCTTCGGATCAAGTCCAAGTCCTTGCTGTCCAGATCTGTAGTTGATTCATTTTAGGTTGTTTTGGTGATTTGGTGAGTGGTAGTTATCTCTCACACGGACCCAAAGGAGTGTAGTGGATTGGTGATATGTTTATGTGTTAAAGTTAGCGTTTTCTCGCATTTTCCTTAAGTCTGCATGTAGATCCATCATTTTTGAAGATGTTTACTTATGAAAGTTATTTAATAAGTATTAGAGACAAAACCCATGTTCTAGATTTGATAGATCTATGCTAAAAACCATGATTTTATATGTGTTGGACTTTTGCTCATTTAATTACGAAATTGCCATTATAGTTGATTTTACTCAATAGATCTTGTTTGAATGGTTGAATGTTTGAATGTATGTTAGATTTGATTGCTCCAAGTTAGCTTGTAGTTGATTTGGAACAAGATGGTTGAAGATGATTCAAAAGCTAAGTGGAAAGGCTCTTGAATGGTGAAAGCTGCCGATAGCATATGAAGCGGATGTGGAAGCTCATATGGATGGATTCGAGGATGTGGGATCTTGCCATGATGCGAGAAGGCAAAGCATGGTTAAGTTGAGAGACTTTGCGATGATATGATGAGGCAAGGCTTGTGTTGAGATGGGACGGGTCATGATGACGTTCCAAGTTGAGAGACTTTGCTATGATGTGATGAGGCAAGACATATGTTGTAATGGGACGGGTCACGAAGACGTTCCAAGCACGGGTCATGACGACGTGCAAAGTTATAACTCGGTGATGCGGTCCGGGTTGGGGTGGATAATGGTTAGCTTGAGAGGCGCTTGAGCTAGTATGGAAGTGGTCGTCGAGGAGGATGACTTGGAGGCTTAGATCTCATCGTTGTTGAAGGTTCTAGCATACTCAAAGCAAGAGTACGTTGGAACGGGTCACGATGACGTTCCAGGCACGGGTCATGATGACGTGCTAGTACTCTGGGCTGATGCGTTCGGCTTAGGCACGGGTCACGATGACGTGCGGAGTTATGGCTAAACCGGGGTTGCCATTAGCCCTTGACAGGCGGTCATTCAACTAACGGTGAAATCAAGGCAAAGATAACAGTGATAGCCAGAGTCATGGATGTTTGGATGTTTGGTTGTATCATCATTCGGCTTCAAGAGCGGTGTTTTCTGGGTGCTTATCTGATCTTGGTTTAGGCCTTGGGGGTTTGTATTTGGAAAACATCGTCCTTGACTCGAGTGATTATTGCTTTACCTTACTTATTTGCTATGTTATGCTTACTTCTCCTTAGTGTGTGTCTGGGGGCTATCACTGTAGAAAGAGGTGGAGTGGGATGGTTTGGTTCCTATTCCTTTATTTCCTTATGCTCTTTTGGTATGCTTGATTGTTAATTTACTGCTCACTAAGACTTTGTCTGACTCAAGGTTTTATGTCTCCTCTTATTACCTTGGGCTGTTCATCCATGTTTGGGATGGGCAGACTAAGTAGCAGGTGGCAGGTGCTGTGCTTAGAGTTTTCCGCTGATGATGACGAAGACGAGCAGGAGGCTATGCATATTATTTTCTTATATGTACTGGGTATCCGCTGCTGTATTTGATGAGTGTTTGTAGTGAGGTCTTGATGTATGGATTTGTTGAGATGATTGTATAAAACTTCTGTGATGCTTATATGATGATTTTTCTGTTATGAGACTCCACTATATATATTTCTCTATTGTATTTTATCCATGCGCTGTGAGTTACGGTAGAGATTCTGCGATTTTATTTTTCCCTGACTATCGTCCATGGCTGCCTTGCACACCTTTCAGCGCACTTTTCTCTTGTTTCGGTGCGGGAGTCATGGGCGGTCGTCACATATACAACCGCAAAATTTTATTTTAAACTGCGGATTGAAATGATAAATATCCGTATCACTTGACCATAGGATAGAAAATTATATACAGGCACCGTGGTCTATATATAAATTATTTTAAAGTGATTTCTATGGTTTGGATGGGATACGGTTTATAAAAACTTGATTTTGATATTTTGTAAAATATTATTCTTCGATATATATACATATGAAGTTAAAAATTTGAAAATTAAGTTGTGTATAAACCTGTTGAATAAAAATGAAAAATTGAGAAAATGGAATTTGGAAATTTATCTTATATGTTTAAGTTTGTAAATTTTAAGGTATGATATTTATAACTGGATTTTCCAAGATGAATTAAAAATGAAAATTCTAGTATAAAGTAAATTTGAGAAAATATTTAATTGCTATAAATTGGAGTTTTATTTATGGAATTTATATGAATATTCAAGACTAAATAATAGAATATTAATTGTTGAAAGAAGAAAATCCAACTTTAGTTTTGAAATATTAATACTCTAAATGGATATATATATATATATAGAAATTGAAGGGGTTTTTGGAATTTGAAGTGATATTTAAATTATGGTTTAAACTTTAAATAAAGGAATATATTTGAAAAGCCATGGAAATTATTTTTCTTTACAAAGTAACTTTAAAGTTAAACCATCTATTTTACATTCGTTGAATATCCAAACCATTCAAGTTTTAGAAGTTATGGTTTTAAAATTTTGAATTTCGAAATATTATGCTTTGAAAGTATATTTCAAATATTTGGTTTCCAGATATTTAAATTTTAAACCAGCATGATTTTGGAAAAGAATTATATTTGAGATAAAATGATATCATATTGTGTTGGGTTTTAAATTGATATCGTATTCATAGTTTTGAAATGGAAATTTTATTCTGGTTTTAAAGTATAAACTCTTTTTAAATGATCGCGATGTTATAATAATGATGGGTTGGCAAAGAGACGAGGATCGGATATGGACATACTCTCTGTGGATATCGAAAACCACTTTGACTAACCGTACGCGGTGGAGATTCCAGAATGAAGTAGGTGGTGGCGACGTTTCCTGTAAGGTAAATACGTGGACCCGACTCCCGTGAGTTGGCATAAGGTGGCTAAAACAGGAGTGATTCTCGGGCCAATGAGGTCATACCTCTGATCGGACGCTCCTCTTCGATATTATACTTTGACTTTGGATTGATTCAGTGGCCACTTCTATTTTTGATTTTGGGGGAGTTTGTTCGAGGTGGGCGGTAACTGTGGCTACGCGTTTCCACCAGCCCGGATAGCAATTGGTATATCAACCCTGGCATTGCCTAGTTGTGCCGTGTCACCTACCATACCGAGCCTTTACTACGAGTTTTGTTTTGTACCATACCTATGGAGTGCCCTCTGACGACACCCAGTACAGGGGAGATTACGGTACTGTATAGACTATGGGAATATATTCTGTGTTAAGGGCTATATGGGTAACCCCTTAACGCTATTAAAAAGTAAGTTTATTTTACAATTAGAAACTATTATAATAGTGCAATATACTACATAGTAAATAGTTTAACGGATCCTTAAGAGATGTAAATCCCGAACATCTCTTGAGTTACTGCACTCATATTTACTCCTGTTGATTTAACTCACATACGATCTTTTAGTTCTGACTCGAGTGTTTTGTCTTTTCAATTCGCTCGGGTCGGTCCGAGAATTTCATGATTTGAGGATTTAGCTCTGGAGGACGAAGACGAAGATTTGTATTACTAGTATCTACTATATTATTCCACTACATCATTTAATTCCGCTGCATTGTTATTGGTATGTGTAACTCTGATATGTAGTATACAAATGTTTTATAAACAGATTTATAAACTATACATTTTATTATTATATTTTATCCTTCCGCTGCGAGATTCTGTTTTCTTTTATTTCTTTCTCGTTTTTTCTTATTTACCCCATAACAATCCGCCCTTCCGTATGGTTGAACTGGCACGTGCGTCGGTTTAAATCGTGCGAAAAGGCGGGACGTTACATTTCGCCTGCTACTGCGCCACCACCACCCCAAAAATCGAAGAAAATCGGGTCCCAAATCTCATCCCTAACCCTAGAAGAAGCCCGCAGCCTCGTCGACTACGTGCAGGTCCACCTCGGCGTCTCCGTCGCGGCGTTTGCCCCTGCTGGAGCTTCACCTGCTCCAGCCGCAGATGCAGTGCCGGCTACGGTGGAGGAGAAGACAGAGTTCGATGTGATGATTTATGAAGTGCAAGCAGTGTGGTACTGATATGTTTAATGAAGTATTGAACAAGTTACTTGTTGCGCAAGTTAGATTTCCCTTTCTTCCTCTATATATTTTTATTTGGTCTAATTCTTCACTATGTGCAGAAAAAGAAAACCCTTGATAATATCAAGGTGCTGCTTAATAATTGATATTATCCATATACAAAAGCTAAATATGATGTTGCGTCCTTGGGAATATAAAAAAGTATGTGTGTGCATGTGCATACGTACCCATTTATAAAATTATCGACATTGTATGAGCTGACTGAATTAGCGATGGGTAGTTGTGACCCCTTATGTGCTACTGAGTAGGTATAATGTTGTCATTTTATGTTTACTCCTTTCATTTTATACGATTATAGCATGTGTTTTGATATTTCTGTTGGATTAACTTGGTTAAATAGAAGTTTGTTTTACATTTTAGTAAAAGAATGTACATTTCATTAACATATTTAAGGTTACCTCTGAGAACTGAATTTCATTTTTGGTAAAAGTGATATAACTGCTGTTTTCAATAATGCAAGAAATCAGGTTATCTATTGCTTAAGATTTACCCCCAAGAAGTTAACTTCTACATCGCAATAGGAATTTTCTCTCCTCAAATTCATTTTTAGCCTAGGATCCAAATGAATCACAAATTACTTTTCGTAATTTTTTTTTCATTTATTTTTATTTTTGAAAAGAAGCAGTTCTATGAATCAGACGCATCATATTCCTGTTTTCCAACCCTATTGTTGCTGAGGTATTACTTACATAATTGGTGCTATAATCAGTCTTCCTATCGCCATCACAAAATACAGTAGCGTGTTGTTGTGTACAGTTTGGAATTATTTGTCGGGGACCAATGAGTAAGGACGGAAGGTCAAGTGAGGGAAATAGCGTTATCTTTTCCAGTTCAACTCAAATTTATATCCCTATAACAAAATTGGCCGAACTCTAAACTAAAATACCGAAAGTAGAAAATTTGAGGACTAACCACATATGATCTAGCAACCTTAGGATGCTTAAGCAACTTCAAAATGGGTAAGAAAGCTTATGATATGTAATGCAAAAAATGTATTGACTAAGAATTTAGAAAATAAATATCTTCCCATCCTTTTACTATGCGTAATGAGTTAAAGGGTTTGCTAACATCAGTATAAACATAAAATATATGTATTTATGTATAATGGCAACTGTGAAAGATATGTTTTCAGTTAGGTGTTTTAATTTTATTGTTGTTGAATTTGAAGATGATATCGATTGTTAATTTTTTAATATAATTTAACATTTTCTTATTGAAGCGTGGACCTTGGAACAATAAGCTAATGAAAATTGGAACTCAAATTTTTAAGAGAAGTCAAGCAAAAATATTTTTCTGTGAAGCATCGGTACCTTTTATATTAACTATTTACATTTAAGAGAACTGGACTGAGGTTATATAATCGTAAGTTTGTTTTTTGGTCAATGTATTTACTATCTGAATTTAATTTCATTTAGGTTTTTTAATATTTTTGTTGCTGTCAAATTTGAAGATGATAACTAATGTTAATTTTTGATATAATTTGAAATAATTTTCTTTCATTTTCATTCCAGTTCTGCTGCAATCTTTAGATTAGTTCTTACTTCTTTCTTCTTTAATCTTGTTTCTTAGTTTAATCAATTATTAGGTACTATCTTATATCATTTTTAGTTCTTCTTGTTTAATCATAGTCAACTATTAGTTCTTGTTGTTACTTTCTTGCTTTTATATACAATTCAGTTATATTTTTCCATTTGCCTGAAGCTTACGACTTTCTATTGCTTGTTAATTCGAGCATTTACAATTCCTATCTTACCATTGTCGTTTACTTTTGTCAAATTCTTGTATTCTCTTGTTCTTCAATTCCTACATCCTTGCAATTCTCTGTACATGTTCTTCCTTGTACGTTGTACCTGTTTCTTGCTACTGTCAATTTTACATTTCATTTGCCATATAAATTTTTGATTTCTGGTCCTCGATTCAACAACTTCTTGCTTCGTTTCAACACTTGTGCACCATTCCTTTTCTAAGCACAAACCTTTTTTGCCATTTCTTGACCAAATCCTTCACATATACCACAAACAACCACCTTATCATCACTGCCTTTGTGCATTTTCTGATACCTGCACAACAAACTGCCACCCTATCAATACCACATTTCATCAAATCACTACATATTTTCTCTAGAAAATCATCACTCCACCATGAAACCAAGTTATGACCCACCAGTGCCTTCCACATCGCTATTATATGTTGTTGTAAATGTAAAGACCCGTAAATCCGTACTCCTTGAATAGACACTAATCTCCATTGATTAATTCAAGATGAACGAAAATACGAACCCTTAGGGGTTTAAGAAAAAGAATTTAGGAAAAGAAGAAGAAAAAGATAGAAAATTTAGATAGGGAAAAGAAGATAGAAAGAAAAGGAAATAGAAAATAGAAATTAGGGAGGAGAGAAAACAGAAAAGAAGATAGAACATTTTAAAATAGAAGAAAAAGAGAATAGAGGAAAAAGAAAAACAGAAGAAAATAAATAGAGAAAATAGGACGGGACAGAAAACAAGAACAGAACAACATCAGAATCTCACAATTCGCAGCGGAACAACATATAATAATAAATGAATAATCTTTAAACAAAGAACTATATCAGTTATTACATTACAACACATTTCATTACATCATATCATCAGAGTGTACAACAACAACAAATAGTGCAGCGGAAAAAGAAATACTATATAAGTAATACGCCATGCCATCCAGCTTGCCTCCTGCAACTCCAGAATATCCAGAATATCCTGATAAACCTTAACTCTTAACTGCCCGTGTGGAAATTGGTGGGCACCCAGAGTTTAGGAAGGAAAACAATAAACTCCAAGTCAGTCATGTGACTGGTGTGAGAACTCAAAACAGTTTATTTAACTTTAAAATCAAAATAGAGAATATTTTTAAATTCAATTCGCGATGCTTTTAAAAATGAGACTACCATAAGGCCTCCCGCACACACACACATGCAAACGCAGAATCGGAGGAGATTTCTCCTTATGATAGTCAAAGATGCTTGATACGCATTTAAAATAACATTTGATATTATTACTAGTGCATAGTGTAGAAGAAATTCATTTCAAAAGTAGAATATAAATCTTAGCCAACATACGACCATTATCGTATGTCTACTATAGCTAACTATGTTCAATAGCAGGTTACCGCCACATTCCATAGCAGGTTATACAACTAAAACCGTACAAGTCACGTATTGTTTCTTTGGATTTCCAACAAATGGTCAGGCCAAGGAACTTTCCATTGCCACATGAGAATGCCTCTGGAAAGACATCCCCGAGAACCAAACCGGAACTCTGCCAACACAAGGCCGGGTTACCCCTAACTGGGTAACTACTGACACGAGCACGCCATTCCCCGATCGTAAACGACCTTTCTCACGGGATCCCGAAAGCCAACAACCACAAAGTAATAAATTCGTAGTAACCACATAGGTTAAATATCTGGGCTCCATACCATGATACCACCTCTATCCAGAAGGAAATGTACATACCCTAAAGGGTGCTACCCCTCATAACCTTGCCGCATCTTTCCTGTTTTGACCATTTCCGGGGTGTGAGGTTCGACGAATTCACGTCCACAAAAACATACTTTATACAAAAGCCATGCTTTGGGTCAACAAATGATCAACACAATGATCACTAAGATAGATGATCAAATAAACGATCCTATCACAATAATCAACACAATGATCATTTCAGCAACACTCAGCATGTCACATTACCAAATTGGGAATATATCGCTGATAACTTCAACTATATAACCTCTGAGCTCGTACGTCTCAGAGAAGGGTGTTAAGCTAAAAGAATAAATTCTTCGCCACCAACAGAAATATATTTGAAAGAAATCGGCTTTACATCTCAACTTGTAATGTCAGACACACAATCCATACAAGTTTGTTCCGGGCTCGAACAAAACCGAAGGCACTTACAAAGAAGTCCTTGCAATCCGGATATTCACAATCCTGATCGGATTCACCATCACATATGGAGAACTCTATACCGGAGCAACTCGGTGCAGAGTAAATCGACAGGTCATCCTATCGCTCTCGCAAATACCGGGTCTTCAACACCAATCTTCAATGCAATTCATAACGACGTATCACATATTCGAAATGGGTTATACGACCCCATGGTCCTTTCCCGGTTAACCCGAATAGTGAGCGCTTATTTAAAAATAAGTGTAGCATTCAATTCAATCAAATCACATCAAATACCCATTCAAAAGGGAAATATTGATAGTCGGTTATTGAACTATCACTGGATATGCACACATCACCAGATTCCAAATAATTTTTCAAATTATTTATTTTCCCAAAATATCTTTACAAGATATATTATTTCATACTTCAAAAATAAATCAATATTTATTTTTAAACCAATCCCACTTCCTTTTATAAATTCCTTAGTGAATTTATATTCCAAAATATCCATGCATATGATTTCAATAATTCATTTCAATTTATCTTCAAAAATATAAGTTCTCTAAACGTTTCATTTCACGTGAAAAAAAACATTTCCATACTTATACATTCATAAGTAATTCACAAGTTTTACTTATTTTCAACACTTAGAAAACATTCAATATACTTAAATCGAAATTAAGTATATATTTCATTCTCTAAGGAAATCATTCTCTTAAACATATTTATTTGGGCCAAAACGAATGTTACGTAAAACATCGTTACGACAACCCAAAATCACTAGTATAGGGATTCAAAATTAAAATAGATATATACATCCCAATATTATACAAAACATTTCCTTTCGGAAATCATTTACTATAACAACAGTGTTATAGTCCATTATTTCCTTCTATTTCTCGAAAACGTCTATTTCAACAATCAATGTTGAAATCTATGGTTTCGAATCTCAACACAATTTAAAACATCGTTAGATCGTTTTAATTCTGTTTAAAATATCACATTCAAAACAATTTCTTTAACATATTATTCACTATTTAAAAACGTGAATATACTACGTTAACACATTTCATCCTTTTATACATTTTAATTCAAAGGATTATTCACTATTCAAAAATGTGAATATAACTCCATTTATAGGTTTCAACAATTTACTTATCAAAATAAGTCATTTGCGAATTTATAAAACAACGTTTATAAATTCCATTTCTATTTATTTATAAAAAAATTCCTTTTATAAATTCCTTTATTAACCTACTCCAGTTTATAACTTAATTATAAACTAAAAGTTCATATTATAAGTCAATTACTTATAAAACGATTATTTTACAAAATCGTTCCTTTTAACTTCCCAAATTATAAATCTTATAACTTATAAGATTCATTCATTTATCCAAAATCATTATTTTAATAACTTAATAAATTTTATAAACCTACTGCTTATAAAATTCCATTTATAACTTCACCGTATAAAATTCTATAAATTCCATTCAATTATGGAATTCATTTTCACTTCATTCAAACACTTATAAAAACTCGTTTTATAATGTCCATATTTCAATTTATAAATATCCATTTATAAATCTCTTAATATAAATCAATTTATATTATCCTTTTAAAACATATTTAATCTCCTTTATAATTTCACCATTTTTGATTCATAAAATAATTAAATTTTATAAATCCTATATTTAAACTTTTCACAATGAATTCTAAAATCCTGATTAAACTATTTTATAAAATCATTAACATCATATTCTCAAAAATCAGTTTTTAACTATTTTTCTCAAAAAAAAATCATAATTTCTATAACTTTAAAAATTATAATGTTTATTTATATAAAATGGATCAATTCCAAAAATATTTTATATTTTCAAACATCACTTTAAAAATCATTTTAAAATCCCAAAATTTGGTCCAATGATGTTACACACCAAATAGTCAATCACGACTACAACGATATCATATATCGATATGATAATCCATCAAATATCAAAATATCTGAAATTAAATAAAAACTGTTGAGGAATCCTGTTGGATCCCTCCAACCTGTTTTCCTGCATCCAAAAACATTAGCACAATACCAATTTCGCTCTAGTACGAAATTATCGCGGTATATGTTCTTATTAAATATTATCCGCTTAATAACGGCGTAATAGGGTCTCATCCGCTAAACAAAAAATGCGGGAAATCAATAACTCCAATATATACATATGCCAATATATATATATTGCTATTATATATAATACCAATTTCACTGTTTATGAAATATTCGCGGTATATGTTTTTATTAAATAACATCCGCTTACTAACGGCGTATAATGTCTATTTTAACAATCAATAGATATCAATCAACATTCAAACATGCATTCAAATATTTTAAATCTAACTATTTAAAATAAAATCGAAACTGATTTGATTGAGTGAAAAGTTCTCACCTTGATTTTGATTTCCGTTTCAGCTTTTATTTCGAATAAAATTAAACGCACGTTTAATTTTACCCAAAATTCTCACTAACTCCAAACGACTCCAAACCAACTCCATCGCGTAGTTCTCGTCCATACGATTCCAACGCAACTGAGTTTGCATTTTTTCGACCTCGTATGAAAAAGTTATGAATTATTGAAGTTTGTACACGATTTTAATAACATTTTATAACATAAATTAAACTAATTTATACCAAAGCAAATTACAGGCCGTTGATCTTGCTTCTTGAAATCTTGTCCGTGCATATGCTTCTCCCTCTCCCTTCATTCATCCCCAGACAGTCACGAATGAGGCCGAACCCATCATTCAAACTTAGGGCTAAATATCACCACCTCCACGTCGAGCTTGAACGCGATCAGGAAGCGCCATCATGAAGCCAACGCTCGACTCCACCACCGCCCCCAGCACCATAGAGCTCGGTCGCCCCATTGCATGGAAATTCGTGCCCGACCGTACGTGCTTCATAGCCAAAAACCCATCGATTTACAGCTCTGTTTCCAATCACAACCGTTGATCTTGTAGTTCGTGTTGCCCTCTTCATTTCTCTAGTTGTAAGTTCCTTGAATCGTTGAGTGGATGAAGAGAAAAGAGGAGGAGAAGTTGATGATTTTCTGGCCGTTGAAAAGGAGGTGGCGGCTGCAACGTTGAAACTAGGGTTTTTCTTTTTTTTTATTTTTTTAGAGATTTAGGTCTATTTATAGAGAAATTTTCGAACACTATTCATCCGGAAATTCCGAACTCCGATTTACGCGCCGAAACCAGCGTTTCTAGGGTTTACCCCGCGTTCCGGACACAATGGAACAGGTTTCGGAAGCTAATTCGAACATCTGTGCGAGTTATGGCTGTAAACGCTCAATTTGAATTAAACCGATTTAAGTCGATTTCTAGGCGTTTTAATTTGTACCGGACAAACGGTAAATCCAATTGACTTGAAATTTGAAAATTTACAATAATATCACATTACGGATCCGATGAAACTGGTTTCGTCGAAATCCGAGACTTTTTGAAAAATGGCTATTTTTACTCGCCAAATTTAAATTAAAAATAAATCGATGCGTTTTGAGCTGCCACGATCAAACGATAACTCCGATTGACACGAAATTTGAAATCCGGTAATAACTAACTATTACGGATCCAATGGAACTGGTTTCGTTCAATTCTGAGACTGTTCAAAAATTGACTATTTTCACTAGTCGATTTTAATATTAAAATATTCAATTTTCACAAATTAACTTTTAATTCGATTTAAAAAGTTCTAAAATATCATTCTAACTTTAACATGATAAAATAAAATTTTACAAATCAATTTCAATCATATTTAACTCAATTTTCAATTATTTCCATAATTTAACGTATTAAATTATCGATTAAATTATTCAATTAAATCCAATAATTCAAATAAAAATTTATTTGACTTATAAATTTCACTTATTAATATTTAAAATTAATTAAATATTCAAATTTTAATTATTAAAAATCCTGGGTCGTTACAATCTTCCCCACTTAAAAGAATTTCGTCCTCGAAATTATAAGTAAGAAAAGTTACAGAATCTATTAATTTTCAAAATTCATAATTAAATTCCTTACAATAACCTTACTAAGTTTTGAAATCATACTTAGTTATCTTTTCAAAAAAAATTACTATTGTTTAACTTTCAACTTCAAATCAAAGTTTAAAGTTTTCAAAATTTTCCAACTTTCTCAAAAAAAATTCTAACGCCTTAAATTTTCGGAAAAATTCGCCATAGTCTCCTTTGCGCGGCTCGATCCGAAAAAAAATGACAGTATATATATCACAAATATACATCTCATCAAGTAATGAGGCATCCCGCAGGGAAAAAAGTATAAAAGTACGATATTTAATCCGAGATATGTCCTTATATTTTATTAGCGAGCATATACGGCTAATATAGCGCAAAAGCGAGCTCCAAATGCGAAGCAAACGCGATCCGCACCTACTAATTACTCAACAAACAACATGAGAATTATGCATATAGATAATAATCTCAATATACAACATATAGCAACATAATAACTATATATGTCACATAGCAAATGCAACTAAACAACAAATGCAAACATCAACCAATTAACATCCAAATAATAAATATTCATTCATATTCTCATTAATATTTAATGAATTGGGTTTTCAATATAAATCACATTTGATTTATTAATGTTGGAATTTACTAACATTCATTTTCACTTAGTTTACATTCACTAATTCATATTCAAGTTGGTTCACTTCCAAATCAAATTCAATTTTATTCAAGATTCATTTAACTTCCAATTGGATTTCAATTACTTTAGCTTTTAATTTCATTAACACTTAATGAATTATATTCAATCAATTAACTAACAACCATATAACAATCAATGTTTATTAATTACAACCAAATTACTTTGCTTATATTTGGTTTAATTAAATTGATTTGCATTCAATTATTCAACTTTCTATAACATTTGATTTTAATGAATTACACTTATATTCATTATTTCATATCAACTTAATTCACATTTAATTGATTTTCATTCAATCCAATTCATTCAATTCATTTATATAACTCAAGTTTATATTCATCACTTAACTTTATAAATTTTACTTTGATACTAATATCAACTTCATTCAATATCACTTAAGTTATATTCCATTTAACTTTAAATTCACTTTTACTTACAACTCATATTCATAAATATATTCATATAGTTTCACTTCTTATATATATAAGTTTATCTCACAATTGTAAATCACTTTAATTATAATTCCATTCTTATAATTCATTTACGTATACAATTATTCTTTTATTTAGATTATTTAAACAACTAAACAATCAACTTATATACATTTTAATAATTCTGAAAATTATTCCTTTATATATAAAATATAATCAAGGTAAAATTATTTCATTTACCCAATTTTAAAAACAATATTGTGTCGAATTGTTCTATTCAAGTGTTTAGAAACCCCTTCGGCATAGTTGTACATACCGTGCTGACGAAGGTTCATATGCCACTCAATAAACCAATCATCACAATATAAAACAATTTTATATATTCACTAACAAATACGCTCTCATAGCTATTATTACACTCAAACTCATTCTAGAGTACTGCTGACTCTATCTCTAATGAGTAATACCCAACAGAACCATGGTTGTCGCTTAACCATATGCTCTGATACCAGATGTAAAGACCCGTAAATCCGTACTCCTTGAATAGACACTAATCTCCATTGATTAATTCAAGATGAACGAAAATACGAACCCTTAGGGGTTTAAGAAAAAGAATTTAGGAAAAGAAGAAGAAAAAGATAGAAAATTTAGATAGGGAAAAGAAGATAGAAAGAAAAGGAAATAGAAAATAGAAATTAGGGAGGAGAGAAAACAGAAAAGAAGATAGAACATTTTAAAATAGAAGAAAAAGAGAATAGAGGAAAAAGAAAAACAGAAGAAAATAAATAGAGAAAATAGGACGGGACAGAAAACAAGAACAGAACAACATCAGAATCTCACAATTCGCAGCGGAACAACATATAATAATAAATGAATAATCTTTAAACAAAGAACTATATCAGTTATTACATTACAACACATTTCATTACATCATATCATCAGAGTGTACAACAACAACAAACAGTGCAGCGGAAAAAGAAATACTATATAAGTAATACGCCATGCCATCCAGCTTGCCTCCTGCAACTCCAGAATATCCAGAATATCCTGATAAACCTTAACTCTTAACTGCCCGTGTGGAAATTGGTGGGCACCCAGAGTTTAGGAAGGAAAACAATAAACTGCAAGTCAGTCATGTGACTGGTGTGAGAACTCAAAACAGTTTATTTAACTTTAAAATCAAAATAGAGAATATTTTTAAATTCAATTCGCAATGCTTTTAAAAATGAGACTACCATAAGGCCTCCCGCACACACACACATGCAAACGCAGAATCGGAGGAGATTTCTCCTTATGATAGTCAAAGATGCTTGATACGCATTTAAAATAACATTTGATATTATTACTAGTGCATAGTGTAGAAGAAATTCATTTCAAAAGTAGAATATAAATCTTAGCCAACATACGACCATTATCGTATGTCTACTATAGCTAACTATGTTCAATAGCAGGTTACCGCCACATTCCATAGCAGGTTATACAACTAAAACCGTACAAGTCACGTATTGTTTCTTTGGATTTCCAACAAATGGTCAGGCCAAGGAACTTCCCATTGCCACATGAGAATGCCTCTGGAAAGACATCCCCGAGAACCAAACCGGAACTCTGCCAACACAAGGCCGGGTTACCCCTAACTGGGTAACTACTGACACGAGCACGCCATTCCCCGATCGAAAACGACCTTTCTCACGGGTTCCCGAAAGCCAACAACCACAAAGTAATAAATTCGTAGTAACCACATAGGTTAAATATCTGGGCTCCATACCATGATACCACCTCTATCCAGAAGGAAATGTACATACCCTAAAGGGTGCTACACCTCATAACCTTGCCGCATCTTTCCTGTTTTGACCATTTTCGGGGTGTGAGGTTCGACGAATTCACGTCCACAAAAACATACTTTATACAAAAGCCATGCTTTGGGTCAACAAATGATCAACACAATGATCACTAAGATAGACGATCAAATAAACGATCCTATCACAATAATCAACGCAATGATCATTTCAGCAACACTCAGCATGTCACATTACCAAATTGGGAATATATCGCTGATAACTTCAACTATATAACCTCTGAGCTCGTACGTCTCAGAGAAGGGTGTTAAGCTAAAAGAATAAATTCTTCGCCACCAACAGAAATATATTTGAAAGAAATCGGCTTTACATCTCAACTTGTAATGTCAGACACACAATCCATACAAGTTTGTTCCGGGCTCGAACAAAACCGAAGGCACTTACAAAGAAGTCCTTGCAATCCGGATATTCACAATCCTGATCGGATTCACCATCACATATGGAGAACTCTATACCGGAGCAACTCGGTGCAGAGTAAATCGACAGGTCATCCTATCGCTCTCGCAAATACCGGGTCTTCAACACCGATCTTCAATGCAATTCATAACGACGTATCACATATTCGGAATGGGTTATACGACCCCATGGTCCTTTCCCGGTTAACCCGAATAGTGAGCGCTTATTTAAAAATAAGTGTAGCATTCAATTCAATCAAATCACATCAAATACCCATTCAAAAGGGAAATATTGATAGTCGGTTATTGAACTATCACTGGATATGCACACATCACCAGATTCCAAATAATTTTCCAAATTATTTATTTTCCCAAAATATCTTTACAAGATATATTATTTCATACTTCAAAAATAAATCAATATTTATTTTTAAACCAATCCCACTTCCTTTTATAAATTCCTTAGTGAATTTATATTTCAAAATATCCATGCATATGATTTCAATAATTCATTTCAATTTATCTTCAAAAAGATAAGTTCTCTAAACGTTTCATTTCACGTGAAAAAAAAATTTCCATACTTATACATTCATAAGTAATTCACAAGTTTTACTTATTTTCAACACTTAGAAAACATTCAATATACTTAAATCGAAATTAAGTATATATTTCATTCTCTAAGGAAATCATTCTCTTAAACATATTTATTTGGGCCAAAACGAATGTTACGTAAAACATCGTTACGACAACCCAAAATCACTAGTATAGGGATTCAAAATTAAAATAGATATATAAATCCCAATATTATACAAAACATTTCCTTTCGGAAATCATTTACTATAACAACAGTGTTATAGTCCATTATTTCCTTCTATTTCTCGAAAACGTCTATTTCAACAATCAATGTTGAAATCTATGGTTTCGAATCTCAACACAATTTAAAACATCGTTAGATCGTTTTAATTCTGTTTAAAATATCACATTCAAAACAATTTCTTTAACATATTATTCACTATTTAAAAACGTGAATATACTACGTTAACACATTTCATCCTTTTATACATTTTAATTCAAAGGATTATTCACTATTCAAAAATGTGAATATAACTCCATTTATAGGTTTCAACAATTTACTTATCAAAATAAGTCATTTGCGAATTTGTAAAACAACGTTTATAAATTCCATTTCTATTTATTTATAAAAAAAATCCTTTTATAAATTCCTTTATAACCTACTCTAGTTTATAACTTAATTATAAACTAAAAGTTCATATTATAAGTCAATTACTTATAAAACGATTATTTTACAAAATCGTTCCTTTTAACTTCCCAAATTATAAATCTTATAACTTATAAGATTCATTCATTTATCCAAAATCATTATTTTAATAACTTAATAAATTTTATAAACCTACTGCTTATAAAATTCCATTTATAACTTCACCGTATAAAATTCTATAAATTCCATTCAATTATGGAATTCATTTTCACTTCATTCAAACACTTATAAAAACTCGTTTTATAATGTCCATATTTCAATTTATAAATATCCATTTATAAATCTCTTAATATAAATCAATTTATATTATCCTTTTAAAACATATTTAATCTCCTTTATAATTTCACCATTTTTGATTCATAAAATAATTAAATTTTATAAATCCTATATTTAAACTTTTCACAATGAATTCTAAAATCCCGATTAAACTATTTTATAAAATCATTAACATCATATTCTCAAAAATCAGTTTTTAACTATTTTTCTCAAAAAAAAATCATAATTTCTATAACTTTAAAAATTATAACGTTTATTTATATAAAATGGATCAATTCCAAAAATATTTTATATTTTCAAACATCACTTTAAAAATCATTTTAAAATCCCAAAATTTGGTCCAATGATGTTACACACCAAATAGTCAATCACGACTACAACGATATCATATATCGATATGATAATCCATCAAATATCAAAATATCTGAAATTAAATAAAAACTGTTGAGGAATCCTGTTGGATCCCTCCAACCTGTTTTCCTGCATCCAAAAACATTAGCACAATACCAATTTCGCTCCAGTACGAAATTATCGCGGTATATGTTCTTATTAAATATTATCCGCTTAATAACGGCGTAATAGGGTCTCATCCGCTAAACAAAAAATGCGGGAAATCAATAACTCCAATATATACATATGCCAATATATATATATTGCTATTATATATAATACCAATTTCACTGTTTATGAAATATTCGCGGTATATGTTTTTATTAAATAACATCCGCTTACTAACGGCGTATAATGTCTATTTTAACAATCAATAGATATCAATCAACATTCAAACATGCATTCAAATATTTTAAATCTAACTATTTAAAATAAAATCGAAACTGATTCGATTGAGTGAGAAGTTCTCACCTTGATTTTAATTTCCGTTTCAGCTTTTATTTCGAATAAAATTAAACGTACATTTAATTTTACCCAAAATTCTCACTAACTCCAAACGACTCCAAACCAACTCCATCGCGTAGTGCTCGTCCATACGATTCCAACGCAACTGAGTTTGCATTTTTTCAACCTCGTATGAAAAAGTTATGAATTATTGAAGTTTGTACACGATTTTAATAACATTTTATAACATAAATTAAACTAATTTATACCAAAGCAAATTACAGGCCGTTGATCTTGCTTCTTGAAATCTTGGCCGTGCATATGCTTCTCCCTCTCCCTTCGTTCATCCCCAGACAGTCACGAATGAGGCCGAACCCATCATTCAAACTTAGGGCTAAATATCACCACCTCCACGTCGAGCTTGAACGCGATCAGGAAGCGCCATCATGAAGCCAACGCTCGACTCCACCACCGCCCCCAGCACCATAGAGCTCGGTCGCCCCATTGCATGGAAATTCGTGCCCGACCGTACGTGCTTCATAGCCAAAAACCCATCGATTTACAGCTCCGTTTCCAATCACAACCGTTGATCTTGTAGTTCGTGTTGCCCTCTTCATTTCTCTAGTTGTAAGTTCCTTGAATCGTTGAGTGGATGAAGAGAAAAGAGGAGGAGAAGTTGATGATTTTCTGGCCGTTGAAAAGGAGGTGGCGGCTGCAACGTTGAAACTAGGGTTTTTCTTTTCTTTTTTATTTTTTTAGAGATTTAGGTCTATTTATAGAGAAATTTTCGAACACTATTCATCCGGAAATTCCGAACTCCGATTTACGCGCCGAAACCAGCGTTTCTAGGGTTTACCCCACGTTCCGGACACAATGGAACAGGTTTCGGAAGCTAATTCGGATATCTGTGCGAGTTATGGCTGTAAACGCTCAATTTGAATTAAACCGATTTAAGTCGATTTCTAGGCGTTTTAATTTGTACCGGACAAACGGTAAATCCAATTGACTTGAAATTTGAAACCTTACAATAATATCACATTACGGATCCGATGAAACTGGTTTCGTCAAAATCCGAGACTTTTTGAAAAATGGCTATTTTTACTCGCCAAATTTAAATTAAAAATAAATCGATGCGTTTTGAGCTGCCATGATCAAACGATAACTCCGATTGACACGAAATTTGAAACCCGGTAATAACTAACTATTACGGATCCAATGGAACTGGTTTCGTTCAATTCTGAGACTGTTCAAAAATTGACTATTTTCACTAGTCGATTTTAATATTAAAATATTCAATTTTCACAAATTAACTTTTAATTCGATTTAAAAAGTTCTAAAATATCATTCTAACTTCAACATGATAAAATAAAATTTTACAAATCAATTTCAATCATATTTAACTCAATTTTCAATTATTTCCATAATTTAACGTATTAAATTATCGATTAAATTATTCAATTAAATCCAATAATTCAAATAAAAATTTATTTGACTTATAAATTTCACTTATTAATATTTAAAATTAATTAAATATTCAAATTTTAATTATTAAAAATCCTGGGTCGTTACAGTAAATTAATTGAAAGCATGAAGATTTTTCAAATTAGGAAATTGGGAGAAGAAGCAAGGGGAATGGAAAGCAAGTAGGATTGAGGAGAAGGAAGAGCGAGTGTAGATTTAGGGATTGAGGAGAGGGATTTGAGAAAGAGGAACGAAATAAAACCGAGAAGGAAGATCATGGGACCAGTGATATGATTAGCCAATTTAATTTTGGAGTTGGAGCCAAAATTTTGGGCGCACAGAGTCAAAAATATTTTCACATTGGAACAAAATTTTCGATGAGAGCCAAAGAAACTTGTATTTGCATATGTCAAAGAAAATATTTGCAAAAGTATACATCCAGATTTATATGAAAGTAATAATTTGCGACATAGTGTTTGTATTATTCGATTTTTTTAATTTTTAACGTTTTTTGGTTTGAGGATTGCTATTACCTGTATGAATTCTCACTTGATAATGTTATAATCTTAAAAAGTTATAGTAAATTTGAGGTAAAAGTCAAATTGAAAATGCATTGTCTTTTTTTAGAAGAGAAAACACACGACCCAAAAAAAATGATAAACAAATTAATGGAATGATATGAGCATATTTGATGTGCGGACATACTACCACTTTTACTCAATTTTGAATGAGAAAAACCAAAATCTAAAATTGGAGTTAAATTCTCTGTTTAAAATAGAAAATCTAAAACAAATCGTATTTAACTTTTTTTCTAACTTTTTAAATCTTTAAAGGATGGAAATCAAAAGCATGTGCTTTCTCATTTGGATTTGCATATAGGGATCGATCAAAAACCATAAAATGGGAACCAAAAGGGGATGAATCCAAGAGGAAGCCCAGAATCTGTCAAACGAAGATGGCTAGTATTTGCACCAGCAGGAGTGAGATTAACCGGTAATGTCCATTAAATATTATTTATTGACATAATAAATACCTTTAAACAAATTTAAAGTAATATTCCCTACATATTTGATTTGATATAGTAGTACGATTATACAAACACAACCCTCTTTGACAATAAATGTATGTAATGTAAACAAGCACAGAACCCCTCGTTATTTTTATTTATTCTTCCCTCCACATTATGATCACAAAACATTTCCTTAACACAATTCTCCGATGATCAACTTCCATTAACCTTTGAACACACGACTCTAATTTTCCCACTGCTTCCAGTCAATGGGCTAATATTCCCCATGCTCACAATACTTTTGGCAAACCTAGAGAAAAACATGCTCTGACTACTTTTGCCCACTGCTTCCAGTCAATTGGAGCTGACTTACAATACCCTTTTTTTTAGTTACATACATTGATTAACTTAATCACAAATTTGGCCTTTTGGATATTTCTATGTGAATTAGTTGTAAATACAAAACTATTTATTCATTTTGTGCAGGAAAATAAGACGACTAAACACCCACAATTGCTATATGAAGCCAAGCTATATAAGATTCTACAAGGAGGAAGTAAGTAAGCTATATAAGATTCATAGGACCAGCCATCCCTATGAAGTATAAATTACTGAAATTGCTTTTTGTATTGGTTTTTTAGGGAATTTTTGCATCAGCTCTTAATTATGGACTGATTACTTAGTCAAATAAAATTTTAGGCCCAGCTTTAGTTGCTCTATATATGCCACTTCAACAAGCATTTTCATCTTTCCTATTAACAGTATTTATCAGCACACCCATCTTTCTCGGAAGGTATGAACACACTTTTTTCCTATTTCCATATGCACATTGTTATTGATTTTTCCAAACATTTGTATCATTATATTGTGATGGAGCTGTCATGACTCTACAGTTCCAAACATTTGTTTCCAACAACGTTACACTGCATTCCTTTGCCAGAGTAGACTGTACCATAGATTCAAATTTAGTTGGATAATATACTAAAATAAGGGACTAATCATAGAAAAAGAACACTTCCTAAAAGTTGGAAAATAAAATAATAAGATTGTAAAATACCTAGTTGGAGCTGATCCATCCAAGTTCTATTTTTATTTCGCAGGCAAATTCATACGATTTTGCTTGAAGTAATTTTCGTGTTAGGCGTTTAGCAAAAATCTTGAATCAAATACTATTATAACATGGTTACCCGATTTGAAAATAAAATCCAGGTTGCACCCCAAAAAACTGTTATAATGTGGTTATAATTTCTGGTGGAAGATTGGGTTATCGATTAGAGTAGTGAATTTGGATTTGATTATTTGTTATAGTCGTGGTTGGAGTTTTGGTCGGAAGCGGAGTTGTAGGCTTAAAGGGAGTGGGCAATAGGAAGTTTCTGTAGTTGACAGGGGGTATTTGATGGATGCGGTGATGGTTCAAGTGTGCCGTTGTAGTGATGATAGTGATGAAGTGATGGGGATGCTTGGTATTCATGGAGGAGTAGAGGTGGTTGAATTTTCGGTTTGAGATTGTTTGATGAGGAGTGTGATGAAGGGAGGTAGAAGTATGAAAGAGCAATAGTGCAGTCGAAGGAACTGCAGATGGAATTGAAGTTTGTGGCAGGGTATGGTGATGAATGCAATGGAGTTTGTTGTGGTGCTGGTAGTGAAATAGGAGGTTGAAGTGATTGCAGCAGGCAAGGTGGTTGTAGGAGGAAGATTATGTGGATTGCACTGGTGATGTTGTTGAAGGCAGTCGGATGATGGTTTATGTGGGAAGAAGTTAGGATGGGAGTAGCTGAACTGGTGATGTATGTCGAAGTGTGTTTGCAGTTAGTTGATGGTGATGTATGTGTGGTGAAGTGCGTTTGCAAGGAGGAGGTGATCCGGTGAGGGTTTTCTGGTTTAAAGTTTGTAATGAGGATGTGCAGTAGTGTTGAAGTGGCATTTTGGAAGTGAGGTTGTGGTTGGAGAAGTTTGTTGTAGAAGTTGTTGTGTACAGTTGTACAGTGGCTGTTTTGGTTCTTCGGTTACGTAATAAGGTGAGCAGCTATTACTGATATTGTTTATAAAAGAAGATGGACAATGGCATAACCCAAGGCTCACGTTTAGGCCTTTAGCTTTAGTACTCGTTCCTATATAAGTTCTATAAAACTGTAAAAGTAACACATATAGTATGAACCACTGGAGTTTGCATGTGCACATATATTATATTTTTTTATAACAAAAGCTGATAGTATACGTAAATTATTATGAGAATGTCTGTTATTTCAATAGAAGTAACTGTCTATTGATTTATTTTGTCATATAATCTCAGTTCCAACGTTGTTTGTCCTATTAAATTTTACAGTTTGTACCAAAATCTTTATCTTTTATTTATTTTATTTTTTAATATTTAGCTATGATGTTCCCTTGTCTACAATTTAAATTACGACTCCATATTCGCTATTGTCATCTGAAACCTCATAATTTAATTTTCAATAAATGAAACCTGTATGTTCCCAACTTCCCATGCATTTTTTTCCTTTTTCATGTTCGTTTCTTTAGAAACTCCAAATTCCATAAAAAGATGGCTTCTTCTAAGAGGGTTAGAAAAGAATTATAAGAATTTTGAACATTTTTTCCTTTTTTTTCCTTTTACATGTCATGTAACTGTCTCATTTTTTCCCCTCCGCATCCACTATCATGTAACCTCTGCCACCTATATGGTAAATATACCTTTTTTTAATCAATTGATATAAGGTGTTCACTATAATTTTTTTGATCATTTTTTCCTTTTACCTGTCATGTAACTATCCACTATCATTTTTTGGGTGAAACGATATTTGGTATAGAGGTGGATAGTGAAATTGTGATACAAAGTTAACTATGCAATGGGCAGGCAAAGATGTCAGTGTGCAAATAATTGCATTGCAGAAGTTGAACTATCCACTGCCATGTAACTATCCACGAATAGTTCAACTATTTTAAATTAATTGAAACTGCATCCAAATAAAATAGTCGAACTATTCAGACCTGATTTCGAATAAAATAGTTGAACTATTCAAACCTGATTAGATAAGTGCTGAGATCTCTTTTGTGTTTATGTCTTCTTGTGTTTGCAGGTGTTGCTTTGGTGCTTTCTGCTATTGCCATGTTGGCTTTTGTTGCTCTTTGTCTGCTATGGGCTAGGACTATGGATATGGTTCCTTGATATCCTTGTTTAGTTATTTATATTAGCTTTCAGGTTTGGCATTTTCCATTGATGTAAATATCTTTGTATGATGTTGATCTTGCTATAAAACTCGTATGTACTTGACATTGAGGAAAAAGTGTTAATGCTTTATGTATTTGGCATGTAAACTTATCTAACCTTTTGGACTGTTAGAATTCTATGATTCTAGCTTTTAGTCTTTTCGTATGTGATTTTAATTATTTTACGACCTATTAGTATGGATGTATTGCATGGATGCTGCTGTAATTTTTTTTTAAATCTGCATTTATTTTGCAACGGGCAATGTGCGTTGTTATATAATATTTTTACAACGGTCAACACATGTTGTTAAATACGCTTTTTACAACCGTCTATGCATGTTGTGAAACAGGCTATGCAACTAGTATGGTTAGTCTATTGCAACGGGTTATGCTCGTTGTATTATAGTCTATTACAACGGCCATAACCCATTGTAAAAAGGTATATTGCAACGGTTTTTACAACGGGCTTTGCCCGTTGTAAAATGTAGTGGATCTATTACAATGGGCACATGCCCGTTGCGAAAACTATATTACAACGGGCTTTGCCCGTTGTAATAGGGTATTTTTGTTGTAATGTGGAAAGCAGATCGAGATATTTGTTCAGTCGATTATTAAAGATAGTTTTTCTAACTTGGATTTCTTTCCATCATATCCATGTCCAAATGTTTTATACTTTCCAGAAATCCTTTGAAGTCATTGCCAAAGTATTCCCAAACATTATTATTATCATCTTTCAAAATCCTTTCGGCACTATTATTAAACATCTTATAGTCAAACTGTGAAATTCTAATCACAAGATGTCCATACTTAGATTTAACTAACCCGATTTTATACAATTATCCAATTTATAACTTAACAACCTCACTAATTATTTTTAAAAATATATTCTTTATATACAAAATATAACCTTAGGTAAAATTATTTCATTTATCATAATTTTAAAAAAAAATCATTTATATATACCATTAAAAAAATACACGCTCTTATGTAATATTCTCAACTCATTCTAGGGTGTCACTTACCCTATATCTAATGAGCTACTCATCCTAGGGAATTACTAACCCTATGTATGATGAGACTTTATCCATATCAGAATTAGGTCTTCGCTCAACCAACGCTCTAATACCAGCTGTGATAAACCAAACTTTTCAACCCTTAAAATTCCACATTAATACGTCCACTTTATTCATGTGCCGAGTATCAAGTTCCGGAAAGACCGACGTAAAGGGTAAGAAGAAAAATAAAGACGGAAAAAAAAATCTTACACGACTGGAACAACGTATATTATTTCAATATATAAACTTTGTAATGGAAATTTTCAACACATACATCAGAATCTATCCTAATCTTGGCCTGGACAGTTATAAGTCTCGGTCCCTACTAGAGATCAATACAAATAGTAAACAAATGTTGCGAAATGAAAATAGATAACTATCTACCGGGGAAACTCAAGCTCTAGTTCCAAGCTCCTCTAAAATGTTCTAAGCTAGACCTGAACTACTTGGCTACCCAAAAAAATAGGGCACCTAAAGTTTAAGGAAAAAGAAAATAAACTCCGAGTCAGTCATGAGACTAGTGCGAAAAACTCAAAACATAGATATTTTTGAAAACAAAGGGTATCTCATATGATTACGACACATATAAACTTGGACAGGATTTTACCATATGATAACTTCAAAGATAATATTTTTTAATGACTTTCTTTGAAAACCCTTTCAAATAACGTATTAATCATATCTGAAATTGTTACATTAATTAAATCCAACATACCAGGTTCCACAACTAAAACCATAAAGGATCGTATTAGAGAATGGATTCTATACAATGACAAGGTAAGGGACTGCCTTTCAACAGTACATCTCTAGAGGGATGCACCTGAGGCTTCAACTCTACAAACACAGAATCGGCCTACATCTATCATAGATGGTACCGAATATGCCATCATCCCGGTCATTCCCGACCTATCCTTGGAAATATCATACACAATAAACCCGAAATATGGAGGGTAATCTGGAAAGTGATGACTATATCGTAATGGGAGTGACCCACTTAGCCCAGCCACGTCTACCATGTTTTTATCATTCCCGATGTGCGAGGCTTAGGTAATGTTCTACCTTTTACGGAACAAGTCCTACATCGAATGCCACATTGCCATTTCCAACAACACATTGATTGATTTCCATAAAAGTACAACCTCTGAGCCTATACGACTCACGAAAGGGTGTTAAGTATAAGAGGGGTTTCCTCCTACACCACCAACAGATGTACATTTGTAAAAATCAATGTACATGGTCTTAAAAATGTAATGTCAAACATTCGTCCATACAAGTTTTCCAGGAACATGATAAACCGAAGGCACTTCTTCCACTACATCTTGTTTGGAAATCACCCCTAGGATTAGTAGCGAGTGGTCCGTGCGATTTCAAATTGAATGGCCCACTAGCACCATATATATGATAAGGGAATTACCCCATAAGTTAGTGGCAAGCAACCCTACATTAAAAAGGTCTCCGTCATCAGAATCATTGTCCTCAACATATTTTCACTTTTAAACGTATATTTATTCGAAGCAGTTATTGGATAGGAATCATCCAAATCCAATCCCAGTTTCTCTGAACCAATTATCAATTGAAGTTGTCGAGTATATAGGTGATTATTATTCAAGTAATCAATATCTTTTATCCAAGTAGAATATCTCTACAGAGATATGCATCTTTTAAATCATATTCTACTTCAGTATACACGGGATAATTAAACCTCTCTCATTAAATCCTTTGGTTACCTTTGGTTAATTAAACCCCTTTTAAACTTTGGAAATACCAAAACATTTCATCTTTAATTAGTATAATTCAAATCTTAATGAAGATTTCGCATTCCCATAACATATCTCTAATGGGTCAAAAATAATGTTATTAAAGACATAGTTTACTGTAAACCAAAACCAGTTAATACTGAATAAAAGGGATCCTTAAATTTTTGACTGATTATACCTAATACTAGTTTCTGTATTTAACCCATACTATTCGTTGAATAATGGTGATATTACCATTCAAATTCATAAGGATAATACAAGTTCCCTCCTTGAAATTTAATATGGAGTTTAAACGGAATGTTTTTTTTAATAATCAAAATCCTATTTTGAATCTTGTTTAACTTTTGAAAAGCTCCAAATCTCTTTTTATCTTAGGAAGATGTGGTCCGAGTAAATCAAATTTACTATCCCCTCCATCGGGTCATTATAGATAGCAAGAGTGGAATCCAAACAATGGTTGTTCAAGCTTAGGTCTAGAGACTACATATCTATCATCAATAAGCTAGTAAAGTTATTTGATCAACTCTAAACTCTTTTATATGATCTTTAAGTGTTGATTTTCATTTACTTAACACAATTTCAAATATTGTTTAGAACAATGTTTCTTAAACTGTTTATCAAAAATCCTTTAAATAATTATAAAACTTCCAAATCATCTTCAAATTTCTTAATTATTCATCTAGAAAGATTACTAAAATGATTTGGGAAGAAAATCCTAAGTTTTAATCTTAACTTCAAAAGTTGTCAAAAACTGCTGCAAAAAGTGCTGCGAATAGTGTTTTAAAGGCTTCTTTGATTAAAACATTACCTTCGTTCCACATATGTCCATTTTCATAACTCAAAATCCCTTCTAAAACATTTCAAAATATTTATGGAATTTATTTCATATTTTTAAAGATTTAAAAGTATCAATTTTAAAGCATTTGCCACTTTGGTTCCCAAAACTACCAAACCGTGACATTTTAAAAACTTGATTTGGATATAAGTCAAATTCTATTCGATGAAAACTTGATTTTTATTCTTTTTTTGAGAACTATAGTTATAAGAGTTCTAAAAATTCTTATTTGGAATAATTCCAAGCTATGATCCATTCTATACATTGCTTTAACCTTTACGGCGCGAACTCGCGAACCGCCGTTTCTGAGTCCAATTTCATATCTTATCCAAAAAAAATTCTAACTAAATTGATACCTTCAATAGCCACGAGAAACCCCATTTTGGAGCCTAAAGAAAAACAGTCCCAAAATCCTAAAACGAGCTCGACCATGCTTCTTTTATCACTGGACCTTCTTCAACCACCGCCTTGATTGGAGCTGCTTCCTGGCACCCTCTGTTGATTCCCTAACTGCCCACATTGCTAAAAAAATAACTAAATTACTTCAAAGCAATGCAAATTATAGTCATGTGTGAGGACAAGGGACGATAGCTTGTTTAAAATTTGTTTTGAAAATAAAGTTTTGTGGATACTACACTACACAATATCAAGTTCACGTACGAGCCACGAATGATAGATATAAAAATACATCATGCAAAAAAATATGACACGGTCCTACAACAACAATAAAATACACCGGTTAACATATTCTATAAAGTTTTAAAAATACCAACGTTTGCTACAAGATGACTCAAATGAAAATGTAATTATTTTTCAAATTAAAAATTATGGAAAAATCCTTAAAACTAATTTAAAAATAGGCTACTAAAAGGTCGTGCAGTAATTTGAAACATAGACTTTATTATATTTAAACTCAAATTCGAACATTTAAATAAATTAAATATTCAAAATCAAAGATTTAAAAATTATGTTCGTTACATTCTCAGCAAAGATAAATAATGGATTGGTGAAAATGTTTCTGTAAAGATAAATAATGGATTGGTGAAGAAGTAAATAACGGATAATGATATTAGAAAATCCTTGGAGCTAAAGAAATACAAATGATTCCTTATGCATTTGCGTTGTGGAGACTAATGCATGATAAGGCATAAACGCATTGATATTGCATGTATTATTTGTCAAATTTCTTACTAACATTGAAAGTAGATCAATGGTTAGTACCCAAAATGATTATGAGATATCTATAAGGAACAAAAAGATTATATGCTCATAGATAAAAAATTGGATTGGTTGCAGATCATAAAGCATTACAATCTGAATATTTTGGATGTCAAGAGTATAAAGATCCACTTCAGGTAACAATAACTTTTTTAGGTGGAGATATATAAGAAAAATTGTCATGGAGACACTTATAGCCTTCTATACTATGAAACTAACGTTTAATTTCTATTATTAGGTATCCAACGATCAAAAAAATTATAAAATTTAGTAACAAAGTTGTGCAATATTGAAAAAGAAATTGAAAGACCATTGAAGTAATATTGTGACAATAAACAACAAATTATTTTCCAATAAAGGAAGAGTGCAAAATAGATTATAATTTATAGAGCATAATGTAATAAACTTAATTATGGCGGATCCGCATACAAAAGAATTATCACCCAAGGTCTTTCATGAACATGTGGCTCGTTTGGTATAACTTTTATTCAAGGATATTTTGGTTCATAGAGAGTTTATATTTTGTATAGTCATATGGCACATTGCACCCTACTTTGGTTACAAATGTATTAAATATTTTTTTGATCAGAAATAAAGTAATAAAGTTTTTGTTGCATTTCATGAAGTTCAACTATTTAAATTTTTTTCAATTTCACTAAAATAGGACCAGTTGGAAATAAATATGGATAGATCGCATCTCATGTAATATCCATACTAATCCATGATTGATATATGTAGTTTGATTGTGTTGGTGCATGTGACCATTGATAAGTTTAGTTACACTAGAAGCAACGAAAGCCACTTTGATCCATTGTCAGCATAGTTAATGGACGAGATTATTTTGAAAAAGCCTTATCTTATAAATAGAAAATTTTGATGCTCATAAAGTTAAACACATTTGTAAGGTTATTACATATATGGCCTAGAGGAAGATTGTTGGAAACTTTCAACTTGTAAGCCACATATGTAAAATATGTTGTGCTATTATCGTGTAAATCTAATTAAAGTGATCAAAATTTTGAATTAAAGCTAAAAAGCTAAAGGTTATAATTTTCATGGTATTAATGTGTAGATACCAAGACAATTACAATTTGTAGAAGGGCCAAATTAGAAAATGCCAACGTTATAAATAAGGGGTTATGGTTCTCAAATTAGACAAGCTCTAGTTATTCTCCTAATCTCTTCGATGGAAATAATTCAGATCTACGGTTTGTATCGATTTTGAAGATCAAAACTAGTTTCATTTCTCTTTCAATTAGCAACTATGGATATAGGTACGGCTTCCACTAATTTTATTTACCTTCCTCTAGTTTTTTCTTACTTAAATAAGTATGGCTCACATATTCAGATCTAAGGTTTCATGATAAATCACTCTTAAAGTATATTGAAATCATAAAAAAAGAAACTCAAAGGTGTTGCAAATGGCGTTATGCTTCTGTTTGTTTCACTTTTAAAGAAATTCGCAAATATTTATAAGTGTATTAGCATAGTCGCCTCTCACATTGGTAGAAATATAGGCTAAAAGTATATACAAATAAAAATTCCTTTGTTCAAATTCCTTTTTTTCAAACATATTCAATGCGCTATCGGTTCAAACAATATTATAGAAGCAAGTATATCAAAATTTCATTAAGATATTAAAATTTATAAACCGTGTTTTTCTATTTACAAGGACGTAACAAGAATTGAAAAAAATTCAAGGTGTAGTTAATTAAAGCAAATCGAAAATGAATTAGGGTTTTTCAAGATACGTGAATATTGAACACCGTTAGACCGATTTTGCAGCAGTTGGAGAATTAACTGGAGGAGTGGTTAGGGTTACAAGGAGGAGTGGATTTTTTAAATTACCGTTTATTTTCTTTTTTTTTTGGATTTTCCCTTTTGGGGTTACGTTACGATGAAGGGTGGGTTAAGCGGGTCGAGTATTACTACAACATGCAAAGAAATGAATGTTAATACGTTAATGAATGAGTTTGGGAACTTATTAACTTGAGCTAACCAAATCAAGGGTCATAAATAAGTTAAAAATAATTCACTTTGACCTTGTTGACCAAATTTTTGCTTTGTAGTATAAGATAGGAAAATGTGCATTATTTAACACATCAAACAATATAGTAATAAATTATTAAATATAAAAATAAATTATTGATTATAGATAACAATCAGCAATAAATTATTTATTAAATAATCAAGACGTATAAGTTATAAATGACTAACCCTTCTAAGTTTTCATTTATAAATTAATAATTATACATTACTATTTATTAAAATATTTAAGTATTCAATATTTGTTATTAATTATAAATTATAAATTATTACAATATCTTAAGCGATACTAAACATATTTGAAAATTTTAAAGCAAATCTATAGTAAGGTAGAACAAATTTTAAAATGGATGTAGTAAATTAATATATACTGCTAAAAAACCAAAGTTTACAGCTGTTTAAATTTGTCGTTAAAAGGTGATACAAATAAAAGTTGTAAAAACTTTAAATTTTACAACCTTTTTCTGTAAAACATTGTAAAAGGTCCTATTTTACAAGGGTTTACTCAAAAACGTTGTAAAACATAAAGTTTTTGCAATGTATTTGTCAAAATGTCGTAAAAATTGACTTAGCGCAACGTTTTACTAATAAATGTCGTAAATAAAACATTGTAGAGAGGCGATTTTGTTGTAATGATTTCAATATTGATTTTGGAACTTTCAAAAATTAAGCCCTATCATTGTCGTTATGGGCTTCATTATGTACTACTAGTATGAAATCCGTGCCATTGGCACAGGTTTAAGTTCTGTTTCCCATATAGCATTATAGCACGCCGTTATGCTTTGCAAGAATGCAAAGTTTAATCGATAGAAAATTGTTTCCATATTAAAATAGAAGAAATATAATATTATATGAGATTGGTCTTTGTAAAATATAATAAGTGTGTACATAATTTAATTTCTCGTTCATTTATCTAAATGTAAAATGCATGCATGCATGCATAAAAATAATTGGATGCATATAATATTTAGTTTAACATGACAAAGCTTTTATATTTTCGTCTGATGGCGTGGCACATGGAAAATTGGCACCTAGATCTGTTAATATACTCAGGTTCGAGCTCTACCTTGCACATACTTCTGCAAAAAATGGTACTCGAGAGGTTATAGATGTCATGAGTTGAAGCGGACAGACACAACTTAATTCTCCATCGGAGTTACCGGTACGACGGGTTCTCTTGAACACAGTAAAAAAAAAGTTTTTTTAGTTTCCTAGGCACCAATTATTATTTTTAGTTAATATGAAATGGATTTTTTAATCTACAAAAAATCATAAATTAATAAAAAAAATTCAAGTCGAATACATTAAATCTAATATGGAATTTGATGCAGAAATTACCTGGTTAGAAAATTAGCAATGCTCATATAGGGATGATTGTCATACTTTGTACCTGTCCAATATTCACCTCCTCATTTTGCAGATAAGAGATTAAAATGTAGTTAAATATACGTAGAACAAAATAAAATTTCATTATACTATCAAAATGTTTATTGACTTAATCCTATAGTTGATTTTTCTTCTTATGAAATCATGAGATTCAGATTTAAAGGTAGCCTGGCAGTAACATTTATTTTATTCATGTTTACTATCCTTATATGTTATTTATCATCATGTTCCATTGAAACTTAATTTGACTATAGGTTTTTCCATAAAAGCAAACAACAATATAATAGTACCCAGGCATCAATTTTATATTTTCAAAGTCCAACAAAATGCAGTTTGCACACATCATTATAAAGAAAATACCAATATAATATTACATAGAGATCGAATTTGATATGTTCAAACAAAAAGTGCAACAAAATACGGTTTGCATACATTATTATAGTATCATGTGAAAGAAAATATATATCTAATACATGCCACCAAAACCAAGCCATCTTAATTACATGTAATCAAATTCCATTATGAAACTTTCAACATTTTGGATACTTTCAGAATAGTATTCATACAATTATATATTCTCAACAGATCCATATAAAACACTTAGATTTAGAAACAGACTTGATGCCTTTACAAACAGTATTATAAATTGGTTGTAGACTGAAGCATGCATATAATATCCTTTTACGTAGGTGGTATATAATTAAACATCGCATACAAAATCTTTTTTGAAAGCCTTATTACTGGTGTCATATGCAATGCCTAGAAACTTACCAAATTTGATTATTAAGTGAGGTGATTTATTAAACACGTTCTAATTGTTTCAATTTTTCCCACATCGTCAAAATACATTAATCGTTGTTGTATAAAAGCTAAAGGGTGAAGGATGAAATAAGAAGTTGTTCTAATAATATTTAATTGAGTTGAGATGATGCCGTGAAGTTTAATAATACAACTCATGAACAAATATCACGCAAATTAAGAAACAATAATTTTAACTACTATGGAGATATAAAGGGTTTTTATTCATGGGATTCTCATTATTAATAGTAGAGATGTAGCGGACTTTATTTAATTATGGTTCTCATTTGTTTTTGAGTTAAATATATATTGCTAATAGGGTAAATGTAATATTTGATGACTGGACTTGTTTTTGATAGAACTTGGTTACGGTTGCAAACAAAGGTGCGGAGTAGTATAATTTTGTTTAACAACAATGTTGTGTATATGTGTGTGTATACACACACGCATGCGCTCGCCCGTACGCACACATATATTAGAAAGGAAGGACGTGAATATTGGTTATATATGTATATGTGTGTACACACACATAACCAAAAGGAGGGAAGGACGTGAATATTGGTTATGTGTGTGTATCAAAAAGTGGGAAGGACGTGAATATTGGTTATATATGTGTATCTCAATGAACATCCAGCGAAAAGTTTGAACTTTTTTCCCGAACCATTTATGTTTCAATCCAGCCTCATTTAAGCCTAACAACAGATACTTTCATAAAAATAATGTCATATCCACGTCTGCATTTGAAAATATTTTTAAATATTGAATATCTGCATTAATGAATACCGTAGGATATCAGATAATTATACATCATATTCATTAACACTCGATAAATCAAGAAAAGTAAATCAAAAAATTGGATTTGACATAGTCTTCAATTGATTACAATAGTTTGAAAAATAAACAAATATTAGGATAACGAATGGTTTTGAATAGTTAATACGAATTAAATCCACTTAATATAAACTACTAACTTAATAAAACAATACATATATATCTTTTATTGTACTCAAAATGAATAATATAACCCACAATTTTGATGAAAACCGATGGATAATTTTTGAATTACGGATACATTCATATTCATATCAATATCTCTTTGATGGATATGTCTTTTGGATACGGATGTAGATGGATTTTTGACTCTTCGGATATTTGATAGAAAGGCCTTGCCCCACTCTTGCAACAAACCACAAACAAAATAAAAAACCACATAACCCTTAAGTCCTCCTTTTTAGAGGTCTTTTTTTGTTATTCTTTCTGTTTTATGCTTTTTTTAAGGTTCATTTCCACGTTTATTTGTGTTGATTGTATTTCAAAGGACTACCAACGGGTGCTGCGTTAAAAAGCAACAATACCATCTAGTACATTTCGAATTTATGTGACAAACAGTTTGGCTTATGACATCCCCAAACATCTACTTCGTCGTAGTCTTGGAAGTTACCATGTTCCAATTGTAAATTCTAGCTTTCACATAAATCGCAAGGTTGGCAGCACCGCACCACTTGTTAAATTTTTGTGAGTTTTAACAGCTTCAGTTGTTCATTAGTTTCGGTTTACTTAAATATTTTATTTTTCAAAAAAAAAAATTAATAGAACTACAAATCATTTAGGTCATTGATAAGTTTAGTTACACTAGAAGCAACGAAAGCCACTTTGATCCTTTGTAAGCATAGTTAATGGACGAGATTATTTTGAAAAAGCCTTATGTTATAAATAGAAAATTTTGATGCTCGTAAAGTTAAACACATTTGTAAGGTATTACATATATGGCCTAGAGGAAGATTGTTGGAAACTGTCAACTTGTGAGCCACATATGTAAAATATGTTGTGCTATTATGGTGTAAATCTAATTAAAGTGATCAAAATTTTGAATTAAAGCTAAAAAGCTAAAGGTTATAATTGTCATGGTATTAGTGTGTAGATACCAAGACAATTACAATTTGTAGAAGGGCCAAATTAGAAAATGCCAACGTTATAAATAAGGGGTTATGGTTCTCAAATTAGACAAGCTCTAGTTATTCTCCTAATCTCATCGATGGAAATAATTCAGATCTACGGTTTGTATCGATTTTGAAGATCAAAACTAATTTCATTTCTCTTTCAATTAGCAACTATGGATTTAGGTGCTTCCACTAATTTTATTTACCTTCCTCTAGTTTTTTCTTACTCAAATAAGTATGGCTCACATATTAAGATCTAAGGTTTCATGATAAATCACTCTTAAAGTATATTGAAATCATTAAAAAAAAGAAACTCAAAGGTGTTGCAAACGGCGTTATGCTTCTGTATGTTTCACTTTTAAATAAATTCGCAAATATTTATAAGTGTATTAGCATAGTCGCCTTGGTAGAAATATAGGCTAAAAGTATATACAAATAAAAATTCCTTTGTTCAAATTCCTTTTTTTCAAACATATTGAATGCGCTATCGTTTCAAACAATATTATAGAAGCAAGTATATCAAAATTTCATTAAGATATTAAAATTTATAAACCGTGTTTTTCTATTTACAAGGACGAAACAAGAATGGAAAAAAATTCAAGGTGTAGTTAATTAAAGAAAATCGAAAATGAATTAGGGTTTTTCAAGATACGTGAATATTGAATACCGGCAGACCGATTTTGCAGCAGTTGGAGAATTAACTGGAGGAGTGGTTAGGGTTAGAAGGAGGAGTGGTTTTTTAAATTACCATTTACTTTTATTTTTTTTGGATTTTCCCTTTTAGGGTTACGTTACGATGAAGGGTGGGTTAAGCGGGTCGAGTATTACTACAACATGCAAAGAAATGAATGTTAATACGTTAATTAATGAGTTTGGGAACTTATTAACTTGAGCTAACCAAATCAAGGGTCATAATTAAGTTAACTATGATTCACTTTGACCTTGTTGACCAAATTTTTGCTTTGTAGTATAAGATAGGAAAATGTGCATTATTTAACACATCAAACAATATAGTAATAAATTATTAAATATAAAAATAAATTATTGATTATAGATAACAATCAGCAATAAATTATTTATTAAATAATCATGACATATAAGTTATAAATGACTAACCCTTCTAAGTTTTCATTTATAAATTAATAATTATAAATTACTATTTATTAAAATATTTAATATTCAATATTTGTTATTAATTATAAATTATAAATTATTATAATATCTTAAGCGATACTAAACATATCTGAAAATTTTAAAGCAAATCTATAGTAAGGTAGAACAAATTTTAAAATGGATGTAGTAAATTAATATATACTGCTAAAAAACCGAAGTTTACAACTGTTTAAAATTGTCGTTAAAAGGTGATACAAATAAAAGTTGTAAAAACTTTAAATTTTACAACCTTTTTCTGTAAAACATTGTAAAAGGTCCTATTTTACAAGGGTTTACTCAAAAACGTTGTAAAACATAAAGTTTTTGCAATGTATTTGTCAAAATGTCGTAAAAAGTGATTTAGCGCAACGTTTTATTAATAAATGTCGTAAATAAAACATTGTAGAGAAGCGATTTTGTTGTAATGATTTCAGTATTGATTTTGGAACTTTCAAAAATTATGCCCTATCATTGTCGTTATGGGCTTCATTATGTACTACTAGTGTGAAACCCGTGCCGATGGCACTGGTTTAAGTTCTATTTCCCATATAGCATTATGTCACGTCGTTATGCTTTGCACGAATGCAAAGTTTAATCGATAGAAAATTGTTTCCATATTAAAATTGAACAAATATAATATTATATGAGATTGGTCTATGTAAAATATAATAAATGTGTACATAATTTAAATTCTCGTTCATTTATCTAAATGCAAAATGCATGTATGCATGCATGCATATACATAATTGGATGCATATAATATCTAGTTTAACATGACAAAGTTTTTATATTTGCGTCTGAAGGCGTGGCACATGGAAAATTGGCACCTAGATCTGTTAATATACTCAGGTTCGAGCTCTACCTTGCACATACTTCTTGCAAAAAATAGTACTCAAGAGGTTATAGATGTCATGAGTTGAAGCGGACAGACACAACTTAATTCTCCATCGGAGTTACCGGTGCGACAGGTTCTCTTGAACATAGTAAAAAAAGTTTTTATAGTTTCCTAGGAACCAATTATTATTTTTAGTTAACATGAAATGGATTTTTTAATCTATAACAAATCATAAATTAATAAAAAAAAATTCAAGTCGAATACATTTAATCTAATATGGAATTTGATGCAGAAATTACCTGGTTGGAAAATTAGCAATGCTCATATAGGGATGACTGTCATACTTTGTTCCTGTCCAATATTCACCTCCTCATTTTGTAGTTAAGATATTAAAATGTAGTTAAATATACGTAGAACAAAATAAAATTTCATTATACTATCAAAATGTTTATTGACTTAATCCTATAGTTGATTTTTCTTCTTATGAAATCATGAGATTCAGATTTAATGGTAACCTGGTAGTAACGTTTATTTTATTCATGTTTACTATCCTTATATGATATTTATCATCATGTTCCATTGAAACTTAATTTGACTATAGGTTTTTCCATAAAAGCAAACAACAATATGATAGTACACAGGCATCAATTTTATATTTTCAAAGTCCAACAAAATGCAGTTTGCATACATCATTATAAAGAAAATACCAATATAATATTACATAGAGATCGAATTTGATATGTTCAAACAAAAAGTACAACAAAATACGGTTTGCATACATTATTATAGTATCATGTGAAAGAAAATATATATCTAATACATGCCACCAAAACCAAGCCATCTTAATTACATGTAATCAAATACCATTATGAAACTTTCAACATTTTGGATACTTTCAGAATAGTATTCATACAATTATATATTCTCAACAGATCCATATGAAGAACTTGGATTTAGAAACAGACTTGATGCCTTTATAAACAGTATTATAAATTGGTTGTAGATTGAAGCATGCATATAATATCCTTTTACGTAGGTGGTATATAATTAAACATCGCATACAAAATCTTTTTTTAAAGCCTTATTACTGGTGTCATATGCAATGCCTAGAAACTTACCAAATTTGATGATTAAGTGAGGTGATTTATTAAACACGTTCTAATTGTTTCAATTTTTCCCACATCGTCAAAATACATTAATCGTTGTTGTATATAAGCGAAAGGGTGAAGGATGAAGAAAGAAGTTGTTCTAATAACATTTAATTGAGTTGAGATGATGCCGTGAAGTTTAATAATACAGCCCATGAACAAATATCATGCAAATTAAGAAACAATAATTTTAACTACTATGGAGATATAAAGGGATTTTATTCATGAGATTCTCATTATTAATAGTAGAGATGTAGCGGACTTTATTTAATTATGGTTCTCATTTGTTTTAGAGTTAAATATATATTGCTAATAGGGTAAATGTAATATTTGATGATTGGACTTGTTTTTGATAGAACTTTTTTACGGTTGCAAACAAAGGTGCGGAGTAGTATAATTTTGTTTAACAACAATGTTATGTATATGTGTGTGTATACACACATGCATGCGCTCGCCCGTACGCACACATATATCAAAAAGGAAGGACGTGAATATTGGTTATATATGTATATGTGTGTACACACACATAACCAAAAGGAGGGAAGGACGTGAATATTGGTTATGTGTGTGTATCAAAAAGTGGGAAGGACGCGAATATTGGTTATATATGTGTATCTCAATGAACATCCAGCGAAAAGTTTGAACTTTTTTCCCGAACCATTTATGTTTCAATCCAGCCTCATTTAAGCCTAACAACAGATACTTTCATAAAAATAATGTCATATCCACGTCTGCATTTGAAAACATTTTTAAATATCGAATATCTGCATTAATGAATACCGTAGGATATCAGATAATTATACATCATATTCATTAACAGTCGATAAATCAAGAAAAGTAAATCAAAAAATTGGATTTGACATAGTCTTTTTTCTGCCAATACAATTGACTATAATAGTTTGAAAAATAGACAAATATTAGGATAACGAATGGTTTTGAATTGCTAATACGAATTAATTCCACTTAATATAAACTACTAACTTAATAAAACAATAAATATATATCTTTTATTGTACTCAAAATGAATAATATAACCAACAATTTTGATGCAAACCGATGGATAATTTTTGAATTACGGATACATTCGTATTCATATCAATATCTGTTTGATGGATATGTCTTTTGGATACGGATGTAGATGGATTTTTGATTCTTCGGATATTTGATAGAAAGGCCTAGCCCCACTCTTGCAACAAACCACAAACAAAATAAAAAACCACATAACCCTTAAGTCCTCCTTCTTAAAGGTCTTTTTTTGTTATTCTTTCTGTTTTATGCTTTTTTTTAAGGTTCATTTCCAAGTTTATTCATGTTGATTGTATTTCAAAGGACTACCAACGGGTGCTGCATTAAAAAGCAACAATACCATCTTGTACATTTCGAATTTATGTGACAAACAGTTTGGCCTATGACATCCCCAAACATCTACTTCGTCGTAGTCTTGGAAGTTACCATGTTCCAATTGTAAATTCTAGTTTTCACATAAATCGCAAGGTCGGAAGCACCGCACCACTTGTTAAATTTTCATGAGTTTTAACAGCTTCAGCTGTTCATTAGTTTCGGTTTACTTAAATATTTTATTTTGAAAAAAAAATTAATAGAACTACAAATCATTTAGGCCATTGACAAGTTTAGTTACACTAGAAGCAACGAAAGCCACTTTGATCCTTTGTCAGCATAGTTAATGGTCGAGATTATTTTGAAAAAGCCTTATGTTATAAATAGAAAATTTTGATGCTCATAAAGTTAAACACATTTGTAAGGTTATTACATATATGGCCTAGAGGAAGATTGTTGGAAACTTTCAACTTGTGAGCCACATATGTAAAATATGTTGTGCTATTATGGTGTAAATCTAATTAAAGTGATCAAAATTTTGAATTAAAGCTAAAAAGCTAAAGGTTATAATTGTCATGGTATTAATGTGTAGATACCAAGACAAATACAATTTGTAGAAGGGCCAAATTAGAAAATGCCAACGTTATAAATAAGGGGTTATGGTTCTCAAATTAGATAAGCTCCGGTTATTCTCCTAATCTCTTTGATGGAAATAATTCAGATCTACGGTTTGTATCGATTTTGAAGATCAAAACTAATTTCATTTCTCTTTCAATTAGCAACTATGGATTTAGGTACGGCTTCCACTAATTTTATTTACCTTCCTCTAGTTTTTTCTTACTCAAATAAGTATGGCTCACATATTCAGATCTAAGGTTTCATGATAAATCACTCTTAAAGTATATTGAAATCATTACAAAAAAGAAACTCAAAGGTGTTGCAAACGGCGTTATGCATCTGTATGTTTCACTTTTAAAGAAATTCGCAAATATTTATAAGTGTATTAGCATAGTCGCCTCTCATATTGGTAGAAATATAGGCTAAAAGTGTATACAAATAAAAATTCCTTTGTTCAAATTCCTTTTTTTCAAACATATTCAATGCGCTATCGGTTCAAACAATATTATAGAAGCAAGTATATCAAAATTTCATTAAGATATTAAAATTTATAAACCGTGTTTTTCTATTTACAAGGACGAAACAAGAATTGAAAAAAATTCAAGGTGTAGTTAATTAAAGCAAATCGAAAATGAATTAGGATTTTTCAAGATATGTGAATAATGAACACCGTTAGACCGATTTTGCAGCAGTTGGAGAATTAACTGGAGGAGTGGTTAGGGTTAGAAGGAGGAGAGGATTTTTTAAATTACCGTTTATTTTCTTTCTTTCTTTTGGATTTTCCCTTTTGGGGTTACGTTACGATGAAGGGTGGGTTAAGCGGGTCGAGTATTACTACAACATGCAAAGAAATGAATGTTAATACGTTAATTAATGAGTTTGGGAACTTATTAACTTGAGCTAACCAAATCAAGGGTCATAAATAAGTTAACAATAATTCACTTTGACCTTGTTGACCAAATTTTTGCTTTGTAGTATAAGATAGGAAAATGTGCATTATTTAGTACATCAAACAATATAGTAATAAATTATTAAATATAAAAATAAATTATTGATTATAGATAACAATCAGCAATAAATTATTTATTAAATAATCATGACGTATAAGTTATAAATGACTAACCCTTCTAAGTTTTCATTTATAAATTAATAATTATAAATTACTATATATTAAAATATTTAAGTATTCAATATTTGTTATTAATTATAAATTATAACTTATTATATAATATCTTAAGCGATACTAAACATATCTGAAAATTTTAAAGAAAATCTATAGTAAGGTAAAACAAATTTTAAAATGGATGTAGTAAATTAATATATACTACTAAAAAACCGAAGTTTACAGCTGTTTAAAATTGTCGTTAAAAGGTGATACAAATAAAAGTTGTAAAAACTTTAAATTTTACAACCTTTTTCTGTAAAACATTGTAAAAGGTCCTATTTTACAAGGGTTTACTCAAAAACGTTGTAGAACATAAAGTTTTTGCAATGTATTTGTCAAAATGTCGTAAAAAGTGATTTAGCGCAACGTTTTATTAATAAATGTCGTAAATAAAACATTGTAGAGAAGCGATTTTGTTGTAATGATTTCAGTATTGATTTTGGAACTTTCAAAAATTATGCCCTATCATTGTCGTTATGGGCTACATTATGTACTACTAGTATGAAACCCGTGCCGATGGCACTGGTTTAAGTTCTGTTTCCCATATAGCATTATAGCACGCCGTTATGCTTTGCACGAATGCAAAGTTTAATTGATAGAAAATTGTTTCCATATTAGAATAAAACAAATATAATATTATATGAGATTGGTCTTTGTAAAATATAATAAATGTGTACGTAATTTAAATTCTCGTTCATTTATCTAAATGCAAAATGCATGCATGCATGCATATACATAATTGGATGCATATAATATTTAGTTTAACATGACAAAGTTTTTATATTTTCGTCCGAAGGCGTGGCACATGGAAAATTGGCACCTAGTTCTCTTAATATACTCTGTTCGAGCTCTACTGTGACGCCGAACCTCTATACCCACGCTAGCCAAGGACACTATGGGGTAATGCCGTCAACTAGCACGGAGGATAAGGCTGTTGAGGAGCGACCATCCGTGCAATTGCTTTGTGCGAGCACCGCTATGTCGGATAGTATAACATGCATTTGATTTTGAGAGGAAATCCGACACACCGATACAAACTCAAAGCTACTACACAGTGGCTATAATAATCTTCGAAAACAAATATAGAAACAAGCATAACACAAATCAGTCATAGATAATTCATATCACAAAGGCAGAAATAGATATGAATATAACACATGAAAGTGTTCATCAGAGTAGTGGTCAAACAAGATCCACAGTAACACAAAAGAATAAATACAAGTACAAGACAAAAGAATATGTATACATCAAAGAGTCTGCATCTTAAATGTATACAACAAAAACTACCAAACTAAAGTAGTAAGCCAAAATCAGATGATAGTTTCAAATAGGAAGTCAAGAGGAAGCACCTGTAGAATCTCAGTCTGACCCGAGTATTATTTGATAAGAAAATAATAAACGGACCAGTCTAGCTATAATTATCAGATAAAAATGAGATATAAGAAGAGATATAATAGAAGGACGTATGATAACCAAAGATGTCATACTACGATAAGTATACATTAGAAAATCCACAAAAGTCATACGATATCTCAAGAATCTCATAGCATCAAAAGAATGTCATTTTCTTTATTTAATTCATCAAGCCATAATAAATGACATACATATCGATGCCAATTGAAAAAGGTGGTGAAACATAAATTCCAGAGATCATCAAATAGAAATCCAGAAATCACAAGAAAAAGGATGGCCAAGAGATTGATGTAGTGCAAACGGTACATCCAATGAATCTAAAAGCAAAGACATTGATGTAGTACAAACGGTACATCCAATGAATCTAAAAGAAGAGACATTGATGTAGTACAAATGGTACATCCAATGAATCTAAAAGCAGAGACATTGATGTAGTACAAACGGTACATCCAATGAATCTAAAAGTAGAGACATTAATGTAGTACAAACGGTACATCCAATGAATCTAAAAGCGAAGACATTGATGTAGTACAAACGGTACATCCAATGAATCAAAAAACTGAGGCATCGATGTAGTACAAACGGTACATCCAATGAATCAAAAAGCAAAGACATTGTTGTAGTACAAACGGTACATCCAATGAATCAAAAAGCCGAGACATCGATGTAGTACAAACGGTGCGTCCAATGAATCAAAAAGTAAAGACATTGATGTAGTACAAACGGTACATCCAATGAATCAAACAGCCGAGACATCGATGTAGTACAAACGGTACATCCAATGAATCGAAACACAAAACAATTTGGAACATCGACTAGTACACACAGTACGTCCAATGAATCGAAACATATTAAAAGTACATGGGTTGCCAGCCCATGAAGAAATGAGACGAAGCTCAATAAAATGATGTACAGTCCTCCACGTGGACAAAGAGACATCGCACATTGCTAGTCTAAACTATAAAATGATCATCATCGATCATCAAGAAGTGTCAATTACAATAAGCCAGTAAATATATGAGTTTAGCATCATGTCCCATACCCACTAGCTTAACTTAAATATTTGCGAACAAATTGTAGATCTTCACTAGAAAATTGTCACGAGAGGTTCAATCGAACAAGTCCAAGAATTAACCAACGATGCAAACGCAAGCGTTTCACACCACTTGTTTTACTAAGCCGTTTAATTCAATTTCTCATACGAGTGAGGTAAAGGTTTGTATATACTAATAGATTGGAAATCGGTTTGAGAAAACGAGCTTTGTAATAAAATAGTGTTGAAATCATTTGAAGAAAGAGTTTTGATACTTACTAGTAGTATAGAAAACCTTTATATTTTAAAGTGACAAATCATAGAAGTGATTATAGAAACAATCGATCATAAAAATTCACATTCGAAGACGTGAACAAAATCCAAAGAAATCGATACCGAATCCATCAAAATGGATATTCCCAAAAATCACGATGAAAATGTCATCAAAGTCCATAATAAATGATAACAACAAAATGGGAATCAATACAAATCGATTAAAGTTGGAAATATACTTAAAAATAGCCAAAATAGGTAAATTAAACAGTTCCAGACGTCTAGTAGGTGTTCCCAGACGTCTGACCCTAGTATCTGGAAGTATATGTGTTTTCTCCCTTCTATTTTTAATTCCTGGGTCATTTCAAACGTCTGAAATTTACAACCAAACGTCTAAATTTGATTTCAGACATCTGGATTTTGTTTCAGACATCTGGTTTTGGTCTTTGCCTTTTCCAGACCCTTTCCAGACATCTGGATTATTCAACCAGACGTCTGGATTTGGTTTCAGACGTCTGAAATTAATTTCAGACGTCTGAAATCTTCTACTAGGCAAAAAAACAACCTAGACCAAAAATGACAAATCCAAACCGAAATGCGATCGAACGAGCGATGGATGTTAAGGATTTATGCCAATCGACAACCCAGCACTATAGGCTCTTCGATGCATCACCAAAAACATTTTCAAACATCAAAGATTGGATTTTTAAAGATTTAACTACAAAACACCAAAAATTGAAATATTCACCAGATCAATCCAAAACAAAAGCAAATGAACATAAATAAGTGTTAGGAATTCATACCTAACAACAAAGATAGATATAGACATAGATGTGAGATAAAAATCTCACCTTTGAACCCAAATCAATGAAGGAGAAGCTTTAAGACAAGGGAAGATCAACCACACTTCAATCTCAACACTAGAAGCTTGAATCTAAGCTCAAAAGAAGAACATTCCCTAAGTTAGGTTTAGGAAATTTCTGAAATCAAAGAGAGAATGAGTTGGAGAAGATGAAGAGAAGGCTTACCATGGGTTCTCTTGAATTTGGAGCTAGAAATTGATTTGCAAATGGAAACTAGGGTTTTAGATTTCTATTTCCCATTCTCTTCGACCATTAATCTCCTTAGAACTGAAAGTAGAGGAAGAGGGAGTGAATGAAGAGGGGGTTTCAGTTTGGGGTATTAAGTTAGAACATTGGGCTGAACCCAACCTAAACCCAAAGCCCTAAGTGAAAAGTAGCAAAATTCTACTATCTCCAAACATATCGAAGTTTATACTCAAAAAGGTCGCAAACGTCATTTTGAATCAATGGGGGTGGTCTCGAGTCCCAATTCGACTGTTTGCAAAAAGTAGTTTTTCGGACCAAAATCCAACGAACAATAAAATATTTAAATATAAAATCGATAAATATGCGGGTTGTTACAGACTCCCCTCCTTAAAGAAATTGCGTCCTCGCAATACTTAATAAGAAAATAAAGAGTAACAACCATAAAAGCATATCAACACAAAAGAAAATTGAAATAAGAAGTTCACCATAAAGAGCACGAAAGAGTTAGCACGAACGGGATCGATCGATGAATTCTCTAGATTCCCAAGAGTAATCTCTAGGATTTGAGAACCATTGAACTCTCACAAGAAGAACATCTTTATTCCGAAGGCGCTCAACCTCCGAAGCAATGATGCGAATGGGATGTTGCTCATAAATCAAATTAGGTGAAACTTCAATTTCCTCAATAACACCGGGCTCAAGAATAAAAATCGGAATCCCTAAGGCATTTCCGTAGTAGAAAGATGTGAGAAAACGTCAAGAATAGCAGAAAATTAAGCTGGTGCAACGACGTAGTATAATAACAGTACGCCCAATGAACCAAAGCCCGAATAATTTCGGAACACCGACGTAGTACAAAAATGGTACGTCCAATGAACTGATAAACCGGAACAACGATGTAGTAAAATAATGGTACATCCATTGATCCAGATAAGACGGAACATCGATGTAGTATAATAACAGTAAATCCGATGAACCGAACACCATAAAAGAACATCGGACGCTAGTCCATAAAAAAAAAGAGATAAAGCTCAATAAAACGAAGTATATCAAAACGTTCAATGAACTTGATAAAAAGATAATTCCATTCAAACAACACCAAAGAATCAACCACTTGTTGCTTACGACTAAACGCATTGGCAACACGATTTCCCTTTCGGGAATAAAAGAATATCAAGATCATAAGAGGAACTCGAGTCAACATGAAGTTCCTTATGAGAAAATAAATATTCCAAAGATTTATGATCGAGGTAGAGAACAAATTTCTCATCCAAATATGATGATGCCAAATTCCAAAAGTAAAAACAATAGCCGCGAGCACTAGATCATGAGTGACATATCTAGTCTCGATAAGCTATAATGATTTAGAAGCACAAGTGATAGCACGTTCTCCTTTGCATACGACTAGTATCGGTACAAATAGCAAAGTCTTGGTTCCCCTTCAGGAATCACAAGAATAAGAGTATCGAAAGGAAGAGTTCTTTTAAATAATCCTCTTTCCCAAAATGTTTAAACTTTCAAAATTACATTTTTATTTTATGTAATAATCTTTCTACAAAAATTTACATTTTTATAAGTCAATATATCGTGTCTGACTGTCTCATCAAAGCGTTTAGGAGATTCTTATCGATAACGTTGATCAAGCGCATCGACCAGAATTCTTAAAACACTAAATGGGCAATACAATCACAAAATCATATTCTATATGATAAGTAAGTTTCTCAAAAACTTCTAAGAATATTCTTTGTTCGTTTTAAGAACAAAAATCCAGTTATACTTCTAAATAAATCTTATGAAAAAGATTTTGCAAAATTTTAAATTGCTATTTTCATCCAAAATCAATAAATGCAAAAAAATGGAATCATGGAGATATTCGATAGAATGCTCGATACCTAAAATGGATGAAATAAGCTGGACAACTGAATGACATAATAATTCATTCATAGGAATCATAACAAGTGCGGAATGTGGTAAGTGGAATGCTAACTTCCGCAACTCGTAGCAAATGAAAACCGGTGGTAAGGTCAAACTGAAAAGACCTTAGCACCACACAAAAGATTACTTAGGTGATAATCCTAAGACAAGCTCAAAAATACCGAAAAATTTCTCAAACTACATGAATGAGAGAAATAACACTTTCCTTATAAGTGGGCTTAAGGAATAAAATGATGCCATCAAGTTGGAATCAAAATCATAAAGGAAAAATAGAAATCTGCTTAACAGATTGAAAATGTCAAAGATGAATAGTCCACACGGGACAAAGGATATGGCCTCATAATAATTAAGCCAATCCTTACAAAATAAATTCCAAAGCCTAAGTAAAAATCGGCTCGGACAGAAAAATCACATAAAATAATTTCGACATCAATAAATACAAATTGAGTGTTGCGGATCTACCATCCGGATTCACAATCCTCAAAGAAGTCATCAAGCCCATAAATGTTTAAAGAAGAAGAATCACAAGTTCTTTTGATATAAAAATAATGAGATGAAACCCGTATCAACAAGAACTCAAATAAGAAGATCACGAAATAAAACAATGCCATCAAGGATTGAGTGAAAAATACCTTGACCAAGAGAAGAGTTGTTAGGGGCTTGCATCTTTCCCTCTCTCTTGTTAGGAAGCCTAGGACACGAAGATAAAAGATGACCCGAACCTTTGCAATAACGACAAAAGAGGGGTTTCGGACACTCCCTTGCATAATGGTCCGTGGAACCACAATTGTAGCATTGACCACGACTAGAGATAGGAGTCTTTGCTACCGGAATATGTTGCTTCCCTTTCTTATTAGAATTGGGGCCTTTGAATTTGATAGGCCTCTTCAAGTTATTGTCGAAGTTCTGTTGGGCACGCATAACTTCAACATCACCTTCATTATTGGCCTCTTCAAGACGAAGAGCGATATCAATAAGCTGATCAAATGAAACCTCAAGTTTCAGAAATAATGACTTCTTAAGATTCTTATTCAAGCCATAGACAAATCTCTGATTTTTCTTCAATGGGGTATTAATGTATTCAACCACGTATTTGGAAAGAGATTCGAAAGATGCGACATAGTCTGTCACAGAAGATTTACCTTGAACAAGGTCAATAAAACGCCGGGCCAAAGTTACTTTTTCGGCCTCCGGCACAAATCTCAATTCGAACCTTTCCCGGAATTGCTCCTAAGTGAGATCCGCTTCAATGATTTCAGAAATTAAAAGCTCATACCAATCTAATGCTCTTTTTTGGAGCATGCTAGAAGACACTTGGACTCGATGTAGATCAATAAGGTTCATGCGAGAAAAGATGCGATCGCATGATTTGAGCCAAGCTTGAATTTCTATAACACTCTCGGATCCCCTGAATGGGCTTCCACCCAAATCGGTATAGTCTCTGCACAAGTATGCAAAACCGGATCTAGGATGAGTAGGCTCTGGAATGGGACCGACATCTTGAGCATTCTTTACTAGATCTAGAAGCTGCTGGGCAGACATAAATACTCCATCCTGGGGAGTAGCACTAGATTGACCGGCGCTGGGACGGCCTGGTCTAACCATTTCTCTTCTTTAAGAAAGAAAGAAAGAAGAGGAAAAAGTTATTCTCAAAATAAATATCAAGCAATCTTGATAGATAAATCAAGGAATCATAAAAGAAAGTAGGATAGAACGGTACGAAGACTCGAATAAATCCTACGGCACAACTCCTAAGAAATACTTAGGACATGATCCTTGCTAAATTATTCTACATTGTTCCGAAGTTTGGCTCTGGTACCAAGCTGTGACGCCTCACCTCTATACCCATGCTAGCCAAGGACACTACGGGGTAATGCCGTCAACTAGCACGGAGGATAAGGATGTTGAGGAGCGACCATCCGTGCAATTGCGCGAGCACCGCTATGTCGGATAGTATAACATGCATTTGATTTCGAGAGGAAATCCGACACACCGATACAAACTCAAAGATACTACACAGTGGCTATAATAATATTCGAAAACAAATATAGAAATAAGCATAACACAAATCAGTCACAGATAATTCATATCGCAAAGGCGGAAATAGATACGAATATAACACATGAAAGTGTTCATCAGAGTAGTGGTCAAACAAGATCCACAATAACACAAAAGAATAGATACAAGTACAAGACAAAAGAATATGTATACATCAAAGAGTCTACATCTTAAATGTATACAACAAAAACTACCAAACTAAAGTAGTAAGCCAAAATCAGATGATAGTTCCAGATAGGAAGTCAAGAGGAAGCACCTGTAGAATCTCAGTCTGACCCGAGTATTATTTAATAAGAAAATAATAAACGGGATCAGTCTAGCTATAATTATCAGATAAAAATGAGATATAAGAAGATATTTAATAGAAGGACGTATGATAACCAAAGATGTCATACTACGATAAGTATACATTAGAAAATCCACAAAAGTCATACAATATCTCAAGAATCTCATAGCATCAAAAGAATGTCATATTCTTTATTTAATTCACCAAGCCACAATAAATGACATACATATCAATGCCAACTGAAAAAGGTGGTGAAACATAAATTCCAGAAATCATCAAATAGAAATCCAAAAATCACAAGAAAAAGGATGGCCAAGACATTGATGTAGTGCAAACGGTACATCCAATGAATCTAAAAGCAAAGACATTGATGTAGTACAAACGATACATCCAATGAATCTAAAAGAAGAGACATTGATGTAGTACAAACGGTACATCCAATGAATCTAAAAGCAAAGACATTGATGTAGTACAAACGGTAAATCTAATGATTCTAAAAGTAGAGACATTGATGTAGTACAAACGGTACATCCAATAAATCTAAAAGCAAAGACATTGGTGTAGTACAAACGGTACATCCAATGATCAAAAAGCGAAGACATTGTTGTAGTACAAACGGTACATCCAATGAATCAAAAAGCTGAGGTATCGATGTAGTACAAACGGTACATCCAATGAATCAAAAAGCAAAGACATTGATGTAGTACAAATGGTACATCCAATGAATCAAAAAGCCGAGACATCGATGTAGTACAAACGGTACATCCAATGAATCAAAAAGCAAAGACATTGATGTAGTACAAACGGTACATCCAATGAATCAAAAAGCAAAGACATTGATGTAGTACAAACGGTACATCCAATGAATCAAAAAGTCGAGACATCGATGTAGTACAAACGGTACATCCAATGAATGGAAACACAAAACAATTCGGAACATCGACGTAGTACACCCGGTACGTCCAATGAATCGAAACATTTTAAAAGTACATGGGTTGCCAGCCCATGAAGAAATGAGACGAAGCTCAATAAAATGAGGTACAGTCCTCCACGTGGACAAAGAGACATCGCGCATTGCTATTCTAAACTATAAAATGATCATCATCGATCATCAAGAAGTGTCAATTACAATAAGCTAGTAAATATATGAGTTTAGCATCATGTCCCATAACCATTAGTTTAACTTAAATATTTGCGAACAAATTGTAGATCTTCACTAGAAAATTGTCACGAGAGATTCAATCGAACAAGTCCCAGAATTAACTAACGAAGCAAACGCAAGTGTTTCATACTGTAGGATCTAGATTAACCCTAGAGGGGGGGTGAATAGGGTTATAGCAAATTTTCTCGATTTAAACATAGATAACAAACTGCAGAAATAAATATGCTGAAAAGTAAATCACACACAAAATTTACCCAGTTTCGGCAACCCCTGCCTACTACTGCATTCCAAGATTTCTATTAGAATTAAACAGTATCCCGCTTACAAACACTCTACTACACTCTCAAACCTTTGCTCCCGCTCACAAACACTCTACTAGACTTGCACACCCTGCTCCGCCTATAGAGTTTCGTTTACTCGCAAACTCTGCTCCCGCCTATAGAGCTTTGCAAACTCGCATACCCTGCTCACTGAACTAATTCTAACTAGACAATCTGACACTACCTACAACCTAGGTGGTGATTTACAAATTCTTTGACTTGAAAAGTAAAAACAACAATTAAAAAAAAATTAAACCCAAAACCCTTATTTTTAAAACTAAGCCCTAATTAAAATTATTAGAGACGGCCCAAAACAAATGCGTCCCCCTTCTTCCCTTTTTATTTTTATCGGCCTGGTTACTTGAATAATGGCGGCTCTCTTCTCTTCTTTTCAAATCAGGGCTTCGTTCCCTTTGTTCCAAATTAGGGTTGTAAATTAGAAGCAGCCGATAGTAGCTAGATCGTATGATTGATTTAGCTCCTCTCTATGTCGATTGACTATTTCTCTGAGTTGCTCACTGCTGCTTGATCGAGTTCGACGTTTGCGATTTCGGTATGTAATTTATCCTTTTTCTTTACTGGGTTGATGCTTGAACTCGATGCCAAAATTTTCCGATGATGAATGGTTTATATATAGGTCGAATTCCTATATTGCGTTCGTATATAATTGTTTGAATTCGTCAATTCTGTGCTTTGGCCATTCGATTATCATGTGGATGATGGTGATTTTCTCTAACTTGTGTTTTCCCAAAACCTAGTCCTTTTCTGTTGTTAGCAAGGAGTTGATTTCCCAATAACATGTTAAATGATTTTTCTCCTCTTGAAAAGTTATTCAGAGATTTCTCAAGATTTTGGACTTTGGTTTTTAATGTTGTGTTTTCGTTACAAGTGAGGTGCATCTATTTATAAAATCCTTTTTCCTAGTGTCAATGTTTTCCTTAAGACTCAAGTTTTCTTTTTCAAGATTCTCAAAGCTATTCTTAAGTCTTGATAGTTCTGAATCTAAAGTTTTACATTTTTACAGTCTAGGTTTTGAATATTTTCAAGTTCAGTTTTTAACCTAAAATTTTCACGAGCAAATTCTCTCCTATCAGATTTCAGTTTTTCAATTTTAGATTCAAGAGTATCCACTACCTTAGTAAGATCAAGACACATAAAAACAAGATCTCTATAGGAAAACTCACCTGCCTCACTAGATTCCTCTGAGCTTACTTCTGAATCTGATTTTTCCATGAAACATAAGTTAGCCTCCTCTGAGCTACTATTCGAGACTTCCTCTCCTTCTTCATCATCCCAAGTCGCTGCAAAGACCTTCTTCGTCTTTTTCTTTCCTCGATTGTTTTTGAGAAGTGGGCATTCTTGTTTGAAGTGGCCAGACTTGTTGCAGTTATAGCACGTCAATTCATTATCGGAATTGTTAGACTCTCTTGACCTATTACCAGATGTTTTCTTCTTGCGTGGCTTGAATCTTGACCATTTTCTAAGATTATTGACAGCCATTGCAAGCTCTTCAATTGGATCTTCTTCTATATCGCTTTCTTCTTTGCTCTTTAAGGCAATCATCTTCTTCTTTGGTTCGGAGTTGTTGCGTTCCTCCTTTGCTTTTAGCTCAAGCTCATATGTCATCAAGTTTCCAATCAACTCCTCCATGCTTAGTTTACTCAGATCTTTCGATTCTCGTATTGCCGTGACTTTTGCCTCAAAGTTCATCGGTAAAACTCGTAGCCCTTCCTCACAAGCACTACCTCAGTAAATACCTTCCCAAGCACTCTAGCGTTGTATACCAAAGTTGAAAAGCGTCCAAACATGTCCTTTATGCTCTCGCCTTTGTCCATCACAAAGTTCTCGTATTCATTGCTGAATAGGGCTAGACGAGACTCCCTGACTTGAGAAGTTCCTTCGTGTATCACCTCCAAAGTGTGCCAAATTTCCTGCGTTGTTGTACAATGAGAAATTCTATTAAATTCATTTTTATCAAGAGCACAGATCAAAGCATTCATGGCTTTAGAATTTGTAGTTTTTAATCTCTTATCGTTAGCATCCCACCTATCCTTAGGTTTAGGAATCTTAGTATCACAAACAGTTATAGTGGGAGGTTTATAGCCAGTTTCAATAATATCCCAGACATCATAATCAACAGAACTAAGATATATACCCATCCTAACTTTCCAATAAGCATAATCATTCACGTTAAACATGGGTGGCCTAGCAATAGATTGCCCCTCAGAAAAAGCATTATTTGGTGAATTCATGACTCTAGAGTTAAAGAAAAATACCGTGCTCTGATACCACTTGTAGGATCTAGTTTAACCCTAGAGGGGGGTGAATAGGGTTATAGGAAATTTTCTCGATTTAAACACAGAAAACAAACTGCAGAAATAAATATGCTGAAAAGTAAATCACACACAAAATTTACTCAGCTTCGGCAACCCCTACCTACTGCTGCATTCCCATATTTCTATTAGAATTAACAGTATCCCGCTTACAAACACTCTATTAGACTCGCAAACCTTTGCTCCCGCTTACAAACACTCTACTAGACTTGCACACCCTGCTCTGTCTATAGAGTTTCGTTTACTCGCAAACTCTGCTCCCGCCTATAGAGCTTTGCAAACTTGCACACCCTGCTCACTGAACTAATTCTAACTTGACAATCTGACACTACCTACAACCTAGGTGGTGATTTACAAATTCTTTGACTTGAAAAGTAAAAAACAACAATTAACAAAAAATTAAACCTAAAACCCTTATTTTTAAAACTAAGCCCTAATTAAAATTATTAGAGCCGGCCCAAAACAAATGCGTCCCCCTTCTTCCCTTTTTATTTTTATCGGCCTGGTTACTTGAATAATGGCGGCTCTCTTCTTTGCAAATCAGGGCTTCATTCCCTTTGTTCCAAATTAGGGTTGTAAATTAGAAGCAGCCGATAGTAGCCCGATCGTATGATTGATTTAGCTCCTCTCTATGTCAATCGACTATTTCTCTGAGTTGCTCACTGATGCTTGATCGAGTTCGACGTTTGCGATTTCGGTATGTAATTTATCCTTTTGCTTTACTGGGTTGATGCTTGAACTCGATGCCAAAATTTGCCGATGATGAATGGTTTATATATAGGTCGAATTCCTATATTTGCATTCGTATATAATTGTTTGAATTCGTCAATTCTGTGCTTTGGCCATTCGATTATCGTGTGGATGATGGTGATTTTCTTTGACTTGTTCATAATCGTATATTTCTGATGCTTGATACCCACGGCTTTGAATTGCGGCTTTGAATTGCCGTGCTCATCACGGTGTTGATTTTTGACTTTGTCAATATTGCATACGCACTTGAATTTTTATCACTTGACTTCTGTATAATTTCACGACTTCGATACTTTCATTGTTCATCTCAACTTGGCTTGACTTTGGTCACTGACCTGTACATGTTGTTGCTTGAGCTTCATGCGTGCTTGAGTCTGATTCATGTATTCATTGTGTGATGTAGTCCGGTCCATTGTTGCTGTAGCATGTACTCGAGTCATGTAGCATTTGCTTGTTGTGTTTCTCTTGCACCTGTACTTGGTCATAATTGACTGTTGACACTTGCATGCATTTCTGTTGGACTTGATCATGGCTTCCTCTGTTGTATACATGTCCACTGCAATTTCCTTACTGATGCATTTGGACTTGACTGTTGCACTTTGGTTTTTCATTTGTGTATTTTTCTTCCATTCTGGTTGTTACAGTCCTATGCAGTTGCTTGTAGTCTTGGCCATGTTGGTTTAGTTGAGTCTATTGCATTTGTTAGTTTAGTCGTGCACTTGGTCTCTTCACTGTGTTGCACATTTGTGGTATTGCTTCATGGCCAGTGGAGTTCTTATTCAAATTTGCTGTGTCACTTTTGCAGTTTGATGGTCTTGTGGCACTGCTTGCAGTCATATTGAATTGAGTTTGTTCATGTTGCATCGACTTGTTTTGTACTGGTGCACTTCTGTTTGCTGTCATGTTTGAACATAGCATTCATGTGTACTTTTTGATTTGCACCTGAGTTGAATCCAGTTTTAAAACTCGGGTTTGACCATGTGCTGAGAGTTGTGACATTTATGTTATTGCACGTGAGTTGAACGCGACTTTTCATTTGGGTTTGACCTGTGCTCACCTGTCCCTGTAGCATTATCAAGTGTATACCGATGTGCACGGCCTTGTGGCATGTACAGTGATATACTATGCATGTCACACTGTTCGTGTATGATGAATTCAAATGTAAATTATGACGAACAACCCAAATAACTGAGGCAAATCATATTTTCAAAAACCATATTTTATTTTATATTGCAGAAATATTTCTTTTTCAATTTTACTGCGTTAGTGAATATTTTTGCAGATTGCTCAGATGCTGGATTCAAACTGGAATGAAGTTGAAGATAAATACGAGTGTGAGTGATAGGTAGTGAGGAATTGAATTGTGATGTAATGTAATCAAAATTGTATATGTATAGTGAGAGCTTGAATTTGTACTATTTAAAATTGTAATAAATATTTGTTTGAATAAAATTTCTGAATATTCAAATTCTGTGTTATTAATTTTATTCAACAAATATTTATTTAAACTATGAAAAATAAAATAGTATATTAACAAATACATTTAAATGAATGTATATATATTTATTATCATCAAAAATCATATAAGCGCATATTCAACAATCTCCCCCTTTTGATGATAACAAACATATATTTAAGATTTTGAATATGTTAAATGTATTTGATCGTTCAATTTGCTCCCTCTATTTGAATGCTCCCTCTCTACACAATACCCCCCTACATATATGCATACAAATAAAAATATGTAAATGAGCCTATATGCAAATGGAAAATTATTTGACATTTGCTTGATTCTATTTGACAAAATCTTAACTTTTCTCTCCCCCTTTTGTTATCGGCAAAAGAATAATAGTGTTAGAGAAAATAGAGATAAAGTGATCAATATTAATCCAACATTAAACTCAAATTGAATATAAATATTAAACTTCAATAAAAATCGAACAAAAATCATAACTACCCTTGTTAGGCACATATTCCACTTTTAGAAAGAATCGAAATGATGTTCTAATATAAAATCATACAATTGTATCAACTTATGGTACATTTATTTCAGGAATTTGAATATCTACTGATCATGTATAACAGTTAGGACTTTTAAATGAGATTAGTAGTATTCCAATTTAATTTTAAAAAAATGAAATCAAGTATCTTCTAACCACGCATGACCGTGAGGACTTTTAAATGGGATTAGAATCAACTTGTCTATTTAAGCAATTAATTTTGATATGCGTTCCATACATGCATAACCGTAAGGACTTTTAAATGAGCATGGAAGCACATAATCAAAAATCCAAGTAATTCACCCATGCATAACTGTGAGGACTTTTAAATGAGAGTGAATACTTTGAATATTTATTTTTATTGAAGAATATAATAAATTGAAGCACAGATAATTTCCTTTATAATAATAATTGAAGAACGAATAATTTCCTTTGTAAACTACCACAAATTTACATACTTTATATGATTTTGATGAGTGATGGTCGATAGAAAGATGATAAAAATAGAAATGATCATGGAATTTTTACCCAACAAAAAGTTTTTATAACTTTTGTTATGAAATTCTAAAGAAATTTTTCTAAATATACTGTCTTGGGTAATGTATGACAAATATCGACACCCATCATTTTTTCAATCACTATTTATCTTTCCGATAATCAGCAGGGAGTCGGATTAGTCAAAATTTGTCATTTAAAATCAAATAAGAATGACTAATATGAAAATATGGTCAACAATGATTTTCTCGAAGGGGTTATATGAGAAAAATTTCTGCTATTTGAAAATTGTTTCAAGTGAAAAATATGTAGATATTTTCTTTGAAATAACTATGCAGCAAATGAATGTTTCAAAGATTAATCACGTTCCACTAGTAATTTTTCTATCAACTATATTACCAGTGTAATCTGCGTCTGAATTTAAATTTCACTCAATATTCACTCGTTGGATGTCAAAGACCAGATTTTTGAAATTTCAACAAACTATCTCACAATGAAATTTGAAATGAAGCCATGCTAACACTCAAACAAATATCATAGTGTTAATTTCAGAAACCGTAGGATAAACAGTTATATTCATGAGTAATCAACAGTCAATCAACATCATAATTATTTCAAGAACAATTTCTTGAAGTTTCAACAATTTCTTAAAATCCTTTTAACAGCTTTCACATGAAATTTGAAATCGTGCAAATTTACAAGCAGTGACCAAAATGTCAAAACAAATATATCTACGTGTAGCATGAGTAATCAAAGATCAATAAAATACCATCATTTGACCGAACAAATTTATATGGATTAGTTCAAAGTTGAAAATCTGATTGGTGATCATTTAAGCACAAATCAAGGTCATAAATAAGAACAAGTCAAAAGAAATCATATCAATTAAGAATAAGTCAGAATTAAAGACATCATTCATTTCATCATCACATTACTGGCTGATTTAATTAAGATTACGGTGCAGATTATCACATTTAATATATCGTTCAAAAACAAATTTACCTGTTTTACCTTTACGATAATTTTTCGTTGTTGTCCATTGTGATTCTGTCACCTTTATACTAGGCTAAGGAACTTTGCTTTGTTGCTCGTTGTGTTTCTGGAACAGCCAAAATCCAGAGAACACTGTTGTTGTTCCTTAGCCTGCCACCACACCTACACGATGAAAGATTTTTGTGACCTATTTGTTTTTATAGGTCCATGGTTGTTAGTGGCAGAGTATGAAAAATATGTTTGTGGAGACCCAAAACTATTTATATATGTTCCTTTTGGCACACAAATTTGTTTGACTTTCAAAGATTTTATATTTGTGCCTTTTGGAACCCAAATTGGTATAGTTTTCACCTGTTTGGGTCTATACCAACAATTTTGATTGTGTCCAAATTTTCTACAAATTGTGCACATTGAATTGACTTGATTAAATTTTGTGTTCTTGTTCCTATGACTACAGTTATCAACACGATGTCCAATTATTTCACATCTAGCAAAGATGCTCCTACCTTTTGCATTATCATCAACTTGTGTTTTCCCAAAACCTAGTCCTTTTCTGTTGTTAGCAAAGAGTTGATTTCCCAATAACATGTTAAATGATTTTTCTCCTCTTGAAAAGTTATTCAGGGATTTCTCAAGATTTTGGACTTTGGTTTTTAATGTTGTGTTTTCAGTTACAAGGGAGGTGCATCTATTTATAAAATCCTTTTTCCTAGTGTCAATGTTTTCCTTAAGACTCAAGTTTTCTTTTTCAAGATTCTCAAAGCTATTCTTAAGTCTTGATAGTTCTGAATCTAAAGTTTTACATTTTTTACAGTCTAGGTTTTGAATATTTTTAAGTTCAGTTTTTAACCTAAAATTTTCATGAGCAAATTCTCTCTGATTCAAGAGTATCCACTACCTTAGTAAGATCAAGACACATAAAAACAAGATCTCTATAGGAAAACTCACCTGCCTCACTAGATTCCTCTGAGCTTATTTCTGAATCTGATTTTGCCATGAAACATAAGTTAGCCTCCTCCGAGCTACTATTCGAGACTTCCTCTCCTTCTTCATCATCCCAAGTCGCTGCAAAGACCTTCTTCGTCTTTTTCTTTCCTCGATTGTTTTTGAGAAGTGGGCATTCTTGTTTGAAGTGGCCAGACTTGTTGCAGTTATAGCACGTCAATTCATTATCGGAATTGTTAGACTCTCTTGACCTATTACCAGATGTTTTCTTCTTGCGTGGCTTGAATCTTGACCATTTTATAAGATTATTGACAGCCATTGCAAGCTCTTCAATTGGATCTTCTTCTATATCGCTATCTTCTTTGCTCTTTAAGGCAATCATCTTCTTCTTTGGTTCGGAGTTGTTGCGTTCCTCCTTTGCTTTTAGCTCAAGCTCATATGTCATCAAGTTTCCAATCAACTCCTCCATGCTTAGTTTACTCAGATCTCGATTCTTGTATTGCCGTGACTTTTGCCTCAAAGTTCATCGGTAAAACTCGTATCGCCTTCCTCACAAGCTCTACCTCAGTGAATACCTTCCCAAGCACTCTAGCGTTGTATACCAAAGTTGAAAAGCGTCCAAACATGTCCTTTATGCTCTCGCCTTTGTCCATCACAAAGTTCTCGTATTCATTGCTGAATAGGGCTAGACGAGACTCCTTGACTTGAGAAGTTCCTTCGTGTATCACCTCCAAAGTGTGCCAAATTTCCTGTGTTGTTGTACAATGAGAAATTCTATTAAATTCATTTTTATCAAGAGCACAGATCAAAGCATTCATGGCTTTAGCATTTGTAGCTTTTAATCTCTTATCGTTAGTATCCCACCTATCCTTAGGTTTAGGAATCTCAGTATCACCAATAGTTATAGTGGGAGGTTTATAGCCAGTTTCAATAATATCCCAAACATCATAATCAATAGAACTAAGATATATACACATCCTAACTTTCCAATAAGCATAATCATTCACGTTAAACATGGGTGGCCTAGCAATAGATTGCCCCTCAGAAAAAGCATTATTTGGTGAATTCGTGACTCTAGAGTTAAAGAAAAATACCGTACTCTGATACCACTTGTAGGATCTAGATTAACCCTAGAGGGTGGTGAATAGGGTTATAGCAAATTTTCTCGATTTAAACGCAGAAAACAAACTGCAGAAATAAATATGCTGAAAAGTAAATCACACACAAAATTTACTCAGCTTCGGCAACCCCTGCCTACTGCTGCATTCCCAGATTTCTATTAGAATTAACAGTATCCCGCTTACAAACACTCTATTAGACTCGCAAACCTTTGCTCCCGCTTACAAACACTCTACTAGACTTGTACACTCTGCTCCGCCTATAGAGTTTCGTTTACTCGCAAACTCTGCTCCCGCCTATAGAGCTTTGCAAACTTGCACACCCTGCTCACTGAACTAATTCTAACTAGACAATCTGACACTACCTACAACCTAGGTGGTGATTTACAAATTCTTTGACTTGAAAAGTAAAAAACAACAATTAACAAAAAATTAAACCCAAAGCCCTTATTTTTAAAATTAAGCCCTAATTAAAATTATTAGAGCCGGCCCAAAACAAATGTGTCCCCCTTCTTCCCTTTTTATTCTTATCGGCCTGGTTACTTGAATAATGGCGACTCACTTCTCTTCTTTGCAAATCAGGGCTTCGTTCCCTTTGTTCCAAATTAGGGTTGTAAATTAGAAGCAGCCGATAGTAGCTCGATCGTATGATTGATTTAGCTCCTCTCTATGTCGATCGACTATTTCTCTGAGTTGCTCACTACTGCTTGATCGAGTTCGACGTTTGCGATTTCGGTATGTAATTTATCCTTTTTCTTTACTGGGTTGATGCTTGAACTCGATGCCAAAATTTGCCGATGATGAATGGTTTATATATAGATCGAATTCCTATATTTGCGTTCGTATATAATTGTTTGAATTCGTCAATTCTGTGCTTTGGCCATTCGATTATCGTGTGGATGATGGTGATTTTCTCTGACTTGTTCATAATCATATATTTCTGATGCTTGATACCCACGGCTTTGAATTGCGGCTTTGAATTGCCATGCTCATCACGGTATTGATTTTTGACTTTGTCAATACTGCATACGCACTTGAATTTTTATCACTTGACTTCTGTATATTTTCACGACTTCGATACTTTCATTGTTCATCTCGACTTGGCTTGACTTTGGTCACTGACCTGTACATGTTGTTGCTTGAGCTTCATGCGTGCTTGAGTCTGATTCATGTATTCATTGTGTGATGTAGTCTGGTCCATTGTTGCTGTAGCATGTACTCAAGTCATGTAGCATTTGCTTCTTGTGTTTCTCTTGCACCTGTACTTGGTCATAATTGACTGTTGACACTTGCATGCATTTCTGTTGGACTTGATCATGGCTTCCTCTGTTGTATACATGTCCACTGCAATTTCCTCACTGATGCATTTGGACTTGACTGTTGCACTTTGGTTTTGCATTTTTGTATTTTGCTTCCATTCTGGTTGTTACAGTCCTATGCAGTTGCTTGTAGTCTTGGCCAAGTTGGTTTAGTTGAGTCTGTTGCATTTGTTAGTTTAGTCGTGCACTTGGTCTCTTCACTGTGTTGCACATTTGTGGTATTGCTTCATGGCCAGTGGAGTTCTTATCCAAATCTGTTGTGTCACTTTTGCAGTTTGGTGGTCTTGTGGCACTGCTTGCAGTCATATTGAATTGAGTTTGTTCATGTTGCATCGACTTGTTTTGTACTGGTGCACTTCTGTTTGCTGTCATGTTTGAACATAGCATTCATGTGTACTTTTTGATTTGCACCTGAGTTGAATCCAGTTTTAAAACTCGGGTTTGACCTTGTGCTGAGAGTTGTGACATTTATGTTATTGCACGTGAGTTGAACGCGGCTTTTCATTTGGGTTTGACCTGTGCTCACCTGTCCCTGTAGCATTATCAAGTGTATACCGATGTGCACGGCCTTGTGGCATGTACAGTGATACACTATGCGTGTCACACTGTTCGTGTGTGATGAATTCAAATGTAAATTATGACGAACAACCCAAATAACTGAGGCAAATCATATTTTCAAAAATCATATTTTATTTTATATTGCAGAAATATTTCTTTTTCAATTTTACTGCGTTAGTGAATATTTTTTTAGATTGCTCAGATGCTGGATTCAAACTGGAATGAAGTTGAAGATAAATACGATTGTGAGTGATATGTAGTGAGGAATTGAATTGTGATGTAATGTAACCAAAATTGTATATGTATAGTGAGAGCTTGAATTTGTACTATTTAAAATTGTAATAAATATTTGTTTGAATTCAAATTCTGTGTTATTTATTTTATTCAACAAATATTTATTTAAACTGTGAAAAATAAAATAGTATATTAACAAATACATTTAAATGAATGTATATATGTTTATTATCATCAAACAAAATCATATAAGCGCTTATTCAACACATACCACTTGTTTTACTAAGCCGTTTAATTCAATTTCTCATACGAGTGAGGTAAAGGTTTGTATATACTAATAGATTGGAAATCGGTTTGAGAAAACGAGCTTTGTAATAAAATAGTGTTGAAATCATTTGAAGAAAGAGTTTTGATATTTACTACTAGTATAGAAAACCTTTATATTTTAAAGTGACAAATCATAGAAGTGATTGTAGAAACAATCGATCATAAAAATTCACATTCGAAGACGTGAATAAAATCCAAAGAAATCGATACCGAATCCATCAAAATGGATATTCCCAAAAATCACGATGAAAATGTCATCAAAGTCCATAATAAATGAAAAAACGGAAACAACACGAATCGATTAAAGTTGGAAATATACTCAAAAATAGCCTAAATAGGCAAATTAAACAGTTCCAGACGTCTGGTAGGTGTTCCCAGACGTCTGGCCCTAGTATCTGGAAGTATGTGTATTTTTTCCCTTCTATTTTTAATTCCTGGGCCATTTGAGACGTCTGAAATTTACAAGCAGACGTCTGAATTTGATTTCAGACGTTGGGATTTTGTTTCATACGTCTGGATTTAGTCTCTGCCTTTTCCAGACCCCTTTCCAGACGTCTGGATTATTCAACCAGACGTCTGGATTTGGTTTCAGACGTCTGAAATCTTCTGCTTGGCAAAAAACAGCCTAGACCAAAAATGGCAAATCCAAACCGAAATGCGATCGAACGAGCGATGGATGCTAAGGATTTATGCCAATCCACAACCCAGCACTATAGGCTCTTCGATGCATCACCAAAAACATGTTCAAACATCAAAGATTGGATTTTTAAAGATTTAACTACAAAACACCAAAAATTGAAATATTCACCAAATCAATCTGAAACAAAAGCAAATGACATAAATAAGTGTTAGGAATTCATACCTAACAACAAAGATAGATGTAGACATAGATGTGAGATAAAAATCTCACCTTTGAACCCAAATCAATGAAGGAGAAGATTTAAGACAAGGGAAGATCAACCACACTTCAATCTCAACACTAGAAGCTTGAATCTAAGCTCAAAAGAAGAACATTCCCTAAGTTAGGTTTAGGAAATTTCTGAAATCAAAGAGAGAATGAGTTGGAGAAGATGAAGAGAAGGCTTACCAATGGGTTCTCTTGAATTTGGAGCTAGAAATTGATTTGCAAATGGAAACTAGGGTTTTGGATTTCTATTTCCCATTCTCTTCCACCATTAATCTCCTTAGAACTGATAGTAGAGGAAGAGGGAGTGAATGAAGAGGGGGTTTCAGTTTGGGGTATTAAGTTAGAACATTGGGCTGAACCCAACCTAAACCCAAAGCCCTAAGTGAAAAGTAGCAAAATTCTACTATCTCCAAACATATCGAAGTTTATACTCAAAAAGGTCGCAAACGTCATTTTGAACTCAATGGGGGTGGTCTCGAGTCCCAATTCGACTGTTTGCAAAAAGTAGCTTTTCGGACCAAAATCCAACGAACGATAAAATATTTAAATAAAATATTTAAATATAAAATCGATAAATATGCGGGTTGTTACATCTACCTTGCACATACTTCTTGCAAAAAATAGTACTCGAGAGGTTGTAGATGTCATGAGTTGAAGCGGACAGACACAACTTAATTCTCCATCGGAGTTACCGGTACGACAGGTTCTCTTGAACATAGTAAAAAAAGTTTTTATAGTTTCCTAGGAACCAATTATTATTTTTAGTTAATATGAAATGGATTTTTTAATCTACAACAAATCATAAATTAATAAAAAAAAATCAAGTCGAATACATTAAATCTAATATGGAATTTGATGCAGAAATTACCTGGTTAGAAAATTAGCAATGCTCATATAGGGATGATTGTCATACTTTGTACCTGTCCAATATTCACCTCCTCATTTTGTTGTTAAGTGATTAAAATGTAGTTAAATATACGTAGAACAAAAATAAAATTTCATTATACTATCAAAATGTTTATTGACTTAATCCTATAGTTGATTTTTCTTCTTATGAAATCATGAGATTCAGATTTAAAGGTAACCTGGTAGTAACATTTATTTTATTCATGTTTACTATCCTTATATGCTATTTATCATCATGTTCCATTGAAACTTAATTTGACTATAGGTTTTTCCATAAAAGAAAACAACAATATAATAGTACTCAGGCATCAATTTTATATTTTCAAAGTCCAACAAAATGCAGTTTGCATACATCATTATAAAGAAAATACTAATATAATATTACATAGAGATCGAATTTGATATGTTCAAACAAAAAGTACAACAAAATACGGTTTGCATACATTATTATAGTATCATGAGAAAGAAAATATATATCTAATACATGCCACCAAAACCAAGCCATCTTAATTACATGTAATCAAATACCATTATGAAACTTTCAACATTTTGGATACTTTCAGAATAGTATTCATACAATTATATATTCTCAACAGATCCATATGAAGAACTTGGATTTAGAAACAGACTTGATGCCTTTATAAACAGTATTATAAATTGGTTGTAGATTGAAGCATGCATATAATATCCTTTTACGTAGGTGGTATATAATTAAACATCGCATACAAAATCTTTTTTTAAAGCCTTATTACTGGTGTCATATGCAATGCCTAGAAACTTACCAAATTTGATGATTAAGTGAGGTGATTTATTAAACACGTTCTAATTGTTTCAATTTTTCCCACATCGTCAAAATACATTAATCGTTGTTGTATATAATCTGAAGGGTGAAGGTACACGCACACGCATGCGCTCGCCCGTACGCACACATATATCAGAAAGGAAGGACGTGAATATTGGTTATATATGTATATGTGTGTACACACACATAACCAAAAGGAGGGAAGGACGTGAATATTGGTTATGTGTGTGTATCAAAAAGAGGGAAGGACGTGAATATTGGTTATATATGTGTATCTCAATGAACATCCAGCGAAAAGTTTGAACTTTTTCCCGAACCATTTATATTTCAATCCAGCCTCATTTAAGGCTAACAACAGATACTTTCATAAAATTAATGTCATATCCACATCTGCATTTGAAAACATTTTTAAATATCGAATTTTTGCATCAATGAATACCGTAGGATATCAGATAATTATACATCATATTCATTAACAGTCGATAAATCAAGAAAAGTAAATCAAAAAATTGGATTTGACATAGCCTTTTTTCTTCCAATACAAATGACTATAATAGTTTGAAAAATAAACAAATATTAGGATAACGAATGGTTTTGAACAGTTAATACGAATTAAATCCACTTAATATAAACTACTAACTTAATAAAACAATAAATATATATCTTTTATTGTACTCAAAATGAATAATATAACCCACAATTTTGATGCAAACCAACGGATAATTTTTGAATTACGGATACATTCGTATTCATATCAATATCTGTTTGATGGATATGTCTTTTGGATACGGTGTAGATGGATTTTTTATTCTTTGGATATTTGATAGAAAGGCCTAGCCCCACTCTTGCAACAAACCACAAACAAAATAAAAAACCACATAACCCTTACGTCCTCCTTTTTAAAGGTCTTTTTTTGTTATTCTTTCTGTTTTATGCTTTCTTTTAAGGTTCATTTCCAAGTTTATTCGTGTTGATTGTATTTCAAAGGACTACCAACGGGTGCTGCGTTAAAAAGCAACAATATCATCTTGTACATTCACTACAAGATAATACGGCTATTCCAACGGCTTTTAGCCGTTGGCGGCCGTTGGAAGCCGTTGGAATAGCCGTTAGAATATATCCCACGACTTCCAACGCTTTCCAACGGAAACAACGGACCATTTCCAATGGCGTTTCCAACGGCCGCTAACGGCTTATAGCCGTTGGAAATCGTTAGAAACCGTTACAATAAAACGGCCAATACGCCGTTGGAAGCCGTTGGAAATACTGGGTTTATTTTGCTGTACAACAGCAAGCCTATTTACCTTCCACCACACCATTTCCAATCCATTCCATTTCCAATCGATTCCACATATATATATATATATCAATATCAATACAAACAACGCATATAAATCAATAAAACACCAATATAAACAAACCAAACCGATCAAACATCACAAAATATACCATCAACATACATACCATCAACAAATGTCACTAAACCATGATCATACCATCAAAATACTTCTCACCCACTCCGTACCAATATATACAACATCACCATCAACATCAAAACATCTCCAGGTCAATATATACATTGTTCAAACACAAATACTCAAAAACATACCTCCTCAAGGATCCTCGTCGCCTCCAGAAGCACCAGACGACGAAGGAAGGGTACCATGATTCTGCAAATACTGCGCAAGCTTTTGATCCAACTGCTCCACCTGGATGGCTCGTAGACGATTCTCCTCCCGTAGCTGCTCAACCATAGCTCTAAGCTCCTTGATTTCTTCTTTGTCTCGGTCTTTATGATCTTGTCGAGCCTGCAAATAAAATTAATAGCAAAAGGGTTGTCTCAGCATATACAATATTATAACATTATATATCTAAACGTTGATTTTTTGTACATATGTAAAAGGATTAATTACCGTTAGGTTTCCGAAGCCAAAACGTCTACTCCGTTGCGCCGGATCCATAACAGCGGTAAAAATGCTATCCTGCTCCTCCTGTGTCAGCGCATCACGACCAGACTGCTCAAGCGCATAAGCCTGTGCCTCCTGCAACCTCGACTATAATGAAAAAAAATAATTTCAGTTGAAAAATAGTAGCATGTAATTATTTTGCGTAGCTAGAAATTAATAAACTTATCGGTGTAAGTATTAAAAATTAAAAAATGCATACATATGCCTCGGTCGCCCTATCTTGCTCACCCCACTGATATATGATATTGCCAGCCTCATCTACTTGCCTAGACGCGTGGGTGTGAGCAAACACGTCCACTAAGCCAACAGAGCCTCCACGAGCTCGTTCCTGCAATTGATAATTTGGATAATTTAACTGTACATAACTAATTACTGAACTGATCAATATACAAATGTGATAATAGATAAATTTACCAAATCTTCGCGGTGATGCTGGAAAGATTTGGAGCCTCCACGGTGTGATACAGGATTCTTGCTCCTGTTTGCCGAGTTCCTAGCTGACTCCTCCTGCAAATTTACAATGATTAATTATTTATTAAACAGTAAAAAAATGCTGAGATTTATTGTAGATTTACCTTGAACTCCTTAGAGTTCCACCAATCAACCCATTTCTCCCATACAGTCGCGCTCATCCACTTGGGCTTCTTTCCTACTTTTTTAATCTCCGACATAGTCTCTCTATAGTTCTTCGCGATCCTGGAGTTCCAGTGTCGCTGAACTAAATTGACGTCAGGCTCTTGCAAATCTACGGCGCCCTGTACAATGAGAAAATATTACTAATTATTTATTTGTATTTAGTTAATCATCTTGTAAAGCGGTATAAACTTACCAGAAAATCTTGCCAAATCGTCTCTCTCACGTCGTCGGGGATCTTGCCCCACTTGGGCCAGCAATCGGTCATCCTAGCCATGTACGCCTGCTTCGAAATGCTCAGAACCACTTTGGATGGCTCCAACTCAAATCCACTGCATTAAATATAAAATTGAACTTTAGAGAATTGTAGATATATCATGTACAATTAAAAAATTAAAATGCTATGCTCGCTAATTATGATACTTACGTCTCATCAGCCTTAGGCTGTAAGTAAACAAGTGGCCGAGCTGGTGGCTCACCACTACTCTCTCCAATATGACGTGAAGAGCCACGTCGCCGAGACGCAGAACCAGAACCGGAACTGGACATAATATATATACCTGCCATATATACATACATATACACATTATAATAATCATGATATGATGAACCATTAAAAAATGTAATACAATATGCTACAAATGTGTCATGTTGTGTACGTGTTGAGTGTGTGAGTATACACTTATTGTCATTAAAATTTTATAAATTAGATAAATGCATTATTAATCAGAGATCAATGTAACGTGAATACTTTTAAAAATTACCGGATATTACTCAGTCGTCCTCATCGTTTTCTGATTCAGACTCGGTTTCGCGCTCTATGTCGTTTTCCTCTACACTCTCAAATGCTTCGACTAATACATTTGTCTCATCATTTAAAGGTCCAAAATCGGTTTGATCGTCTGTAATTGCTATTTCAGCATTTTCCTCCAGATCTGCTTGATAGGCTTGTTCGTTTGGAATATTTTGTCCATCAAACGTAAATCTTGCTTTGGTTTTAAAAACTGCAGACCAATATGTTTTATCCCTTTTTAGAGATGGATGAGGGGCATAATAAGCTTGTAGGGCTTGTTTGGCTAGTATAAATGGGTCGTACTTTTGATAACGCGAGGTATGTTTAATTTCTATAAGATTATATTTTGGATGAACGTTAATACCAGAACCTGGAACGTTGCTGAACCAGTTGCATCTAAACAAATAAACATCCTCCATGGATCTTGTAAAATATGTCAACTGCAATATCTGAGTTAACACGCCATAAAAATCATTTATATGATTATTAGAGTCATCACTGCCTTTAACAAATACACCAGTATTGTTTGTTAATTTTTCAGCACCGTATTCTTTGGTGTTGAATTTATATCCATTAACAAAATATATTGGATACGTATTAACTTTTCTTTTCGGTCCAAACGCCAAATGTTTCAGTCCTTTATCGAGCACATTATTTGTGGGATCAGAAACGTATTTCGAAAACCAAGTACTGAAATCTTTGCTTAAATCGCCACCTGGATTTTTTGATTCATAAATACTGCAAACACAAACATGATATATTACATTATTATTTATTCACACGTGTAGTATTAAATTTAACAAAACTTGAAATGTGCTAATTACCTAACAAATGGTGCAACTTCAAGACAATTAAGAAGAATATATGTGTGTGCTACATGGTATTCTTTATCATCTAGCCATACTTCCTCACTTTTGCCAGCATGTCGGCCATATTGTTTAAAAATAGATAATACTGATTCAGAAGAAGAAGCTTGTTCAACGGCATGATTGTCATTACGCGGAACACTTACAAATGATAAGTTCACATGGTCTTTAAAATAATGAGAGAAAAAGAAAGAAGCTTCTTCTTCGATATATGATTTGCAAATAGAACCTTCAACTCGAGCTTTTTGTCTCACTTTTTTCTTCAAATGATTTAAGTACCTAATAAAAAATATTTGGATTAAGTATTAACTACTATATTTATACTTAAATCAACATTTACATACTCAATATAGTAACATACCTTTCGAATGGATACATCCATCCATATTGCACAGGACCTCGAAGACGTGCTTCATATGGAAGATGAACAGGTAAATGCTCCATTACATTAAAGAAAGCCGGAGGAAATATTTTCTCCAGTTTGCAGAGCAGTATAGGAATTTCTTCTTCAAGTTTAAGTAGACGGTCAACTTTTAACGTAGTTGAACAAAGCTCCTTGTAAAATAAACTAAGTTCTGTTATTACCGTCCAAACTTTTACCGGTAACAATTCTTTGAAAGCGATGGGTAACAAATTTTCCATCATTACATGACAATCATGGCTTTTCATTCCACTTAGTCTCCCATTTTTATAGTCGACACATCTACGAAGATTAGAGGAAATTCCATCGGGAAATCGTAATCCTTCCACCCATTGTAACAGTACTTTAACTCGGTTGCTGTCTAGTTCATAGCATGCTTTGGGTTTTTTATTGTCGGGAGTCATATGAAGCTCAGGACGATTGCATATTTGCTCTATATCACGTCTAGATTTCAAATCGTCCTTAGTCTTTCCCTTCACATTCAAAACTGTATAAAACACATTATCAAATACTTTTTTTCGTTATGCATCACGTCAATGTTATGACGGATTAATAGATTTTTCCAATAAGGCAATTCCCAGAATATACTTTGTTTGCACCAATTATGAAACGTCGATTTACCTTGAATTTCTTCTTGTTGTCCGGTCTCGTGTATCTTTGGATAATCTTTTACAAGTTCATATATATCATCGCTTGACCAAACCGTTGGTGGTCGTAGAGTCTCATGTCTATTAGCTATGAAGTTTTTTTTGTCTCTTCTAAAAGGGTGATTAATATGAAGAAAACATCGATGACAATCAAACCATGAAATTTTCTTTCCATTTGGCAAAGAAAATGCTCGTGTTTCTTCCATGCAATAAGGACAAGCAAAACGACCGGCCGTACTCCAACCCGAAAGCATTGCATATGAAGGAAAATCGCTAATAGTCCATAACAAAGAAGCGAACATCCGAAAATTTTTCTTTTTTGATATGTCGTATGTTTCAACTCCTTCATACCATAATATTTTCAACTCTTCGATTAACGGTTGTAAGTAAACATCAATGCCCTGTGTCGGATCATCAGGACCGGGGACGACAATCGTGAGAAACATATATGGAGTTTTCATACACATCCACGGAGGTAGATTGTAAGGTGTGATTATTATAGGCCAAGATGAATATTTAGAACCAAACTGAGAAAACGGTGAGAAGTCGTCTGTACATAAACCTAGTCTAACATTTCGGCTCTCCGTAGCGAAATCGGGATATTTCTTGTCAAAATGTTTCCATGCTTCTCCATCGGCTGGGTGTGTCAACGTATCTTCTTGAGGTGTTCTCACACTGTGCCATCTCATATGATGCGCTGTCACAGATGATGCATATAATCGTTGAAGTCTAGGGATGAGGGGCAAATAATGCATACGCTTGTATGGAACTTCTTTTCCCTTCTTTTTCCTAGATTTGTATCTTTCCTGATTACATATTTTACAATTTCTAAGATTGATGTCTTCTTTCCAATACAACATGCAACTCTTTAGACATGTATCTATTTTTTGATATGGCAAACCGAAAGATGACATAAGTTTTTTCACTTCATAATAATTTTCGCACATTAAATTATCGGATGGCATATGACGTTTAGCAGCTTGCACAACAGCCGTAAATCCAGCTTCTGTAAGGTTGTATTTTGATTTCATTGCAATGTATTCTGCAGTTACCGATAATTGAGAGCCGCTTAAACATCCAATCCAAAGGGGTTTTTTAGCATGATCCAATAAATCATATATTTTTTTCGCTCCAACATTTGGTTCCTCTTCGACGTTAACATCGTCGTTATCAATTACTGCGGTAGGGAACATTGATCGTGCTGCATCTTCGAACATATGTTCTATGAGATTCGTACTACCTTCTTCGCTGATGACCTCCACCGACTGTTCTTGATTATTAGGGGCTACAATTTCTCCATGACGATCCCACAGCAAATAATTGGGTACGAAGCCGAATTGGCGCAAATGAACCTTAGTCATATTCGGTTCTAAATAGTTCAACAATTTGCATCTACTACACGGACAACGAATTTCTTCATCGTTTGCAATATTACTTATAGCAAATTCGATGAACACTTGTACCCCTTTTAGAAAATGTTCGCTTATTGCGCCACTAGTTTCCCTTCTTTGATACATCCAGCTCCGATCATTAAAGTAATTGACCATGTTTCCCTACTAGAAAACCTATGATAGAGTAAAAATGTTATAAATCATTCATTTTAAATTTTGCACGAAATTTTCCAACGGCCGCAAACTGCTTATTTCACAAACTGAAAATTTTAAATAAGCAACTATTATTTCATTGCCACTTATGTGTCTTTCTTTGATGGTCGGTCATCCTACTTCCCATTACAAACACAATAGTAATTATATTCCGTAAATCATATCATTTTAAACGATTCACAAAATTTCGGCAGCATTTCCCCCGCGTTCCTTGTATCGTACACAAATGCGTGTACACAAGCAACGTAAAGGAAATGCCGTCGAAATTTTGTGAACCGTTTAAAGTGATATGATTGACGGAATATAATTACTTTATAGTGTTTGTAACTTGTCCAATACTGGGACAAATCCGACAAATGATGTATCAGATGAATAGAGTTGTCCGTTTTGTGGAAAAAACGAATATCCCTAAAATGATCATATACAACACTTGTCAGACGGTGCCGAATAATATCTAAGAATTTAAATATTTGTTTATATTAAATTCGAATATATAATTCGTTTAATTAATATTGGTTTATATTTTACCGTTTTATTACATAAGTACTAAATTCATTTTATACGCTAAATTTGTACAAAAAATTCATTTATGAACTAAATTAATTCGCGTGTTCACACAAATACAAAGCTTGTATTCGCACATATGAAATATCCGTTTTAACGGCTTCCAAATGCAATAAACTCTATCACACACATACGTTTAATATACTAACCAAATAACATAAACTAATGCAATATCTTAAATTACAAAATTTTCAATCAATTATAATAACTTGTTCATTATGTTATAATGGTTGCAATTAGAGGATAATGTAATGTAATATGCATACACTAACAAGTAGTAATCAATCAACATTCAAATTAAACCCTAAATAAAAAAATACTTAAATATTAGCTTTAGGAAAATTACCGATTTGGAGAGCTAGAACGGTGGAGATGTGCCGGAGTAGCTTCTAGATGGCGTCGGGGGTTGTTGGGATGGTGTTTGGGGCGGCAAATGAAGATTGGAGATGATGGAATGGTGGATTTGGGGGTAATTTTCGGTTTAGAAGATGAATAATGAGTTGAAGGTCGGTCTCTGGAAATATGCAGGAAATTTTCCAACGGCTTTAAACGGCCGCAAACGGCTATTTTCCAACGGTTTCTAACGGTTTAAGACGGCTACGTAAAAAATTAACGAGCCGTTGGAAGCCGTTGGAAATGCCGTTGGCGGCCGTTGGAACAGGGGCGTTGGAAGTTACTGTTTTTCTAGTAGTGATTTCGAATTTATGTGACAAACAGTTTGGCCTATGACATCCCCAAACATCTACTTCGTCGTAGTCTTGGAAGTTACCATGTTCCAATTGTAAATTCTAGTTTTCACATAAATCGCAAGGTTGGCAGCACCGCACCACTTTTTAAATTTTCGTGAGTTTTAACAGCTTCAGCTGTTCATTAGTTTCGGTTTACTTAAATATTTTATTTTTCAAAAAAATAATAAATTAATAGAACTACAAATCATTGAGGCCATGCCAATATTCTTTCTCCCCAAAACCTTTCAGCGGCTATAATAAACAAAGCATCAACGTTGTGTCTAAAGTTGTGCTGGTAAGGGTGAACTTTTTAATTATCATCTCTTTACAAATCAGTATTCATCTTTTTTGAGTTAAATCGATATACCATTATAATAAATATGGTAATTGTAAATTTACTATTTTTTAGGATAAAAGTTGATTTGGTCCAACTGCAATGATGGTTTACTTGTTAATTTGCAACGATGGTTTACTAGTTAATTTACAATACATGTACATATATTAGAAAATTTATCCTGAGGTATGGAGGTTTAGATTAACGAACGGTTTTATTATACCTTCCTCGGAGGTTTAGTGGTCCGATGAGTTCTTCTGAGTTGTTAAAAAGAAAAAGAAAGTACAATAAAGCAGTCCTAGCATTACAAATAAACATCAATTTTCAAATTTTATAAACAAAATACAATTTACTATTACCAGGGTTATCGGCTAACTGCTTAACAGTATAACATATACTTGCATACACCTTTCACTATGTTTTTTTGATGTATGAGCAGATTTGGCTTGAATTATTATGAGTTAGTGTTGTTTTATATCATACATATATAAATGTTGAAGATTCAAAACGCAAAAAAATAAATAAATAAATCAACAAATTTATGTATGCACTACATAAAAGACCGACAAAAAATGTCCATGAAATATTACATTGGTACATAACAATGAAGCTCGGTATATAATTTTTGAAAACACCACGGAAAATTCACTAGTTTAAATATTATATGTTGCATGCAATTATCAAGTGGTCGCTTCAATGCGCATCAACTTTGTTGTTAAAACTTTACAATCAATCGTGAACTTCTCCACTACAGTTCTATATTCTTAAAACTTTACAATCAATTGTGTACGTCTGCACTACAGTTCTATATTCATCGAATATTAATATTCTTTGGTCAATGATATCAATATCCATACATCTATTCTGGTTAGTATATGTTAACTTCAGGAGTATATGGACAAGAAAGCTTAAACGAAAAACTCGTGTAAAGACGATCAATATATGTTTAAACCCTAAATTCAAAGATCGACTATCACATCTGTATATATGTGCAGTTTGACTTGTGTTCGGTCGTCAATTTAGTTTGTCCTCGGAAATACATAAAAATAAAAAATCAGACAGTGAATAATTCTTCTCGCCTTCAATCTAAAAGGAGGGTAAAAAAAAAAAAAAAAATCTTACAGAATTCCCAACACCATAAGATCATTCAGTGATGTAAAATATTATTTTCACATACAGACCATATTGACTGAGCATGCATTATCCCAGCAATACATTGAATTATCAGTCATTAATAAAATAAGTGACTGTCAGGCTCATTTTACAGTCAGTGATAAGTCCATTTTTGAACCTATCAATCCATGTTGGAGGCCAGTCACCAATGGACTGAACTCCGCTGGGATGCTCTAATGTTATAAATGTTTTCCTTAGTTATCTTTGTGCGTGTACATTGTATGTAGGTATCCGCTTAGTACATACATCCAATTCGGTATTTGACTTGGTAAACTTGCGCAGCAACACTCGATGTACTCGATGTACTTGTGTCGATAGCGACGTTCGCGCTTTGTTGTCCTGTCGTAATTCTAAGTTGATACGTTCCAGACAACAATAACGACATTGACGACGTTTTTAAATCCCGTACACGCATAAGGATGTTATAATCTTCGTCAAGACAAGGGCTGCTAACCAAATTTATTGCGACATCGAATTGCACAGGAAAACCGAAGGAATGATGAAACTCTACGCTACTTGGGTGAATTTTAGATTTGTCTGCGGTTGGGTTGAGCAGATTTTTTACCAAAAGAAATGAATTTGACTGGGCAGGGATAATTCAATCCATTCCACGCCCATTTGTTTCCAGGGCATATGATACGAGCACGGTGCCTCTAACGATATGTTTTATGACATGGCGGAGCCAATCATTTACACTTTGGACGCATACATAACATGGGCTTTATTCGCTCAAACGTTTGCAAGTAACTATTATATGAACTTAGCCAAAATTGTAGTTCATTCTCGTAATGTTACAGCTAGTTCACTTGTTGACATCTCTACTGAAGAACAGTCAATAAATTCCTTAAATAGATTATTTGCATGTTATATTAATTTTCAAATTTTGGTAAATTTGTCCGAATATATTGAATAAATAAATGGGATTTAAAGATATGATAAAATATTCGAGATTGGGCTAAATAAGTAGTTGTTATTATAGGCTTCATTCGAATCTTCTTCCTCCTTTGTATGTATCATATGCCTATAATCATTTATCATTTATTGCTTTGATCGTCTTCAAAAGGAAGTGTGATTTAGTTGGGACAGAAGTGCAATGCTTCTAATTTTAGTTTAACATCACCCAGGATATTTAATTAGATATATTGAGTAGAATAACTTAGCGGGGAAAGGAGGATGAGATTTATTTGTTAATGGATCATGTTTTAGCTAATTAATTAATGAGATTGTTTTAAAACTTATGAAAGCCCATAATAAATGAGAGAGGTAAATTAGGAATAGAACCTTATTTAATCCCTTAATCCCACCCTCTTTCATTCATTATCATTTTACATTCACAAACAAGCAAAACCAAACATTTAAAGGTCGGTCATTCTTAAAGGATAGAAAAGAAGGAAATTAAAGGGATTCAAAGGGCAAAGCTTAGGGAAGCTAAACTCCGTCAAATCACAATCCCACTATCCAATCTAAGATGAATAATAGTTAACCATATCTATATTTCATGTTTGAATCTGGTTGTGGCTAATTTCGAATTGATCTTCATAATTTTGTCATGCTATAGATGTTTGATCATTGTTTGAATATAATATTGATTTATGGAAATTTTATGGAATTACTGAGACAGGTTTTAAAGGTAAAACCTAAGTTTTTGGTCTTCAATTGATTTGATTGTCTGCTATATTATGTAAAACATTATTTTGAAGATGGATTTTCATTCCCTAATTTTCCAAATTAATATGAATATTTTATAAATTTCCTAAGGAGGAAATAATGTTTCTTTTGGATTTTAATTATTAAAAATAATTAAATAATTATTTTGGTACTGAAATTTTTATAAAAGAAAGAAAATATAAATTTCTAAAAGGTTATGATTTTCTATGAATTTAATAAGCTATAAAAACTTATAATTAATATTAAGTAATAATATTAATTGATGGGTTGCGAAATGGATTTGTAAAGACAAAAACTGACTTGCGGAAGTCTTTTCGAAAAGAAATTGATAAAGTTTGTTTTAACCAATAAAAAATCAACAAGGGTTTAGAGTTGGTAAAAGCTAGAACCATTTCGATATCCCTTTTCCTTTTGATTTTAAAATCCACATCACATGGCATTGATGCTATAAGTCTTCAACTTTGAAACCTACACTTTAAAGGTTTTGATGCCTCGTGTCTTTATTTTTGGCAACCTTCAAGTAGCAGCATAGTCACGGCAGTTTTATAAAGCCAATATCAAATGTTTTAAGGCTTTGATGTCACAAGTCATTATTTCCAATATATATCAACTATTTTACGGCATAATAGCCGAAGTACAGTATTTTCGACATCATAGTTTTTTAAAATATTGATGTTGTAAGAAGTTGATTTCGACTTAAGTAATTGATGACATAGCTTCTAAGCTCCGATGTCAAATATTTTCCTTGAATTCAGCAAATGGGTTAAGCAGCTTTGATGCCATAACTATTTTTTTTGGATATTGATGCTTTGTAGGCCAAGAACCCTTGTTTTATTTTGTAAAATAAAAGTATGATTTAAAGGAGAGATAACCTATGTTTTAAGAAAATCAACAACCTTATGATTTCGACGGTGTAACTTATATTTTATAAAATGAAAGTTTTGTTTTTGAATCTCGAATGGAGGTTCTATATCGTTTTTAATGGCATGGATTTTCGGTAAGCTTTCTATTTCGAATTGTTACATTGATGGTTTGACAAGCCATATGTTTTATGCGTTCAAAAAATTTATTGGGTATACCAATGTACATTATTTTCGATATCTCATAAGTTTAAAGGTTCGAGAACATAATTGGGGATACCAATAAACATAGGTTGGGCACTTGGGTGAATAATGTTATATTCAAAACTTAATTTGTTGACCACGTGATGGCCAAGTTGAGTTAATATCTCACTCCACTTTTTGGAATGTATCGGGTAGGATTTCATTGTAAGTGTAAATCTATATTTCGTTTAATATGCAACCATTGTACAATTTTTTGATTAAGTATAAATGCATAACTTAATTGTTTTTAATATGCAGAGGGCGTGGTCATTCCGTCTCCTTTGTAGACTTGTTTACCTGTATTCACACCATCGAGTATGTCAATGAAGATGACAAAATAATATACACATGGCATGGAACAAAATCAAAAGAGGTCATGATAAGCATATTTTAAATTACAAATTATTAATAATTACTTTAAATAATAAGTTATAAATAATTAAAATAACATAGTATGAATTTTAATTGTATTTCTATTTAGAATCATAGAATAAATTAATGCAACAATGAGAGAAACCGCACGAGTGAATAGGACAGGTAGAGTTGACTGCTGACGAGGATGAATAGATCTTTGGCGCTGTTATGGGGCCACCAACGCAGAATAGGCATTACGGTTTTGGGAACCAAGGGTAATGTTTATGTATAATACATTGATTTTATTAGTCACGGTACATGAAGCTCATACTGTAACGACCCGGTTTTTTTTATGTTTGATTTGGACTATTTAAATAATTTTAAATGTTGGGTTTGGAATATAAATTGATTTTTTAATATTAAGATTTTGGTTGAAATTATAAAGCGAACTTAAATTTCAAGTACAGCGATTATCGAAATATGAAAATAGGGCAAATAATTGAAATGTGAGTTGAATTTGAATCAAATCGATTTCTAATGTTATAAATTCTGTTTAAACTATAAGTTAGCAAGTTTTTAAAACTGGAAATTCAAGCGATTTCGTCAATTTTTGAAATCGTCGATTTAATCGACGCGTTAAAATAGTGATCTGGAACACGGTCTCGGAATTTGACGAAACCAGTTTCATTGTGTCCAAAATAGTAAATTATTATTGGATTTCAAATTTTATAGTGTTTAAATGTACCGTTTGGTCGTAGGATCTGAAAATGCCTAGGATAATTTAATTGGATTTGATTTAAATAGTCGATTTAAAAAGCTATCTTCCACATACGATCGAATTAGAACTGAAAACTTGTTCTATTGGGTTTGAAATAGCGGTATAACACCAGGAATGTCAGTTGGCACATCTCAATAGGAGATTGAGATTTCACTGTACGAAATTCATGATATTTTTGAAAAAAAAAATAAAAATAAAAAATTAATAAAGGTAAAATCAAGTCAAAGTCACGCTACCCTAGGTATAGAGGTCGACCTAGTATGTATGTATGGTTGCCCTAAAATTTTTAACACGTAATTTTGCATGATTCTCTCAGAACGAAATCATCTCGAATTTAAAAGAAAGAAAAAAAGGATTTCTATAAAAAAGAAATATACATACTCAGTTCAATGTTGTTCGTGAGCGTGAGAGGGAAGGCCGAAGTTTTCGTTATGCTCGTCATTGAGTAGGGAGGGATTCGACTGTTTTGAGATGGAGATCCGGGTTTATTAAGGGTTATGGAGATTAGGGTTTTGCATGAATGTTCGCATGCAACATGGAGGCTCGAAGGTGATGGGCAGATGCTCGGCGTCGAAGAGGAGGGGGCTGGCGATCGAATCGAAAAAAAGAGGCGTGGAACGAGAAAGTCGCGACTTGATCACTGGGAAGACGAACGTGTGCGTTACCTGGAGCAACAAATCTGATTGGGAAGAAGGTATACTGTTCATTTTGTAATTATGTGATTAAAAATGCAATTAGAGTCTTAATTACAATATAAATCATTATCTTATATATTTAATAACTCGTCCATACGATGTCCAAATCGAACGAAATCGGTTGTGTTGGCTTCATATCTGTGAATACTACATATAGGATTGGTTTGGAGATTTTTAGAGTCAACAAGGATTTCAGATTTAATTGAACGTCAGTTCAAAAAATTGGAACAGATTTGCAAATTAAAAATCAAGGTGAGTAAATCTCACTCTTTTTGGATTGTTTGATTTAATTGATAATAATTAAAATTATTTATTGGATGCTTGGTTGAATTTGTAAATTATTATGAGTTTGGATGTGTCATATATAGTGTAAATATATTAGTAGTTGGATATATTTTCCACCGTTGGAGTGGATGAGACCCCATACGCCATGCGTAATAGTGGATGCCCCTATATTACCTCGATATCCCGCCGCGAATTTGGATTGGGTTTATGTTGTCTAACATTTGTGGTTGCGGGGAAACAGGTTGGAGGGATCCAACTGGATTCCTCAAAAATATATTGATTGTTTATCATATGTCATGGTATATGATATGAATTGATAATCCATTATGGATTGCTATGCGGTTTGTATTATTGGATGCTATAGCAGCGCTAGCCTAACTTTTGGTATTTTAAATACCTTAAATATTATTTTTAAATTTGAAGAAATTAAAGGAGATTTTGGACACAAAAAAATTTATATCAAAATTAGGATTGCTTTTAAAGAAATTGATTTGGATAAATCAATAATTCATTTTGGGTTGTATTTAACTATTCGTCAAATATTATTCTTTATAGAGATTTTAAAATAATGTATACAGAAGAATTTTAAACGATGGAGTTTTAAATGATATTTTTGGAAAATATGAAAAGGAGTTGAAATCGATATCTAAAATAGATTATTGGAATAAATGGAATTTATTAAGAAATGGATTTATAAAATGTGATTTTATAAATGGGACAACTTTTATAAACAAGTGAAACTCAAAGAAGTTATAAGTTTATAAAAGATGTTTATAAGTAAGGGAAATGAAATAAATTGATAAATTGGAATATAATTCCATAGTGTGGATTTCTTGGAAAAATACAGTGGATTCTATTTTGAAAAGTGAGAATGGTTAGGGATTCGGGATGAAATCAATGTGTTGTGAATCGAGAGGGGGTTTATAAATTAAATTGGCTACTGGGATTTTTAAAGAAAAGTATATTTTTATTAAGAAGCTAAGTTTCATTTTAAAAAGAAATATTATTTAGTAAGCTATGTAATTAAAAGCTAGTTATTATCGAAATACTTCAGAAGTGAATTTCTAAATACTTAATATTCATTTTAATAAATCCTACTTTTTAAAATCAGCTTTGAAATTTGAATTGTTTATCTAAAAATGAGTTATTGATGTTTATAAAAAGAGTTTCGATATTTTAAATAATTAAATGAACATGTTTTAAAAGTAAATTATTATTCTTTAAATACTTATTTTATATATAGAGAGAGTTTTGTAATGATTTAAAATTTATTTATAAATATTCTTGAGGTTTAGAAACCAGGTTTATTCAGTAGATGGGGTTTATAACAGAATTCTCAACATGGAATTTGGGGAAATGTAAGGAAAACTTCCGAAGTATTTAAATAAAATTGAACTTCAAAAAATGAATTTGGATTCATAAAAGAAGTTAGAAATGGATATTTGGAATTATAGACAAGCATTTTGACTTTGGAAGGATTAAAGGAAATTAATTAAGGAATCTCGGAACTTATAGAATTCGTTATAAATGAGTTAAGGAATTTACAATATAAATTGTGAAGGATTTGGAGAAAAGAGAAATAAATCGAACTTTCCCAAGTGTTGAGAAGTAAGGGGTGTAGAAAAATATATTTTTAAATATTTTTCTAAGTAAGAGATGGTTTGAAATATCCTGATATGGACATAAGTATCTGAGTTGTCTGAAATATTGAAAATTTGGAAGGTATTTGAATATATATCTTATAGAGGTATTTTGAAAATAAATTTTAGAGAATTATAATATAGGCCTAGCGACTGCGTATGGATGTTATATTGATAGCTAAATAGACGACTATCAAATATTGGCCAATTTCGTTGATCTTTTGGAAGAGATTGAGTCAGATTTAATTATCAGAAACCACTTCGATCCGATCTGAGCATTGAAAATGGTGATATCATGAAGACAGTGAAGGCCGTGATTCAGTTTGTCCAGACCCAAGACAATTGTATAAAGGAATATTATCATTGCATCGTTGCCGTAAGGCAGTGTTAGCATTCCAAGTATGAACATTATTCTAAAAGGTAAATGAATCCTCAAGCCTCTTCAACCGGAAATGACTAAAACATGGGAGATGCAGTAAGGCTAAGTGGGTTGCACCCAATTTGGGTATGTTATAACCTTGCTTGATACCCTTGGAATATATTATAATTATGGATATTGTTGTGTATGGAAAAGTGAGCGCTTTATTAAGGGTGGAAACACCCAAGGTGTAACGACCCGACTTCCTATAACCAGGAAGGCACATCGCTAAGAAGAAAGAAAGGGATAAAAAAGAAAAAAAGAAAGGAAAGAAAGAAACAGACAACATCAGAATCTCACAGCGGAACGAATAAATTATATTATATCACATAAAACTTTACATATTATCATATACATCAGAGTTAAACAGCTAATACAACACAAACTAGACAGTTATAAACATCTGTCTAGCAATTACAATTCAAGTACATCAGAGAAAAACAGATACAACTCAAACACAGCGGAACCACTACATATATCTACACGCTGAAGCCTCCTGCTCCATTATCTCCTTCAGAAACTCGTCAAAGAAATCCTGAATCACTTGACTACTCATACGTAATATGAGTACCCAAGAGTTTAATAAAACAGAAAATAAACACTCAGGTTAGACAGGGGTCTGGTGTGAGTAAACAGGAATAAAAGTTGCTTAACTTTGAAAATCCTTTGAAAACAAAAAGTATCACGTAAGACTTCCCACACATAAACATGGAAAAGTTTTTACCTTACGCTAACCAAAGCATTTGATAGAAAATCCAGTGATATTATAATAGTGTCTAGGGTTTTCAAATTAAAATACAGAAATAGCTGGAATGCTTACATCTCACGTTCCAACATAGTTGGGCACAATCAAAACCGTATAGGCACTTACTGGATTTTGGATTCCATCAATGGCAGGGCTACTGGGGTACCGCCCGTCACAGTATGTGGCCTAGATCGCCGTACCGAGGAGTACGCCCACTCCCCTGCAACACAAGGCTGGACCCATTACTTACTGAATAGTTTCGAACAAGACAACCCCGCAGTTGTGGCCAACAACTGCCCACACAGCCGAATAAATAAGGGACTTCTAGACAGGGGTAAATCTCACTCTCAAGTGGGGGCTACCCACGAAGCCTTGCTGCACCTCCCATGTTTTAGCCATTCCCGGTTGATGAGGCTTGAGGCCACGATTACCTTTATAGGACATATCAATCTTAGAATGCTCATCGTCCACCTGACGATGTTCTGAAAGCATTCAATCCATATAAGTTCGTTCCGGGTTCGAACGAAACCGAAGGAATTATCTCGTTATTCTTGTATTGGAATCACCCTCAGAGTTAACGACGATAACCCTTGCACTCTAAATCTCCATCTCGAACCTATAAGTACTATTCCGTCAAACTCATTATGGAATCACCCACAGAGTTATACTGACGTATAGCCCTTACACCTCGAGTCTTCACTAGTTCCGCTTGGATTAACGACCTAACGTTTAATTGGAATCGATGTGGTTTTCGGATATCCAAATATGGAAATCCGATACCGGTCTCACCGAAATCCAAACGCCATTTTAATGTCCAAGTTGTACTTAAGGGGTTTGAATAATTAATTCATTTCATTATTATCTAATTCACATAGATAGATAAACTACATTTATCATAACAGATAACCCATAACATTATCACAACAGATAATCATCACAACAGACAATCATCACAACCAAAATAATCCATCACACTATAACTAAGCATCCATATCCTATAGATACTACTCATCTCATTTCTGAGATCTTAACCATCCAAAAGTATATTAGTATCATCCATAAGCAATGATATATTATCCATCATTTATAATTAATTTAAAATGAACTACATTAATTACTACTATCTTTAATTAATTTAAAATAAATTAAATTCATTATCCATCTATAAATCCTGCTTAATATCCATTAATTAATTAACCCAGTTAATAAATCATTCACTAAGTATTTAACTTAATTAAGCATCTTTGATTAATCATTCACTAATTACAATATGTAATTAGTCTTTAATTAATTTTATAAAATTAATTAACCTTACTCATAAGTAATTAACATTTAATTACTTAATTTATTAATTAACTATAATGAATTACATTTATCCTTAATTAATTACAATTACTTAATCACTTAATTAATTAATTATTACTTAATTAAACAATCCTTAGTTACATCATTAATTATAATAATTAATGATCTCTAATATTTAAATAAATTATTTAATTAAAATTAATTACATTTAGTAATTAATCTAATTATTAATCACCTTGATTAATATTTAATTTAGTAATTAACTATCTTTAATTGCATATTTATAAATTAATTAACCGATAATTAATTAATTCCTTATTTAATTACAAAAATAATTGTCCAAGTTACTTATTTAATATAAATCACCTTTCACTAATTACATTCCAGTAATTATCATTATTACTTCTCTAAGTAATCATGCTCCATTAATTATATTAAGTAATTACACTTATTAAATCATCAAATGACTTATTTAAATTAATTAAACTAAATTAATTAACTTAAATAAATCCCATATCAAAATTAATTACAATAAGTAATTAATCCTTAATTACTTTAACAATTAATTATACTTAACAAATTACAATTAATTAGATTCAATTAATCTAATTAATTATCAAAATTAATTAATTACTACATTATCCTTAGATAATTATCACTATTTATTAATTAACAACATTTCAATAATTACATACTTAAGAAAATTTGAATTAGATTAATTATCAATAAATCATTTCTAATTAAAAATTAATCTAAACCATTATTTAAAACCAAATAATTTAGTAAATTCTTAATTATCTTAATTATTTTTCAAAATAATTTAAGTACTCATCAAATGGCTCATTTACATTCAAAATATATTTAACACAATTCATTCTAAAATTAAATTCAAATTCCATTTCATTTAAAAAAAATTAATGATTCAAAATGTTTAATCATTTAAACATTAATCCAAATTAAATAATTATAAAACCTTACAATAAAATGAATGTTTTAAAGAACATTCATTACTTAGATATAAAAGAAAGATTTAAAATAAATTACTTGATTAAAATAAATTAATCTCTGAAAATAATTTTTTTTTTCAACTTTTAAATTTAAATTAAACACTTCATATTTTAATTCAATACCAAAGGAACTAATTCTTTCAAGTTTTAAAACTTACTTGAAATCAAATTTCTTTTAAAACATTTAAATATGTTCATCAATTTTTTTTTTTAAATTTACAAACTGTTTGAAATCAAAACTGGTTTCCAAAGTAACTTGAAAACTATTTTAACTTGATTTCAAAAACAAATTTAAATCTTGCTTAAACATTTAAATCTGTTCAAAATTTAAACTAACAAAAACTGTTTTAAATCAAATTCTGGCTTAAAGGGTAAACCTGAAACTATTTTATTCTTGATTTAAAATGAATTTAAATCTTGTTTAAATTTAAGATTTTCATTTTTTTAAACTTAGAATTTAAAATGCATTTGAATCAGATTCAAGTTACATTAAAATCAAACTCCTGCACTAAATTTTGAGTTTCATTCAACATTTTTTTAGAACTGCATAATGACTCTCTGGTTTTAAACCTGTAAACCTATACCCGAGCAACCCCCTTCACTACTTCGAGTTCACCAACCATTTACTTCGAGACGGAGACTAGAAACCCCGAGAGAAGCTTCGAGTCATCATCCTGAACTAATCTCCACAAGTTCACCAGAGAAGAATATACACGGTGCATATGCACCAGTGCTCAGATCATCACCAGCCACCCTAGGCAATCTTCCCACGTCGCCGACAATCATCCCACTTGATCATGACTGCCATAATTCCCACTACAGCTCGAAATTTGAAATCAAAGATTCACCCAAACCTGAAAAAAACTTCACAGCACAAACACTCAAACCTGTCAACGCCTTGGGGTCCCACCTCCGACCACCATCGTTGACGCGACCCTGGCTATAACTTCCTCTACGCCTCCTCTTCAAACTCACAAAACCCCTCCTCACTCGATGCAACACAGAGATAACAAGAGGCAGCTAAACCAACCACTTCAAATTTAGGGCTTAAACCTGGAAATCAACATTTCCATCACCACCACCTACTGACACTACTTCTGACCATTATCCATTCACTCTCCCATCAATACTCTATCTCCATACAGATTTACAGCATGCCCCAATCAATAGGAGTTTAGATTTAGTTATTTGAATATTAACTGATTTTCATTGTTTTGCAGAGACAACAGTTTTCTTAAACTAACTTAAAATTTATAAATCTAAATTATACCAAACAAACATATTTTATTTACACAAAAATTGCTAACTGGAATCAATTCAAGTGATAAAGAATTTCTGTAAAAGAAAATCTTAGTTTACAAAGATATACAGCTACAGGCAACAGTAACATATAAACACATTCATATATGTTTACACAGAACAGTCATCAACATACCATCATCACAACATACTATTTCTACTAATTCATATGCCTAGATATCATAGGCTTTTATGCATGTGAGGTTTATTCAGTTCATCTCATTTTTAAACAGAAAACAGAGCAAATTTTTCCCTAAACAGTTTTTGATTTCAATGAATTTAAAACTTAAGTTCTGTAAATTATAGATGGCTCTGATTTTTAAAAGAAAAAAAAACTATTTTTAAAATAAGAAGCTTACTGACCTGATTAAATTGAAGATGCAGAAATCAAACTAGATGCAGATTCATTTTCCAGGAACTGCATATTGAACTTGAATGCAAATTTGAAGTTGAAGTTGCTTTTCTTGTCTTGATTGTTGATTTTGGTCTTAAATGCATGCAGACCCCAAAACTTCATTGCTCAGATTTGAAGTTGAATTATTGAAGAAAATGATTTTGCGGATTTGATTTGTTTTGAAGAAATTTATTGAAGATTGGTTTTTGCAGATCATGCTTGAATTTGCAGATTTAACATGCATTTTGTTTTGGGTTTTAGATTTATTGAAATCTGATTTTCAGAATTTTCCATTTGAAGAGAAAGTGTTTTTAACAAAATGCTTTAGCTATGTTATGTTTTCTTATCAAAATTAATAAATAAATAAAAAAGTTTTAAAACAAATGCCACTTGTTATGTTATTATGTTAAATGTTTTACAAGTGTGTACTTTATAGTTTAAGAATTTAACACATATGCATATCAATATTTAAAAGCAATTCTAAATTTGTAAATGTATTTTAAATTTATCTTAAACCATTACTAATTTATTTTAGCATGTTTTCAAATGTTTTATTAACATTAGCCTTGAAAATAATTACATGTTTATTTATAAACTTCTTTATAAAACTATACATTTTAATGTTTGTTTAATTATTTTTCAAAATAATATTCTTTCAAAACTAAATTTCAAAAGAAAAGATTTTTAAAAGAAGAAAAGAAATGTTGAATTCATTTTATTTCAAAAGGTTTCAAACTAAATGTTATACTTTAACAAGAATGAATTAAATCTTATTTCAAAGAAAAACAATTTTAAAATAAAACAAAACAAACTTTTATTATAAAACTATATTTATTCTTATAAACAAAATAAATACTTACTTACTTTTCTATAAAGATATAAGAAAGATTTTTAAAACAAACCCTTTGAAAAGTTTACAATACTGATTTAAATCAATTTACAATTTATACATTTATATATAATAATAAGGAAATATCCTTTATTAATATAAATTAAAATTAAAACCAAATCCTCTATTTACAATGTATAAACATTTATACATTATAAATAAAATATTTTTAAATCAGTTTAGAAAGATGAATTTATTACTTAAATATTTTTAACTTCGAAAAGAATATCATTTAACAAACTAAATAATTATTAATTTCCAAAAGAGAATTTCTGTTTGAATTAATTCATTAAATCAATATTTCACATTTTTAAAATAATTATTAATGAAATTATTAAATAATTATTGCCTAAATTTCCGGGACATCACATTCCTCTCCCCTAAAAAGAATTTCGTCCCCGAAATTTAAAAGCAAAGGTAATTTAATAATCCTATACAGATTTTAAATTTTAAAAGAGCAAACATATTCTATCAACCAAATACTAGCAACCATAGCAACCAATTCAAACAAACAATTCTAATTATCCAAACAAAATTCTGGATAGAATTCCCTAGAGTTTCCCAGGTACAAACACCGGGACACTCGCCCTACAGAATCTAAACTAGCTACACTACTCAGATCTAGAGCTCCTATATATCTAGATCTACAATTCTAAACAGATTACAGGACTACAGACAAGTCCTGATCAACTTCCAAATCTCCCAGAACTACTGATTCTAAAACCAGAGATAAACCATACACGTATTCTCTCAGAGATACGTGAAAAACAAAACAAATTCTATCCATTCGAACTGGAAATTCAATCCTATAGAACAAACACTTAACTCTTAAGAGAAAACAGAAAGATCCAATACTCATATCCACAAATCTCTCCAATCGATCCTGGGCTGCCTTCAACTTCTAGATCAATCAAAATCCACCACACAAACTCTATTACAGATATCAGAAGTCTTCCAACCTACTACCCCTATTCTGGAAAATAGAACAGATGCAAAACAATCAAGTCTCCAGATCCAAAATGAATTTCCTGTAGAAATCCTCTGATCTAAGATAAAACTCAAATTCCCAAAGAATCGGGTGCTCCTATTCTGAAATAGCTGCCACCATGCTCCCACTGCACAACTCTGATTCGAAAATGCTATTGATGAACACAAGTATAAACTTGATCATCTTATCCCGGAATATTTTACATCAAATTTCGTAAAATCTCAATGACCTATCCGATTCAGTCACAAACATCACAGCAAAATTCAACCAGAAAACTGGATCCAATAAATCCTACCAACTTAAACAGATTTCTCTTAAAGAACCTCCTACTAATCTGATTCACCGGTAAAGCTCCAAGAACCAGGTCGAAACAGAACTCAAATTCTCGATGCGGATGCAAATCTTAACTCCTTCGAAGATATCCAGAAAATCTCAAACTACTTCGATAACTCAAACATCCTCTAAAGATGCTTCAATTGTAACAACCCGATATTTTCAGCCATTCACATCCACACATGCCGGACTTGAATTGCTCAAAATATCGCATTGTAAATAAATTTGGAGCAAATGAAATACAATCACAGAAGCACAAACACAGAAATATCAGAATAACTCGCAGCGGAAATAAAATACATAGTAGTTCATGAAGCTACTACGACAGAGTCTCAAACCAAATACATAATACAGTCTGAAAACAACATAATGGGAATCCCAAATACATAGAGGTTCACTAATACATGAGATAAACTAGAACAGCTGAAACAGAGAGTAGATATAAATGTAGATAAGCAGAAACTCCAGCAAAGACCAGCTCCAGAAAGAGAATCCAAAGCTGTGAATACTTAGGCTGACCCGAGCGTAAAGTAAAACACAAAACACTCGAGTCAGGACAATATATACTTATATAATGTAAACCAACTCAAGTGAACTGTAGTAGAAGTACACAATAACTTAAAGGATGCTTGGGATCGCCCATCCTTTAAGAATCAGTTAAACTATAAATTAAATACATCCCGTGGTTAAAATTTCAAAATGGTATTTTATACTTCAAAATCAAATATCATTTCAAAATTCAATATCATTCAAAATCCATTTCAAAATATCAAAAATATAATATCTTCCAAACCACATTCATTTTTATTTAATTTAAATACCATTACAAAACACATTTCAAAATAGTTTATATTTCAAAACAAATTACTTCATTTTAAATCATAAAATGAAGTTATTATATTTAATAATTAAATTATTAAATTTACAAAATTTTAGTCTTTCAAAATTCATTTATCCACTTAATTTATTAAAACCGATGTAAATTCAACTTTCGCAGCATTTAAAAATTGCTACAGAAAGTTACATTCAAAACAGTTCAATTTAACAAAAGATAGTATAAAAAAATGCTGTGATAGGGTTACATTAGTTTCAAATAAAACTTAGTTAAATTCAACAATTATAACATTTACAAAAATTCTATGATAGCCTTTAATTAAACTTAGCCATTTGGTTCATTATTATCAACTACAGCATTTACAAATGCTGTGTTATCATTTACATTAGAATTAATAGCATTTCTGAAATGCAGTTAATTAACTTCAAATATTCAGTATAATTTCACAAATAATTATATTTTTATTTAAATCATTTTTAACTTATAAAATCATATAATTTCACTTTTAAAACCATCATTCAAATACCCTTATATTCATGATTTTATAAAGTTAAATCTCCATTCAAAAATCAAAATTTAATAATAATTCACTTATTAAATTCCAACATAAAATTTCAAATTCATTAAATTAAATGTAACTTAACACTTAAGTTTAAAATTTGCAAATATAAATTAATTTCATTTTTATTTACTTAACTTAAAATTCACTTTTAAGCCAAATTCACAAATTTCCAATTTTAGTTATATTTCAAAATTTCAACATAAATATTCATTCATTTCACATTTAACTTTATTCAAAAATCATTAGTGTATTACAAAATCATTTCAAATTCATTTGATTCAAAATATCATAAATTTATCATATTTTCATATTTAATTTAAGTTCCATTTATCACCAAATTATAATTTCCAAAATAACTTACATTTCAGATTTCTAACTTTACCCTTTATTTATTTCACTTATAAAATTTTAGAAAATCAATAATGCTTTAAAAAAATCATTTTTAATCAAATCTAATCAAAATATTATAATATTTACATTTCTAAAATAGTTTAAAAGATTTTAGAAAAACATATTTTAACAACGGGTCTGTATTTTATTTTCTAGCCTAGGTAAAGTGATACGGGTAATATATCATTTCAACCCATAATTTACAAAGAAAACCCAGGTTTGATCATTTCAAACCCGCAATCCCAAGTAAAAAATAATAATTGAAAATCATTCAAGCTTATCATTTCAGCCCATAACGATTTTCTCCTATTCTAAAGTCCGTTCGGGTATGTATCATTTCAACCCATAGTGATTCTAGTCTACAGGGAACTTGCAGTGTGGTAAACTGATGAAAGTAACAGAATAGCATGAAATAACAGTAACATATGATATAACAGGTGTAAATATAGGTGTGAACATCATATGAATATGATATAGCAGTTATAACAGGATGATATGCATTTACAGATTCAGGTGATGTCAGTTTATCACTACATAAGTACATATTAGTCTGGTGAGATTTACTCACTGTTTTGAGCTGATGACACAACGACAAATTGCACAACGGGATCTACACAAGCACAAAAGCATGATACAGATACGAAATGGAGGAGCCAAGGATTAATTCCCTTGAATACAAATCAAACAAACAATATAACAATTATAAGGTTTCAGATCAAAAATACGATAAACGATGCTAGAAATATCTTCATAAAACAAAGCTGAAATGCTTTGCACTTGCTTCCGACATCTCATAGGCTCGGCCAGAGGTAGAGTACAGGTCTAAGACAATGATTTAGGGTCAGGTCTGGGTTGCTAAGGTCGGCCTAACATGAGTTTGAGTGATGGTGTAAAGTTGGATGAAGGCAAGAACACAAAATCATGCATACACATGGGTCATGGGCCATGAATTGGGCTTGGCCAAGGCGCTAGGTGTCACGGCCAGAGGAGTGGGGTCCACTGTGGTGGTGTGACCGTGGGTGCTGGAGGTGGTGGTGGTGGAGTAGGGGCGGCCATGGTTGGTGGAAGTGGTGGATGTGGAAGCTGGTGCTCGGCTAGGTCAATATGAAGGGTGTTTTGAAACTTTTGCGGATATGCATCACCAAGGGGGTTCATGGCTTGGGTGGCTGGTGAGGAGGAGGTGCTGGTGGTGTGTCATCAGGTGGTGGAGGCGGCTAGGCAGCAAGGTGGCATGGTTGAACCTACATGAGGTGAAGCAAGTGCAAAATCAAACTAGAAAAATCAACATAAGTGAACAAAAGAAGATAAAAGGAAATAGAATTTTACCAAACTTCTCAATCAAGAGGAGGCCGAAATTTTTTTCACGAAGGAGGAAAAAGATGTACGTGAATGAAGAATGGAGGTAGACGGCCGAAATATGTGAGTGGTCATGGCTAATTGATGGCAAAAGTAAGTTAAAATGTGAAAAGGTGGGAAAATCAAAAGCCATAGGAAACAAAAGGTCACAAACCCTTTCAATTTACCTTTTATTATTTACATAAATTTATGTAGCTGAAATAATAATAATATCTGATAAGATTTCGAAATTTTTAACAAATATACAAATATATATAATATTTATCAATTATGTAAAGTAAAATTAAGGAAAATAGTTAAAACAGTGAACTAGACTAGCAAAATTTGAAGTTAAATGAAATAATTTTTAGAAAATTCATATAAGCTTGTAAAGTATTTTTAAAACATAAATAATAACATAAAATACAAATATATTCACAAAATAAATATTTAAAATTTAATTTAAATATAAAATTTTAATGCAGAAAATAGCAGAAAATGGGAAAACAGCCCTTAAAAATAGGAAATCAACACAGTAATTTTTGAAAAAATTCTATTATTATTTTAAAAATATTTAGAGATGAATTTTAACAAATAAAACAAATTTAAAATAAAATAAAGAAATTTAAAATGAAGAAAATGGCAGAAAATTAGAAAATAGCCTTTAAAAATAGGAAATAAATACAGTAAATTTTGGAAAAATTATATTATCATTTTAAAAATGTTTAGAAATGATATCACACAAATAAAACAAATTTAAAATAATTTCAAAATGAAATAAAGTCAAATTTAAATATATAGTCAAAATCTAGGGTTGTTACACTCTCCCCCACTCAAATCTTTTCGTCCTCGAAAAGGAAGGAAGCGGAGAAACAACAAGAAAGAGCAATAGGTTGGAATACATCCCCGAAAGAAGGTAGGAAAAAAAATAGCTAGGAGGTAAAGCAGGTTGAAAGACAAGGATGAACCATTATACATTTCAATTTAATATTATTTTTTTTAGTATGATGAATAGTCATTTGATTCAAATCTGATGGTTCAAAGTAAACAATATTTAAAACATTTTATATTTAAAAGGGAAAATAACTGATCAAAATATTCTTTATATAATACTTTATCAAAATACTTTTATAACTCGATGTCTTAACAAGTTTATCCTTGTTCCTGTAGATTCTGGCAGTGTGTTGATCAGGCGCAAAGCTTGACTTCTCCAGGTACTTAGTAGACTTGTTTCAACACCCAGTGAAAATACTAGAAAACTCTTTTAAAATAACAGATATGGAAAGTACAATCCAAACAAATCAACCAAACCAAAACAGTTGTCTAACCATGGATCGCAGATACACAATGGTTACGCCTGGATCCCCCAGGAAACAATCCGTATCCGTAAGCTTTCTCGGCCCTACGAGTTACGCCATGATGACGAGTAGAATGCAGGATACACAATGGTTACGCCTGGATCCCCCAGGAAACAATCCGCTCCCCTAGGCAAGACTCAGCCAGGCACTTGCGCTACTCTTCGCGACCTACACAGATTGCAGGATACACAATGGTTACGCCTGGATCCCCCAGGAAACAATCCGTACCCCTAGGCAAGACTCAGCCAGGCAGTTGCGCTATGTAGTCACGATCATAAGACCACGGGGATCGCCGTGGAATTCGATGGACACTCGAGTATCATATCCGGAAAACCCAAATCAAAGAGAGAGAATAATATCGATAGAATGAATCCACAGTGTGGCCACAAAGCGGATATCAAGCAGAAGGCACTTTCCATATCTTTACTTCGAAAATATGTATAATATAGTACCCTTCAAAATTACTTTCAAATATCATACTTATATAAAGTCCATTTTATATAAGATTTCATTTCAAATCAAATACTTTTCAAAATACTAGTATATCAAATCACACTTATATAGATTTCGATTATATAAGATTTCACTTTTCAAAATTGGGTACCCATTCAAATCAACAGTTCCAATTCAACAGTTTACTTATACAAATCATTTTTATATAAGTTCGATAGCTCCTAAATCAAGTATTTAATAAAACAAGGTTCTAAATTTCAAACCATTTCGATATCAAATAAATTTTAAAATCATATATGATGTCACCAAATCATTTCTTTCAAGTTATACATATTCAATTTCAAAATTTCTTAAAACAACAGATTTAGAAAATAATCCAAATTTCCAAATCAACAAAATTTAGTTCAAATAAATCCATTTCCATTTCAAACATGTATTCACTTCAAAAGTCATAATACTTTCAAAGTTATGAATCTTTCGAAACTAAAATACTTGAAATCATTACACTTTGAAAATCATAACATTTAGAAATCATGCATTTGAAATCATAAAACATGCCCTTAATTCTTTACATTTCAATTTTTTTTCAATTAAACCAAAATCTAAAATTTCCAATTTTAACTCAATTCAAACCATCAGTTTCAATTTGGTTTTCCAACAAAACCATTTCAAATATTATCAATTTCAAATATAGATTTGATTCACAAAATAAACTATTAAATCTTAAATATGTTTCGAGGCTTAAATATACCATATTTCAAAACTAAATTTCATAATTTCATATATCTCAAATTTTACTTCATTATTACTTACATATGTCATTATTTCGCAACATTACATTCGATCGCTCGCTTGATCACACAAGTTCGCTTTCGAACTAGTATTGTCCATTCGACTTCCCTAATGCGGACTTCGATATGGTTTCTTGACTAGAAGCCATCATTCTCCTTGCATAGCTACATACTATGATAGAGAATTATAGAATCAAGCCCAAAATCCATATCAAATATTCGCCATCAAGAATCAAATGAAAAATCCTAACACGAAATGGTGCAATTCACCTCGAACTTGTGTACTCAAACTTGGATCAAATTAATTATGCGAATAAAACAACGCACATACAACTTATGTATCTATTCCAACTTGTTAAATAAATAGTTTTATAAAGATGTTACTAAGTTAAAACATTTAAAACCAAAATTTTCTCAACATTTGAAGACTAATTTTTATCCAAAACATTTCAAAACTAAATTTCATATTAGTATAATTCAAAATAGTCTTATTTATTTACTTAACAAAACAGTTTCAACTTATAAAAAACCATATTATTTCATACTTGAAACATACAAACTAAACTTATATTCTTTATCAAATACCTTATACCTTTCAAAAAAAATTAGCTTTGAAAAATTAACCTTGATTTGGAAGTGCTCGAATCTTAAAATAGTCGAAGAAGTCATACTTTCAATCCAAGAGTTGAAAATCAACACTAAATTAGTAAATCAATTTCAAAAGTTAGGTTTCAAAATCTAAAACTCGAGAGCTAAACACCGACTTACTTTAAATCTTTTCATATATATATATACGGATCTATCTTTCGAATATCAAACCATACTTCGAAATCTGAAATCAAAATTGGTTTCACAAAATCACTCGCATAGCAAAGCTACTAGAGTGGCCTCTCCCCACTCAAAAACTCGAAAATCAATGTCGATGATGCATGCATTCATCACCGCAATTATTTTCCAGTGACATAAGTGAGTTCTGGACTTCAATTAACTTTGAAAAACTTCTTTGAAATTCCTTCGAAATCATTGAAATTCATTCGAATGCATTTGAAACATTTCTTATTTGAAAAAAATAAATATATATATATCTTTAAATCATATTATTATTATATATTTTCCAAAATCCCAAAATCGATTTTCACAACACCGGAGTTCGATTCCTCGAAATTCAAATTCAAAGCCCTTCAGTTATAAATCATTTTTATATAAGTCAAAAAAATTCAAAATTTCAAATCTCTTCAAAATTCAAATTTTCATTTTAAAAGGTATATAATCCTTATCGAAAACATTTCACTTTTATATACAAAATATGGCCATCCTTAATAATTTCGATGTATGCACAATTTCAAAATGCAACCAAACCCAAATTTTCAAAGGATGATTCAAGGAAGGATTTCAAACAAACAAAAATTCAAAATTAGAGGAACTCTAATCAAATAGAATTCTAGTTCAAAGATAAACTCAAACGAAGATGAGATAATTTAATTACCAAATAGAGGATAGATAAGCCTATATAAATCGCGGGCGAACTTAACCGGTCAACCGAGACTTTAGGAATATAATCAATACGGAAATCTAAGGCAAATCGACCTTCGATCGCGAGAGATAGAATCCGGGTAGAGCAGGAGATAGATAGCATCGACATCCGAGGATACAAAAATATTTAGTGAATCAATGCCAATTGTAAAGGAGTTTCACCCCTTTACAAATCATTCAAAGATTTACGGAATCACCACTCTTTAGAGAGGTCATTCCAAAGTAGAGTTACAGAATGCTCCAAAATTAAAAGGAAAAATGGGGAAAACAAGACTGGATTCCAGAAAAAGTGGGAGTGTTCCAAAGTTCAAGGAATCCTAGTCGATAAGAATCTTAACCAAGAGATTTCTAACAAGGTGGATACCGAAGAGATGAAGTTTAGAAAACTTGATTTCGAAATAAGAACATCTTTATACCAAAATAATCTTTGAAAATCCTTTAAAAATCATTTGGAAATCAATTATACTTCGAAAATACGTTTTCTCACAAAGAAAGGATTATGAGATTGATTTCACTCATTATAGGGTATTTCTACCCTATCTCTAATGAGTTTTTGCTCCGCAGGCTAGGGTTTGCCTAAAACCAAAGCTCTGATACCAACTGTAACAACCTGATATTTTCAGCCATTCACATCCACACATGCCGGACTTGAATTGCTCAAAATATCGCATTGTAAATAAATTTGGAGCAAATGAAATACAATCACAGAAGCACAAACACAGAAATATCAGAATAACTCGCAGCGGAAATAAAATACATAGTAGTTCATGAAGCTACTACGACAGAGTCTCAAACCAAATACATAATACAGTCTGAAAACAACATAATGGAAATCCCAAATACAAAGAGGTTCACTAATACATGAGATAAACTAGAACAGCTGAAACAGAGAGTAGATATAAATGTAGATAAGCAGAAACTCCAGCAAAGACCAGCTCCAGAAAGAGAATCCAAAGCTGTGAATACTCAGGTTGACCCGAGCGTAAAGTAAAACACAAAACACTCGAGTCAGGACAATATATACTTATATAATGTAAACCAACTCAAGTGAACTGTAGTAGAAGTACACAATAACTTAAAGGATGCTTGGGATCGCCCATCCTTTAAGAATCAGTTAAACTATAAATTAAATACATCCCGTGGTTAAAATTTCAAAATGGTATTTTATACTTCAAAATCAAATATCATTTCAAAATTCAATATCATTCAAAATCCATTTCAAAATATCAAAAATATAATATCTTCCAAACCACATTCATTTTTATTTAATTTAAATACCATTACAAAACACATTTCAAAATAGTTTATATTTCAAAACAAATTACTTCATTTTAAATCATAAAATGAAGTTATTATATTTAATAATTAAATTATTAAATTTACAAAATTTTAGTCTTTCAAAATTCATTTATCCACTTAATTTATTAAAACCGATGTAAATTCAACTTTCGCAGCATTTAAAAATTGCTACAGAAAGTTACATTCAAAACAGTTCAATTTAACAAAAGATAGTATAAAAAAATGCTGTGATAGGGTTACATTAGTTTCAAATAAAACTTAGTTAAATTCAACAATTATAACATTTACAAAAATTCTATGATAGCCTTTAATTAAACTTAGCCATTTGGTTCATTATTATCAACTACAGCATTTACAAATGCTGTGTTATCATTTACATTAGAATTAATAGCATTTCTGAAATGCAGTTAATTAACTTCAAATATTCAGTATAATTTCACAAATAATTATATTTTTATTTAAATCATTTTTAACTTATAAAATCATATAATTTCACTTTTAAAACCATCATTCAAATACCCTTATATTCATGATTTTATAAAGTTAAATCTCCATTCAAAAATCAAAATTTAATAATAATTCACTTATTAAATTCCAACATAAAATTTCAAATTCATTAAATTAAATGTAACTTAACACTTAAGTTTAAAATTTTCAAATATAAATTAATTTCATTTTTATTTACTTAACTCAAAATTCACTTTTAAGCCAAATTCACAAATTTCCAATTTTAGTTATATTTCAAAATTTCAACATAAATATTCATTCATTTCACATTTAACTTTATTCAAAAATCATTAGTGTATTACAAAATCATTTCAAATTCATTTGATTCAAAATATCATAAATTTATCATATTTTCATATTTAATTTAAATTCCATTTATCACCAAATTATAATTTCCAAAATAACTTACATTTCAGATTTCTAACTTTACCCTTTATTTATTTCACTTATAAAATTTTAGAAAATCAATAATGCTTTAAAAAAATCATTTTTAATCAAATCTAATCAAAATATTATAATATTTACATTTCTAAAATAGTTTAAAAGATTTTAGAAAAACATATTTTAACAACGGGTCTGTATTTTATTTTCTAGCCTAGGTAAAGTGATACGGGTAATATATCATTTCAACCCGTAATTTACAAAGAAAACCCAGGTTTGATCATTTCAAACCCGCAATCCCAAGTAAAAAAAAATAATTGAAAATCATTCAGGCTTATCATTTCAGCCCATAACGATTTTCTCCTATTCTAAAGTCCGTTCGGGTATGTATCATTTCAACCCATAGTGATTCTAGTCTACAGGGAACTTGCAGTGTGGTAAACTGATGAAAGTAACAGAATAGCATGAAATAACAGTAACATATGATATAACAGGTGTAAATATAGGTGTGAACATCATATGAATATGATATAGCAGTTATAACAGGATGATATGCATTTACAGATTCAGGTGATGTCAGTTTATCACTACATAAGTACATATTAGTCTGGTGAGATTTACTCACTGTTTTGAGCTGATGACACAACGACAAATTGCACAACGGGATCTACACAAGCACAAAAGCATGATACAGATACGAAATGGAGGAGCCAAGGATTAATTCCCTTGAATACAAATCAAACAAACAATATAACAATTATAAGGTTTCAGACCAAAAATACGATAAACGATGCTAGAAATAACTTCATAAAACAAAGCTGAAATGCTTTGCACTTGCTTCCGACATCTCATAGGCTCGGCCAGAGGTAGAGTACAGGTCTAAGACAATGATTTAGGGTCAGGTCTGGGTTGCTAAGGTCGGCCTAACATGAGTTTGAGTGATGGTGTAAAGTTGGATGAAGGCAAGAACACAAAATCATGCATACACATGGGTCATGGGCCATGAATTGGGCTTGGCCAAGGCCCTAGGTGTCACGGCCAGAGGAGTGGGGTCCAATGTGGTGGTGTGACCGTGGGTGCTGGAGGTGGTGGTGGTGGAGTAGGGGCGGCCATGGTTGGTGGAAGTGGTGGATGTGGAAGCTGGTGCTCGGCTAGGTCAATATGAAGGGTGTTTTGAAACTTTTGCGGATATGCATCACCAAGGGGGTTTATGGCTTGGGTGGATGGTGAGGAGGAGGTGCTGGTGGTGTGTCATCAGGTGGTGGAGGCGGCTAGGCAGCAAGGTGGCATGGTTGAACCTACATGAGGTGAAGCAAGTGCAAAATCAAACTAGAAAAATCAACATAAGTGAACAAAAGAAGATAAAAGGAAATAGAATTTTACCAAACTTCTCAATCAAGAGGAGGCCGAAATTTTTTTCACGAAGGAGGAAAAAGATGTACGTGAATGAAGAATGGAGGTAGACGGCCGAAATATGTGAGTGGTCATGGCTAATTGATGGCAAAAGTAAGTTAAAATGTGAAAAGGTGGGAAAATCAAAAGCCATAGGAAACAAAAGGTCACAAACCCTTTCAATTTACCTTTTATTATTTACATAAATTTATGTAGCTGAAATAATAATAATATCTGATAAGATTTCGAAATTTTTAACAAATATACAAATATATATAATATTTATCAATTATGTAAAGTAAAATTAAGGAAAATAGTTAAAACAGTGAACTAGACTAGCAAAATTTGAAGTTAAATGAAATAATTTTTAGAAAATTCATATAAGCTTGTAAAGTATTTTTAAAACATAAATAATAACATAAAATACAAATATATTCACAAAATAAATATTTAAAATTTAATTTAAATATAAAATTTTAATGCAGAAAATAGCAGAAAATGGGAAAACAGCCCTTAAAAATAGGAAATCAACACAGTAATTTTTGGAAAAAATCTATTATTATTTTAAAAATATTTAGAGATGAATTTTAACAAATAAAACAAATTTAAAATAAAATAAAGAAATTTAAAATGAAGAAAATGGCAGAAAATTAGAAAATAGCCTTTAAAAATAGGAAATAAGTACAGTAAATTTTGGAAAAATTATATTATCATTTTAAAAATGTTTAGAAATGATATCACACAAATAAAAAAAATTTAAAATAATTTCAAAATGAAATAAAGTCAAATTTAAATATATAATCAAAATCTAGGGTTGTTACATCAATCCAAACAAAGATTACTTAGAGATCTTCCGAACCATCATAAGTCACTTTTGCGATTCCACTCAGTTCAGATTCCAAGAAATCGTTCTCACTCCAACAATCAGAACAGCTAAAGCCTTCAAATTAAAGAAGAAACTATTTGGTCAACCTCCAACCACAAACATCACACCCAACTGAGCTTCCAGAAGAAATGGACAAGCTCCACCATCTGCCCGGACTACTGACAGAAGAATCACAGAGATTTCTGAACAATCGAAGAACAGGCCATTCACTGCTGCTACCGCTGCCAAAACTTCCTTAACCAAAAGCTCATCGAACCTCAAAGCTACACCAGCCTCTTCATAATAGAGCCTTCCTGATAGACAGATATCTCTCAGGAAACTCGCTCCCAAACCAGGCTCAAACTCTGCCAAACTGAGTCTCAAACTCATATATAGACAGAACTCCTTCCTAAAGTTGCCAAGATACCAATGTTGGCTTCAGAACTCCCAACTAATCCAAACTCAAGAAAAACCACTCATAAGAGTGAAATCCAGCTTACAATCCAAAGTAAACACCGAATCTTGAAAAGATTTCCTCCAGAGATTAGAGAAATCCTTCACCAACTGCAGAACTACTCAAAATGCCCAAAACTTCCAACTTCAAACACTCGAACTCCAACCATTGGTAGTTATGTTACACACACCACTACCCTATCTACATTTATTACTTATATTGGAAAACCTGAACAGGTAACCCAACAAATAGGCAGAAATAAATAAATATATATATATATTCAAAATTACAAATACGCTCTCTCAAAAAAAAAACACCACTCCAGAGTCTAGGTATTCACTCAACCTAGAGCTCTGATACCACAATGTAACGACCCGACTTCCTATAACCAGGAAGGCGCATCGCTAAGAAGAAAGAAAGGGATAGAAAAGAAAAAAAAGAAAGGAAAGAAAGAAACAGACAAGATCAGAATCTCACAGCGGAACGAATAAATTATATTATATCACATAAAACTTTACATATTATCATATACATCAGAGTTAAACAGTTAATACAACACAAACTAGACAGTTATAAACATCTGTCTAGCAATTACAATTCAAGTACATCAGAGAAAAACGGATACAACTCGAACACAGCGGAACCACTACATATATCTACACGCTGAAGCCTCCTGCTCCATTATCTCCTTCAGAAACTCGTCAAAGAAATCCTGAATCACTTGACTACTCATACGTAATATGAGTACCCAAGAGTTTAATAGAACAAAAAATAAACACTCAGGTCAGACAGGGGTCTGGTGTGAGTATACGGGAATAAAAGTTGCTTAACTTTGAAAATCCTTTGAAAACAAAAGGTATCACGTAAGACTTCCCACACATAAACATGGAAAAGTTTTTACCTTACGCTAACCAAAGCGTTTGATAGAAAATCCAGTGATATTATAATAGTGTCTAGGGTTTTCAAAATAAAATACAGAAATAGCGGGAATGCTTACATCTCACGTTCCAACATAGTTGGGCACAATCAAAACCGTACAGGCACTTATTGGATTTTGGATTCCATCAATGGCAGGGATACTGGGGTACCGTTCGTCGCAGTACGTGGCCTAGATCACCGTACCGAGGAGTACGCCCATTCCCCTGCAACACAAGGCCGGACCCATTCCTTACTGAATAGTTCCGAACAAGACAACCCCGCAGTTGTGGCCAACAACTGCCCACACAGCCGAATAAATAAGGGACTTCTAGACAGGGGTAAATCTCACTCTCAAGTGGGGGCTATCCACGAAGCCTTGCTGCACCTCCCCTGTTTTAGCCATTCCCGGTTGATGAGGCTTGAGGCCACGATTACCTTTATAGGACATATCAATCTTAGAATGCTCAACCTGACGATGTTCTGAAAGCATTCAATCCATACAAGTTCGTTCCGGGTACGAACGAAACCGAAGGCATTATCTCGTTACACTCGTATTGGAATCACCCTCAGAGTTAACGACGATAACCCTTGCACTCTAAATCTCCATCTCGAACCTATAAGTACTATTCCGTCAAACTCATTACGGAATCACCCACAGAGTTATACAGACGCATAGCCCTTACACCTCGAGTCTTCACTAGCTCCACTTGGATTAACGACCTAACGTTTAATTGGAATCGATGTGGTTTTCGGATATCCAAACATGGAAATCTGATCCCGGTCTCACCGAAATCCAAACGCCATTTTAATGTCCAAGTTGTACTTAAGGGGTTTGAATAATTAATTCATTTCATTATTATCTAATTCACACAGATAGATAAACTACATTTATCATAACAGATAACCCATAACATTATCACAAAAGATAATCATCACAACAGACAATCATCACAACCAAAATAATCCATCATACTATAACTAAGCATCCATATCCTATAGATACTACTCATCTCATTTCTGAGATCACAACCATCCAAAAGTATATCAGTATCATCCATAAGCAATGATATATTATCCATCATTTATAATTAATTTAAAATGAACTAAATTAATTACTTCTATCTTTAATTAATTTAAAATAAATTAAATTAACTATTCATTTATAAATCCTGTTTAATATCCATTAATTAATTAACCAGTTATTCAATCATTCACTAAGTATTTAACTTGATTAAGCATCTTTGATTAATCATTCACTAATTACCATATATAATTAGTCTTTAATTAATTTTATAAAATTAATTAACCTTACTCATAAGTAATTAACATTTAATTACTTAATTTATTAGTAACTATAATTAATTACATTTATCCTTAATTAATTACAATTAATTAACCCCTTTATTAATTAATTATTACTTAATTAAACAATCCTTAATTACATCATTAATTATAATAATTAATGATCTCTAATATTTAAATAAATTACTTAATTAAAATTAATTACATTTAGTAATTAATCTAATTATTAATCACCTTGATTAATATTTAATTTAGTAATTAACTATCTTTAATTACATATTTATAAATTAATTAACCAATAATTAATTAATTCCTTATTTAATTACAAAAAGAATTATCCAAATTACTTATTTAATATAAATCACCTTTCACTAATTACATTCCAGTAATTATCATTATTACTTCTCTAAGTAATCCTGCTTCATTAATTATATTAAGTAATTACACTTATTAAATCATCAAATGATTTATTTAAATTAATTAAACTAAATTAATTAACTTAAATAAATCACATATCAAAATTAAGTACAATAAGTAATTAATTCCTTAACTACTTTAACAATTAATTATACTTAACAAATTACAATTAATTAGATTCAATTAATCTAATTAATTATCAAAATTAATTACATTAATTAATTACTGCATTATCCTTAGATAATTATCACTGTTTATTAATTAACAACATTTCAATAATTACATACTTAAGAAAATTTGAATTAGATTAATTATCAATAAATCATTTCTAATTAAAAATTAATCTAAACCATTATTTAAAACCAAATAATTAAGTAAATTCTTAATTATCTTAATTATTTTTCAAAATAATTTAAGTACACATCAAATGGCTCATTTACATTCAAAACATATTTAACACAATTCATTCTAAAATTAAATTCAAATTCCATTTCATTTAAAAAAGAAAAATTTAATGATTCAAAATGTTTAATCATTTAAACATTAATCCAAATTAAAAAATTATAAAACCTTACAATAAAATGAATGTTTTAAAGAACATTCATTACTTAGATATAAAAGAAAGATTTAAAATAAATTACTTGACTAAAATAAATTAATCTTTGAAAATAATTTTTTTTTCAACTTTCAAACTTAAATTAAACACTTCATATTTTAATTCAATACTAAAGGAACTAATTCTTTCAAGTTTTAAAACTTACTTGAAATCAAATTTCTTTTAAAACATTTAAATATGTTCATCAATTTTTTTTAAATTTACAAACTGTTTGAAATCAAAACTGGTTTCCAAAGTAACTTGAAAACTATTTTAACTTGATTTCAAAAACAAATTTAAATCTTGCTTAAACATTTAAATCTGTTCAAAATTTAAAAACTAACAAAAACTGTTTTAGATCAAATTCTGGTTTAAAGGGTAAACCTGAAACTGTTTTAATCTTGATTTAAACTGAATTTAAATCTTGTTTAAATTTAAGATTTTCATTTTTTAAAAAAACTTAGAATTCAAACTGCATTTGAATTCAGATTCAAGTTACACTAAAATCAAACTCCTGCACTAAATTTTGAGTTTCATTCAACATTTTTTAGAAACTGCATAATAACTCTCTGGTTTTAAACCTGTAAACCTATACCCGAGCAACCTCCTTTACTACTTTGAGTTCACCAACCATTTACTTCGAGAAAGAGACCAGAAACCCCGAGAAAAGCTTCGAGTCATCATCCTGAACTAATCTCCACAAGTTCACCAGAGAAGAATATGCACGGTGCATATGCACCAGTGCTCAGATCATCACCAGCCACCCTAGGCAATCTTCCCACGTCGCCGACAATCATCCCACTTGATCACAACTGCCATAATTCCCACTACAGCTCGAAATTTGAAATCAAAGATTCACCCAAACCTGAAAAAAACATCGCAGCACAAATACTCAAACCTGTCAACGCCGTGGGGTCCCACCTCCGACCACCATCGTTGACGCGACACTGGCTATAACTTCCTCTACGCCTCCTCTTCAAACTCACAAAACCCCTCCTCACTCGATGCAACACGGAGATAACAAGAGGCGGCTAAACCAACCACTTCAAATTTAGGGCTTAAACCTGGAAATCAACGTTTCCATCACCACCACCTACTCACACTACTTCTGACCATTATCCATTCATCAATCCTCTATCTCCATACAGATTTACAGCATGCCCCAATCATTAGGAGTTTAGATTTGGTTATTTGAATATTAACTAATTTTCATTGTTTTACAGAGACAACAGTTTTCTTAAACTAACTTAAAATTTATAAATCTAAATTATACCAAACAAACATATTTTATTTACACAAACATTGCTAACTGGAATCAATTCAAGTGATAAAGAATTTCTGTAAAAGAAAATCTTAGTTTACAAAGATATACAGCTACACGCAACAGCAACATATAAACACATTCATATATGTTTACACAGAACAGGCATCAACATACCATCATCACAACATACTATTTCTACTAATTCATATGCCCAGATATCATAGGCTTTTATGCATGTGAGGTTTATTCAGTTCATTTCATTTTTAAACAGAAAACAGAGCAAATTTTTCCCTAAACAGTTTTTGATTTCAATGAATTTAAAACTTAAGTTCTGTAAATTATAGATGGCTTTGATTTTTAAAAGGAAAAAAAACTTTTTTTAAAATAAGAAGCTTACTCCTCTGATTAAATTGAAGATGCAGAAATCAAACTAGATGCAGATTCATTTTCCAGGAACTGCATATTGAACCTGAATGCAAATTTGAAGTTGAAGTTGCTTTTCTTGTCTTGATTGTTGATTTTGGTCTTAAATGCATGCAGACCCCAAAACTTCATTGCTCAGATTTGTAGTTGAATTATTGAAGAAAATGATTTTGCAGATTTGATTTGTTTTGAAGAAAATTATTGAAGATTGGTTTTTGCAGATCATGCTTGAATTTGCAGATTTAACATGCATTTTGTTTTGGGTTTTAGATTTACTGAAATCTGATTTTCAGATTTTTCCATTTGAAGAGAAAGTGTTTTTAACAAAATGCTTTAGCTATGTTATGTTTTCTTATCAAAATAAGTAAAAAAAAAAAGTTTTAAAACAAATGCCACTTTTTATGTTATTATGTTAAATGTTTTACAAGTGTCTACTTTATAGTTTAAGAATTTAACACATATGCATATCAATATTTAAAAGCAATTCTAAATTTGTAAATGTATTTTAAATTTATCTTAAACCATTACTAATTTATTTTAGCGTGTTTTCAAATGTTTTATTAACATTAGCCTTGAAAATAATTACATGTTTATTTATAAACTTCTTTATAAAACTATACATTTCAATGTTTGTTTAATTATTTTTCAAAATAATATTCTTTCAAAACTAAATTTCAAAAGAAAAGATTTTTAAAAGAAGAAAAGAAATGTTGAATTCATTTTATTTCAAAAGATTTCAAACTAAATGTTATGCTTTAACAAGAATGAATTAAATCTTATTTCAAAGAAAAACAATTTTAAAATAAAACAAAACAAACTTTTATTATAAAACAAAATTTAAACTATATTTATTCTTATAGACAAAATAAATACTTACTTACTTTTCTATAAAGATATAAGAAAGATTTTTAAAACAAACCCTTTGAAAAGTTTACAATACTAATTTAAATCAATTTACAATTTATACATTTATATATAATAATTAGAAAATATCCTTTATTAATATAAATTAAAATTAAAACCAAATCCTCTATTTACAATGTATAAACATTTATACATTATAAATAAAATATTTTTAAATCAGTTTAGAAAGATGAATTTATTACTTAAATATTTTTAACTTTGAAAAGAATATCATTTAACAAACTAAATAATTATTAATTTCCGAAAGAGAATTTCTGTTTGAATTAATTTGTTAAATCAATATTTTACATTTTTAAAATAATTATTAATGAAATTATTAAATAATTATTGCCTAAATTTCCGGGACATCACACAAGGTGATAACATATTTTATACTATCCAGGTTAGGGATAGGACGGTCTTGCGTTGGCAGGGGATCCCGGCTATGTCCTCGGTACGTTTCTCTAGAGGTGTACTGTGACGGACGTTAACCCATTAGCCCAATCACTGTATGGAATTCATTCTCCAATAAATGTCGTATTGTTTTGATTGTGCCCAATTATGCTGAATCGTGAGATGCAAGCTTTTCATCTATTTTCTTATTTACTTTCTGTATACACTATTATAATATCTGGTGATTTTAATAGAAAATGTTTTGGTTATCATAAGGTAAATATCAATCGTGTTTATGTGTGACATGGTCTTACGAGATACCTTTATTTTTAAAGGATTTTTATAACGTTAATAATTCAAATTGAGTGTGTTTTTCTCATGATGGTTTTCCAGACTACTTGGGTGTTATTTTATTATAACACTTGGATTAGACCGAGTATTATAGATTTAGGTTAGGATACTATGGAGCTCAAGAGACGAGCTAGATGACAGAAACGTATACCCTTATTTAATTATATTCCACTGTGTGTAGACTGTATAGTTAGCACTGGTGAGGACGAGTTATAATAACTATCCATATTGATGTATTGATTGTTGTACTCTGATGATTGTATATATATTTACCGCTACAGATTCTTTTGTATAAAAATCTGTTACTGTCAATTATATTATGTTCCGCTGCAATTGTGAGATTCTGTATAGTTGTTTCTGTTTCTTCTTCTATCATTTTCTTCTTCACCCCTATTTATTCGCCCTTTTGTACAATTTGGGCTGGATAAGAATGATTAAATTGTCATCTCAAAGGGTACGAAATGGCGGGTCGTTACACTTGGTATTAGAGCTAAAGGTTAAGTGAGAACCTTGGCTTTAGTGGGGATTACTCATTAGAGATAGGGTCAGTAGTACTCTTGAATGAGTTTGAGTGTATTAATAGGCAAGAGCGCATATTTGTTAGTAAATAATAAATGTTTTATGTTATATTGATTTATATCTTGAATGGCATATAAATTCTGGTCGAGTAGTGAGACGCCACTAAATCGATAGGAATTTCTAAACACTTAAACGTGATAAACTGACACAATATGGTTTTGGAAGCGGGTAAATGAAATAATTTTACCCAACTATATTTTGATGTGAAAAAAATTATTTTCTAGAAATTACTATAGTATATTGGGGTGTTTGGTTGATATTATTATAAACAAACAAGATTATAAAATTTGAAATGGTTTATATAACCAAGTGGAAATTGTATAAATATGATTTAGAGAAATGAGTAAAAACTAAAAATGGATTCAAACCAAAATTTGAAAAAATAAATCCTAGAGATTTTTGGAAATGTTTTCAAAAGTTTTTTGAAATGAATAATAGTAATATTATTTGGAATATTTATTAATAAAAATTATTTAAAATGGATTTTTCAAGTAATATAGCACTGAACTCAATATAGTCATTAGAAAAAAATTCAGATGATGATGGCCACGTCATCAGTATTCATTTTCGAGTTTCTAATTGACAAATTGCTACTGGGAAAAAATTGATATGAAATTTTTTTTGGAAGAAAAAGCGTCGTTTAAAAAAATTCGAAGGGAATTTATTTTGGACAAAACCAAGTTGTGTTTAAAATTCCAAGGAAATGGTTGTTATAACAAAGGTTATGTATATAAGATTTCAAAATGATTTGAAATAAAACCGGGTATTTGAATTCTGGAATTTGAATTTTGGAATTTAATTTTAACTTGAGTAAGTAATTTGAATGGAATTTAACTTGAGCTAAGTTGAATAAAATTGAATTGGATTTGAAATCATATTGAATTGAATTAAATATATAAATTGTAAATTGTAAAGTGACTATGTAGTAGTACGTTATAAATTTTGAATGGAATAAAATTTAAGTGAAATTTTTTGGTATTGTAAATAAATAAATTTGAATGGCTTAGAAAATTGGAATTAATGGAATAAATATATACCTAAACTATAAAGTGATGTATAATCTTGAGTTAAAAAAATAAAATGTGAATATACTCGAGTATAGAATTGATAAAAATGCGAAGAATATGTTGTGAAACTTATAAATCGAAAAGTGGAATAGGAAAACAAAAATGAAAAATGAATTGATATTTTGGTGAAGGAATAAAAATCCAACTTGAATTATAAAAAAAAGAATTTGAACTCAAGAAAATTAAATGAAGTAAATTTTAATATAAAAATCTAATTGTGAATTATAAAATGGAAGTGAACTAATTAGATAAATTAATTAGTTAATTAAATATAGAAATTGAACTTAACTTGGTTAAGTAAATTGGATTGTCGATTAAAATTGAAACTGAAGGTGGAATTTGAGTTGTAAATGAAGATTTGTGACGCCCCACATCTATGCTTACAATAACAAAGGTTATTATAAGGAATAACGTCTGCTATCGCAATGAATAAGGCTTGTTAGAAGCGACCATCTGTATGTTATGCCTTAGACGAGCATTGATTACATCGATAGGAGTTGTGTAAATTACTACCAAAGATATATATTCAATCCAAATCTAAAACGAAACTACAGTGGCTTAAGAAAAATTCAGAATAACTCATAATAACAAAAACACTGATAAATATAATCTCATCAGAACAGAAATATCAGATATATAGCGGAAGATAAGTCTGGAATACATTCTACAACAATCGATGGTTCACAAGGACCAAATGTACATATACATATCCACCAATACATACATGAGATGAGAGTCAATACACCAAAAGTACACCTTAAAGATTAAACAAAAGATGATGTGAAATCCCAAAAGCTGAAGCTACGACTGAATCAGAGATAGCGACTATCCTAAAATAACTCGGCCTGACCCGAGTATTATTTAAAAGAAGAAAATATTAAAAGGATTGGTCTAATTTATTCTTAGAAGTGAATGTATCATAAACAACATCAAAGCAAAATAATAATAATCTCGAATGAGACTATTCACATAAGAAATCTGCATAGTTTAAATGAAGAAATCACATCAAACTCCATCAAAAACAACTTTCAAATTCACAATTGAATTCAAACCGCAATTCACAAAATCTAGAAATCAAAAATAGATAACTAGAAAAATCAACATAAAAGTGGATCGATCCCATCATATGACTAGTCTAAGCTATGCCGCATGTGCATCAACATATGGCCGAAGCCTACCAAGTACTGTCATCATAATTTTTGGCGCCCAATAAATGACCCGAAGGTCCAACATATGACCCGAAGGTCTAGTACAGGTAATTGACCCGAAGGTCTATCATATGATCCGAAGATCCAACATAGTGGTTCGAAAGCCCAACAAAATCATCAAAATCATCAAACAACAAATCCACAACGACTATTTCAATTAACGAGTCCGGAATTAACCGAATTAGTAAAAGCGTGGTTCCATATTCCGCACTTTTGCTAATTCATTTAAATCTCTTCATTGTTTCTTTGAAAGTGCAAAATTGTGTATTTTATACAAATAAAAATTTTCGTTCTCAAACGGACAAGTCCGGAATTAAGCGAATCAGTAAAATTGAGGGTTCATAGTCCTTAATTTTGCCGAAGCATTTAAATCGCTTCCTCATTCTTTTGAAAGCGCAAACTATAAAAATTTTGAAAATAATTTTATTTTAAAACGATTTTTAAAACACGTGATTAAAACAACAACAACTAGCAATTTCAATAAGGAAATTGTGCTTCACAAAACACCGTAAAAACAGATACCAAATCAGCGTTGCGGGATAACCGTTTAAAAATTCACTTTAAATTGACGGTTACCGAAATCAAAATAACAGTGATTTTTATTCGTCAAAAATGTCATCAAAACGACACGCTTTAAAAACATAATACAATCATAAAAATTTCCGTTATAAAAATAATGGCGCAAATTACGTTTTAAAACGTAACACCGGTTCAAAAATAAATTAATGCAGTAAACTACGCTACTGCATACTCAATAAAATATTGCACTATCTGCCAATATTCACGTACACACTCGAATGAAATAGACAATTTAAAATGCTTGAACTAATTTCACGTGAACTACAACATACTTGCAAATAATGTGAACAACAAAATATAACCTAACAATATAAAATTTTCATGCAAGAATGAACTGTGCATGCAAATTTGGACTAACTATTGTATCACTTTCGTGCATCTTGCTCCCAAATATTAATCTAGGCTTACTCATTTTTGAGTGTACACATGTTCATCAATCACGCATCAGTTCCTACGTGTATAAAGTAAAATAAAACGTGGTCTAGGCACATGAAAAGCTGGCCATATCAATTATTTACGTGTATAATATGCACGATGCAAAAATGTGGACTTGCTAAACATCAATATAGTTATATGCGAAACTCATTTGCACACGAGTAAATGTTTCAATCAAGTTTCCAGCTCAATTTTTATAACTTTTAGCGATTCATATATTATATTGCATGCAAGTAAATGCCCAAAATGATTTAGTGATTTTTTTTAGACACAAGATGAAGTAACAAAATTGTTTCGACCTGAATTCATAAATTTTGCACGCGTGAGATATTTTGATGATCTTGACTACCTTTTTAATGCATGCATATGAAGGATTTGCCCATAAAAAGATGAAGTGCCTAAACTAGAAATATAGTGAAATGCATACCTGGCCACAAACTTACAAAATAAAAAGGCCTGGGAATAATCAATATAACACGCAAGCACAAAAAAAAAAACTTTCACGCAGACTCATACTACTTTGCAACAAAGTGACCCGAGCTTGATTTTTCAACATACTTCACTACGCATGCATGCTAAAAAATGTGTAAGATTTTAGTGTGCAGACCCTCTAAACCTTTCTTTCTCATATATAACAAGTTTGTACGCCTTACTTTGCAAAATATTTTCATGAGCATGACGCGAACAATAATAAAGGTGAATGCATGGCACACTGTACACAAAAAAGAAAAGAATTGGCAACAACCTTTCACACAAAAATAGAGTCCAGAACAAATTTAGAAATGTGAGTTTTTGAACTCACCAAACTTTTGCTTCCAAATGCACTAGCAACAAGGAACTAAATACACAAGAAATGAACTGTCATTGGGTTGTTTTGCAGAGCTACTGAAAGTGAAAAATAAAGGATACAGGCTCATGGAAAAATGAGTAAAAGCATACTCCACTTTTCCCAATTGTGTATACAAGTCAAATAAATAATATGCCAGCAAACATTTTGTACACTAGCATTAATTGAAAACATGCATAACTGAAGAAATAAAGACCTGATAGCAATAAATGGTGATGGCACACACTGTTTACACTTTTTTTTTTTGCAGAATGTGTGCGAGACAGCCAAAGCAAGTGTTCACTTGCTAAAAAATTGACAGCACACAAAATAGGATCCACTTTGTTTTTAAAAACATTGCGGTAGCCGAATAAATGTTTCGACTGACTTAGTAAATGAAGTGCATTTTCAACTGATTAAAAATGGATTTTCATCATTTTTTTTCAAACTTTAATTTTTAAAATTTCTATTTAAAATATTTATTACGACAGTAATAAAATCACGGTTGTTACAAACTCCCCCTTATAAAAATTGCATCCCCGCAATTTTCATACCAGAACTTGTTTATAACACCAATTATTTATCTCAACAAAGATTAAAATAGAAAAGATAGATCAAAAATGCTCACCCCCACTCGAAGAGGAGAGAAAACCCGGATAAGAACGCTCGATGAATTCTCTGCTTTCTCAAGTGCAATCTTTGGGGTTTACGGATCATTGAATTTTCATAAGCAGGACTTCTTTATTCCGAAGGCGTTTAACTTTCGAAGCTAGCACACGAGTAGGATTTTGCACAATAGATAAGTCGGGTGAGATCTCAAGATCTTGCAGCACATGAGGATCAATAATAGAATCTGAACCTCGAAGGCATCGATGAAGCTAGGATACATGAAATACGTCATGAATTCTCGAAAACTGAACAGGTAGCGATACGCGATAAGCAACAGGGCAAATGCGTTCCGTAATAGGAAACGGTCCACTATATCGAGGAGCCAATTTCCCGGAGCTACTAAAACACACCACACCCTTCATCGGGGAAACACGAATGAATACGTGATCGCCAACAGAAAATTCCAAAGGCTTCCTACGATGATCAGCATAAGATTTATGCCTATTCTAGGCCTCTTTCATTCTCTGTTTAATAATATCAATCCTCTCAGAAGATTCACGAATATAATCGGGGCCGAAAACTAACATTTCCCCCGATTCCAACCAATAAGATGGTGATCGACACGGTCTTCCGTAAAGAGCTTCGAAAAGAGCCATATCGATACTGGATTGAAAACTGTTGTTATAAGAAAATTCAACAAGAGACAAGTGGTCTTCCCAACTAACACCAAAATCAAGAATGCAAGCTCGAAGGAGATTTTCTAAGACTTGATTCACCCTTTCAGTCTGACCATCAGACTGTGGATGATAAGCTATACTGAGATTGAGCTTAGTGCCCAAAGCTTTCTGAAGGCTCTACCAGAAACCACTAGTAAAATGCAGATTTCTCACACTAACAATAAAACTAGGCACACCATGAAGTCGAACGACTTCTTTAATAAACAGCTTAGCCAACAAAGGAGCAGTCCGATTGGACTTAATAGAAATAAAATGGGCTGATTTAGTCAATCTGTCAACAATCACCCAAATACTAGTATGGCCCGACCTCGAACGAGGTAGACCATCAATGAAGTCCATAGAAATTCGATCCTATTTCCACAATGGAATCTCAAGAGGCTGCAAAAGACCATTGGCACGCTGGTGTTGTAATGATCCTGATTTTTAAGCTAAATTTAAATTGTTAATTAATTTAATTTTTGAATTTGATTGTAAATTAATGGTGAGTTAACTTGAATTTTTCTAAATTTTATAAAGATATGTGTTTGGTTTTTGTTCATATATATAAATAATAATTTGAGATTTGAATTTGAGATTCAAATGTTAATATATTGAAATTTAATTGGACTTAAAGAAATTTATATTTGAAACAAAAATATAATAAGTATGATTACTTAAGTTTAAGATGAAAATTTTAAAATAAGTATTTGTTAATAGTTTAAAATCTTAAGTTTAAAAATATAAATGTATTAAAAATAAAAATTGTATTTACTAACTTATAAATATTTATTAGTAATTTATAATTTAATTTCAAAACCATTTTTCTTTAATTTGTATAAGTATTAAATAATTGTTTTTAACATTTAAACCCATAATTAGTATAAATTGGAAATAAACCATTTTAAAATAGGATTCCTAATATAAATTTGTAAATATAAAAATAAATTAAGGTTTAAAGCATAACTTGTAAATATATTAAAAACAAGGTCTAAACATAAATTTAGTACAAAATGACATTTGAAGAATTTAAGCAACAAGTGCTAAAAATAAATGTACAAGTGTATGGCTTTAATGATACAAGTGGAATTTAAATTTATTTTCTTTTAAATTAAAATGTAAATAACATACAAAAGAGTAAATTTTTCTTTTAATTAAATTTTATAAACATACATAAGAAAGAGTTAAAATTAGATTCTCAAGCTTTTTCAAAACTGCAAACACAAATTTGAGAAACCAAAACCTAAAGCATGTGCAAATTCATCTCAGCAAGTTTCAACCTGCTTCAGAAATAAAAAAAAAAGGGAAACCAGAATGAAAACAGAAGCTATGGAGCAGGTCCAAAATAAAATAGTGCAAAAGCAAATGAAAAATCTGAAGCACTTCAGATCTGAAACAAATCAAGTTCAAGCTTGAAGTTTGAATCAGTAGGATAGCTCAAACAAATGGATTCGGCAATTCAAAGCAAACCATCAACCTGAAAACAATCTACAGAGAAAAAACAGCTCAGGTAAAATTTAGCAAACTCACAAGTAAAAATTTTAAATTTAAATTTTGAAGCAATTAAAACATAACTAACTTTAGTATTCTTTACCTGAGGGAAATATGATCAAAAACAAAGATAAAAAGGGAAGAACGGTTTAAAAAGGGGATTGCATGTTCCAGATTCACAAAGCAAATCATTCCAGGCAAAGATCTCTATTCCTTCCCAACCCAATGTGAGAAAATCACTTAAACCTATTTATTTTTATCTTAGTGCTTGAATTTATACGGAAAGTTATGAAGTATATATGTGATTGTGTGGAAAAAAAGATGCATGCATGTTTTATATAGATAAGTAGTTGTGTGTGTACAGGCTTGTATATACCCTGTTTGTTGTTTACAGGCAAAAGTTAACTTCAGAAATTCAAATTTTTCGATAGAGTCGGTATTAACCATTGACATATAAATAAAAATTGTTTGTTAAAGTGTAACGGTTATTATAAATATAGTTTTGCAATTTTGAATTCAGCAAATAATGTTAGAAATGAAATTTACAGTCAAATTTCTTCAGTCCAAGAAAAATCAAATATCAGGATTTCAAAATCTGATTATGGGGATGAATTCGTATGGTAAAAAGGTGATTTTTGATAATCATTCCAGAGTTTTAAAGCTTATGTCCAAAGAGAATTCACGAGTTGAGCAAATTTGGGTTCGATGGGTTTTTGTTTTATCGATTGGGTTTGTGGTCACCGCGACACCATCAAGATGATTCAGGAGATTGAACCTTGGGGATTTGTTGCGTCATCGTGCGTTGAAGCTTTGGACAGGGTGGTAGAGTTGCTGGTGGTCGAGATGATCAGTGCGTGGCGATTTTAGGTGGTCAGCTGTATTCTGGTTTTTAAGTTGAATTGGTCGATCTCGAATTTGGCTCGAGTTCAGGGATCTGTGTTGTTGATTGGCTGGAGATGATCATGGGTGACTTGCCGGAGTTTGCAGGGTTGATGAAAGGCGCTCCGATCGTTGGTGCATATGCACATGTGTCAATAAGTATCAGCGATGGTTGAGGGAAGAAGAAGGGATGTCTCGAAGTAAGTCCCGACGTTTCGTGGTTCTGGCTCGAGTAAACACTCGTGTGAGATTGTGTGGGTTAACAGTTAACAAATGTTTAAGTTTTAAAAAAAAATCAAAAAGGAAGAACAGGGATGGGTTTGGGTAAAAGCTCGAAGGAATGTAAATCGTGGCTCGGGTTTTATACATTGGGTTTTTATTGATAAGGTTTCCAGGTTTTCAAATTGCAAGAGAAACATGGTTTCCAGGTTTTGAAACTTTATTAAATCAAATTTTAAGTCCTTTCTTTGTTAATAATGATAAAAGTTTTATATTAGATTTAGAAAGCTAAAGTCTTTTATAAATTAAGTTAAATTGTTTTAATGACTGATTGCTTAAAATAAGTTCACAAGTTTATTTAATTAAAAAGATAATGGGCTGAATCAACTTAAGGATTTTAAATTAGTTCATATGATAATTTAATTTTCAAGGATTGTTTAAATAAAACTTTAAAAAGATAAATGGTTTATTTTAAATGATGTTTTGATTATGGGTGAACTTAAAGGTTTAACATTGAATTATGTGTTAATGAAAATCTATTTTAATTTTTGAGACTTAAATGTTGAGATATAAGCGACCGTTAAGATAAGCACTTACCTCGATAAATCAAGGACTAAAATAAAGGATTATTATTGATGTGGTAATAATTAAAATAAAAATAAATTTATAGGATTAATTTAAATTAAGGTAATTAATCACCTAATCAAAGGAAATTAACTAATGATTTAAGTTAAATAATTAAGTCATTAAGATTAATTTTTGATTAAGGATAATCATTTATTTATTAAGAATAGTCAATTAAAATGATGATTAATTGAGGGGTTAATTTATTAAAATAAGATAATTAATTAAAAGATAATTGAATAATTAGAGGTAAATTATTTAAAATAAAGATTTAATTATCTAATGATTTAAGATTGATTAATTTGTAAATCAAATTTGATTTAATTTAATTAGTAAAGGTTAATTAATTCATTAACTAAGGTTGATTAATTTATAGTTAAAGAATTAATTTATTTATTTATTGAGGCTAATTAATAAATAATTAAAGGACAATTTATTTACGTAAAATGTAGTTAATTAATGTTAATCAACCAGAATTAGTGATTAATCTGTTTCTAATTAATCAAATGATCAATTAACCTTATATATGGATGATTGTATTCTATTGAATGCTGTGAATTGCTTTGTCATCTCTACTGTGTGATGCTTTGTGTTTTGAATTGTTTTAATTCGAGCTGTGATGAATGTGTTTATTTATCTATAGTGCGTTCATATTTTCTATCTGTGATCCTATGTCTATAGATAAGCGTTATAGGATATAATGCTTATCGATATTGTTATGATTGAATCTATGGCGTAATTGATGTTGTTGCACCATTGGGTAAAATCCCTGGACCACACTATACACACACAAATATGGATTTCACGAGGAAATCAGTTAAGTCACAGATATTTGAATTTAATATTTTGAAATGGTTTTAGAGTTTGAATTTTGAATCCAAATGACTTTGGAAATGAAATTGGGTTGAATTTGAAAAGTATTTGAAAAGGAGTTTTGAAGGTAAAAGTTGTTCTAAATAACTTGATTTAGTTTGAAATCTGAAATATTTTGATTTGAGTTTGAATTCAATATTTGAAAATGGAATTCAATGAGTTGGAAACGAGTTTGAAAACTATTAAACCTTTGATTTAAAGATTGAATGAGTTAGTCCAAACTGAAATGGAAATTGTTTTGAAAAACTATGATTGAATCTTTGTGAAAGATAGTTGAACCCTATTTTGAAATTGAAGAGCATTTAAATGGTGTATCTTTTACATATAAAAGATTTGAAACGGGAATTGTTTTGAAAGTTATGAACGAATCTTTGGAAATTATTTTAAAAGCTATGAAATAAGTCTTTAATTTAAAGACCGGATGAGTTAATCCAACTTGAAATGGAATTGTTTTGAAAGGCTATAAATGAATTTTTGTTAGAGATTGGTGATCCTTGCTTTAAATTGAAAGGGGTTTTAAAAGTGAATCTTTTTAAAAGATTAAAGTGTGGAGATTGTTTAAACCATTGAAAGGTTTCTGGAAGCAAATCTTTTTGTTTAAAAGATTTGAAATGGTAATTGTTTAAACCATTTGAAAGATAACTTTTGGGTTTTAAGTTGTGACTTAACTGAAATCCCAATATCCATATATTTTTAAATATTGCGCTCACTATTCGGTTTAGCCGGGAGAGGACCTTTGTGTCTTATAACCCATTCCGAATAATGATACGACGTTATGGATAGCATTTGAAGACCGGTGGTGAAGACCGCATACTTTCGAAAGTGAAATGATGACCTGTCAAATGTCTCTGCACCGAATGGCCTCGGTATAGAGATTTGAGCACCCATTATGATGGGAAGTTTGGACGTGATTAGAAATTATCCGGATTGCAAGGGCTTCTTTGGAAGTGCCTACGGTTCTGTTCGAACCCGAAACGGACTTGTATGAATGTGTTTCTGACATTACACTTTGAGATGTAAAACCGGTTTCTATCAAATACATTTCTGTTTGGTGGCGGAGATTTATTCTCTTAGCTTAACACCCTTCTCTGAGACGTACGAGCTTAGAGGTTATGTAGTTGATGGTTACTAGTGATACATTCCCAATTTGGTAGTGTGGAATACGAAGTGCTGCTGATCATTTGTTGATCAAAGCATGGCTTTTGTGAAAAGTGTAGCCTTGTGGAAGGGACTTCGTCGGACCTCACACCCCGGAATGGTCAAAACAGGAAGAATGCAGCAAGGTTATAGGGAGTAGCGCCCCTTAGGGTATGCGCATTTCCTTCTGGATAGAAGTGGTATCATAGTATGGAGACCAGATACTTAACTTATGTGGATATCGCAAATATATATTACTTTGTGATTGCTGTTGTTGAGGATCCTCGGATAAAGGTAGTTTACAACCGGGGGATGGCATACTCATGTCAGTAGTTACCTATTTTTGCAGAAGTAACCCGGCCTTGTGTTGGCAGAGATCCGGTTAGGTTTTCGGGGCATCCCTCCAGAGGCATACCCATGTGGCAATGGGAAGTTCCTTAGCCTGACCATTTGTTGGAAATCCAATCACCAATATGCGCCTTGTACGGTTTTAGTTGTAGAACCTGCCATCTAATATGGTAGCTATAGTAGGCATACTATAATGGTACGTATGCTGGCTAAGATTAATATTATACTTTCGAAATGTTTTCCACTATGCACTAATAATAATATCAAATGATTTTCGTGTATCAAGCATGTTTGACTATCATAAGGAGAAATCTCTCCCAAGTGGGTGATTGCATGGTGTGTGTGCCGGGAGGCTTTATGGTAGTTTCATTTTACAAAAGCATTGCGAATTTCAAATTCAAATTCTTTTGTTTGTTTATAATGATAAACTATTTTGTTTTGCTCATACCAGTCTCATGATTGACCCAGAGTTTATTGTTCCCTTCCTAAACTCTGGGTGCCCACAATTTCCACACGGGCAGTCTAGAGTTGGGCTTTTTAGAAAGTAGTTATCGATTGGCTAGCTTTTGGCTTTCTCTTTGGTATTCTTTAGAGTCTTTGGATTCATGGACGAGACTTTCTTAGCTTGGTGCAACATGATGGTGGTTCGAGCTATTGCTAGATTGGTACTTTTGGAGTTAGTGTGGCTGTTGCTGTTTGGAGATATCTCTTTTGCTATTTGTTTTCCGCTGCTGTTTGTTGTCTCTGATATTCTTGTATCATATTGATCATCATTGTATTTGGATATTGTATTCATTGGAGTTGTATATGATATTCATTTCTTTTTCTTCCGCTATGTTGTTATACTTGATGTGTTATAAGCTCCGGCGAACAAGATTCGACGTTTGAATCTGCGGCATTTGAATATGGGTGTCGTATTCGGTGCCGATTTTCGAAGGTCGAGTCTGAGTCGTTTTAACTTGTATCAGAGCTGAAGGTTAAAAACTTTAGCTCAGGAGTATAACACATTAGGTAACTCGTTAGAGATAGGGTGAAATATACCCTAGAATGAGTATATCCCTAAGATATCCATTCGAATGCCTCAGTAAATTCTCTTACTATCCATTGATAGTGAGTATGAGTGCAAGAAGAGGACGAGATAGGGGACAGGGAAGTACGACTACAAATGGTCGGTACCCTGCAATAGCGCAAGCAACTTTCTCTATCAATCTCCTTTGATTTGTCTTTTCAGTTCTTGATGATTCCTGGCAGCTCCAGGAAGAAGCTTTGATATATTTGCATGGGACACAAACTCCAGACGAGTCAGAATTGTTTGTTCGGATGAATTGTTTGCTATGGTTGATAGATATATTTTGGTTGTTTAAGCTAAAAGTTTTGGGATTGTATCCATATATCTGTCTATTCTTTGGGATATTCCGACTTGAGCTTGGAATCCATACCCAGTGTTTGAGAATTATGGAAGGTTAAATTCATTCATTTGTTCTTTTGGGTCCAGGAATATTCAACGAGTGGTTTGTTATCTTTCGAACTAACCAATACCCCTGCATATTCATAGATCTGGTGACCCGAGTGTTTTGTATTTTATGAGTTCGTTCTCATAATTATTAGTGATATTCCGATTAGGTAAGCCAAATGCAGAAAAAATATTTCGATCTGATTTGATAAATTATATCTCTATCTCACTATATTCTTTTGTTGTCTCCCTACTTACAAATTTCGAGGATGAAATTTTCTTAAGGGTGGAAAATGTAACGATCCCGATTTTTAAGCTAAATTTAAATTGTTAATTAATTTAATTTTTGAATTTAATTGTAAATTAATGGTTAGTTAACTTGAATTTTTCTAAATTTTATAAAGATATGTGTTTGGTTTGTGTTTATATATATATAAATAATAATTTAAGATTTGAATTTGAGATTCAAATGTTAATATATTGAAATTTAATTGGATTTAAAGGAATTTATATTTGAAATAAAAATATAATCAGTATGATTACTTAAGTTTAAGATGAAAATTTTAAAATAAGTATTTGTTAATAAGTTTAATATCTTAAGTTTAAAAATATAAATGTATTAAAAATAAAAATTATATTAACTAACTTATAAATATTTATTAGTAATTTATAATTTAATTTCAAAACCATTTTTTCTTAAATTTTATAAGTATTAAATAATTGTTTTTAACATTTAAACCTATAATTAGTATAAATTGGAATTAAACCATTTTAAAATAGGATTCCTAATATAAGTTTGTAAATATAAAAATAAATTAAGGTTTAAAGCATAACTTGTAAATATATTAAAAACAAGGTCTAAACATAAATTTAGTACAAAATGACATTCGTAAAATTTAAGCAACAAATGTTAAAATAAATGTACAAGTGTATGGCTTTAATAATACAAGTGGCATTTAAATTTATTTCTTTTAAATTAAAATGTAAATTTTTTTATAAACATACATAAGAAAGAGTTAAAATCAGATTCTCAAGCTTTTTCAAAACTGCAAACACAAATTTGAGAAACCAAATCCCGAAGCATGTGCAAATTCATCTCAGCAAGTTTCAACCTGCTTCAGAAATAAAAAAATGGAAACCAGAATGAAAATAGAAGCTATGGAGCAGATGCAAAACAAAACAGTGCAAAACCAAATTAAAAATCTGAAGCATTTCAGATCCGAAACAAATCAAGTTCAAACTTGAAGTTTGAATCAGTAGGATAGTTCAAACAAATGGATTCGGCAATTCAAAGAAAACCATCAACCTGAAAACAATCCGCAGAGAAAAAAAAACAACTCAGGTAAAATTTAGCAAACTCACAAGTCAAAATTTTAAATTTAAATTTTGAAGCAATTAATACATAATTAACTTTAGTATTCTTTACCTGAGGGAAATATGATCAAAAACAAAGATAAAAAGGAAAGAACGGTTTAAAAAGGGGATTGCATGTTCCAGATTCACAATGCAAATCATTCCAGGCAAAGATCTATGTTCCTTCCCAACCCAATGTGAGCAAATAACTTAAACCTGTTTTTTTTATCTTAGTGCTTGAATTTATATGGAAAGTAATGAAGTATATATGTGATTGTGTAGAAAAAAGATGCCTGCATGTTTTATATAGATAAGTAGTTGTGTGTATACAGGCTTGTATATACCCTGTTTACAGGCACAAGTTAACTTCAAAAATTCAAATTTTTCAATAAAGTCAGTATTAACTTTTGACATATAAATAAAAATTGTTTGTTAAAGTGTAATAGTTATTATAAAAATAGTTTCACAATTTTGAATTCAGCAAATAATGTTAGCAATGAAATTTACAGTCAAATTCTTTAACCCAAGAAAAATCAAATATCAGGATTTCAAAATCTGATTATGGGGATGAATTCGCATGGTAAAAAGATGTTTTTGGATAATCATTCCAAAGTTTTAAAGCTTATGTCCAAAGAGAATTCACGAGTTGACCAAATTTGGGTTTCTTATCAAGTTCTGATGATCAACGTTATATTGATCATTAAGCTTAAATCTGGAGTTTGCTGGTAGGCCAGTGATCATTGAAGAAATACTAAATGATTTTTTTTACTGTCGTGGCGATGGTACCACGTCGAACTAGGCTTCGATGAGTTTTTGTTTTATCGATTGGGTTTGTGGTCACTGCGACACCATCAAGATGATTCAGGAGATCGGACCTTGGGGATTTGTTGCGTCATCGTACGTTGAAGCTTTGGACTGGGTGGCAGAGTTGCTAGTGGTCGAGATAATCGGTGCGTGGCGATTTTGGGTGGTCATCTGTATTCTAGTTTTTAAGTTGAATTGCTCGATCTCGAATTTGGCTCGAGTTCCGGGACCTGGGTTGTTGATTGGCTGGAGATGATCATGGGTGACTTGCCGGAGTTTGCAAGGTTGATCAGAGGCGATCCGATCGTTGGTGCATATGCACATGTGTCAATATGTATCAGAGATGGTTGAGGGAAGAAGAAGGGATATCTTGAAGTAAGTCCCGAGGTTTCGTGGTGCTGGCTCGAGTAAACACTCGTGTGAGATTGTGTGGGTTAATGGTTAACAAATGTTTAAGCTTTTAAAAAAAATCAAAACGGAAGAACATGGGTGGGTTTGGGTAAAAGCTCGAAGGAATGTAAATCATGGCTCAGGTTTTTTACATTGGGTTTTTTTATAAGGTTTCCAGGTTTTCAAATTGCAAAAGAAACATGTTTTCCAGGTTTTGAAACTTTAGTAAATCGAATTTTAAGTCCTTTCTTAGTTAATAATAATAAAAGTTTTATACTAGATTTAAAATAAGCTAAAGTCTTTTATAAACTAAGTTAAATTGTTTTAATGACTGATTGCTTAAATAAATTCACAAGTTTATTTAATTAAAAAGATAATGGGTTGAATCAACTTAAGGATTTTAAGTTAGTTCATATGATAATTTAATTTCAAGGATTATTTAAATAAAACTTTAAAAAGATAAATGGTTTATTTTAAACGATGTTTTGATTATGGGTGAACTTAAAGGTTTTACATTGAATTATTTGTTAATGAAAATTTATTTTAATTTTTGAGACTTAAATGTTGAGATATAAGCGATCATTAAGATAAGGACTTATCTCGATAAATCAAGAACTAAATTAAAGGATTATTATTGATGTGGTAATAATTGACATAAAAATAAATTTATAGGATTAATTTAAATTAAGGTGATTAATCAGTTAATCAAAAGAAATTAACTAACGATTTAAGTTAAATAATTAAGTGATTAAGATTAATTTTTGATTAAGGATGATCATTTATTAATTAAGAATAGTCAATTAAAATGATGATTAATTGAGGGGTTAATTTATTAAACTAAGATAATTAATTAAAGGATAATTGAATAATTAGAAGTTAATTATTTAAAATAAAGAGTTAATTATCTAATGATTTAAGATTGATTAATTTGTAAATCAAATTTGATTTAAATTAATTAGTAAAGGTTAATTAATTCATTAATTAAGGTTGATTAATTTATAGTTAAAGAATTTATTTATTTATTTATTAAGGATAATTAATAAATAATTAAAGGATAATTTATTTACATAAACTATAGTTAATTAATGTTAATCAACCAGAATTAGTGATTAATCTGTTTCTAATTAATCAAATGATCAATTAACCTTATTTATGGATGATTGTATTCTATTAAATGCTGTGAATTGCTTTGTCATCTCTACTGTGTGATGCTTTGTGATTTGAATTATTTTAATTCAAGCTGTGATGAATGTAATTTATTTATCTATAGTGCATTCATATTTTCTATCTGTGATCCTATGTCTATAGATAAGCGTTATAGGATATACCGCTTATCGATATTGTTATGATTGAATCTGTGGTGTAATTGATGTTGTTGCACCATTGGGTAAAACCCCTGGACCATACTATACACACACAAATATGGATTTCACGAGGAAATCAGTTAAGTCACAGGTATCTGAATTTAATATTTTGAAATGGTTTTAAAGTTTGAATTTTGAATCCAAATGATTTTGGAAATGAAATTGGGTTGAATTTGAAAAGTATTTGAAAAGGAGTTTTGAACGTAAAAGTTATTCTAAATAACTTGATTTAGATTGAAATCTGAAAAAATTTGATTTGAGTTTGAATTCAATATTTGAAAATGGAATTCAATGAATTGGAAACGAGTTTGAAAACTATTAAACCTATAATTTAAAGATTGAATGAGTTAGACCAAACTGAAATGGAAATTGTTTTGAAAAACTATGATTGAATCTTTGTGAACGATAGTTGAACCCTATTTTGAAATTGAAGAGCATTCAAATGGTGTATCTTTTATATATAAAAGATTTGAAACGGGAATTGTTTTGAAAGTTATGAATGAATCTTTGGAAATTATTTTAAAAGCTATGAAATAAGTCTTTAATTTAAAGACCGGATGAGTTAATCCAACTTGAAATGGAATTTTTTTGAAAGGCTATAAATGAATCTTTGTTAAACATTAGTGATCCTTGCTTTAAATTGAAAGGGGTTTTAAAAGTGAATCTTTTTAAAAGATTAAAGTATGGAGATTGTTTAAACCATTAAAAGGTTTCTGGAAGCAAATCTTTTTGTTTAAAAGATTTGAAATGGTAATTGTTTAAACCATTTGAAAGAAAAGTTTTGGGTTTTCAGTTGTGACTTAACTGAAATCCCAATATCCATATTTTTTAAAATATCGCGCCCACTATTCGGCTTAGCGGGAGAGGACCTTTGTGTCGAATAACCCATTCCGAATAATGATACGATGTTATGGATAGCATTTGAAGACCGGTGGTGAAGACCGGATACTTTCGAAAGCGAAAAGATGACCTGTCGAATGTCTCTGCACCGAATGGTCCCGGTATAGAGATTTGAGCACCCATTGTGATGGGAAGTCCAAACGTGATTACAAATTATCCGGATTGCAAGGTCTTCTTTGGAAGTGCCTTGGTTCTGTTCGAACCCGAAACAGACTTGTATGGATGTGTGTCTGACATTACACTTTGAGATGTAAAACCGGTTTCTATCAAATACATTTCTGTTTGGTGGCGGAGATTTCTTCTCTTAGCTTAACACCCTTCTCTGATACGTACGAGCTCAGAGGTTATGTAGTTGATGGTTACTAGTGATACATTTCCAATTTGGTAATGTGGCATACGAAATGCTGCTGATCATTTGTTGATCAAAGCATGGCTTTTGTGAAAAGCGTAGCTTTGTGGACGAGACTTCGTCGGACCTCACACCCCGGAATGGTCAAAATAGGAAGAATGCAGCAAGGTTATAGGGAGTAGCGCCCCTTAGGGTATGTGCATTTCCTTATGGATAGAAGTGGTATCATGGTATGGAGCCCAGATACTTAACTTATGTGGATATCGCAAATATATATTAGTTTGTTATTGTTGTTGTTGAGGATCCTCGGATAAAGGTTGTTTACAACCCGGGGATGGCATACTCGTGTCAGTAGTCACCTATTTTTGCCGAGGTAACCCGGCCTTATGTTGGCAGAGATCCGGTTAGGTTCTCGGGGCGTCCCTCCAGAGGCGTACCCATGTGGCAATGGGAAGTTCCTTGGCCTGATCATTTGTTGGAAATTCATTCACCAACACGCGCCTTGTACGGTTTTAGTTGTAGAACCTGCCATCTAATATGGTAGCTATAATAGGCATACTATAATGGTACGTATGCTGGCTAAGATTAATATTATACTTTCGAAATGTTTTCCACTATGCACTAATAATAATATCAAATGATTTTCGCGTATCAAGCATGTTTGACTATCATAAGGAATAATCTCCCCCAAGTGTACGATTACATGGTGTGTGTGTGCCTGGAGGCCTTTTGGTAGTTTCATTTTCCAAAAGCATTGCGAATTTCAAATTTAATTTCTTTTGTTTTTTTTAAAGATAAACTATTTTTTTTCTCATACCAGTCCCATGACTGACCCGGATTTATTGTTCCCTTCCTAAACTCTGGGTGCCCATAATTTCCACACGGGAAGTCTAGAGTTGGGCTTTTCAGATAGTAGATATCGGTTGGGTAGCTTTTAGCTTTCTCTTTGGTATTCTTTGGAGTCTTTGGATTCATGGATGAGACTTGCTTAGCTTGGTGCAACATGATGGTGGTTCGAGCTATTGCTGGATTGGTACTTTTGGAGTTAGTGTTGCTGTTGCTGTTTGGAGATATCTCTTTTGCTATTTTTTTCCGCTGCTGTTTGTTGTCTTTGATATTCTTTTATCATATTGATCATCATTGTATTTGGATATTGTATTCATTGGAGTTGTATATGATATTCATTTCTTTTTCTTCCGTTGTGTTGTTATACTTGATTTGGTATAAGCTCCGACGAACCAGATTTGACGTTTGAATCTGTGGCATTTGAATATGAGTGTCGTATTCGGTGCCGATTTTCGAAGGTCGAGTCTGGGTCGTTATAGATGTTCTGCTTTAATAAGCTGACAAGTCATGCAACGACTTACATAACTTGCAATATCACGCTTCATACCCTCCCAATAGTGTAAGCATTTCATATCAGCATACATCTTACTACTACCCGGATGAATAGTATATTAGAACAATGACAGTCCTTAAGAATGTCATTTCTAAGATTAGAAACATTAGGCACGACCAACCTTCCCTTCTTTCGAATACAACCATGAATATCGATATCGAAATCCTTTAGACCATCACTTCGGGATTCCAATTTACAACTCTGAATAAGATAAACAAGATCTGGATCTTGTTTCTGGGCATCGGCAATCTGATCCAACAAACTAGGACGAGCTTCCATGCTAAATAAAAGCACGGAAGAATCAGAAAATGAAGGACGGTCTCTAATATCACGAAGAGATAAAGCTTCCAATATATTCCACTCCGCTAGCATCATGGAAACAATAACCTGCTACTTGCGACTAAGCGCATCAGCAACTCGATTACCCTTACCAGGGGTATACTGAATATCGAAATCATATGAAGAAAGAAATTCGAGCCAATGTTGTTGCCCCATATTAAGTTCTTTCTAAGTAAATAAATACTTCAGAGATTTGTGATCAGTGAACAGAATAAAATGATCGTCTAATAAATAATGTCGCCAAATCTTTAGAGCAAAGACTGTGGCGGCTAACTCCAAATCATGGATAGCATAACGAATCTCGTTAGGCTTTAGTTTTCTAGAAGCATAGGTAACTACTCTATTCTTATGCATGAGAACAGCACCTAGTCCATAACCACTGGCATCGGTATAAACAACAAGATCATGATTCCCTTCGGGAACCACTAAGATAGGAGCATGATTAAGGAGATCTTTTAACTTCAAGAAAGAATTCTCACACTTATCAGACCAAATAAAATGAACAGCTTTTCTCGTAAGAGTGGTAAGCGGTAAAGCAATACGAGAAAGGTCCTTAATAAACCGGCGATAATAACCCGCAATCCAAGAAAACTACGGATCTCAGTAACGGTCTCGGGCCTCTTCCAATTCTGAATAGATTCGATCTTGGAACGATCGACAGAAATACCATCGAAAGAAACAATATGACCAGAAACTTCACCTTATTCTCCCAGAAGTGACACTTGGAGAATTTGGCATAAAGCTGATGTTGACGAAGACTGCTCAAAACAATCTCCAAATGCTGAATATGATCGACTTCAGATTTGGAATAAATAAGAATATCATCAATGAAAACCAAGACCAACTTATCGAGATATTCCCTGAATATCCGATTCATAAGATCTTCAAAATTTGCTGAAGCGTTCATCAAACCAAATGATATAACAAGCCATTCGTAAGAACCATAACGAGTGTGGAATGCGGTAAGAGGAATGCTATCTTCTGCAACTCGTAACTGATGAAAATCGGTAGCAAGATCGAGTAGGGAGAAGAGCTTAGCGCCACTTAACTGATCGAACATGACGTTGATCCTAGGTAATGGATACCTATTTTTGATAGTGAGCTCGTTAAACTTGCAATAATCAATGCAAAGCCTAAGAGTACCATCTGGCTTCTTAACAAAAACAATGGCGCCGCCCCCAAGGAGGTGAGCTAGAACGAATAAAATGCTTGGCTTCCAATTTAGATAATTGTTGCTTGAGTTTCTCATTTTCCGTAGCAGACATCCTCGTGGGAGGACGACTGAGAGGATGAGCACCAGAGATAAGATCAATATGGAACTTAATTGCCCTCTTTGGCGGCAATCTCGAAATAGGCTCAATAACATCAGAAAAATCACAAACAACTGGAATATTAGCTATGACATCCTCCGATTCGAAGGAAGAAATAAGAGCATTCGAAGTATGATCCATGCTTCGAAATATAATAGATAATTGCTTGATAGAATCGGGATGATTGAGATATAAAGTTCTTTCGGGGCATGGGATTTGAACTTCATAACGGACGAGCCAATCCATACCCAATATCATATCAAAATCAAGATGATCCATAACATGCAGATTCGCATGAAAGGAAAAACCATATAGAATAATCTCAACATCAACACACAACAAACCAAGAGTAGCGGATCCACCAATAGGATTTACGATCCTCAAAAGGCCGCAAAGAGTAATAACATCCAAAGGAATAATATCAACAAGCTCCTTTAACACGAATGAATGCGATGCACCCGTATCGAAGAGAACTCTAATAAAACGCCATGAAATAAAATAAAACCTTCCAAAACAGGAGGAGTAATACCCTTGGGCTTAGAAGAATCACCTGAAGCTTTAGCAACATTAAGCTTTCTAGATTTGAAACCCTTAGGAGCAGTCGGACAATCAGAAACAAATGCGAGGCTTAGGACAGCTACAGAGAAAATGATCCAAAGAACCACAATTATAGCACGTCCTCTGAATAGAAGATGCACTACTAACCTTAGAACTAGAGGTAGCTTGCTTCTTCTTCTTATTGTTGGAAGAATTAGGCTTATGAAATGGAAACCTCTTCTTATTGGGGTTCTTAGAGACCTCAACCTCATCACTACTATCACGTTCCTTTTCAACAGCTTCAAGACAAAGAGCCGAATCAACAAGCTCCTCAAAAGTGAGCTTAAGCTGAAGCAAAAGAACTTTCTTCATATACTTCTTCAAACCATCAACAAAACGAAGATTTTTCTTATGCGGAGTGTTAATGAACTCAACTCCGTATTTGGATAAGGCCTCGGTAGATGCAACATAATCAGAAACAGAGAACTTTCCTTACTTCAATTCAAGGAAAGTACGAGTAAGATTAGCCTTTTCTGATTCAGGAACGAACTTAAGTTCGAATCGTTCCTTAAACTAAATCCATGAGAGAGAGGACTCATCAACTTCCGTAATAAAAAGCTCATACCAATCAAGCGCACGCTCTTGCAACATGCTAGATGCCATGAGAACGCGATGATGATCAGAAAGATCCATTCGAGAAAATATGCGCTCACAAGCGCGCAACTAAGTATGAACCTCCAATACACTCTTTAATCCCTTAAAAGGCTTGCCTCCAAGATGGGAATAGTCACTACACATGCGGGCGAAGGCAGACTTCTGAGTAGGAGCCGCGGGAGTAGCTACAGAAGGTTGAGTACCCCGAAATAGCTCCATAAACTGATCAACTGACATATAGACTCCGTCCGGATGAGAATCACTAGACGGACCTAAGAAGAACGCTACCCTCTACCTCTTCCTGCCATAGGCTGAGAGATAAGAGAAGAAAAGGATTAGTTATTACAAGATTGATAAGAAATTTAACAAATGGAATACTATGGAATATGAGATTCATTCCTAGACATACTCCACATGTTAAAGTGGAAAGACTAGATTGGAAAGGCATGAATAAAACCCTCGAATAGTTGTAACGCATGTTCCACTCTGCTTCTGTTCTGTGCTTATTATAATTTATTCTGAATTTCCGCTCTGATACCAAGCCATGACACCCCCACACTCTATGCTCACAATAACGTAGGTTATTATAAGGAATAACTTCTGCTATCGCGATGAATAAGGCTTGTTAGAAGCGGCCATCCGTATGTTATGCCTTAGACGATTATTGATTACATCGATAGGAGTTGTGTAAATTACTCCCAAAGATATATATTCAGTCCAAATCTAAAATGAAACTACAGTGGCTAAAGAGAAATTCAGAACAACTCATAATAACAACAACGCTAATAAATATAATCTCATCAGAATAGAAATATCAGATATATAGTGGAAGATAAGTCTGGAATACATGCTACAACAATCGATGGTTCACAAGGACCAAATGTACAAATACATATCCATTAATACATACATGAGACGAGACTCAATACACTAAAAGTACACCTCGAAGACTAGACAAAAGATGGTGTAAAATCCCAAAAGCTGAAGCTGCGACTGAATCATAGATAGCGACTATCCTGAAATAACTCGGTCTGACCCGAGTATTATTTAAAAGAAGAAAATAATAAATGGATCAGTCTAATTTATTCTTAGAAGTGAATGTATCATAAACAACATCAAAGCAAAATAATAATAATCTCGAATGAGACTATTCACATAAGAAATCTACATAGTTTAAATAAAGAAATCACATCAAACTCCATCAAAAACATCTTTCAAATTCACAATTGAATTCAAAACCGCAATTCACAAAATCTAGAAATCAAAAATAGATATCTAGAAAAATCAACATAAAAGTTGATCGATCCCATCATATGGCGAGTCTAAGCTACGCCGCACGTGCATCAACATATGGCCGAAGCCTTCCAAGTATTGTCATCATAATTTTTGGCGCCCAACAAATGACCCGAAGGTGTAGTACTGCTAATTGACCCGAAGGTCCATCATATGACCCGAAGGTCCAACATAGTGGCTCATAAGCCCTACAAAATCACCAAACAACAAATCCAAAATGAATATTTCAATTAACGAGTCCGGAATTAACCGAATTAGTAAAAGCGTGGTTCCATATTCCGCACTTTTGCTAATTCGTTTAAATCTCTTCAACGTTTCCTCGAAAGTGCAAAATTATGTATTTTATATAAATAAAAAATTTCGTTCTCAAACGGACAAGTCCGAAATTAAACGAATCAGTAAAAGTAAGGGTTCATAGTCCTCAATTTTGCTGAAGCGTTTAAATCGCTTCCTCATTCTTTTGAAAGCGCAAACTGTAATTTTTTTGGAAATAATTTTATTTTAAAACGATTTTTAAAACACGTGATTAAAATAGCAACAACTATAGCAATTTCAAAGAGGAAATTGCGCTTCACAAAACACTTAAAAACGATACAAAATCAGCATTGCGGGATAACCGCTTAAAAATTCACTTCAAATTGACGGTTACTGAAGTCAAAATAACAGTGATTTTTATTCGTCGCAAATGTCATCAAAACAACATGCTTTAAAAATATAATACTGATGTAAAATTTTCCGTTATAAAAATAACGGCCCAAATTATGTTTTAAAACGTAACACCGGTTTAAAAATAAATTAATGCAGTAAACTGCGCTACTGCATACTCAACAAAATATTGCACTGTCTGGCAATATTCACGTACACACTCGAATGAAATACACAATTTAAAATGCTTGAACTAATTTCACGTGAACTACAACATACTTGCAAATAATGTGAACAACAAAATATAACCTGACAATATAAAATTTTCATGCAAGAATGAACTGTGCATGCAAATTTGGACTAACTATTGTGTGTCACTTTCATGCATCTTGCACCCAAATATTAATTTGGGCTTACTCATTTTTGAGTGTACTCATGTTCATCAATCACGCATCAGTTCCTACGTGTATAAAATAAAATGAAATGTGGTCTAGGCACATGAAAATCTGGCCATATCAATTATTTACGTGTATAATATGCACGATGCAAAAATGTGGACTTGCTAAACTTCAAATATATTTATATACGAAACTCATTTGCACGCAAGTAAATGTTTCAATTATAATCGAGTTTCCAGCTCAATTTTTATAACTTTTAGCGATTCATATATTATATTACATGTAAGTAAATACCCAAAATGATTTAGTGATTTTTTTCAGACATAAGATGAAGTAACAAAATTGTTTAGACCTGAATTCATAAATTTTTCATGCATGAAATATTTTGACGATCTGGACTACCTTTTTAATGCACGCATATGAAGGATTTGCCCAAAAAAAGATGAAGTGACTGAACTAGAAATTTAGTGAAATGCATACCTGCCACAAACTTACAAAATGAAAAGGCCTGGGAATAATCAGTAAACACGCAAGCACCAAAAACTAACTTTCATGCAGACTCATACTACTTTGCAACAAATTGACCTGAGCTTGATTTTTCAACATACTTCACTACGCATGCATGCTAAAAATGTATAAGATTTTAGTGTGCAGACCCTCTAAACCTTTCTTTCTCGTATATAACAAGTTTGTACGCCTTAGTTTGCAAAATATTTTCATGAGCATGACACGAACAATACTAAAGGTGTATGCACGGCACATTGTACACGGAAAAAAAAAGAATTTTGCAACAACCTTTCACACAAAAATAAAGTCCAGAACAAATTTAGAAATGTGAGTTTTTGAACTCACCAAACTTTTGCTTCCAAATCCACTAGCAACAAGGAACTAAATGCATAAGAAATAAACTGTCATTGGGTTGTTTTGCAGAGCTACTGAAAGTGAAAGATAGAGGATGCTGGCTCTTGGAAAAATGAGTAAAAGCATACTCCACTTTTCCCGATTGTATACAAGTAAAATAAATAATATGCTAGCAAACATTTTAGTACACTAGCATTAACTGAAAACGTGCATAACTGAAGAAATAAAGACCTGCTAGCAATAAATGATGATGGCATACACTGTTTACACTTTTGTTTTGCAGAATGTGTGTGTGACAGCCAAAGCAAGCGTTCACTTGCTAAAAAAATGATAGCACACAAAATAGGATCCACTTTGCTTTTGAAAACATTGCTGTAGCCGAATAAATGTTTCATCATTTTTTTTCTAAATTTTAATTTTAAAAATTTCTATTTAAAATATTTATTACTACAGTAATATAATCACGGTTGTTACAAAATTCGACTTAAAGATGAATAAAAGAATTAAATATATTTTGAAATGTGTCGAATAAAATAGAAATGGATTTAAATAGGTATGATTTAGGTTATAAATATATTCAATTTGGGTGTAACTAAGTTGAAAATGGCTTTTGGGATATTATTCAAATGACTTCGAGTATGAAATTGGGTTTTGAAGTGGAAATGAATATAGGTGTGGTATAAAAGGTATAATAAGATCTTAAGTGTTAATTTTATGAAATGATTCTAAATTAAATCCATGAAATGGTTATTTAATAAATTAGCATGGAATGATTCTGAGCTAAATAAAATGGATTTGAATATAATGAATGTGGATATGAATGGAATACAAATGAATTGATCGAGAACCGATTTGAAATGGGATAAAATCGAATATAAATTGATTTGGAATCAATTTAAAATAGCTATAAGCTTAAGTGGTTATTTTATTGAATGAACATCACCGAGTTTGCGTAGAAAAATTTGAAATTGATATAAATATAATGTATGTGTTTACGAAGTGAACGCAAGTAAATTAGGTTATAAATCGTTCGAATTGAATAAAATGATATATAAATCAATGGAAATAAATAATCGAATGTTAGAGCCTTGTGATTATTGATAAATTCGTGCTATAACTTGTTTAGTAGTGAAATCTATGTGTTTTCGTTAGTTAAAAGATTGAAATGTTGTTAAATTTCTTATTTTTGGTACTTAAGCACTTAAATTGAGTAAGTACAGGTATAGAGAGACTACTGAGATTGATTTGGGTTGTGAATTTGCGTATGAAGTAAACTTGCTTGCTTAATAACGCTTAAAACGCTAAATAAATGTATGTTTTTGGATGAAATACCACAATGAATAAATATTGATGTATATCGTGTTTTCCGACCATGTGAGTCGACCTATATATTTTCATCTCTCTTGTCATATTGCCAAAGGCTCTCTATACAAGGGAGACTCTGCTAAAAAATTTGAAAATTTAAGGCGTTAGAAAAATTTTGGAAATTGTTGTTAACCTAGAAATTGATTTTTGAAATTAACTAAGAAATAAAGGGTTTGGGATGAATGTTTGAAATTAGTTTGTAAATGTAGGTTTTGAAATGTAGAAAAGTGAAGTATCGAGTTTTAAATAAGTGGGTTTTGAAAAGCAGTGGGTTTGGAGCATTTTTCCTACTTTGGCAATTTCAGGGACAAATTCTTTTCAGGGGAAGGAATGTAATGACACGGATTTTTTGATATTTGATTTGGAAAATTTGAATGATTTTAAATATTGGTTTTGGAATATAAATTTATTTTTGAATATGAAGATTTTGGTTGAAATTATAAATAGAACTTAAATTTCAAATACAGCAATTATCGAAATAAAGGAAATAGGTTAAATAATTAAAATGTGAGTTGAATTTGAATCGAATCGATTTCTAATGTTAATATAAATTCTATTTAAACTAGAATTGAGTTAGTATGTTTTTAAAACTGGAATTCTGAGAAATTTAATTAGTTTTTAAAATCGTCGATTTAATCGACGCATTAAAATAGTAATCCAGGGCACATTCTCAAAATTCGACGAAACCAGTTCCATTGGGTCCGAAATTGTATATTATTATCAGATTTCAAATTTCATGACGTTTGGATTTACTGTTTGGTCGCACGATCTGAAAACGCTTAGGATAATATAATTAGATCTAATTTAAATAGTCGATTTAAAAAGTTGTCTTCAATATACGATCTAATTAGGACTCGAAACTTATTCCATTGGGTTCAAAATAGCGGTATAACATTAGAAACGCTCGTCGGCATATTGGAGATTGATATTTCACTGTATGAAATTCGAATATTTTTGAAAAAAATAAACAAAAAATAAATAAAGGTAAAATCAAATCAACAATCGAGCCACCCTACTTATAGAGGCCGACCAAGTATGTACGTATAGCTGCCCTAAAAAAAATTTAAAATCGCGTAATTTTCCCCTACTTCTCTCAGAATGAAATCATCTCGAATTTGAAAGGAATAAAAGGATTTCCATATAAAAAATATATATGCTCGGGTCGATGTTGTTCATGAGTGTGAGAGGGAAGGACGAAGTTTTCACCGTGCTCGACATTGAGTAGGCGGGGTCTATTTTGAAACGGAGATCTGGGTTTGTTACGGGTTATGGTGATTAGGGTTTTGCGTGAATGTTCGCGTGTGACATGGATGCTCGGCGGCGATGGGCAGATGCTCGGTGTCGAAGGGGAGGGGATGACGATCGAATAAAAAAAAGGAGGTGGAATGAGAAAGTCGCGAGTTGATCTATGGGAAGATGAACGTGTATGTGACCTCGAGCGGCAAATCTGATTGGGAAGAAGGTATACTGTTCATTTGGTAATTATGTGGTTAAAAATGTAATTAGAGTTTTAAATTACAATATAAATTGTTATCTTATATATTTAATAACTTGTCCATCCTAGGTCCAAATCGAATGAAACTAGTTACCTTGGCTTCGTATCTGAGAATACTACATATAGGATTGGTTTGGAGATTTTTGGAGTCAGCTGAGATTTTAGATTAAATTGAACGTCCGTCAATTTAATTTAAAATTGGAACGTATTTGCAAATTTAAATTCAAGGTGACTAAATCTCGCTCTTTTCAGATTGTTGGATTTAATTAATAATAATTAAAATTAATTACTGGATGCTTGGTTGAATTTATAAATTATTATCAGTTTGGATGTTATATATATAGTATATATATAAGCAGTTGGATATATTTTCCGTCGTTGGAGCGGATGAGACCCTATGCATCCCGCATAATAGCAGATGACCATATATTACCGCGATATCCCACTTCGAAGCGAGATTGGTATTTTATGTTGTCTAACATTTGTGGTTGTAGATGTTGGAGGGATCCAACTGGATTCTTCAAAAATATATTGATTGTTTTTCATATATTGTGGTATATTATATGAATTGATAATCTATTATGGATTGTTGTGTGGTTTATTTTATTAGAAGCTATAGTTGCACTGGCCTAACTTTTGGTATTTTAATTATCTAAAGTATTATTTTCAAATTTGAAGAAGATTAATAAGATTTTGGAAATAAAAATATTTATATCGAAATTTAGATTGTTTTTAAAGGAATTGATTTGGTAAAATCAATAATTGATTTTGGGTTGTATTTAACTATTTGTAAAAATATTTTTGTTTATAGAGGTTTCAAAGTAATTTATATAGAAGAATTTTAAACAATGGAGTTTTAAATGATATTTCTGAAAAATATGAAAAGGAGTTGAAATCGATATCTAAAATAGATTTATGGAATAAATGGAATTTATTAACAAAAGGATTTATAAAATGAGATTCTATAAATAGGATTAGTTTTATAAACAAGTGAAACAAAAAGGAGTTATAAGTTTATAAAAGAAGTTTATAAGTAAGAGAAATGAAATAAATCGATAAATTGGAATATAATTCCACGGTGTGGATTTATATCAAGATATGAAACTAGATTATGAAAAAATATAGTGGATTCTATTTTGAAAAGTGAGAATGATTAGGGATTCGGGATGAAATCGATGTGAAGTGAATCGAGAGGGATTTATAAATTAAATTGGTTATTGGGATTTTAAAAGAAAAGCATATTTTTGTTCATAAGCTAAGTTTCGTTTTAAAAGGAAATATTATTTATTAAACTATGTAATTAAAAGCAAAATATTATTGAAATACTTCAGGTGTGAATTTTCAAAATACTTAATATTTATTTTAATATATCCTACTTTTTAAAATCAGCTTTGAAATTTGATTGTTTATCTAAAATGGGTCGGTGATGCTTATAAAAAGAGTTTCGATATTTTAAATAATTACTTAAACATGTTTTAAAAATAAATTATTATTATTTAAATACTTATTTTATATATCTATAGACTTTTGTAATGATTTAAATTTATTTATATATCTTCTCGTGGTTTGGAAGCATGGTTTATTCAGTAGATGGGGTTTATAAGAGAAATTCTCAACATGGAATTTGGGGAAACGTAAGGAAATTATTTTGAAGTATTTAAATAAAAGTGAACTTCGAAAAATGAATTTGGATTCATAAAAGAAGTTAGAAATGGATATTTGGAATTATAGACCGGTGTTTTGACTTTGGAAATATTAAAGGAAACTAATTGAGGAACCTCGGAACTTATAGAATTTGATATAAACGAGTTAAGGAATTTACAATATAAATTGTGAAGGATTTGGTGAAAAGAGAAATAAATGTTACTTTCCTCGGTGTTGAGAAGTAAAGGGTGTAGAAAATATTTTTTTTAATATTTTTCTAAGTAAGAGATGGTTTGAAACATCCTGATATGGATATATGTATTTGAGTTGTCTCAATATTGAAAATTTTGAAGAGATTTGAATATATATCTTATAAAGATATTTTGAAAATAAATTTTTAAAAATATTAATATAGGCCTAGTGACTACTTATGGATGTTACATTGACAGTTAAATAACCGACTATCAAATATTGCCAATTTCGTTGATCGTTTCGGAGAGACCGAGATCGGATTTAATTATCCAAAAACCAGTTCAATTCGATTTGAGCATTGCGAATGATGATATCGTGAAAAATTGAAGACGGTGATTTGGTTTGTCCAAAACCAGGACAACTTATATGGATGAATGCTATCATTATATCGTTATTAGAAGGCAGTGTTAGCATTCCAAGTATGAAAGATATTTTAAAAGGTAAAAGTCGCATCAAGCCTTATCGGTCGAAAATGACTAAAATAGAGGAGATGCAGCAAGGCTAAGTGGGTCGCACCCAATTGGGATATGTTATCACCTGTCTAGATACCCTCGGTATATATTATAATTATGAATATGGTTGTACATGGAAAAGGAGCGCTCGATTAAGGGTGGGAACACCCGGGGTGATAACATACTCGGTACTATCCAGGTTAGGGGTATGTCGGTCTTGTGTTGGCAATGGATCCCGACAAGGTCTTCTGTACATTTCTTTAGAGGTGTACTGTGCCGAACGGTATCCCAGTAGCCTAGTATTGTATGGAATTCATTCTCTAATAAGCGCCGTACGGTTTTGATTGTGCCCAACTATGCTAAAACGTGAGATGCAAGCATTTCAGCTATTTTTTAATTTACTTTCTGTAGACACTATTATAATATCAGGTGATTTTAATATAAAATGTTTTGGTTATCGTAAGGTAAAAACTTGTCGTGTTTATGTGTGACGTGGTCTTGCGAGATACCTTTGTTTTCAAAGGATTTTAAGAACGTTAATAATTCAAATTGAGTGTGTTTTTTTCACGCTGGTTTTCCAGACTGACTCGGTTGTTATTTTATTATAATGCTCGGGTCAAACCGAGTATTACAGATTCAGGTTAGGATACTATGGAGCTTAGGAGACGAGTTGGATGACAGAGGCGTATACCCGTACTTGATTATATTCTACTATGTGTATAGACTGTATATTCGGCATTTGTAAGGGAGAGTTAAAATAACTGTCCATATTGATGTATTGATTATTGTACTCTGATGATTGTTTATATATTTATAGCTACATATTCTTTTGTATGAAAATCTGTTATTGTATAATATACTATGTTACGCTTTTTTATTGTGTTTTTGTTTCTTCTTCTATCATTTTCTTCTTCACCACTAGTTATTCTCCCTTTCGTACAATTTGGGTTGGACAAATGTGATTAAATGTCAGCTCAAAGGGTACGGAACGGCGGGTCGCTACATTTGGTATCGGAGCTGATGGTTAAGTGAGAATCTTGGCATTGGTGGAGATTACTCATTAGAGATAGGGTCGGTAATATTCTAGAATGAGTTTGAGTGTATTAATAGATACGAGCGCGTATTTGTTAGTAAGTATAAAATGTTTTATATTATGTTGAGTTATCTGTTGAGTGGCATATAAATTATGATCAGGTCGCCACTAAATCGACAGGAGTTTCTAAACACTTAAACATGGTAAACTGACACAATATGGTTTTAGAAGCGCGTAAATAAAATAATTTTACCAAACTATATTTTTATATGATAAAAATAATTTTCTAGAAATTATTATAGTATATTGGAGTGTTTGGTTGATATTACAATAATAAAACAAGATTATAAAATTTGAAATGGTTTATATAACTAAGTGGAAATTGTATAAATATGATTTACACAAATGAGTGAAAACTAAAAAATGGATTCAAACCAGAATTTGGAAAATTAATGAAATGAATAATAGTAATATTATATGGAATGTTTATTAATAAAAATTGTTTTAAATGGATTTTTGGAGTGATATAGCGCTGAACTCAGTAAAGTCGCTGGAAAATAATCGTGGTGATGACGGCCACATCATCAGTATTCATTTTCGAGTTTTTAAATGACGGATTGCTACCGGGAAAAAATTGATAAATTTTTTTTGGAAGAAAAAGTGTTGTTTCAAAAAAAATTCGAGGGGAATTTATTTTGAACAAAACCAAGTTGTGTTTAAAATTCCAAGAAAATGGTAGTTATAACAAAAGGTTATATATATAAGATTTAAATATGATTTGAAATAAAACCTGGTATTTGAATTTTGGAATTTGAATTTTGGAATTTAATTTTAACTTGAATAAGTAATTCGAATGGAATTTAACTTAAGCTAAGTTAAATAAAATTGAATCGGATTTGAAACCATATTGAAGTGAATTAAATATATAAAGTGTAAATTGTAAAGTGACTATATAACTATGCATTATAAATTTTGGATGGAATAAAATTTATGTGAATTCTTTTGGAATTGTGAATAGATAAGTTTGAATAGCTTACAGAATTGGAATTAATAACATATACTTAAACTATAAAGTGATGTATAATCTTACGTTGAAAAATATAAAATGTGATTATACTCGAATATAGAATTGATGGAAATGTGAATAATAAGTTATGAAGTTTATAAATCGAAAAGTGGAATAGGAAAACCAAAATGAAAAATGAATTGATATTATGGTGAAGGAATAAAAATCCAACTTGAATTATAAAAAAAGAATTTGAACTCAAGAAAATTAAATGGAGTGATTTTTGATATAAAAAATCTAATTGTGAATTATAAAATGGAAGTGAACTAATTAGACAAATTAATTAGTTAATTGAATATAGAAATGGAACTTAATAAGTAATTGGATTGTGGATTAAAATTGAAATTGAACATGGAACTTGAGTTATAAATAAAAAATCGACTTAAAAACGAATAAGCGAATTAAATATATTTTGAAATGTGTCGAATAAAATAGAAATGGATTGAAATATTGATGACTTATGTCATAAATAAATATAATTAGGTGTAAATAAATTGAATATGCCTTTGGGATATTATTTAAATGAATTCGAGTATGAAATTGGGTTTTGAAGAGGAATTGAATATAGGTGTGGTGTAAAAGATATAATAAGATCTTAAGTATTAATTTTTTGAAATGATTCTCAAGTAAATCCATGAAATGGTTATTTAATAAATTAGCATGGAATGATTTCGAGCTAAATAAAATGGATTTGAATATAATGAATGTTGATATGAATGGAATGCAAATGAATTATCGAGAACTGATTTGAAATGGGATAAAATCAAATATAAATTGGTTTGGAATCAATTTAAAATAGCTATAAGCTTAAGTGGTTATTTCATTGAATGAATATCACCAAGTTTGCATAGAAAAATTTGTTGTTTGACGTAAACAGAAGTAAGAAAAAATATGGAATGGACATAAATATAATGTATGTGTTTGTGAAGTGAATGCAAGTAAATTGGTTTGTAAATCATTCAAATTGAATAAAATGATGTATAAATCAATGGAAATAAATAATCGAATGTTAGAGCCTTGAAGTTATTGATAAATTCATGATTTTACTTGTTTAATTGTGAAATCTATGTGTTTGCGTCAGTTAAAGATTAAAATATTGTTAAATTTTATATTTTTGGTACTTACATGCTTAAATTGAGCAAGTACAAGTGCAGAGAGACTATTAGGCTTGATTTGGGTTGCAAAATTGCATATGAAGTAAAATCACTTGTTTAATAATGCTTAAAAACACTAAATAAAGGTACGTTTTCGGATGAAATATCGCAATGAATAAATATTAATATATATTATGTTTCCGACCGTGTGGGTTGACGTATATATTTTCATCTCTCTTGTCATATTGCCAAAGGCTCTTCGTACAAGGGAAACTCTGCAGAAAAATTTGAAAATTTAGGACGTTAGAAAAATTTTGAAATTTTTTGTTAACCTAGAAATCGATTTTTGAAATTAACTAGGAAATAAAGGGTTTTGGATGAATGTTTGGAATTAGTTAGTGAATGTAGGTTTAGATGTAAAAAAGTGAAGTGTCGAGTTTAAAATAAGTGGGTTTTGAAATGTAGTGGGTTTGAAGCATTTTTCCTACCTTAGCAATTTCGGGGATGAAATTCTTTTAAGGGGAAGGAATATAATGACCCGGATTTTTGAACTTAAATTTCAAATACAGCGATTATCGAAATATGGAAATAGGGTGAAATTTTTTAATGTTAGTTGAACTTGAATCGAATCGATTTCTAATGTTAATATAAATTTTATATGAACTAGAATTGAGTTAGTAAGTTTTTAAAATTGGAATTTCAAGCGATTTCGTTAATTTTAAAAATTGTCGAATTAATCGACGTGTTAAAATAGTGATCCAGGGCACAATCTCAAGATTCGACGAAACCAATTCCACTGGGTCCGAAATAGTGTATTATTGTCGGATTTCTAATTTCATAGTGTTTGGACTTACCGTTTGGCCACACGATCTGAAAACGCCTAGGATAATTTAATTGGATTTAATTTAAATAGTCGATTTGAAAAGCTATCTTCCACGTACGTTCGAATTAGGACACGAAACTTATTCCATTGGGTTCAGAATATCGGTATAACATTAAGAATGCAAGTCGACATACTTCAATAGGAGATTGAGATTTCACTGTATGAAATTCGAGATATTTTGGAAAAAATGAAATTAAAAAATGAATAATAAAGTTAAAATCAAATCAATAGTCAAGCAACCCTAGTTGTAGCGGCTGACCTAGTATGCATGTATGAACGCCTTAAAAATTTAAAATCGCGTAATGTTCCTCTTGCTTCTCTCAAAACGAAATCATCTTGAATTTAAAAGGAAAAAAGGATTTGTATATAAAAAAAATATGCTTAGGTCTATGTTGTTCATAAGCATGAGAGGGAAGGCTGAAGTTTTCGCTATGCTCAACATTGAGCAGGGAGGGGTTCGAATGTTTTGATATGAAGATCTGGTTTTATTATGGGTTATGGTGATTAGGGTTTTGCATGAATGTTCTCAAGTGACATGGAGCTCGACGGCGATGAGCAGATGCTCGGCGTCGAAGGGGAATGGGCTGGCGATCGAATCGCAAAAAGGGGGTGAAATGAGAAAGCCACGACTTGATCTCTGGGAAGACGAATGTGTGCGTGACCTTGAGCGGAAAATCTGTTTGGGAAGAAGGTATACAGTTCATTTGGTAATTATGTGATTAAAAATGCAATTAGAGCTTTAATTTTAATACAAATCGTTATCTTGTATATTTAATAACTCGTCCTTACGAGATCCAAATCGAACGAAACTAGTTGCGTTGGCTTCGTATCTGCGAATAACACACATAGGATTTGTTCGGAGATTTTTGGAGTCAGCTGCGATTTTAGATTAAATTGAACTTCAGTCAATTTAATTTAAAATTGGAACGGATTTGCAAATTTAAAATCAAGGTGAGTAAATCTCCCTTTTTTTGGATTGTTGGATTTAATTGATAATAATTAAAATTAATTATTGGATGCTTGGTTGTACTTATAAATTATTATCGGTTTGGATGTTATATATATATATATATATATATATATATATATATATGGGAAAGTCTATTTAGACACAAAATGTAGACACGATTGGTGACACAATGGATCTGCACCATTGGATTGCCCCTTGATTTCCAGCATCCATATAAGGACAAAAATATCCAACAGCCGTGATTTTTTGTGTCTAATTTTGTGTCTGAATAGCCGCCCCCTATACACACACACACACACACACACATATATATAGGATATATTTCCCGCTGTTGGAGCGGATGAGACCCTGTGCTCCCCGCATAATAGCGGATGACCTTATATTACTGCGATATCCCACTTCGAAGCAGAATTGGTACTTTATGTTGTCTAACATTTGTGGTTGTAGGGAAACAGGTTGGAGTGATCCAACTGGGTTCCTTAAAAATATATTGATTATTTTTCATATATTGTGGTATATGATGTGAATTGATAATCTATTGTGGATTGTTGTGTGGTTTGTTTTATTGGATGCTATTGTAGCACTAACCTAACTTTTGGTATTTTAAATACCATAAATATTATTTTTAAATTTGAAGAAATTAAACGAGATTTAGGGCATAAGAATATTTATATCGAAATTTGGATTTTTTTTCAAAGAAATGATTTGGATAAATCAGTAATTAATTTTTGGGTTGTATTTAACTACTCGTAAATTTTTTTTTCTTTATAGAGATTTTAAAATAATTTATATAGAAGAAATTTAAACGATGGAGTTTTAAATGGTATTTTCCGAAAATATGAAAAGGAGTTGAAATCGATATCTAAAATAGATTTGTGGAATAAATAGAATTTATTCAGAAATGGATTTATAAAATGAGATTTTTTAAATGAGATTAGTTTTATAAACAATTGAAACTCAAAGGATTTATAAGTTTATAAAAGATGTTTATAAGTAAGGGAAATTAAATAAATTGATAAACTGGAATATAATTCCACGGTGTGGATTTATATCGAGATATAAAAATAGATTATGGAAAAATATAGTGGATTTTATTTTGAAAAGTGAGAATGGTTAGGGATTTGGGATGAAATCGATGTGTTGTGAATTGAGAAGGATTTATAATTTAAATTGGTTATTGGGAATTTTAAAGAAAAGTATATTTTTATTAAGAAGCTAAGTTTTGTTATAAAAGGAAATATTATTTATTAAACTATGTAATTAAAAGCTAGTTATTATTGAAATACTTCAGAAGTGAATTTTCAAAATACTTGATATTTATTTTAATAAATCCTACTTTTTAAAATAAGCTTTGAAATTTAATTTGTTTATCTAAAAATAAGTTATTTTTGCTTATAAAAAGAGTTTTGATATTTTAAATAATTACTTGAACATATTTAAAAATAAATTATTATTATTCTTTAAATACTTATTTTATATGTATATTAGAGTTTTGTAATGATTTAAATTTATCTATAAATCTTCTAAAGGTTCGGAAACGGGGTTTATTCAGTGGATGGGGTTTATAAGAGAAATTCTCAACATGGAGTTTGGGGAAATGTAAGAAAAATTTCCAAAGTATTTAAATAAAAGTGGACTTCGAAAAATGAATTTGGATTCATAAAAGAAGTTAGAAATGGATATTTGGAATTATAGACAAGTTTTTTGACTTTGGAAATATTAAAGGAAAATAATTAAGGAACCCCAGAACTTATAGAATTTGTTATAAATGAGTTACGGAATTTACAATATAAATTGTGAAGGATTTGGAGAAATAAATGAAACTTTCCCAAGTGTTGAGAAGTAAGTGGTATAGAAAAATATATTTTTCAATATTTTTCTAAGTAAGAGATGGTTTGAAATATCCTGATACGGATATAAGTTTTTGAGTTGTCTCAAATATTGAAAATTTAGAAGGAATTTGAATATATATCTTATAATGATATTTTGAAAATAAATTTTGAAAAATTATAATATGGGCCTAGTGACTGCTTATGGATGTTATATTGATAGTTAAATAACCAATTATCAAATATTGGTCAATTTCATTGATCATTTCGAAGAGACCAGGATCGGATTTAACTATCCGAAAACCACTTCGATTTGATTTGAGCCTTGCGAATGTTGATATATTATAGATAGTGAAGACGGTGGTTTGGTTAGTCCAGACCCAGGAAAACATATATGGATGAATGCTATCATTATATCGGTGCCGAAAGACAATGTTAGCATTCCAAGTATGAATGCTATTCTAAAAAAGTAAACGTAGCATCAAGCGTCATCAACCGGAATGACTTAAACATGGGAGATGCAACAAGGTTAAGTGGGTCGCACCCAATTAGGGTATGATATCACCTTTCTATATACCCTCAAAATATATTATAATTATGGATACGGTTGTTCATGGAAAAGTGAGCGCTCGATTAAGGGTGGAACACCCAGAGTGATAACATATTCGGTACTATCCAGGTTAAGGGTAGGCCGGATTTGTCTTGGCAAGGGTTCCCGGTGAGGTCCTCGGTACATTTTTCTAGAAGCAGACTATGACGGACGGTACCCCAGTAGCCTACTCATTATATGGAATCCATTTTCCAATAAGTGTCGTACGGTTTCGATTGTGCCCAACTATGCTGAAACGCGAGATGCAAGCATTTTAGCTATGTTTTAATTTACTTTTTGTAGACATTATTATAATATCAGGTGATTTTAATATAAAATGTTTTAGTTATCGTAAGGTAAAAACCCGTCGTGTCTATGTGTGACGTGATCTTACGATATACCTTTGTTTTCAAAGAATTTTGATAACGTTAATAATTCAAATTGAGTGTATTTTTCTCACGCTGATTTTCAAGACCGACTCGGGTGTTATTTTATTATAATGGTGGCGTCATGCCGAGTATTACAGATTCAGTTTAGAATATTATGGAGCTCAGGAGACAAGCTAGATGACAGAGACGTATACCCGCACTTGAATATATTCCGTTGTGTGTAGACTGTATAATCTGCATTGGTGAGGACGAGTTATAATAACTGTCCATATTGATGTATTAATCGTTGTACTCCGATGATTGTATATATATTTACACCTACAGATTCTTTCGTATAAAAATCTGTTATTATATATTATATTTTCTCTGCTGCGATTGTGAGATTCTGTTTTGTTGTTTCTGTTTTTTCTTCTATCGTTCTCTTCTTCACTCCTAATTATTCTCCCTATTGTACAATTTGGGTTGGACAAGTATGATTAAATGTCAGCTCAAAAGGTACGGAACGATGGGTCGCTACACATACACTTTGGTAAACAATGTTATAGGCTAGACGCAGGCAAAACAGCTATCAAAAAGCCCAGGACAATCATGAGGTTTTTAATAGTTGAGAGCTCGAATTGCTGAGTTGGAGGATAAAGATATGCATCGGTCTATGGAGACGTACCAGATGTTGGATGAGCATGTTGTTGTGCATATGCAGTAGCATGACACATTTCCTTCATCATCGGAATACGAAGGCGATGATTAGGATTGATAGGTATGGTTTTTTCTGTTTGTGTTGAGATATTGTATATATATGCACTTCGAGAAGGGTGAGGTAGTTTGACTTTATTGTTAGGTAGTTTGAGAGTTACATGTACCATGAGATGAGTGATGTCGATGTGATTTGAAATGTATGATACATTTTGAGATGCTGCTAGATGTGTGAGATTGTTTGAAATGGCGTTTGATGTGTTCTGACATGTTGGCTGATTTGAGGTGGGTTGTTTTTGGTTTATTGTATATTTTTAGATGTTTGAGTATATTGTTGGATGTTAAGATTGGTTTATTGCATAAATTGATGTTTTATTATTATTGATTTGATACATGTGATTTTGGGCTTTTATATATATATATATATATTGTTATATATATGTGGTTTGGAGATTGAATGACTGCCGTAGTAAAGAAAAACACTCAAGATTTTCCAACGGCTACCGATGGTTTACCGTAGCCAACATATTGACGACTTCCAACCGCTAGCGACCTCATATTGGGGTATCCGTGACCATCAACCTGTAAATGACGGAGCGTCGAAAGACGTCGATAGTCGTCGGAAACGAAATGACGGAGCCGTCGGAAATGTTAACGAAGTATCGTTTTTCGATACCTAATATTTTGATGGCTTTTTTCGTCGGCCGCCGACGACCACCAATGATCGTCGACGGTTTAAAGCCGTCTGAAATCCTGTCGTTTCCTGTAGTGGATGTCGGTATGATTTTTGAAAACAAGTAAAACAAAGAAGGGAAAAGAAGAAGACGGTAGGTATTAACTTTCAACTAAAAATTGGCATGATTTGTTTTGGACGACGGCCCGTTTATGTATGTAATGAATATGTACGGTTTCGCTGCTACAGCCATAACAATTACGTTTTCTAAAACATCGCGTCCTTTGATGTTTTGTTTCCATCCGTACACTCGTTTGAACTTTGAATTAAATTTTTGAAATTTTTTTTCTATTTTAACCATAAATGACAACTTTCTTTATGTATTAGTTTTTAGTTATTGATAGCGGTTTTTAGGTATCAGTTTGTAGTTACCGATATCAGTTTTTAAGTGTCAGTTTGTAGTTATCGATAACAGTTTTTAGGTATCAGTTTTTAGTTTGATAGCATTTTCGAAAGGATGTTTGTTCTTGTAAATAATTTTGAAAAATGTCTGTCTTTATGAATACTTTTTTGAAAAATGTTTGTTTATTATTAAAATATTAAAGTTGTGTCGGTAAATTAATTTTCGCTTTCTCTGGCCAATGATACTAATATTCGTGCATCTATTCTGGTGATTTGTTAATTTCACGAGAATATGGACAAGAAAGACAGCTACAAAACGTAAGACTCGTGTGAGGACAAGTCTACATATGACTCCACTTTAAATTCCAAGATGACTCTCGGAATTTAATTGGATGTGTAATTTGACTTATGTTTTTGTTATAAAAGAAGTATCAAAAATTCAAACTGTGAATTATTCATGTCGCATTCGATCAGTAACAAAAAAACTTGTTTGTGCATGTACAGTTATAAAACTTGGTATGAACATGCAACTGACTTGGTAAACCTGTACAACTGTAGTTGGTGTACTTTAAGTACTTGTGAATAACGACATTTATACTTTGTCGTCCTGCTGTCATTCTAATTTGATATGCTTCAAACAGCAATTAACTAACGACATTAGAGATGTTATAATCATCGTCTGGTTAAGGGTTGTTAACCAAAATTTATAGTGATATCGACTTGTACAGGAAACCTATAGGAATACTAATACTACACACAACTTCTATTGAATTTCAGATTTTTCTACGGTCGGGTGGAGGACAATCTAGAAAGTAAGAATTTGACGAATATGGCTGACGTAATCTAGTGCATTCTGGTACCGTTGTTTTGCTGAAATGGACAGTAAGCGTTGGTGTTTACGTCCGACGCATCGAACGAATCAAGCGTGGGTCACATGCTGCTGCCCAGTTCAAAGCAACGATTGAAAACGAACTGTTCGCGTTGGAAGCCGTCTAACGCGAACGGTTCATCTTCAACTGTCATATTTCACTTCATTTCCTATATATATCAAACCATTTCTCAATCAAATCATCAAAAAAAAAAAAACTAAACAATCCGAAAATTCAGCAATTTCTACAAACTTCGTCGTCGATTTTTTCAGGTAAATTTCGTTTATATTTGCGTTTTTCATATTATTATCTACCATATATATTTTTTTCAGATTTTTTTGAATTGTTTTTTTAGATTGTGTCGTCACTCTGCTGCTTCTTCTATCAGAATTATTTTTTGAATTGTTTTTTTAGAATGAGCACGACAAACGCATTTATCGATGTTTATTTCAAAAATATTGATATGTATGTTCACCGTGTTGCACAGTAGTATGAAAATATCACATTCCCGTTCAACGAAAAAACTGGTCCTGGTTACAATGCTTAACAAATAGAAAACAAGCTTGATAACCTGAAATGCGAGTAGAGCCTATGGAACAAGCTACTACAAATTTCAGGTAGCTATTGGAACGAAGAATAAGACACGGTGGCGACGAGTGGTGGGATACAGTTGCAGCAAGGTACCACAAATACAAACATACATCGCATGCTCGTTTTAAGCTGTTGGACGTGATTTTTGATGAATGCATCCGAACTTACAAATATCAGTTCATAATTCCACAAAATCCACATGTTCAGCTCCAATTCGACGCACAGCTTTATGACGACTATCTTAGGGGTGATGCTACGGAGATCTCCAGTCGTAGAGCGTCTAGACAGCAGCAGCCACAGTGGTTCTTCTAGTTCTGTTGGCAGTTCTTCGTATGATATTACTCTTGCTAGGTGTATGGAAGCGAAGCAAGATGATACAATTATGAAGAATGAGAGGTCGCGATTTGTTTGACTGAGTATGATAGCAGAGTTTTCAATCATTTACATGTCATGCTGGACAACTCCGAATAGCTTTGGAAAGATGTTATTTATCTTGTTAGACGGTTGAGAAGGAGAAGCTAATTTGTTTTACATGTATTTTTATTCGGTACTTTTATTTCTGCATTTGTTTTGTGAATTCTGAATTATTATTTATGCATTTGTATTCTGTGTTTAGAAGTAATTAACGTAAACAAAAATAATAACATAAAAAGCAATAAAATAATAACTTTGATACTTTCGCGTTGCTCCTTCGGAAAAAAAAATGCACTCCACTTTCGCTAACCTATTCCCTTTCCAGCTCTTTCGTTTGCCCCCTTGGGTTCGTAAATGAACGCCCCTTTTGTGTCTATTTGTTTGCACGGCATACATAGCCCTATAGAGACATGTCTTATGACATGGTAGGCCCAGCCAATTTGCAAGAACCGTTTCAGATGTGTGGATGCGTATATGTCTGAATGTGTCATACTTATCTCAGCAATTCATTTGTCTATCATCTCGTTATATTACTAGCATTGTGGATTAGGATAATTAGATAAACCATGTCATGCCCTGTCCAGATTAAACTAGAAGATATGCTTTTTCCACTCAACGTTTGCAAGGAGTTTTTACAAGAACGTGAATCATGGGTTGTAAGATTTTGCACATGTTGGTAAAGGTACTGCAATTTACTTTGACCATAATTTTAATAAAAATGATATGTTTACTAATACCATCTATCTTGAGAGTTTATTTTCTGTCGTTTTTGACTGGTTTTGACATCATTTAGGAGTTTATTTTTGTCGGTTTTGATTGGTTTTGGACCGCTCTGCATTTCAATTGTTATCATAACCTTTTCTTTTAAGTTTTTTTTTCCACACCGTTTGTTGTTGGTTATAAAACTGATGAAAACCGGTACAGTGTAATCTTGATAACAATTCTCAACCAATCAAATTGAGACGTTTTGAGTGATTATAACTTTTTTTTTCAATTATAACCCCATTAATTATATTGCAAAATTAATCTTCATAAAACTAGAAAATAAATATAAAAATGTATATGTAATATTACTTTACTGGAAATCTCTCAAAACTGGTACATGTTAAACTCTTAGGTATGCATTGATCGGTTATAACAATACTTCATTTAAACCAATCAGAATAGGTACGATCATATACGGTCAAAACCGATATTTTCAAAACCTCCCATAACCGGTGCAATAAAACTTCCAAGCGGGGCCTTACGTTAGTTCGCTCGGTTGAAAACACCATTCAGCAACAAATAACCGTAAAGATTAATCATTGACAATTGGAAAATCAGCTTACGGTGTTTTATAGCCGTATTTTTCACCGCAGATGGCAAAAAACCGTTGATCGATAACAAACTGCCGTGGATATTTATTGTTGCCTTGCAATTTTGGTATTAAGAAGTAAACCATTAAATTTTAATTGTATTATTTAAAAATTGTATTAGGAAGAGAGATCATGGTGTTATTAGAAGAACACTTGCACGTATGTCACGTTGGCTTTTAACCCACGTGCAAATTTCACATGAGAAAATAAAGAATAAACGAGAAAACCAAAAGAAAACCGTACAATTTCAACTATTTTGAGTAATAATATTTAAGCTAATTATGAATAATGACATAACTATTAACCCACACACAATCAAACATTGATCTCAATTTTCATCAAACAAATAGTAACAAACAAATACTAACATGACTCAAAGTTAACTCATAAGAAGTCAAGATTAACATATCGCTCATAATTGCTTAATATGACAATCCAGAGCCATCGTACTCCTGACAGTTATCACTACAAGAAAAATCCTATTTAGTGACAGCAAAATCCATGACAAATTCATCACTAAACCTAAATCCGTGATGGATTTATGATGAATAGTTCTCTTACTAAAACACATGTGGCAAATCCATCACAAGCAAAACAATAATGGAAAATCAACATAATTTGTGATAAATTTGCCATGGTGTGTAATAAATTTTATATTTCATAACTTTAAGATAAAATAATTATAATAAAACATCGTTTTTAATCCGTCACAAGCTAATAACGAAATTTTAATTTAATTTTAATTAGTAATGTGTTCCACCATAAATTCATTACAATTTACGGTATAAAAATCATGAAATAACCACAGATTTGTCACTTGAAGTTATTTGAAAATAAAAATATGTGTGTAACACATTATATACTTCATCACAAATCGTCGACAAATAATGGTTATGGATTGTTTTATTTATTCTCTTATTCCGTATGAAGAATCAAACAATATATTTACTACTTTGCAATATTACATGAACAAATTTCATCTAAAACCACACAAAAAGAGCATGTTTATAAATGACGGATAAAAGATTAATATAAACTAGAAAGAAATCATAAAATAGTAACCCACAAAATATAAGTCACGATACATAAATGTCAATATGTATACCAAAATACGTGCTCGTATATTAAATTTCAACACGCATACCAAAAATCTAGCAATCATACTGTAACAACCCTGAATTTTGTGATTTATTTTAATTGTTTATTTTGATTATTTTATTTGAAAAATTTATTATATTTATTAAAATGGATAAATTTTATTATTTTAAACATAAAATTTGATTTTTATGTGAATTATAATTCCAAACCTGAATAAATAGAATATTTCCAAAAAAGTGAATTTTTGGTCAATGTGGTCAAACTTTGACTTTTAAATTTAAATTTTAAATATTTAAATTTTATCTTTTACTCTGAAAATGAATTTAATTTCAAGAATACTGCTTTTCTTTTCGTTGAAATCCGATTTATATTGTGAAAGTTATGCTTTTTACAATATTGTATGTAAATTGATTTATTTAATAAAATTGTCTATTTTAATTTATATAAATAATATTTTTATTTGTCATATCATGTTCTAATATGTGTTATATGACATGTTCGGTATATATTTTATTTTAATTTTTTTTTAAATTGATGTTATAATTTTTCCAAAACTTATTGTATTTATTTTCAATTTTTGTAACCTAGTTTCTATTTTTAAGCTATTTTCTTAATTTATTTATATTTATCTAAAATTTATTTATTTATTTTTATTCATACATTATTTTTTTTGTTTTTATTTTATTTATATTCATTTTTCATATGTTTAAAAATGCAGAAAGAAATAAAGAAATATGAAGAGTTTTGACCTTTTATATGCCTTAGACTTTTCACCTTCTTTACCCTTTCAATTTCAATCAACATATGCAATTAATTTTGGCTGACCATATCTCATTCCTTCAGCCGATTACCCCCTTCATTTTCAAGCACAAAAATAGTTTCTCGACCTCAAAATTTCGGCCTTCACTCCTGAGAAAAAAATTTGGTAAATATTTCACCTTTTTCACTTTTCTTCCTTGTTTTTGTATCGATCTTGCCTATGCTTCACCTTATATGCTCGGCCTCTAGCCTCCACCATCACCACCACCTCCATCACCACTTTGTCCAGCTACAACCACCTACATCTCCTCTGACCCAACTAGCTGTGGCCATCCTTGATGAAGAGCTCCACAAAAATTAGTAAAACATCGCCTAAAACATCCAAGCCGACCACCACATGACTCCACCATCTCATACAACCCCTTGGCCGACCTTTGCACCACCTTCTCCAACCCCTACCTGACTCAAAGACCTCTGCCACATCGGTACCTGACCTCACCAGGCCTGGCCGTGCCAATATATGCCTATGGCTGAACCATATTTGCATAGAAAATCCACTTTGTTACCTTATACTTATGTTGTACATGCATATCCACTTCTACTCCTTCATATCCATGTTATGGCCGATCCTAATGAACCCAGACCTGATCCAAATTCACACCATCGCCATGCATTTTTAACCTATGGCCGAGCATAGGGTAGTTGAAAGCAAGTGCAAGTGATTTGGTTATTTTTTGTGCATGTATTTCTAGCTTGTTTAATGTTTAACTTTGGTTGTATATTCATGTGTTTTATTTTGTTTTGTTTCATATGCACAAGACAAATAGCTTTGGCTCTCCCCTTACTTGAATCTGTAATCGTGCCATCGTGCTTTTTGGGTGTTTGTTGTGTGACTGAATTTGTTATCTCTAACTTGTAGAGGTGAGTATTTCCCACCAGACATCCGTACTTATATAAGTAGTAAATTGACTCCTGTGAATCCGTAGTTCATATTATTATGTTATAACTGCCCGTGATATTATTTATATGATGTTCACCCGGTTTATACACCTATCATATCATCTGTTACTGTTATATAATGTTATTCTGTTTATTTATATCGGTTTATCACACTGCAAGTTCCTTGTAGAATAGAATCACTATTCGTTGAAATGATACATACCCGAGCGGTTTTTAGAATAGGGAAAAATCATTATGGGCTGAAATGATAGGCCTGAGAGATTTTTATTTATTTCATTTAACTTGGGATTGCGGGTTTGAAATGATAGAACCCGGATTTTTTCTTTGTGAATTACGGATTGAAATGATATATTATCTGTATCATTTGACTTAGGTTAGAAAATTATATACAGACCCGTGGTTAATTTATATTTTTGTAAAATTTTTAAAAATATTTTAAAATGTAAATATTACGATATTTTGATTTAAATATGATTTTTATAAATATTAGTGATTTTCTACAAATTAAATAAGTGAAATAATTAACAATAAAGTAGAAATTTGAAATATAAGTTACTTTTGGAATTTATGATTTTATTTTTGAATGAAGTTTAAGTTAAGTAAGAAAGTATGATAAATAGATTTAAATTTGAATTTAAAGTGATTTTTATAAAATGTTATTTTGTTTTTCTAATGAATTAAAAATAATTAAATAAATGAATGAGAAAAATGAAATTTGAATTATAACTTAACTTGTAAAATGGGAAATGTATTTTAAAATAAAGTTTAACTTATTAAAATAAAAATGGAATTTAAATTTAACTTATAAAATGGTAAATTTAAAGAATAAGTAAATGAAAATGTTATGAAATGGTATATTGATTTTAATAAGTGAATTATTAAAATTTGATATTAAATTGTGAAATTTCACTTTATAAAATCATGACTTAAAAGGGTATCTAAATGATCATTTTTAAAAGTGTCAAAATATGATTTTTATAAGTTAAAACTTGTTTAAATAAAATTTTAATTGTTTATGAAATTTTAGTGAAAGTTTGGAATTTAAAATTTACAGCATTCCTGAAATGCTATCATTTCTAAAGTTAAAGATATTACAGTAATTTGTAAATGATGTAACTGATATAAATGAACTAAATGGCTAAAATGAACTAAGGGCTATTACAACACTTTGTAAGTGCTGTAGTTGCTGAATTAACTAAAATCTAAAACCTATTACAGCATTTTAAATGCTGTCTTTTGCTAATTGAATTGTTTTTAAACATAACTTTCCGTAGCATTTTCTAAGTGCTGCGAAAGTTGAATTTTCACCGTTTTAATAAATTTAAGTGAACAAATGAATTCTGAAAATGGTAAAACTTTAGAAATTTAATAATTGATTTTAAATATAATAACTTCATTTTTAAAATGATTTGAATGGAATATTTTGATTTGAAATATAAACCATTTTGAAATGTGATTTTAAATGGTATTTAAATTAAATAAAAATGAATGAAGTTCTGGAAGGATATGATATTTTGATATTCTAAAATGAATTTGAAATGATATTGAATTTTTAAATAATATTTGATATAGAAGTATAAAATAGCATTTTTGTTATAATATATGTAAATATATAAGTGAATATGCTTTTGCGTTTTTCTATTAGTCCCACATCATGGGATATGTTCCATCTCATGCTCCAATGCCTATATATAAAGGAGCCTGTGTAATGTAATTAGATGAATCAATCAGATATAACCAATCTCTGAATGAATAAAATATCTCCATTCTTTTACTCTAATGGCTTCTGCTCTTATTTCTTTATAACATATTCTTATTTGTTTATAACACATTATCAGCACGATCTACAATTGTGATAATTTATTATGAAATCAGATCTATTCTTCTCCAGATCTAATTATAGATCTCAAAACGGTAAGTTATTTTTCTATTATGATTGATCTAATCTTCCAAATTATTATTTTTTATATATCTCATCCCATTCTAGATCTACTTCTTCAGATCTAAATCTGTTGTATTATTTTTTAGATTTTATTATACTAGTCTTATAATTTTATATCTTATATAGATCTAAACTTTGAGATCTAATTCTTATTTTGTTGGTTATTATATTTGAGATCTAATTTGTTTGTTGTTGCTATTTTTCTGATCATATTATATTGTTGATCTCAATATCATGCTTATTTTTATGTTTTATAGTTCATTTATTTTGGAATGCAAGTTTGAACTTGACAAAATTTGATATTGTTGCTTCAACAAATTTATTGAATTTGATTGCATTTAGTTTGGATATGGATTTGAGAAATCAATCATGGTTGGTAAATGAAGTTTTCATTTTGAAAACATTTTGATTTGATTTAGATTTGATTGAAGGCTTTGAAAATTATTTTGATATACGATTTATATTTCCAGAAGAAATATTTTATTGTTTCTAAGAGAAACAAATATAAATATAATACGTATCTAGAAGATCGTATTAAGTGAATGGAAACATTAGTAAAAGCTTACATGATAAGCTTAATATCTTCCAATGTTTCCTTGTTAAAAAAAAAGGGAAAAAGGAAATAATAATTGAGAACCTGCAGTTTTCATAAATCAGTAAATTACAAGTTTCCTCAAAATAAAGAACCATAAGTTCTAACTAAAAAAAAAAAAAAGGGAGGATCAGAAAATTTAATCATAAAAAAAAAAAAAAGTTTGAACAACCTGAAGTTGTGCAAAGATTTTTTTTTTCCAACCAGAAGTTGTATAACTCAAAGTCCAAGACCTGAAGTCTTGAATTATGAAAAGATTTTCTGACAATGTTTTAGAGATTTATTTAAATTTATATTGCAAAATCTAACATCCCAGAAGAGATGTTATAGGAATTTTATTTTAAAATTATGTGAAAGGATTGTCTAGTAATACTAACCTGAAGTTAGATCATTTCTTCGAAGATGAAGGAAACTTCATTAATGATGAAAATCTAAGTGCAGTAATAAATGATATGATCGAATTGACCAATAATAGCAGCCTGAAGTCTGCTATGTGGATTTTATTTTATTTCAGTTCAATAAATCAGTTTGAAGTTGGTAAAACCCAAGTTTTGATAATCTTTGGGTGTGTTTGCCAAACTATATATTTGAAGAAGTACATTTTAATATTCTCCAGAAGAGATAATCCATATGACATACTCTTGAAGAGATGTTTTATGATTTTTATATTTCAAAATCCAAACATCCTAGAAGAGATGTCGTAGAATTATGTCAATTATGTAGAAAAAGGTATTGATTATTGATGACATCCCAAAAATAATGCATATAAAGTATCTTTAGAAGTGATATGTACCACTCTAGAAGCGGTGTTTATGAAATATCCCCAGAAGTGATATTATATCATCGTATAGCACTATAAAAGAATTGCCTATAAAATATTGTCAAATGTGATAATAAATTATCCAAAATTCAATCGTCTATTGTCATGGACCCGTAGCTCCATTAGACAAATAGTGATATGTAACATTTTACTTTTCAGAATTTACGATGAATCAAATATTATATGCATAACTATTCTTGAAGAAATATCTTTAGATATGCTCCTGAAGAGATAATCTATATGTCGTATCATAATTTTCACTAAAGCTATATAAATACGGTCTTGAACAAATCGGTATGTGCAACCATTATAATTTCTTATTTTTATAACATTTCAAGGGTCCAGAAGATACTCTTACTTATGTTGTAAATATATCTATTTTACTGAACTCTCTAGAGGAGATGTTTATATATAATTATAAGTTAGTATATATTTTCTAATAAACAATCATAATTAATGTTCAATAGTAATATTAGAGATATAATCAAGGAATAATGACATAATTTTTTTTATAGTAATAACAATAATATATCCAAAAAAAAACAGAGAATAATGATATTGTATACCAATGTTACACTCCAGAAGTAGTGGTTTTATCTCTTGCATCTTACTTTCAGTTGGTGAATCTAATTTTGTCACTGAATTTAAAGTTTGATATGCCATTTTAAAAGCAATTACAACAAAAATCTCCAGCATGGATATTTTATGCTACTGTAAAAGTAGTAATTATGTAATATGTATAAAATAAACAGTGTATATTGACATGGCATTCAAATAGTGCATATATATATATATATCTAGAAGAGAAAGTTCACTCCAGAAGTGGTGATACTAATATATCTCTAGAAGAGATTTATAAATATGAAAATGACAACATATCTCTAGAAGAGATTTATTTATATATTTGGTAATTTTATTAAACCAAATAAGTGTTCATAAATTTGATTATAAAGGATCCTAATTTAGCTTAGATTAGATCCTAAAAGTTTGAGAGCTAAGAGGAAAACTGTATCTGTAACATTCCAAGTATCTAGAAGATACTATTATTATTTTTGCTGTATTTTTTTTTACAGAACTCTCAATAGAGATGTGTAGAAATGTCTATATGAAATTAAAAATTACTCCTTGATAAGTAATCATACTTAGTGTTCAAAACTGATATTTGAGATATAATCGAGGAATAAAACTTAACAACTTGAAGTTGTGTTATATTTTGTTCGAACCAGAAGTTCGATATGGTTTCAAACCAAACGTTTTGAACATTATCATATGGTTTTGACAGGTTTGCATTGACATTGATTTATAAACAGAAATTAATAGTTTTGATCCTTGTAATAGTTTGTTCCAAAAATCACTAATTCAAATGAGATAGAATATGAAAATTTTACAATATACATGTGATACGTGGACGCACGTATACGTCCATATATGTAAATATTTAGCTAACAACCTGAAGTTTGTGATAAGCTATTATTTAGTGATTATGCATAGATATTATTTAGTGATTTGTAATTCAATCAACATAAATGTTGAATGACCTGAAGTCATGTATGTATTCAAATGATCTACACAATAAGTAAATTCCTCCAATAGCTTAGATCAATGAATGAGAACAAACTCTAATAATCAATATCAATTGAATGCATCTTATCAATGAATAAAAGAATTATCCTCCTATTATTAATATGTATGGTGTATTTGCTAGTAGCAATATCATAGTGGATCAAAATGAGAATCCAAAGATGATTATTATTTAATGTGACAATGTTTGTCAACATTGAGGGGGAGGATAAAGGGATACAAGCTCATTTTGATCATCAATGTTAAATATTTGTTAAAATATACAATGATGCAAAATATTAAGTAACTTGAATAAATTATCAGTAATATCCCTAGTAGACTTTCTCCAATATTGATTTGAATCCCTGAAGGATCAAAATTTGTAAACCACATTTGAAATATGGTTCAAAAGTCAGTTCAAAATATTTTTGTAGTAAGTGATAAAGATGCCAAATAAAGGAGGTGAGTGTTCTTGAAGAAACACATAAGGATGCTCTGAAAGAGATCCATGACATGATTCTCAAATAACCCTAGAAGTGGGTTAGGTACCTAAAACATGATAATTAAAGAGATCTCAATAAATCATGTCTAGAACTGACAAGAAATAATCATCGATGATAAATTTGTAAATAATAAAGCGCTTATATTTATAAATAGATTAAGAATCTTGACTTAGGGGAAAACATGACTGGCCATCATGAATCCTTTAATAGTGGAGAAATATGGACATGTAGTCCACAAAGTACCGAAAGTACTTGAAATGCTTAATATACCCTGAAGGTATAAATGTGGTTTAAAATCATATTAAACAATGAAAGTATATAAATTCCTGAAGAATACAAATAACTTTCATTGTTATAAAGAATGCAAAGAACAAGGAGAGTAAATTTCAACCTATTTTTAAGTATCGTTGTAATGAAGCTCTTAATATCCATTGAAGTGGTAGTTGCAATATGCAAATATTTATTAAAGTATACAATTTCCTGAAGAATATATATAACTTTTGTAGTTATAAAGAATGAAAAAGACATGAAGTGTAGATTACAAATTTCTTCTGAGTATTGTTGTAATGAAAATCTTGATACATCAAGATGAGTAGATTACTTCCTGCTTTCTAGTAATGTTGTAATGAAAATTTTAATATTCATGAAAGATGTATAGTTGCAATGCGCAAAACTAATTTGAAGCAAAAAAAAAAAAAAAAATTTAATGAAAGCACATGAAGTGTGTTTCATAAAAGTAGCATACAAATGCATAAAATGCAAACCATATTTGGAAGAAACAATCTTAGAAAATTTGATTGTATCGAAGGAAACTATTAATAAATTGTATTATTAATGAGATTCATATTTATAGATCCAGAAGTATCTATAACCAATTTAAGTTTTCGAAAGACGAATATGAATTCAGAGGAAAAATTAAAATCAGGGGGAGAATTCATAAGTATTTTATAATGCACTCTTTTTCCTTAACTAAGATTTTTCCCACTGGGTTTTTATTAGTAAGGTTTTAACGAGGCATTATCTTGATCCAGAAGTATCAACTCCCTAGTAACATTTGAAATAAGCTATAATGTACTCTTTTTCCTTATTTAAGATTTTTCCCACTGGGTTTTTCTTATTAAGGTTTTAATGAGGCATTATCTTGATCTAGAAGAATCAAACGTCTTTTCAAGAAATAACATCTCAAATATGTTATTTAAGTTAAATTATATTTTTATCCTTGACTAAGGTTTTTCCCATCGGGTTTTCCTTTGTAAGGTTTTTACTGATGTATTAAATTGATCCAGAAGTATCAAACTCTATCTGATGTAGTAAATTATTGAAATATGACATACTATATTGTACTCTTTTTTCTTCACTAAGATTTTTCCCATTGGGTTTTTCTTAGTAAGGTTTTAATGAGGCATTATTTTGATCCTGAAGTATCAAACTCTTATAAGGAATATCATTTTTAATATGATATTTATGATTTCACAAGTTGCACTCTTTTCCTCGTTCAAGGTTTTTTCCCACTGGGTTTTTCTAATAGAGGTTTTTAATGAGGCAACAGACAATATCTATATCAACTGAATGGATGTATGAAAGCAAGATAATAATGATGGGGAGCAATTATTATGGACGTTTTAAAAGAAACAATTTCTAGCAACCATATGAGCATCCAAAATTTTGAAGACGCATATTCAAGGGGGAGTGTTATAATATATGTAAATATATAAGTGAATATGCTTTTGCGTTTTTCTATTAGTCCCACATCATGGGATATGTTCCATCTCATGCTCCAATGCCTATATATAAAGGAGCCTGTGTAATGTAATTAGATGAATCAATCAGATATAACCAATCTCTGAATGAATAAAATATCTCCATTCTTTTACTCTAATGGCTTCTGCTCTTATTTCTTTATAACATATTCTTATTTGTTTATAACAATTTTGGAATTTTAACCATGGGATGTATTTAATATGGTTTAACTGATCCTTAGAGGATGGACGATCCCAAACATCCTTTAAGTTATCGTGCATTACTACTACAGTTCACTTGAGTTAGTTTACATTATATAAGTATAATGTCCCGACTCGAGTGTTTTGTGTTTTACTTTACGCTCGGGTCAGTTTGAGTATTTACAGCTTAGCTTTGAATATCGTTTTTGGAGCTAGGAATCGTTGGAGATTCTGCTTGTCTAGTTATCTATTCCCTTCCAGTTTCAGTTGTTCTATTTCAGCTCTGGTATTTATAAACTTCTATGTATTTGAGATTTATATTGTATATGTTTTTAGACTGATATTATGTATTTGTTTTAAGATTTGTTATAGTAGTTTCATGAATTACTATAGTATTTTAATTTCCGCTGTGAGTTATTCTGATATATCTGTGTCTGTGATTTTTTGATTTTATTTCATTTGCTTCAAATTTATTTATAATGCGGTATTTTGAGCAATTCATGTCCGACATGTGTGGATGCGAATGGCTGAAAATATCATGTTGTTATAATTGGTATCAGAGCTTTGGTTTTAGGACATAGCCTGCGGAGCAAAAACTCACTAGAGATAGGATAGAAATACCCTAGAATGAGTGAAATCAATCTCAGAATCCTTTCTTTGTGAAAGAACGTATTTTCGAAGTATAAAATGATTTCCAAATGATTTTTAAAGGAGTTTCAAAGATTATTTTGGTATAAAATTTTTCTTATTTTGAAATCAAGATTTTCTAAGCTTCATCTCTTCGGTATCCATCTTGTTAGAAATCTCTTGGTTATGATTCTTATCGATTAGGATTCCTTGAACTTTGGAATGCTCCCATTGGTTCTAAAATCCAGTCTTGTCTTCCCTATTTTTATCCTTTTGATTTTGGGGCATTCCATAATTCCATAACTCCACTGACCTCTATAAAGATCGGTGATTCCGCAAATCTTTGAATGATTTGTAAAGGGGTGAAACTTCTTTACGATTGGCATTGATTCACCGAAGATTTCTATATCCTCGGTTTACGATGCTATCTATCTCCTACACTACCCAGATTCTATCTCCGACGATTGAATGCTGATTTGCCTTAGATTTCTGAATTGATTTTATTCCTGAAATCACGGCTGACTGGTTAAGGTCGCCCGCGATTTATAAAGGCTTATCATCTTCTATTTTGTAATAAAATTATCTTATCTTCGTTCGAGTTTACCTTCGAACCAGAATTCTATTTGATTAGAGATTCTCTAAATTCGAATATCTGTTTGTTCTAAAATCCATCCTTGCATCATTCCTTGGAAATTTGTGTTTGGTTGTATGTTGAAATTGTGCATACATCGAAATTATTATTTTGATAAGGATGACCCTATTTTGTATATTAAAGTGAAATGTTTTTAATAAGGATTTTATATATTTTAAAATAAAAATTTGAAGCTTTGAAACGATTATATTTTTCTTCTTTAAAAATTTTAAATTTCGAAAGGATTTTAAATTTTGAAAATTTATAGGAAATTTGACTTATATAAAAATGATTTATACCTGAAGGGTTTTGAATTTGAATTTCGAGGAATCAAACTTCGGTGTTTTGAAATTGGTATTAAGATTTCGGAAAATATATAATAATAATATGTTTTAAAGATATTTTATGAATAAGAATTATTTCAAATATATTCGAATGAATTCCAATGATTTCAAAGGGATTTCAAAGAAGTTTCAAGAAAATAAAAGTCCATAACCCACTTATGTCGCTGGAAAATAATTTCGGTGATGAATGCATGCATCATCAACATTGATTTTCGAGTTTCTGAGTGGGGGAGAGGCCACTCTAGTAGCTTTGCTATCCGAGTGATTTTGTGAAACCAATTTTGATTTCATATTTTGAAGTATGGTATGATTTTCGAGTGATTTTGTAAAACCACTCTAGTACACATATATATTTGAAATGATACAAAGTAAGCTGGTGTTCCGTCCTCGAGTTTTAGATTTTTTTAATAACCTTATCTATTGAAATTGATTTACCGATTTGTTGGTGATTTCCAACTTTTGGATTTTTAATATGATTTCTTCGACTATTTTTAAAAGTTCGAGCACTTCCAAATCAAGGTTTAATTTTTAAAGCTAAGTAATCCTGGAAAAGTATAAATCATTCGATTAAGTAAATGAGTTTGAAACTGTTTTGTTAAGTAAATGAATAGGGCTATCTTGAATTATACTAATACGGAATTTAGTTTTGCAATGTTTTGAATAAAATTTAGTTTTAAATAGTTTGAAAAAGGTAAATTGATCTTTTGAATATAAATAAATAGTTTAAAGGTTTTAAAGGGATAGTTATAACTTGGAAATCATTTTGGGTATAATTGATTTTGAGAAAAAATTTAGTTTCGAAAATAGATTGAAATTTAAACCAGTATTTATATGATGGTTTTGGAAATGAATTTGTTTGACCCAAAATTTTGTCGATTTGGGAACCAGAATTATTTTCTAAATCTATTGTTTTGAGAAACTTTGAAACTGAATATATGTAATTTGGAAGAAATGGTTTGGAAAAATCATATATGATTTGGAAACTGAATTGATATTGAAATGGTTTGAACTTGAGAACCTTGTTTTACTAATTTCTTGATTTGGGGGTTATCGAACTTATATAAAATGGATTTGTATAAGTATGAACTTGATTTGAAAACCGCTGATTTGGTAAAGGTACTCAATTTGTAAAGTAAAATCTTGTACAATTGAAGTCTATATAAGTATGATTTGATATACTGTTGATTTTGGAAAGTATTTGATTTGAAATGAAATCTTATATATAATGGACTTTATACAAGTATGATTATTTCAAAGTGATTTTGAAAGGTACTATATGATACAAATTTTCGAAGTAAAGATATGGAAAGTGCCTTCTGCTTGATATCCGCTTTGTGGCCACACCGTGGATTCATTCTATCGATATTATTCTCTCTGATTTGGGTTTTTCGAATATGATATTCGAGTGTCCATCGAATTCCATGGCGATCTCCATGGTCATACGAGCTCGATTTCATAGCATAATTCACAGGGGTTGCGAGAGCCTAAGGGCACGGATGTTTCCTGGGGGATCCAGGCGTAACCATTGTGTATCTGCGGTACTAGCAGTCTTTATGGCGTAATCGTAGGGCTACGGTAGTCAGCCTACGGGTACGGATGTTTCCTGGGGGATCCAGGCGTAACCATTCTGTATCCGCGATCCATGATCAACATGTTTTGGTTTGGTTATTTTGTTTGGATTGTACTTTCCATATCTGTTTTTAAAAGGTTTTTCAAGTATTTTCACAGGGTGTTGAAACAAGTCTACTAAGTACCTGGAGAATTCTAGCTTTATGCCTGATCAATGCATGGCCAGAGTCTGCAGGAACGAAAGTAAACTTGTTAAGACATCAAGTTATAAAAGTATTTTGATAAAGTGTTATATAGAGCATATTTTGATCATTTATTTTATTTTTATAAATAATTTAAAAATGTTTTAAATATTTTTTACTTCGAACTAACAAATTTGGATCAAATGACTCTTCATCATATTATAAAATGTTTAAAATGTTAAATATAAAATTTTAAATTGAAACATATTTAGTTTTAAACATGGTTCATCCTTTTCTTTCAACCTATTTTCCCTTCTAGCAATTTCTACCTTCTTCTTCTTTGATGGTCCTTTCTGTATTATGGAAAGAGTTGGTTCTTTGGCTTATCGTTTGGATTTGCCCGAGAAGCTTTCTGGAGTGCATGACGTATTCCACGTTTCACATCTTCTCTAGTATCTTCATGACCCATCTCCTTTTGTTCAGCCTTCTGCTCTGATAGTTTGGATATTTAGCCTAATCTGACTGTCAAGAGTAAGCCACTTCGTATTGTCGATAGAGGTACGAAGCAGCTAAGAAGGAAATCTGTTAGTCTGGTCAAAGTACCGTGGAGTACTAATAATCGAGATTGTACCTGGGAGACGGAGGACAACATTCGTGCTTCGAATCCGGAATTGTTTTTTCCAGGTAATATTTGCTTTTTCTATCTTGCTTTTCCTTATTTTCCTTGCTCATTCCTTTTCGAGGACGAAAAGATTTGAGTGGAGGAGAGTGTAACAACCCTGAATTTTGTGATTTATTTTAATTGCTTATTTTGATTATTTGATTTGAAAACTTTATTATATTTATTAAAATGGATAAATTTTATTATTTTGAATATAAATTTTGATTTTTGTGTGAATTATAATTTCAAACCTTAATAAATAGAATATTTCCAGAAAAGTGGATTTTTGGTCAATCTGGTCGAACTTTGACTTTTAAATTTAAATTTTAAATATTTGAATTCTTGAATTTTATCTTTTATTATGAAAATAAATTTAATTTCAAGAATACTGCCTTTTGTTTTGTTGAAATCCGATTTATATTGTGAAAGTTATGTTTTTTACAATATTGTATGTAAATTGATTTATTTAATAAAATTGTCTATTTTAATTTATATAAATAATATTTTTATTTGTCATATCATGTTCTAATATGTGTTATATGACATGTTAAGTATATATTTTATTTTAAAACATTTTTAAAGTGATGTTATAATTTTTCCAAAACTTATTGTATTTATTTTCAATTTTTATAACCTAGTTTCTATTTTTAAGCTATTTTCTTAATTTATTTATGTTTATCTAAAATTTATTTATTTATTTTTATTCACACATTATTTTGTTTTGTTTTTATTTTATTTACATTCATTTTTCATATGTTTAAAAATGCAAAAAGAAATAAAGAAATATGAAGAGTTTTGACCTTTTATATGTCTTAGACTTTTCACCTTCTTTACCCTTTCAATTTCAATCAACACATGCAATTAATTTTGGCTGACCATATGATGAAGCACTCACCTTAAGTCGCGACCGACTCATCGATGTTGTCTCGGCCTCCACCTTAAGTCGCGACACCTCCAATAACTCGCGAACGACTTTGCCGACTCATCCCCTCCACGACCTAACTCCACCTTCCCCTCAATCCTATAAGTCGCGACCTACGACTTACCCTTTCCCCTCAATCATTTCACCGACACATGACTCAATTCCACCCTTTGATCGCAGGTAAGCCAAATCCATTTCCCCAAATTTGCAGCCGATCCATCCCCTGAGTCATCACCGAGGCATCGCGACATCCCATGGATCGTCACCGAGTAATCGAAGCTGTGTGTTCTCTTGTGAAGCCCTAGGTCGCGATCGGCATAAGCAAGTCGCTGATGACCTAAATCTTGAGTCGCGGCCAATTCATTCCATAAGTCGTTGCCGAGACATTCCATAAGTCATTGCGAGATATACTGAGTCGCGGCCGATCCATTTTTGTTTTTGAATCACGAAGATGAAGCTCCAGTAAGTCGCGAGAGAATGTTTTTCAGCCTTCTGCTAAGTCGCGAGTCTTTTGTTTAGTCGTAACCGGGTTAGTATAAGTCATTGCCGAGCTAGTATAAGTCAGAGCCGGGTTAGCATGAAGTCATTGTAATTTTCTTTAAGTTGCGAGTTACGTTGAGTCGTGGCCGAGTCAAGCTGAGTCGTGTACTGTTATATTGTTTGGGTTGTTGGTATGTGTGTTTGTTGTACCGCTTTGTTAAGTCGTATTGAGTTGTAAGCCTATAATAGGCACGTTGTGTCATTTGTAAAGTTTGTTGACTTTTGAATAAAATTCCTTTTGATTGCTTTGTGCTTTCTTCTAATTGATAGTCGAGTGTGATCTCCTATCTCCACCTACGTCATTCGAGTGCGCTCGAATTTTCGTTTGTGAAGCCGATTCACGGAATCTTGTGCGCAAGATCAACATCGAAGAATCGTAGATCTCTTTCCCGGTATCTTCGGATCAACGAGTCAGAGATAGCTAGAATTCGGTATCTTTGGATCAACGAATTTGGGCATTGCAGCATACTCAATCCACCGATTGCTACAATTTCATCGTTATATCAATTTTCTGTTAATCCGCTGCGTCAGTTTGGTATCAGAGCGTGTTTTAGCCAATCATAGCTAAATCGGGTCTTGGAGCCAAGTATTTGAAGTTTGAAGTTGTTCATCGTGTTCATATTGAAGTTGCAACAAGATTGGAGTATTTGGTCCATAGCCTTTTGGGTCAAAGTGTACAAAAGTGTTGGAATTTAAAGTGTGAGCCGAGAGTTGAAGCGTCAATTTTGGTATCATTTGTTGAAGTTAGGCCGTGTATACTTGTGAGAAGCAGCCGAGCCTTGTGAAGTTGTTTTGAAGTTTGAAGCCGAGCTAAGGAGCCGTGACTTGTTTGATTTTGTGTTGAAGTTTTGATTTGTTGAAGTTTGGAGATTTGTTGAATTATTTGTGAAGTTCAATCATGCCACCGAGACGAGCTCAACGTCATCGCAATATTCATGCCTTGTATGGAAGAGAAGAAGCTGATGAAATGGAGCAACGAATCCACGAGAGTTTTACTGAAAAGTTGAACGAAGGAATTGGTCGATTAGAGAGAATGATGCTTGAAGTGAATCAAAGTAGAAGAAGAGTTTCACCTGAATCGAACCCTGAGGGAAGTAGAGCTTCGATACATTCAGATCGAGAGAGAAGAGAAGATCAAGATCATAGAAGTGTTGATAATCGTGATAGAAATGTTGATCGAAGGAGTGGTAGTAGAGATGTTGGAGGTCGTGATCGACATCGATATACTTCAGATTTTGATGAGGAGTTTGATGGTGATAGGGGAAGTGTTCATTACCGAGATAGAGATCCAACACGACGTCAATATCGAGATGTAGTGGATGATCGACGATGGGAATCGGGTATGAAGATGGAAATTCCTGAATTTAAAGGTGGAATGGTAGCCGAAGAATTTCTTGATTGGTTGTCTAATGTTGAAGAGATCTTTGATTTCAAAGAGATTCCGGAGAATCGTCGAGTGAAGTTGGTTGCTACTAGGTTGAGGGGGAGAGCTTTGGCATGGTGGCAGCAAACTAAACTTACGAGAGAGAGAATGGGAAAGTCAAAGGTTGAGTCTTGGGATAAGATGAAGAAGTTGATGAGAGCTACATTTCTACCATACAATTATCAATCACTTATGTATCAGAGTTTGTAGAATTTGAGGCAAGGAACGAAATCAGTCAATGATTACGCCGATGAATTTTACCAACTCATTGCTAGAAATGACATTATGGAGACAGAGGAACAAATGACTGCTAGATTTGTTGGAGGGTTACGGATACAGATCCAGGATATGGTTAATATGTTTGATCCAAGATCTGTGGCGGAAGCACACCAAAAGGCGTTGGCTTGGGAGAAGAAGGGAAGGCGTGGAGGTGGTGTGTTTACAAATTCCAACAATCAAGTGAAGGGTGCTAGTGGGAATTCCAATGTTACTAAAGCTGTCAATAAACCAGTTGTGAATGAAGTGGCGAAGGCGAAGATTACTAACAGTTTTAAGTGTTATAACTGCCAAGAAGTGGGTCATAAGAGTAACGAATGTCCGAAGCCAAAGAAGAGAACGATGATTGCTGAAGTTGAAGTTGAGGACGTTGGTGAAGGTGATTCTAGTCCAGTGGAGGAAGATGAATAGGATATCGCATTGGGAGACGAAGGGTGTAATCTGATGATGAGGAGATCTTGTTTAATACCGAAGCAGGAAGAAGAAGCTAGTTGGTTGAGGAGTAACATATTTCAGTCAACATGCACTATTCTGGGAAAGGTTTGTAAATTTGTGATTGATGCGGGAAGTTGTGACAATATTATTTCTACTGAAGCTGTGAGAAAGCTGAAGTTGAAGACGGAGAAACATCCAAATCCTTACAAGTTAGCGTGGTTAAGAAAAGGAGGAGAGGTGAAGGTGGATAAGCGAGTTCGAGTTCCATTTTCTATTGGAAAGAAATATAAAGACGAGATTTGGTGTGACGTAGTTGAGATGGATGTTTGTCATTTGCTTTTGGGAAGACCGTGGCAGTATGATCGAGCAGTGCAGCATGACGGTCGAACCAATAGTTATAGTTTTATGTTTGAAGGCGTTAAGATTATTTTAGTTCCAAAGAAGAGACAGCAGGGAGAGAGTAAATCTGAGGAGATTGAAGAGATAAAAACTAGGGGTGGGCACGGTCGGTTAACCGAACCGATCGGCTAATTAACCGATTTAACCGACCATATTAAACGGTTTGATTAACCGAACCGAAAATTAAATTAGGTAGTTTATTTCGACCGAACCGAAAATAATTAACCGCGGTTAACCGCCAAGCTTAATCGGTTAACCGATTAAGCTTTGTCGGTTAACCAGCAGTCAGTTAACTACTCTGTTAACCGCAATTAGCTATTAAAATTAACCAAAACTAATATCAAAACAGACAACTAGCAAAGAACAGCAGCAACCAATAAGGAAGTAACATAATTATATTACATATTACTCACTGCATAATATATTTAGGACACGGTTATACATCAAACTAGCAAGGCATTGCAGGAAGCCTAATAACCAAAGCAAAAAATTAGCAAAAATTAGCAAAATGTGCTGCACAAATAGTACATATTAACCAAAGTCTAGGCCAAAGAAAAATCTCAGTAATCATATCACATAATATACATGTAGAACTCACTGATTCAACATACTAGCATATTACATATATCACACAATACACATAATATTAACACAGCAACTCTCCAAGCTGCAAATTACGTATACTAAAAATTACAAAAACCACTTCCAGCAACTTTGTAAGGAATTGACGATGAAAGTGAAACTGAGCAAGAAAGCAACAAACTCAGCAACTCTCCAAGCTGTAAAATAATGACGAAGCTGATGATAAAACATGTATATATGATAAACAGGTTTATACATAACGAACAAGTTTATATGTGAAATTACAATATATTGATTTTGTGCAAAGAGAAATTGCATAAGAAAAAGAAACTTTTAACTTATTACTGATTATGTGTAGATGGAAGCAATTTTTGGTATCACACAAATGATAGAAGTTCGCATTTGTTTTGGGAATGGACACAACATCTGTGGGTAAAAAATTCAAAATTAATCTCATTTCATATCAATAACATTCAGTACAACAAAAATGGATTCTTTAACAACAGCCCAACTTGCATTTTTTTTGAATATATCATTGGGTAGTTAAACAGAAAAATAGCTCCTTAAACTTCCTAAAGAACATTGGAAAATGTATTTGTATTACATAATAACACTATTCATGTCAGGAAATTGAAGCGAATACTGACTACTTATGTAATCAAGTACAATACAAAGTGTAGGATGTAATCTGCAATTATTAAACACGTGAATTCAATGTTTGAGGGAGTTAAGAGCTGCACATACCCATGAAATCAACAACATAAGCTTTGTCTATCCTGACCTTGTTGTCAACCATTGCATGCCTTTGCATCAAAATAGCAATAACTTCACGGTAAGTAAGAGCGTACTTCAACTTGTTCCTAAAAATGAAGACCAATGGCAAGCACTCCCTTGATTTATATGGCTCAGTTGATTATTTACCTTATCTTAATATCTTCCTTTTCTTAATCATATGAAAAATTCGTTTAGTTATTGCTATTATTTTGCAGAACATGAATTGATCAATTTTTTTACTGAATAAATCTGAAACAAAAATTTGTAAATCAAAGAATTCATCTGTTAAGCCATTATCTACACCAATTTACAACTTAATCACATATGCCTACCGAACTGAATTTGGTAAATGGTAAGTAACTAGACCAGAAAAACGGAACTACATTAAATATGTATCGTAGATCAACAGATTCGAACAGAATAATTTTGTAATTAAAATTATTGAATATTAAATCGAACATAAAAGTATACTCACTTGTTTTCTATTCCTTCATGACTCCATTAATTTCTGAACCATCTCAGATGATGGTCACCACTAGCGTGCAGGTTTGCGACTAACATCGGCGATTAGCAACGAGATAAGCACCGAATAGATCTAGATTTCATCTTTTCTCCTTTTATTTTTACTATGTACAAATTTAGAAATGGGAATTCGACCTAGAAAGGACGATATTAGGGCACGCTAAGTATTGGTTCGGGTATGGATTGCTTATAAATGGGTTAATACCGGTTTTGGGCTGCGATAATTTTTTTTTTAATTTTTCTGGTCGGTTAACGGTTAACCGATCGATAAGGTTTTGTTAACCGTTAACCGAACCGAAAATCTTCAGTTATGGTCGGTCGGTTAACCGATAATGTCGGTTAACTGAAATTGCCGGTTAAGTCGGTTCGGTCGATGTCGGTTAAGTCGGTTAAATCGGTTAAGTCGGTTAAATGCCCACCCCTAATAAAAACCTTGCTATCGTTGAAAGAGTTTATTAAGGAAGTTGAAGAGGAGCCTGAAGTATTCCTGTTGATTGGGCGGGAGTGTAACGAAGAGGTTGAAATTCCAAAGGAAGTAAAACCGATATTAGAAGAATTCAGTGATGTATTTCCAGAAGAACTACCAAAGGAGTTACCGCCGTTGAGGGATATTCAACATCAAATTGATCTTGTGCCAGGGTCAGTGTTACCTCACAGACCACATTATCGGATGAGTCTGAAGGAACATGAAGAATTGAGGAGGCAGGTGGAAGAGTTGCTTGAACAGTGACGTGTGTAGGAAAGTTTAAGTCCATGTGCTGTGCCGGCTTTGTTGGTACCGAAGAAGGACGGGACGTGGAGGATGTGCACTGACAGTCGAGCCTTGAATAAGATTACTGTGAGATATAGATTTCCAATGCCGAGGTTGGATGACTTGCTAGATCAGTTAAGCGGAGCAACTATTTTTTCAAAGATTGATTTGAAAAGCGGATATCATCAAATTCGGATTAGACCTGGAGACGAATGGAAGACAGCCTTCAAGACGAGAGAGGGGTTATACGAATGGTTGGTTATGCCATTTGGTTTATCAAATGCACCTAGTACATTCATGCGGGTGATGAATCAAATCTTTAGACCATTCATTGGGAAGTTCGTGGTGGTTTATTTCGATGATATTCTGATATATAGCAGATGTATGGAAGAGCACATCCAACATTTCCGAGAAGTATTGTTAATTCTACGACAAGAGCAGTTTTATGCAGCAAAAAAGAAGTGTGTGTTTATGACGGACAGTGTTTTGTTTTTGGGGTATGTTCTGTCGAAGGAAGGTATTCAAGTGGACGAGAATAAAGTAGAAGATGTCAGAAGTTGGCCACAACCGAAGACAATTACTGAAGTGCGAAGTTTTCATGGATTGGTATCTTTTTATCGAAGATTCATTCCTCACTTTAGCAGTGTGATGGCACCAGTTACTGATTGCACGAAGGGTAAACAGTTTTCGTGGTCAGAGGAAGCCGGGAATTCTTTTGAGAAGATCAAGGAACTGTTAACAACAGCACCTATTCTTGTTTTACCAGATTTTCAATTGTTGTTTGAATTGAATACTGATGCGTCAAAAGTTGGTATTGGAGGAGTGTTGAGTCAGAGGGGACGTCCTATTGCATACTTTAGTGAGAAGTTGTCAGGAGCAAAGATGAGATACAGTACATATGACGTTGAATTCTATGCTATTGTGCAAGCTGTTAAGCATTGGAGACACTACCTATTTCAGAAGGAATTTGTTCTTTACACTGATCATGAGGCGTTGAAACATCTACAAGGGCATGACAAGATTTTAGCGAGACATGCTTCGTGGATAGCGTATCTACAACAATTTACTTTCGTTGTGAAACACAAATCAGGGGTAACAAATCGTGTAGCGGATGCTTTGAGCAGGAGGAATCACTTGTTAACAACGCTGAAGGTTGAAGTGACAGGATTCGAATTATTGCCAGAGCTGATTGAAGAAGATCCTTACTTTGTGAAATTTGTTGAGAAAGTCAAGGAAGGAAGTACTGATGAATTTGTGTTGGTTGATGGTTTTCTGTTTGTAGGCAATCAGTTATGTATTCCAGAGAGCAGTTTGAGATTGAAGATTATCAAGGAGTTACACGAGGAAGGCCATGTGGGTAGAGATCGAACATTGCAGTTGATTTCTCAATCATACTATTGGCCATCGATGAGGAAGGAAGTTGAAAGGTTTGTTCAGAGATGTCATGTTTGTCAAGTTTCGAAAGGAACAGCTACAAATGCGGGTTTGTATATGCCTTTACCAGTACCTACAAAACCATGGGTGGACATTAGCATGGATTTCGTGTTGGGTTTGCCAAGAACTCAAAGGGGAAATGATTCTATATTTGTTGTGGTGGACAGGTTTTCGTAGATGGCACATTTTATAGCCTGTAAGAAGACAGCGGATGCAGTTCGAGTGGCACAATTATTCTTTAAAGAGGTGTATCGATTGCATGGTTTACCAGAATCTATTGTTTCTAATCGAGATACTAGATTTTTAAGCTATTTTTGGCTTAGTTTATGGAAGATGGTGGGAACGAAGCTGAAATTTAGTAGTGCTTATCATCCGCAAATAGATGGGCAAACAGAGGTGGTGAATAGATCGTTGGGAAACTTGTTATGATGTCTTGTGAAAGACAATTTGAAGAGTTGGGATGTGAAGTTGTGTCAAGCTGAATTTTCTCACAATCATGCAAATAACCGAAGTACAGGTTTCAGTCCATTTCAAATTGTATATTCAAGCTTACCAAAGGGGCCATTGGATTTAACGATAGTGCCACGATCGAAGGGAACAGTTAAGCGGGCTGCTGATTTTGTTGATGGTTTGACAGAATGCCATAGAATCGTTCAGGAACGATTGGAGAGGACAAATGAGAGGTATAAACAAATGGCGGATAAGAAACGAAGAAGTGTAGTCTTCAAAGAGGGTGATTTGGTTTACGCGGTATTGACGAAAGATCGTTTTCCAGTTGGAACTTACAATAAGTTGAAAGCACGAAAGATTGGACCAGTAAAAATCTTGAAGAGGATCAATGATAATGCGTATCGATTAAGGTTGCCAGGAGAGGTCCATACTTCTGATGTTTTTAATGTCAAACATTTAATTCCGTATTATGGGAAGGAACTTGACGAAGATGACGGAAATGCGAATTCGAGGACGAATTCTTTCCAACAAGGGGAGGATGATGAAGCACTCACCTTAAGTCGCGACCGACTCATCGATGTTGTCTCGGCCTCCACCTTAAGTCGCGACACCTCCAATAACTCGCGAACGACTTTGCCGACTCATCCCCTCCACGACCCAACTCCACCTTCCCCTCAATCCTATAAGTCGCGACCTACGACTTACCCTTTCCCCTCAATCATTTCACCGACACACGACTCAATTCCACCCTTTGATCGCAGGCAAGCCAAATCCATTTCCCCAAATTTGCAGCCGATCCATCCCCTGAGTCATCACCGAGTCATCGCGACATCCCGTGGATCGTCACCGAGTAATCGAAGCTGCGTGTTCTCTCGTGAAGCCCTAGGTCGCGATCGGCATAAGCAAGTCGCTGATGACCTAAATCTTGAGTCGCGGCCAATTCATTCCATAAGTCGTTGCCGAGACATTCCATAAGTCGTTGCGAGATATACTGAGTCGCGGCCGATCCATTTTTGTTTTTGAATCACGAAGATGAAGCTCCAGTAAGTCGCGAGAGAATGTTTTCCAGCCTTCTGCTAAGTCGCGAGTCTTTTGTTGAGTCGTAACCGGGTTAGTATAAGTCATTGCCGAGCTAGTATAAGTCGGAGCCGGGTTAGCATGAAGTCATTGTAATTTTCTTTAAGTTGCGAGTTACGTTGAGTCGTGGCCGAGTCAAGCTGAGTCATGTACTGTTATATTGTTTGGGTTGTTGGTAGTGTGTTTGTTGTACCGCTTTGTTAAGTCGTATTGAGTTGTAAGCCTATAAATAGGCACGTTGTGTCATTTGTAAAGTTTGTTGACTTTTGAATAAAATTCCTTTTGATTGCTTTGTGCTTTCTTCTAATTGATAGTCGAGTGTGATCTCCTATCTCCACCTACGTCATTCGAGTGCGCTCGAATTTTCGTTTGTGAAGCCGATTCACGGAATCTTGTGCGCAAGATCAACGTCTAAGAATCGTAGATCTTTTTCCCGGTATCTTCGGATCAACGAGTCAGAGATAGCTAGAATTCGGTATCTTCGGATCAACGAATTTGGGCATTGCAGTATACTCAATCCACCGATTGCTACATTTTCATCGTTATATCAATTTTCTGTTAATCCGCTGCGTCACCATATCTCATTCCTTCAACCGATTAACCCCTTCATTTTCATGCACAAAAATAGTTTCTCAACCCCAAAATTTCGGCCTTCACTCCTGAGAAAAAAAGTTGGTAAATATTTCACTTTTCTTTTTCACTTTTCTTCCTTGTTTTTGTATCGATCTTGCCTATGCTTCACCTTATATGCTCGGCCTCTAGCCTCCACCATCACCACCACCTCCATCACCACTTTGTTCAGCTGCAATCACTTATATCTCCTCTGACCCAACTAGCCGTGGCCATCCTTGATGAAGAGCTCCACAAAAATTAGCAAAACATCACCTAAAACATCCAAGCCGACCTCCACATGACTCCACCACCTCATACAACCCCTTGGCCGACCTTTGCACCACCTTCTCCAGCCCCTACCTGACTCAAAGACCTCTACCACATCAGTACCTGACCTCACCAGCCTGGCCGTGCCAATATATGGCTATGGCCGAACCATATTTGCATAGAAAACCCACTTTGTTGCCTTGTACTTGTGTTGTACATGCATATCGACTTCTACTCCTTCTTATCCATGTTATGGCCGACCCTATTGAACCCAGACCTGATCCAAATTCACACCATGGCCGTGCACTTTTAACCTATGGCCGAGCATATGGTAGTTGAATGCAAGTGCAAGTGATTTGGTTATTTGTTGTGCATGTACTTCTATCTTGTTTAATGTTTAGCTTTGGTTGCATATTCATGTGTTTTATTTTGCTTTGTTTCATATGCACAAGACAAATAACTTTGGCTCTCCCCTCATTTGAATCTGTAATCATGCCTTCGTGCTTTCTGGGTGTTTGTTGTATGTCTGAATCTGTTATCTACAGCTTGAAGAGGTGAGTATTTCTCACCAGACATTCCGTACTTATATAAGTAGTAAATTGACATCCTGTGAATCTGTAGTTCATATTATTATGTTATAACTTCCCATGATATTATTTATATGATGTTCATCCTGTTTATACACCTGTCAATCATCTGTTACTGTTATATAATGTTATTCTGTTTATTTATATCAGTTATAGAATAGAATCACTATGGGTTGAAATGATACATACCCGAACGGACTTTAGAATAGGGAAAAATCGTTACGGGCTGAAATGATAGGCCTGAGAGATTTTTATTTATTTCATTTAACTTGGGATTGCGGGTTTGAAAAGATAGAACCCGGATTTTTCCTTGTGAATTACAGATTGAAATGATATGTTATCCGTATCATTTGACTTAGGTTAGAAAATTATATACAGGCCCGCGGTTAATATATATTTTTCTAAAATTTTTAAAAATATTTTAAAATGTAAATATTATGATATTTTGATTTAAATTTGATTAAAAATGATTTTTATAAATATTAGTGATTTTCTACAAGTTAAATAAGTGAAATAAATTAATAATAAAGTAGAAATTTGAAATATAAGTTACTTTTGGAATTTATGATTTTATTTTTAAATGAAGTTTAAGTTATGTAAGAAAGTATGATAAATAGATTTAAATTTAAATTTAAAGTGATTTTTATAAAGTGTTATTTGTTTTTCTAATGAATTAAAAATAGTTAAATAAATGAATGAGAAAAATGAAATTTGAATTATAACTTAATTTGTAAAATGGGAAATGTATTTTAAAAATAAAGTTTAACTTAGGAAAATAAAAATGGAATTTAAATTTAACTTGTAAAGTGGTAAATTCAAAGAATAAGTAAATGAAAATGTTATGAAATGGTATATTGATTTTAATAAGTGAATTATTAAAATTTGATATTAAATTGTGAAATTTCACTTTATAAAATCATGACTTAAAAGCCTATTTAAATGATCATTTTTAAAAGTATGAAAATATGATTTTCATAAGTTAAAACTTGTTTAAATAAAATTTTAATTGTTTATGAAATTTTAGTGAAAGTTTGGAATTTAAAATTTACAGCATTCCTGAAATGCTATTATTTCTAAAGTTAAAGATATTACAACAATTTGTAAATGATGTAACTGATATAAATGAACTAAATGGCTAAAATGAACTATGGGCTATTACAGCACTTTGTAAGTGCTGTAGTTGCTGAATTTAACTAAAGCTTCATTTGAAATCTACCTATTACAGCCTTTTAAATGCTGTCTTTTGCTAATTGAATTGTTTTTAAACATAACTTTCGTAGCATTTTGTACGTGCTGCGAAATTTGAATTTTCACTGTTTTAATAAATTTATGTGAATAAATGAATTCTGAAAATGGTAAAATTTTGGAAGTTTAATAATTGATTTTAAATATAATAACTTCATTTTTAAAATGATTTGAATGGAATATTTTGATTTGAAATATAAACCATTTTGAAATGTGATTTGCAATAGTATTTAAGTTAAATAAAAATGAATGAAGTTCTGGAAGGATATGATATTTTGATATTTTAAAATAAATTTGAAATGATATTGAATTTTTAAATGATATTCGGTTTAGAAGTATAAAATACCATTTTGGAATTTTAACCATGGGATGTATTTAATTTATGGTTTAACTGATCCTTAGAGGATGGGCGATCACAAGTATCCTTTAAGTTATGGTGCATTACTACTACAGTTCACTTGAGTTGTTTTACATTATATAAGTATGTATGTCCTGACTCGAGTGTTTTGTGTTTTACTTTACGCTCGAGTCAGCCTGAGCATTTACAGCTTAGCTTTGGATTTCTTTTTTGGAGCTAGGAATCGCTGGAGATTCTTCTTGTCTAGTTATCTATTTCCTTTCAGTTTCAATTGTTCTATTTCAGCTCTGGTGTTTATAAACTTCTATGTATTTGAGATTTCTATTGTATATGTTTACAAACTGATATTATGTATTTGTTTTGAGATTTTGTTATAGTAGCTTCATGAACAACTATGGTATTTTAATTTCCGCTGCGAGTTATTTTGATATATCTGTGTCTGTGATTTTGTGGTTGTTTTCATTTGCTCCAAATTTATTTGCAATGCGATATTTTGAGCAATTCAAGTCCGACATGTGTGGATGCGAATGACTGAAAATATCAGGTTGTTACACATACTAAGCCCACAATAATAAGATGATACAATGAATCAATGAGGAGCAGATTGTGATAATCTTTGTTTGACAACTTACATCAATCTAAGCTCAAACTCTTTATGTTTTTCTGCAATGACCTGGATTTTTGAACAATTGATAATAGAATATTTGAATTATTTAAATAATTGAATTGTAGATTTGATTCAAATAAAAATGATTTCGAAAGCTTATTAAAAGTCTTTCTAAATAATAAATGGTTATTTTAAATTTTAATTTGTAATTTAAGTGATTAAAATTGTTTTAAAATTAGTTCGTTTTAATTAACGTGGGAAAATATCATTATAAACGTGTTTTGAAATCCCTAATAACTGACATGTGTTAAATCAGATAAATTATGGGAAATTACGGAAATATACATGTACATATATAGTGGGCTGGTCTATACACGGTTTGGTGTGGTAGGCATAAATGGAATTGGTTTGGACATTTATGGGATTTGGAAATGAAAGTTATAAATGGTAGAAGCGAAACGGTCGCAATGGATACACTTTGAAATCGTTGTGATATGCGATTTTAAAGTTAACTTTGTAAGACATCATAGGACTTACTCGTATTTATAATAATTGCTGTTAGCGTACTATTATTGGAAAATAATAAGATTTAAATGTATTATTGAAAATAAATTATGGGTTTATAAACTGATAGTTTTAAATTATAAAACAGTTTTTAAAATGGGTTTTAAATAAAGGTTTTATAAATAAGTATAAGTATTTTAAAAGTATGTTTTTATTATATACATGTTTTTAGAAGTTACTAAAGATTTTATTTGAGAAATAAAAGGATTTTATATTATAATATTTGTAAATTGAATTGGTTTGGGTTTGTTGTGGCAATGTGTCAGTAACATTCCCCTTTAACCAGTTTTGGTTATACTTATAAATGTAAATAGATCTTTGAAAAAGAATGTTTAAAAGATAATCATAAGTGAAATGATTTTGGGTTTGTCGTGACAATGTTTGAGTGACATTTGTCCGAAGCCCTTTTGAAATTGATTTGTGAATATATCTATACAGTTAAGATAAGTATATGAATACTTTCGGGAAGTATTGGAATGTGGTGAAAATGAGTAATGATGTTTAATTAAATAATGGAGTTTGATTAACAAATGGAGTTTCATTTACATTGGAGTTTATTGAGTAAAGATGGGTTTTACTAATAAAAGAGATTTTTAATTAATAAATGAGGATTAATTAAAAATGGGATTAGAAGTTGTTTATATTATTTTATCATGCTAGTTTGTTTCGATCATGCTTTATGTTTTGCTTGCTTATGGACAATGTACATGACTTGGTTTTTTCGTATGTGATTGTTCTCATTGTATCAGATTTTTTGTTTATTTGATAGTCAAATAACCGACTATCAAATCTCGGCCAGGATATACTCTAGAAATATCTAGAAGAAACATGAGGATTATGTGGTATAGTTATCTTCGGTGATGCTGTACTGTACGTATAAACTCGTTTTTCTTTTCTAGGACAAATGATAAGGAAATCCGTCCACTTAAATGGTTAGGAGGTGATCTCCGATCTTATGTATTGTCTGTTTATTTCCCGTAGAATCAGGGTTGATATTCCTCGAAAATCGATCGATTTGTTTTGGAGCACCCAGTAAGCAGGGTAGTTTATTTATATGAGATGATTTGAAACCGTAACCACTCCAAAACCATATGTGTTCTATGCTTTGGAAGAGTTTCGTCATTACTTCGTGATTGCTTTGTGATTGGCATCGTGATTGCTTCGTGATGTTGGAATCTATATGGTGATTCGATATCTATTTGAGATGCTCGAACACATGTAGATGTTCGTGATCTATTCGGATATGGGGATCCATGTGTGATTCCGTGGCCTGTTGAGGTATAGGGATCTATGTATGATTCCAAGATTTATTGAAGAATCGATGTGTGGTTTCGAGGTCTATTAAGATATGTGAATCCATGTGTGGTTCCGAGATCATTTTGAGCTGAAACTCATATAGAAGATCTATTCGAGTTGTGTCTCCTATGCTGAGATGTTGAACGTGACTTCACCATCGGTAATGTAGAAACTAGAGATGGGAGATATAGTTATGAGGTTTAGCTAACTTAAAGGGTGCATGCAGGAGTGATGTGACTCGGTGCCACGTGTTCGAGCATGGACTAGGTTTGTTTTCCTATAGTATATTTTATCTAGAGATATACGATGTTTGGAAGGATACCTCTTATCCTTGTGTAGTAGTTCGAATTCGGCTTCCCCAAAGGGATCTATGTGAAATCCTACATAATTAGAGAGCGTGCCTTAGCGGTTATGATTGTATATCTATTATCGTTGTGATGTACAATCACTGGCATCACGGCTATGTGATTATTTATATTTCATACCTTAGATATCATTATATTATCATTGGATTTTATAATAGAATGGATTGATTATCATAAGGGAAAAGCCTGTCAGTATTTATTGACGGCGTGGTCTTACGATATGCTCTTATTTTGAAAAGTTTTATGATATAATAAATTCTATGTGATTTGAGTTTGGTGTTATTCTCTTACAATCCTCGAGCATTTTTTCAGATTTAGCTATTGTTCATTGGAACTCTTGAGAGAAGATGGATGATTTCCTACCGCGCTTATTTTCTGTCGCATTCTTGACTTGTTTCTATCAGCATTTGGGAGAACACGATGTTATAACTGTTCGAGCTAACTATTTGTTAGCTTTCTTTGATTGATGTATGTATATAAAAGTTTTCCTTTTTGGTAAAGACCTTTTTGGATATTATATATTGTCGTTCCGCATGTGGTATTCTGATATTATGTTCTCTTCTTTCTTGTTTTATTTCGCCCTAGCTATTCATCTTTCCGGCACTTGGGCGCTCGGCACGTGAGTACCGTGGATGTATTAGCGCCGACATTTGGAGGTCGAAAAGACGGATCATTAATTTTCAATATCATGTCGATGTCCATATTCAATACACCAAAATGGACCTTACGCACTTCTGCAATCTGATGACGATGTGTCTCAGGCTCTTCCTCAATCCATTGATGACGCGTCTCATGCTCCTCCTCAATCTGCCAATGCACTATCTTGGATTATTGACATAATTCCTTTGCCCAAGCTTCGATACGTTGCATTTCCACCGTTAAGACAGTAAGCCTAAATTGTAACTCCTCCGTTATTGTACTTCCACTCATTAGCATCCTTCATCACTTAGCAGCATGTGATCCGATCTACAATTAACAAACCATGTTTTCGCTTAAAAAATACAGTTCAAGAATACGAAGTTTAACATATAAGTTGGTATGCAACATTATCAGTTACGCACTAAGTACCAAATCGGGTATTCCTAAAACTACTTACATCATTAGGTAGATTTTCACCAGGATATGCACGTCCCTTTATATTTAATGGGCTAAAAGCCTAAAAAACAATATTTTTTATTCTTGTGCAACCTCAACCTCATTCTCGTCTTTTTCTTCTCTAATACCAGTCAACCGCTCATTACATGCAACATGATACCTAGCCTGTAAATATATAATATCATTAAGAATTAAATCCAATCAACCTAAAAATATATTTATAAGTCTGTATATATCTTTCAATGAACTTTACTTTTGACTGAAACATGTTTTTACCTTGCTATAAATAGTTTTATATGGATTATAACTTAGTTTTATAATATTTTTGCACTTAGATTTAAAATTGAGCTACAATTCAAACTAATTTTAAAATCAGGCTGCAATCTGCGACTCAGTTTTAAAACTAAGTTGCGGTTTTAACTCAGTTTTAAAATTGAATAACACAACTTTAAATGCCAACTCAATTTAAAACTACGTTGTACAAAATAGCTTTTGTACACCTAACTTTAACTGAGTTGTGCAATTTGGCTTTGATTGAGTTGCCAACTCCGTTTTAAAACTTATTTAAAAACGAGTTAGTAGCAACACAGTTCTTAAACCGATTTGCAGCTACTCAGTTCTTAAATCAAGTTACTTACAACTCCATTCTTAACTTGAGTTGCTTGCAACCCTGTTTAAACTAAAAAAAGTTGAGTTCCTTACCGAGTTGTGCAACTCAGTTTTAAACCAAGTTGCAGCTGTAACTTGGTAACTTGCAGCTCTGTGACAATATTCTTCTAGTTGTTGACAATTCTATTAACGAAATATGCTTTAGTCCCACATTGGCAAAATGAAAGATTAAATCGTGTATATATGTAGGATCCTCATTCCCTATATTGGCCCTTAGAGTCAGGTAATTTTGTGCGAGGGGGAGGACCCAAATCTGATGAACACACGCGCGCGCACGCCGCCCGCCCGTCCCGTCCCGTACCGGGCCGGGCCGGGCTCGGACGCAACCATGACCGTTCGACAACTACAAATTGGTGACGAATCCTAATCAAAACGTTCATGAATTTTTTTACAGTTGTTCTTCTTCCCCGCCAATTCATTTCTGTTGCCATCGTCATCTCAGCCTGACGTGCTCCTTACGGTCTCGTGCAGTTTCGTCGGTTGTACCCTGGGAGACTTCTGATAAAGTCTTAAGGCGATTGTCACGGTAAGCCTCCGACGAACTTTGGTACTCTCGTTGCTTTATGTTACGAAATACCATTGTCGCATTGCAGCAGTTTTCTAATTTTGTAACACTTTACTGTGTTGCTGATTGTTGTTGTAAAATATTGCGTTCTGTAGCAACGCAGTAATTTCTGTTGCGTTCTGTTTTGAACCACAAAAAACTACATCTTAAGACTTTCCTGTTTTGGTTAAAACAGAGATGGCAGCAGAACAGATGTCGATCAAGACAGTGAACTTAAACAAACCAGACCCGTTCAAGGGAGACGGAGACGATTTTCTGACATGGCAGAGTCAGATGCTCTTTTATCTCACAACCCTTGGTCTGCAGAAGTATCTTGATGAAGATGAACTAGTGCCGCCTACGCCGGGCAATGCCAATTCAGCAAATGACATTTCTGCAATTGATGCATGGAGGCACTCGGATTTCTTGTGCAGGAATTACATCCTAAACTGCTTGGATAAGGTTTTGTACAAGGTGTACCAGCCACTGAAAACTACAAAAGCTCTCTGGAATGCGCTTAATGCAAAGTACAAAACGCAAAACGTGAGCCTAAAGAAATTCATAGTTGACAAGTTCATGGACTACAGGATGGTGGATTCAAAATCTGTAATTACACAATTGCATGAACTTCAGATTATTATCCATGAATTGCAAGCAGAAGGCCACGAAGTTGGTGAATCTTTCCTGGTTGAAGCAATCACTGGAAAGCTGCCACCATCTTGGAAGGACTACCGCAATTATTTGAAGCACAAGAAGAAGGAGATATCCTTACAAGACCTTATCGTCAGATTGAAGATCGAGGCAGATAATCGCAGAGTCACTAAACCAAAAAACGAAGAGGCTTTTGTTGTAGAAGGGGCAAAGAAAAAAGGAAACCCCAACAAAAACAAAAGGAAAAGAAAGGCGCCAGAAACCAAACAAAATGATCAGAAGCCGTCCAAGAAGTTCAATGGGCAGTGTTGGGTTTGTGGCAAGAGTGGACATCAAGCAAAGGATTGCAGGCACAAGAAACAGAATAATTCTGAAGCAAATGTGGTGGAAAACATGGACATCGATGGGTCTAACTTTTCTAGAGTTTTGTCGGAATGTAATCTAGTCCAGAATCCTTCTCAGTGGTGGTTTGACACAGGTGCTACACGACACGTATGTTCTGAAAAGTCCATGTTCTCCACTTACAACAAACTCGATCATGAAGAAAAGTTGTACATGGGCAACTCTGCAGTGTCAATGATTGAGGGAAGCGGGAAAGTGATTCTCAAGTTCACATCTGGTAAGACTATTACGCTGAATGATGTGCTTCATGTTTCAGACATTCGCAAGAACTTGATCTCTGGACCTGTACTCTCGAAGAAAGGCTTCCGAATGGTCTTCGAATCAGATAAAGTTGTTCTGTCTAAGGCTGGAATCTATATAGGGAGAGGATACTTGTGTGATGGCCTATTTAAGGCTAATGTTGCCGTAATTGGCAACAATAATGTATATTGTAATTCTGAAATGAATAAAAAGGAAGTTTCTTATGTTGTCGAGTATGATGCTCTATTATGACATGAAAGATTAGGACATATAAACTTTCGGTAGATGAAAAACTTGCAAATCTGGATTTAATTCCACAATTTCAAGTAGATAAAAAATACAAATGTGAGACATGTGTAGAAGCAAAAATGGTTAAGAAACCATTTCATACTGTTGATAGAAGTACTGAACCGTTAAATTTGATTCATACTGACTTATGTGATTTCAAAAACTTACCTACAAGAGGTGGGAAAAAGTATTTTATCACATTTATTGATGATTATACACAATATTGCTATGTATGTCTTTTAAATAGTAAAAATGAAGCAATTACATCGTTTATAAAATATAAGGCTGAAGTAGAAAATCAACTAAATAAAAAGATCAAGATATTGAGGTCTGATCGAGGTGGAGAATATGAGTCGCCGTTTGAACAATTCTGCGCAGAAAATGGAATAATTCATTAAACAACAGCACCATATTCGCCACAACAAAATGGTATAGCTGAGAGAAAGAATAGAACATTAAAAGATATGATTAATGCCATGCTCTTAACCTCTGGCCTACCAACAAACTTGTGGGGGGAAGCTTTAAATATGTCTAATCACATATTAAATAAGGTTCCTCGTAGTAAAACGGGAAAAGTTCCATATAAATTATGGAAAGGACATCTATCATGCTTCAAATACCTCAAAGTGTGGGGGTGTTTAGCAAAAGTTCATATCCCGCCTCCAAAGAAGGTCAAACTTGGACCAAAAACTGTAGATTGTTACTATTTAGGACCAGCCCAAAATAGTAGTGCATATAGATTTTTGGTATTCAAGTCTGATATACCTAATATTCATGTAAATACAATCATGGAATCAAGAGATGCATCATTCTTTGAAGAAGTGTTTCCACACAAAAAGAATGAAGGGAATAATGTCCCTAAAAGGACACGAGAAGAATCAAATAGCCCACATGAAGATGAAACTCATCATGAAAATGATGAAGTAGAACCAAGAAGAAGTGTAAGGGCTAGAACCTCTAAATCATTTGGTTCGGATTTTTACACATATGTGTTAGAATACGAACCTCAAACGTACAAGGAAGCCATGTCATCTTCTGTAACGTTTCGGATTTTGCCCGCTCGAAAATCGACATCCATACTTCAAATCGTATTCGAATGCCGTAGATCCAACCGTTCAAATCCGATTCGTCGGAGCTTATAACAAAATTAAGTAAACAACACAGCGGAATAAAAGAATAATACATTGATATACAGCTTTGATACAATATCTGATACAACAGATGATCCAATAGATATCAATATACATCAGAGATATGATACAATAAATAGCAGCGGAAAAGAAAAATAGATAACATCTAGCAGCGGAACAATATAACTCTAAGGCAGTCTTCAAAAGAGAACTCCGAGAACTGCAACTCCATTTCCAAGAATCAATCTAGCAGAAGCTCGAACCCCCAATAACATATCACCAAGCTCAACAAGACTGGTGTGATCCAAAGACTGAACTAACTCCAGATAATCTACTAAACCTGACTATCTGAAAAACCCAACTCTAGACTGCTCGTGTAGAAAATAATGAGCACCCAGAGTTTAGGAAAGAAACGATAAACTCCGGATCAGTCGTGGGACTGGTATGAGCAACAAAAACAGTTTATCTTTAAACAATCAACAAAAGATTTTAAAGTCAATTCGAAATGCTTTCGAAAAATGAGACTACCATAAGGCCTCCCGCACACACACACAATGCAAACGCAGAATCGGAGGAGATTTCTCCTTATGATAGTCAAAGATGCTTGATACGCATTAAAGAATTCTTTGATATTATTACTAGTGCATAGTGAAGTAAATCATTTCGAAAATAGAATATTAATCTTAGCCAACATACGACCATTATCGTATGCCTACTATAGCTACCATCTAAACAGTGGTGACCACCATAAGTAAATGGCAGGTTCTACAACTAAAACCGTACAGGGTTTCGTATTGGGAATTGGATTTCCAACAAATGGTCAGGCCAAGGAACTTCCCATTGCCACTGAGAATGCCTCTGGAAAGACACCCCCGAGAACCAAACCGGAACTCTGCCAACACAAGGCCGGGTTACCCCTAACTGGGTAACTACTGACACGAGCACGCCATTCCCCGATCGTAAACGACCTTTTTCACGGGATCCCGATAACCAACAACCACAAAGTAATAAACTCGTAGTAACCACATAGGTTAAATATCTGGGCTCCATACCATGATACCACCTCTATCCAGAAGGAAATGCACATACCCTAAGGGGAGCTACAGCAACCCCTAATAACCTTGCCGCATCTTTCCTGTTTTGACCATTTCCGGGATGTGAGGCTCGATGAATTCACGTCCACAAAAACACACTTTGTACAAAAAGCCGTGCCTTGGGTCAACAAATGATCAACACAATGATCACTAAGATAGACGATCAAATAAATGATCCTATCACAAATAATCAACACAATGATCATTTCAGCATCACTCAGCATGTCACATTACCAAACTGGGAATATATCGCTGATAACTTCAACTATATAACCTCTGAGCTCGTACGTCTCAGAGAAGGGTGTTAAGCAAAGAATAAATTCTCCGCCACCAACAGAAATATATTTGAAAGAAATCGGCTTTATATCTCAACTTGTAATGTCAGGCATACAATCCATACAAGTCTGTTCCGGGCTCGAACAGAACCGAAGGCACTTACAAAGAAGTCCTTGCAATTCGGATATTCACAATCCCGATCGGATTTCCCATCACTTATGGAATCTCTATACCAGGTGCGACCCAGTGCAGAGACAATCGATAGGTCATCCTATCGCTCTCGCAAATACCGGTCTTCAACACCAATCTTCAAATGCAATTCACAACGACGTATCACATATTCGGAATGGGTTATACGACCCCATGGTCCTTTCCCGGTTAACCCGAATAGTAAGCGAAATAGTTCAAAAACAAATGGATAATGGGATTTCAATTAAGCCACACTTAATAATTCAAAACTTTTCTTCAAATGGCTTAACAAATTACCATTTTCAATTTTTAAACAAAAAGATTTATTTTCACAACCTTTAACGGTTTAAACAATTTTAATCCTTTAAACAAAAGATTCATTCACAGATTTTTCCAAATCAATTTTCATTTCAATTTGATTAACTCGTTAAATCTTTAAATCAAAGATTTAACTTATAGCCTTCGAAACAATTTCATTTCAATTTGATTTAAACAAATTATCAATTTAAATCTGTCAAAATAAACAGATTTAATTCATAGCTTTCAAAAAGAATTTATTCATAACTTAGGAAAATCATTTCTCTATTCAATCTTGAAATCCCCTTAATTAACTGGAATCTCAGTTCTTATCCAAAAGTGTTTATCATTTGAAAACAACAGTTTTCATTTTGAAAATCTGATTCATTTATACGAGTTGAAATCCTTGGGTTAAATTCAAATTCCCAAAAATAATACTTTAAAAATGGTTTAACTCATAATGACTAGTATAATATCACTAATCCCTAATTTCAAATTACAGAATTAAATTTGAATATTGAATTCAAATTTAAATTAAAGTATTTAAATTTCAACACTTAATCCAGTTATTCAAAATAAATTTCCATCTTTGAAATTTCATTTCAAAAGCTTTTCACTTTAAACCCTCTCCATTTCCAAAACATTTAAATTTTAAAAATTCAAAATTTAAACTATTTCAAAAATCTGTGACTTAATCGATTTCCTCGTGAAATCCATATTTGTGTGTGTATGGTGTGGTCCAAGGGTTTAACACAATAGTGCAACATTATCATCATCACAAATTAAAACACAGAAATATAGTTGATAAGCGATATAAACTATAACGCTTATCGTTCATTCACAGATAATATACGAATGTAAACAAATAATCTGTACACAGCTCAAAGCATAGAACAAAATATCACAGATCAGATAGGATAATCAATTCAAGGCATCTCATACAATACAATCATTCATAAGTAAGGTCAAGCATTTGATAAACATTTATAAACAGGATTAATTATTCGTTCAATCCTAATAAATTCAATTTATTTCCTAGTAAATTAACTACATATGAATTTATTATCTAATTCTGATTTATAAATTAATCACAAATAATTTGATTTAAATAATTTATCAACACTTTAATTAATTATCCTTAATTAATAAATTAATTAGATTAAGCTTAGGTTAATTACAAAATTATTTAACCTAAATTTATTTCATTAAATAATTATTTTTAAATGATTAATTATCTTTATAAATAAATCAACATTCTAATTACATTAAATGTAATTTTATCTTAATCACTTGGTTAATTAACTTTAATAATTAACCACTTACAATTAATTAATCTTCAATTAATTATAACTCATTCATTAATAAATATTTAATTTAATACCATTCAATTAATTATCCTTTTCTAGCTACAATAAGTGCTTATCCCAAATCACTTATTTTAATAAATCATAATTTAATTACATCAAGTAATTATACTTAAACTCCTTGATTAATCATTCTTTAATTATTTTATAAATTAAATTATTTGATTGCCTTAATTATCCCTAAGACAATTAATTTCTTTATTAATGATTTCATAAATATTTAAGTGTATTTTTAACCTTACACTTTTAAATTTACTTATTTCCTTATATTTGCAAACCTTCTTAATAAAATTTAAAACAAACTTAGCTCAACACTTGTCAACATAAATAACTTTATTAATATTAAATTTGTTTAACATTTTAACTTAAGGTTAATTTAAGTTACCCCGAGAAAAATTAGACCCGAAGTAAACGTGTTGTTTACTCGAGTGAAACTCGCATCTTCGCCCCTGTTTTCCAGCGTTCCACTTTCCCCACTACCCTTCTTCTTCACCTACCTGTTCTTTTACTTCTTCTTCTTTTTTTTTTTATATACAAGCTTATGTTAAAACATAACCTCAGTCACACGACCTCGTTCACGCACCTGGGTTCGAACTCGTGTCAAACCCTAAATTTCTCGAGCAATTCCTCGAGACGACCCAAACATCGAACCACTGACACTCACACGCCACCGTGCACGTGCACGGTGGCTCGCCGCCCCTCCGGTGGCTCACGCTACCTCCAGCAAACCCCAAATCGACATCTCACGTGAAAACAAACTTCACTGCATCGCTATACACTCGGAATCGAAAAAGAGCCTGAAGCTCGAACTCCAAACGCGAACACTTCACCGAAAACCACTAAGTTCGCCCAATATTTAACACCGGAAGCAAAGCCCCTCCGCTCAGGCCAAGACCATACCCTCCACAACCTTCACCTTGACGCTCATCACACTCGATCGTCCCAGTGTGTCGCAATTGAAAATTTACAGAGTATCCAAATTTTAAGCACTCAAACCCTATTCTTAATTCAAACTCAAAATTTATGCATCTGAAAAATAATTTCACATTTTTCTAGTGTTAACATAACTTCAACCTTGCTTTATGCCAAATTTCAACCTTTTACATTGATTAATTCACTAGAAATTTGCAAAAAGGCAGTTTTGGTTCAAGTTCAAATTTCTCTTAAAACCCCAAACTAAAATTCTTCGTTTTAGTTTTAAAAATCATAAATTACTGTAAGCATTCAAGATATAAACTTGAATTAGCAATTTACGACATTCAACTTCATCAAAGAAATGTTTGGTTTACATGTAGAACAAGTTACAGTAATATACTCTTACAACATAGTTTTTAATTAACTTTTGAAATCTTAAATTAGTTTAAACATATTGTTTTAATTAACAACTTGCAGATTTCAATTGTTTGTTTGAACAGAAGCATGAATTCTGTTTCAAGTGACAGGGAAATATTTGAACAGAGCATCACATACACAGGCAAGGATCATATTCAAACTGAAATATACTCAAGCCAAATTATAATGGATCTTGATCTATTTTTTGAATAACTTAAAGCTTTAAAATTATTGTTTACTCACTTGTCTCAGAAGAATTAAACAGAGGAGAGGTTTTGCTTTGCTTACAGGCTGAATTCTCAGGCTTTGGATTTGCATTTGCAACTCAATTTTGTTTCCAGGTTTGATGAAGATATGATTACAGATTTACATAGCTTTGTTTTCAGTTTTCTTAGCTTTTGAATATCGAATTAATGAAACAAATTGGAATGAAGAAGCTTGATATAAATGAGAAAAGAAGTTTACTGGTGGTGATGTATATGTGAAGCTATAGGTGTAGTTAGTACAACAGGGTGATATATATTTGTAAAATAAGCATGCTGAAGATTCTTGCATTCAATGCTAGAGGTGTATTGCATTTAATGCCAAGATATGTGTCTCCATACCTACCTCATTCTATCCTTTTTCTTGCTTCAGCTGAAGTGATCTTGTGTTGGAGGTGATACTATATACATAGATATTATTATTTGTACAGGTTAATGTTATCTTGTTTGTTATGTTACTTGTTTTATTCTTTCACTTGTCTTTGCTTTTCTTTTGTTTATTTCTTGTTTTATATTTTACATAATTTTATAAATATGTGGTTTCTACTTTGTATGTTATTTTATTTGTTTGAATACTTTTATTTGCTCTTATTATTATTTTTTTCTTTGCATACTCAAACTTTTATATTTGTTTGTATTTAGTTACTTTATTTTCTTAAGTACTTTGTTTCTTCCTTGCATTATATTTGAATTGCATACTTATATATTTGTCATTTATTTGCTTATACTTGTTTATACATTATTTGTTTGCAGTTTTATATTGAGTTGAGTTTGTTTACATACCTTTTCTTATGTGTATTTCTTCTTTTGTTTTATCACTTGTCATATGAATACATTTCAAATCACATTTGAATGCATATTGTTTCTTTTCTTTGCAAGCCTACACATTTCTATTTTTATCTTGAGTATTTATTTTATCTTACATACAAATTGTTTTGTATCTTTTTTTTATATATTTATTTCAATAGTTTATATTTTAAAAGATATTTTGTTTTGTTTACTTGTTTCTTGTCTTGCTTCTTCATTTTATTTGCTCACACATTTTGTTTTAATGTTTAAATATAGATGGTTTGTTTTTGCAAGTTAATTCATATATACGTTTTGTTCCACTGCTTTGTCTTATTACTTTATAGTATGAATAACTTCTGTTTTAACATGTTGTTAAAATTTATTTATGAGTTACTATATATATATTTTTCTTAATTTATTTTATAACCCAAATATTTATTAAATCATGCATCTAAGATTTAAATTCAAATCAAAATATATATATATATACACTCAAGATTTTATAATTTCAAATTGACTCATATATATCCAAATATACATATACATATATATATTCACATATATACATATATATATATAATATTTAAAAATTTCAATGATTTATATAGAATATACTTGAATCCGGGGAAACTCGCATCACTTAATCGATTAATTTCACAAATTTTATTCAAAATGAAATTACTTAACAATTTTAAATTCAAAAATTCAATTAATTATCAATTTAAATATTTATAAAAATCCGGGGTCGTTACAGACTTCCCCCCTTAAAAGAATTTCGTCCTCGAAATTCGCAGGCACGAAAACAACACAGATAGATGAAAGATAGAGAAATATCTTTTCAGATCAAACTGGATATCGATTCTGGATTTGGCTCATCAAATCAGAATATCAACAATAGATACAAGAAATTATAATAAAATTTCAAATTTTGGTTTTAAACAAAATCATTTTATCGATACAATTCTAATCATTCTTCATATTCTATTAATCAATTTAATTCAATTAAAATTTCTAATTTATTCAAAATTTCCAATTTCTAATTTATTCAAAATTTTAATTCTAAATTTCAAATTCATTGAAGTTTAAAACGAAAAACTGATAAGAAATCGATGAAATACGAAATAAGAATTTCCCTATAACGATTCGTAGAGCATCAACGCACCGAACTTCTTCTGGAGCTGTCACGAAGAAATCAAAAGAAATTTTGAAAACGAATCAAAGGAAACTGATAAGAAAGTTATTTCCACTGTTGTTACAGAGTATTGACCAATTATAGTCGTATTTCCCTGTCCCCTATCTCGTTCTCTTCTTGCACTCATACTTACTATCAGCGGATAGTGAGAGAATTTACTGAGGCATTCAAACGGATATCTTAAGGATTACTCATTCTAGGATTTACTTCATCCTATCTCTAATGAGCTACTTAATGTGTTACACTCCTGAGCTAAAGTTTCACCTTATCTCTGATACCAAATGTAACGTTTCGGATTTTGCCCGCTCGAAAATCGACATCCATACTTCAAATCGTATTCGAATGCCGTAGATCCAACCGTTCAAATCCGATTCGCCGGAGCTTATAACAAAATTAAGTAAACAACACAGCGGAATAAAAGAATAATACATTGATATACAGCTTTGATACAATATCTGATACAACAGATGATCCAATAGATATCAATATACATCAGAGATATGATACAATAAATAGCAGCGGAAAAGAAAAATAGATAACATCTAGCAGCGGAACAATATAACTCTAAGGCAGTCTTCAAAAGAGAACTCCGAGAACTGCAACTCCATTTCCAAGAATCAATCCAGCAGAAGCTCGAACCCCCAATAACATATCACCAAGCTCAACAAGACTGGTGTGATCCAAAGACTGAACTAACTCCAGATAATCTACTAAACCTGACTATCTGAAAAACCCAACTCTAGACTGCTCGTGTAGAAAATAATGAGCACCCAGAGTTTAGGAAAGAAACGATAAACTCCGGATCAGTCGTGGGACTGGTATGAGCAACAAAAACAGTTTATCTTTAAACAATCAACAAAAGATTTTAAAGTCAATTCGAAATGCTTTCGAAAAATGAGACTACCATAAGGCCTCCCGCACACACACACAATGCAAACGCAGAATCGGAGGAGATTTCTCCTTATGATAGTCAAAGATGCTTGATACGCATTAAAGAATTCTTTGATATTATTACTAGTGCATAGTGAAGTAAATCATTTCGAAAATAGAATATTAATCTTAGCCAACATACGACCATTATCGTATGCCTACTATAGCTACCATCTAAACAGTGGTGACCACCATAAGTAAATGGCAGGTTCTACAACTAAAACCGTACAGGGTTTCGTATTGGGAATTGGATTTCCAACAAATGGTCAGGCCAAGGAACTTCCCATTGCCACTGAGAATGCCTCTGGAAAGACACCCCCGAGAACCAAACCGGAACTCTGCCAACACAAGGCCGGGTTACCCCTAACTGGGTAACTACTGACACGAGCACGCCATTCCCCGATCGTAAACGACCTTTTTCACGGGATCCCGATAACCAACAACCACAAAGTAATAAACTCGTAGTAACCACATAGGTTAAATATCTGGGCTCCATACCATGATACCACCTCTATCCAGAAGGAAATGCACATACCCTAAGGGGAGCTACAGCAACCCCTAATAACCTTGCCGCATCTTTCCTGTTTTGACCATTTCCGGGATGTGAGGCTCGATGAATTCACGTCCACAAAAACACACTTTGTACAAAAAGCCGTGCCTTGGGTCAACAAATGATCAACACAATGATCACTAAGATAGACGATCAAATAAATGATCCTATCACAAATAATCAACACAATGATCATTTCAGCATCACTCAGCATGTCACATTACCAAACTGGGAATATATCGCTGATAACTTCAACTATATAACCTCTGAGCTCGTACGTCTCAGAGAAGGGTGTTAAGCAAAGAATAAATTCTCCGCCACCAACAGAAATATATTTGAAAGAAATCGGCTTTATATCTCAACTTGTAATGTCAGGCATACAATCCATACAAGTCTGTTCCGGGCTCGAACAGAACCGAAGGCACTTACAAAGAAGTCCTTGCAATTCGGATATTCACAATCCCGATCGGATTTCCCATCACTTATGGAATCTCTATACCAGGTGCGACCCAGTGCAGAGACAATCGATAGGTCATCCTATCGCTCTCGCAAATACCGGTCTTCAACACCAATCTTCAAATGCAATTCACAACGACGTATCACATATTCGGAATGGGTTATACGACCCCATGGTCCTTTCCCGGTTAACCCGAATAGTAAGCGAAATAGTTCAAAAACAAATGGATAATGGGATTTCAATTAAGCCACACTTAATAATTCAAAACTTTTCTTCAAATGGCTTAACAAATTACCATTTTCAATTTTTAAACAAAAAGATTTATTTTCACAACCTTTAACGGTTTAAACAATTTTAATCCTTTAAACAAAAGATTCATTCACAGATTTTTCCAAATCAATTTTCATTTCAATTTGATTAACTCGTTAAATCTTTAAATCAAAGATTTAACTTATAGCCTTCGAAACAATTTCATTTCAATTTGATTTAAACAAATTATCAATTTAAATCTGTCAAAATAAACAGATTTAATTCATAGCTTTCAAAAAGAATTTATTCATAACTTAGGAAAATCATTTCTCTATTCAATCTTGAAATCCCCTTAATTAACTGGAATCTCAGTTCTTATCCAAAAGTGTTTATCATTTGAAAACAACAGTTTTCATTTTGAAAATCTGATTCATTTATACGAGTTGAAATCCTTGGGTTAAATTCAAATTCCCAAAAATAATACTTTAAAAATGGTTTAACTCATAATGACTAGTATAATATCACTAATCCCTAATTTCAAATTACAGAATTAAATTTGAATATTGAATTCAAATTTAAATTAAAGTATTTAAATTTCAACACTTAATCCAGTTATTCAAAATAAATTTCCATCTTTGAAATTTCATTTCAAAAGCTTTTCACTTTAAACCCTCTCCATTTCCAAAACATTTAAATTTTAAAAATTCAAAATTTAAACTATTTCAAAAATCTGTGACTTAATCGATTTCCTCGTGAAATCCATATTTGTGTGTGTATGGTGTGGTCCAAGGGTTTAACACAATAGTGCAACATTATCATCATCACAAATTAAAACACAGAAATATAGTTGATAAGCGATATAAACTATAACGCTTATCGTTCATTCACAGATAATATACGAATGTAAACAAATAATCTGTACACAGCTCAAAGCATAGAACAAAATATCACAGATCAGATAGGATAATCAATTCAAGGCATCTCATACAATACAATCATTCATAAGTAAGGTCAAGCATTTGATAAACATTTATAAACAGGATTAATTATTCGTTCAATCCTAATAAATTCAATTTATTTCCTAGTAAATTAACTACATATGAATTTATTATCTAATTCTGATTTATAAATTAATCACAAATAATTTGATTTAAATAATTTATCAACACTTTAATTAATTATCCTTAATTAATAAATTAATTAGATTAAGCTTAGGTTAATTACAAAATTATTTAACCTAAATTTATTTCATTAAATAATTATTTTTAAATGATTAATTATCTTTATAAATAAATCAACATTCTAATTACATTAAATGTAATTTTATCTTAATCACTTGGTTAATTAACTTTAATAATTAACCACTTACAATTAATTAATCTTCAATTAATTATAACTCATTCATTAATAAATATTTAATTTAATACCATTCAATTAATTATCCTTTTCTAGCTACAATAAGTGCTTATCCCAAATCACTTATTTTAATAAATCATAATTTAATTACATCAAGTAATTATACTTAAACTCCTTGATTAATCATTCTTTAATTATTTTATAAATTAAATTATTTGATTGCCTTAATTATCCCTAAGACAATTAATTTCTTTATTAATGATTTCATAAATATTTAAGTGTATTTTTAACCTTACACTTTTAAATTTACTTATTTCCTTATATTTGCAAACCTTCTTAATAAAATTTAAAACAAACTTAGCTCAACACTTGTCAACATAAATAACTTTATTAATATTAAATTTGTTTAACATTTTAACTTAAGGTTAATTTAAGTTACCCCGAGAAAAATTAGACCCGAAGTAAACGTGTTGTTTACTCGAGTGAAACTCGCATCTTCGCCCCTGTTTTCCAGCGTTCCACTTTCCCCACTACCCTTCTTCTTCACCTACCTGTTCTTTTACTTCTTCTTCTTTTTTTTTTTTTATATACAAGCTTATGTTAAAACATAACCTCAGTCACACGACCTCGTTCACGCACCTGGGTTCGAACTCGTGTCAAACCCTAAATTTCTCGAGCAATTCCTCGAGACGACCCAAACATCGAACCACTGACACTCACACGCCACCGTGCACGTGCACGGTGGCTCGCCGCCCCTCCGGTGGCTCACGCTACCTCCAGCAAACCCCAAATCGACATCTCACGTGAAAACAAACTTCACTGCATCGCTATACACTCGGAATCGAAAAAGAGCCTGAAGCTCGAACTCCAAACGCGAACACTTCACCGAAAACCACTAAGTTCGCTGTAGCGACCCAACTTCCTATCTCCAGGAAATCGCATCACTAATGAAGAAAGAAAGGGATAGAAGAAGAAAGAAAGAGAAAGAAGAACACAACAACAACAGATAACTCACAGCGGAACGAATAAAATATAATATATCACATAGAATATTACATAGTATCAGAGTACATCAGAGTTACACAACTTTACAACACATATTAGGCAGTTATAAACATCTGTCTAATTCATACATATCAAGTATACAAGACACAGATACAACATACACAGCGGAATCATAATATCTACACGATGAAGCCTCCTGCTCCAAAACTCCTCCAGAATTCGTCAAGCTAACCTGAAACACTTGACTACTCATACATAATATGAGTACCCAAGAGTTTAATAAAACAGAAAATAAACACTCGGGTCAGACAGGGGTCTGGTGTGAGTAAACGGTTTAAAAATTGCTTAACTTTAGAAAAACTTTTGAAAGAAAAGGTATCACGTAAGACTTCCCACACATAAACATGGAAAAATTTTTACCTTACGCTAACCAAAACATTTGATAGGAAATCCAGTGATATTATAATAGTGTCTAGGGTTTTCAAGTAAAATACAGAAATAGCTGGAATGCTTGCATCTCACATTCCAACATAGTTGGGCACAACTAATACGTACGGCACTTATTGGATTTTGGATTCCTTCAATGGCAGGGCTACTGGGGTACCGCCCGTCACAGTACGTGGCCTAGATCACCGTACCGAGGATTACTCCCTTCATCCCCTGCAACACAAGACCGGACCCATTCCTTACTGAACAGTTCCAAACAAGACAACCCCGGCGGTTGTCCGGAATTCAACCGCCCCACACAGCCGAATAAAAAGGGTCTTCTAGACAGGAGTAAATCTTGCTCTCAAGTGGGGGCTACCCACGAAGTCTTGGCGCACCTCCCCTGTTTTAGCCATTCCCGGTTGATGAGGCTTGAGGCTGCGATTACCTTTATAGGACACATCACTTAGAATGCTCATCGCCCGCCTGACGATGTGTTGAAAGCATTCAATCCATACAAGTTCGTTCCGGGTTCGAACGAAATCGAAGGCACTATCTCGTTGCACTCGTTTTGGAATCACCCTCAGAGTCAACGACCATAGCCCTTGCACTCTAATCTCCATCTCGAACCTATAAGTTCTATTCCGTCAAACTCATTACGGAATCACCCACAGAGTTATACTGACGTATAGCCCTTACACCTCGAGTCTTCACTCGCTCCACTTGGATAAACGACCTATCGTTTAATTGGAATCGATGTGGTTTTCGGAATTCCAAATATGGAAACCCGATCCCGGTCTCACCGAAACCAAACGCCATTTTAATGTCCAAGTTGTACTTAAGGGTTTTAACAATTAACTTATTCAGGATGATATATAAACAGATAGATGAATAAGATTATCACTATAGATAATTCATAACAAACATTCATCCCATAATGCAGCATATCACATATCTCATAGATATCCAAATCACTCAATATCAACCAATCATCCAATATCATTCAATATTCAATATCAACCAATCATCCAATATCAATCATTCATCCATAACAGAATTGATTAACTTTAATCAATTTAATTAACCTCTAATTAAATTAATTACTATCCTTTAATCTCTTGGATTATCTTAATCATGCTTCATTGATTTATTACAATCAATTTCAATTAATCATCTCTTAATGATCTTCTTTAATTAATCTCCCTTGATTAATTCTACTTTAATTACATACAAGTAATTGTTCCTAACCATATTCAGTAATTAACCTTTTAATTACTATCATTAATTACAATAACTAATGAATCTTCATTAATTAATCAACTATAATTAATTACATTAAATCCTTAATTAATTACAATTAATTAATCATATTTAATTCAATTATTATTAATCAACCTTGATTAATTTAACTAATCCTTATTAATTAATTAACCTTTAATTAATTAAACAATCAACTTATAATTAATCATCTCTTTAATCAGTAATTAACAAATTGTAATTACTTATCTAAATTAATTAACATCTTAATTAATTAACTTCTAAATTAATTATATTAATCCTTGATTAATTACTTATTAATTAATTACATTTTAATTAATTAACTTTAGTAATTAGTATTGAATTTAATCTCATTTACTAATTAATAAATCACATTAATTAATTAACTAAATTAACTAAGTAATTAACTCTTAATTAATTCATTAATAACTCTTAATTAATCTCTTAATTAAGTGATTAACAAATAATTAATTCTATTATTAAATAAATCTTAATTCATTTATTAATTAATTACTCCATAATTAATTAACTTCAAACAATTAAATTAGTTAATTCCTTACTTAATAACATTAAGTGATTATTTATTAATTACTTCCACTTATTTACTTCCATAAGTAAATCCTCTAATTACTTCATAAGTAATTACTATTTTTAATTACATTCAAAATTAACCATTAATTTCTTCATTAAGTAATTATACTTAATTAATCCTTAATTAAGTGATTATCTAAAATTAAATAAATAATTAACTAATTATTTAAAATTAATTAAACAATTAATTAATTAACTTCTATTATTTTAAAATTTAAAAATCCTTAATTAATTAAGAAAAATCATTTATCTTAATTAAACATTTACTTATTATCAAATCACCTTAATGAAGTATCCTTAAGTTCATAACAATACTAAATTAACCATATTTATTTTCATGAATTAATTATTTGAAATTAATCCAATCCTAATGACTTAAAGACAAATTATTCAATTTGGTTTACTAAATCGTAACATTAACCTTCTTTGAAAGTAATGCATTTAGAAATCAATTTCAAATTTAAAATACTTTAAATTATTTAACTTCAAACCTATTTATTTTCAATATGAATTGAAACTTCGTTTTTAAATCATTATTTTAAAATTTAACTTAAACTTTAATTTATTACTTTTAATTCAAACATTTCTTTTTAAAATTAGAATTCAAAATTTCATAAACTTAATTACCTCAAAAGAAATTATTTTAAACAAATGTAAATTTTGAAATAACTTTGGTTAATACCTTTAAAAGTTTGATTTATATTTTAATCCAAAACAACATGTTTTAACTCGTTTTTCTTTTGTAAACTTGTCTACACTATAATGCTTACACCCGTAAGTAAATCCTCTATAGAACTCATTTATAAGCTAAAAACTTACCTTTATTTATTCAAATACAGTTAAATTTTGCAAACCCATGTTTCATTAACCAGTTAAAATGCCACGATCCTCAAACTCGAGACAATCACGGCCGATACTCGAGCTTGCACCGAGAAAGTCCAACATCCATCTACTTCGGGTTTGAAACGCGAGAAACTCGAGAAGAACTTCGAGTTTTCCAGGTCGTTTTCCCAAAACCACCTTCTTCCCAAACGCCCTGATCCCACTGTACACGGCATACGTGTGTACATGCCCCGCCGTCTCCGACCAAACTGGATCGTCACGTCCATCGCCATCGGCCACCCTAACACTTCCGATCCTTATACCAAACCCAGATTTAACAACATATACTCGAAACAAAATTTAGACCTCTGGCTCGAAACTAAAAGAAAACTCAACAGCAAAACATCCATCGCCAACGTCCAGCACGACTCCGTTGAACTCACCGACCTCACCATCGCACACCACGACCACGAGCCTCATTTCCCCAAAACGCGATCAATCTCAATCACTTATCCAAGTCGCGAAAATTCCCAAAGCCAGACCGAAACCCAAACAAACTAAAACCCTAATATCTTCAATTCCGAACAAACCACTCATTGAAAAATTAATTCAACATTTTTCTCAAGTTCCACATTTCAAATACTATCTACGATTCAAAATTCAACTCGAATCATTAAGCCGATCAACGGCAATTTCCAATAAACCCCAAAACATTCAAACCAAGAATTCAACCTAAATACACAGTTAAAAATTATGATATCAACTCTAAAAATCCTAACTTTTCCATTGCAACTCGATTATATATTCAAAACCAGAAATTTAAATTACAAATTTTTCCCCAAATTTTATTTTCTACTGTAAATTTAAAATTTTGAGAAACTCATCCATATTAAACTCCAATGATTATTTTTAGATGATAAGTTATATGATTACAAACAGTTTTTATTTACAAATCAATATCAAATTTGCATCCAAAACCAAGTTACAGATTTTTGAAGTTTCTTGAACTGTTTTAGTAGACACAGTATCTATTTTGAATTTGTACAGGCAATTCAACATTTAAATTCAACATGCATTCCAATGTAAACGAATTTTCATATAACATAATATAGATTAACCCATGCATCAACATTCAATCACAAGTTAAACTAAAACTGTTTTTAAAATAGAGTTTACTCACCTTAACTAAGCAGAGCAGGTTTTGGTTTTATTTTCCAAGCACTTGAATCATTAATCTGGAAAAGCTTTTAATTGTCGTAGAAAAACCCTCTGCATGTTTACAGATTTATGTATTGAACTTGCTGATGAAGTTTATTCTTTTGCATGCCTTTGATTTTGTTGTTTAAAACTGCTGTTGTTCTTCATTTCTTGAATTGCAGGTTGAATTGTTCCAGATTTAACTTTCAACTTGATTTTCATTTGCCTTGAAAATTGCAGATTGACATTGCAAATTTCCAGTTTTGTTGCAGATTGATCTTTATTTGAATGATTTCCATTTTGTAGTTGATTAAACTTGTAGTTTATATGAAGATGCAGATTCACTTCTGTTTGTTTTTTTCACTTTGATTTGCTTTTGGAGTTCAAGTTTCAGATTTTAGAAGTTGTTTCTACTTTTTGCCATAGACATTTGAAAGAAGATAAACAATGTAAAAATGAAAATGTTATGTTTTTATTAAAATTAAAGAAAAATAAGTCTTAAATGAAGACACTTGTCCCATAAGTGTTTAATGATCTTACATTTGTTTATTAAAGAAGTTGCATGTTAACACATGTCTTTAAGTAATTTAATAAATTTTTATTTAATTTTACATGTAAATAAAGACTTACATATTTACTTACTTTATTAATAAATACTTACATGTCATTAAGTATTTTTAATTTGAATTTTATTTAATTTTGAATGTAAATATAAACTTACATTTTTACTCTCTTAATTGATAAATACTTATATGTATATAAATAAGTTTACTTTCAAAAGAAAATCTACTAACAAATTATAATATAAAATCTTATGTATGTTATTTTAAATCTTAAACATTCATTTTTAATGTAAACATTTTAAAAGAAAACAAACAAAGCTTGTTTAAATTCCTTTGAAACTATTCTATTTAAAACAAACAATTTATCTTATATTAGAAAAACAATTTGACAAATTTAAATTAACTTTTGAAAATATAAATTTAAAATAAAGCTTTAAATTATAATATCCATACATCAATTATTAATAGATTTAAATTAAATTTTCAAAACAGCTCAAATTATAACATATACATACATATACATTACAATTTGAAAATTCAACTTTTATTTTAAACAAAAGGTATTCCATTCACAATATATATCAAATGCATATATTATAAATAGAATTAAAATTTGATTAACTTTAACAAATGTAATTCTTATCAATATTGCAGATTTAAATATTCATTAACTTTTAAAAGATTAAATTTACCAATTTTAAATTGAAATTATAAAGAAAATTTATCAAATCAATTAAATTATTATTACAGATTATTAAATCGATATTGCCCAAAATTCCGGGTCGTTACAATCCTCCCCCCTTAAAAGAATTTCGTCCCCGAAATTTAAAAGCAAAGGTAATTTAATAATCCAACAAAGATTTTTATTTAAATTAGCAAAGCATTCCTAACAACCAGTTACTAACATCCATAGCAACAAATCAAACAAACAAACAATTCTAACTAATTATTCCGACACAAATCAGAATATATTTCTAATACTATCTCGAGTTTCCCAAGTATAAATCACCGGGAGACTCGCTCTACAAAAGCTAACAAACTAACTACACTACCAACATCCAGAGCTTCCCTCATCTCTAGATACTCCAATCAGAACAAAACATCAGACTATACTCAAGTCTATCTCAACTTCCAAATCCAACAGAACTACCGATTCAATAACCAACGATGAATCATACACGTACTCCCTCAGAGTTACGTGAAATGCAATGAATTCCAGCTATCCAAACTGGCAATTCAATCTTATCCAATTACTGCTCTTTCAACCAGAGAAAACTTAACAACAACGAAGTCTCCAACTTCGAATACCAAACTCCTTATCTCATATCTGCATAACTCAACAGACAATCCTGGGCTGCCCATCTTCTCCCCGATCAGCTCATCCTATGCTGATGCTTCCAGAAACAACTAGACCAACACAAACCAGCTTCTGAATCCTATTCAACAGAAAAGCCTTCCAAAATCCGTCGAAAATCCAGAACACAAACTCTACTTCTCAAGCAATAGCAAAAAGAACTTGCTTCCTTCATCGCATAGCTGCTATCTCGCTTTCGCTGCACAACTCTGATTCAGAAATAGATGAAAATACTGTTGACGAACACGAGTACATACTTATCCAATATATTCGGGAAACTTGTTCACCAATTCCATAAAATCTTAGTAACACATCCGACTCAGTCACACAACCTTACTTCAGAAATCCAAACTTAATACTAGATCTGACCAATCCAAATCCAGAAATTTTTGAGCTGCTACACCAACTCTACCTTCTCCAAGAACCATCCTACAACCGGACTAGCTACCAAACCACTTCTAGAACCAAAACAATATGGAACTCTACTCCAGATGCAGACAACCTTCTGATTACCTCAGTAGCTCCTACTTCCACATGAGAACCCTCCGTCTCAAACAAAGTTAACCCAAATTAATCGCAAGTCACTTTTGCGATCAACCTAGTTCGGATTCCAAAGAAACTGTCCTCACTTTACCAATTAGAACAGCTTTAAGTTTTTCCAAACAAGGTTAATCTTTCAAGAAAACTTCACCATCTGCTCGGACTGCTTCTTCCAAACTCTATCTTGATGACACTGCAAAGGCAAAAGACCTTCCCGTCAGCACACCGAACACTTTCGTGCTGCACTGCTACCACAGCTAACCAAGACTTCTAATCCAAACGCTTCTCCAAAACAAAAACCATCAACAAACCACAACTACAGAACCTTCGAGATGGCAGTCACTCAAAAGAAACTCGGACTCCAAACCAAGCATCAACAACTCGCTCTTCTTAAGAAATGACAAATGAGACCATGTCGAAGTGAAACAACTTATAGACCTTAGTCTCATATTCCAAAACAGCCAACCTCTTCGCTAAAAATCCAGACAACTTCTACATAGACGAGTCTTTCCTATGGCAGGTAAAGACTGCACTTCAACTATTTCTAAAACTGCTTCAAAATAAAACACCTTCAGAAAATATCTATGGATTCTGCATCTCATCACGCAGTTATCAAGATATTATCACTTACCTCTGTACTCCCGACAGATCCAAACTCACATCTTACTCGAGACGGTATTAGGTCTACAGTCTCGACAATACACTTCCAACCTCAAACATATGGACCTCATCCATTAGTGGCAGTCGTGTTACACACACACACCACTACTCCATCTATCTACCTCTAAACTAATGTTGGAAAATCCGAACAGATAACCCAACAGATAGGTAGATATAAATATAGATATATATAGTTATATACAAAAATTACAAGTACGCTCTCTCAAGAAAGACACCACTCCAGAGCTTAGGTATTCACTCAACCTAACGCTCTGATACCAACTGTAGCGACCCAACTTCCTATCTCCAGGAAATCGCATCACTAATGAAGAAAGAAAGGGATAGAAGAAGAAAGAAAGAGAAAGAAGAACACAACAACAACAGATAACTCACAGCGGAACGAATAAAATATAATATATCACATAGAATATTACATAGTATCAGAGTACATCAGAGTTACACAACTTTACAACACATATTAGACAGTTATAAACATCTGTCTAATTCATACATATCAAGTATACAAGACACAGATACAACATACACAGCGGAATCATAATATCTACACGATGAAGCCTCCTGCTCCAAAACTCCTCCAGAATTCGTCAAGCTAACCTGAAACACTTGACTACTCATACATAATATGAGTACCCAAGAGTTTAATAAAACAGAAAATAAACACTCGGGTCAGACAGGGGTCTGGTGTGAGTAAACGGTTTAAAAATTGCTTAACTTTAGAAAAACTTTTGAAAGAAAAGGTATCACGTAAGACTTCCCACACATAAACATGGAAAAATTTTTACCTTACGCTAACCAAAACATTTGATAGGAAATCCAGTGATATTATAACAGTGTCTAGGGTTTTCAAGTAAAATACAGAAATAGCTGGAATGCTTGCATCTCACATTCCAACATAGTTGGGCACAACTAATACGTACGGCACTTATTGGATTTTGGATTCCTTCAATGGCAGGGCTACTGGGGTACCGCCCGTCACAGTACGTGGCCTAGATCACCGTACCGAGGATTACTCCCTTCATCCCCTGCAACACAAGACCGGACCCATTCCTTACTGAACAGTTCCAAACAAGACAACCCCGGCGGTTGTCCGGAATTCAACCGCCCCACACAGCCGAATAAAAAGGGTCTTCTAGACAGGAGTAAATCTTGCTCTCAAGTGGGGGCTACCCACGAAGTCTTGGCGCACCTCCCCTGTTTTAGCCATTCCCGGTTGATGAGGCTTGAGGCTGCGATTACCTTTATAGGACACATCACTTAGAATGCTCATCGCCCGCCTGACGATGTGTTGAAAGCATTCAATCCATACAAGTTCGTTCCGGGTTCGAACGAAACCGAAGGCACTATCTCGTTGCACTCGTTTTGGAATCACCCTCAGAGTCAACGACCATAGCCCTTGCACTCTAATCTCCATCTCGAACCTATAAGTTCTATTCCGTCAAACTCATTACGGAATCACCCACAGAGTTATACTGACGTATAGCCCTTACACCTCGAGTCTTCACTCGCTCCACTTGGATAAACGACCTATCGTTTAATTGGAATCGATGTGGTTTTCGGAATTCCAAATATGGAAACCCGATCCCGGTCTCACCGAAACCAAACGCCATTTTAATGTCCAAGTTGTACTTAAGGGTTTTAACAATTAACTTATTCAGGATGATATATAAACAGATAGATGAATAAGATTATCACTATAGATAATTCATAACAAACATTCATCCCATAATGCAGCATATCACATATCTCATAGATATCCAAATCACTCAATATCAACCAATCATCCAATATCATTCAATATTCAATATCAACCAATCATCCAATATCAATCATTCATCCATAACAGAATTGATTAACTTTAATCAATTTAATTAACCTCTAATTAAATTAATTACTATCCTTTAATCTCTTGGATTATCTTAATCATGCTTCATTGATTTATTACAATCAATTTCAATTAATCATCTCTTAATGATCTTCTTTAATTAATCTCCCTTGATTAATTCTACTTTAATTACATACAAGTAATTGTTCCTAACCATATTCAGTAATTAACCTTTTAATTACTATCATTAATTACAATAACTAATGAATCTTCATTAATTAATCAACTATAATTAATTACATTAAATCCTTAATTAATTACAATTAATTAATCATATTTAATTCAATTATTATTAATCAACCTTGATTAATTTAACTAATCCTTATTAATTAATTAACCTTTAATTAATTAAACAATCAACTTATAATTAATCATCTCTTTAATCAGTAATTAACAAATTGTAATTACTTATCTAAATTAATTAACATCTTAATTAATTAACTTCTAAATTAATTATATTAATCCTTGATTAATTACTTATTAATTAATTACATTTTAATTAATTAACTTTAGTAATTAGTATTGAATTTAATCTCATTTACTAATTAATAAATCACATTAATTAATTAACTAAATTAACTAAGTAATTAACTCTTAATTAATTCATTAATAACTCTTAATTAATCTCTTAATTAAGTGATTAACAAATAATTAATTCTATTATTAAATAAATCTTAATTCATTTATTAATTAATTACTCCATAATTAATTAACTTCAAACAATTAAATTAGTTAATTCCTTACTTAATAACATTAAGTGATTATTTATTAATTACTTCCACTTATTTACTTCCATAAGTAAATCCTCTAATTACTTCATAAGTAATTACTATTTTTAATTACATTCAAAATTAACCATTAATTTCTTCATTAAGTAATTATACTTAATTAATCCTTAATTAAGTGATTATCTAAAATTAAATAAATAATTAACTAATTATTTAAAATTAATTAAACAATTAATTAATTAACTTCTATTATTTTAAAATTTAAAAATCCTTAGTTAATTAAGAAAAATCATTTATCTTAATTAAACATTTACTTATTATCAAATCACCTTAATGAAGTATCCTTAAGTTCATAACAATACTAAATTAACCATATTTATTTTCATGAATTAATTATTTGAAATTAATCCAATCCTAATGACTTAAAGACAAATTATTCAATTTGGTTTACTAAATCGTAACATTAACCTTCTTTGAAAGTAATGCATTTAGAAATCAATTTCAAATTTAAAATACTTTAAATTATTTAACTTCAAACCTATTTATTTTCAATATGAATTGAAACTTCGTTTTTAAATCATTATTTTAAAATTTAACTTAAACTTTAATTTATTACTTTTAATTCAAACATTTCTTTTTAAAATTAGAATTCAAAATTTCATAAACTTAATTACCTCAAAAGAAATTATTTTAAACAAATGTAAATTTTGAAATAACTTTGGTTAATACCTTTAAAAGTTTGATTTATATTTTAATCCAAAACAACATGTTTTAACTCGTTTTTCTTTTGTAAACTTGTCTACACTATAATGCTTACACCCGTAAGTAAATCCTCTATAGAACTCATTTATAAGCTAAAAACTTACCTTTATTTATTCAAATACAGTTAAATTTTGCAAACCCATGTTTCATTAACCAGTTAAAATGCCACGATCCTCAAACTCGAGACAATCACGGCCGATACTCGAGCTTGCACCGAGAAAGTCCAACATCCATCTACTTCGGGTTTGAAACGCGAGAAACTCGAGAAGAACTTCGAGTTTTCCAGGTCGTTTTCCCAAAACCACCTTCTTCCCAAACGCCCTGATCCCACTGTACACGGCATACGTGTGTACATGCCCCGCCGTCTCCGACCAAACTGGATCGTCACGTCCATCGCCATCGGCCACCCTAACACTTCCGATCCTTATACCAAACCCAGATTTAACAACATATACTCGAAACAAAATTTAGACCTCTGGCTCGAAACTAAAAGAAAACTCAACAGCAAAACATCCATCGCCAACGTCCAGCACGACTCCGTTGAACTCACCGACCTCACCATCGCACACCACGACCACGAGCCTCATTTCCCCAAAACGCGATCAATCTCAATCACTTATCCAAGTCGCGAAAATTCCCAAAGCCAGACCGAAACCCAAACAAACTAAAACCCTAATATCTTCAATTCCGAACAAACCACTCATTGAAAAATTAATTCAACATTTTTCTCAAGTTCCACATTTCAAATACTATCTACGATTCAAAATTCAACTCGAATCATTAAGCCGATCAACGGCAATTTCCAATAAACCCCAAAACATTCAAACCAAGAATTCAACCTAAATACACAGTTAAAAATTATGATATCAACTCTAAAAATCCTAACTTTTCCATTGCAACTCGATTATATATTCAAAACCAGAAATTTAAATTACAAATTTTTCCCCAAATTTTATTTTCTACTGTAAATTTAAAATTTTGAGAAACTCATCCATATTAAACTCCAATGATTATTTTTAGATGATAAGTTATATGATTACAAACAGTTTTTATTTACAAATCAATATCAAATTTGCATCCAAAACCAAGTTACAGATTTTTGAAGTTTCTTGAACTGTTTTAGTAGACACAGTATCTATTTTGAATTTGTACAGGCAATTCAACATTTAAATTCAACATGCATTCCAATGTAAACGAATTTTCATATAACATAATATAGATTAACCCATGCATCAACATTCAATCACAAGTTAAACTAAAACTGTTTTTAAAATAGAGTTTACTCACCTTAACTAAGCAGAGCAGGTTTTGGTTTTATTTTCCAAGCACTTGAATCATTAATCTGGAAAAGCTTTTAATTGTCGTAGAAAAACCCTCTGCATGTTTACAGATTTATGTATTGAACTTGCTGATGAAGTTTATTCTTTTGCATGCCTTTGATTTTGTTGTTTAAAACTGCTGTTGTTCTTCATTTCTTGAATTGCAGGTTGAATTGTTCCAGATTTAACTTTCAACTTGATTTTCATTTGCCTTGAAAATTGCAGATTGACATTGCAAATTTCCAGTTTTGTTGCAGATTGATCTTTATTTGAATGATTTCCATTTTGTAGTTGATTAAACTTGTAGTTTATATGAAGATGCAGATTCACTTCTGTTTGTTTTTTTCACTTTGATTTGCTTTTGGAGTTCAAGTTTCAGATTTTAGAAGTTGTTTCTACTTTTTGCCATAGACATTTGAAAGAAGATAAACAATGTAAAAATGAAAATGTTATGTTTTTATTAAAATTAAAGAAAAATAAGTCTTAAATGAAGACACTTGTCCCATAAGTGTTTAATGATCTTACATTTGTTTATTAAAGAAGTTGCATGTTAACACATGTCTTTAAGTAATTTAATAAATTTTTATTTAATTTTACATGTAAATAAAGACTTACATATTTACTTACTTTATTAATAAATACTTACATGTCATTAAGTATTTTTAATTTGAATTTTATTTAATTTTGAATGTAAATATAAACTTACATTTTTACTCTCTTAATTGATAAATACTTATATGTATATAAATAAGTTTACTTTCAAAAGAAAATCTACTAACAAATTATAATATAAAATCTTATGTATGTTATTTTAAATCTTAAACATTCATTTTTAATGTAAACATTTTAAAAGAAAACAAACAAAGCTTGTTTAAATTCCTTTGAAACTATTCTATTTAAAACAAACAATTTATCTTATATTAGAAAAACAATTTGACAAATTTAAATTAACTTTTGAAAATATAAATTTAAAATAAAGCTTTAAATTATAATATCCATACATCAATTATTAATAGATTTAAATTAAATTTTCAAAACAGCTCAAATTATAACATATACATACATATACATTACAATTTGAAAATTCAACTTTTATTTTAAACAAAAGGTATTCCATTCACAATATATATCAAATGCATATATTATAAATAGAATTAAAATTTGATTAACTTTAACAAATGTAATTCTTATCAATATTGCAGATTTAAATATTCATTAACTTTTAAAAGATTAAATTTACCAATTTTAAATTGAAATTATAAAGAAAATTTATCAAATCAATTAAATTATTATTACAGATTATTAAATCGATATTGCCCAAAATTCCGGGTCGTTACATTCGCCCAATATTTAACACCGGAAGCAAAGCCCCTCCGCTCAGGCCAAGACCATACCCTCCACAACCTTCACCTTGACGCTCATCACACTCGATCGTCCCAGTGTGTCGCAATTGAAAATTTACAGAGTATCCAAATTTTAAGCACTCAAACCCTATTCTTAATTCAAACTCAAAATTTATGCATCTGAAAAATAATTTCACATTTTTCTAGTGTTAACATAACTTCAACCTTGCTTTATGCCAAATTTCAACCTTTTACATTGATTAATTCACTAGAAATTTGCAAAAAGGCAGTTTTGGTTCAAGTTCAAATTTCTCTTAAAACCCCAAACTAAAATTCTTCGTTTTAGTTTTAAAAATCATAAATTACTGTAAGCATTCAAGATATAAACTTGAATTAGCAATTTACGACATTCAACTTCATCAAAGAAATGTTTGGTTTACATGTAGAACAAGTTACAGTAATATACTCTTACAACATAGTTTTTAATTAACTTTTGAAATCTTAAATTAGTTTAAACATATTGTTTTAATTAACAACTTGCAGATTTCAATTGTTTGTTTGAACAGAAGCATGAATTCTGTTTCAAGTGACAGGGAAATATTTGAACAGAGCATCACATACACAGGCAAGGATCATATTCAAACTGAAATATACTCAAGCCAAATTATAATGGATCTTGATCTATTTTTTGAATAACTTAAAGCTTTAAAATTATTGTTTACTCACTTGTCTCAGAAGAATTAAACAGAGGAGAGGTTTTGCTTTGCTTACAGGCTGAATTCTCAGGCTTTGGATTTGCATTTGCAACTCAATTTTGTTTCCAGGTTTGATGAAGATATGATTACAGATTTACATAGCTTTGTTTTCAGTTTTCTTAGCTTTTGAATATCGAATTAATGAAACAAATTGGAATGAAGAAGCTTGATATAAATGAGAAAAGAAGTTTACTGGTGGTGATGTATATGTGAAGCTATAGGTGTAGTTAGTACAACAGGGTGATATATATTTGTAAAATAAGCATGCTGAAGATTCTTGCATTCAATGCTAGAGGTGTATTGCATTTAATGCCAAGATATGTGTCTCCATACCTACCTCATTCTATCCTTTTTCTTGCTTCAGCTGAAGTGATCTTGTGTTGGAGGTGATACTATATACATAGATATTATTATTTGTACAGGTTAATGTTATCTTGTTTGTTATGTTACTTGTTTTATTCTTTCACTTGTCTTTGCTTTTCTTTTGTTTATTTCTTGTTTTATATTTTACATAATTTTATAAATATGTGGTTTCTACTTTGTATGTTATTTTATTTGTTTGAATACTTTTATTTGCTCTTATTATTATTTTTTTCTTTGCATACTCAAACTTTTATATTTGTTTGTATTTAGTTACTTTATTTTCTTAAGTACTTTGTTTCTTCCTTGCATTATATTTGAATTGCATACTTATATATTTGTCATTTATTTGCTTATACTTGTTTATACATTATTTGTTTGCAGTTTTATATTGAGTTGAGTTTGTTTACATACCTTTTCTTATGTGTATTTCTTCTTTTGTTTTATCACTTGTCATATGAATACATTTCAAATCACATTTGAATGCATATTATTTCTTTTCTTTGCAAGCCTACACATTTCTATTTTTATCTTGAGTATTTATTTTATCTTACATACAAATTGTTTTGTATCTTTTTTTTATATATTTATTTCAATAGTTTATATTTTAAAAGATATTTTGTTTTGTTTACTTGTTTCTTGTCTTGCTTCTTCATTTTATTTGCTCACACATTTTGTTTTAATGTTTAAATATAGATGGTTTGTTTTTGCAAGTTAATTCATATATACGTTTTGTTCCACTGCTTTGTCTTATTACTTTATAGTATGAATAACTTCTGTTTTAACATGTTGTTAAAATTTATTTATGAGTTACTATATATATATTTTTCTTAATTTATTTTATAACCCAAATATTTATTAAATCATGCATCTAAGATTTAAATTCAAATCAAAATATATATATATATATACACACACTCAAGATTTTATAATTTCAAATTGACTCATATATATCCAAATATACATATACATATATATATTCACATATATACATATATATATAATATTTAAAAATTTCAATGATTTATATAGAATATACTTGAATCCGGGGAAACTCGCATCACTTAATCGATTAATTTCACAAATTTTATTCAAAATGAAATTACTTAACAATTTTAAATTCAAAAATTCAATTAATTATCAATTTAAATATTTATAAAAATCCGGGGTCGTTACATCTTCTGAATCTTCATGTTGGAAAGAAGCAATTCAAAGTGAGATCGATTCAATCCTAAGTAATAAAATTTGGGAAATTGTTGACGTTCCATCTGGAATAAAACCTATTGGCTGCAAATGGATTTTGAAGAAGAAAATGAAACCAGATGGCTCTATTGATAAATACAAAGCCAGATTAGTAGCCAAAGGATATCGTCAAAAAGAATGTATAGACTTTTTTGACACATATTCACCAGTTACACGAATAACCTCAATAAGAATGCTAATAGCAATTGCATCCATCTACAATCTAGAAATTCATCAAATGGATGTAAAGACAGCATTCTTAAATGGAGATCTCGATGAGGAAATCTACATGGAGCAACCCGAAAGATTTTTATCCAAGGGAAATGAAAACAAAGTCTGTAAATTGATAAAATCACTATACGGACTCAAACAAGCTCCAAAACAATGGCACACAAAATTTGACAGTGTCATGATGAGAAATGGTTTTCGTATAAATGAGTGTGACAAATGTGTTTATTGTAAACAAGTTGGACAATCATACGTGTTTGTTTGCTTATACGTGGACGATATGCTAATCTTTGGTCCTAACATTAAAGTTATAGAGACCATAAAGAAACTGCTTATCAACAATTTTGATATGAAAGATTTAGGAGCTGCTGACATTATTTTGGGAATCAAAATAATAAGAATGGCTAATGGAATACAATTATCTCAGTCACATTATGTAGACAAAATAATTGAGAAATTCCAACATTATGGAACTAAAGGAGTAAGAACACCTTTTAATCCATCGGAAGTACTGCATAAAAACTCTAATGAAAGTGTAATGCAGCTAGAATATTCCCGTGTAATAGGATGTCTAATGTATCTCATGAATTGCACGAGACCAGATATAGCTTATGCAGTAAGTCGACTAAGCAGGTATACAAGTAATCCAGGGAAGGAACACTGGAAAGCACTAATGAGAGTGTTGGGATACTTGAAGAATACCACAGATTATTCCTTGCATTACGGAAAATATCCAGCTGTTCTAGAAGGATACAGTGATGCAAACTGGATTGCAGATTCAGAGGAATCAAAATCCACAAGTGGTTATGTCTTCACTCTTGTAGGAGCAGCAGTATCATGGAAATCAACGAAGCAAACATGCATAGCTCGATCCGCTATGGAATCAGAGTTCATTGCATTAGACAAAGCAGGAGAAGAAGCAGAATGGCTTCGTCATTTCTTAGAAGATATTCCTTTATGGCCTAAACCTGTAACGGCCATATCTATTCACTGCGGCAATCAAGCTGCGCTAAGTAGAGCGAAAAACTTTGTGTATAATGGCAAATCACGATACATTCGTCGACGCCATAACACAGTTAGGCTGTTACTCTCTAATGGAACTATCTCCATTGATTATGTAAGAACAAATGATAACCTAGCGGATCCATTTACAAAAGGGTTATCACGAGAGAAAATAGACTGCGCATCGAGGGGAATGGGTTTAAAAGCCTAAACCAACAAGAGTTATCTTATACGGAAACCTATCCTAGCGACTGGAGATCCCACGGACTAGGATCAATAGGCAAACCAGTTCTGAATAACTCAAGACGTAATGCATTTTTTCTGGACATAGTCCATTCCATTCCTATGGTGCAAAACATAAATGCATGCCTATAGAAGTATTAAAAGGTTAAAGCTATGCTTTTTAATGATGACCATATCATGTAAAATAACAAGTGGGGTATATGTAGGATACTCCTTATGGTTGCGATCACCTATGTTAGTGTGAGCTGGGTCGGCTCTATGAGAATATTAAAGGCTTAAATTCTCTATATACACTCGCAAAACCAAATTTTTTTAGGACCGAAATGAACACAACCAAGAGATTGGATGAGAAGGGAAATAATGCTTTGTTAATCTTATTGTTTGGTTATACAATAATGGCAAACGGTTCAAGGTGAAATAATTCACCGATTAGCCAAGTATATCCGATAAGTATTAACAAAGGAAAGTTCAAAGTGAAACATCTACTTATCTTTCAAAAAGCATTATTCCATACGTAGTCTGAGATATTCCACTTTGTGTGGGGGAAAAGTATATTGTCATTCATGTGGGGGATTGTTGACAATTCTATATAGAAATATGCTTTAGTCCCACATTGGCAAAATGAAAGATTAAATCGTGTATATATGTAGGATCCTCAGTCCCTATATTGGCCCTTAGAGTCAGGTAATTTTGTGCGAGGAGGAGGACCCAAATCTGATGAACACATGCACGTGCACACCGCCCGCCCATCCCATACCGAATCGGGCCGGGCTCGGGCTTAGGTTTGGGTCTACTATGAAATCTTATTTTTGCTACAAAAAACACTGCAATTTTCAGTGGGTTTTTTATTTGGTTACGCGGGCGCGACTCGTTTGAATTTGAATTGGATACGGGTGCGACCCATTGGAAGAATGAAGGGATGCCGTTTTTTCAGAACGGATATATTATGAACGGACGCAACCATGACCGTTCGACAACTATAAATTGGTGACGAATCCTGATCAAAATGTTCACGAAATTTTTTACACTTGTTCTTCTTCCCCGCCAATTCATTTCTGTTGCCATCGTCATCTCAGCCTGACATGCTCCTTACGGTCTCGCGCAGTTTCGTCGGTTGTATCCTGGGAGACTTCTGATAAAGTCTTAAGGCGATTGTCACGGCAAGCCTCCGATGAACTTTGGTACTCTCGTTGCTTTGTGTTATGAAATACCATTGTCGCATTGCAGCAGTTTTCTAATTTTGTAACACTTTACTGTGTTGCTGATTGTTGTTGTAAAATATTGCGTTCTGTAGCAACGCAGTAATTTCTGTTGCGTTCTGTTTTGAACCACATAAAACTACACTAGTAAAATATTAAAACTTATCATATTCGTACTTCTTCTTGGCATAATATATAATAATAATAAAGTACACTGATTCCAGTATTTAGACATGCAAACTAGAGAATGTATGGATCCTAATTGCTCCTTTTTGTTCAGATATAGATATAAAAACGTCATAATGGATTTAGTAAATTATATAATAAATAACCTGTAATCAGCTAATTTTTTTTTATTAAAACAAATTTGACATCGAAAACAAATTTAGTGTGAACCCTATCCCAGATTTTCATAGAATGTACATCAAATATGAGCATAAATACTTGAAACTGCACGCAACAAACTCCTAAAATTTGGAAAATCTATGCAAGAAATATGAACACAAATACTTGAAACTCCACGCAATGAACTCCGGAAACTCTATGCAAAAAATATGAACACAAATTGTTACAAGGCCTGGACATCTTAGTCCAAAGTTTGATGGGCCTCTTACCGGGCTTGACATCTTAGTCCATTATTGACTGAACCTATTCTTGGTCTTAGACGTCTTAGTCCATTATTGCATGAGCCTAACTTGGGCTTGAAAATCTTAGTCCATTGTTTGATGGGCCTCTTCTTAGGCCTGGACATCTTAGTCCATTGTCCGATGCTCTTGGTTAGCTCATTGTAGAGGTTGGAACCAAGGACATACCCAACCTCCCTCTAGGAGGCGCCCGGCCCTGGCCCTTTCGCGGTATGGACAGGGGCTTGTTCGATGCTCTACGCCGACCGTCTTAGGCACGAATAAAGGTTTACTCCATCCTTCCTCCAGGAGGTGTCTTAACCTGGCCATAGCAGGGCTCAGTTAAGGGCTTGTTTGGTGCTCTACCCTGACCATCTTCGGTGCGGTTAAAGGCTTACTCCGCCATTCCTCCAGGAGGTACTCTGCCCTGGCCATCTCGGCGTTGACAGAGGCTTTTCTACCATCTTAGGTATTATCCAAATTTAAGAAGCATTTCACTCCCAACCATGTAGACTTCCTCTTTACAGAAAGTTGACCTTTATTTATCTTTTTCAAATCCTTTTTGCAAATTTACTGACCATTCCTTATCTGAAGAAACTGATGATCATCCCCTCCAAGGCTTTGCAATGGTTATTTCATGACCATTAATCATATAATAATAGCAGAAGGATCCTCCCAGGTTTCAATCATGTTTTGGCCTTTTCTTTTATGATGGCCAATAGTTAAGTTTATCCCTTGTAAGGATATAGATGTTTTCTGTTAATGTTGTTAAGTTGCATTCTTTTGAAGTCTAGACTTGTAATTTGACTCTTAAGGATAACGTTTTTGCTTTTTATTTTTCGGCCTTATCATTTCATGCTCTTCAATCATCTTTCTTTTTGCTACCATTTGAATCTCTTGGGTTGGAAGCACTCTTATTACTACTGGTTGCCATTTTTGTGCAAAGGCGTTGTAATCATTCATCATCTCTTTCTCAAAGATTGTGCCCTTGGAATAATGTTGAATTGTTCTTCTCATTTGACTAATAACATTATCACTTCCATTTGTTTTCTTTCCAAGTGCAATGATTGGAGTAGGGCCTACATGAAAAGGATTTAGACTCCATTTTTCAGGGTCATAAGATTCTGCTTTTTTTTTTGTTTATAATCCTTAAGGATTTGGGCCTTAGTCTTTTCACTTCATCTTGATTGGAAATTTTGATGTCTACTTGGGAGAATCTTGTCAAGAATGGTTCAGAATACCCTTGTTCAGATCGTTTAAATCTTTTAGCCATGTTCAAACCAATGTGGATAACTTGATGTAGAATTGATCCAAGGGTGGTTAGAGAATAGTAGTGTTAAGGGGTTAACCAAGTCGGAGGTTCGAGCCCTCCTTCTAGCACCAAAAATGTTAACAAGATTTCTTATCAACATAGTAAAGTTATTCCAAGAAGAGTGGGATAGACTAGTTTAGATGAAGGATATGATACCTTTATGGATTTCATTTAAATTAGACTTGCTCGTTGCTGAGTCTTGGGTTGAACCTTTTGACGTCGTTGAAAGGCCGAATCTTTGATTTAGGTTACCTTTCATCCTTGTAGAACTTGTATGAGGTCTCTTTAGAAACCCTTTTCTTTTGGTTTGGTTGAATTCCTTTGAGATGGTCCTTTTAAGGTTGATTTTAATCCTATTGAATGGGTGGGTTGATAGTCCTCTTTGAGTTTAGGTATGTTATCAAATTCCTTGATGGATATGTAAGAGCTTTCGACCTTGTCGAAAGGTAAGATCACTTATATGAACTAGATTTCATCCTCATCCAAAGGTATGGGAATGGTCTCTTTTGGGCTAACCTTACAAGTCTAGGTATCTTTATTTAAAGGATAGAATTTGACCATGTTGAAAGGCTTGATCGCTTTAATTATAGCTTTGGAAGGTGCAGGTGTTGTTAAAGTGTACAATATTTCCAACCTTGTCGAAAGGTTTATTCTAATGATTTCGAGAGGTTTTAGTGAATGTTGATCTGAATAAGTTGTCAACCTTGTCGAAGGGTTTAGATTGTAGAGTGAAGGCTTCGAAAGGTTGTAGTGATGACTTATAGTAGAAGCGTAATCGACCTTGTCGATAGGAACCGTTTGATGGGGTTGAGCCTAAAAAATATGAGTAAAATCAATAGAGTTTAAGCAAACAGTGAAGTAATTAGCAAAGTCAAGGACTTCCTTTAATATTCAAGAAAAAGCTTCATTTAATTAACTTTTCCAAATCATACTCAATCAGGGTTACAATACATTGATTAAGATGTTACAAGATTAGAATGAGAGAAATCAGATCCCTCCAAAACTGGACCCCTTGGGTCTTATTTATAGACGCAGACGGTCCTCCTTTCGACTCCATGCTCTCGACTTGGTCGAAAGGTCTCCCTTATATATGCAACTATGAACCTTTCGACTTCATCGAAAGGATTTCCTTTCATATCCTATTATGGACCTTTCAATGTTGAATGGTTTTGATTTTCTTTATGTCTTCATGAACCTTTCGACTTTGTCAAAGGGTTTGTCTCTTTTATACTATTTCGAACCTTTTGACCTTGTCGGGAGGTTTCCCTTCACTTGATTGCCGTGAAACCTTCGACTTGTTGAAAGGTTTCTCTTCATTTGATTGTTGTCAAGAATTTTTCTTCACATCAATATTGTCAAAAGGTTGTTTTTCATTCCTTACTGACCTGTGAGTGTGGATTTCTTCATTAACCTTTCGACATTGTCGAAAGGTACTCTGGATGTGTTTCAACCTATTCAAAAGGCTTGCTATGCTTTCAAAAAGGTCATTTGGTGTTGCTAACACTTTCTTTGACTCCTTTATACTCTTAGAAAGGTTAGAACTTCTTGGATACTGAAAGATGGAAACTTTCGACTCATTCGAAAGGTTTGGGTTGTGCCTCTTTTTCCTTGTCTTTGTTGAAATATCTTTCGACTTAGTCAAAAGGTTGATTTTTTGTGTAACATTCCCCACCATTCGAAGGGATGCTTTTGACTCTTTAAGTAATCTTTGTCGAAAGCTTTTCTCGCCTCTTGGCTTTCATGCGTTAATCTGGGACATCCATTTAAATATGATCCAATGGTTGAGAATTTGGGCGACTTTTCTTATATATTATGCCTCTTATCTTTCTTATTCTTTTACCTGAAGAAAAAATTATTGCATACAAGTAAAAAAAATTCTCCAAAACTTTCTGAATTTCGATTTAAAACAACAAGGTAATCTCTTGAATCTGATTCATAAATTTTAGTCTAATCTCTGGTCCTGCTAATTTTTAGTCAAATTTCCAGTTTTCTAAATCCAAAATTGAAATTTAATTTCAGTTTTGTTTTCAAAGAAATTTTCTTTCTAAATCACTTTCAACAACTAACAAAATTCATCTTTGGCTTTAGATTTTGAAGTTGGTGATGTTGGATAATGGAAATCCCCTTATCAGGTTCAAATTTTAATCCTAAATCTGTAAATATGGCTTTTGTTTTTAATCTTGGATTTTTGACTTGTTAATAATTTTTATTCTTTTATGAAATCGAATTAGATCGATACCAGATGAAATCAGTTTTGTTAATGTGTTTGTTTTACTTGTTCTATAAGAAGAATTTGAAAACTGCATTTATTATCGGGTTGGGTTTTGTTAAACCCAATATGATAACTTGGAACCCACTCATGTAAATTTGGTAATACGCGTCATCTCAAAGTTGGACCGAAACTAGGATTTTCTGTTTATTCAAAACAGCGCAAAGGTCCGACTTCGGCAACGAGATCGTCATAGCTAACCAGCCTAGATTTTTATGAAACTACACAAAAGTGTAGATCATCACTTCGTCTTTCCAACAAGACCAAGAATGGCAGATTCTGACATCGGACGTGGCTAGGATGGCGTCGCAAAGTCGGAGTTCTGCGTTGAAAACAATGGGAGAAAAAAGTCTAAGGCCGGTAGCTATGCACTAACAGGCCAGAGAAGAAAAACCACAATTTTGACATAGTAAACATCAAATTCTGGAAAAATGAATAAAATAAAAGTTGTAGCTTAATTTCTATGCTTTCCGGAATGACCAAGATCGTCAAAATCAGTTAGGAAATGAAGAAGTTATGATCAAATTCGTTTCAGCTTCAATGACATAGCAAATATTGGATTTGCTCTCGGGTTAGCAGTAGAAAAATTGGATTTTGACATGGCTAACATCCAAATTACAGAAAATAAAAAACATGAAAGTTGTAGCGCATACATTAAGCTTTCCAAAACATCCATAATTATCAAATTCCGAAAAACAATGAAAATGTTACGACTAAAACAATTTTCAGATTTAAAGTTCACATCTGCTGTCATTTTAGCCTCGGGACAACGTCATTAGAAGCAACTTTAGACCATTTAAAGCTCAAAATTTAACAAATACAAAATAAGAAAGTTATAGAAGACAAGTTAATCTTTCCAGAACATCAAGAATCGTTAAATTTGAATATCACATAAGAAATACATGCTAAAATTACCAACAATATTAAGCACAGTTTTCCAATGACAGGGGAGTAAGTTAGATTGGGGTTTTCGATACTCTATGCTCAAAATTTGCGAAAGTGTTTAGCATGAAAGTTATCACACTTTCTTTAAGATTTCCATAACATCAAACAAAATACAATTCCTATTTAAAACGAAAAAGATATGCCTAATTTACCGACAGTGATTCACAAATGAACATGTAATAAAAATAAAATTGAGATTTCTAACCTTGAAATCTCAATTTATGCTAGAAAATGTGAGTTTTCAACTCACCTTGAATTAGAGATGATCAAATCTCAGATTTTTTCTAAAATAAGCTAGTTTTGAGGAGAATAAAGCTTCCAACAACCTGTAGAAAAATTATAACAGCACATGCAAAAGGAAATTAAAATATAAACTTGTTAAGTTCGTGCTTAAGTAGCGTTTGTTACTTAAGTGTTGAGCTTACGAGTTTATCAATTCATTCTTCTCTTTCGAGAAGAAGTATCTTCATGTCTATTCTGCTTCATATTACCGATATTAACTGATTTCTGTAGCTAGACTGACCCGTGTATTTATACTCGGGTCGGACCGAGTTGTTTCAGGTATCATCTATTGGACTTAGCTTGAAGTTGATGCTGGATATCAGCTCTCCTTTTTCTTTAGAAATTTCTGTTCTTCCGCATACTCTGTTGTAATTATATTTGATTCAATGTATACGGTGTGGTTGAGTACCACATTTATTGTATTCATATTGTATTGTACTAAACATATATCAATGTATATGTATATATATGATGTTGGTTACTATTCTGTGATGTGATTTACATTCAGTTATTGTATTTTATTCTGATAGATCCATTAGCCACCTATAGTTTTGGATTAAGAATTTACTGAGTATGTCGATCCACTTGAGTTGCAAAAAAAAAAAATTATATTGCATTTATCGACGTATTCAATAGATGTTTAAGACAAAATTATAGATGGTCGCCCTTAACCAGCCCTATTCTCCGCTTTAGTAGACAGAATTACTTGTTAATTCTCTTTGCTAAGGTGGGTCTCGGGGTGTGGGGCGTTACAGCTTGGTATCAGAGCTGTGGTCAGAACAAAGTAGAATAAATACAGAATAGTACGTATATCACAATACATCGAAGTACAATACGAGTGAATCATTATCCTTTCTTTGAGCTTGTTTTCGAATCGTGGTTTGATTCTTTTTCGAGTTTTGGGATTGTTGAGGTGGAGTATGTCTAGGAATATATATATATATATATATATATATATATATATATATATTATTCCGTAGTATTCCATAATAGAGTTTGAAGTCATCTTATCTTATAAGTAATCTTATTTGGGATTATTCTGTTCTTATTTTTGTCGATACGAGTGAGTTCGTATGGATGGAGCTGATTGATTTCTTTGAGCATTCATGTTGCATTCCTTTGAGAGTTGTGAATCCTATTGAGGGGATCCACAACGAATGGCTTGTTGTGAGCATTCTGAGTTTTCTATTTGTTGCTGCTTTAGTGAGTATTTGTTTATTACTCACTATCTTGAGATGTATCTGATTTGAGATGGATTGACTTATTTGATGTTAAGTCCGATCGTTTCATTGTTATAGGATCCTATATTTATTTAGGCATCCTAACTTGATTGGTTTATTATTTCTATCACTTTGGAATGTTGATGATGATTCCAAGGTTTCTGAATTCACTCTTGAGTATCGAGATGTGATGACATATCTCGAATTCTAGTCAAGGTGACTTTGTTGAGTTTTGTGAGTCCTTTTGGATTTGACATCCAATCGGGCAATCGTGTGTTGAGATAACCTTATTCCTGGCTCTTAGCTCTTCGGTTATCCTTCCACGAGGACATCCACTAAGGAATGAGGTGAGTTTCTAGATTGTTCGAGTTTGATTGAGTTTATCATTCAGCTTCATTTGAGTGTTCTTTTCATATACTCAATCAATGTTATCCTTTAGCATTACTCCGACTGAAGTAGTGATTCGTGGATTGTTTCTTCTTTTCCTTCGAGAAGAATATCTTGGTTATCCTGTATCTTGATGATTTTTGGGAGTGGCTCGTGACATCTTAAGATTGATGAACACTCTATCTCTTTCTATTAATTTTGAGAATCGAGTATTTTGGGAATATCTCGATGCATTCTCTTAATGTTCTTTGGTTTGAGTTTTGAAGCTATATAAATATGAGTTTTAAAAAGAGAAATTGGAGTTTTGGGATATAAAAAAATCAAAAATCAAAGAATGTTTTGAGAATATATTTATATGAGTAGTATTCTTTCATAGAAATAATTTGAGAGTGTTGGGTTATCCATCGAGTAGTTAAGAGTTCTGGTCGATACGCCTGATCAACGTTATCGATAGGAATCTCCTAAATGCTATGATGAGACAATCAAACACGATGGTTTGTGTTTTAAAAATTGAAGTTTTGAAAAAAATATTTTGAGATTATATATGAAATTTATTTGTGAATGGTAATTGCAGCCATTGATTTCAGAGACGAGTAATAGGGTGGCGAGGCAGTTTTGATCGCTTGATCGACTCTGCAGCCAACGGATGTATCTATTTATTAGAGATTCAAGGGCGAGGCAATGCCATTTATTTATTTATTTATTTTGAAATTATAAAGATGAAAATAAATGAGAATATTCTTGAGTTATACTTTATTGAAAGTATATTTTGAGATTTTAGAATCTATATTATATACATCGGATGTTTTAAGAGAAGAGTATAATAAGAGAATTTGAAGATTGGTTTAAAAAACTATTTAAGTGGTTTAATAATAGAGTGTAGAGAATTTAAACCCTTAATTTATTTTAAGGAATATTATTATGGATTTAAAAATTTCTTTGGAAATTAATTTTGAAGTAAGAGAAGAAATTTGGACTTTTAATTTGAGTTTTAAATAACTTACTAAGTAATATAGTAAAAAGTCTGAAAATTTTCAAATGTTGAAAATTGTGGTTATAACTATAAAGATATTGAATTTTTTGAACTCTAAGAATTATTGATTGAAAGTATATACATATATTTTAGTTCCTTGTGGATATCTTACTCTTGTGCTACTTTCTAACGACGTGCATTTATGCGGTCGTTCTAAAACCACCTTTTGGTTGGACTATCTTGCCTCTATTGTGTCTATCTTGTATCGGTGTGGTTTTCCCCTGCAATGTCATAGGGAAAGATTATATCGATGATCATCTTTTTGATTAGAGTTCGAGTTGGAGTTGTGCTAAATCCTGACTCTACTCAAGGAGCTTATGAGAAATCAATCTTATTTGATTGATCCTTTGTGTAGCATCTTGTTGTGCTCTATTTCAAAGGTGAGACGCCTTCGAAATCTTATGGGTTGATCAGAAAATTCAATGGTTCGCTAATTCCATATTTTCACTTTAAAAAAATAGAATTAATCGAGCAATTTTATATTGATCTTCTTTCATCTTGAGTTGAAAGTGAGGAATTTTGATCCCGTGCTTGTCTATCCTTCTTTGGTTGGCGAAATAATTGTGTTGAATACAAACTCTTCTCTAGAAATTGCGAGGACGCAATTTTGATAAGGGGAGAGTCTGTAACAACCCTGGTTTTGGAGATTACTTGTTAATATTAAATTATAACGGTGGTTATAATTTAATATTATAAATTAAATAAAATTGAAAGTTTTATATTGTTTATTTGGAATAAACAATGAATTTTGGAAACAAAATGTGGAAATAAAGTTTTGGTAACTTTATTGTATTTAATTGTGAAAATAATAAATGAAGTATGATTTCATTTTGAGTAAATGCAATAACTATTGCAATTATTGCCAATTACTTCTTTTAATAATTTTTAACAGAAGTATTTGTTTTTTTTAAAAGATGTTTATTAAAATAAAAAGATGGAATTTGGTATAAAAATGTATTTTGGCTATAAATTTCAGTTTGAAATGGTTGATTAGATTTTTCTATCCAAGAAATAATTATCGTAGAATTTTTAAAGTTAAAAATGAGGATTTATGCATTTAATTGTGTAAATTGTATATTTATATAAAATAAGGGTTTTTAATAATAAAACTGTTTTAAAAACTAAAATTAACTTTTTGTATGATGTGAAATATTTTATTTCATATGTAAGTATGTTTGCATAAATTGGTTGTATTAAAACTTGAAGAAAAATACATTGTTCTCATTATAACATTGTGTTTATGTGCATATTTATTTAAGTGGGGAATTAAAAAAATTCTTAGTCTAATTTATTTTCTCTATTGGGTCCAAAGCCCATTAGCAAATTATAACCAGGAAGGAGAAAAAGAGGAATGAATTACCTGTACGTACACAATTTTTAGTTCCTCTTCTTCTTCATTAGCCTGGAAATATAAAATGAGAGCAAAATTCCTCCATTTGTTCAATCTAAAGCCTTAAATCTCCAAATCTTCAAATAAAAATGGTTGCTTTTATCAATTAGAGAGGATTGCAACAGGTAATCAACTCCAACATGAGATTAATTCATCAAAAATCCAATTTTTATGTTTAGGTTGTTTGTTAATTTCCTTTTGCATGTGCTGTTATAATTTTTCTACAGGTTGTTGGAAGCTTTATTCTCCTCAAAACTTGCTTATTCAGCAAAAATCTGAGATTTGATCATCTCTAATTCAAGGTGAGTTGAAAACTCACATTTTCTAGCATAAATTGAGATTTCAAGGTTAGAAATCTCAATTTTATTTTTATTACATGTTCATTTGTGAATCACTGTCAGTAAATTAGGCATATCTTTTTCGTTTTAAATCGAAATTATATTTTGTTTGATGTTATGGAAAGCTTAAAGAAAGTGTGATAACTTTCATTTAAACACCTTCGTAAATTTTGAGCATAGAGTATCGAAAACTCCAATACTAACTTACTCCTCTGTCATTGGAAAACCGTGCTTAATATTGTTGTTAATTTTAGCATATCTTTCTTATGTGATATCCAAATTTAACGATTCTTGATGTTCTGGAAAGATTAACTTGTCTTCTATAACTTTGTTGTTTTGTATTTTGTTAAATTTTGAGCTTTAAATGGTCGAAAGTTGCTTCTAATGACGCTGTCCCGAGGCTAAAATGACAGTAGATGTGAACTTTAAATCTGAAAATTGTTTTAGTCGTAACTTTTTCATTGTTTATCGGAATTTGATAATTATGGATGTTTCGAAAATTTTAATTTATGTGCTACAACTTTCATGTTTTGTATTTTCTGTAATTTGGATGTTAGCCATGTCAAAATTTAATTTTTCTACTGCTAACCCGAGAGCAAATCCAATATTTGCTATGTCATTGAAGCTGAAACGAATTTGATCATAAATTCTTCGTTTCCTAACCGATTTTGATGATCTTGGTCATTCCAGAAAGCTTAGAAATTAAGCTACAACTTTTATTTTATTCATTTTGCCAGAATTTGAAGTTTACTATGTCAAAATTGTGGTTTTTCTTCTCTGTCCTGTTAGTGCATCGCTACCGGCCTTAGACTCTTTTCTCCCGTTATTTTCAACGCAGAACTCCGACTTTGCGACGCCATCCTGGGCATGTCCGATGTCGGAATCTGCCATTCTTGGTCTTGTTGGAAAGAAGAAGTAATGATCTACACTTTTTTATGGTTTCATATAAATCTGGGCTGGTTAGCTATGACGATCTCGTTGCCGAAGTCGCACCTTTGCGCTGTTTTGAATAAACAGAAAATCCTAGTTTCGGTCCAACTTTGATATGACGCCACTTCTTCGTTTCAAGTCTGAATCGAACGGTTCTTTTTGAAAATTGTAGTATAAGTATTAGTCTACACTCTACCAAATTTCACAAAGATCTTGGTTCAGTTGCCCCTTCGAACTCATCGTCGAAGTTGAACGTTTGCGCTGTTTTTACACAGCAGTTTATAGTGGTTTTAGTTCAACTTCGAAGCGACGCAGTATCTTCATTTCAAGTCGGAATTGGATCAATCTTTTTGCGGATTAGAATAGGGCTATTATTCTACATTAATGCAAAATTTCATGTTATTTGGTCTTTGTTTTCAGGTCCAAACCTGCTGTTGAACTAGTGATCATAGCTTGATTTCAGCGGTGTTTATATTTAGAATAATTTCCACCATTTTTGATATTTTCCCGAATTCTTGAGTTTTCTCTCTAGATTTTGTGCACGGGTTTTATAAATCATTTTAAAGTGTTTTTCAAACAAATTGTCTTGTGAAATTATTATATAGTATTATTTTAATCTATAAAATCTATTTATTCTCCATAATAAGGGAATTTTCAAATATCGTCTTCAAAATTGATTTCGGAAAATGGTTTTAAAAGCTTTTTTTCTCAAATAAATTATTTTAAATTTAAAATACGTATTTATATAGTATTCGAACGTATGAGAAAGAGAATTAAACGATTTAGTAAAACACGTGGTATGGGACACGTGAGTTTACTATTTCGGTTAATTCCGGACTTGTACTATCGAAACTATCCAGGTTATGATTTTTGAGTTACTTAGCCAATTTATGGTGGGTTTTTGAGATTATAATTCCTATATTTAGGAATTATTTGGGAAGGCCAATATTTGGCGAGTTTTATGGTTTGAGATTTCTACTTTGAGATTTGTGGTTTATGAGTAACCATCACGATGTTTTCACTTGTCGATGAGATGAGACAAGTTACGATGCCATTTAATACTTGTCGATGAGACGAGATGAGTATAGTGTCTCTTTATCACTCGCCAATGAGACTAGGCGAGATATAATTTTCTGAGTTTTATGATGTTTCTAGTGTGTCATCGACTAACGGGTGGTAAACGGCTAAGTGCGAATGTGTGGTATGGGACACACGTTAACACTTTTCGGGTTCCTATCCGTGAGTTTGTGACACATTCACGATGTTCACCTAACAGAACTGCTTTGAGAGGTGTTAGCGACCTAGTCATGAGTACAAACTGCTTTGGGAGGTGTTAGCGACCTTGTTAGGGCTGACAAAACAGCTTGGAGAGGTGTCAGCGACCTAGTCATGAGGACAAATTGCTTTGGGAGGTGTTAGCGACCTTGTTAGGGTTGACAAAACGGCTTGGAGAGGTGTCAACAACCCTGTCATGAGGACGAACTGCTTTGAGAGGTGTTAGCGACCTTGTCTGAGGCTTCGACCGTCTGAGTTTAGCACGTGCAGCATTGCTTCGACATTGCAATCGGGGATTTGGCAAATCCGGGTTTTTTGAGTTTTCTGTTTTATTATGACTTCACCTTTTTAAGATGTTTTATTACATCAATAGCCTAGTGCTATATGAGATGTTATATATATGGTGATTTCAATTATGATGTTTTAAACTCTTATCGTGTTCCTTGAGTTATGAGTTTTGATAATTTCATGATTTTATAGGATATTCTGGGTTTTGCCATTTTGGCGACTTGAGATTGAGATTTATATACATTTACACTAATGAGACGAGGTATAATTGAATTTGGAGATTCATCTATAATTGAGTTTTGGATCACCCTATTTGAGAATGTTTTATGTTTGCCATTTTAGCGAGAGTTTTTATTGATGTTTCTCCTTTTGAGGAAATATGATTCATGGAAACCATGTAGACATTTTAGGATGTCGCCGATGATATGAGGCACTTGTGTTTGATTTAAGTTACCTCCTTCGAGGTATTTGTTCACTTAAAGCTGTGACGCCCCACCCCGAGACCCACGTTCGTAAAGGGAATTAACGAGTAATTCTGTCTACTAACGCAGAGAATAAGGCTGGCTAGGAGCGACCAACATAGCATACAATTGCTATGAACTAAACATGTCAAGTATGTGTCAATTTTTTTTTCATTACCTCATGTGTGGTTGACACATCTAGTGCATAACTATTGCACACTACAGTGGCTATATAACATTTCAGAAATAATGTAATATAATATGCGGAATAATCAAAGTCACAGAAAAGCAAACCCAGATCAGTCATATACATACATAACCGTCACCATACATATCCATATAATACATCATATAAGGGTAACTACCTAGTAGCTAAGTGTCAAAATATACATCCCAAAAATATACAAGTGATCATACAGGAGTAGTCCCAAAAGACGAAGACTAGCTAGCCAAAATATACATATATGTGTCCCACAAAAGTATCAAGCTGAACTGGAGGCAAAAGAAATCCGGGCTAACCTGCAACTCAGTCTGACCCGAGTGAAAAAAACACACGGGTCATGCAACTAAACTCATCAGTAGATAAGGTACTCTAGGATAATAAGTAAAGGGAAACATTCATTCTGTTGTACCCAACAGAATAAATGAAAGGTTCAATGATAATCAAGGAAGGTGTCAAGCTAATATTCTAATGTCATGCGTAAGGGGAAATGTGATTAAGTAAAGTAAATTATTAACAAACATCCATGAAATCATGAAATCTCATAAATCTTCAACAAGTCATGAAACGATCTAAATAATCATGGACCACAAAATAATATCGCCTTATTCATATATAAGGCTATAGAAATCATCAAATTCCGATAAATCATAAAGCATTAAAAGATAATTTTGCACGTGCTTTTGAATCTCCACTAGTACTATACTTTGGTACCAACAATCGTGATGATCGGGATCATGTCATCTAGACAAATCTTGACAATCTTGTCGACTACGTAGCCTATAATTTAATCAATCCCAATCGGTGACGTCAAAGACCCGAGTAATAGTAAATTCATGATTTGGGGTATAATTTCAAATCTTGATTCCCCAATAAACTCGTGGTCTCATAGTACTAGTACAATCTTGAATGTGTATCAACATCGAGACTAGGAACCCATAAGGGTATAACCCACGTCCCATACCATGAGTTATCACCTAATGGTTTACTAATCACTTGTTAGTTCCACGTTAGGAGAAATCATAAATCAATATAATCACAATGCATCATTTCATCGACGAATGTAAATAATCAATTCGTAGAAATTCCGCTACGATAAACCTAAAATAAATTCAAACTTGTGTCATTTCATCGACAAGTAAAACACAATCTAAATCAACAAATCGTAATAGTCCAACATCGCCTATATATTCCCATTCGGGAATTATTGAACTACATTCCATACAAGCTCATCATGCTAATATGGAAAAGTATGCTCTAAGTTCATCTTGAGGTACCACGGAGTGGTCCCTAATCATGGAGGAGATCAAAAGATTCCTCAGAATATTTCGATCATACAAGTTCATACTTAAGCGATAAAGTAAATGCGCACGAGTCCCATGCCCCGTGGTTTTTACTAAATCGTTTAATGTACTTTCTCGTATGTCCGAATACTCTACAAAATGATAAAATATTTTTATATAGGACTAAAATATTTTTATAGCGAAAGTAGGATTTATAAAACTATTTATAATAAATCCCCGGATTTTTAATAGAGAGAATACTATTTTTAAGGCCACAAAACAATTTATAAAAACTTTTTAAATATAATAATAATTGCTTAAAATCCTTTAAACATGCATAAAAAAATAACAATTTGAATTTAAATAAATTTAAATCCAAAAACTCATGTAAACTTGGCTAATCCATTGATGGATATCATGGCCAAATATTAGCATCAAATTTCATGTAAATTTTTTGCAAAAGAATGCTAATGGAATTGTCAAAACCGAATAAACACATGAATATCATTGCTGTCAATGACAGACCAGCAGTAAAAATAATAGTTTTTCTCCATTTAAACATCAAAATCATACAAACTTAAAACACAAAAGTTGTAGCTTGTTCTCTGGAGATTTCAGAACATCCAAAATTTCAATATTTCGATCAGTAACGTGATAGATATGGTCGAAATACTATCCTATGAATTTTATGTGTATTAGCTAACAACTACAGGCCAGAGACAAACATTCACGATTTCAGAATAGGAAACATCAAAATTTGGCAAATTAATTCAAAGAAAAGTTATAGCATATTCTCTGGGGATTTCATAACATCCAAAATTTCAATATTCCGATTTACGGTTCAAAAGATATGCTCAAAATACTACTTCAGCAAAAGAGTATTTCTGTGCCAAAAGCCATTCGACACAGCAACTTCTAACTAAGTTTTCAGGAATCAAATGAAATCCAAATGCCATAAAAATTGGCGGGAATATACTACAATGGATAAGCTTCGAAACGAGATCAAAATCACCTCAATCCGATAAGGGACGAGGGAGATACAAGAAAATGAAAATAGGGTATTTTCAGGATTCAATATGAACAAACCGAAGTAAATTGACATACAGAAATTAGATTTTTCCACAACTTCAGATGATTTAGCTTGCTGTAAGATAGTTCTTACCTATTGCAGTGAAGAGCGAATAATTGAATAGCAAGGAGAGGTCTTCTATGCTTGCAACGAAGCTCCGGAGGCTGCTACTACAAGAAGAGAGACATGCAAAGCAAAAGCAAACCCCAAACATGAATATACAATAAAATCACAAATTGAATCACAAATCCGAGATTAACATGATGGAGATTACCTTGCTCTCTTTAATTTGGCTAATTACTCTTTTAATTTCAGCTATAATTTGATTTATTAGGGCTTGGATAAGAAGGAGGACATGGATTTTGCTTTGTAAAGCTACTGGCTAATTTGAGGAAGAAGACTAAAAAAAAGAAACGGTGAAAATTTTGTATGTACAAGTTTTTTTTCTTCTTCTTTTTCCATCCAGATGTTTCTTATGGGCTGACCTGGGTTGGGGCTAAACTCATGTAGACTTAGGTATTTATTTGTTTTATTATTTATGTGTTCATAATTTACACAATATACAAATATACATAACTTACACATATTTGATTGGATTTTCACGATTTTGGATGCGTTGGATTCGTCTTGCCATCTAGTTTCCAATAAAATTATTAAAACTTATGTTTCAACAATTTTATTATTTTATATTCATTTATTATCAAATTTAACTAATTTTCTTATTTTTGCACAATAAATTGCAAAATTAACACAATTGGTTAAATTATATTATTTTACACATCTAATAACAAAACAAATACATGTTTTGTCACTAATAAATCATTTCTCACTAAATTATCCACAGTCTTCATGATTATTAATTTATTTACTCATTTCTCCATATTTAAATTAATAAAATGCCAATATTATTTTAAATAAACACAATATTGAACAAATTATTAATATTTATCCATCTTAAACAATATTCTACATTCATTAACCCAATACATCTAAAATTCATCATTTATCTCAAATAAAACATATTTCCTCATTTTTCTCTTAATTAATTAATTAATTACAATATTAAATTATAATCTCCATTATAATTTAATATTTTCGGTAATCTCCAAAATCAGGGTTGTTACAGACTCCCCTCCTTAACAAAATTGCGTCCATGCAATTTCTAAAGGAAAAAACTATAACAACTCTACAAAGATTCAAACAAAAGAACGGAAGTAAGCTTGAGATAATAAATACTCACCATGATCAAACGAAGAGAGAAAATTCGAAAAAGCACGCTCGATAGATTCTTTGGTTTCCCAAGTGCAATCATTGGGATTATCGGACCATTGAATCTTGACTAAAGGAACATTCTTGCTTCGAAGGCGCTTCACCTCTGAACCAAGAACTCGAACCGGATGTTGAACAGTAGTTAAACTCGGTGAGATCTCAAGCTCAAGCTGCTCGGAGGAATCAATAATAGAATCAGAATCTCGAAGGCACTTCTTCAACTAAGAGACATGGAATACATCGTGAATGCCAGAGCAAAGGGGTGGAAGAGAAACTCGATAGGCTACGGGACCAATGCGCTCAATAATCGGAAATGGCCCTATATAGCGAGGAGCCAACTTCCCAGTAGAGCTAAAGCGCATCACTCCCTTCATCGGAGATATACGAATGAAGACATGATCACCAACAGCGAATTCAAGAGGCTTCCTACGATTATCCGCGTAGGATTTCTGACGGCTCTGAGCCTCTTTCATTCTCTATCGGACAAGGGAAATCTTCTCCGAAGAATCACGAATCGAATCCGGGCCAAGAATAAACTTCTCGCCAGATTCTAACTAACAAGAGGGAGAACGACACGGTCTACCATATAGGGCCTCAAATGGCACCATGCCAATGCTGGACTGAAAGCTATTATTATACGAGAACTCAACCAATGGAATGTGATCCTCCCATGAACCACCAAAATCAAGAATACAAGCTCGAAAGAGATCCTTAAGAATAAGATTCACTCTCTCCGTCTGACCATCAGACTGAGGATGATAAGCAGTCGAAAGATTAAGCTTTGTACCCAAAGCTTGCTGAAAACTCGTCCAGAAATGACTAGTGAATAATGGATCTCGGTCACAAACAATCGAAGAAGGAATACCATGTAACCGTACATTTTCCTTTATGTAAAGCTTTGGCAAGAGAGGGGCATTCCTATTAGATTTAATAGGAATAAAATGAGCAGACTTCGTGAGACGATCGATTATAACCCAAATACTAGAATGACCCGACCTCGAACGAGGTAGGCCGTCAACAAAATCCATTGAGGCTTGGTCGCACTTCCAAAGCAGAATATCTAAAGGCTGAAGAAGACCAGATGGCCGCTGATGCTCGGCCTTGACAAGCTGACAGGTAAGGCATTTGCTCACGTGACTAGCAACATCACGTTTCATGCCTTCCCAAAAATAAAGACGACGCATATCCGCATACATCTTACTACTGCCAGGATGAATGGTATACTTAGAGCGATGACAATCATCAAGTATGTCACGCCTAAGTGCTGCGTCAGAAGGCACAATGATACGATTCTTCAGACGAAGACAACCGTGAGAATCAACAGAATAATCCCGCAACTCATCATTATGGGACTTAGAAGAGCAAGACTGAATGAGGCACATCGTATAATCATCATGCCTCTGAGCCTCTAGAATACGATCCAATAGAGATGGACGAGCGTCCATACTAAACAACAAAACAGGAGAATCAGAAGATGGAACACGATCGCGAATATCATAAGAAGATAGGGTCATCAGAACATCCCATTCGGCTAACATCATAGAAACCACAGCCGAATGCTTGCGACTAAGCGCATTTGCAACTTGATTACCCTTACCAGGGGTATACTCAATATCAAAATCATATGAGGCAAGAAACTCTAACCATCATTGTTGCCTCATATTCAAATCCTTCTGTGAAAAGAGATACTTAAGTGATTTGTGATCGGCGTAAAGGACAAAGTGCTCTCCCAAAAGATAAAGACGCCAAATCTTCAAAGCGAAGACAATGGAAACAAGCTCAAGGTCGTGGGTAGCATACCGAATCTCGTTCGGACATAACTATCTCGAAGCATAAGCAACTACCCGATCTTTCTGCATCAGAACTGCGCAAAGACCACTAAGGCTGGCATCGGTATAAACGATAAGATCTTGGTTCCCATGAGGAACCACAAGAATAGGAGCATTAGTGAGAAGCTCTTTCAATCGCTGAAAAGAAGCTTCACACTTATCGAACCAAATAAATCGAACGCCTTTTCTCGTAAGGCTGGTCAATGAAAGCACAATACGGGAAAAGTCTTTGATAAAGCGGCGGTAATAACCCGCTAAACCCAGAAAAGAATGAATCTCATGAACATTCTCAGGCCTTTTCCAATTCTGAATAGCCTCTATCTTAGAAGGATCAACTGATATACCCTCTGAAGATACAACATGACCTAAGAACTTCACTTGCTTCTCCCAAAAGTGACATTTAGAAAGTTTTGCTTTAAGTTGATGTTGTCGAAGAGTACTCAAAACAATTCTAAGATGTCGAGCATGGTCCGCTTTGGATTTTGAATATACAAAAATATCATCAATGAAAACAAGCACAAACTTATCGAGATATTCCCGAAATGACATTTATACCCCTTCAAAAAGAGATTGAGGCGGCAATAATGGATTTGCCCTCTTTATACCTTTTTGATAGGGTCGTAAGGTGTTGTGATGTTAACTTTACCATTGTCGTCGAAAGGTTAGATAATTAAATGGTCTAACCTCTCGATAACAAACTCTTAACAAGGTTAGGGAGTTTTAAACCTTTCCACTACCAACCTTCGACAAGGTTGGAACTCTTTAACCTTAGAGTTGCTGCCGCCAATTTTTGTCGAAATATTTAAAAAACACATGAGTCAAACTTGAAATCTTTCGACTTTGATGGGTAGAATGTGTTTTAACAACATTGACTAGACCTTTCGACAACATCAACAATATCAACACTTATAACTTATGAACCTTAAGATTTTGGTTTCAACCATGTCGAAAGGTCCTACCACTTGACTTTGTTTTACACTTGAATTATATCCAGGTCGCTTTCGACATTGTCAAAAGGTAATGAATGGGTTAATATTTCATCTATACCTTTTGACTTTGTTGTGAGCTTAAGAGATTTATACCATTATTTATTCACTTTCTAAGTTTTCAATGATTTTGAAGTATGATGGTTGAGATTAATGTCATCATTCCTTCCAATATTGTCGAAAGTTTGTTCTATAAACATTTCGACCTTGTCGAAAGCCTTTTCTACGACCTTTCGACTTTGTCGAAAGCTTTTACTGTCAAGTTTTGACTTAAACTTTCTGCACCGTTTTTTAAAAATTTGTGTTTTTTTTCACACTTAAGTTATCCAAGCAAACTTATTTACTTTTGAATTCTTAATTGATTTTTAAATTCATAATTGATTAAGGGTTTTAGCTAAAACGTTTTCACCTGACAGAATCATAAGCTCTCTAAAAATCGAAGCCACTGCTAAGTAATCTTCCATCTAATCTCAGAGCGAAGTCAATATACTCAAAGACTTTGGTATAACTGGGATCGAAGCCATGCTCCCTAAACCAACAGATACCATTGACAACCCTTCAGAAGGGTATTTTACATACACAGCCATCCACATATGGCACGGTGGCTTTCTTCCATTTCCTATTTGTCCCATGTTGGAGTTGGTCTAATACAACTATCTCCAAATGTTTATACCCATCTTCTGTCTCTTAAGATGCTGGCGTTGGAATCCAAACTTCCTTCGCTTAACTCTGAAATTCTAAACTCCTTGACCAAGCGGGCAAGGTTAAGCAAACTTAACAAGCAGATCTATAGGGTTATTGTATATAAGAAGCTGATTTCCGATGGCATTAATAAGTTTAAGGACTGGGAAAATCAATTTTTCTTCATCAAGTGCGTTTCGGACATTCACGGGGCCTTTGCCTTCCCCCGTAAGTCTATTTTAATGTTGTCTTTGCTTTTCTTTATGTTTACTGCTAACTAATCTCTAACCTTTTTCAGGTGAATCTCCCAAGCAACTCAGTGATGCTGATCAGAAAACCATTGATTCTTTAACCGCGGCTTCCAAACCACTTAGGAGCAGGCAGAGGCTTTTAACCCTTTCGAATTTAAGGAAATATTCTTTGCTGCTGCCTAGCCAAAGGATCCTAGGCACTCCACCCCCAATTATGCAGACTTCATGAGGCAAACATTTCCTTTCCTTAGGTGATGCCGAACATTTTACTGAGATGTCTCCCACCTGTTCTAACACCTCAGGTATATTATTAGCTTAATATTTTCTTCTTCATCTCCGGAACTCTTTAAATTACTTTAACTATTATTATATCTGCTTGACTTTGCTTTAGATCCATACAAGGTCATCATATCTTCCAGTAGTGCCAACCCTTCCTTCATTATCTTCGGTGGTGACATTAATCTAGGAGAACTTTGGTAGATCTAAGAGATATTTAAAGAGAAAACAACCGGTGCCTCCCAAAGACGCTCCTCCAGTGAAGATGGCAAAAATCATTGATGAGGAGGAGGAAGAAAAGTGCACATCTCCAGAGAAAGCTTCGGAGAGCCCTACTATTGAACTCCTAAAGACAAAGTGGAGCCAACCCCACCTGCTCCTGCACCCTTTCCTCATATTACCATAACCGACTCCCTAAGTGCACTAGCACAAATGTAGCTCGCTCTTCTAGAGACTCCTTCTACGATGCAAATTTCTCTATAGTCTTCATCTTCTGCTCCTCCACTGACTAATTTTGACGTATTCGTCGAACTTATCCTTTATTCAGAATCTTTCATTTCGTCTTCTCTGCCGTCATTTAGTCCAGACTTGGTGGAAAATCATCGCTCTCTGACGGAGCAACAACTTTTGGTTAGTTTTCACCCATTTAATGTTATCATCACTGGACCTTTTTAATTGCTACCTTGTGTTTCTCTTCTTTTTGTTACAAATTTTTAATAATTGGATTTCTTTAAATGAATATGTCTCCAAGCTCTCTGCTGGATCTCCAAGCTGCAGGAGGAAAATGTTGAACTGAAAAAACAACTATCGTCACTAACCGCTGCTCAACATGACACTTCTTCCAAGTTAGAGCGAGTCAAAACTTCGCTCACCAGGGCTAAAGGTCACCTAGAAGTAAAAAGGCAAGCTCATCAACTTACCCCCGATGGAAAATCCGTAATGGAGCTAGCTTTGAAGACTCGAAAGATGATAAAGCTCGCTTGGTTTTCAAGCGTACTCTACTAAAGACAAATTCAAGAGGACAGGAGCTTCGCTCAAGCTAGTTGTTCAAACCCTCTCTAATTTCAAAAAACATGTCACTGAATTTGCTGAAACCACATAAGGGGCAATGATGCTGAAACATTATGAAGATGCCCTTATGCTCGCCTTCATTGACACTTATGAGAAATGTCCTGACTTTGGCTTCACGTTTCTTATCCCAGCTTTAGCTGAAAGAGTTATGGAAAATATTAATCAAATTAGGCAGGGCATAGAACCCAAAGGCGAGAAGGAGATAGTTAATGTATCGAAAGCCTTTTCTTTTGGCATCCCCTCCTTCAACATTGAATTTGATTCTGAAGATGAGGGTGAGAAAGATAACGACCCTAAGGAAAAAAGCAATGACGGTGACGGCCTTGATTGGGACAGTGATTATTATGATGATAATGATGATAACCCTTTTGGAGGTCAAGGCTTTGGTAGAGACAATGGGGGGCCTTCCAGCGCTTTAGGGATGGACAACGGTGATCAAGTTGAAGCTCCTAAGTAAAGGCAATATCCTATGAAAGACAAGCCACCAACATATCCTGGTCCATCTGCTCCTTCAGAGGAGGAAACTGCTCCTACTCATATCAAGGATCCGCAAGAGAATGAACAAGCCCCCGAGGCTTCCATTCTAGTTTTAAAGGTATGGGCTTCTCTTTTTAAATGTCTTACACTTCGAAAATAATAATTAGTGATAAATCATTTGTCTTAGATAAAGAAGAAGTCAAATTTGCCTTATAGAACAAAACTTGAGAGAAAACAGGTGGAAATTAACAAGTTATATAGGGAGTTAGACAAATTGATAAAGGAATACAATGCTCTAACTCAGAAATACAATAGTCTAGACAGGAGTACCTCTATCTTAGCATCTTTTAAATATAAGAGGGTAGCTCTTTTACTAAAGAAAGCATGCCTTAGATACAACACTCTCTTGAAGGAGAATAGAGAGTTAATAGCTCTATTTTGGATGGTGATAGAAGACAGAGACATTTTAATTAACTTATTATATAAAGCATATTGTAGACACTCTATCATATATTTTTCATACTTAAGTGAAATCAATGGGGATCTTCTTAGATACTTTCAATAAAGATACTCAGATGAATTTGGTTCTGACCCGCATCCCGGAGGTTGCTAGAACTTACCGTAGGTCAAATCGATTCCTCAAGATCTTCCCCTTGAAAAGCTTAAGTACTATAAGGACAAATTTTTTTCTGAGTTTTTCTCTAAGTTTATTTTATACAAATCACACGAGTGATTGTAAATATGTATTAAGTAACCGATTAATGAATACATTCTTTTGTTATGTTCTCTATGCCTAGTTTCTTTTACTATACTATTTCATAATATCAGTTCTTTAAGTTGAGTCGTCCCAAGAGACTACTTAAGTCAATACGTTAACTTGAGGAGATTTTACTCTAAAAATATACCAACATTAAGGACTTCAACGTTAGCAAGTTATTATTTTCTTCGGGACTTACAAAAATAATACTTGGAATACCCTCGTCTCCGCTTTGACTTCCTCGGCAAAGAAAAGGAATCATTCTTAAACAAATCAAAACATTCCAATCCAAATTAATTTGTGGTAGCGATAGTCCAACAGCCGAAAAATGGTATAATAGTAAATGTTTGTAGGTTATTACTCTTGAAAGAGTCAGTATACCTTTTGATTCGACGGTCATGCTTTCAGCTAATACTTTAGACAAAGTTAGGAACATAGTCTCTCACCTGTAGATGTGATGAAAATGTTTGTTGTACCTTTTAACTTCGTGGTTATTTGAGTTGTAATCCATTTTTGTAATAATAAAGATTTGTTTTATCCTAATTTTGACCTTCTCTCATTTCTTTTTAGTTGTAATCCTTTTGAGTTGTAATTTTGACCTTCTCGCTCAAAACTTAATATCCCACGTTGATGCAATCAGAAAGAAATTATTATTAGAGAGTGGAGAGATTATGGTTCAGGATGAAGTACTATTAGAACATTTTAAGGCGACGTTGGAGCTGTGAAATGGCACAAAAGATATCTTATCCAAAAAACCATCGTCAGTAATAATCAAGATCACACTGACTATCTTGAAGATGAAATTAAGAAAAAAGATAAAGTGATCACTATGCTCAAATGGCGAATGAAGTCGAACCCACAATCGACTTTAATGAAATGATGTCAGAACTCATTCATCAAATAAGCGATTTAGAGTTAAAATTGAAAGATAATCAGGCTCAATGTGCCTCTTTAGAATTCATCTTGGGAGACAAGACTCCAAAGTTTGAGCTTTCGGCTCTATAAGCAACTCCTTTAGCTTCCAAGCCTACTTAGATCCAAACTTCTTGCAGCTTAAATTTCTCAACCCTCCCCCCAGGCTTAGACGATTATGTAGTGGGGAATTGGTATTGGAGGGTAAAATTCGAGATCGTCAAATATTTTTATGAGTAGCAGAAGATAAGGCATTCTCAGATTATTAATGATTACGCTGCTAAAAATCAAAAGCTAGAGCATGATAATTTCTTACTCGACAAGCAGATTATAGAGTTAGAAAGTGAAAACAAAGCCATAGGGCTGCAAACAGGGCCTTTAATCGTGCCCTAAAAACCAATATTAATGCTATTGATGATGTGAGAAATATAAGAAGAAAAGAAAAGAAGCTTAAGGAAGTTCTCTGCGTAGCAATTAGTCATGTCATAAATCCTTCGGTGGCAGAGACTCTTAACAAAGCAGCTCAAGATTTGTAATTTATTTATGTATTTGAGCCTTGTAAATCTATATTGTAGATAATTTTTCATTTTCAAATGACTTCATAGCTTTGTAAATGACTTCATAGCATATGTAAATTATAGAAATTTTGTAAATATCACCTGATTTGTGATCCTTTTCTACAGTGTAACCTTTGATGTGCCTTTGAATTGTGCTTGTTAGATCTTTTATTACTCTTTGTCATTCTGATTTTCCTGAGAAACATGTAGCAAACAATAGCTTTAATTGTTAGCTTGGAATTGACATATTTTTCTATGTATATCATTTTCCTAAATTAGCAAATTATCTTTCCAATTAGATGAAAAGTGATTTATTTAAAATGTTAAGATTTCATTTTTAACCATGATGAAAAATGACTAAGGACTTACCCCCTTCCACTTGTTTGGGATTCACAAAACTTGTAGGCAGTAGATTCTGCCTTATCATTAGGTCATGAATATTAGAATATAACTTTTATTCGATAAAGAACCTGACTCAAGAGTCATTTTCTGAAATTTTAAAGCAGTAACTCTCTCATCCATTCCTTAGAATTAGTGCGATTTAAAATTTTAGAAGCCCACAGTTCCCATTTGGCGGCTCTCAAAAGCAAACTTTTTGGTAATATTCTTTGGCCCAAATCCGGGCGATTGAGATGAATAAAAATCCAAGGATCTTGTACCCAAATTAGGGTTTAAATAACAATATTTTTGATTCCCAGGTTTAGGTATAATAAGTTTGTGATTGATAATTATTTGAAACCCAGATTCGGGTGTAAGATGATGAAATCTTTATGTGAAATACTCTAAGCCCATATTTGAGCATTAGATTTTGAAATTCATATATGAGAATCCCAGAGCCCAGATTCAGGCATTAATAGATGATGTCAAGAAGGTCCCAAAACCTAAATTCGGATATTAATAGATGATGTTAAGAAAGTCCCGAAACTAAGATTCAGGCATCAATAGATGATGTTAAGAAAGTCCTGAATCCCAGACTCGGGTAATAGTAAGTGGAGTTCTGCTCTCCTGCTCTACTTTCATCTTCTTTGACATGTATGAACCATCCAGCTTTTGAACGTATATGGAAAAAATTTGATTGGCTGCTTCTTGAGATAGGAAATCTCAGTCCATTATTGATTGAGCCTCTTTTCGGGCTTGGACGTCTTAGTCCAAAGTTTGATGGGCCTCTTACTAGGCCTGGACATCTTAGTCCATTATTGAATGAGCAACTTCTTGGGTTTGGACGACTTGTCCATTATTTAATGAGCCTTACTTGGGCTTGGACATCTTAGTCCATTGTTTGATGGGCTTCTTCTTAGGCTTGGACGTCTTAGTCCATTGTCCGGTGCTCCTGATTAGCTCATCTTAGAGGCTGGAACCAAGGACTTACCCGACCTCCCTCCAGGAGGCGCCCTGCCCTGGCCCTTTTGCGGTGCGGACATGGACTTATTCGGTGCTCTACCCTAGCCATCTTAGGTGGGGGTAAAGGCTTACTCCATCCTCCCTCTAGAAGGTGCCTTAACCTGGCCATAGCATGACGCGATTAAGGACTTTTTCGGTGCTCTAGCCTGGCCATCTTAGGCGTGGATAGAGGCTTATTCCGTCCTCCCTCTAGGAGGCGCTCTGCCTTGACAATCTCGGCATGGACATAGGCTTTTCTACCATCTTAGGTAGTATCCAAATTTGAGAAGCATTTCACTCCCAACCATGTAGACTTTCTCTTTACAGAAATTTGACATTTATGAATCTTTCTCAAGTCCTTTTTACAAATTCACTGATCTTTCCTTGTCTAAAGAAACCGATGAGCATCCCCTCCAAGGCTTTACAATGGTTGGTTTCATGACCATTCATCATATGATATTGGCAGAAGGATCCTCCAAGTTTTTTCATGTTATGGCCTTTTATTTTGTGATAGCCAATAGTTAAGTTTATCCTTTGTAAGCAAGTAGACATTTTCCACTTATTTTGTTAAGTTGCATTCTTTTGGAAGTCTAAACTTGTACTTGACTCTTGAGGATAAATCTTTTGCTTTTTATTTTTCAGCTTTATCATTTCATGCACTTCAATCATCTTTCTTTTTGCTACCTTATGAATCTCTTAGGCTAGATGTGCTCTTGTTATTGTTGGTTTCCATTTGTGTGCAAAGGTGTTGTAATCATTCATTACCTCTTTCTCAAAGATTGTGCCCTTGGAATAATGTTGAATTGTTATTCTCATCTGACGAAAGGCATTGTCACTTCCATTTGTTTTATTTCCAAGTGCAATGATGGGGTAGGGCCTACATGAAAAGGATTTAGACTCCATTTTTCAGGGTCATAAGATTCTACTTTCTTTTTATTTATAATCCTTAAGGCTTCAAATATTAGTCTATGCTCTTCATCTAGATTGGAGCTTTTGATGTCTACTTGGGAGAATCTTGTCAAGTATGGTTCAGAAGACCATTATTCAGATCATTTGAATCTTTTAGCCAAGTTCAACCAAAGTAGGTAACTTGATGTAGAATTGATCCAGGGGGGTTAGAGAATAGTATTGTTAAGGGGTTAATCAAGTCGGAGGTTCGAGCCCTGGTTCGAGCCCTCCTTCTAGCGCCAAGAATGTTAACAAGATTTCATATCAACATCCTTAAGTTATTCCAAGAAGAGTGGATAGACTAGTTTGGATGAAGGATAAGGTACCCCTATGGATTTCCTTTAAATTTAGATTTGCTCGTTGCTGATTCTTGGGTTGAACCTTTTGACATCGTTGGAAGGTTGAGTCTTTGATTTAGGTTACTTTTCGTCCTAGTTGAACTTGTATGAGGTCTCTTTACAAAACCTTTTCTTTTGGTTAGGTCAAAGTCCTTTGAGGTGGTTACTTTAAGGTTGATTTTAATCCAATCGAAAGGTTGGGTTGATAATCCTCTTTGGGTTTAGGTAAGTTATCAAATTCCTTAATGGATTTGTAAGACCTTTCGACCTTTTCGAAAGGTAAGATCACTTATAAGAAGTAGGTTTCATCCTCGTAGAAAGGTCTGGAAATGGTCTCTTTTGGATTAAACCTTATAAGTCCAGGTATCTTTATTTAAAGGATAGGATTTGACCTTGTCAAAATATTTGATTGCTTTGGTTATAGCTTCGAAAAGTACATGTATTGTTAAAGTGTATAATATTTCCAACCTTGTTGAAAGGTTTTTCCAATGGTTTTAGGAGGTTTCACTTAATGTTGATCTGAATAAGTTGTCAACCTTGTCAAAGGATTTAGATGTTAGAGTTGAAGGCTTCAAAAGGTTGTAGTGATGACTTATAGCAGAATAGTTATCGACATTGTAGACCAGAACCTTTTGATGGGTTGAATCTAAAAATATGAGTAAAACCAACAAAGATTTAAGCAAATAATAAAGTAATTTTCAAAACCAAGGACTTCCCTTTGTATTCAAGAAAAAGCTTTATTTCATTAAACATCCACAAATCATACTCAATTAGGATTACAAAATTTTAATTTAGAAGTTACAAGATTGGAATGAGAGAAATCAAATCCCCTCAAAAATGGACCCATTGGGTCTTATTTATTGATTCAGACGACCCTCCTTTCGACTCCATGCTCTCGACTAGGTCGGAAGGCCTCCCTTTTATATGTAGCTATGAACCTTTTAACTTTGTCGAAAGGTTTTCCTTTCATCTACTATTATGGAATTTTGACTTTGTCGAAAGGTTTTTCTTTCCTTTATGTCTTCATGAACCTTTCGACTTTATCAAAGGATTTGTCTCCTTTATAATATTTTGAATCTTTCGACCTCATCGGAAGGTTTCTCTTCACTTGATTATTGTGAACCCTTCGACCTTGTCGGATGGTTGCTCTTCATCTGATTGATGTCGAAGGTTATGCTTCCCTTCAATGTTGTCGAAAGGTTGTCTTTCATTCTTTGCTGACTTGTGATTTCCGCTTTCTTCATAAACCTTTCGACATTGTTGAAAGGTACTCTGGATATGTTTCTACCAGTTCGAAAGGCTTGCTATGCTTTCGAAAAGGTCACTATGGAGTTGCTCACATTTTCTTTGACTCCTTCATCCTCTTTGAAGGGTAAGAACTTCTTGGATACTAAGAGATGGAACCTTTCGACCCCTTTGAAAGGTTTGGGACTGTTAAACTCTGATGACCGCATCCCTTCGACTCCTTCGGAAGGTTTAGGCTGTGCTTCTTTTCCCTTATCTTTGTTGAAAGACCTTTCAACTTAGTCAAAAGGTTACTATTTTGTGTAACAAAACCATTAATGTTTCACTCACTTGATTGGTCTAAAAGTCACAAGGTTAACTCATAAGAAGTCGAGGTTAACCTATTACTCACAAATGCATAATACGACAACTCAAAGTCATCGTATTCGCAACAGTTATTACTACATGAAAAATCTGATTAATACAGCAAAATCCATGAAAAATCCATCACTAAACCTAAATCTGTGATGGATTTATGATGGATTGTTCCCGTATTGAAACACGTGTGGCAAATCCATCACAAACTAAACAATAATGGAAAATCAACTTAATCAGTGATAGATTGCCATGATGTGTAACAACTTTTTTTTATAACCTTGGGATAAAATAATTATAATAAAACATCATTGTTAATCCGTCACAAGCGACTGATGAAATTTTAATATACTTTTGATTAGTAATGTATTCCGTCATAAATTCATTACAATTTACGGTATAAACTCATGAAATAACCATAGATTTGTCATGTAAAGTTATTCGAAAATAAAATATATGCATAACGCATAATATACTTCATCATATATCGTTGAAAAATAATGGTTATGGGTTGTTTTATTTATTCTCTTATTTCGTACGACGAATCAAACAATATGTTTATTACTTCGGAATATTACATGAACAAATTTCATCGGAAACCACACAAAAAGAGCATATTCATAAATAATGGATAAAAGACTAATATAAACTAGAAAGAAATCATACAAATAGTAACCAACAAAATATAAGCCACGATACATAAATCTCAATATGCATACCAAAATATGTGCTCGTATATTAGATTTCAATGCGCATACCAAAAATCTATCAATTGTACTAAGCCTAAATAATAAGATGATACATGAATCAGTGAGGAGGGGATTGTGGTAATCTATATTCGACAACTTACATCAATCTAAGCTCAAACTCTTTATTACTTTTTGCAATGACCCGGATTTTTAAATAATTTGTAATTGAATATTTGAATTATTTAAATAATTTAATCTTGGATTTCATTCAAATAAAAAAGATTTTGAAAGCTTATTAAGTAATAAATAGTTATTGTAAATTTTAATTTATAATTTAAGTGATTGAAGTTGTTTTAAAAATAATTATTTTAAATTAATGTGTGAAAATATCATTCAAGAGCGTTGTCTCAGATGTTAATGAAACTTATGCTATTGGATCCGGAATCATGAATTGTTATACGCCAATGAGTTTCGTGAATATCTGATGTGTAGTATGGTCATGCATGCTCGAAACGCATACTGTAAAATTTGAGAAACTTAAATATAATATATATAAATATATATTTATAAATATCCACCCTTTAGATATTTCTCCAATCACCTTTTCTATCTTCTTTCCCTCTTTTTATTTTCTATAAACAAAAGAATAGCCGCCTATTAATTTGAATTGCTTCCATAGTTTAGATCAATGAAATTCGATGAGAGTAGATCCATTAGACTTGTGTTGGCAAGGACGTTGTGATGGTGTGTTTGGATTTGCATGCATCTTAGTTTGGTCTTGCTCAACTTCATTGCAGTCTTGGTAGGGTTGGACTTTGGCAGTGATTGGGGGAACGTTGGACCTTGTTGGGTGTGTTGAGTATCTGTGGTGGAAGAACACACGTGGGAGGAGTTGGGTGGCGAGCGGTTGTAGGAGGTGGAAAGCGACACGTTATTTGTCATGTTCTGGTGGTCAGGTCACAAATAGAAGGAGGGGGTCAGAAGTGATTCTATACATGGCTTGGGCTTGTGGTGGCGTGTGGAGCATTTTGGCATAGATCGATGGGGCTTTGGAGCTTCGATGTGAAATCAACATGATGGAGGTTGATTTGGGGGCGTTTTGTCGGAAATGGCAGGAATCGGTCGAGTGTTCGATTTAGGGATCGATCACATCGAGCTTGGGATGAGAGGTCGATTGGCCAAGTCCATTAGTCAAATGGGTGAGAGATGCTTTGTGAACGTAGGGTGTATGTGCACAGCAATGGCGTATCAGTCATGTGCACAGCTATTTCAATTTGAAGAAGGGAGAGAAGAAAGATGAAAAGAGAGATTAGTGGTAAGTATAATTAATTAATTATAATTATATGTCTAAATCTTAATATATTTTATAACTTGTATGTTGTTTATACGAGGTCCAATCGGGGCGTTGTTTTCACCGTTGTGTTCGTATTCGAATTATCTATGAATTATAGTTAGATTCATTGAGTTTGGAGCGTGTGGGAATTTTAGTCAAAATTGAACAACGTTCGATTTTGGACTATTCGAAAATGCAAAAGCGTTAATGAAGCTTAGGTGTGTTTTACTCACTAGTTAATTATATATTGTTGTATATATAATTGTTGCTATATTGAAAATATAAACTATATAACGAACAATGGAAGTTATAACTTTTGCACCTCGCTTTGTTTTTGTAAAACAAGTGATAATATTATATTGGACTATAATCTCCTTTTGATTCTGTAAAACGTGTATCGTTGCCTATACTACTTGTTTACATGTTTGATATTGCTTTATGAATAGAGATAGTATGTTATGAATGTTAGAAACGATAATGTGCTTTGAAATCCCTGATAACTTGCATATGATAAATTGGATAAATTATGGAAAATTATGGAAACATATATTGGTGTGTTAGGCATAAATGGAATTGATTTGGACATTTGAGGGATTTGAAAATGGAAGTTATAAATGGTAGAAATAGAATGTTCGCGATGGATGCACATTGAAATCCTTGTGATCTGCGATTTTAAAGTTAACTTTAAAAGACATCGTATGGATTATTCGTATTTATATTAAGTACCATTAGCGTACTTATTGTCGAGAAATAAAAAGGTTTAAATGCATTCTTGAAAATCAATTATGGGTTTATAAAGTGATGGGTTTAAATTATAAAACAGGTTTTTAAATGGGTTTTAAATAAAGGTTTTATAAATAAGTACAAGTATATGTTTTTAGAAGTTATTAAAGATTTTATTCGAGATAAAAGGATTTTATATTATAATATTTTACAGATGGTTTATAGTATTTTACTAAATATCCTAGTTTTATAAATAAATTAGTACATATATATATATATATATATATATGTTTAAAGGTACTTAGTATGTTTAGAAGTTTTTAAAGAGGAATTTTGGAATAAAGGATATTTACAAAGGATATTTTTAATGGATATGTACAAAGGGTATTTATAAAGGATATTGATAAACGATTGTAAAGGAATATTTTGTAAAGGGATTTAAAAGGAGTTTTGGATTATAACACTTATGTTATAATAGATTGTTTTATAAATTGATTAAAAGGTATATTACCTTGTTTAATAAGTAAGCTATACTTAGAACTTTAAATGGATGTTTTAAAGTAAATTGTAAGTGTAGAAGTGATTTTTGGGTTTATAGTATCGTTGTTTATGCAACATCTGTTTTAAACCATTTAACTATGCTTTTGGAAAGAAATTAGATCTTTAAAATGGAGTTTTAAAGATAACGGGATAACAAAGTGTTGTGGAGTTTGTCTTAAGAAATGTTTTAGTAACATTCATTTTTAAACCCTTGGATAATGTTTTAAAGTGTTAAAATATTGTAAATGATTTTGGAAAATACTTAGATCTTTAATACTGGAATTTTAAAGACAGATAACAAGTATGATTGGTTTGGGTTTGTTGTGGTAATGTGTTAATAACATTCACCTTTAACCCGTTTTGGTCATATTTATGAGCGTAAATAGATATTTAAAAAGGAACGTTTAAAAGATAATTATAAGCGAAATGGTTTTGGGATTGTTGAAAAATGGATTTTACAAAGAAAAGAGGTTTTTGATCAATAAATGAAGATTAATTAAAAAGGGATTAGAAGTCGTTTTATGACTTGATTGTGCTAGTTTGTTTCGATTGTGCTTTGTGTGTCGCTTGCAAATGGACAATATATGGGACTTAGTTTTCCCGTACGTGATTATTCTTATTGCATCGAGTTGTTTGTTTATTTGATAGTTAAAGGACCGACTATCAGATCTTGGCTAGAATATACTCTAGAAATATGTAAAAGGAACAAGATTATTATATAGTACAATTATCTTCGGTGATGATATACTATATGTATAGACTCGTTTTGCTCTTCTAGGATGAATGAGAAGGAAATCCATCCGCTTAAACGGTTAGGAGGTGATCTTCGATCTTAATTATTGACAGTTCATTTCCCATAGGATCGGGGTCGAGATTTCTGAAAATCGATTGATTAGTTTTAGAGCACCCGGTAAGTAGGGGAGTGTACTTATATGATATGACTTAAAACCGTAGCCCCTCCAAAACCATATACATGTTCTATGTTTTGGAAGAGGTTCATGATTGCTTTATGATTGCTTCATGATGGTTTCACAATTAGTTCATGATTGGTTCGCGATTGCTTCATGAAGCTGGAATCTATATGGAGATTCGAGATCTGTTTGAGATGCTCGTACACATGTAAATGTTCATGATCTATTCAGGATGCGGGTATCCATGTGTGGTTCCGAGATCTATTAAGAATTAAAAGTCCATGTGTGGTTCGGAGATCTGTTCGAGTTGGAGCTCGCACGAAAGATCTGTTCAAGTTGTGGCCCATGTGCTGAGATGTTAAACATGAGTTCATCATCAGTAATGATAGAAACCAGAGACAGAATACATAGCCTATGGGGTTTAGCTAACTTAAAGGGTGTAGGTACTCCAATCTAGTGTTATTTACGGGTATGATGCGGGAGTGATGTGACCTGTTGCCACATGTTCGGAAATAGACTAACTATGTTTTCCTATAGTATATTTCATCTAGAGATATACGATGCTAAGAAGGATATCTCTAATCCTTGTACAGTAGTTTGGATTTCTCTTCCCCAAAGATATCTATGTGGAATCCTACATTATTAGTGAAAGTGCCTTAGCAGTTATGATTGTATACCTATTATTGTTGTGATGTACACTCACTTGCATCGCAGCTATGTGATTATTTATATTTAACACCTTAAAATTATTATATTACTCGATTGTATAATAGAACAGTTTGTTTATCGTAAGGGAAAAACACATTTGTGTTTGCTGACGGTGTGGTACTGTGATATACTCTTACTTTTAAAGGTTTTAAGATATAAAAAATTCTATGTAATTTGATTTTCTCACGCTGGTTTACCAAACTTTTTAGGTGCTATTCTCTATAGTGCATGGGTCAACTCAATTATGTTTTTAGATTTAGCTACTGTTCACTGGGGCTCTTGGAGAGGAGCTGGATGATTTCCTTCCGTACTGACTTCCGCTGCATTACTTGATTTGTTTCCATCAGCATTTGTGAGGACAGGATGTTATAACTGTTTAGGCTGATGATAGGGTAGTTTTCTCTGATTGTTGTATGGATATATAGGTTTTCTTTTTTGGTAAATTCCTTTTGAGACATTATATATTATCGTTTCATATGTGAGATTTTGATATTGTGTTCTTTTCTTTCGTGTTCTATTTCCTTTTCTTTTCATTTTTCCCTAACTATTCGTCTTTCTAGCACTTGGGTGGCACCTGAATACCATGGATGTATTATGTAACACCCAGTAATTTGGCGTTAGTTATTTAATTAGTTAATTTATTAGGCCCCAAAAATGGAATTAGTGAAAATGATGGAATTTGACCACGACACTTACACCATTGCTGTTTGCGCCAAAATTGGTCACAAACACCCGATATCGCGAAAGCACCCGTTAATCAACACAGATCAGCAACAATCAATATTGAACTCAGATTTAAGCAACAACAATCACAATAATTCACAGATAACAGTTACAAACACAGGATTTATAGTGGTTCGGCGATCTTGCTTATGTCCACTTTGAAGGTTCTCTCTTTATTGATTCACTTGATGATATTAATCGATTACAGCGGATTACAGTTGATGATAGCTTTTTAATCTGAATACAACAATGATACTGAAGTATGGAATTCAATCCGGCAGAGTCTGGACGTTCAATGGTGGAAGCTCCGAAAGATCCCCTTTTCTGAAGGCTTCAGGGTGCTATTTATAGGCGTGGGAGGCCCAGATCTGGCTCAAACTTCGGGAGACTTCTTCTGGCACGTGAGGGGGCCCACGCGACCGACCCCACCAAGTTTCGACTCGATCTGACATCGATTCGAAGTGATTTCGAACCCATCAAGAAATTGTCCAATCGAGCTGAAACTTGGCAGGAACAATCTTTATCATGTATGGAAGTTACTGTTAAAATTTCGTTGAATTTGGATCAGTGGTTTAGGAGATATGATCGATTCGAATTGAAGTAGCTTGGATGGCTGTGTAGTTCGAACCGATCAATTCGAATCGATTGATTCGAATCGATGCAAACATGCGATAGTGGGTTGACGTGGCGCGCGTTCTTCGAGTCGATCCGGCCTTTCCTCCTTGTTGAGCGCTTCGTCTCCGTGAATCTTGCCGACTTCGTATCGTGGAGCGACACGTCATCCAAGTTAGTTGACTTGGTGGATATGAACAAGTGAATGTTCCTGGGTTCGAACGCGACCGATTCGAACCAAGGTATACTCGTGGGTTCGAACTCGATCGATTCGAACAAGATCGGTTCGAAGCGACTTGGATTCAAAGCTGGTGGGCTTGAATGGCTTCGAACATACTTGCGAGGATGGACTCGAACTAAGGCATACGAGGATGGGCTCGACTCGATGGATTCGAAGGTGATGGTTTCGAAGCTAATGGAGTCGAAGTTGATGGTTGTGAGGCAGGCGCTGGTTGATGGATTCGAACGAGATGGGTTCGAAGGAAGGATACCGGATGGGTTCGGAGTAGATGGTTTCGAAGCAATGGGTTTGAACATAACCTCTGGCCATTGATTCGAACCATGGGTACCCTATGGGTTCGAACCGAACAAGGGGCTATCTTTCTCAAATTGAAACCATCATATCTTGAGCATACGAACTCGGATTGACTTGAAACTTGAAACGCTGGCTTCTACAGCTTTGCTTGTCATGTCTTATCAATTGTGGCCTGATCCGGGCTCGAACAAAATTTATCGATATCCATAGCGAAGTGAAGTACATCCAATCTCTGAGACGAACTGTCTTTTGTTTTCGAACAATCTTTTGGTATCACGGCTTTGCCAAAAAGCGGGATAACAATTGCATTCATGGAAAAATGCTGAGCAACTTTCATATTTGGAGTTTTGCGATCAGAGTCCAAATGAAGAAGTTATGGATGAAAATTGAATTTAAAGCGAAAATAATCAAATAAGAAATAATTAACGTTTTTATATTAATTACTTAGGCCCACAGGCCGACCAATCATTTGGGACATTCGACCACCAGCGATAGATCGGTGCCCTAAGGGCTATCGAACGGTGGCGACTTGGCGGCTCTAGTAAACCTAGGCTGCAACGGCCCGAATTTAATATATTTCGAGCGAATTGTTCTGGTTAATTCTGGCACTTATAAATTCAAGCTTAATCCTCCCTTGTCTTCTCATATTTTTATGGAGGCAGTAGCGAAGCTCTCCCATTTCTTCTTCTCCTCTTTCTTTCTAAGTTATTAAGATAAGATATTTGTATCTATATTTATAAATCGGAGAAGAGTAGAAATCTAATAAAGAGGAGAGGAGAGGAGAACCAACTATATGTGTATTTGAGGTAATTTATATATTTGCATCTATTTGCTCTCCAAATCCCAAACCTCTTCTCAGATCTATAATTCTAATGTATGTACATACCCTTTTAAACATATATCTTGGAGTAAAAAGGATTTGGAGATGTATCAAAGATTCTACTTCAGATCTGGAGATTTGGATCACTTTTAAAAGGTCAGTGGGACACTTTTATGATTGTTATAATATGAAAATTATTCTGTTGGTGTTTATTTGATTTTTATGCCTCATTGGATAATTATATATGAGTTGTAGGCAACGAATTGAATACGATCTAAATATAAAAAATATCACATATGCATTTTATTTTATAAATTGATTTAGCATTGCATACAATCTGATCTGAAAATCAGTCTCAAAATTATGAATTTATAATATTAAATTAAATGAAATTTATTCCAGATTTGGAATAGGTTGTATAAGAATGTTATAAATTTGGTTTATTACACTAGTCTTTTTAGAATATAAACTTTTCTATATTTGGAATTGTTGGAATTTAAATCTGTTAAATATTTATAAATTAGTTTGATTTCTTTCCCTTTTAGAAAGATACAACATTTGATCTAACAAGGAATAGATGCAAATAGAAAGAGATGTGTAAAGTATAAATTCATTTTATTTTACACTATCTATTTCAGTAATAAAAAGAAATGATTATTCCTTGTAATTTCAAACAATGTGATGATTTATATTTTGAAGTTAGATCTTTTATTTTGAACTAGTTTATGGAAGTTATAACGAATAATCTTTTTAGACATGATTCTAACAATTTAACATCGAAAAGTTTATTCTAGTAAAGATACATAACTAGAAAATATTTGATGAAAGTAAATATTTATACATAATTACTACGCTTGTAATAATTAAATAAAAAGCTAATAATTGGCGCTTGTGCATAATATTCGCATTTAGGATAATTAACTAATGAGAAAGAATTTAAAAGGTTGTAACTCTGATAAAGGGTAATAAATGTGGAAGCTGTAATAAATTAATAGGCTAGATGGATTAATGAGACTGATAAAAATGGAATAGATATAAAAGGCTGCTAATTTGAAATTAGTAATCATACATAAATGTCTTAGGAGATGTCCGTTAGGATTTTATGGAAAAATCGGCATTTATAAGCATTAAACGAGGATTTATGGGTAAATAAATATTTATGGTAAATCTTATTTCCTTAAATAAAATGGAAATTAGTAAGCTATGTCCAATGTCTACCTAAGCTAATATAAATAAAAACTTATGATGTTTAATTAGACTTAGTGGGTTAGTGATGCGAGGTCAGTTTAGTCACTCGACGAAAGACTGCCCTTCACTCGACGAAAGACTGCCCTTCACTCTAAGGCGACCAATGGTCGGGTATACTAACTACTGATGTGAGATATCACTAATCCAACGACCCATGATGACGTGAGAGATTGGTTTTCTTTCTTTATTCGAAAGTATTAAATGGTCCAAATTTGGAATTAGAAACGATGAGGGATATCTTCACAGTTGTTAGCTTTTAGTTTAGGGTCTTAAGTGGCTGAAGGGTCCACCTCTCTCCTAAATGGAAGTATTAAGTAACATAGTGAGATTACAAATAAATAAATAAGGATGTCTCTAAAAGGATTTACTTCAGTGTTGAGGTCATAAGTAGCTAAAGGGTCCGCCTCCCTACCGAAAGAAGTTAGCTAATGGGATGCCATATTTATAATTAAAGAGTGAGAATGGATATCTCGGAAAGGATTTGCTTTAGGTTTGGGGTCTTAAGTGACTATAAAGTCCTCATTTTTCCAATAAAGAAGTGTTAAGTAGGCCAAGGAGATTTTCAAGCAAAGACAACTAGATAGTATTGTTTAGGCGCATGCTTTTAGATGTAGATCTTAAATGACGGGGTCTACCAATTTTTCCACTGGGAAGTATTAAGTGGCTTGGGTACAGTCTCTTACATTACTAAAGTCAAAATAATAATAGTAGCATTTAGGAGCACACCTTGGGAACATGTCTTAAATGATGGGATCTGCCTTAGTTAAGGTCTTAAATGACCAAAGTTTGCATATTTTCTAATGAAAAGTATTAAGTGGCTTGGGTATCGTTTATTACATGATTATCACTTTATTAGCGATGAATGTGGTAATAGTTGGACATTAAATGTCAAAAGCCTTAAATAGTGGTCAGAGGTCATGTAGCTAGGACCCACTGCCTATTTGGCAATGATGTTAGGAAACCACTATGGGAATAGGTTGTAAATGATGGGGTCTACCTTAATTAAGGTCGTACATGACAGATTCTACCTATTTCTCTTCTAAAAGTATTATAGAAGCCCTCTTCATATTTAGAAGTATTGAGTGGCTAATGGGTTTGGTAGTACTTGGTGGTTGTTATAGCTTCGTTAATATTTCATACCTTAAGAAGGGTTAAGTATGTCATCGTGTGTGCAATGCAAGGTAAGATTAGAATTGCTAACTTTGATAGACATAACAATTAAATGAAAACTTTCGGTACAAGTTTATATTATGGATAGTTTATATTTTTCCATGCATTAGAGCATTGTTCTGATCCCCTCCTCATTACAACCCACAGGATAAATTTAAAGGAACATGTCACTGGAGCTGGATGTGCTTGTTGTTGGAGAGTCTCCTTTCTCTCATGCTCCATGCTGACGTGAAAATTTCCTATCCAAGGAATGCCCATAGTTCCAAGGTAGTATTCATAATCAGTATTCTTATTTTATTATTGTTTCCGCTATGAGTTTAGATTACTATAATCTCTAATATTGCTCATGTTTATTTGTAGTTATCAAATCCAACAATCTGTGCTTTGATGGATTTAGGTTTCGATTTTGTCGAAATTTGGATCCATTAAGGTGCGGGTTGTTACATTTGATATCGGAGCACTAGTTTAGTAGATCAAAGGAATTAGGACAAATTAAGAGATCGTGCCTGTACTTTCCTACCTAGTAATATTGTACTCTTACGCTAGATTATAAGAGTCCCGATTATAGAAGTAGTTGTAATTCTACTCCGAAGGAATGGGCAAAGCAACTATGAGTTGAAAATATATTAGAGCTAAGATTTTCATGTCGACTTCGAAGTGCCCCATAGAGTGCTGACGATGCGTAAAGCGCTTTTGATAAAGAGTATGAGTATGACATATGGCTGAATCTCGGAGATTGGAGGTGTCTGACTTGATGGTTGAAATTCTAGTTACCTTGTGATTTTGGATTTTGAGTTCCAGTTCGGAGACACATAATTATTCTAGATGGATGGGGGATTAGATTTTGCATGTCGAAATTGTCCGAAAAAGGTCTTTTTAGGGTGCATTCATCAATCATGTTTTTGATGACAAACCGGATTTTTATTTGAATAATTAATGTCAATTCCATAGTCTGAAAAAGAGAATTTTTATAAAGAATATTTTGGAAACACCTTAGATTTTTGAAAAAGGGGGTTCCAAATGATTTCTATTTCCAAAGATTTATTTGAAAATTTTGTTTTGAGGAAGTTTTGAAATTTTAATTTTCAAAGAAACGTGTATACCACTAGATTGTTCTTGTTAAGAAATTTTTAGTTTATAAAAGATTAATTCTTTAAATCCTTAAATATTTATATGTATATATTAGTAAAAAAATTTAGGGAAGTTTTAGTATGAAATCGTTTTTGTTATTTATTAATTTAGCTCAGTCATTTTCTGGTTTATAAAATCGAGGGTTTTTATATTTTCGCTCTATAAAGTACAAACAAAATAGGAATGATATTCAAATTTATTGGGGTATGTAGTTTGAAGTGTTGTTAAACCTACCGGCTATTGGAAGAAATATTTTCTCGCGAAGTAGGCATGAAATACCAACTGGAATATTTTTGGGTTGTTGGAAGAGTTGTTAGTTGCAACAGTTTTACTGAGGCTATCACAATCTTACCAAGGAAGGATCTACACGGTAATGTGAATACTGTCATGTGGAAGGCAGTTGGATGGGTTAAGTTGAAGATGGTGCGTGGAAAGTTCATAAGAATTTTAATTAACCGACCCTATTGGGTTCAGATTTAGGTACTGCCCAAATCTAGGTGGTGGCCAGTCGGTTGACCTAGTAGTTGTTGATTGCTAGGTGGATTCGGGCCGAACCCAAACCCGGAACACGACTATAAGTCGCGTCCAAACCTTCAGCCCCCACTCCCTCATTTTCCTCCTCCTCTTTAACTTTTAATCGAACACATTTCCATCTCCCCCTTCCTCCGCTTAACCAAGGCCTCTCTCCTCCATTCCTCTACCAACCGACGCCAAAATTGTTATGCATCAGATCTTGCCTCACTAAAACTCAAGATCTAAACCATTTTCTTCCTTTTCCGACCCCTTCTCAGCCCATGGCACTGGCATGTACCAACGACTCCTTCTCTCATCATCTTAATCTCACTCCAGAAGAAGCCGTTTAGCTTGATCAGAGTGAGTGGAATACCGCTACCTATCTTAGAACTACGGACTTTGATTTTCTTCATGGATGACCAGTGAAGTTCAAAAATTTTGCTGCTCTCGGGCCTGAAGAGCTTTAAGTTGCGACTAGACTTTCATTGATCTTACACTTCGAGACTTATGAGTGGGAATATTACCTTCGTCGTATTCATTTTTTGATGCACCGATGGAGCAGAATTTCAATATGGAAACATCTACATTGACTCTGATGTGAAGGGAACTCAGATTGAGATGTTAGATGATGACCTTGCTGGAATTTTGGAGATATCTATAGTAGGTGTAGTTTTGGAAGACATAGAGATGTATGATCCTGAGATTCTACAGCTGATCTTTTCTAGGAATGCGAGTGATTGGAGGACCGACAATTTATGACCGATGGCCCATCTCGTCATGGGAATCATTCAGAACAATATCCTTCCAAAGACAGGGAGCCTTGACCAGATCTACACCTCAGTATGTGAGGCCGTGTATGCTACAATTGGCGGCATAGCCGTCAATCAGGTTCGTGTCTTAATGCTCCATATGGTCGATCTGGGAGTCCGTACTCCGACGGCCCACTTATCATATTGCTACTTGCTTAGTCAAGTGTTTAAGCATTAGAGGTGAATTTGAGCGGAAAGCCTGTAGTGAGGAAGGTCCTTCCCGCTATCGACCGGACCATCATTAAGAGGATGAGTATTCCTTTGCCGCCAGCCACACCACATGTACCACCACCAAACCTGCAGTACCAGTAGCAGGGGATAGCGCAGGGCATCGAGGGATACATGAGTCCTGAGCTTATTGCTATCTTTTAGGTTCAGGTAGAGACCTGAGAGATTAGGATGAAGCAACAGTGCCAAGGGCGTGAGACTGGGTGCATAGCCATCACGCTACGACCATTCGACGGTTGCGATGATGGCTTGAGCTCCAACCGTGGAGTGAGACCTTCTTATAGTTGTTAAGCAGGGTTTTTTTAGGATTGTTGTATCTTTTTATTTCCAGCATTTGTTATTTTCTTTTGGGTTGTTTGGTTGTAAAACTGTTTGTTTTCTCTTATAAAAGGGACGTACGATATTATGAGTTTTTATTTATTTTCTATATTATTGTCTCTGGATATGCAAACCGCTCTTATATGTATGCATAGAAGAGAAACAATACAAATATGGGTATCTCATAAAGACACTTAACTAGCAGTAAATGCAATATAAATCTGAAAATTTAGAATAGCTGGAAATTTTAGCGAAAGACATGATAAAGTTTTTTGATATCACGGGTCATTGCTCATGTTCCTTAAAAGCTAAAATTCTTGTATAAAAGACATCTTGATATTTTTAAATAAAGTTTAGTTGTAGAATTTTGAAATTTCGTTTGTGCTTTTGGCGCATAAGCGACTTTCGACTATGTTGAAAGTGTAGCTTGATTGATCAAAAATTTTGAGAAGGAAAAATATTTTGGAAAATTCTTCTTTGATTTGAAAAGTTCTCTTTTGAAAAAAAAGAAAGTATGAAAAAGTTTTGCATTTTAGTTATTTTGTGTCTTAAAATTATTTCTAGAATTTTTATTCAAAATTTTATTTTTAAGGGAAAGTGTGCATTTAAATATTTTGAGATTTTATTTTCCAAATGACGTACAAATTTTAAAATTGCGAACGATTTTTATGAAAACTTTGATTTTGAAGGTCACATGTTAGGCGTAAGGAAGCCAAACATGGTTAGAATTTGCGAATTTAGCGGTGCATTAGGGTCATGATGCGATTAATGTAAACTATAAAAAGAGAAAAACTTTTTTCGCCTTGGAATTTCTATTTCTATATCTGGTCGACGATGTGCGCAAGTCTATTCTTAGACTTAATTCCATTTTAAAACTTGAAAATAAGCCTCCTTAGGCATTTTGTACATGGAAAATTTGGAGTAAATCTAGGTTAGCAAGGAAATTTCCACTATACTACGGGAATATGAAGATTATAGTCTGGTAAGAATGTTAAGTTCTCTGCTTAAATTCCTTTTTTTGGCGTAGAATAAAGTTTAGAAAGCGATTTTTCAATGCGTTAAATTATTGGATAATAAGAAATGGATGCAAATTTTGTTGCTTCGTGATGTTCGAATCTATATGGCGATTCGAGATCTGTTTGAGATGCTCGAACACATGTAGATGTTCGTGATCTATTTAGGATGTGGGGATCCATGTGTGATTTCGAGGTCTGTTGAGGTTCAGGAATCCATGTGTGATTCTGAAGTTTTATGCGGAATCCACGTGTGGTTCCGAGATCTATTGAGATATGGGAATCCACGTGTTGTTTGGAGATCAGTTCGAGTTGGAGCTCATGTGGAAGACCTGTTCGAGTTATGGCTCGTGTGCTGAGATGCTGAACGGGACTTCACCATCGGTAATGAGAGAAACCAGAGATATGAGACATAGCCTATGGGGTATAGCTAACTTAAAGGGTGCAGGCACTCCAGTCTAGTGTTACTTACGGTCACGCGGGAGTGATGTGACCCGGTGCCATGTGTTCGGGCGTGGAACAACTATGTTTTCCTATAATACATTTTATCTAGAGATATACGATGCTTGGAAGGATACCTCTGGTCCTTGTGTAGTAGTTCGAATTCAGCTTCCCTGAAGAGATCTACGTGGAATCCTACACAATTAGCAAATGTGCTTTAGCGGTTATGATTGTATACCTATTACTGTTGTGTTGTACACTCGCTTGCATCGCAACCATAAGATTATTTGAATTTCACGCTTTAGACATTATTATATTATGACTAGATTTTATAACAGAATGGTTTGGTTATCGTAAGGGAAAAACTCATCCATGTTTATTGATGGCGTGGTCTTGCGATATAATCTTCTTTTAGAAGATTTTAAGATATAATAAATTCTTTGTAATTTGAGTTCTCATGCTGGTTTATCAGACTGATTTGGGTGTTATTCACTTATAATACTTGGGTCAGTTGAGTATGTTTTCAAATTTAGCTGCTTTTCATTGGAGCTCTTAGGAGGAGATAGATGATTTCCTACCGTACTTATTTTTCGCTGCATTACTTGACTTATTTCTGTCAGCATTTGTGAGGATATGATGTTATAAATGTTCAGGCTAATGACAGGTTTGTTTTGTCTGATTGACGTATGTATATAAATGTTTTCATTTTTGTAAAGATCTTTTCAGATGTTATATATTATTATTTCGCATGTGAGATTCTGATATTGTATTCTCTTCTTTCTTGTTTTATTTCATTTTCATTTTATTTTATCCTAATTATTCGTCTTTCCAGCACTTGGGTGCTCGGCACGTGAATACCGTTGATGTATTAGTGTCGACATTTAAGGGTCGAAAAAGGCAGTACGTTACATTTTTAGTATCATGACTATGTTCATTCTCAATACATTAAAATGAACCTCATGCTCTTCTATAATCTGCTAACGACGTGTCTTAGGCTCTTCCTCATTCCATTAATGATGTGTCTCATGCTCCTCCTCAATCTGTCAATGCACTGCCTCGGATTGTTGATTTAATTCCTTTGCCCGAGCCTCGATACGTTGCATTTCCTCCGTTAAGACAATTAGGTTGTAACTCCTCCGTTATTGTACTTTAACTCATTAGCATCCTTCATTGTTGAGTAGCATGTGATCCGATCTGTAATTAACAAACCATGTTTTCGCTTAAAAAAATATAGTTCAGGAACATGAATTTTAACATATACATTGATATGCAACATGATTAGTTATGCACTATGTAACAAATTGGTTATTCATAAAAATACTTACATCAATAGGTGGATTTCCACTAGGATATTTATGTCCCTTTGCATTTAATAGACTAAAACCATCAAAGGCCAATGTTCGCTACTCATGTGGAACCTCCACCTCATTCTCGTCTTTCTCTTCTCTAATAATAGTCAACTGCTCATTACATGCAACATGATACCTAGTCTATAAATATATAATATCATCAAGATTTAAATTATGAATTTCCCAAAAATATCTTTAGAAGTCTGTATATAACTATCGATGCAATTTACTTTTGACCGAAACATATTTTTACCTCGCTGTAAATAGTATTATATGGATTATAATTTAGTTTTATAATATTTTTTCACTTAAATTTAAAACTGAGTTGCAATTCAAACTAGTTCTAAAATCGAGTTGCAATTTACGACTCAGTTTTAAAAATAAGTTGCAGTTACTAGCCCAGTTTTAAAACTGAATGGCACAACTTTAAACCATGTTGCCAACTTAATTTAAAACTGAGTTGCAGAACTTTAGTTTTTGTATACCTCACTTTAGCTGAGTCGTGCACCTCAATTTTGACTGAACTGCCAACTCAGTTTTCAAACTGATTTAAAATTTGAGTTGGTAGCAATCAGTTATTAAACTGAGTTGCAGCTACTTAGTTCTTAAACTGAGTTGCTTGCAACTCCGTTCTTAAACTGAGTTGCTTGGAACTCAGTTTAAACTGAAAAGTTTTAAAACTGAATTGCTTGCCGAGTTGTGCAACTCAGTTTGAAACTGAATTGCAATTGCAACTCGGTGTTACAACACCAAGTTGTAACAATATTCTTCTTGTAAAATATTAAAATTCCTATCGCATTCGTACTTCTTCTAGATATAATAAATAATATAATAATAAAGTACACAAATATCAATATTTAGACATGCAAACTAGAAAAAGTATGGATGTAATTTGTCCTTTTTTGTTTAAATATGGATATAAAAAAACCACATGGGCTTAGTATATTATATAGGAAATAACCTGGAATCAGTTAAAATTTTCAGTATTAAATGCATTTGTTATCTAAAATAAATTTAATGTGAACCCTATCCCATATTTTCACAGAATGTACAACAAATACGAACATAAACACTTGAAATTCCATGCTGCAAACTCCTAAAATTTGGAAACTCTATGCAACATATGCAACAAATATGAACACAGATTCTTTCTGATCCTAGCTATAACACTCTGACATTTCTCTCTCCTGTGCTTTATAGCATGTTCACTAATGTATAGAGGTTCTGCTAACTGAGTTATCGTATTTTAGTTTTCAACATGACTATTAACTTTTTCTTCCTTTCATACGTTTTCAACAGAAATTATTCAATCTAATTTCTAGTATCCCTTTAAATTATTTAATCAAATTGTCATTTTTTTCAAAGAAATGTCAATTTTAAATCTGATATAAACTAATTTATAGTCAAGTTCAACCTAACTCTAATTTCGATTTTGATCAAATATCAGACCTCTATTGATTATCACATTAAATTAAATTATTCCTAAATGTTTCGCCGTTATTTTAACACGGCTGAACATCATATATTGTAAATTTACCAAAAAATCTTTGATGGCCAAGTCAATCCGCTTCAAAACAACAGTTGCTAGATCATCTGCCATTGCTATCTCATTACAATTTTTGATATGAGTGAGCTTAAATATCTCGGATGGTGTCACCACTCTACTTTTTCATAACCTATAATACAACAATCATTATGTTATTCGCTATTCGCTGTAAAATATGTTCGAATATTTTGTAAATTACATCTTCGCCTTGATCTCCTTTATAGAAATTGAACCACTCGTATGCAAACGTGGATTGCTCTTATGACTAAATGATGCCGTATGAGATTTTACTATCGTGCTTGGATGATTCAAATGCTTCGACCATCGTTTCCGCTAATGCTCTAATACAAACGATGGTCTTTCCTTCTTATTAATTTCCATTTTCTATATCCTATAAACAATACAAGAATAGCATCCCATAGCTTTTTGACACCAAGCATTCCCCATCATAGCAAGGGTGACATCCTTTGGATCTAAACAACAAACCTTCGCCTAAAAAGAAGTAGAAAGAGTTTACAATCATGACGAAGCTAATAGTGCATAATGCGTAATGATTATAAAATACCAATTGTCGAATTCTACTTTACAAATCAATAATGGTTGGTATAATTCGTTACTCAAGATAAAATACAAATTAATTACCATGATGTCGGCAAATAAAGCTTTTTGCACATTAACATCGATGTTTTTCCATGAAGCCTACCAAAAATCACTCATACGCTGGTGTAGTCGCAGCGGAATCACTTCGAAGATGGATTCCTCGATGTCCCATATATTTTACAAGCATAGAAAAAATATAAATAGTAAAAGGCAACATATTTGTTTTAAAGCACAACAAGCTTACATATAAAAATCAAGCATGAAAATCCGACATGTATGATATACCAATGTAAAAACAAATGGAATGGCTAAATTTTTATAGATTAAAACACTTACATGATAGTATTTCCACTTATATATTGTCAATAAATGAAGTACTTTATTCTTTGACTTCGTCTTCATCCTCGGCATCGTCATCGTCATCGTCTTCGTATACATTTTCTTTTTTGCATTCTTCTTCACTAAACTCCTTTACTTTAAAGTAACATCATTGAGTGGTCCGAGATCATCATGTTCCACTAAGCTACACATTATTATACTCAAAATACACTTTATATGCTTCAATCGTTTGGAATATAACTATCAAAAGTAAAATAATCAAACCAACAACAATATAAACATGTACCTTTTTATCAGGCAATCAAATTTTACTTATGAAATCAAAGGCGTCAAACTAGCTCTTAATTTTATATACTTGCATTCTATTTACCAATGATATCAAATCATATAATTCATTATCGTATTATTCTGCAATTTCAATTTCCAACATTTGATTTACTAAAGCCATATGATGCACATATATCATCCGTATGAAAATCTTAAAATTGATCGCTCGCTCGACTACACAATTTCACTTTCAAACTAGTATCGTTCACACGAGCACTACAGTGCAGACTCAGATCCGGTTCCTTGATTAGAAACCATCATTCTCCTACATAGCCATATACTATGACAGAAATTCTAGAATCAACCAAAAACCCATATCTAGTGTTCGCCATCAAGAATCGAGTGAAAATTCCAACTCGGACAGATGTAAATCATCTCGAAACTATGTGCTCGAATCTAGATCATACCATTATGTGAATAAAATAATATATATACAACCTGCATATTTATTTAAATTGATTTCTTAGCTATACCAAGTTTCCTTTTTTCATATTTACTTGTTTACATTCAATTGATCCATATTCAATTATTCACAATCATTATTCACATTGCTTTATTCACATTTGTTATTCAGTATATTCCTTTCAATGCTAATATCACTTCAACATCATTCCATCCACTTTTTACTTAAATTTATTACATACATCTATACAACACCACTCATGTTCATCATCACTTCACAACTGAAGTCATATTCATTTTAAATCAAATCTAATTTTATTTCACTCAATTCATTTTCCAATTTCCAATATTCGATTCTAACCATGTTCAATTTGCTAACTTATTTAATGAGTCCACCTCATCCGTTCATTTCTATTCACAATTGATTTAATTTCAAAATTGTGTGCATTTAACCTAACTTAGGTCAAATTTATTTTCAAAATTCATTTTGTTTAACTTATCTTAAGTCAAATTTCATTCCCAAGTTCAATTCCAAATTTACCTTTCTTAAAATTCTTATTCAAATATTTCGACATTGTTTTACTTACTAATTCTTAAAATTTATAAGTTACCAAACTTATTTTCTCATATTTTCATAAAACGTTTAAAAGGAAATCCCTAGAGTTTAAACGCCTTGTTCATATTTATTTCAAATCATTTTTTGAAATCATGTATATACAAAATCCCCTTAGAATATCAAATCAATCTTTTTTATTTCAAATCATAACTAATTTTACCAAAACGAATCTCCAATGGTAGCAATTCCTCTATTAGAACCTAAAAATGAACGTCGATGATGCTGTAGTCATTATCGAAATTATTTTCCAATGATCGAGGTGAGTTAAGTGCTTTCTATCCCTTTAAAATCCTTTTTAAATATTTTTATTCCTAATATTTTCCAAATAATATTATTACTATTTTTCAAAACTTTGAACTTTTTTTTTGAATTTTACGGGTTTTAAATTCTCGATTCTAGTTTCTAAATTCTTTTAAATTTATAAACCACTTCTATAAATCATATTTATAAGATATTTATGAAATTTCATTTCCTTTCCATTTATAAATCATATATTTATATAACTTCATTTGGTTATATAAAATTATTTCTTAATTGTTTATCTTGCTTACATTATAATATCAACTTTTATTTTATCACAAACAATAAAAAACAAACAATAAACGATAATAGTATAACATTATCATTTCCTAACAACCAAGAATACCATATATATCACAATAATTTTTTGAAAATTATTTCTTTATATATGAAAATAATCAAGATAAAATTATTTCATTCGCCCAATTCCAAAACAATACCATGTCGAATTGCTTTGTTCAAGTGTTTAGAGATCCCTATCAATAACGTTAACTACTCGTGCTGACCAGAATCCATAAGCCACTCAACAAATCAACCAACAAAATGTAAAACATTTTTATATTACTAACAAATACACGCTCATATACGCACACACAAAAACACACACTCAAATTCATTCTTGGGTGCTACTGACCCTATCTCTAATGAGTAACTCCCACCAATGCAAAGGTTCTCGCTTAACCTTCAGCACTGATACCAAATGTAATGACCCGCTTTACCATATAATTCAAGCTACAATAAACCACTCATGTCCAACCCAGATCGAACGAAAAGATGGATGGTTATGAGGAAAGAAATAATAATGGAGATAAGAAGATAACAAACCAACACAGAATCTCATAACAGAATGAATAGTCTATAATATATAACAAATCTTTACACAAAAGAAAAACTTAATATATATATATATATATATACATACATCAATCAAAGTATACTAACCTATGTCGGCCTGGATAGTTATAACAACCCATCCTCACAATTACTAATAAATACAATAATGAATACTGCAGAAAAATAAACATCTATATGAACATGTCGTTGGGCTATAATTCGTCTCTTGAAGCTCCAAGCATCCAACTAAATCTGTAATATGCTCGGTCAGAACCGAGCACTATAATAAAAAAACTCTCGAGTCAATCTGGAAAACCAGCATGAGAAAAACACACCCAGCTAGATCCTAAAGATATAGAAAAACCTTTGAAAATCAAGAGTCTCTCGTAAGACCATGCCGCATATAAACACGGACGAGTTTTTACCTTACGATAACCAAAACCATTTCATACGAAATTCTATGATATTATGATAGTGTTTAAATACAATTACTTATTAATCATAGTCAAAATTATTACATTAATTAAATTCGAGCATAATGAGTTATACAATCGAAACCATAAAGGCACGTATTGCGGATTGGATTCCATATATGATAAGGTAAGGAACTACCTTTCAAAGGTACATCTCTCCGTAAATGCACCGGCGTCTGACAAGAACATCTTGTACCCCTACCACATAGGACTGGCCTACCCCTTGACTAGTAGTACCGAACATGGTCACCCCGCTTGGGCCCCGTAGCATACAAGAAGAGATATTAATCGAACTAGACTTGGAATGATCTTACCCTGATAAGAGCGACCGACTTGACCCTGCTGCATGCTCGATTTTTGTCATTTCTCGGTTGACGAGGCTCGAGATTATGATTTACCTTTACATAGCACTCCCCATTGGAATGCTAACACTGCCCTCCATGCAACAATGTAATATCAACATTCATCCATACAAGTTCGTTTTAGGACTAAACGAAACACTTAAGAGCTCCGTTTATAGTTCCATCATCTTCAAGATGTCTTCACTTCGAAACTCATTCGTTGGATCAAAGTGTTTTTCGGGTAACATATGCGATCCCGGTCTCTTCGAAACAACGTTCGATAATACCTGGTAAACTCAACCTTGGTTCTTCAGGAAATAAATAGCCAAAGAAAATATCGGAGATCCTCTCCTAACGGTTAGTGGGTGGATTTCCTCACCCTTGTCCTAGGAGAACGGAACAAGTTTTATACGAATAGTACAACATCATCGGAGTTGATTATGCCATATAACTCACGTGTTTCTCCTAGATATTTCCAAAGTTACTTGTGGATCCAATTTTGATAGTCGGTTATTTAACCATCGAATAACAAACATTCAATCAGGAATTTATTCCTTAGGGAAAACAACAATAGTTAAGCACATAAGCAACCACCAGCTACTTTTAATAAATCTTCATTCATTTAAATAGATTTGTAAATTACTTGTAAAAAAATACTTTTACAAATGTATATCCACAAATCCCTATATTTTAAGCACTTAAAAATATCCATATACTTATCTCAACGGTATAAGTATACCCACAAAATTGAGAAAGATTTTCTTTTTATTCGATTCTCCAATAATTTATAAAACTCTTCATAATTCTCTTAAACCATTAATAATCCATTTTATAAACCTTCGGGATCATTTATAAAATTCTTTTATACGTTTCAATCGCTATAAATACTTTTTATACATTTCTAAAATCATTTATAAAGCCTTAATAAATTCAGAACCATTTATAAACTCTTTAACCTTGTAAATAATCTTCCCTTAAGTCTTCAAACCGTTTTATAAATTCCTTTATAAAATCCAAATATTTCAACTCTATTCATTGGTCTCGAAAACATTTAAAAATCTTTCACTTCAAAACATCATTATATAATAATAATAATAATAATAATTAAAAATAAACGTTATAAATAAATGAAAATTACTAAATTTAAAACATCTTAAAAATAATAATTAATAATTTCAAAATATTGTTAAACAAAAATCATAATTAACCTTTACCATATTTATAAATAATAATAATCTATTTCAAACCTTATTAATAATCCTTATTATTAATTTCAAACCATATTTATTCTTGAAATATTCAACCATTCCAAAATATTATCATTTTGAAAAATTCTTTAAAACTATATTAACTATAAATGAAAAACTTTAGAACAACACTAATATAATTAAATACCTTAAATAATAATATTATAATTAAATAACTTTTACAAAATGTTAATATAATTAAATACTTTAAAACAATATTAATATAGTTAAATACTTAAAAAATATTAAATGTAAATAAATCAACTTTTTTTCAATTTTTTTTCTTCTGAAATCCATTTTCGGATTAAAAATCATTTCCTGTTAACCCACTTTCTATTAAATTGGCAATTTATAGTATTTCAGAATACTAATTTCAAGCCCATAGCCATCAAATGCTTAACCAATATTGATATTCTATAATCACTAGGTTTTTGATTTTAAATATATAATAATGTTATAACTACAATGTCCACAATCAAGTTCATTATTCAGTAATCCATATAAAAGAAATATTATTGAAACAATTCAACAATAGCGAGGAATCCTTTTGGATCCTGCCAACTATCCCCATGCATCATAACGGTATATAATCATAAAATATAAATTAATTGCTTGGACGTGGGAATCGTATATAAGGGGCCATCCGCTCTTACACGGGAACGTGATAGGGTCTTGTCTGCTCCAATAGTGGGAATATTCATTCCAGCTAATTAATTCATTCAAACAATCATCTAATAATTTTTATCAACTATATATCATACTAGTTAACAAAAAAGGTGAGTTTAACACACCGAATTTTTTTATTGTCGACGAGGCGTTGCAGTTTGGGACTAACTCGAAGGACGTCCAAATTTAGCCCAATTTCAACTGTCTCCAAATCAAATGAACTAACTCCATCGTGAAGATCTCCATGAAGGGAGTCCAACGCCAAAAATGGCTTTCGAATCTGACCTTGTATGCACGATATACGAAACTTATAAGTTATCGCTAAATTTCAATTTATAATGAAATAACTTATATGGTAACTACAAGATATTTACTAAAATGCCTCTACCCTCGTTCTTACCCAAATTAGATTTCAACCTGTGCACACCATTAAAGTGCACGGCCATGCACTATGCAGCCTCCCCCAATCAACGATCCTTCAAACCAAAGCCGCCATCGAACTTCCCTCGTCGATCTTCACCTACTCGACACCACCACACCGAACCCAGCCTTAGCCTGCACATCGTGACTTTGTCATTGCTTCTCATCGACCGTACATTTGGCGATCCCTCCCAAAGCATCACACCTCCTAATCTTCATCCATGACCTGCTATTCGACCTCGCTAACTCCAATCTAGCCTCTAAATACCTAAATTCCCACTCGAAATCCAAATAAACCGAACCCTTTTCACCTTTGAGCTCTCTTTCCCACTGCCTGTTTACGGCCAAGCTCACGCACCCCTTAAATGGATATTGGAATGTATATCTAGGCTAAAGGAACCCAAAGAAATCATCTTTTGATTTTTCATTGAGTAAAACTTTATATTTTGATTTTTTAAGATGAAGATTTTAAATAAGAAAATTTCCTATCTTGCTGGAATAAATGTAAGAAGGAATTGAGGGAAACTAAAATGATAAGGGTAAGTTTTAAAAATGTGGAGGTATGGGCAAGTATGGGCGTGGTATGATCTTGGTACGGTGATAAAAGTGCATATATATTATCTAAAATTTAAATTATCAAGCTACAAAACATTTGAAAGTTTTGAACTCCAAACAAGGCGTGCCGCCTAGCGTTCTGTATATTGTACCCGTATTCCGAACGCAATGGAACTAGTCTCGAGTGTTAATTCGAACATACGCAGAAGATAGATTTTTAAACCCAAGTATAATGTTAAATTTTTGATATAATTTTCAACGCGTTCCAATCTTGTATGTCCAAACGATATGTCCGATGGCCACAAAAATCATCGACATACACTAACTTACTGTTACGGACCCAATAAAACTAGTTTCGGCAAAGTCCGGGACAACGCCCTGGAAGGCTATTTTTATATGTTAATTAAAATATGCTATTTTAAAAATCAATTGAATCACTTTTAAACCCAATTTAAAAGTTTTATTAACTTCATTCCTATTAATAGAAATTAAATCAGCTTTTAAATCATTTTTATCCAGCTTAAAACCTAAGATTCAATTATTTAAACAATTTAAATTATTAAATTAAACAATTAAATTTTCCAATAAATCGCTATATCCGAAATTCAAGTTATTTAACTTATAATATTAAACTTCAATATTTAAAATCAATCTTTCAAGTTCAAATGACTAAAATTCCTAGTCATCACAGTTTTGAAACTACTGCAAGGATTGAAAATATAAACTTCTCGGAGAAATCAGTATAAACATGGCAAATTATGCCAATATTGTTAAACGTGCGAAGATTATAAATCCCTAACATCATACCATCCTTTATTAAGTTAGTATAAACAAGTATAACAAGAATGATTTTATATCCGTTTTATATTTCTTTTTGAATGTCTTAATCAATGTATTCAATCAAATGAGCATTAAGCCATTACATTTCCTTAAATCTACTAATAATCCTCAACAATGTAAATAGTGAAGAATACTTTATTTAACCAGCAGTAGTTGCTACCTTCAAACCCAATATCAATTCACAAAATCTATATCAATAGGACGAGTTTAAAAATGGGATAGATATGGTATTGGTAAAGTCATATGTTACTATACGTCGGAAATATTAGCATATAAAAGCTAGAAATTTGGATAGCAAATCAAAGGTTAAATTAAAGCAATATTTATCAATTTATATTGGTGTTTAGAAAATACTTAAAAATAGTAATCAACATTAACCCAACATCTAGTAATTTTGAGTCGGCCAATAATATAAATGCAATAATTGATATAAAAACAATAGAGTGTAGGAGTATTAGAGCATCAATGTACCAAAATGAAGAATGGTAGATAAGAATGTAACAACCCGTAAATTTAACTGGTTTTAATAACGGTGTTAACTGAAATTTTGTGAAATTTTAAATGATAAAATTTTGAAATATAAATCTGATATTTGAAATGCGTCTAGTTAAACATAGCAGCTGACAAATTTTCGTCCGAAAATATGAAAGTTTATTTCGTGCGTAAATTTACTTCAAATTAATCAGTTAAAAATCGATGAAAATAAAACGTTTTCGAAACCTAAATATTTATACACAGAAAAATTCTAAATCATCTTCTGAGCAAGACATCATTTTTTGTTTTTCCCAATTCGAACATCTTTAGCACCGTCGATTTTATTTTTCTGCGTTTTTGTTGCATTTTTCGCTAGTTGAAAATTTCGAATTTTATATAATTCAATCGTACCACTGATATCAGTCCACCGTTCTGTTTGTCTTGTTGTGCTGGCCGACATAGTATATTCATTTCTGTGTTTTGCGGTCTGATATGCGGTGGAAACGATAAAACGGTCCCTGTAACGGTATCAAATTTGTAACTTTTAATTCATTTACTCTCTTAATCTCCTACCGTGGAATCCAAGCAACCATCATTATCTGCGTGAATCAAGGGCCTTTCGGTTACTTTCATTTATTTATTTTATTTTTTTTTGTAGCCGATACATCCATTCATTTTTCCGTTTAAACCTCTCTGACCTGTGACCTTATTTACTCCTCCCCACTTCCATTTCATTTTTGCGCTGGCTCCTTTTACTAACTTACCCATTCCTTCATTTCTTAAATCCAATCGCCACCTTCTTAAAAAAAGATGAAAGGGTGTACAAGTTTACCTTTTTTTTAAACGTCCTCACTTTCCTTTCTTAATATATTGGCATGTCTGTACACTCTCCACCTCTGCCATTTTTGTTTCTACCTTGCCTACTTCTCAAAACAAAGTGTGCCCTTTTAGTTTCTACCTTGCATGCTTCTCAAAACAAAGTGTGTATTGTTTTATATATAATAGTAATATACAGCTTTGTATTTGCTTCCTATTTCTTTCATTTGCACGCAGCCGATCTACCCACTCAGCAAACACCACCTAACGCCGCAGCCGCAAGTGCCTCCACTACCCGCCTCAACAACCGACCACTCCCCTTTGACCATCGATCCTCCCAACGTCGGCCTCTGACCACCAACCAACGGCCGAGCTTCTCCTTCAACGAAGCCGTGACAGCCAACCTCCATACTAGCAACCACCCATGACCATTTCACCGAACCAAACGACCGTGCCACCGATCCACCTTCTCACGCACTGCTCGCCCATCCCTTCCCAAACCATCTCACCTAAGCTCTGCGTCTAACACCGAGATCCATCTATGCTCGTTGATCAAGTCCACCTCAGCCCAGGCCCGACATCTTGCCGACCCAACACCTTGCACAGTTGAGCGTAGCCATCAAACGGCATCATTCTGTCGTTCCCTGCTCCACTTCACCCGCTGCCACAGTCGCACCCCTGACAATCGCCTCCCATTCTCATAGCAACTGCCTGCTTTCAATTTTACACTTTCCAATTGCTTTGAGTAAGTATACAATTCATTGGTTTATAACTTTTGCAGTTGATAAGAATCCAAGTGTATTTGACAATTTTATACTGCGTTTTAAAGTTCAGTACTATTATTTGAAAATAAATGGAGCAATATAATATGTTTAAAGTATGATATGTTATGTCAGTATATTTATTGATTTTATATTCTATCTTGCTTCCGCCATCTACTGTTTTCTTCTTCATTGCTTTTTGAGAATTTGACTTCTTTTATATAGTATACGTAAGTTATTTATGGCGTATGTATGTTTCAGTGTCAATATGATTGTATAAGATATGCATACCTTTATATTATTAGTTACCTATGACACGCGCATAACAGTATTTATAATAGGATAAATTCACGGTTGCTATAGAAGTTTGTAGTAGTGAATCTCATTTTAACAATAAAACAATTTATATTTGAAAGTTTTGGGTATGTCTACATATGTGCTTATATAATAAGTATATTAGAATTTGTCTTTTTTAGATATATGTATATATTTATTTTATAATGGTATTATATATTTAAATAAGTTTATACTATAGTAGCATAAGTTTGTTGTGTAGTACTATACAATGATTCAATGGTATATAATATAATATGGTAAGTTATGTAAATTTATTTCGTACGCTGGTTTTGCCGATGATATACGTAAAGTTGTTTGGGTTGTATAAGCCTATGTTAATTCTATAAATTTTTAGTTATATTATATGCTGGTTTGTTAGTATGTTGTCTGCACATATCTGTAATATTTGCATATTGGTTAAGTATTGATTTTAAAATGTTTTGTAGGGAGAAAAAGGTGTATTGGTTTTCTTAGTGTATACATATATATTTGATTTCGAATCCGTGCATTTCAAATTCAGTAATGTTTTTGGTAATGAAATATGTATAGATTTTTAATATTTATTTGCGTCTTATTTTAATATTGGTTATATATATACATATACGTACAAGGATTTTATTTGGATGTTGATCTTAATTTATAATGTATAAAGTTTCATTTTAAACTTGTGTTTCCAAACTGATTTTTGAGAAAATGTTATAATATAATATGTGTGTCTTGTTCCAGCTTTGTAAAGCTAGTTTTGATTCATTTTCTTTTTTTGCTGTTTATCAGCTCTGTTCGTCAAACTTGTTTCCATCGTGCTTTGCTTCAAAATTCGTGCGTGGATTCGTATCTCATCTCATTCTATCGTCAAATCTCTCTAGCCTTGAAAGGTGAGCAATCACTCACGATTAATGTTCTTTTACTTATTAAATTTGATTTCAATTGAAACGACAATTGAAATATGCTGGTGTTAGTTATTTACACTGTTATATATGCTATTACCTGTATCAGTTCACCTATGACATCTGACACTATTATCTGTTAATTATTTATGCAATGATAATACAGTTAGGCTGATAATTGTATGATTGTTGATGTTTACATTGGACGTTAAATTGTTAATGTAAAGTGATAAATAGTATGCAATTGAATTTGATATAGGATAGTTAAATGTTGAATTTGATTAGTTAAATTTGTATAACATGACCCCCTTTAAATGTTAAATAAATTGACACGTAGAAATAGTGTTTACCACACTTTGAACATTGAATGTAGGTTCTATAAGTTGATGTAGTATAAATTGAATAATAGATATCAATTGAAGAACCGTATAAATATTAGTATAATAATCTTTAATCTACATGAAATGATAGTGTAGATTCTAGAAACAATTATGTTAATTTGCACAATAACAATGTAAATTAGTACGATTATTTTGGGGATAATCTAAATTAATTATTGGATTGTTATTGATTGTTGTTATTACTTGTTTATTTACTTCGACACCATCCAGTTATCACACTGCAAGTTCCCTTTTGCAATGCTTTGATATTTGAATTGAAATGGAATCGGGTTGAAATGATAAATACCCAAATAACTTTGACTTAGGATAGAGAATTAAATTAAACCCGATTGGTCAATAATTTGATTTAAAATAAAATAAAGATTTCATTTGAATAAAAATAAGGTTTGAATTAAAATTGGAATTTAAAATTTTAATGAAAGGAAAATGTGAATATTTGAAATTTGAAACCAATTACTAACATAGTAATTGACGTAAGAACATTGTTTAAATTTTAATTATATAATAATAAAATTTGGTTATTAATAATTAAGTTTTGAAATTATTAATAATTAAGTTTTGAAATTAGTTAATAATTAAGATTTGAAATTATTTGATAATTAGAAGAGATTGAATTATTTAATAATTAAATTGAATTGAATTCTTTATTAAGTGAAATTGAACCTCTTGAATAAGTGAAACTAAGTTTCTTTATTAATTAAGTTTTGAAATTTATAACTAAATAAATGAATGCAAATTGAATTTCTTTAACAAGAAATAAAAATGTGTTTTATTGAAACAAACGTAAGGCTTGTAAGTTAAAGGATTTGACGAATTTAATTTAATCCAATTTGAAGTTTTGATATAATAAAGTTGAACTTAAGTAATTGATTTAATGAATTGGAACTTTAATAGAAATTGTTTTGAATGATAAATTTACTTAACGAATATTAAATGAAATTGATAAATGTATTCAAATTGATTTGAATGTTAGATTAAATTAATTTAATTGATTTCGGAATGAAACGTATATACGAATTTAATCAATATTTGAATTTGTTTAAATAAAAATTGAAATTGAATAATAAGATTTTGAAATGGTAATTTAGAAGTTTGAACGTAAATCATGGAAATTGATTTAGGAAGACAAATGAAATGTTGATTTACAAATTCTAATTGAAGTTGAATATGATTTGATTTAAAATTTATTAAATGACCAATCGGTGAAATAACTACGAAAGTTATTAAAGAGACTGGAATCTGTTATGGACATACTCTCTGTCTAAACCGAAAACCACTTTAATAAATATACGCGGAGTGATGATCCAGAATGAAGTGGTTAGAATGATGTACGTGATGACCGAAGAAAGAGAACGATAATGGATAGCCTTGACACTTGTGTCAAATTGGAAATGACTAAAACAGGAGCCGTGCCAAGCCAAATGGGGTTAGCTACCTCGAGCGAACACACTTCTTCGTAAACTACTCATTACTTGTTATTGATTGGTGCACCCTCGTACTTTTGGGAGTGTTGTTTCGCGGTGTTGCGATCGTTGCGGCGATGCGTTTTCACCAGTCCGGATCAGGAAAACGATAGTTTCACTACCTTGGGTATAGCCTCATGTTCCTTGTCATACTTGTATCCCTATATACGCGACCACTACGAAATTGTTTTGTGTTATACCTATGGAGTACTCCCTGATATCCCACTAGTTTGCGGTGGAGTTTACAGTGTTGTATAGATTATAACGCTTATATAAAATGTGTTAAGGGGGATAATGGTAACGGCTTAACACTATTTTGATATTTGTATTACTAATAGACATTATCTATTTAGCGTATATTACTACATAGTAGATAGTTTAACGGATCCTTAGAGGACGGTTATTCCAATGTCCTTTGAGTTACTTGCATTTCAGTTGCTATTTCACTTGAGTTGGATTTATTGATATAAGGATGTTAATCCCGACTCGAGTGTTTTGTGTTTTGCTTTACGCTCGGATCAGGCTGAGTGGTTCAGCTTTTTGAGACTCACCTTTGGAGTTGGAGCTTTGCTTGGAGATCCAGCTATTTATCCAGCTTTCAGATATTCAGTTGATTCTAGTGATGTATTCTGATTCTTGTATTTGACTATTGTATTCGAGACTTCTGTTGTAACTTATTTAACTCTGTTATTTATATATAGTAGCTTCATGAACTATTATCTTTTGCTTCCGCTGCATATTATTACTCTGTGTCTGTGATTCTGTGATTATTTATTTACTGTATATGTTTAATTTTTCCAAATTTAAATTAACGATTCAGTATTTTGAATTACTCAAGTCCGACATGGGCGGATGCGAATAGTCCAAAATAGCGGGTTGTTACAGTTGGTATCAGAGCTTTTGGTAGCTCTAGGCAAACTTAGCATATATGGTAAATGTATTTACAGAATCACTCTCATTCGATTTTCAACTTCTTCCTTTTGACTCAATTCCTTTGAATTTGGAACGTTTCTTGCGTTTTCAAAATTCATTCGTGTCCCTCACTATTCGTCTTCTTTCAACGCTGGAGCATCCCATAACTCCACTTCGAATGATATTTATAATAAATCGACGGTCTCGCCAATCTTCGAATTATTTGTAAATGGGTGAAACTCCTTCACAATAGATATTGATTTACCGGAGATTTCTGTATCCTCGGTTTACGATGCTATCTTATCGTTTGTTATACCTGATTCTATCCCTTGAGATCTGATGTTGATTTGCCTCGGAATTCTACATCGATCTTATTCTTGAAGTCACGGTCTATCCGATTAAGGTTGCCCGTGATTTATGTAAACTATCAATCTTCCTATTTTGTTATTTAGTCATCTTATATATCTTCATTTCAAAACTATCGTCGAATCAAATTCTCTTTGATATATATGGCGCAACCCAATTTTTGTTTTTCAAGTTTATAATTGAATTTGGGCACTTTCCATTTTGAATCTAAAAAAAAAATACATTGAGTCCATAAAATTTGAATCTCTATCCTTGCCTTGAAAATTTATTTCTGTATTGTCGAGCAAGGAAGTGTATTTGTAAATCTACATTTAAAATGTTTTATATATATTGTGTTGTTTGAGTTGTTGATGTTGATTTGGATTTTCGATCGATTCGTCTGATCAACGCTACCGATAGGATTTCCAAAACACGTGAGCAGAGCAAACTGACACAATATTATTTACGAATTTGGTAAAAGAAAATAGTTTTGTATGATTATATTATATATAAGTATAAATTATTATTTTTTGAAATTAAATTGTTACTGAATTTGTTGTCCAAAATGATAATATTTAATTTTCATTCATTGTTTTATAAACCATTGACTATTTCATGATATAAATAAATGAACTTATAAAATTTAGTTGCTATAAATTTAAATCTAAAATTGAGAATTTAATCTTCAATGATTTCGAAATATGGTTTTAAAGTTTAATGTGCATAATGTTTAAACATTTTCAAATAGAAACCATTTCAAAGAATTTTAACTGTTTAAATTAGAGTTCTTCTCTTTTGTCGCTGGAAAATAATTTCGGTGATGGCGGCCGCATCATCGACATTTATTTTCGAGTTTGGAAGTGGAGAGACTATTCTGTAGCTTTGCTACGGTTTGTTTTGAAAATAATTTGATTTGAATTTCTTAACATGACTTGATTTGTAATATATATTGAAGATTTTAAATTTGACATGATATATTATGTATGTGTGTATATATATATATATATTATGTTATCTCTAAGTTGTTTGAAGCTAATCAGAAATTAATTCTTAAATTTTTGATTTAAGGATGATTTTCAATTATAAATTAAGCAAAATTCTTTTTATATAAATACTCAACTTGAAATAACTGAATTGTAAATTTTACTTGTATAATACTCAACTGCATTATATATAATTTACCTAAATTTTCAAAAGTTAATTATGTAATTGAATATTATGCAGTATAAAATGATATCAAAGGAATTTTTAAATAAATTTGGGTAGTTATATTAAATGTAAATATACTTAATATAAATGTGATAAAATATATTAAGTAGAATAAATTTAATAATAATTTGAAATAAAAAGAATTAAATTTATCAAATAAAATATGATTGTAATAAATAACTATTCAAATGCATAATTTTTGAAGTTGTTAATTCAAAAAATTTGGATATTATACAATATAAATTGTCTTTATAAATAGAATGTGAGTGTGTATAATAAATGTCATTCACTTAAATTTTAATTATATAATGTTTATGGAGATAAATAGAATAATAAGTTAAATAAAGAATAAGTGTGATTAATAAAATAAAATTTTTGTTTTAAAAGTTAATAAATTGAAATTAAATCAACTTAAGAGAGTATCTTGAATTTAACATAATTTAAAATGAATTTCATTTGAAAGAAACCTTTTGTACCTAACGTTAATAAATGTGAAATCAAATCAATTTAATGAAAATCCTGAACTTAAAAACGAATTTTTGAATATAAATTTATTTAAATTGAAACTTATACGGTTTAAATTAATTGTTTATTATGTAATTCAAGTCTATTTTCTTTTGGGTTGTTTCTATTCTCCTACTTCCTTCCTTTTCGGGAACGAAAAGTTTTGAGTGGGGGAGAGTGTAATAACCCGTAAATTTAACTGATTTTAGTAACGATGTTAACTGAAATTTTTTGAAATTTTGAAGGATAAAATTTTGAAATATAAATCTGATATTTGAAATGCATCTAGTTAAACATGGCAACTGGTAAATTTTCGTCCGAAAATATGAAATTTTATTTTGTGCGTAAATTTACTTCAATTTAATCAGTTAAAAATCGATGAAAATAAAACGTCTTCGAAACCTAAATATTTTTACATAGAAAAATTCTAAATCATCTTCTGAGCAAGACGTCATTTTTCGTTTTTCCAAATTCGAAAATCTTTAGCTCCGTCGATCTTATTTTTCTGCGTTTTTGTTGCATTTTCTGCTAGTTGAAAATTTTGAATTTTATATAATTCAATCGTACCACTGATATCAGTCTACCGTTCTATTCGTCTTGTTGTGCTGACCGACACAGTATATTTATTTCTGTGTTTTGCGGTCTGATACACGGTGGAAACGATAAAACGGTCCCTGTAACGGTATCAAATTTGTAACTTTTAATTCATTTACTCTCTTAAACTCCTACCGTGGAATCCAAGCAACCATCGTTATCTGCGTGAACCAAGGGCCTTTCGGTTACTTTCATTTATATTATTTTTATATTTTTTTTGTAGCCGATACGTCCATTCATTTTTTCGTTTAAACCTCTCTGACCTGTGACCTTATTTGCTCCTCCCCACTTCCATTTCATTTTTGCAGTGGCTCCTTTTACTAACTAATCCATTCCTTCATTTCTTAAATCCAATCGCCACCTTCTTAAAAAAAAGTGAAAGGGTGTACAAGTTTGCCTGGTTTTTAAACGTCCTCACTTTCCTTTCTTAATATATTGGCATGTCCGTACAGTCTCCTCCTCTGCCATTTTTGTTTCTACATTGCCTGCTTCTCAAAACAAAGTGTGCCATTTTAGTTTCTACCTTGCATACTTCTCAAAACAAAGTGTGTATTGTTTTATATATAATAGTAATATACAGCTTTATATTTGCTTTCTATTTCTTTCATTTGCACGCAACCGATCTACCCACTCAGAAAACACCACCTAACGCCGCAGCCGTAAGTGCCTCCACTACCCGCCTCAACAACCGACCACTCCCCTTTGGCCATCGATCCTCCCAACGTCGGCCTCTGACCACCAACCAACGGCCGAGCTTCTCCTTCAACGAACCCGAGGCAGTCAACCTCCATACTAGCAACCACCCACGACCGGTTCACCGAACCAAATGACCGTGCCACCGATCCTCCTTCCCACGCACAACTCGCCCATCCCTTCCCAAACCATATCACCTAAGCTCTACGTCTAACACCGAGATCAATCTATACTCGTTGATCAAGTCCACCTTGGCCCAGGCCGATATCTTGCCAACCCAACACCTTGCACAGTTGAGCGTAGCCACCAAGCGGTGTCATTCTGTCGTTCCCTGCTCCACTTCACCCGCTGCCACAGTCGCACCCCTGACAATCGCCTCCCATTCTCATAGCAACTGCCCGCTTTCAATTTTCCACTTTCCAATTGCTTTGAGTAAGTATACAATTCATTGTTTTATAAATTTTGCAGTTGATAAGAATCCAAGTGTATTTGACAATTTTATACCGCGTTTTAAAGTTCAGTACTATTATTTGGAAATAAATGGAGCAATATAATATGTTTAAAGTATGATATGTTATGTCAGTATATTTATTGATTTTATATTTTATCTTGCTTCTGCCATCTACTGTTTTCTTCTTCATTGCTTTTTGAGCTTTTGACATCTTTTATATAGTATACTTAATTTATTTATGGCGTATGTATGTTTTAGTGTCAATATGATTGTATACGATATGCATACCTTTATATTATTAGTTACTTACGACACATGCATAGCAGTATTTATAATAGGAGAAATTCATGGTTGCCATAGAAGTTTGTAGTAGTGAATCTCATTTTAACAATAAAGCAATTTATATTTGAAAGTTTTGGGTATGTCTACATATGTTCTTATATTATAAGTATATTAGAATTTGTCATTTTTCAGATATATGTATATATTTATTTTATAATGGTATTATATATTTAAATAAGTTTATACTATAGTAGCATAAGTTTGTTGTGTAGTACTATACAATGATTCAATGGTATATAATATAATATGGTAAGTTATGTAAATTTATTTCGTACACTGGTTTTGCCGTCGATATACGTAAAGTTGTTTGGGCTGTATAAGCCTATGTTAATTCTATAAATTTTTAGTTATATTATATGCTGGTTTGTGAGTATGTTGTCTGCACATATCTGTAATATTTGCATATTGGTTAAGTATTGATTTTAATATGTTTTGTAGGGAGAAAAAGGTGTATTGGTTTTCTTAGTGTATACATATATATTTGATTTCGAATCCGTGCATTTCAAATTCAGTAATGTTTTTGGTAATGAAATATGTATAGATTTTTAATATTTATTTGCGTCTTATTTTAATATTGGTTATATATATACATATACGTACAAGGATTTTATTTGGATGTTGATCTTAATTTATAATGTATAAAGTTTCATTTTAAACTTGTGTTTCCAAACTGATTTTTGAGAAAATGTTATAATATAATATGTGTGTCTTGTTCCAGCTTTGTAAAGCTAGTTTTGATTCATTTTCTTTTTTTGCTGTTTATCAGCTCTGTTCGTCAAACTTGTTTCCATCATGCTTTGCTTCGAAATTCGTGCGTGGATTCGTATCTCATCTCATTCCATCGTCAAATCTCTCTAGCCTTGAAAGGTGAGCAACCACTCACGATTAATGTTCTTTTATTTATTAAATTTGATTTCAATTGAAATGACAATTGAAATATGCTGGTGTTAGTTATTTACACTGTTATATATGCTATTACCTGTATCAGTTCACCTGTGACATCTGACACTATTATCTGTTAATTATTTATGCAATGATAATACAGTTTGGCTGATAATTGTATGATTGTTGATGTTTACATTGGACGTTAAATTGTTAATGTAAAGTGAAAAATAGTATGCAATTGAATTTGATATAGGAAAGTTAAATGTTGAATTTGATTAGTTAAATTTGTATAACATGACCCCCTTTAAATGTTAAATAAATTGACACGTAGAAATAGTGTTTACCACACTTTGAACCATTGAATGTAGGTTGTATAAGTTGATGTAGTATAAATTGAATAATAGATATCAATTGAAGAACCGTATAAATATTAGTATAATAATCTTTAATCTACATGAAATGATAGTGTAGATTCTGGAAATAATTATATTAATTTGCACAAACAACAATGTAAATTAATACGATTATTTCGGGATTATTTAAATTAATTATTGGATTGTTATTGATTGTTGTTATTACTTGTTTATTTACTTCGACACCATCCAGTTATCACACTGCAAGTTCCCTTTTGCTATGCTTTGATATTTGAATAGAAATGGAATCAGGTTGAAATAATAAATACCCAAATAACTTTGACTTAGGATAGAGAATTAAATTAAACCCGATTGGTCAATAATTTGATTTAAAATAAAATAAATATTTCATTTGAATAAAAATAAGGTTTGAATTAAAATTGGAATTTAAAATTTTAATGAAAGGAAAATGTGAATATTTGAAATTTGAAACCAATTATTAACGTAGTAATTGACGTAAGAACATTGTTTAAATTTTAATTATATAATAATAAAATTTGGAATTATTAATAATTATGTTTTGAAATTATTAATAATTAAGTTTTGAAATTAGTTAACAATTAAGATTTGAAATTGTTTGATAATTAGATGAGATTGAATTATTTAATAATTAAATTAAATTGAATTCTTTGTTAAGTGAAATTGAACCTCTTGAATAAGAGAAACTAAGTTTCTTTATTAATTGAGTTTTGAAATTTGTAACTAAATAAATGAATGCAAATTGAATTTCTTTAACAAGAAATTGCGTTTTATTGAAACAAATGTAAGGCTTGTAAGTTGAAGAATTTGATTTGATGAATTTAATTTAATCCAATTTGAAGTTTTGATATAATAAAGTTGAACTTAAGTAATTGATTTAGTGAATTGAAAATTTAATAGAAATTGTTTTGAAAGATAAATTTACTTAATGAATATTGAATGAAATCGATAAATGTATTCAAATTGATTTGAATGTTAAATTAAATTAATTTAATTGATTTCGTAATGAAATGTATATACGAACTTTAATCAATATTTGAATTTGTTTAAATAAAAATTGAAATTGAATTATAAGATTTGAAATGGTAAGTTTGAACGTAAATCATGGAAATTGATTTAGGAAGACAAATGAAATGTTGATTTACAAATTCTAATTGAAGTTGAATTTGATTTGATTAGAAATTTATTAAACGACCAATCGGTGATATAATTACGAAAGTTATTAAAGAGACCGGAATCGGTTATGGAGATACTCTCTATCTAAACCGAAAACCACTTTAATAACTATACGCGGAGTGATGATCCAGAATGAAGTGGTTAGAATGATGTACGTGATGACTGAAGAAAGAGAACGATAATGGATAACCTTGACACTTGTGTCAAATTGGAAATGACTAAAACAGGAGCCATGCCGGGCCAAATGCGGTTAGCTACCTCGAGCGAACACACTTCTTCGTAAACTACTCATTACTTGTTATTGATTGGTGCACCCTCGTACTTTTGAGAGTGTTGTTTCGCGGTGTTGCGATCGTTGCAGCGATGCGTTTTCACCAGTCCGGATCAGCCAAACGGTAGTTTCACTACCTTGGGTATAGCCTCATGTGCCTTGTCATACTTGTATCCCTATATACGCGACCACTACGAATTTGTTTTGTGTTATACCTATGGAGTACTCCCTGATATCCCACTAGTTTACGGTGGAGTTTACAGTGCTGTATAGACTATAACGCTTATATAAAATGTGTTAAGGGGGGTAATGGTAATGCCTTAACACTATTTTGATATTTATATTACTGATGGACATTATCTATTTAGCGTATATTACTACATAGTAGATAGTTTAATGGATCCTTAGAGGGCGGTTATTCCAACGTCCTTTGAGTTACTTTCATTTCAGTTGCTATTTCACTTGAGTTGGATTTATTGATATAAGAATGTTAATCCTGACTCGAGTGTTTTGTGTTTTGCTTTACACTCGAGTCAGACTGAGTGGTTCAGCTTTTTGAGACTCACCTTTGGAATTGGAGCTTCGCTTGGAGATCCGGCTATTTATCCAGCTTTCAGATATTCAGTTGATTCTGGTGATGTATTCTGATTCTTGTATTTGACTAGTGTATTCGAGACTTCTGTTGTAACTTATTTAACTCTGTTGTTTATATATAGTAGCTTCATGAACTACTATCTTTTGCTTCCGCTGCATATTATTACTCTGTGTCTGTGATTCTGTGATTATTTATTTACTGTATATGTTCAGTTTTGCCAAATTTAAATTAACAATTCGGTATTTTGAATTATTCAAGTCCGACATGTGTGGATGCGAATAGTCAAAAATAGCGGGTCGTTATATGTAAAATAATCAACCTGCATAATTTATAAAAATAAACTAGCCAGTCTAACATTAAATTTATTACTGACTCTGTCCATTATTTTCTTTAAGCAGATTTCATGTTGATCCATTGGAGTGTTAAGAAATTGCTCATAATAGCGTTTGATATTAGCAAAGAATCCATTTTCTGTAGATTATCTTTGCCAGTAGGTGTTAGTATTAGATTGAATCCTCGACATTTCTATTAGTTTTGCGCTTTTGTTAACCTTACCTGGTAGAAAAAAGTAAGGATTAGATCATAGATAATATTAGCTTGAAGAAAAGTGTATAAATAGATAGATCATAGATCGAATAGCTCAAGCTTAAACTATAAACAGATAAATAATAAAACAATGTAAAGTGGAATGAGATATGAATGGGCATTGAAAATCAGAGAAGGAAAGGAACTACCTTAGTTCAAAGTGGGACGTCTTAGTCTCCATGCACAACAAGCGAGTTGGAGATCCAACCTCAAGTGACATGAGTTTCAAATCCAGTTGGTAGTAGCTTCAGATCAATGTAAGTATTCAACCTCGATAGTTTCAGAACTAGATCGATAATAGCTTCAGATCTAGTCACAATAATCAGTTTGTGGTAGCTTGCACGAGCATTAGATCCGCAAACGACAACAGCATTGATCGGATTCGTAGGCGACGTAAAATCCGCTAACAGAGCATCGGCTGGCAGTAGTTGGCGGGAGAAGTAGGGGACATAGGAAAAGTTAGGGTGAAACGAAAAAGTAAGTGGGAAACGAAAGTTAAGCAGAGGAAAAGGAAAAGTTATGCAACGGGAATAAATTATAGATTATTAGTTAACAGTTAAATATATTTACCAGTTATTACTTATTTACTTCAAGTTTATTCATTATATTTATTACCTATTGCTTACAATAATAAATATAATTAACAATTAAATATATTTATTAATTATTACTTATATTTATTAACTACTAAATATAATTAATAAATATGAATTATAATTTATTAATTATTAACAATTAACAATAGTAAATTATTACATATACGATTATTTAATTCTTGTTTATTAACTGTTATTTACTAAATTCTAATTTATTAGCTATAATTTATTAATTTAATCCTAGTTCATAAAATGTTATTTATTTCTAGCATATTAGCTAAAATTTACAAATTTACATTTAGTTCATTAACTATTACTTATTAATTATTACTTGTACTTCTTAATTGCAATTGAATATTAATTGTTAAATGTTAATTATTATGTATATATTATTATTAATTATTGATTATTGAAAATTAATTATGAAATATTCAATATTATTTCTTGATTATTGATTGTTAATTATCAATTATTGAAGATATTGATTACATTGAAAATTTATCATAAATTTAGCGGCGAAGAATTCTACCTCTACATTTTGGTGCTATTATAGCTTTCATGTAGCGATAATTTATCATTTATAAATTGCTAACTATAAATTATTAATTAAAAATTATTAAGTTTTAATTAATAGTTACTAATTTTAAATTATAAATTTTTTTACTACAAATATAATATGCTTGTTTTAAATGAAAACGATTGTTTTCAAGAAAAACCTTAAACAAATAACTTAATAATACCAATTTTTTAATTTTTTTTTATATATTTTGGGAAACTATTAACAGATACAACGTTCGAAACTAATAGGGTGTTATAAATCTTTATTATAACTGGCTATAACAAACAGTCGTTAAAACACTTTTATTGCAATTGTCACGAAATATTATTTGTTAAAATTTCAATTGTTACAATAGTCAAGAAAAATCAATTGCTAAAACTCTTTGTCGGAACTGTCAGAAAAATTCAGTTGTTAAAAATTCTTTGTTAAAATTGTCATTCTGTGAATGTTGCAAATACCTAATTATAATATGGTCATTTTCTTGTATTGATTATTGTGAATTAATAAATATCTAAATTATTGATTATTTATTATTACTAATAATCATTATTAATTAATAGTTATTTGTAATTAATTATTAAATACTAGATATCACTTCATAGGTATTAAATAATATTATTAATTATTAAGTGTTAAATATTATTTTTTAGTTATTAAATATTACTTATTAATTAAATATTAAACATTGGTTGTTAAATATTAAATATTAATAATTAATTCTTTAATATTAATTATTAATTTATTTATTAATTACTAAATATAATTAGTAAATATGAACTATAGTTTACTAATTATTAATAATTAACTATAATAAGTTATTAAATATAAAAAATAGCTATTGATTATTTATAATAATATAAATTATTTTTGGTTAATTATTAATTATAATAAACTATAAATAATGACATATGTAAGCTGTTATTTATGAATATCGATGTGTGCATTTACTCTGATTAAAACAATTTGCAGCTGCTTCAGTTCTAAGGAACCGATGTAAATAACACTATTTGCTTCGGTTGTGAGCACAACCGAAGCAAATAACATAATTTATTTTGGTGCTTTTGCTTCGGTTGTTAACACAACCGAAGCAAATGATACTATTTACTTCACTTGTGAGCACAACCGAAGCAAATGAGGTGAGGCAACAAGCATATTTGTACTAATGCTGCTTCTTTTGAAATTACAAGGAATTATTTCCTTTCTTCTATTTGAACAGACAGTGTAAACAATGGAATATAATATCCATATCTTACACATCTCTTTCGCTTTTTGGTATATCCAATTTTTAATTCAAACGACATGCTTTTATACATATTTTGAAATTGGATAGTTTGTGGAAATTACATGAAACTCAATCCAAATAAATCAAAACATAGAATTTCACATTCCAAGTTAACCAGTGCAACCTAATTTACAACCCAATTATAGATTGGAATGCCTTTTCAAATTTACCGTCATTCTAAAAATAAATATTTGCGACTGATTTCACATTTCCATGTCGAATAATATATACTATTCCTGTTGACTCATATCCTTAAACATTTACACTATCTTACCTAAGGTAGTGATCCATATCTACTCTGTAATAACTTGGTTTAGTTCTCAACATTCTCAAAACTTAAAATTCACAATCATGAAGTACCTAATATGAACCTTTATCATTAAAAATATAAACTTAGAAAACCCCATTATGCTAGTATATGACATCTGGAATTCAGAAATTTTCTTATTTAAAAATAAAACTTTTAAACATATTTTCCAAATTGGCAAAACAATTTGAAGAATCAAATTCCCAAAATAATTTAAACATCATATTTTATTTTGTTTTATATATTTATTCCTTTTTTATTAAGCATATGAAAAAAACCATCCAAACACATTTGAACCCAACCTCTCAAAAGTATTTAAACAAAAACTTTCAAAAATATTCAAACACAATTTTCGAAACTTTTGCCACCTTATTCGCAACCCCGAATTCAAAATTCAAAAAGTGCTTAGCAAATTAAATTCCCTTCTCAAAGAATTTTATCTCAAATACTTATTTCTTTAAAAATAGGATTTTTTAACCCAAAACAATAAAGAACTCAATTGTCACATCGATTGATCATTTTTTCATAAATATATTCTAAAAATTTAAACAATGAAAAGTGGAGTAGACAATGATAACTTATTCCTGTCATTTTCCCATCCTATTCCTATCACTTCTATCTTATATTATCTCTAGCTAGATAACTAATCCTATTTTATGTAAGTTCCTAATGCTATTTCTATCCAAATATCCTAATATTGCTTCTATTTATATTTCTTCTACCTAAATGGCTTTTGCATCATTTTAATCATGTTTCATTTATCCAATTTTAAAAAGAATTATTTTAAAATAACTTCCAAATTTAAGAAATAAAAATAAAATCATCAATCCAACCTATGGTCCATTTTACCTTTATTTTAAAAACGAAGAATCTCTTTACCCAAAAATTAGAAACCTTTTAACTCAACCAATTTAAAACTAGAATTTGAAAAATGAGAAATCATTTTCACCAAAAACCTCTTAATTAGAAACTTTTGATCAAAAAAATTATAAATTATAAATTTCCATATTTCCTTACTTTTTTGAAAGAACAACTTCCCAATAAATCCTTTGAAAAACCTGTTCAAAACATTTTAATGAATTTTCCAAAAACCATTTATCAAATTCTTTCCTATGGGATTGGATTTAGAAATTGACTTTAATTATCTTTCTATTCAACTTTCCTTCTTCCCTACCAAATATAAAGAAAATCCATTTTTCTCCTACTGGTGATAAATGTTCACCTTCTTGTGAAAACTTGCTCCACTCCTTCATCCCATCTTGCTTCACTCCTAACATTCCTTACTTTCGGATGCTTGTAACATATAGGTTCTCATCTCCCGTCCATCTTGATAAAATATATGTCTTCAATGACAATCTATCAGTGTCTACTATCATAAGGCAGTTAAGGCTCAAGAACCACTCAACTTCTAGGGTTCTTCTATCTACCGCGATCATTCTCTTTTTGGTCCACTCCTTACGATGTGACCTTTGGCTTATGGGATAATCGAGGTTGGAGCATAAATTGAACTCTATTTATTTTTATAACACATAGTTGTCGCACCCATCGTTTCGGATTATGGTTGCAACAACTTCTGTAGTCAAAATTTATAGAGTTAGGCGTATGTTAAAAATAGCTATATGGTTATTTATATATAGTAAATTTTTGTACAATAATTTCAAAAATAACTAGTACGCCATTTATACATATACCTATCTCGTGGAACGGGTAACCTAAACTTTGATACCAAATATGACAACCAACCTCAAAACGGACTAATTTTCGATCCAAAAAACCCATCTGTTTGCACAAAAAATGGACAAACACCTCCAAGTCGTATTATTTAGTTGATTATATGTAATTTTCAATGATTTTAGATGAGTATGTAAATATGAGAAAAGTAGGGGCTGAAATGTAAAAGACACACAGATTTATAGTGGTTCGGCCAGAATGTGCCTACGTCCACTTTATATGTTATTATCTTCTTTCTTTCAGGTTACAAGTACAATGCGTTGTATACAAGTGTATGAAAGTAGTTTGAAAGTTCCTTCCTTGCTTGAGCTCTCAAACTTGTCTGCCATTGTTGTACCCCTGCCCCTCTATTTATAGAATGAGGCAGGGGGCAGGGGTCTTGGAGGTATATAGCTGCTGGTGGGCCCGGGCTGAGACAATCTGGACTGGCAATCACCTGGTTCGGTAGAGCTTCGTTCGGCGTTGGGCTTTGGATCGGTGGTAGGTAGGGACCGGTGGTAGATAGGCGGTTCGGCGCTCGTTTGGTCTTAGGTGGTTCGGCGCTCGTTTGGTCCGGTGGTGGCCTTGTTGATGGGTTGGTTCGGCACGCATGGGAGAGGCCGAATGGGGCTTGGAGAAGGTTGGTCTTATGCCGAATGAGAATGCCGATCCGGTGTGCCAAATGAGATGGAGGAGCGTCGGCTCGGTGGCCGAATGGGACTGGCCGAACGAGCTTGGGGCCGAATGTGGCATGGGACCGAACGAGCTTGTGACCGAATGAATCCTTGGGCCGAACATGCTTGGGCCGAATGAGTTTCTACCCTGAGAATGTTGGACGGACTTGGCTCGTACTGCCGAATGGAGCTTCCATGCCGAATGGACTTGGCTCGTACTGCCGAATGAAGCTTCATGCGTGAGTGCCGAGTGTTCCTTGGCCTTGGTGAATGAACTGGAGGTTATTCATGTCGAATGAGCTATGGCTTGCATTGTCGAATGGGAAAGAGGCCGGTCATGCTGAATGAAGTGGTGATTGCGAACCCGGGTGAAACAGACGCTTCGTTGTCTCAAGATCTTCTGGGTGAGAATTCGCCCAACATTTGCCCCCCAAAGTGGGGCACGTGCTTGCACGTGTCGCGCTTTGTTTTGCCCCGTGGTAGGAAGACTAGCTTTATAACGCCAGGGATTGGACGTTCGTATTCTGTTGATGTCCTGCAAAGGAATTTACAGTTTTAGTGTGATTCCAAATAGCGATCGTTCATGATCGAAATATTTGAGATGAAGTGAACTGTGTCGCTCGGGACGAGCAAGTGTGCCCCGAAGGGGCTTAGCATCGTCGATGCCAGGTTCACGTTAGAGTGGGTCCCTGGGTCGTTTGCCAAGGTGGTTTATCGCCAGCTCAGAGCATGCCTAGGGATCGTTCGCGACCGCGTACATGTGTAAGTGGCTTAGCCATTTCACAATTATCAAATATCCATTCGACCGATGGGCTTAAAAATACGTGTCAAAGTGTAAATTCCCACGATGGTAGGGTTAATAACCATTCAGAGCGTGCCTATGGACCATTCGAGGTCGCGTACACGTGTAAACGATTTAATCCACGTCGGTGAGGACTTTACGACTTATTCATCGTTATCATAATCTTATTTTATTAGTTAGTTCTGGAGTTCGGTACTTATCTGAGGGAAGCGCCCTGCGTGCCCCCAGTTCCTGGTCTTGGACGGTAGATAGAGGGTTCCGTTCGGTTCTTGGTTGGTCCGGCTATTCTCATCCGGCTGGGCGAGACATCTGGTTCGGTGGTTGTGAGTTTGCCTATATATAGAGGCCGTACCCCCCTTGTTTTTCTTTACCGAACGAGTAGAGCCGAATCACTCCATTGCCGAATCAAGTGTTTGCCGAACCAACCTTATACCGAACCAGGTATATACTTATTACCGAATACACACGTATGTCCTTGCTTCACCGAATGGGACTACTGCCTTGGAGCCGAATGAGATGAAAACCGAATGGGGTTGAAACCGAATGAACTCGGAAACCGAATGAACTTGGAAACCGAATGAACTTGGAAGCCGAATGAACATGGAAACCGAATGAACTTGTGATCTGGAAGACTTCAGCTTGCGAATGAAATTCCACACTTGCACGCACTTGTTTGTTTACTTTTCTATTTTCCTTGTTCTAATATTAGGTTTTTCTTGTGCTGCAGAAAATGTCTCGCAAAGCGGAAACACGATCAGACAGAAAGAAGTCTAGAGGCACAGGAGAGCCTTCTTCTTCCTCGCCCCCAGTCCAATCAGGATCCGGGCAACACCGACCTATTCCGAAGTCTCTAGTGGACGGATGTGGTCCACAGGAACTTTTGAACTCTCCCCCTGACTGCTTCCCAAGCTCCTTAAAGGAGGAGCAACTTGACGTTATATCCCGTTCCTTTGGGATAGACAGGGCTCTTATGTTGTTACCGGGGGAAGGGGTCATGCCATATGATCCCCCTGAGGGGTACTTCGCTTATAGCCGGTACCATTGCATGTGCGGGGCTATTCCTCCAATCAACGCCTGGATACTAAGCTTCGTCACTTATCTGAAGGTGGCTCCATTCCAGCTTCAGCCCAACTCTTATGCCATTCTGGTATGCTTATATGCTATCTTCCAGAAGAGATATGGGCGCGCCCCCTCCCACCGGGAAATACGATATCTGTACAATCTGAGGGGGTACAGGAAGGGGTCCCCATATATTAGCTTGGAGTCAGCCGTTTCCTTCAAGCCTGTTTTGGATTTATACTCGAAGTATAGCATGTTCAAGAAGGAGTGGTTCTTTGTCAGGGATGACTCCGTCTCTATTCGCCGATTTACCTCCGGATGTAAGTAAAAACTCTACTCATAATTCCTGTCTTGGCTGTAATTCACTCTCTTATGCGCTTTTATTTCTTGCTAGCGACAGGTGGTTTTGCGGTTGTGGAAGATGATCGCTTGGTTCGGATGGCAGCAGAAATTGAAGCTATTTCCGGGAGAGACAGATCGGCTGCTTATCTGATTAGGAATGCCAGGCTCTTGTCGTATAATTTGATCCTCCCACATCAGTCCGTAGTCAAACAGAGGGACACGGCAGAAGAGAAGGCTGCCCAGCCTAAAGGTGGGGTGACAGCGAAGGGTGGCAAGAGGAAGCCCTTTGCACAACGTCCAGTCGTAGGAGGCAAGAAGCTCAAGGAGTCCGATGGCCCTTCTCCAAGTACTTGCCCGGATGTCCCGGAGGAGGAAGGTGTAGAAGAGGAGGAAGGAGGTGAAGTTGGAGAAGGGTCGGAGGGTGGAGGAGATGGCGATGGTCAGGGTGGTAGCGGTGTTGCTGCTCTAACCTCTGAGCAGGACCTCGAACTGGATGAGGCTCTCCGTCGGGCCTTCGGGGAGTCAGAGGGGGAGTCGGAAACAGAGAAGGAAACGGAGAAGGCAGAGGAAACCGGCAAAGCTGTGGTTAGCACTGACCCATCCTCTAAGGGTTCCTCAGCTAGGGTGACCCCGGCGATGCAAGGTGAACTTTTGTCTTCTGCCGATTCCATTTTCGATAGGGACTTAGAAATTTTTTACGGTTCACTTCCGTCCTGGAACGAGATCCAGGACTTATTGCAGTATCCCACTCCTCCGCCGGGTTTGTATAACAGATGTGTCTCCTCACTTTTCTTTCTTTTTAACTTAGCACATTTTTTGAATTGCGGATTATTGTATGTTCGTAACACTTGTTCTTTATTCCAGGGGCAGGCCAGGCGGGTAAAACGTCGGATGTTCGACACCGCCTTGAACAATTTAAGTCGAGGAGAGCTTCCGCGAAACCTTCTACTGATCGCACTGGGGACGTAGTCAAGTACCGCCCTCTTCTTGGGGTCATCGAAGAGGGCATTCAGAAAAGGAAGCGGAGCCGTTCCTTATTTGAGTCTTCTTCTGCTTCGCAGCTTCCTACTCTGTCTCCCCCTACTCAGCCTCCTCGTGATACTACGGAGGAGAGCACGGAGCCCTGCCCCCCTCCTCCTCCTTCCAAGAGTTCTACTGTCATTCATATAAGGCGTCCCGATGTGCCTCGCCCCGTGCCTCGTGACCCTTTTGCCGGCCATCCTGATTTAGACCCAAGCTCTCAAGACATTTCATTTGATGAGGCCACGGGCGAGCACCTTCTTCCCCGCAACCCCATGGTAAGAGTGCTGGATGAGGCCAAGTCCCTAGATCTTGATCTGCTTACTACCCGAGTAGTTACTATGGGGGACGAGGCCAAGGCTAATATTGATCGGGTGGCCGAAGAGACTAAGAAGTTAATGGAGCATCATGCTCGATTGGTCAAGGCCGGGGAGGAGATTGGGAGTGCTAACATTCGGTTAAGGCTAAAGGTTGCCGATCAGGCCAAGCAGCTTGCCGACCAAGCCATCCAGATCTCCCAGCATGAGGAAGCTTCCCAGCGTCTGAAAGAGACCATGGAGAAGGCAAGTAGGGCGGAGTTACGGAAAATGGAGGTCACCTGCAGGGAGCGGATTAACATGGCTATTACAACGGTGGATGAGGTTCGAAATGCGGATCTCGAGCGGGTAGAGGAGTTGTCCGGGAGGCTCGAGGCTGCGGAGATGGCCCAGGCCGAGTTGAAGGAGGAGATGGAGGAGATGAGGAGGTCCCTCAAGTTGAAGGAAGAGGAAATGAGGAGGTCACTCCAGGCTGACTGCTTGAGATACCAATCAGAGAGGGACGTCGCCATCACCAAGTTGCAAGCTTCCGAGGTCCGGGTGAGGGAGTTTGAGGAAAACGAGGGGATGATGGATGAGATGTTGCAGGATATGTACTTCCACACTTGGAAGGAGGGCGGCTTGTCTTGGATGGACGATTACCCTCGGGTCATGGCCAAGGTGTATCTCCAGGCTTTAGAGGAGGCCAGGGTGAATGCGGGTAAGGAAGGCGGAGAGGCTTTCAACTTGAGTGCGGTTACTGCTCAGTTCTCAAAGGAGGAGCAAGCGGCGGTGAAGGAGGGGATGCGGCTACTCGCTGCAGAGGAAGCGGGCGTGCAGTTGGATGATGAGGATCAAGCGGCGGATGCTGGTGAGTTATTCTTTTCCCTTTCTTTTCTTTTCGTGTTTTCATAACTTGATCGTTCGTTTAATGAATTCCTCTTCTGATCTGGACAGGTGGGACTTCAGATCCACATGCTGGGGGCTCCGATCCTGCGGCTAAGTAGGCTGGGGGAGTTGGTGATGGAGTGTGGATGCATCTGCCATCTTTTTGTTTCTTTTTTATCACTGTTCATGTTAGTCTTTGATATGCAACTGTAATAAAATTATTTGCAAAGAATAACTTCGTGTGATCTTATAATATAAGCTGATTTTGTCATGTTTAAATGTTGTTGCTATCTTTATGTGCTGTGTGAGAAGTATAATTATGTATATGCCTGTGATTCCACTTGTGTTTGATGTTAAGTTTTTGCTTGAAATATAATTTCACGTTTTGCAATGTCAGTGTATGAATAAGTTATAGTTACGCATTTAGGTACAAGAGAAGAGAGTACCGCCCTTTATGTTTTATTCGCAGGCGGTAGCTTTGAGTGTCTTGTGTAACTGTTCACGGGTATAGCAGAGCGCCCTGCTACCCAGCACGCAGGCTTAGAGCCTCATGAGTGAATGCTTCCTATTTGGTTTCCTGTACTTTAGAGCTTGTTATACAGGATAGGAGAAAAATATTTAAATGAAATGGAAATATAGTAAAAGTAAAACTTCCAGTCACGGAAGGTCGTCGATGTGCTTAAGTTCGTGGCAAACGGGTTTTGTAGTCACTTTCCCTAGCTGTGGGTCTTGGAGACATTTGTCACCCATCTTACGCCTCCGCGGGGAGTTTTCTTTTTTACCACAGCCGCACTTAAGACACATCGGAGCCGAGATCGCGCACGGTAACTACCCGAACCGTTATGGTCCGTAATCGTGGGTATTATTCGATTTACCGTGGCCGGCTAGCGTGGGTGCCGTTGGCCGTGAACTACCCCTGGCTGGCCACACCTTATGTTGGGGCTTAAAGTAGGTTCACGGTTACCGACGAGCCGAACGCCGTAATGAGCTGCCATCGGCTATAGTCGGCCTTTATGATGACTTATAATCGGCTCATTACAGTTGGCTTTGAGGGCAGGCGCGCAATGAGTTAACCCGCAGCAGAGGGATGCTGGAGCAAAAGAGTCTCATTGGCGAGTGCATAGAATCGTGGCGTACCTGTTAGGCCTAGTCTAGATGAGGCCGCGGTGCGTCTTGAGTGGAGATGCCATAGGATTTTGTTCAACAGAAAGGGATAAAACTTAACAAGTAGCCAAGACATAAAGGAACAAGTTAAAAAGAGACAAGATTTTTTAAAGTGGTTCGGCACGAAAATGCCTACGTCCACTGGTTCTCTTTGTTAATTCACTTCATATGGGCAGTACAAGTTAAGAAAAGTATCGACGGAGGTGTCGGATGTTCCATGCCCTCTGGAACACCTCTCCGTCCACTGTTGACAAAATGTAAGCTCCGTTGTGGAGATCTTTGTGAATTACATATGGTCCGTCCCAGATGGGGTCCAGTGCCCCGGGGCGCGGAAAGATTCGCCTGAGGACAAGATCTCCTTCTTGTAAGCTGCGATGCTTGACTTTGGAATTGTATAGTGCTGCCACTTTTTGTTTGTGAGCTGCTGCTTTGAGTGCTGCATCGTTTCTCCTTTCCTCAATCAGTTCCAAAGACATGAGGAGGAGTTCTTCGTTTTCTTCTGGGTTGTAGTGGATCCTACGGTGGGAAGGCACAATAGTCTCAACTGGGAGCATTGCCTCCGATCCATATGCCAAAGAGAAAGGAGTATGTCCCGTTGATGTTCTGAAAGATGTGCGGTATGCCCATAGTGCCGTAGGAAGTTCGTCCACCCAAGCGCCTTTTGACTTTTCAAGTTTCTTCTTGATTAGGGTTTTGAGAATTTTGTTGACAGCTTCAACTTGTCCGTTTGCCTGAGGGTAAGCTACTGATGAGAAGCTTTTATGAATTCCATGCTCTTGGCACCAGTCGGCAAATTCTTCGCTGTCAAATTGGAGTCCGTTGTCTGATACGATCTTGAGGGGGACTCCATACCTGCACAGAATGTTTTTGATCAAGAAGTTAATAATTTTTGCTGAAGATATTTTATTTAAAGGTTCCACTTCCACCCATTTGGTGAAATAATCGACTGCCACTATAGCATATTTGGCTCCGCCTCGGCCCGTTGGCAGTTCGCCAATTAAGTCAATTCCCCATACAGCAAAGGGCCAAGGGCTGGTCATTTGAGTAATTTCGTTTGTGGGCAGTCGAGGGATCTTGGCGAACTTCTGACATCTGTCGCATTTCTTAACGAAGTCTAGGGTATCTTTGTTTAGTGTGGGCCAGTAATATCCATATCGGAGTATCTTTCTTGCCAAAGTCTGTCCTCCAGTGTGATCTCCGCATCCTCCCTGATGGATGTTTGTTAATATCTCCTTGGCTTCCCTTCCGGCGACGCATCTTAATAAGGGGCTAGAGAAGCCACGCCGGTAGAGGATGCCTTCTTGTATTGTGTAGTGGGGAACTTTTCTCAAGATCTTCTTGGCTTCGTCACGCCTGTCGGGTAGTATGCCATCTTGCAAATATTTCCGGATAGGAGTCATCCAGGTTCCTTCTTCGATTGCAGTTATCAGATTTACTTGTTCGAAACTTGGGGCTAGCTGCCTTGAGATTACTAGTGCTCCGGGAATGGTGCTGTCCTTCATACTAGCTTGCTTTGCAAGTTCATCTGCCTCTTGGTTTTCTTCTCGAGGAATGTGTTTGATTAGATAATGGTCCAATCGATCGAGCAGCAGTCTGGTTTTCTTTAGGTATGCTGTGAGCCGTTCTCCTCGAGTCTGGAATTCTCCTAGTACCTGGTTTACGATAAGCTGAGAATCACTATGAATACATAAGGAATTGATCCCAATTTCTAGGGCCAGTTCCAATCCCGCTATTACTGCTTCATATTCAGCATCGTTGTTAGTGGCCGTGAACTCCAATCTTAATGCATAGTACAACTTTCTTCCCCTGGGGGTGACGATCACAATACCTGCCCCCGAGCCTTGTTCGTTCGATGCTCCGTCTACAAAGAGGTTCCACTTGATGTTTTTTGCTACTTCGGATTGTTCCTTGCCTTCGTTGGTAGTGAATTCGGCAATGAAATCAGCCATGGCTTGTCCTTTGATAGCGGTGCGGGGATGGTAGGTGATATCATACTGACTTAGTTCGATGCACCATTTGAGGAGTCGCCCAGAAGTGTCAGGACGATGGAGCACTTGTCTTAGTGGTTGATCGGTTAGAACCCTGATGGAGTGAGACTGGAAGTAGTGTCGCAGTTTCCGTGACGCGATCAATAAACAATATGCTAACTTCTCAAGTTTAGGATATCTGGCTTCTGCCCCCGTAAATCTCTTGCTTACAAAGTAAACCGGACGTTGTGTGCGGTCTTCTTCTCTTACCAAGGCGGCGCTTAGAGCATGAGATGATACAGCGAGGTATAGGTATAACACTTCACCTTCATTTGGAGTTGAGAGTACTGGTGGTCTCTGAAGGTGTTCGATTAGGTTGAGGAAGGCTTTTAAGCATTCGTCGGTCCACTCGAACCTCCCTTTGTCTTTCTTGAGTGCTTCGAAGAAAGGGACACACTTGTCAGTTGCCTTGGAAATGAATCTGCTTAGGGCGGCCACCTTTCCGTTTAGGCTCTGCATTTCTTTTCGAGTGGAAGGTATCCTTATTTCTTTTAAAGCTCGGATTTGTTCAGGGTTTGCTTCGATTCCTCTGGCGTGGACGATGAATCCTAAGAATTTTCCCGATGATACTCCGAAGGAGCACTTTAGAGGATTCAGCTTCATTCCATATCGGCGAAGTACCCGAAACATATCGTCCAGATGGCTTACATGGTCGTTGGCTTTCCTGGACTTCACCAACATGTCATCCACATATACTTCCATAGTACGTCCTATCAGTTCTGCGAACATTTTGTTGACGAGGCGTTGATAGGTAGCTCCAGCATTTTTGAGTCCAAAAGGCATGACTTTGTAACAATATAATCCGCGGTCGGTGATGAAGCTAGTGTGGTCCTGATCGGGAGCGTGCATGGGGATCTGGTTATATCCGGAGTATGCATCCATAAAAGATAGGAGTTCGTGCCCAGCTGTGCTGTCCACGAGTTGGTCAATTCGGGGAAGTGGGAAGCAGTCTTTCGGGCAAGCGTCATTCAGATTGGAGAAGTCAATACATGTTCGCCACTTTCCATTGGCCTTTTTTACTAGCACTGGGTTAGCGATCCATTCTGGGTAGATGGCTTCCCGTATGAAGTCATTAGCAAGTAGATTTTTTACTTCCTCATCAAGGGCTGCTGATCGCTCTGCCCCCATGCTCCTCTTTTTCTGCTTTACTGGTACCTTGGTGGGATCGATGTTCAACATGTGGCATGCTACGTCTGGGGAGATTCCTGTCATATCGGCATGGGTCCACGCAAATACATCTAAGTTGTGGCGGAGAAAGTCAATGAGTCGATCCTTCAATTCCGTTTTCAGCTGAGATCCGATTTTTAATAGTCTACTTGAATCATGCTTATCTACAGATACGAATTCCATAGCCTCTGCAGGCTCGGCGGTAGCCTCCTCCTCTTTATCCCGGGGGTCTAGTTCATTGAAGGGATCGCTTGTGTATCGAAGAGGAGGGGCTTTCTTTAGTTGCTATGCCTCCAAGCTTTTCATGCAGAGAGTAGTCTCTGCATCTTTTCCTTTATTCTTTCTGCGGTTGTTGCGAAGCTCAGTTACATAGCAGTCTCGGGCAGCGTCTTGATCTCCTTCTACTTCTCCTATTCCGTTGTCTGTCGGGAATTTCATCTTCAGGCACCAGGGGGCTAGGACAATTTGGAAGTCAGACAAGGCTGGTCTCCCCAAGAAGGCGTTGTAAGCCGAGTGGTTCTCTATTAGCACGAACGTTTGTTTTCGCACCACGGAGCGGGGATGACTTCCTATTTCGACGAAGAGGTCAAGTTGCCCGAGGGGCATTTTTGCATCTCCAGTGAAACCGTGCAGTGGTTTGTCGCAGGGAGACACATCCTTCATTGATAACTTCATTTTGTCGAAAGCATGTTTGAACAAGATGTTTACGGAGCTTCCCGTGTCTATTAGAATCCGAAAAACTTTAGCAGGGCCGAACCAGGCAGAGATGACCATAGGATCCATATGTGGGTACTGTCTTCCTTCCAAATCGCGTCTACTGAATATGATGTCGTCGCTCTCTTTTCGTTTCGGTTGGCGTTCTTCTGTGACGGAGTTAACGTATCCTTCGGTATTTCTAAGCGACTTGCCGTACCTTTCCATCTCTGCCCAACTTCTGTCGGCAATGTGTGGTCCTCCTGAGATGGTAAGGACTACTATCTTCTCTTGACTAGAGCCACTGGTGTTGTGATTGTTGCGACTCCCTCCGCCTACTTCTGGGAGGGGTTGCTTTGAGTTCTCATTGGCAGGAGTTGGAGTCCTGTTCTGACTTTTCACATAACGTTCCAGTCTTCTTCTTCTAATGTGTTCTTCGATCAAGTCCCGAAGATGGTGGCATTCATTGGTGTCATGTCCGTGGGATTCGTGGAAGCGACAGAACTTTCCGGACTTGAGTGCGTTATCTGATTCTTTCTTGTGCGGGGGGCGCTTGTATCCGAGTTCGCCCTGAGTGGCTAGGTAGATGTTTTCGATTGTTTCATTCAAAGGAGTGTAGGAGTCAAATCTTGGCCCTGGTCGATATTGGCGCTTCTCACCCTTTCTGCCCCCAGCATTGTCTCTAGATTCATTTCTTCGAGCGTCCTTAGCTGCAGTGGGAACCTTGTCCTGAATTATCTTGCCTTGTTGCCCTGGCTGCCTCTCCGTAGCAGCGTCTTCAAGTCTCATATACTTTCCAGCTTCATGGAAGAAATCAGGCAAGGTAACTGGTTTTTCCTTAGTTAATCTTCTGGCAAACTTGGTGTCTGGATGCACACCACTACAGAGGGCCATTAGAGTGAGTTTTTCATCGGCATCTTGAACTGCTGCCGCTGCGGCGTTGAACCGTGTTAGATATTGTTGTAGCGTCTCTCCGGTTTTCTGTTTGACATTGGATAGAGAATAAGCATCCCTGGGTTGTTCCACATGGATGCGGAACTGGCTAATAAACCTTTCTTTTAACATCTCCCATGAGTTGATGGATCCTTGGGGTAGATGGCAGAACCAGGAGGTAGCTAGATCTGATAGGAATAGCGGAAAGCATTTACATAATACTCCTTCTGTTGCTCCACTCATGAGCATATGCTGGGTGTATCTCTGCAGGTGTACGATGGGGTCGGAAGTTCCTTTGTAAGGTTCCATGGTTGGCATTTTCCATTCCCGGGGAGTGATGGCAGTTTCGATATTTCGGGTAAAGGGACTGGTGACCCTAGCGCCTATTCCCCGGTCCCTTTGCTCCCGTTGGACACATTCTCTGAATAATCGTGCCATCCGCTCGTCAGAACTTGGAGCGGACAAAAATGAGCTCGGTTCTTCCCTGCGGGATCTATCTCGTCCAGATGACCTGTAGGGATGGTACAGTCTATCACCTCTAGCATTATCCAGTGGTTGTCTTTGGCTGCTTGGATGCACGCTAGGACCAGCTACAGTTGCCCCCTGCCTTGATCTTCCCCTGTGGGGTTCTGTTTCGAGCACATCCATGGGGTCAACTTCGGGCTGGGTTCTAGCTCGGCTCCGTTCAGCGGGGTTTCTATGATTAGGTGGCATGACTGGCTCAGCTACATCCGACCCTCGCCTGGTGCCTCCCCCGCTAGGTTCGGTTCCAAGGGCTTCCTCGAGTCGGAATTCGGGCTGAGTCCGGGCGCGGCCCCTATCATTGTTTTTCCTGTTGATAGCTTGTTCGAAGAGTGAAGACCTTTGTTGCCTCCGGGATCCTCCGGATTGGGATTCACCCCATGATTCAGTGTTGCGGTTGGACTCTTCAGCGTCCCTTAAGCGTGTCATGAGTTGGTCCACCAAAGTTTCTTGTTGGGATGTGAAGCGGTTAGTTACTTCAGCCACAACCCTGTCCAGATCTGCCCTAGTGATTGGTTGTTCCGTTGCGGGACCAGTTGGATTTTCCTGATTTTCATCTGGTACTGCTGTTGAAGTGGGCTGATCTGTGATTGCTGGATCTGGAAGGCTGCTAGTTGCGATGTTCTTTCCTTTGTTAACATCCCTTCTCTGTTTGGAAGGCATGATTTCTAAGCAACGAGTGATGTCGTTAGGAAAAAGGTTGAGTGGGAGAAGATGAAGTTTGAGTTCAGCTCTCAGTGAAAGCACCAAAAATGTTTGCACAAAAAATGGACAAACACCTCCAAGTCGTATTATTTAGTTGATTATATGTAATTTTCAATGATTTTAGATGAGTATGTAAATATGAGAAAAGTAGGGGCTGAAATGTAAAAGACACACAGATTTATAGTGGTTCGGCCAGAATGTGCCTACGTCCACTTTATATGTTATTATCTTCTTTCTTTCAGGTTACAAGTACAATGCGTTGTATACAAGTGTATGAAAGTAGTTTGAAAGTTCCTTCCTTGCTTGAGCTCTCAAACTTGTCTGCCATTGTTGTACCCCTGCCCCTCTATTTATAGAATGAGGCAGGGGGCAGGGGTCTTGGAGGTATATAGCTGCTGGTGGGCCCGGGCTGAGACAATCTGGACTGGCAATCACCTGGTTCGGTAGAGCTTCGTTCGGCGTTGGGCTTTGGATCGGTGGTAGGTAGGGACCGGTGGTAGATAGGCGGTTCGGCGCTCGTTTGGTCTTAGGTGGTTCGGCGCTCGTTTGGTCCGGTGGTGGCCTTGTTGATGGGTTGGTTCGGCACGCATGGGAGAGGCCGAATGGGGCTTGGAGAAGGTTGGTCTTATGCCGAATGAGAATGCCGATCCGGTGTGCCAAATGAGATGGAGGAGCGTCGGCTCGGTGGCCGAATGGGACTGGCCGAACGAGCTTGGGGCCGAATGTGGCATGGGACCGAACGAGCTTGTGACCGAATGAATCCTTGGGCCGAACATGCTTGGGCCGAATGAGTTTCTACCCTGAGAATGTTGGACGGACTTGGCTCGTACTGCCGAATGGAGCTTCCATGCCGAATGGACTTGGCTCGTACTGCCGAATGAAGCTTCATGCGTGAGTGCCGAGTGTTCCTTGGCCTTGGTGAATGAACTGGAGGTTATTCATGTCGAATGAGCTATGGCTTGCATTGTCGAATGGGAAAGAGGCCGGTCATGCTGAATGAAGTGGTGATTGCGAACCCGGGTGAAACAGACGCTTCGTTGTCTCAAGATCTTCTGGGTGAGAATTCGCCCAACACCATCGAACCTATGTTCTATTCCGAAGTTGGCTGTTGGTTGGCAAAATTGATACAAAGAACAATACATAGAGCTATCAATCTATAGATTCAAAATTTCACAGTGGAATGGTAAAATATAATATCAAAATTGTACCCATTTATCTAAGAACTAAAATGTCAAAGACAAATAACATAATCCCTCATAACAATGCCAAATATTTTGCTACAATATCACAAAATAATTCATGTCCCAATGGGTACATCAAAAATATAAAAATAACATATATAATTAAATAACTCCACAATCCTGCGTCTTTGCTACCATCTCTGAAAATCAACATCATTGTCTCTAACTTGTGTTGTAATGAGGAGTGAGTTGGAACAACAACCTCTACTGGAAAAAAATATCGATCCTTTCTATAGCTATACTTGGATAACGAAATTTAAATGAAAATATATCTGACATATCCTAACTATATTGCAAGTCTTCCAACTATATGCCTAAGGCTTTCCTAGTCCAATTCCATAACCGTTATTCTTTTAACCAAAAAAATCGCGTCTATCATCAATAATGTCCTAATAATGTAAGAGATAACACCCAGCCCACTTAATACCTTTTTAATGGGAACTGGACAGGATTTGATATAGTACCTAATTTTAGGCATGTGCTCTCGTTTACTACCTATCCCAAGGAGGTTATTCCAAGGAGGTCTCCTCTCCGGTACTATCTAGCTGACATTACACGAAATCACTCCTGGCCACTTAAAACTTCAAAATTGAAGCAGACTCTTCTAGAGATAACCTCTACTATGCTTAACTGTTAACATCAACCATTTATTACTTCCTACAAAGGGAAGTAGCAGGCCCTTAATCAATGGCTTAATACCTTCAACCTCGAAGTAGGTCCTTCATACTTGTAACGACCCGGAAATTTTGATCCCGAAATTTCCAGATAGTTAGTGAAAAGAAGAAAGAGAAAGAAGAAGAAAAACAGAAAAGAAACACACAATCTCACATTCGCAGTGGATAAAATATAATAGCAAATAAATAACAGTTTACAAAGCAGAACTGTATCAGTATATTTACATTTTACATCAGAGTTACAACAATTTCACAACACTGGACAGTTTAAAATAACTTGTCCCATATAAATAACAATATATACCACAACGGATAAACACTCTATACGTTCCTGACCTTCAGCTCTCCTCCTGAGCTCCAGAACGTCCTTACCTGCAAGATTGTAATACTCGGTCTGACCCGAGCATTACATCAAAGTAACACCCGGGTCAGGCTGGAAACCAGCGTGAGTAAACACATCTATTAATAAATTCCAAACATACACCTTATATAAACCCGGGTAATTTATATCAATTTACAACTTCACAAGCTGTTATAGACATTTCTTGTTTCACACATCAATTTATAAAGAATCGAAGTGGTTTCGGGTATTCACTAATACCCGACTCCGGTCTCTTCGAAACCCTTGTCTACTCAACTTAGATTATTCAAGTGAAATACAACTCTACTTTTAATACAGGATGTCACGGTAATTCATCATCAATGGGAAACCACATCATCACAATTTAAATTTAACATAACTTATTACATAGCATCACGAACCACATATTAGGGATAACAATTAATTATCCTTAACCCAATATACTAATTAACCTTTAATTACTTCATTAATTAATTACTGACCCTAATTATTAATCACCCTTGATTAATAATATCTGTAATTAACTACCCTTAATTACTTCATCAAATAAAATAATTACTCCTTAATTAATTATCTCTAATTAATCCCTTTTACATCACTTAATTATTTCCAAAGACTTAATCAATTAATGCTTAAATTAATTACACTAAGTAATTAATTATTAATTACTTCATAAAGAAATTACCTTTAATTACACAAAGTAATTAATCTCAAAATTCTCCCATACTTTAACTAATTACCTCCAGTAATTTACTTATCTTAATTACTTCTCTAAATAATTATTCTTCACTGATTACTTATCATCTCATCCAATGATTATTGTAAATTAATTAAACTTAATTAATTAATTTAAACTAATCAAATTAATAGATTAATTACAATGAGTAATTAATATCTTTAATTATTTCCGTTAAGTAATCATACTTAATCAAGTTCCACAATTGATTATCTAAATTAATTAAGCCAATTGATTATCAAAATTGATCCCAAGTTAATGGCCTTTATTAACTCATCATCAATTCTTTGATTACCTTTCTTAAGTAATTAACTTATATTAATCACAAATTTAATTAACCTTAATTTAATTTATTTTAAACCCTTAATTAATTAAATAAATAAATTAATTAAATTATTTAAATTACCTTACTAATTTAATGAAATAAAAATCATTAAAATCTTTGATTTACTTTAAAATAAAACATTTCTTATTAATGATTACATTATCATTAACAAAGTAATTTAAAACAACTTACTTAACATTTTCTTCCAAATTTCATTTTAAAATTTAAATTTAAAATGAAAACCAAACTTAACCTTAACCATGTTTTAAAAAAATTCTAAAACCTTTTTAAAACTTATGCTAAATAAATTCTCATTTATAAAAGGGAATCTAAACCCTTATTTATAAATCATATTTAAATATGATTCAATATCAAAAGCTGTTTAAACATTTCAAAATTTTAAAAACCCTTTTTTTTTAGTTGTTTAAACATTTTAATTTTAAAAAAGAGTTTAAATTAAATTTTTAAACCTGGATTAAAAATCAATTTGAAAACCCATATCTTAAATTTAAGTTTTAAATTCTATTTCAAAATTTGTTCCAGATTTTATACTGCATTGAATAGAAAGACATACAGGTTTAAAAAAAAACCTGTAAATACTGGAAATACCCGAGTATTCTCTCAGTTTACTTCGAGACAAACCCTGTACAACTTCGAGTAGAAACTCGAATTACTCGAGAATGTCTCGAGTCAAAATATCAGAAAAAAACCCACCTCTTCACCTGACACACCACCCCACCGTGCATATGCACGGTGGCACTGGCCATCTCCGGCCTCCACCAATACATCGACCAAGTCAACGTTCAACCCTGAAACCCATCACGACCATCAAAACCTCACTAGCATCACGAAATCAAAATTCGAATACCCAAACAGAATCTGGAAGCAACCAGCAACCTTCTCCAACCTGAAAAATCTTCCTCATCCTTGCTCCTCCGGTCACGGGAGGCGTTGCAACACTGTCCATCTCTCCTTCAGCACCCGAGCTAACTTCATCTCAAAAATCGTTGCACTCGATCACCTAAAGACAGTGGAACGTTCACGAATTCTTAAACCAGTAAAAATTAGGTTTAGAAACTTCCCCTATCAACCACCATCGCCACGATCAACTATACCTCGATCCACGATTTTTCCCATCATCATCCTTCATTCTACTATTGCCAGGTGGAATCTCGGTCCCCCAGATTACAATTTTCATCTGCAAACGCTAGATTCTCATTTTCTGGTTAAACCAGAAATACTAACAAATCCCTTTACTTAAAGTAGTGATTTTTGTTTTAAAAATCCAATTTTGGTTTAAGCATTCGAGTTAGATTACTAAATATTAGAATTATGACAGTTGAAATTTTACTCTTTTAGAGTTTCTCAGATGTTTTATTTCTTTTCCGAGAATTTCCAAACCAAACTCATATAAGTAAAATTTTAAAACCTCTATTAAGATTAAACAAACAAAATTTGTTTGAATCTATAAGCCCAACAGAGATTAAATGAGGGAGATTGGAATTTCCTTATTTAACTTTTTAACTGTGAAACATAACAGAGGATCACAGCCAACATACCATCATATACCGTTCACCAATACAAATATTCACATTTGAAACACTCATGCATACTTAAATTTAAACATGCATCACAAACTTACATTCAACATTCCCACATTCTTAAATTTAAAACTGTTTAAGTCCAAAAATTTACTCACAGATAGAAACAGGGAAGCCCGTTTTATTTTAAGTACTAGGAACTGTATTATATTTTTTTTCTAAATATCTTTAATTTCAATTAAACCATTTCATCTACATTTCTTTAATCATAATAGGCTAAAAGAAATCAGGGAACATCAAAATTACTTTGAACATATTTAGATTAGTCATGATAAATAGAAATACACCTAAGAGCTCAGTTATACAATTCAGAGCTGCTATCTATATTCCTTACAATCATTATCCCATTCATGCACATCAAATTTAGTTGTTATCATCATTTATTGAGGCATGCACCCATTTTACAAATGATTTTCCTTAAAGGAATTAAAGTTTACTCACCTCAGTACATGCAGACAGAGATCCTTGTCCTGCTTTCGAAATCTGAAAGTGATGATGCTTTGATTGCCCTTAAATCTGAGAGGATTTGTTTGATGCTTTGGGTTGTAAAATCTTACAGGCTTTTGCTTAGATCTTCATGTGGTCTGTAAAATATTTTACAGTTGTTTCTCTTTGATCTTGAAGTTTAATTCCAGGTTAGGTTTAATTTTTTCTTCTGCTAGCTTTCTCTTGAATCCTATTCTTATTTTGTTCTTTTTTTTTTCTTTTTAGTTTTTGAATTGAAGTTGTGGTTTGGATTTTCTTTTACAACATTATATTTGTTATCTTATCTTCAAAAGGAATTGGCCACTTGTATTATTATTATTTTTTTATTGAATTACAAATGTACTTACATGCTTAAATCATTTTACAAATGTCCAATCTTGTTTTATATGCTTACAAATGTCCTAATACATTTTTTATATAAATTTTCTTATGCTTACAAGTGTCTTAACCTTTATTAAATAAATTTTTTTCCTTAATTACAAATGCTTTATTAATATATTAATTTACGTTTATATTCTTAAACAAATTATATACATTTTTTAGAAGAAAATCATATTTAGCCAAGTGTAAATTTGCAAGTTTTCAAATGCTTACACATATTATCCTTTCTACAAATGTCAAATGCAAGACTTTAGTGAATAATACATGTTACTACTAGTTTATAAATGATTTCTTAAGTTTATATTTATGATTTGGTTAATCTACGTTTTACCTATATATGTTACTTGTGCTTTATAAAAATTTAGATATTATGTTCAAATTATATGTATAAACTATACTTATTTATCTTCTTGATTTTGAAATATAATGAGAGGATTAACACATGTTTTATTACTAATATTTGTCATTTATACTTATTAATCTACTTACATCTGTATTTTATATCTTAAATATTTCTTTTATATCCTTATTAAATATATTCTCTTATATTTATAAAATTTTCAAAGAATACATTTTAAACTAAATTATAAATAAATAAAATCATACATATTCTACTTTCAAATCCAATTTATTCTAAGATACCAATCTTTTAAGTTTCCAATTAGATCAAAGTTTTAAATTTAGATCTTAAAATCTAACTTATAATAATGATTCTATTTATTCATATCTAAATACATATAAACAATCAATTATTTGTTCAACTATTATTATAGTTTCCAATCCACTTACATATATATTCAGACACCTTTAATTAGCCAAATTTATTTGTTTTAATTTGCAAATTATTATTTTAATAAATCAAATTCTGCTAATTACCAATATAAGTATTTATCTGATCATATTTGTTTAATCTATAAATTCAGTATTTCTATTAATTAACCTAATTATATTATTAATTCCAGATGCCCAGAAATCCGGGTTATCACATTCCTCCCCCCTTAGAATCTTTTCGTCCTTGAAAAGAAACGAAACTAGGATTTAAAATTCTTATTATTAGAAAAAATTATTCTTTGAAATTCTTTCTAAAACACTTTTAAAACTTACATAATATCATAAAATAGTTTTGTAAAAATACTTTTTATAACTCGATGTTTTAGCCAGTCCATCCTTGTTCTTATAGGAATTCGGTCATACGTTGATCAGGCGTAAGACTGAAAATCTACAAGTGCCTGGCAGACCCGTTTTCAACATCTAGTGAAAATACTTTGAAAATAATTTTATTGAAAATTAGGAAACAGTTTTTGAAAATATAGGATATATCTTTGATGAGAATGCTCTGGAAATCATCACACCCATCCATGGTCACAGTTACATCCAGGGTTACGTTGCCGTCGCAGCAAAAGTCCATGTAACTACAGGCTCTCCGTGGCCTCTCGATTACGCCATGGATCCCACACAACAGATCACAGTTACACCCAGGGTTACGTTGCCGTCACAGCAAAAGTCCATGTAACTGCAGGCTCTCAGCGGCCTCTGATTTTCGCTGTCGAAATGAAACCTCTCCACTCCTACATAGGTCGTAGTCTGCCGATATAAAATCAAACGCAGACTGTTGGCTCTCAGCGGCACACACGACTTTCGCTGTGGTATACTCTACTCATAATCCTCAGGAACTAGTTTCGTCCGGACTCCTCACAGGATCAACTTTAGAAACCCCCCCCTTGGGGCTCAAGGCAGCACCACCCGGTGGTACTACTGAGAAGTTCATTTCAAGGGAGCGCCTTTTTCCCCCAGAGCCATCATCAAAACATTTTATACTATACATATATAGTATCTTTAAACCATACACCTAGTATGATCTCATACAAAGCTCCTTTACACAAAATAGATTATTCCAAAATCGATAGTTCTCAAACTAGGCTTTTCAAATTCTCATATTGATTTCACCCAAAAATCAAAAGCCTTTCCAAATCCAAAGTTTCCCAAAACCCTTTTTCCAAAATCCTCATATGATCCTTTAGAAATATATTCAGATATATAAAATCTTTTAAAACTTTGGATCATTTCAAACTTGTATAAACTCCTTTATACTTCAAATATTTCCAAAAACCCTTTGAAAAAGATTCATCAAGGGAGTTTTATCTTATATAACAAAGATATATAACTTTATTTATCCAAAATCAAACATCCAAATTTGATTACTCCTTTCAATATTAATTTCATTCAAATCCGTATGATGTACACATATCATTTGTACGCTATACCAATCTGATCGCTCACTCGATCACACAATTTCACTTCCGAACTAGTATTGTCCACCCGACTTCCTAATGCGGACATAGATCCGGTTTCTTGATCAGAAACTGTCATTCTCCTTGCATAGTCATAACTATGATAGAAAATATCCAGAACCAATCAACAATCCATATCCAGGTTCGCCGTCGAAAATCGAGTGAAAAATTCCAACTCGGATCGAAATACTATCTCGAAATTCTGTGCTCGAATCTGGATCATATTACTATGCGAATAGAATAACATACGTACACCCTACGTATTTATCTTTATTGGTTATTAGCCAAATCAATTCCATTTCCATTCACATTCACTTTGATTTTCATTCACTTACTCACATTTGCTTCAATCTATTTGGATTATCACCTCTATTCTTATCTCGATTGGGTATTCAACCAATAACAGTTTGAACTCCGACCAGTTTATTTTGAAAATAGCTTGAATTTTTTTTAAAAATAGATAAGTAATTGGAAAATAATTACTAGTTTGTAAAATAGCCGTAAATAGTTCAGTAATTGTAAAATAATTGGGAAATAGTTAAATAGTCATAGGAATTTTAAATAATTGTAAAATAATAGTAAGGTAGTAATTTTATAAAACAGTTGAAAAATTGTTAAACAGTTTCAAAAATAATTGTAAAACAAGTATAAGATAATTTGGCTTTTAAAAGAAAGGTTGTATATATAATGAATAGTTTGGAAAAATAGTTTTATATTAAAACAATTTATATTAAAAATAGTCCAGAGTCAAAACTGCTCACTTCCCAATCTTCATTCCAAATCAATTAAATTTAAATTCCACTTCCATTTAAATTGACCCAATTCCAATTTAAATAACTTCAATTTCCATTGATTCAATCCCCAATTCAAGTTGAATTAATCCTCAGTTTCTTTTCAAATTTAACTTTATTCAACTTTGATCTCAAATTCTATTAATTCAAATAAATTTCAATTGAACTAGTTCTAATTTTCAATTCATTTCAACTTCAGTTTGAATTAATCCCAATTTCAAACTCCATTTCCAAATCAAGTTGAATTATTCTTGATTTTCTTGCAAATTCAATTCATATTCCATTTGAAATTAAAACTATTCAACTTTAAATACAATTACAAATTATTCAAATCAATTTGGACTAATTTCAAATTAAACCCACTTAAATTTCAAATCGTTTCCAATTAATTCAAATCAGATTCAATTTGAACAAATTCAAATTTCAAATTTAAACCATCTCGAATTATATAAATTTGAGCTAATACTTCAAATCAATTTACCCTTTTATCCCAACAATGGATTACCATACTCCATTTCTCATTCATTTAAACAAATCCAATTCACATTTTAAAGATTATTAATAACAATAGGATGATATCATCCAATTATTTCAAAACATCCATCCATTTCCAATTTTTGGAACTCAAACCAATTTGAGATCACTCAAATTCAAATTATCCATTTAACTTTCCAAGTTAAATCCTAAATTTATCTTCAAATTTCCCAAATCAAGTTGATCAATCCAACTTATTTAACTTCTTTCAAGTTAAATTCAATTCACTTAATTTAGTCAAATTCACACAATTCGAATTCCTATTCAAATTTTCATAATTCTTTTCCATCTATAAGTTCAAAAACTTATCACTTTGGGTTTTCACATCTCATTCCAAATTCAAAACTCACCATTTAGAGTTTATTTCCAACCACCTTTGGTTTTTAATTCAAAACAAATTTCTTTAAATTTTCAAACATCTCTTGTTTGAAATAGAACCATTTCATTAAAATACATTAAATAATATTATTTATTATTTCTTTAAATTAACTACATTATTAATTAATTTCAATTAATTACATTCGGTAATTAACCTTTTTCTTTAATTACCTTCATTAAGTAATTGTCCTTTAAATTACTTACCTCTAGTTACTTCATTATGTAACTTCCTCTTAATCATTAATTATTATCCATAAATTAATCTCATTAAATAAAGTTTAATTAATTACATAAATTAATTGATTATCCTTATCCTGAAACCTTTCCCAAATTCAATATTTAATTTCAGTTTGGTTGTATTTTATTACCACTTAATTCTTACTATTGCTTTTAATTTAATTAATACTACAACCAATTTCCTTAATATAATAGATAAACTATTTCTTATATAAGATTCATTTACTTTTGAAATCATTTAAAAACCTTTATATAAGAAAATAACAAGTACGCTCTCTCATATATATATACTCAACTCATCCTAGGGTACCACTTACCCTATCCTTAATGAGTAATCCCACCAGAGCCAAGGTTCTCGCTTAACCTTCTGCTCTGATACCAAATGTAACGACCCGGAAATTTGGATCCCGAAATTTCATGATAGTTAGTGAAAAGAAGAAAGAGAAAGAAGACGAAGAACAGAAAAGAAACACACAATCTCACATTCGCAGCGGATAAAATATAATAGCAAATAAATAACAGTTTACAAAGCAGAACTGTATCAGTATATTTACATTCTACATCAGAGTTACAACAATTTCACAATACTGGACAGTTTAAAATAACTTGTCACATATAAATAACAATATATACCACAGCGGATAAACACTCTATACGTTCCTGACCTTCAGCTCTCCTCCTGAGCTCCAGAACGTCCTTACCTGCAAGATTGTAATACTCGGTCTGACCCGAGCATTACATCAAAGTAACACCCGGGTCAGGCTGGAAACCAGCGTGAGTAAACTCATCCATTCAGAAATTCCAAACATACACCTTATATAAACTCGGGTAATTTATATCAATTTACAACTTCAAAAGCTGTTATAGACATTTCTTGTTTCACACATCAATTTATAAAGAATCGAAGTGGTTTCGAGTATTCACTAATACCCGACTCCGGTCTCTTCGAAACCCTTGTCAACTCAACTTAGATTATTCAAGTGAAATACAATTCTACTTTTAATACAGGATGTCACAGTAATTCATCATCAATGGGAAACCACATCATCACAGTTTAAATTTAACACAACTTATTACATAGCATCACGAACCACATATTAGGGATAACAATTAATTATCCTTAGCCCAATATAATAATTAACCTTTAATTACTTCATTAATTAATTACTATCCCTAATTATTAATCACCGTTGATTAATAATATCTGTAATTAACTACCCTTAATTACTTCATCAAATAAATAAATTACTCCTTAATTAATTATCTCTAATTAATCCCTTTTACATCACTTAATTATTTCCAAAGACTTAATCAATCAATGCTTAAATTAATTACACTAAGTAATTAATTATTAATTACTTCATAAAGAAATTACCTTTAATTACACGAAGTAATTAATCTCAAAACTCTCCCGTACTTTAACTAATTACCTCTAGTAATTTACTTATCTTAATTACTTCTCTAAGTAATTATTCTTCACTGATTACTTATCATCTCATCCAATGATTATTGTAAATTAATTAAACTTAATTAATTAATTTAAACTAATCAAATTAATAGATTAATTACAATGAGTAATTAATATCTTTAATTATTTCCGTAAAGTAATCATACTTAATCAAGTTCCACAATTGATTATCTAAATTAATTAATCCAATTGATTATCAAAATTGATCCCAAGTTAATGGCCTTTATTAACTCATCATCAATTCTTTAATTACCTTTCTTAAGTAATTAACTTATATTAATCACAAATTTAATTAACCTTAATTTAATTTATTTTAAACCCTTAATTAATTAAATAAATGAATTAATTAAATTATTTAAATTACCTTACTAATTTAATGAAATAAAAATCATTAAAATCTTTGATTTACTTTAAAATAAAACATTTCTTATTAATGATTACATTATCATTAACAAAGTAATTTAAAACAACTTACTTAAAATTTTCTTCCAAATTTCATTTTAAAATTTAAATTTAAAATGAAAACCAAACTTAACCTTAACCAAGTTTTAAAAACATTCTAAAACCTTTTTAAAACTTATGCTAAATAAATTATCATTTATAAAAGGGAATCTAAACCCTTATTTATAAGTCATTTTTAAATTATGATTCAATATCAAAAGCTGTTTAAACATTTCAAAATTTTGAAAACCCTTTTTTTAGTTGTTTAAACATTTTAATTTAAAAAAAAAGAGTTTAAATTAAATTTTTAAACCTGGATTCAAACTCAATTTGAAAACCCATATCTTAAATTTAAGTTTTAAATTCTATTTCAAAATTTGTTCCAGATTTTATGCTGAATTGAATAGAAAGGCATACAGGTTTCAGAAAAACCTGTAAATACTAGAAATACCCGAGTATTCTCTCAGTTTACTTCGAGATAAACCTTGTACAACTTCGAGTAGAAACTCGAATTACTCGAGAATGTCTCGAGTCAAAATATCAGGAAAAAAAAATCCACCTCTTCACCTGACACACCACCCCACCGTGCATATGCACAGTGGCTCTGGCCATCTCCGGCCTCCACCAATACATCGACCAAGTCGACGTTCAACCCTGAAACCCATCACGACCATCAAAACCTCACTAGCATCACGAAATCAAAATTCGAATACCCAAATAGAATCTGGAAGCAACCAGCAACCTTCTCCAACCTTAAAAACCTTCCTCATCCTCGTTCCTCCGGTCATGGGAGGAGTTGCAACTCCGTCCATATCTCCTTCAACACCCGAGCTAACTTCACCTCAAAAATCGTTGCACTCGATCACCTAAAGACAGTGGAACGATCACAAATTCTTAAACAATTAAAAATTAGGTTTAGAAACTTCCCCTATCAACCACCATCTCCACGATCAACTATACCTCGATCCACGATTTTTCCCCTCATCATCCTTCATTCTACTATTTCCAGGTGAAATCTCGGTCCCCTAGATTACAAAGTTCATCAGAAAACGCTAGATTCTCATTTTTTGGTTAAACCAGAAATACTAACAAATCCCTTTACTTAAAGTAGTGATTTTTGTTTTAAAAATCCAATTTTGGTTTAAGCATTCGAGTTAGATTACTAAATATTAGAATTATGACAGTTGAAATTTTACTCTTTTAGAGTTTCTCGGATGTTTTATTTCTTTTCCGAGAATTTCCAAACCAAACTCATATAAGTAAGATTTTAAAACCTTTATTAAGATTAAACAAACAAAATTTGTTTGAATCTATAAGCCCAACAAAGATTAAATGAGGGAGATTGGAATTTCCTTATTTAACTTTTTAACTGTGAAACATAACAGAGGATCACAGCCAATATACCATCATATACAGTTCACCAATACAAATATTCACATTTTAAACATGCATGCATACTTAAATTTAAACATGCATCACAAACTTACATTGAACATTCCCACATTCTTAAATTTAAAACTGTTTAAGTCCAAAAATTTACTCACAGATAGAAATAGGGAAGCCTGTTTTATTTTAAGTACTAGGAACCGTATTATATTTTTTTCTTCTAAATATCTTTAATTTGAATTAAACCATTTCATCTACATTTCTTTAATCATAAGAGGCTAAAAGAAATCAGGGAACATCCAAATTACTTTGAACATATTTAGATTAGTCATGATAAACAGAAATACACCTAATAGCTTAGTTATACAATTCAGAGCTGCTATCTATATTCCTTACAATCATTATCCCATTCATGCACATCAAATTTAGTTGTTATCATCATTTATTGAGGCATGCACCCATTTTACAAATGATTTTCCCTAAAGGAATTAAAGTTTACTTACCTCAATACATGCAGACAGAGATCCTTGTCCTGCTTTCGAAATCTGAAAGTGATGATGCTTTGATTGCCCTTAAATCTGAGAGGATTTGTTTGATGCTTTGGGTTGTAAAATCTTACAGGATTTTGCTTAGATCTTCATGTGGTCTGTAAAATATTTTACAGTTGTTTCTCTTTGATCTTGAAGTTTAATTCCAGGTTAAGTTTAATTTTTTCTTCTGCTAGCTTTCTCTTGAATCCTGTTCTTATTTTGTTCTTTTTTTTTCTTTTCAGTTTTTGAATTGAAGTTGTGGTTTGGATTTTCTTTTACAACATTATATTTGTTATCTTATCTTCAAAAGGAATTGGCCACTTGTATTATTATATTTTTTTTATTGAATTACAAATGTACTTACATGCTTAAATCATTTTACAAATGTCCAATCTTGTTTTATATGCTTACAAATGTCCTAATACATTTTTTATATAAATTTTCTTATGCTTACAAGTGTCTTAACCGTTATTAAATATAAAATTTTGCCTTAATTACAAATTCTTTATTAATATATTAATTATGTTTATATTCTTTAACAAATTATATATATATTTTTTTAGAAGAAAATCATATTTAGCCAAGTGTAAATTTGCATGTTTTCAAATGCTTACACATATTATCCTTTCTACAAATGTCAAATGCAAGATTTTAGTGAATAACACATGTTACTACTAGTTTATAAATGATTTCTTAAGTTTATATTTATGATTTCATTAATCTATGTTTTACCTATATATGTTATTCTACAAATGTATGATTTTATAAAAATTTAGATATTTTGTTCAAATTATATGTATAAACTATACTTATTTATCTTCTTGATTTTGAAATATAAAGAGAGGATTGACACATGTTTTGTTACTAACATTTGTCATTTATACTTATTAATCTACTTACATCTGTATTTTATATCTTAAATATTTCTTTTATATCCTTATTAAATATATTCTCTTATATTTATAAAATTTTCAAAGAATATGTTTTAAACTAAATTATAAATAAATAAAATCATGCATATTCTATTTTCAAATCCAATTTATTATAAGATACCAATCTTTTAAGTTTCCAATTAGATCAAAGTTTTAAATTTAGATCTTAAAATCTAACTTGTAATAATGATTCTATTTATTCATATCTAAATACATATAAACAATCAATTATTTGTTCAACTATTATTATAGTTTCCAATCCACTTACATATATATATTCAGACACCTTTAATTAGCCAAATTTATTTGTTTTAATTTGCAAATTATTATTTTAATAAATCAAATTCTGCTAATTACCAATATAAGTATTTATTTGATCAGATTTTTTTAATCTATAAATTCAGTATTTCTATTAATTAACCTAATTATATTATTAATTCCAGATGCCCAAAAATCCGGGTTATCACAATGCTATGACCAATAATGCAACTGTGATGTCTCACATTAGCCCAATTATTCGTAGGTACTAGTAGCTAGATTAACTGAACAAGTTTACCCTACAAAATTTGAGGCTAACCTTGTGTCTAACATGGGTATTTATTATAAGTGATGTCACATACTGGCCCTAAAGTCACATGTAGCCAGTTTAGCCGGGCAGACTTTCTTGTTCTTTAGACTGACCTCGCATCCTTATAATTTGGACATAATTTACAACACTCCCTTAACATATCATAATGCATCTCACCGTATTCCATATCAAGGCCTTATAAGAAACTCTTATTTCGCCTTTATAATAAATTCTTTCCTAAAGGTAATTTAATGATAGTTAATAGCCCACTAACTACGCAATTAATACATTAAAATTATACGCTATTTATGCTAATATATATATATATATATATATATATATATATATATTTGTGTGTGTCTAAAATATTCCTATGCGTGCGGAGAATGCGCCATATACTAACGTTTAAATGTCAAAACTTTGGATTTGTACAAGTCCAATTCCATATCAACAAAATATACCATATATCCAATATGTTCAATTAAATCAATGAACTTGTATAAAATAGAATCCATACCAAGCTTAGTTTACGTAAAAATAGCGGAATCAACATTAACAGAAACTTACAATTCAAATAGTTTATGCTTCATTTAGCTCCTTGTATAAAACTGAGAAAGGGAATTCCAATTTAAATTGTGGAAATAGACAGTGCAAACTCGAATAAAAGAATCCATGCCTTACACACAATTTCCTAATATATTCTTTTCAAAACCCTTAATCAGATCCAATGAAAAAGATAAGTAGTACAATAAAATGTAAAACATTAAAATTGCAATATCAACATAATTCCTTTATTCTAATATACAATATTGAGATTCTAACTTAAGAATTGACATTTCATTTTAGGGGAATTTTAGGGTTTTGGTGTGAAGTTTCCGTAAACAAAATTCCCCAAAGGCATATATCGAATCAAAATAGTATTATAGAAAGACTAAGAATTTAACTTATAATAAGTCCTTAGCACTTCCTTCTTTTGGATTTGTTTATGCTCGCTCCAGTCTGTTACAAATCTCTCCTTTTAGAAATATACCACAGGGGAATTGTATATGAATTAGATTTAGAAATTTCGGGATTGAAGGAGAAAAGGATTAGAAATTGAATAATAATAGGATTAGAAATTGAATAATAATCGAACTTTTTGACCTAAAACCCTAGAGTATTTTTTAAATCTTTGAGAAGAGAGATCGACCGAGCTTTGCTTGGCTTTCGAAATAATTTGTGAATAAAAGTGAGGGGCTATGCACTTATTTATATTGATTAGAAAGCTCCAGAACTGTCAGATTTAAGTCAGTTTAAAATTATAAACTCTGGACTGTTCAAAATGAGAAAACCTTAGCCGCCATCGACTTTCATCGGTCTATTTCCCATGCCTAAGTGTTAGATCGTTAGCGGTCAACCAGCCTAGGTTAGGTGCTCGATCGATACCATTTATTTTGGGAAGATTATTTTGTTGCCGTTGATAAATTTATATAATTCCCTAATTACTTTTAATATTAATGTTTATTTTAATGTTTACTTAATTCCCAAGTCTAATTACCGTTACTTTTTAAATTTTAAATTTAGAGTTATTTATTTACTTTAGTTTGAATTATATTCATATATATAAATCCGAAAAACTTTAAATGTCCATAAAATTTTCGTTTGAGCTCCATTTTCAAAACAGCATGTATGGAAATTGATTAGAAAATCGCCACGAACGTAAGTCGGACCTTCCGCGATCTAATTCTGACCGTTACAAAATTTCCATATTAGCCTTATCATTTATTTATTTAATTAATTATTTTATTATTAGTTAGTTTCTCAATAATTTTTTGACGGTGTGCTACACCAACTTATGAAAGGTGTTTAAACAAGAATTTTCAAAAGCATTCGAACATAGTTTTTCAAAACATTTTCCGCTCCATCCTTAAAGCAATCAGGCCATGCCTTAACGTGATTGGAATTCAGCCTATGAGCTAATGTATATGATTCACCCTAATATTGTGCAGTCAATCCTAAATTTACGGAATATTTCTTTTCCCTTTAGTCTAGCTTTTAAGGCATAGGGATGGTGATCCATGAATTTGCAAAATCCTTTCTATATCCTCCATTTGCTAAAGTTTATTTTGCTTGTTAAAATTTATTTTTTCCAAAGAACTAAACTTTTGGGATCTCAGTATTTCTAATATCTAGTAGCTAACTTAATTTCCTAATTTATTTTGTAAACTTTCAATCCTACCTACAATTTATTGCTAGTAAAGTGTCCTTACGGGATTTTCTTATTAACATTATTTTTCAATATACACACATACATACATACGTACGTACATACATACATATATATTTATAGCGGTTTAGTCCCATCAATAGAATCAACATAGTGATAACAAACACATCTCATATCATATCATATGCTTTTCTGATAATCTAAGGGACGCAACTAAAGATTGCAACCCAAAGACTCTAAAATAAATTTTTGCTAGAAGCTTCCATTCATCATCGACTGGTGTTAGTGATGTTGTTGCCCTAACACTCTTTACTAGATTAAGATGGACATTCCTTGTATGCCAGTCCATTATCACCAACCTTCCTTAACTCTCCTTCTTGGCTTTGTTAGTCCTTGAGATGACTTTTTTGATGAAAACAACCTTAGAACTTGTTATAAAATATAAATACTAACATTATAGTTTAGATATATATGTATATGCAGGATTTAACCATGCGGGTACCAAGAATGAAGACTGTATAGTATAAAAATTCAAGATTGAAGATATCAAGGTTGAAGATTCATGAGTATCAAGATATCAAGAGTTCAAGATTTCAAAGTACAAGATAAGTATTGAGTCTAGAATTATGTTAAAACTTCTTGAAAGCACTTACATTTCTGTTCGAAATTTATTCGTGGAATGGAATCCACATCGAGCCTGTTAAAGGGATGGAACCCTAGTGGGATGGAACCCACGAAAATATCCAGTGGAACATATAGTGGTCCTATTTTGATATCCATTAATTTTATGAAAATGTTTTTAAAAATATATCTCTTATTTTAAATGTTTTTAAAACCTTCTTCTCAAAAAGATCTCTCTTGTTTGAAGTATTTTAGCCTTAAAGTTATCTTTATAATTTTTAATATTTTGATTTCAAAATTTTCCTTGATTTTAAACTATCTCTTGTTTTAAATATTTACCTTTTGAATATTTATATACTCAGACTTTAAATCACTTTATAGATTAAGATTATATATATTAAAAATTACTTTTATATGTTTAAACTATATTCAAATATATTTACAAAGTTTAGAAATTATTTTTGACAAATTATAGATACCAATTTTAATAAGAAAATCAAAATCATGATTTTTGGGTAGAGCATGTCGACATACTCCCACCCCCCATGTCGACATGGTGCCTGATAAAATTCAAATTTAAAAAGAAGTGTCTATTCGCGTATCCTTCCACGAATAGATATGGCTGTTAATCTTCTATAAATACTAGTAGTTCTAAATGAATTTTTAATTAGATGTCACTTATTTTCTCTCCTCTTCATCTTCCACATTTATCCTACAATATCCCAAACTATACTCTGCCGAAATACCAAGTGAATCAAACTTGATTATCTCTTGTTTGATTCTCTGCCACTCCCTCCATAAAATCTCAGTGCTATTCAAAGTTATAGGATCATTTGTAAATCAAACTATCAAGTAAAAGGTGCGGTTGAGCCTCGAAATCAATATGGTGTGATTGTAGCCCGAAAATCAATTAGGTGATCTTGTAGCCTGGTTAAATCAAGAAGTATATTTTATAAACATAGGCTGTCATCATCAAAAGTGGGAGATTATTAGTCCTTGAGATGATTGTTTTTAATGACAACAACCTTAGGACTTGTTATAAAATATAAATACAAACATTATAGTTTAGATATCTATGTATATGTAGGATTTAACCATGCAAGTACCAAGAATGAAGACTGTACATCATAAAGATTCAAGATTGAAGATATCAAGATCGAAGACTCATGAGGATCAAGATATCAAGAGTTCAAGATTTCAAGGTAGAAGATAAATATTGAGTCTAGAATTATGTTAAAACTTCTTAAAAGCACTTACATCTTTATTCGAAATTTATTCGTGGAATGGAATCCACATCGAGCTTGTTAAAGGGATGGAACCCTAGTGGGAAGGAACCCACGACAATATCCAGTGGAACATATAGTGGTCCTATTTTGATATCCACTAATTTTATGAAAATTCTTTTCAAAAATATATCTCTTATTTTAAATGTTTTTAAAACCTTCTTTTCAAAAAGACATATCTCTTATTTGATATATTTTAGCCTCAAAATTATCTTTATCATTTTTAATATTTTGATTTCAAAATTGTCCTTGATTTTAAACTATCTCTTGTTTTAAATATTTAGCTTTTAAACATTTATATACTCAGACTTTAAATCACTTTATAGATTAAGATCATATATTTTCAAAATTACTATAATATGTTTAAACTATATTCAAATATATTTACAAAGTTTAGAAATTGTTTTTGACAAAATATAGAAACCAATTTTAATAAGAAAATCAAAATTACCATTCTTTCCTAAAGCATGTTGACATACTCCTACCCCTTATGTCGGCATGATGCCCGTTAAAATTCAAAATTCAAATTTTCAAAAGAAGTATCTATTACTCGTATCCTTTCACGAATAGATATGGCTGTTAATCTTTTATAAATACCAGTAGTTCTAAATGAATTTTGAATTAGATTTCACTTATTTTCTCTCCTCTTCATCTTCCACGTTTATTCTAAAGAATCCCAAATTATACTCTGCCGAAATACCAAGTGAATCAAACTTGATTATCTCTTGTTTGATTCTCTGCCACTCTCTCTATAAGATCTCGATGCTATTCAAAGTTATAGGATCATTTGTAAATCAAACTGTTGAGTAAAAGGTGCGGTTGAGCCTCGAAATCAATTGGGTGTGATTGTATCCCCGAAAATCAATTAGGTGATCTTATAGCCTGGTTAAATCAAAGGAGTTTTCCACGGACTTGCGTACAGGAAGGTGTACCTGGTCGCCTTGAAACCGAGGGTGTAATCTAGGAGTTATTTTGAAAATAAATCCGTACAATTGTGCCGGACTGGATGTAGGGTAACTCTAGACCAGTATAAAATCCTGGCGTTTTTTTTCCTTTACTACTTTTATTTAGTACTTGCATATGTTTATGATTCTGTGATTATATTTGTGTCTGTGAATTGCATTTGTTGGTGATTAAATTACACAAGTTTTAAAAAGATTTAAAAAATCCATAAAACACTATTCACCCCCCTTTAGTGTTATTCCAGCCTTAAGATCCGTAATCCGCATTTCTAACAGGCTTCTCATAAATATGGTCCATCCGTTACTTCGATCATTTTATCCTATTATTGGGTAACTTGTGCATTCCTACGATGAAGTTGGTAATAAATGCGACTATGCACATTCGTAAAAATTTATCAGAAAATTAGTTTGGTGGAATAACTTCCCTACCACCAATCTTGCCTTCTTCAACTCTGAGTCAACCAATTTATAGAGTTAGGCATATAGCTCATATATAATTATGGGGAATCATAAAATTCCGTTCTCTCATCGTATCTCAATTTCTACAATCGAATAACCTAAGCACTAATACCAAATGGAATAACCCACATCTTAATGATAGAGTTTGGGGTATGCCCTACGGGCAATTATGTAATTTGTTACATATACCTAACTCGTTGACTAATCTTGTTCGAAATAAAAGGTATTTTCTTCCTATTATATACTTGATATATTGTGATTATACTACTTAACTTAATTAAAAGTATATTTAATAGAAAAATCCATAAATGGTATATTTCGTGACAGTGGTTACAAAGTGTTGTAACCGTGAGTAATTTATCACAATGAAACAAATATGCCATTTTAAATATTCCTAGTCAAGATGCATCAAGACTGGATATTGATGTATCCATTGAGACTGAAGTACGTAACGCTCTCTAAATGTTGGGCAGTGTATTACTCATGACTACTGGGGGCACCTATGGGTTATGTACTAATAATTAATAGATAACTATGGAATGACTCACTCTGTTGGGTAATATAACTAAGGTCAAATAGAAAAATTGATGTGACTGATTTACACAGTTCTCTCGACTTGAGAATATCGTGGATCTTCAATAAGGATTATGTATTTGGACTATAAAGTTGAACGTCGATGAAGTTGGAATTTTGACCATTACCAAATTTCATAAGTCCAAAGTGATATAGTTTTGATGAAAAGAATTAGTGTAAACAAATATTTTAACCGGGTAACACTTACTAAACTAAAATTGGATTATTTCGAAAATGAGTAAGAGATAAATTTGGCCATAATGTCACACCACCTACTAAGTGATGTGTGAACGCTAACATTAGAATAGTTCGATGTTAATCACTGACCAAATTCACACCCAAGAGCTACACATCCGAAATGATGAATTCCCTTAAGATCGAACAATTTAATTAGTTCATAATTGTTATAAATTAATTAATATTTATGAAATATTAATTATAAAATTTGAATATGATTTGAGAAATAAATAGTGTTATATTTTTCTTACAGTTATAGATATATCGATCGATATACAATATCGACAAGCGATTAAATTAGATTTAATCGCATAGTATTTTGGCTTGCTTAGATGGTTTTAAGGCCCATCATTAGGGTTGCAAAATTTCAGTTTTTGGAAAGGTTTAAGGGTGGCTAAAACATAGGAAATTGGCTTGGAGATAATGGGTTGAGATTAAGTGAGAATGGGTAAAAAGCTTTTCCTCATTTCTCTCTAATACAACCCTATATGTATGTATGTATGTATGTATGTATGTATGTATGTATGTATGTATGTATGTATGTATCTATATGTATTTCTAAACATAATAACTAACCTTTTTGGCCTCCATTACCTTCTACATTTCTATTTAAAACATAGCTCTCAATCCACTCAAAAATTCTTAAATATATTTCAAACTAAAACAGTACTATTTGATAGTTAGAGGTTGGTGATTCCGGACTAGCAATCTGATGAATCAAGAATAGCAAAGGGATGGAAGTCATTAATTCAATGTGGATTCAAAGGCATCATTAAATTAGTAATTTAATTCATATTACAGTAGTTAAATTATATTCTATGATCCTATAATGAGCAATTTCATATCAGTTTAAATATATTGCTACTATTTTGTAAGTATATATAGTTGTCACAAATCAGTTTGGTTATGTGCAGAATTTATTTATTACACTATTTGATTTATGTATAGACAAATGTTTTTCACTGTACAAAATCAATTTTTGTCATTAATAACTTTTTTATGTTTATTTATTAATAAATTCATACACACACAGTCACACTTTATTGTATATTTCTCTCTCATTATAGCATATATGCATATATAAGATATATATATATATATATGATTTTAAAATTTTAGTACACTTATTTATATATAATATGAATTTACAAATTTGAAAATTAATTATCATACATATATTCATATTTTTAAATTAACACTTATTGAATTTTTAAATTATTTATTATATATAAAATAATTATTACATTAAAAATTCAATTTTATATTTAAAAAATATTATACTATTTCGGAAACGTATAGAAAAAATTTAGGAATTTTTCAATAAATTTTACTATTTTTAATAATTAATATTATTTCAAAAAACCGTTTATGATTTATTAAAAATAATAATTTAACTGAAAAATTCTTCAGTTTATTTGGACAGTATACAATACATAAAAAATGAGCTAATATGTTTGTTGCGATGTAAATCCAACATCTGCATATGGGCATATTACACCTTTTACGGATTATTATGTTACATATGCACTCACACATATATGTATATGATACATTTATGTATAGTTTAAATCAAATAAAATTAATTTCATATCTTAATATATTTTAATTTAAATAAAATAAATGATTTTATTTAACTGAAATTTAGAAATCTTGTAATTCAGTTGGACTTCATAGGCCTAATAAAGATCGAATAGAGTGAAAATTTTGAAATTCATCCATAACTTCCGCTGTGGTCTGGTCCAGTTCTAATAATGCTATCGAAGCCCAATAGCTTATGCGGTCTAAATTAGTCATATTATGACTAACTAATTAGCTTGTCCACTTAGTATGGTGTCTAGAAAGGTAATGTCTAGAATTGGAATTTGGTACCCAAGTACCCTGTCCTACCTGGTTACCAGCCTGGTTCGAAAGGTGAATTGAGCCCAAAGGTTGGTCCTAACAGAAAAGGCCCAACTTAATTTGAGTCTTAGGCTAATTTCCAAAATCGTTTTGAAATTAATGTTAAAGATTTTAGATTTAATAGTTAAATTTAAAATCAAAAATGTTTATTATAAAAATTATAATACTACATAAGTTTTCAAAATGTTTGAAAGGATAATGTTAATTTCAAAATGTTTGAAAAATATTTAAATAATAATTTCAAATTTTAAATTTATTAATAAAATTAATAAATAAATTAATAAAATACGTTAATTAATTAATGCGTATATGAATGTATTATATATGTTGATGTGTACAAGATATATTTTGAAAATAATAAATGTATTAAGATAACATAAGTATACATGTATGTGTACAAGATATATTTTGAAATCAATAAATTTTAATAAAAATTGTTTACTTGAATAAATTAATTAAAGGTTAATTAATTAAATTGAATACACACATATATGATATATGTGTGTTACATTATAAAGGTTTTAGCATACACTATAAATGTTGTAGTAGATATGTCCAGTATAAAAGTTATATTGGAATATTAATTTAAAATTAATTAAAGAGTTAATTAAAATTAATTATATAAGATTTAATTAATGATATATTATACGTAAGGCTATCACATAAGTAATATGAAATATAAAATTTATATAATAATAAAACTTATATGATATATGTTAAATATGAAACATTAAAGAACCCAAATAGACTTACATATGTAAATGTACATATCCCATGATTTATGATGTGTCTGACACTTGAATCGTTGGGGTATTTCATAAAAATATATTATACTATAAATGATATCACTCAATATATATTAAAGATTATGAATCTTCAATATGATGTTGTCTTCTACCATATATATTAATAAATTACTTACATACTCCATAGTTGTTGAGCAAACTCAAGCTAGGGTTGTTATGCGTAGTATCATTAGTATATTAAACATATAAGGAAGATAACTATATGTATTGTTGAGCAAACTCAAGGCACATATACTATGCTTAGGTCATCACGACATGGTATGTATGAGTGAATAATATCTTTCGATTTGGTGAGTAAACTCAATGTCGAAATGATATTAGAAAAAGGAAAAATGGGTTAGGAGTTATATGTGATACTTATCCATCGTTTGTGGGGCTATGATTTGTTGAGCAAACTCAAGGTCAGAATACCAAAACAAACGAGTCATAACACCCACTAGTGAAGTTGTAAGACTTTAATGTTTCATCTTATTGTTTGGAGAATCATAAAGGCTAGTGGGAGCCTTATTAGAAAAATAAAATGGTAACATTTAACCTTTCTAATATTATAAGAACATATGCTATATAATGTTATAATTATCTACTACGATAAATTTTTGCATTTAATACAATTGATAAAACTTTTGTCAATTAACATATATAAAAAAACTGAATTGAAAGTTGACAAATAAAAATATGATATATACTTAATAATAATTCTAATTGCATGTTATACAGTGTTTCTATACCCATGAAAGTGCCTAATTTCAACTACTTAATACATTCATAAGTTGGTCACTTATATGTTTATTTGGTTTAGACTGTGTACTGCATTTACGAGTTTTTAAACTCTAAATGCAATTCAAGATTATGGATATTTGATCCATGTACTTTCACATATAAATGTTATATGATGAACCGTCATAGTTTGTGAGGTGCAATATTTCAATGAAGTTTGTTCATTCGAAGTAAGCCAATAAACAGTATTTTAAGATCATGTATTCAAACTTGAATGATTTCAAGAGGATCATATTGTGTTAATTTAACACAAGACCATAAGCTACGAGATAAATCTAAGAACTTGATCAATAAAATGTCATCTTGATCGGTTGAAACATATTTGATGTCTTAAATGTTAAGAATAATTGAATGCGCTTTTGTAAAAGGTTTGTTATGATATTGTAGTTAAGTTTTCTTTTAAATAGTTTGACCATTTGAAAGAAAAACGAACGTATAAGAATAGATATAATTTAAGGTAAAATTGGAATGAAGAGAATGAATAGTCACTTCCGCTTCATAGAGAAACATTGGAAACGAGAATTGTAATAATAATTGATACTTAATATTGGAATATAAAATACGATTTTTATTCCGAAATGTATTATCATATAGAAAATTATTTTCTATAACATTTATTTCTTTGACTTCAAGATATTTGATCAAATAATTCTCCACTATAGACTAGTTGCAGCATATGAAATAAGTAAACTATGTTAATAATACTAACTGAATGGTAGACCCCCAAATTTAGTACGCTATTATAGTAATGGCAGAAATAGTGGGAGTATGCCATATATCACTTAACGATTGCATCAAATTACGAAAATTATTTTCGTAAAGTGTACTAAAAATTATTTGTGAAATAATGTTTATTTTTGGTATTGACTGAAAAATAGATATGACTATATTTCGGTATGAGTATTATGAATATTCATTATGAAATATAACTATATTATGGAATTTGTTTCCATAGTAAAAGTGATGCAACAAAAATACATTTGTATCTAATATTATTTACAGTTGTTTTGGAATTATAGACTAAGTCGTAGTTTTGAGAAATAATTTTACTATATGATTATGAATCATACGATAGAGGTTAATTATATCTCAAACAATTAATGGTTATGCACCCATTCAGTGGGAGCATCATAAGAGTTGATGAACTCTTTGAATTAATACATATTGATGTATGCAATCACAAGTCTATTAATACTACAAGGATTCCACATACTTTGTTATATTCATCGATGATTTATTGCCAACATGAACATGTGTATTAGATACACATGTAGTAAGTTAATGATAAAATCATAGAATATAAAAGAAAAGTGAATAAAATAACATGCAATAGAATAAAATGATTTGATTGGGTCGAATAAGCGAGTATATTGTAAAGAGTTTCGAATGTACCTAAAAATGAACATAGATTCAATCTCAAAAGTCACTCCTCCATGTGATACATAATGATGCATCGATAAGGAGTAATTAGACATTGTTGGACAATTTATGATTAATTGCGAGTGAAGTCGAGTTAGTTTCATTCTATAAGGTTATGTAATTAAGATTAGTACACAAGGTTGATATTATTTCATCTAAACAACATTTTACAAAATCATACAAGATAAAGGTTTGTAAGAAATCCTAACATATCCTAGGCCAAGAAGTTGGCAGGTTGTGCGATTCGAAAGATTGCACGTAATAATTGTTCACGAGGTATCTTGTATGAATCTCCAAATTTTTTTGGAAAGGTCCGTCATCAAATGACATATTTATGTTTTGAACATAATTTTTGTAGACTAAAATCATTTTATAAATAAAAAGGTTCATTAAGCGTTTATGAATCCATATTCTATTTACATTAAGAAATAATTATTGTTTCAAGATATATCAATTTAATTGTGAAGGAATTTCTTTGAGAAATTTTTGATGTTAAATGGATTTGGATCTGATCCATAAATAGAACTGATTATATGAGATTAATTGAAATTAACTAACCTAACTGAGCACATAGCATTAAAATGTCTAATAAGTATTCTCGTACATCGAAGCAAAACTATAAGTTTCTTACTAATGTCGAAAATATACATTCCCCTCGGTTGTTCAATTAAACCATTAAGATTGTTGACTCTATATGGTATGATGCACAAATATGAAAGAATTCCATGTATGCTATCAAAATATGATTTTGATTGTCATAACCAAGGAGATGTGATTCATCGGCTGAGATTATGTCTTTATTGGAAAGACTATTGCGGTTGGAATTAAATGAGCAACGTTGATAAGTATAATATCACAAATTTCAATTGTTGAAATTACCGTAGCAGATTCAGTATTTAACATGCTCAAGTTAATTCGGATTTACTCACAGTATTATCGCTCGATAAGACTTAGTGTTTTGTACTTACGTATTGAAACATAAAAATCTAAATAGTGATTTAGAGTAAGCCGTTTACACATATTAACCCAAAATTCCTCAAAATTAGTGAAAGCGATATTGGGTTTTTAAGTCTTTAGATATGATCCAAGAAATGATACGAGTGTATCATTTTATAAGAATCAAGATTGAATAAGTGTTTTGATATAAATATCAAATAGTTTGATTTTCAATCAAAGTGCAGAGGAAACGTGTGTTCATAAGAAAGAAACTTAAAAGGTACTTTGATATTTCTAAACAATAGGCAAACAACAAGTTGTTGATTTTAACAATATGCTTATATTAAAATCAACTTTAGTTGTTTTAATACTCAATTTTGGATTGTAAATGATGTCTTTTATGGTGAGTATAAACGATATAGGGATTGTCCCAAAGCGATATACAAGAGCACCCTATTAGAAGGAGAACATGTAAGTTGGATTACTTATACATTAGCAATAGGAATTATCATACATGTTATGTTGTGTATGATATTATGTTTTGTTTATGTATTTGATACATGGAGAAAATATAAAATTCAAATTGATATCACTAAATGGTTGTTTGAAGTGTTCTCACGTATTTATTAAATACTAGAGAATTGTTTATAGAAACAACGAACTCGTTATGATGGAACATTTGGATACAAACTTTTATAAGTGATATTGTGTATAACATGTCAATGATAAAATTCAAGTTAGAATCTTTAATATGAATTTTTTTCAAAATAATGGCGATTGTTGTCGATTCAACGAAATGCTGAGAACATTAACTTGAATAGCGCAACAATAAACCAATGTATATAGATATAATGCACATATTTATAGTTGAGCCAAAGATGAATCCAAATGTTGAGAATCCCATAATATTTTTATAAGATAACAATGTCATTAAATTGGTCATGATAGATCTTAAAACTCACTAGAAGTCGAAAGACATACTTCGAATTATTCCACATGATAAAGGCAGTTTATCAGTGTCAGAGAGAGTTAATCGACAAAGTAGATAATTAAAACATAATAACATACCTATTCACTATGGGACTAACCTAATTGGTTTTGAGAAAACTGATTGGAGAAGTTGAAATTAGATTTCATGATTGACCCCAAGTGCAAGTAGGGGATTGATAGAGTTAGGGGTATGCCCTTTGGGCAATTATGTAATTTGTTATATATATATCTAACTCGTTTGTATATATATCTAACTCGTTGACCAATCTTGTTTGAAATAAAAGGTATTTTCTTCCTACTATATACTTGATATAATGTGATTATATTAATTAATTAACTTAATTAAAAGTATATTTAATAGAAAAAGCCATAAGTGGTATATTTTATGATAGTAGTTACAAAGTGTTATAATCGTGAGTAATTTATCACAACGAAACAAAATATACCATTTTAAATGTTTTTAGTCAAGATGCATTGAGACTGGATATCAATGTATCCATTGAGACTAGAGTATGTAACGCTTTCCAAATGTTGGGCAGTGTATTACTCATGAATGTTGGGGGAACCTAGGAGTTATGTACTAATAGTTATTGGATAACTATGGAACGACCCACTCGATGGTTTTCTGTTGGTAAATATAACTAAGGTCAAATAGAAAACATCGATGTGACTGATTTACACAATTCTCTTGACTTGAGAATACCATGAATCTTCAATATGAAAGCTTCGCTTTGATTGTAGCCAAATCATGGCATGGCGTCCATCGAGTGACTATAGGATGGTCGAGTGGAAATATTGAAAGTAAAGCACTATTAAATAGAGGATTCATCTCCTTATTTATATGCAGGTAGTATCACAGTCAACTCAAGTCAACTCAAAGTCAAAGTCTCTGGCCAGCGCATTTGGGTTAATAATAATTGTTATTATTAAACCAAGGACTTTGTATTTGGACTATAAAGTTGAATGAGGATAAGGTTGGAATTTTGGTCATTACCAAATTCCATAAGTCCAAAGTGATATAGTTTGACGAAATGAATTGGTGTAAACAATGTCACAACCGGGTAACGCTTATTAAACTAAAATTGGATTTTACCAAAAATGAGTAAGTAATAAATTTGGCCATAATGTCACATCACATGCTAAGTGACGTGTGAATGTTAACATTAGAATAATTCGATGTTAATCTCTGACCAAATTTATACCCAAGAGTTACACAGCCGAAATGAAGAATTTCCTTAAGACCAAACAATTTAATTAGTTTGTAATTGTTATAAATTAATTAATATTTATGAAATATTAATTGTAAAATTTGATTATGATTTGAGAAATAAATAATGTTATACATATTTATAATAGTTATAAATATATCGATCGATATACAATATCGACAAGCGATTAAATTTGATTTAATTGCATAGTATTTTAGTTTGGGCTTAAATGAGTTTAAGGCCCGTCATTAGGGCTTTAAAATTTCAATTTTTGGGAAGGTCTAGGAGTGTCTAAAACATAGGGAATTGACTTGGAAATAATGGTTTGAGATCAAGTGAGAATGGGTAAAAAGTTTTTCCTCGTTTCTCTCTAATACAACCCTACACACACGTATCTCTAAAAATAATAACTAAATTTTTTAGCCGCTATTATCTTCTACATTGCTGGTTAAAACATAGCTCTTACTTCGCTCCAAAATTCTCAAATATATTTCAAATTAAAATAATACTATTCGATAGTTAGAGGTGGTGATTACGGACCTACAGTATGACGAATCAAGAACAGTAACAGGATGAGAAGTCATTGCTTCAACGTGGATTAAAAGGCACGATTAAAATGATAATTTTAATTCATATTATATTAATTAAATTATATTCTATGATCCTATAATGAGCAATTTCATATCTGTTTAAATATATTGTTGCTATTTTGTAAGTAGATGTATTTGTCACAAATCAGTTTGATCATGTGCATAATTTTTTTATTACACTATTTGATTAATGTATAGAAAAATGTTGTTCACTATACAAAATCAATTTTTGTCATTAATAATTGTTAATAAATTTATATATATATTAGTGTATATTTCTCTCTCATAATAGTATATATGCATATATAAGATATATATATATATATATATATGATTTAAAAAATTTATTACACTTATTTATATATAATATGAATTTATAAATTCTAAAATTAACCATCATACATATATTCATATTTTTAAATTAACATTTATTGAATTGTTTATTTTAAATAAAATAATTAGTACATTAAAAATTCAATTTTATATTTAAAAAAATATTATATCATTTCAGAAATGTACAGAAAAAATTTAGGAATTTTTCAATAAACTTTATTATTTTTTATAATTAATATGATTTTAGAAAAACTATTTATGTTTTATTAAAAATAATAGTTTAATTGAAAAATTATTCAATTTTTTTATAACCTTTCAGTCATGATCCTAGAATTTAAAAAAATTTAAAATTTGAATTTTTAATTAAATGTTATTTTATATTAAATAATTATTGCGAAAATCAATGTATTTATTTTAAAAAATATTATTTCAACTTTGAAAAATCTCTAAAAAAACTTTCTAAGCTCTATTTTGTGATCCTAGATTATTGAAAATTCTAAAATTTTAATTTTCATTAATAAATTATTTTATGTTAATTATTTATGGATGAAAATACTATTTTATTCATAATATATATAAATTAAAATACTAAAATTATTATGTTTGCAAAAATAAGTTAATTTCAAATTATAAATAATTTTTTGTAGTCGTTCTCTCTTTTTCTATTATACATATTTATCTATATATAAATGTTTATGTTCATATATTGTATATAATATATTTATACATATATATGTGTGTGTGTGTGTGTGTGTGTGCGTGTGTGTGTGCGTTTTGTAACACATATACATGCACATATTTGGACAGTATACATGACATACAAAATGAGCTATATGCATGTTGAGACGTAAATTCCAACATCTACATATGGGCATATTACACCTTTCATTGATTATTATGTTACACATGCACTCGCACATATATGTATATGATACATTTATGTATAATATAAATGAAATAAAATTAATTTCATACCCTAATGTATTTGAATTTAAATAAAATAAATGATTTTATTTAAATGGAATTTAGAAATGTTCTAATTCAATTAGACTACATAGGCCCAATAAAGATCCAATAGAGTAAAAATTTTAAAATTCACCCATAACTTCCGCTGCGGACCGGACCAGTTTCAACACTTAATGGACCCAAAATTTGACTAAATCGAAACAAAAGTTCATTAGAGTACGGACTGTTGGTTTGGTAACCTGTGACAAAACACAAGCATTTTAGAGAGGGATTAATATAAACTCATAGTAGAATTTAGAAATATACTTGAACATACACATTAACTAAGGCTGCTACCTTGGAATATCATTCCTTAGATATTTACTTGCCTTATCAATGCCGAACATGTATAAGAAGACTTCACCATCTATTGTTCTCATCTTACTCTAGTATCCAATTCTTTTAAATTTAACCTATGATTTGTTATGAGGAGGGGTCAGAATAATGTTTTGGCGATTGGAAAATTGCATAATTTACCCATCCTATTAATTTATACTGATTGGTTTCCATTTACGTGTTAATTCCATTATTTATGGCTAATTTTTTAAATCATATGTATATGTACGATATGTCTAACCTAACCTTCTTTACGGTATAACTATATAAATATATGCCTATCGGCATATATGCCTAACCGTTTCACTACCCAAAAACTCTGATCACTTGATACTTCTTAAATAGAGGGATGCAAATCCTCTAATGGCTACTTATTACCTCAATCGTTGAAGCAGGCCCTCAACAACATAATCGCTAGTCAATCGGTCCTAACTACAGAGACCAACGATAGCTAGATAAGGCTTTATAATAATTGCCATATTACTAATGCATCTTAACTCTACAACTTATCCTCAACTTTAGGCCAAAGGCCTTTCCCAGTCTTACGTAACTACCGTAAATCATATCCTAAAAAAGTAAGAGATAATACCTAAGTCTTTTTAATGGGACTAGGCAGATTCTGACCATTTAATACCTATACTTTAGACAAGTCCCCATCATTTAATACCTATCTTAAGGTGGAATCCTTTCCAATACTATCTACCTGACATCGCATGGAATCTTATCAAGCTACTTAATACTTTTTTGTGCGAGAGGCAAACCCTGAATAGCTACTTAATGCCTCAAAGTTGAAGCGAAAACTTCTCAAGATATCCACTACCGTGCCTAGCTGCTATGTCCGACCACTTAATACTTCCTAAATAGGGAGGAGATAGAACCTATAATGACTATTGAATACCTCCGTACCAGAAGCAGGTCCTACGTCCTATGCATATCCCCTACTCGCGGGTCCTATGGTTGGTGATGTATCATATCAGTAGTAAGTATACACAACTGCTTCTACCCTTTAGGTGAAGGGCATACTTCTGTTCTGTAACTCTGCTGACCTCGCACCCCAGCCCACTAAACCGAACCAATCATCCAAAGCAAAGTGCTGGGCCAAGCCTACTAATTCAAGCTTGTTTTAAATGTATAACTGAAGCTATATAATTTCCTGCTATAAAAATTATGTTGCTTCCACAAATATTTAATAGCATTAATACTTATTTATTTGCCGAGTAATTATTCCTAATTTATATTCTTAGGCTTTGGTTTCCTTGTAATGTCTAGTAAATGTCTATTACCCATCAGAATTGGTCATTAATGTCAAAATTGGACAATCTCTAATTAACTATCATTTAATTCATTTAATATATTTGCCAATTTCAAAATCCATCTGTCATGCTTATTCAGTTTCCGCATAAATATCATATTAAATTCTAGAATCAATCCTCATTTAATTCCGTTTTAACTCAATTAATTACAATTTTATTACCCATTAAATCTGTACTTAATATCCGTAGCTCCTACTCCTATAATTACTACGCTACTAATAGCTAATATGAGTATCGTCGTAAACTATGCTATTTATATATTTTTATTTTTGAACGTTAGGTGCGGTTATACTATTTATTTATTTATAATTCAAACTATTAATTTCTAAACAAGAACATTCATATTCATATTTTAATTTATCAATGCTATCTTTTCAAAAATGATTACTATCATTACTTTCCATAAATTAACCAAAAGTGAGACATTTTCTTCGTTGAAATTGTAAGAAATTATTTCTTTTCTTTTATTTAAATGGACAGTATAAACTACGGAAAAGAATATCCATATTTTACACATATTTTTCTATTTCTGGTACATCCCTTGTTAATTTAAACGACGCGCTTTTATACATATTTTGAATTTGGATAATTTATGGAAAGTACACAAAACCTGCTTCAAATAAATCAAAACATATAAATTCATGTTCCAAATCAACACGGGAAACCTAATTTATAACCCAATTATAGATCTGGAATAAACAAACATTCTATGATAATAAATATTTGGGACCGAGTTCAAATTTCCAAATTTGGTTGTCTATACTATTCCTATTCTAGTTACCTATTTTATTGAATATGTAGGCGAAATTCCTATACATTTATTTCAAGCATACAATTTATCAGATCTTATTTAGGCATAGTTATTAAATAAAATCTAATGACATAAATTTCATTGTAATAAATGAATTATATAATTTCCTACTCACCTTTTAAAGCTTTCCAAACTTAAAATATGAATCCATTCTTCTACATGACTCCTTTTTCTTTCTAATCTAGAATAATATATATAATAAGACGTATACATATTAATATAACTACATATCTGAAAACAAATTTTGGGTTAAGGGAATATAATTATAATTTTTTTTTATTTTTGCTAATATTAGTTCAGTCCTTCTCTTCTTCTCCTTTATTTTCTACCCTTCTTCGATTATAAATTTATATATAATATTTTATAATTTTTAAAAGCAATGATAAAAAAATGATAGATCTTTACTACTTGGATAAGAAAATATGAGGAGAGAAGCAAGGGGTTAGGCTTTTATTTATAGGCGTAAGTATCAATCGTCAACATTAGATTAAAATAATTGAATCTGGCTCGTTGGCCAAGATTCAAACCCTAGTTGCCTCGTTCGAATCAGTCAACGGTCCCTATAGTCGGTCAACCGCTAGCGGTTGACCGGTGGGGTCCCGTATTTAATGTTATTTGTGTCCTTATTGTTTTTATTATTTCCAGTTTGGAAAATTCAAATGCTGATAACTTTTTCGTTTGAGCTCAAATCACAAACCTCTAAATATAAATTAAAGTTGCTCAAAAGATTACTACAAACATAATGGTGCAAGTTTCATGAATTCCAAAGTTTGCTCAAATTCATTTTTGTAGCCTTATTAATTATCGTTAATTTCAGGGGATGTTACAGTTTTAAACCGCGCAACCTTTAACTATGCATCCTCATTCGACGATGCGTTGGTTGAAACTGCATAGCCTTTGATGGCATATACTTGAATAAGGATGCCCTGGCTGAAACTGGCTAGTCTTTGATGGTGCATGCATAAACTGCACTGCCTTTGACGGCTAATCCTTGCATGAGGAAGTGCTAGCTATAACTATACGATCTTTGATAGTGCATCCTAGGAAGAGGATGCACCGCTTGAGTATGGATTTTACCGGGCCTTGGAAGTTGTATCTAGAAGCAGCGTATTTCATATGAAATGTAGTTTTCAACTCAATTCATTCATGCTTTGCTTGTCGACTTCATATACCTAAATGTTCTAATTCCTTATTTAAAAAATGGGTGTAACAAAGTATATGTGTGTCTATGTGTGTGTTTAAAATTTGTTTTCCTTTCTTTTGAAAGCCACAAGTAAAACGATTTTTATTTAAAAAAAACAAGAACAAACAAAACCCTTTTTATATAAAGTGAATAAAACGAAAAGAAAATTGAATATTATGTTTGTATATATGTATGTATGTGTGTGTGTAGATCTAGATCTAAAATTGTGAACAACGTCAATTTTCATGTGACATATAAATAAATAGATATCTTTGTTTTAAATTTAATACGTATAGTTATATATAAATATATACATATATATGAATATATCTATATACACCCATTAATATATATATATATATATATATATATATATATATATAATATTCAAACGTGTGCGCGCATTTGTTTGTTGATTTTATTTTTGAAAACAATTTTATTTACATGAAAAACATTAGTAAATATACATACATATAAATTATTTTATTTAAAATAAAGCGCGTGCCATTTTTATTATCATGCCGATTGACGACACCTTTGTTGTTAAATTTTTTAACTCTTAAGTTCTTTGTCTTTGAAAACTAGTTGCAAATCTACTAATATTTATCGTTGCAGGCTAGCTATTTTTTGGTATATGGAGAAGAGAAAATTAGGGGTTAGTTATAGCCAACGACATATCATAACCTACCATATCTCAAACCTCTACATATAACAGAACCCTAGTCCTTCTCCTTGCATGAACATGATCGGCCTCCCTTTATTGGATTTGGGGGCTCCGTGCTTAATTAACTTAACATTAAAATTAATTAATTAATTCAGGCCTATGTTTTAATTAAATCAAAAAAATAATGATCATCATTTTAATTAATTTTGTAGCTTCAAATAATTAATTAAATTATTGTAAAAATAAACAAAACATTTGTACAAAATTTATTATTAACTTATAACATATATAAATTGATTTGAAATTGGTGGAACTGGAAATTAGCTAACAACATGGTTCTACCGACAAGTGTGACCGTGGTCCTTAGTCAATATTTGAAGAATCTAAATCCTGATCAAGTCTATACGATCTTTGTTGAAGTACAACATCGAGCACAAGCTTAGCCGCGTATAGATCATTCGGGTAAAATACATTCTAATATATATTAAGCTATACTTTGTAACCATATTTTGTGTACGTATTCTTTTCGTCATCACTGTATCACTTATATATCTACATTAGATCAATGGTTATAGACTTTAATATTAGTAGTTAATCGCGTAGACTACATTAAAGTCCTTGGTTCAATTCTATAATGTTTATCAATCAACCAATTTACTCTGATCAGAGAGTTTTGCTTTAAGTTGATTATCAATTGTGGTGACACTGACAATCTACAATGAAGGAAAGGAATCCTCTTTTAGGCATTCTGTCAATTCAAGAATTTCATTGTACTATAAGTATGGCCGTAATATGATCACTATGTCATGTAATTGACCATAATTAAAACAAAGTCTAGTTATTTAAGATTCATAATACTCTCATGTCCAAAGACTACTGCATGTCATTATATGAGATCTTCTATTTTGGCTTAATTGTATTAAGATATAAAAGACTCCCATTGAGTCGTTCTATGATTGTTTCAAACAAGCATAAGTACGTAACTTTTTAATGCCTTCAATGGTCATGAGTAATTCACCATCCATCGTATGGAGAGCATTACGTATACTAGTCTCAATGGACGTATCGATATTTTTTATTTCGTATATCTCGACTTCGAACACTTAAGGAATTAGTTTTTAACTGTCAATTAAATACTCAAGGTTGCGAACCATTCACAACGACAACCGATAGTATACTTCTCCTTAGTATTTTTTTTAGTTACACACACAATACATTACTTATGTAACCCTTATACCCTATATAACAATACATGTAGTAAAAATTAAAACTAAAAGCATAATTCATTTCGAACATGTTCCTACATAAGTGCTAAGTTATATAATTAGATTACATAATTGTCCATGGGACTCATCCTTAACTCTATCACTCTCTACACTAATTAGCAGTTCTTGGCAGTTTTTATGCTATGTTCTAAAACTTTGTCATTTTCTACCAAACTTATTACCAATTATGTTCATACCTGTCATATTATCTAGTATATCTTATTGCCCCTAGTCGATCATGATTGAGTGCCTAAGACTTCTTCTTCCTCCGCTTTATATTCAACACCTTGGGCTACAACTTCTTTGGCATCTTCTCCAACATTTTTCATCCTTTTCATCAACAACACCCATATTTTCAGCAGTATTTTGATATGTAGTACTATTTGTTGCAACAAAATGTTCGTTTACGTTCCTCGTAACATCTCGAACTTGAATTGCGAGATGTCAAACAGTTAAAAATGATTCTTATGATCACATTTTGAGACATGAATTGAGTGAATGAAGCATGTTCTTGATATTGCAAGTAATGTGATTGTTGTTGAGGTGCAATATTATGGTAAATTTATTTAGTAGTGTTGTTGTGGAGATAAGTTTTATGGAACATTAGCTTGACATTGCGATTGAGGAAGAACATTATGATATTAATGTTGAGGAAGAATATAAATTTGGAGCATAGTTATATTGTTATTGTTGTAGTATGAGTTGTTATCGTTGATGAGGAAGTATATTTTGATTTTATTTGTTATAGGTCGTGTGTTTTGCTTGGTTTCTCCATTTTGTTGAGATATGCAAAAGAGTATTGAGTAAAAGTTGTGGGAGTATGGTGTGGTGTGTTGAGATTGGTCCTATAGATTGTCTTTTACATAACCAATTCGTTTTGTAATAATATATGGTTTTCTAACTCGGTGTATTGATGGAGGAGAGAATGTTTTGTAAAGAAATGAAATTCCTTTCCGTCATTGCCATTGGCAATTCATTACCCTATGTCCTTAGCTCCATGAATCAACTGTCCTTTGCGTTTTTCTATTGTTTTGTAAAAAATATGTAACTTTCTGTCCAAACTTGTCGCTTCCTTTGCTACTTTTCATTTAGCTCTGCTTTAAAACGATATGCAATATGTCATTTTGTATGTTGACCTCTACGATTCTTGGATGAAACGCAGATTGTATTGTATGTCTTGTTTGCTGACAGAACAAACTACACCAGTAATTCTGGTGCCTTGTTCAGTCAGTGAATAAACCACTATGTTGGCAATGCTCTTTGTGTCGTATGCATGTATGAAACAGAAATAAAGATAAGATATGTATAAATACTGATATCAATACCGTTTTATCTGTATATTTCGAAGAACAAAAACATATACATCTTTATTACAATCTTCTATGCCTTAAAATGAAACCACCAATATATAATACAAATCCATGCACCTAATAGTCAAATATTAAAATAACAAATAACAAACTATATCCCTGCAGAATAAGGCACACCAGCTGCGGCAATCCATGACCCACCTCCCAAAAAATTATTCACCGTAAACTTGGCGGCATCACTCGCACTCATAATATGAAACCCTGCCCACTTCACTCTCCCACCTGTACCAGATCCAGGTCCACTATTCATATACTCTCCATAATACAAAGTATTCAATCCAAGACTACCGCTCCACTCTGTCCAACCGGCAGGATCAATAAAACTCCCAATCACCGTCTTCATAACCACAGTCCTCGAATACTGCTTCCAAGGCCGGCCCAAATACGATTGGACTCCACCCAATGAATCTGCAGCGGCGATGTTTGAGTTAATTATTGAGATCCCAGTGTTCTCGTTTGGATCGGACTTACCCTGAGCAGTTATAGTGTTCATCTGACCCGACAGTGGTTTACGTACGTAGATGTTACATGATTGAAAGACGGCAACTGCATCTCCGAATATGAAATCGACAGTTCCGTATATGTCGCAGTTGCGGTAGAATTGGCGCATTGAATAAACGTACAGTGTGTCTTGGTACCCTTTGAAGCTGCACCTATAGAAGACTGAGAGGTCCGAGCCTGATCGAAGGGCTACAGCCTGTTGTTTTTGTGGACCGGCTGTGTTTTGGAACGTCATGTCCTGGGCTATGAATCCATCACCGGTAACTGCTGCTTGTCACAGATTATTGCAAAAGGTCAGTAGCTAGTGTACAAAAGTATCTGGTGCAAATGGGGTTCTAGCCCATCTCCACCATATAATAAAGAGGAAGAGAGGCCACATGACCTAAAAGTTTTATGAAAGTATCTCTTACAAGTTTGTGCACATATACGAAAAGCCAACCAGAAACAATATTCAAAGTCAGTCTTTATATTATGACTTACCAACGGTTGCCGAGTTAAAAGTAGTAGTACCATCCTGTGCATATTTGCTCCCTGTAACCACAGTTTTGTCTATGCCATCACCAACAAACATCAAATTCTTCATAGACCTGGTAACCACCACGTTCTCATTGTATGTTCCGGCTTTAACATAAATCACAAACCGGGAGGCACCACTTCTTGAACTGACAGAAGCTTGTATAGCTTCTGAAATAGTCTTATAATTTCCAGAACCATCTTGTGCAACCACAAGGTTGGCTTTCGATGCACTCGAAGATTGAAGCAGTTTTCTGTCTGCTGCAGATACCCATGAAGGATATCCATCCGAAAGCAACTTACGGTTATTATTACCACTTGTAATAGAAGTAGCATATGTTGCTTTGTTTATGAGAAGAGCGTTGCTAAGCGATTCTGATATGTTATTTGTCATGAATGGTGAATTGGCTGACATACTGGAAGGTGCATCGAGCTCCATGAATCCATCCTTGCATGTTTCATGATTCGCTATAGCAGCACTGAGCCATGTTTGAGAATCATCGTAAGACGATGAAGAGATTGAGTTGTTAAGATGGCTGATGGTTTCTTCTAGAAGGTACAAGCAATCATTCCATGCAGCACTGGCTCTGTCATTGACTGAGCTTAGAGTACTCATAGAAGATGCTAGTTGATGAGTTGATATAAATTTGTTCATCGTGGCTTGAAGAACAAGCGTACGAAAGTAAGGTGATTGGTTGTACGAATTTGTGCTCATAAGAGAAGTACAAACTTGAGGGTAGGGTGTTTGGTTGCACGATTGTACAGGACCGCTGGATGCAACGTTGACAAAAAGAGAAATGAAAAAATAACATGAGGAAAAGATGATGAATTTGGCTATCATTTTTTGATTTGTAGAATCAGTAGAGCATGCACTAAACTAAGATTTTGATTATTTGGTATAGAGTTTATGAATGAAAATATAGAGGGAGCTAACACCTTTATATAGGGAACGTTAGAACAGATATTCCACGTTGATACTATGCATCAATTGAATTGGTCTAGGAAATTTACGCTTACGAGTAGGTGATAATATGGGTGCCACGTGGCAAATTAAGAATGCGTTGATGACATATGCACGGATTTATAAGCAATAAATTTGAAGCGTTTACTGATCAAACTTTTGGAGGTAGGTATGTCAATTTATGGTTGCTACGAGGAAGTTAAATTGAACCGTAGCAACCATAAATTGAACACTACCTTTTGAATTTCCAAGAATACTATTGGCAAAACTGTGGAATGCTAATTCCTTTTTCTTTTTCTTTATTATATGTTTTTTTTCCCTTTTCTAATCAAAATTTCTTTGTAGTTCTAGAATTACTATTCTGATTTCCAGATACTAATTTGACAAATGCTTATTATTTAATTCATCCTTTTAGAAAAACAAAAATAAAAGATACTTTATTGACTTAAGAATACAGGTGATTCCATTATACACTGAAAAAACAAAGAGTATGAATGGTTAAAAAAAAGTAGAATCCAGATGTAACAATAGTGGACACATACTACATAAATATTTTCTAGGAATTGTTATCTTGAAGAGATCATAAATTCTCCATTTTGGCTAGATTATTAATTGCAGAAATATATTCTTTGTTTTTGTTAGACTTAATTGGACTTTAAACCTATCATGCTTTACAATTCTAGCTTTATGTTCTTAATTTAGAGCCTTCGGCGATAGGTTCTTCGTTCTTACAACGTACAAAGCACATGTACCCAAACAATATGCTTGAACTTTGAAAATTGGCTTCCAGAATTTCTCTAATCAAATTTAAACACAAAAATTTAATAAATGCTCGGATATAAATCAGGGTGGTTCAAATGCTTTTTATTATGCAAAATAATACGAAATAGGTCAAACACTTAATTATTTATTATCATATACACTACAAAACAAGACGGCTTTAGCGACAGTTAAAAGGCATCACAGACCGTCGCGGGCCGTCGCTATTCGGTCGTCACCATACAATAAAGCAACGGCTCCGTCATCAAAATAGCGATGGTTGGTGACGTCTAGTTGGAGATGTGGAAAATTAGTTATCATACATATGGCGCCACAAGCCGTCGCTACGTTGAAGCCACATGGCCGTCATTAGCCATCGCTAACTTGGGTAAATAGGCCATCGCTAGCCTGAGATAAATTTCCAGCTCCAATTCCGTCTTTCATTCAATCCAACTACACAACCATATTCAAATCACTTTTCAACACATATACATTCAATTTCACAACCAATACCACTCCATCCATCATATAATCTTACCCATATCACAAATAATCATATATATAACACAACATATAAATTTATATAAAAATTTCATCGTCACCATATAAATATATCATACCAATCAAACGGAACCACCCAAATCCATCAAACAATGTAACCATACAACCAAATACTTTCCACCAATCACATATATATACAAATGTCCACTAACCCATCAAACACAACAACCAACCAACATGTATAAAATATGTATACAAATGTCACTTGACTGGAAAACAAGATGATGAAAATCCAGCGAAAACACAAGTATACCTACTCATCGTCGTCGCCCAACCCGTCCTCTCCATGTATCATCCCATGTTGTACCAAGTAGGCTGCAATATGCTCATCCAGCTGTTGCACCTATGCGATCTTCCTCCAATTATTCATCTCCTCCAGCAGTTTTTTCATTTAAGCAAACTCCTCCTCGGTTTGGGATCTCCTGTAAGCCCTTAGGGATATTAACGCCTGTAAAATAGTTGATATTAATTATAATTTATGAATATTATAAACAGTTTGAACAAAAATAGTTGATTAATTACGCCATTAATATTTATAATTAACTATTGTACATTCGTTGCAATTTATCCATTTAATTATTAAACTTCTTTATTCAATTTATAATTTGTTCACTTAAGTTTAAATTCATTTGCATGTGCAAATTTATATATTAGTAAATGAAGAAATTACCTTCTAATTTTCATAACTGTACCGTCTATTTTGCGAAGGCGGATCAGTAATGGCATCCCAATACGGTTCGACTCCTCAAACGTAACCTCTGCTCGGCCGGTGAACTGGCTACTCGAGCCCGCTCCGCTTCGTACCTATATTTAATTTAAAGTTTATGAAATGTGAAATAAAGAAATATGAAACATTGTCATTAAGGTAAGAATGTTTACCATTACAGATCTCGATTTATCGTCCGTCCACTCGTACGAAACGTTACATTCCTCATCACCGTGAACACCTCAGCTATAGTAGGCTCGCGAATGTATCTCGCCACCTGAAAAAATAATAATATGAATAAACAATGTTACAAACATGATTAAACAACATTTTAGATTTTGATAAACACAATTTATAAAATTACCAACTCTTTCCTGTGTTCTTGGAAGGATTTGGAGCTGCCACGGTGCAACGCATAATTTTTATTCCTATTAGCATGATTCTAGACAAATAATTCCTACAAATTTAGATGCACGATTAACTAAATTACTGCAAATAACATAAGGAATTTTAATTTTTTTTCAACAATAATGTAAAAGTATATAACTTACTTTCACTTCTGGAGTGTCCCAGAGCCGGAGATACTCAGTCCATACATCTGCACCCATCCAATTTGATTTTTTACCTGCATTTTTAGCCTTAAACAAAGTGCCCCTGTAACCTTTTCTCATCCTTTTATTCCAATGATTGGTAAAAATGTCTTATCCTCTAGATCTACACGCACGGTTGCCTGCATATTGAAATTAGTTTGAATTATGCAAATTATATTAATTTTTAACTGAAATTTAAACTTATACTTATGAGTACATCAACCAAAATAACATTCTTGATATGTGGTGGGATGTCGTCCCAATAACCGGACATCCTACTCATGAATGTCTTATTGGAAACTTGTAGGATGAAATCTGAAGGCTCCACCTCAAAGCCTCTCTACAAATTTTGATGTAGATATTTAATAAATTTTAAAACAAACACTTCAGATAAATTTTATGCTTATCCGGCGCTTTTTGGAACTACCTCCGCCAGTGGGCGTATATCCGGTATAATGCCAGTGGCACCCGCACCGGGAGATGGAGAAGGCTTGGATCTTTGACTATGTCTCCTGCCAAACATATCTACCGTAGAGAAATAATATCACTGAACAAAAAGACATAAATTTATTAGTACAATGCATGTATCAGTAATCATCACATAAAGCTTCCACTAGATCATAATAAATGAGACAAGATCTCATAAATACACATATAGATATTTCAAAACAAAATAGAACATAGCTCAGAACATGGTCATCATTATTAATACATAGCTCAGAATAATATGCAGCTAAGAATAATACATTATGCAACAAGCGATGCAAATATTCAGAATTTTCAGTCTTCGTCGTTTTCTGGTTCAGACTCAATCTAGTTTTCTTCGGTACTTTCAAATGCATCTAATAAAACATTTGATTCATCATTCAACGGCTCTAAATCAATGTCATCAATTGTTATTATTTCTATATTTGGTTCAAGATCCGCTTGATACGCTGTTTTGTTTGGAATATTATTTCCATCAAACGTAAACCTTGGCTTTGTTTCAAAAACAGCCGAGCTTTATCTCTTTTTATGGATGGATGCAGAGCAAAATAAACTTGTAATGCTTGCTTGGCTAATATGAAAGGATCATACTTATAGTATTGTGAGGTATGCTTTATTTCAATAAGCTTATAATCTTTGTGCATGTTGATTCCACAACCAAGAACATTATTGAAACAATTGCATTTGAGTAAAAAAAAACTTTTTCTACAGGTTCTACATAATATGTAAACTCTAGAACCTATGTTACGACGACGTAAAAATATTTATATGCTCATCTGGATCATCATTACCTTTGACAAATACACTGCTATTATATGTTAATTTTTTAGCCCCGTAATATTTCATGTTGAACTTAAATCCATTGGCGAAGAATATTGGATAAGTCTTCACATTTCTTTTTGGTCTATTCGCGATGTCATAAACCTTCATCAATAACATAATTTCCTGGATCATAAACATAATTCGAAAACCATTTAGCAAATTCTTCACTAAGATTGCCAGATGGATGCTGTGATTCGTAGATACTACAAATATGTAATATGGGTTGTAAATAATACGTATGTATAAGTGAATTATATATGAATTTATTATTACCTAACAAATGATGCAACTTCAACACAATTTAGAAGAACATATGTGTGTGCTACATGGTAATCTCCATCATCTAACCATATTTCCATATATTTTTCAACAGGTCGATCATGTTGTCTAAAAATAAAAAACATTATTTGAGAAGAGTCTTGTTCAACGACTTCATCATTTCGAGGGACGCTTACAAACGATAAGTTAACATCGTCACTGAAGTAACGAGAGAAAAAGAATGAAGTTTCTTCTTCAAGATATGATTTGCAAATCGAACCCTCAACTTGTGCTTTTTTATAAAAATTTTCTTCAGATGATTCAAGTACCTATTACAAAATTAATTTAATTTATATTTAGATATTCAAATCTGAATATTTAACTAACATAAATATTAAAGATATTCAATATTACATCTCAAATGGATACATCCTTCAATATTGCACAAGACCTCGAAGAAGTGCTTTGGATGGAAGATGAATAGGTAAATACTCCATTACATTAAAAAAACCTGGCGAAAATATTTTCTCCAGTTTATAGAGCAGTATGAGGATTTCTACTTCAAGTTTACATATACGATCTACTTTTAATGTCATCGAACAAAGCTGTTTATAAAATATACTTAATTCTGTTATAACACTTCATACTTTTAAGGACAACAGTTCTTTAAAAAATACGGGCAGTAAACATTCCAGCATGATGTGACAATCATGAATTTTCATCCCACTCAATTTACTGTTTTTAAAGTCAACACATCTACGAAGATTAGAAGGAATTCCATCTAGAAATCTTAGTTCTTCCACCCACTTCAACATGAGTTTTACTTGCTTGCTATCTAGCTCATAACATACTTTTAGTTTTTTATTGTCATCGGGCTTCATATGAAGTTCGAGGCATTTAAAATAGTTTGATATATCATGTTTTGAATTCAAATCGTCCTTAGTTTTTCCCTTTCCATTCAACATTGTATTAAACATATTATCAAACACTTTTTTTCGTTGTGCATTATGTCAATATTTTGTCGGAATAAGGGATTTTTCCAACATGCTAACTCCCAAAATATACTTTGTTTGCACCAATTATGAACGTTCGATTTTTCTGGAATTTCAATCCGCACTCTAGTTTCATGTATCTTTGGATAGTCCTCTACAATTTCATATAATTCTTCGCCTGACCAAATCTTTAATGGTTGCATATTATCTTCTCTGTTAGCTATAAAGTTTTTTCTATCTCTTCTAAAAGTATGATTGGGATGGAAAAAACACCGATGACAACCAAATCACAAAACATTCTTTCCATGCCATAAAGAAAATGCTCGTGTTTCCTCCATACAATAAGGGCAGGCTAGATAACCGGCCGTACTCCAATAAGAAAGCATCCTATATGTAGGAAAAACATTAATAGTCCATAATAAAGAAGAGAATATACAAAAAAAATTCTCTCGAAATGTCGTATTTTCAACTCCTTCATTTCATAATTTGTTCATCTCTTCAATCAATGGTTGTAAATAAACATCGATTTCTTGTATTGGATCATGAGGGCTAGGGATGACAATAGCGAGAGACATATATAGTGTCTTCATACACATCTATGGAGGTAAATTATACGGAGTAACGATAATTGGTCAGGCTACAAAACTGAGAGAATGGTGAAAATCCATTTGTACATAAACCGAGTGTGACATTACGGCTTTCTGCAGCAAATGCGGGATAAGTTTTATCAAAATATTTCCATGCTTCTCCTTTAGATGGATGTATCAAAGTTTCATCTTCTAGTATTCTCACACTGTGCCATCACATATGACATGCCATAGCAGAAGATGTATATAACCTTTGAAGCCTGGAAGTGATGGGTAAATAACGCATTCTCCTATATAGAACTTCTTTTCCTTTCTTCTTTCTTGGTTTGTATCTTTCCTCGTTACATATTCTGCATTTTCTAAGGTCAACGTCATCTTTTCAATGCAACATGCAACCTTTCACACATGTATCTATCTTTTTGTACAACAGACCGAAAGCGGACATTAGTTTTTTCACTTTATAATGACTATCGCACATCAGATTATTGGGTGACATGTGTCGTTTTGCAGCTTGTACAACTTCTGTAAATGCAGCTTTTGTAAGGTTGAATTTTGATTCCATAATTATGTATTCTACGGTTACTGATAGTTCCGTTCCGGTTATACATCCGTCCTATAACGTCCTCTTAGCAGAATTCAATAAATCATATATTCTTTTAGCTCCCACGGTCGGTTCTTCTTCGACATTTACGACTTCATCATTAGCTTGAATGGTAGAAAACATTGATCATGCTGCATCTTCCACCATATTTTCTGTTGTGTTCATCATAATTATCGTCCTCTAACACTACAGGATTAGATGTAGGTTCAACAAATTCTCCATGACCATCCCAGAAATGATAATTCGGCATGAAACCATATTTATACAAATGTACTTCAACTACATATGTTTCCAATGCTTCCAATTTTGGCACTTATTACACAAACAACGAATTTCTTTGTTATTTGATTATTAGATTTAGCGAATCTAATAAATTCGTGTACACCATTATAGAAATGTTCCTTTATTGAACCTTTCCTACCAGTTTTGACTTCATACATCCAACTACGGTCGAGAAAATTATCGAACATTTTTTCTGATTTGAAAATATATGTTTGAAAGTTCAAGCAAACAATTGAACTGTCGGAATAATTTTCAACACTTCATCGTTATAAACATTTCACCATCACTGAAAATTCAAATAAGCACGTCACTTCATTTTTTTTTAATTTTTAGTTCATTTTTTTTGACTTTGATGGTCGGTCATCCTATTTTCCATTACAAACATAATAAAGTAATTACATTTTATAAATCATTTCAGATTAAACGATTCAATAAAATTTCTGCATCACTTCCCTTCTGTTTCCTGTGTCGTACACAAATGTGTGTACACAGGGAACAAGAAGGAAGTGCTGTCGAATTTTTTTAAACCGTTTAAAATGAAATGATTTACGAAATATTGTTATTTTATTATTTTTGTAAGTTGACCTATACAGGAACAAATCCGACAAATATTGTATCAGATGAATATAGATGTCCACTCTGTTAAAAAACGAATATCCATATAACGATCATATACAACATTTGTCAGACGGAGCCAAAAACTATTTAAGGGACTAAAAAAATTAAAACACATTTTATAATTCTTTCAACAATTTAAATATTTACTAATTAAATTTTAAAATTTAAAATGTATTTTATAATTCATTCAACTATTCTTATATTCATTTCACAATTTTTTTACAAATATGATTTTAGCGGAATTTTTTGTTGTTGTTATATTCATTTCTTAATTTATTTATTAAATCAATTTCATTAAAATTATTTATTGTTATTATTTTCATTGCTTAATTTATTTACAAAATCCATTTCACTAGAATATTTTTTGTTATTATGCTCTTTTCAAAATTTGATAATTTATTCAATTATTTAAACATTTTATTTAATAAATTTGAAAATTTAAAATTTATCTCAACATCTAGTTAACAATTTAAAATGTTAACTTAATTATTTTGTAAACTAAAATTTTAACTTGCTATTTTATACTAACCACTAAAACTTACAATTAACACATACTTATCGAACATTGTACACTTATCAATAAGCATATATTAATCAATGATTACAAACTAATTTTTGAGCTTTGAATCAACCTTAATTTTTGTTTACAAGTTAAATAATCAAACCACTTATTAACTTCGCTAAATCATTTAAAACACTGTTATCATCATCTAATACGTAGCAATCAACAATTTCAAATCCATAATAAACTAATTTTCTAAATAAGGGTTTTAATTTGAATCCCAAATCAACTAATAAACTATTACCATCATCTAATATCAAATATTCTACCATATTCAAACCCATAGTCAAATTATTTTCAGAACTAAGGTTTTGAGATTATACCTAGAAATTGAGAAATCGAAGAAGAAGGATGGGATGGAGCAGCACCGGAGGGCGGCAATGGCTTCTGGAGGCGGTTAGTGTCGGCAGGAGTTGGTTGGAGGCGGGGTTGAAGGTGGCAGCAAATTCATTTGTGGGAAATGAATTGATGAAATCTGCTCTCGGCTAAACCTGTATAACCACGATTAGCGATGGCGGACGATGGCCGGTGACAGCTAGCCTTTTTAGCCGTCGCTAGTCGTCGCTTGGGACTGTCATGAAACCAAGTCTGTTTTGTAGTGATAGAGAATAATAATTATCATCAGTAATCAATACTCTACAAAATAAATGCATTACAACACGAATAAACATAATCTGCATTAACAAAATCAACAACTTTTGTTATTTTACTTATATGAGATATTTACAAAAGATTATAAATAAACTACAAAATTATAATAGCAAGAATGGAGTTAGCTGTCCATAATCTTACCTAAATATATAATCTAATTTCAAAACAATAATTCAAAGTCCAAACAGTATAAACTTTTTTTCCTTTTTCTTTTGCTTTTTTAAATTCCCAAATAAATCGAATATTGTCCGTAAACTCTGATGAAGTGTATTGCTAAATCCCTACATTTTAAATAAATCCTTCAACTTTTCATTATCTCTAACGTCTTGACCACATTAATTACCACTATGGGACAAGTCCAAATTTATTAAATTCCAATCCTTAGAGTTTCTTCTTTAAATTAATTAGCTTAGATTTATTAGAAATAATGAATTTTGTTAGAGAATATTTCCTATTATTTAGGGGTATTTCCTATCATCAACAAAGGTGCAGCGTTAAATGGTTATTCTATTAACTAGTATGATTGATGTGATTTTGTGTAACATATCATATTTTGGAGGGTCATAATATGAATTTAATTAACAATATGACTTATTAATTAACAATAGAAAAAAAAAATTAATAACAGAATTACTTAAAGGAAAATTTAATTAACCATGTATGGAACACTTACAGGACTAATTCAGTTGAGCTAAAGATAATTATCAAAAGATTGATTTCAACCATAAAAAATTTAAATGAAGGAAGGAGATTGTGTAATAAGGGGTAAAAGAATCAGTAAGATTAAGCAAAGATGGCTTTTAGCCCAAGCCCAAATTATTAATCCTTATAACCTAAATGCACTGCTTTATTCATAATAATTGGGAGAAATATAGAAGTGAAGAAGTGAATGAAGGAGGAAGCCTGTAGTGGGGGTCATTCTATCATAATTAATAAAAAAATTATATCCACCAATTTTATAACATGTTTTGTAGAATATTTATGTAACATAAATTGTAATCAATAATCAATATGGTGTCATGTTGTAAAATGGTGTAGATATATCACTCCAAGTCACAGTTGAATCGCTCCTTTCAAGAATGTTTTCCCCTATGTCAGATCGCAGAGGGATGCCAGAAAACGTTCTTTTAGGGTATAGTGGAGTGAGTTTTTACATATTTGTGATCGGTTGAACAAATAAGAATAACACTTGAAATGGTTAAATGATGCGTGAATTTCTTGATTTAGATAACTGGAAAGAAAGTTATTTTTTGGTGACAAAGCATTGCCGTGTTTATATATGGAGGAAGTTTTTGTTGGTGGTAACTGTTGAAATGAACAAACAACTTTCGTTCCAATAATCATAATAGTTTTTTATTTGAATTCAAATTCAAACAAAAACGAGATATGTGTTTTAGGGACAGGGCGTTGCTGCCTCTGAACCTCCATGACCTGACCAGCTAGGTCGACCACAGCCAATAGTGTTGTTGCCCCCCCACCCCACCTCGAGGGGGTGCCACCTCCCCTAGACCGCACCTTCGTAGTGGCAATCATTTGAAAATTTTTATGTAAAACCTCTAACATTATATGACCGATCTTTAGTAGTAGCTCTTAGTAGTAATTTGATGGTATGGACCGAAAAATTTCAAAAGGTAATATATTTTTGATGTCATTACGTGATTTAATATTATTTATAAACTGTATTGGTACGTCCTGGCAGTATCTGACATTATTCCTATAGTTTAAAATATTACATATTAGTACTTGGTTAATGCATAGATGATACCGGTACTAATGTTAAATTTGAATGATTCAAATATTTTCCAATGAAGAAAAATTTAGCCAATTGATCTTATCAATTAATTAGGTTATATATGGAAAGAAAAAAAAGAAAATCTATGTGTGACAGCTTTCGGAGAAAGGAAACTAATTAAATAACTGATTAATTAATTAGTCAAAAGATTTGTTATACGGAGATAGAAAAGTTTATACATGGAGATTCATTCACTTGAGGAAAATTACGAAAATCAAGATAATCATTATCCTTTTGCCATGGATATTTGGAAAGGTTGCAAGACAATTAGGAAATTATTTTTCTTCGTCTTCAAGTAATCCTTCATTCTCTAGCCTATTTAAGTGAAGTTGTTCATCTTCAAAGTACATGAGAGAGCATCCACCATTATCTTCTTCTTTAATAAACCCTGATTTTTGTAGTCAAATTAGAGGTTTTGAGCATAACAAATCTTTGGAGAAATTGATTATTAAATTTGTAACTATAGGTTAATCTCTCCACTTTACTACCTGTAATATTGTAATCTTTCCTTTGTACTCTTTTTTTCGGTCAAATAAAGAATGGTTATTGGGTTCGTGGACATAAGCAATTTGATCGAACCACGTTAAATCTTTGTGTTCTCTACTCTTTTATTTTTCTTTGTTTGGTGATTATTGTTCATTGAATTGATGGTTAATTATTAATGATAAGCTAAATCCTTTTGGCTGCTTCCACGCATAAGCCTAACTATTCAATAATGGTTTGACATTAGTAAAAATTAATTAAAATTTTGAACATCAGATTGATATCGGAACTAGCTGTCTTGTTCTTGATTAGTTATCAATGATAAATCTTCTATTATTGGTATGAAAAATTATAGTTTCACCATATTTGCTAGAAAAAGGAGTTTCTGGGACTTGAAAGATGAAGGTTAATGACAGCATTTTTCAACAATAACTTGATTCATTTAATGAAAGAAATAAGAGCCAAAAACACCTTAGAGGCATAGATCCCACTTCATGAGTCCTAGAAGGGGTGTTTTTCTACTATTGTAAGAAGAAAGAGCATTTCATATGGGATTGTCCAACTCTTAGAAAGTAAGGAGAGAAGAATGACAAAGCTTGAGTTTCAGGAGTAGTTAGATCTGATGTAGATATAAGCGATAGTGATACATCATTGTTTTCAACCAATAGTTCATCTTTTGAGAGTACGAGATGGATGATTGATTCTGGAGCCTCTTGTTATATAATGCCAAATATGACCTATTTTGTGAGTTACAAGAATATTGATTGTGGAGTAGTTTATATGTGGAATGACACATATTTTCATGTTGTGAGCATCAGAAGTGTGAGGTTTATGATGCATGATGGTATTATTAGGAATATCAGAGATGTTAGACATGTTTCGATGCTGCGTAGAATTATGTTCTCGGTTGGAGCTTTGAGAGGACTTGATATGAGGATAATAGTAGATGGAGAGAAATTGAGAGCGACGAAGGATTCCTTGATAGTGTTGAAAGGGTTGCGAGTTGATGATATTTATGTGCTTTATGGAGAACGGTCTTGGGAGAGTCGTTAGTTTTTACCGATTCTTGTGTTCCAGATTCTACCGAGTTATGATATATTTGCTTAGGTCATGTTGATAAGGAGAGTCTTAAAGTATTAAAGAAGCGGGTGTTAATTGATGGTGTTTGTCAGTCAAAACCCAGCTGTTGTGGAGATTGTTCTTTTAGAAAGAAGAAATATGTTATATCTGATGTTAAAAGACCTAGAGCTACAATTTTTTTAGAGGTTTTTCATTCTTATGTATGAGAACCCACCCCAATTGCATCTTTTGGTGGAGTTTTCGTCTTATTTATGGACGATTTCTCATATAGAGTCTGGACCTTTTTCTTAAAGGCAAAGGCCAAATATTTGTCTAGTTTTGTAAGTGAAAGACCAAGTAGAGAAGCAGCCGAGGAAGTATTTGAAGATTCTCAAAGTTCGAATTGGATTGAATTTATGTCATAAGAATTCACTAACTATTATACATACGAGCATGTAGTTAAAAAATTTTCTATTTCTGTATATTCACATTGTTATGGAGTGACAGAGAGCATGTGTCAGATATTATAAATGAAATTTATGAGCGTAGGAAAGACTGCTGGTCTAGAAGAGGGATTTTAGGTAGAAGTGATATCTACGACAGTATTCCTCATCAGTCGTACACCTTCTACTACCATAGATATGAAGATTTCAGAAGAAGTATGGAAAATAGAGCCGGTTGATTATTAATTTCTTAAAAAACTTGGTTGTTCATCTTATTTAAAAGGTAACCGACATGATAATTTGATGCTTAGGAAAAGAAAGCACATTTTGTTAGGTTATAGAGAAGAAATCAAGAGGTATAGATTGTGGTGTAAAACAACTAATAGAATTATGACTATTAGGCATGTGATATTTAATAAAAGGTCTTTATTGAAGGTGAAGCCTCTATCAAGTGATGATATTGGAAGGATGGAAAATCGCCAAACACATTTGGAATCATCATATTATTTCCATATTTGGAGAGATATTGGTATTTCTGATGATACCATAGTTGATGAGACGATTTCAGAGGTTCAGACCCTAGGTGATGCTTAGTTGGCTGAAATGCCTTTTGGTTCAATTGACCTTATTTGAGAGCATATTTGTGATGATGAATCTTTATCTTATGCTTTAAATAATGTGGAGCTTGTTGGTGAGTCTGTTGATGTTGACCTAGGAAAGTCCAGCAAATTTTTTATGAAGGAGATTGGAGTAGATATATTGAGTATGTCCTTACTCAATATGGAACGGAGAAGGTAAAGCATGCTGTTAAATCTCCATTGGTCACTCGAAAATTGGTATCTACAGGTTCGTCTCCTACATCGGATATATTCAAGAATTTTGGTATTTGCTTGTATATGCATTTTGTTTGTTGATGTGCATACTATTTTTCTTATGCTTGGGAAAGATTTGAAAGCTCCATTTAGGCAATAACGTCCAAACTAATTCGTATTGAACTTGACGGATTAGACCCAACAATTTGTTGAGAAGTGACGATGAAGAGAGACTGTTTAATTTGAATCAAGCCGGAATGTTAAATTTAGATGATTCAAATTGTTGCCAAAGAAGGAAAGAATTTAGCTAATTGATCTTATCAATCAATTAGGTTATATATGAAAAGAAAAAAGAAAAGTTATATGTGATTTTGCTTTTGGAGAAAGGAAACTAATTAATTGGCTGATTAATTAATTAGTCGTTTTTTTTATATAAAGATAGAAAAGTTTATATACGAAGGTTTAATTAATTAAGGAATAATATGAAAATCAAGATCATTATTATAAATTTGCGTAGCAATCGAATCGTGGATATTTGAAAATGTTGCAAGGCAATTGGGCAATTAATTTTCTTAAATTTCAAGTAATACTTCATCTCAAGCCTATTTAAATGAAGGTATTTATATTCAGAGTGTGTGAGAGTGTATCCACTATTATCTCTTCTTCAATAAACCCTAATTTTTTTAGTCAAATCTTTGGAGAAATTGATTATTCAATTTGTAATTATAGGTTAGTCTTTCTTCTTTACTATCCATAATTTTGTAATATCTTTGTTCAGTAAAATAGAAATAGTTGTTGGGTCCGTGGATGTAAGCAATTTGGTCAATCTTTGTGTTATCTACTCATTTATTTTTCTTTATTTAGCGATCACCATTCATTGAATTGGCGGTTAGTAATTAATCGACAACCTAAATTCTTTTGGTTGCTTACGCCCATAAGCTTAACTATTCAACAACGATTTGGCATTAGTGCAAATTAATTAAAATTTTGCACATCAACTAACCATTTAGATTAGTTTGACATTAGCGCAAATTAATTAAAATTTTGCACATCAATTAACTACTTAGATTACGAAGTTCAAATATTTCCATTAATGACCCAAGTTTTTTTGTGTTTTTTATTTCTCAAACGCAAGTGAATGGAAGTGTTTGCCATCTTTTCAAATCATGTGTATAAATGCATATAGTTGCCTGGTTACTTCAAAATAGTTTCATACTGCATATAAATATTAAATCAAATAACTAAAGCTTTGCGTTGTTTGCTTTAAAACAATGTAAAGTGCAAATATTTGGGTTGTACGTTTCAAAGTACTTGTTGTTAAGGACATTTTTTTATTTTTTAGTTCGAACTAATAATATTCTAACAACTGTTTATGCCTATAAAAGCTTATCAAAATATTTAGCATATTAATCTTTTTTCAAATATATGCATTTTGTGGTTTGGTTAGTGAAGATAAAATTTTAAATAACGGAGGACTACAAAATTTATAGCATAATTCTACTAATTGATTGTTAAGAAAAGTTCTGCATTGACTTTTGATTGTAAGGATATATTCATAATATGCATTTCGTAAAAGTACATAGCCTACAATTGCCATTTAGGATATTGACAATTATGTGCAAGATGGAGAAATGCAAAGTAAACCATTCTCATAAACAAAGTTCTGTCCCGCTGTTTAGCCATTTGATCAACTGTACATTTCCGCCTTTGACTAGCCACCTCATCATTAATTAATTTTCCTACGCAAATAGGTCAAAAATTGGAACATTGAATAATTCATGTCGCATTCAATCAAGAAAACTATGGCTGCTTATCCTAATATGCGTTTTTCCGTTATTTGAATGTGTTATGCTTGTACAGTTTGCATGTACATATACCCTGAATTTATTGGCATAACAACGCAACTACCATAATAAAACCAGACAACTTCTCTTTTCTGGTTACTTGTGTACTCTTTTACGTACCTACTTGGAAGCCTATGAGTATGAATGTCATATATTTTCTTGCCCTGTTCATAAATTATTGTAGATAACATCGAAGATGTTTTTGATTCCCGTACACGCATACAGAAGGTTGTTATAAGGGTTGTTGAACAAATTACATTCTAGTGACATAGACGTATATAGAAAAAGGAATGCTTAAACTACACACAACTTTGATAATCTTTGGATTTCTCTGCTGTTGAATGCAGGAGAGTTGACATTCGACCAATATGTTTGATTAGAATTGAAGAACGAAGTTAAAGGCAACGTGAGACTAATAGGGTAGAGAAGAGTCACTTTCTATGTCATGTTTCTACTATATGATAATGCAGGAAGGGGACTAGCACAGTTAATGCATGCACGTTTTTAGAAATGCATGCGATTATAAACTTCATTGGTTTATTATATACGTTGATATGTTTTTTGAATTATCCCTGAAGTGTAGGGAACAAATACCTTTGCATCCTCTTTTCATTACCTTCCTCATCTCTACTGTTCTTCGACTTTACTGGTACTATTTTACCTTCCACTTGGTGTTTTTTTTCTTCCAAGGCACAATCGTTCACGTCTATAAAAAGAAGAGGAAGAATAATAAACATGTAAGTATTAAAAACTTGTCATGATTGAATCATCAACCAAGTTGATATGCTTCAAGATTTAAAATTTTGATGGTTTTATTGATCGGACAGTTGATCCCATGCACTTTATTCATGCACTTTATTCGAGGTGAATTATAGGATTACACATTTCTAACGTAAATAATAACATAACATGTCATAATTACTCATATTGCAAGAACCATATAAGCACCAAATAACGACTCAACAAACTGAAAAAATTCAAACATCATGAATCATGAATAATAATGATACTTAAATTACATTGGTAATAACACTGAAGTACAACTTAAGTAATAGCCGGACTAAAAAAAGAGCAATGCCAAGTGCACCACGCTTAGGACTCCATTTTATCTAGAATTTTTCAATCGGCATTATACTGTCGGTTGACTATGAAGCAATACCGATTTCATACCGCCGAATGAGTTCATATTGGCTGAATGACTGTGAAGCCGCACCAAGCTCATACCGCCTAATGAACGGAATGTGTGAAATGAAGTTCCCAGCTTGGTGCATTTAGCATTGCTGAAAAAAAAAAGATAAAAAATAGTTCACTGAGATCATGCCCGGTTAAGAGCTAGGATAGCCAGATGACCACGTAGAACATACCTCAATGTAGGCAACTAGTTGGGACAGACAAAATATTAAAAGCATACGATGTTATAAATAAATTTTTCTAATATACATCTTAAAATTTCTTCTTGATTCTGTGGTTGTATACATGCTTCTACTCATTGAGCTCGTGAGTTAAATCCCTCAATTTGGCAACACTTCTCCAAAAAATTTGCATCTAAATTTGACATGCCTAGGGAAGTACAACCCATTTCCACTACAAGGAAAAATAGCAGCAACGACGGCTATTTGCCATCGACAGCTGCCGAGACCGGTCGGTAACCGTTAGAAATAACCGTCGATATTTTGCTTATCGAAGAAAGCAAAAGCGACAACTTTAGTGTAACAACCTGGGGTTTTTGCACCAATTTATTATCATCATTAGACGATTAATGGTGTTGGGATTTTATCTGGTTGAAATTCTTTTAAATATTCGTAAGGGTTTGCGGGCTTTGAATCTTGGCCTATGTTTTGTGGTGCTGTGATAATTAAATAAGGCCGGTGCTCGTTCTTTTTCCCTCCATTCAATTTTCGCAAACCCTAACCAGAACAAATGAAAGAAAAAAAATGGCTGCGCTCGTTTTTGCTTCAGAAATTAGGGTTCGTCTCTGCTTCGATTTCGATCGTTGGCTTCATGCTCGTCAAAGCAAGGTGAGTGATTTTTTATTACTCACATCTAATTCAACTTCATATATATGTGATTTTGTCATTTCCACGGCTTTGAATCTGGTACTTTGATTTTGGTCATTTTAATTTTGTGATAGTATTTTGGCTTCGGCCTCCTTGTGCGTTGCGAACTCAATTTAGGGTTTTCGTGTAATTGGTGGTAGCCGTCTTTTGTTCGATCGTTGCCTCTTGATATGCTTTCGGCTTCAACTCCGGAATGATCGATTTTCGATCGTTACGGTTGCGAAATTTCTGGCATCGCTTGTGCTTTTCGATGATAAGTTGAGTGATTTTATTCCCTCACATCTAGTTTAAACCATCGTTTTTATAAGATATGAATCTCTAATTTGTGTTCGACTGAGAGTTGCTTAACTTTATTTCAGCAGATTGATTTTTGTTTCGATGTTGATGATTTTTCTGACTTGGTTCGATACATATATATTTTGCTGTTGAAACGGTTTCGAAATTTGGTCGTCACGGCGTTGATTCGCTTTGACGATGTTGATTTCGTTCTTTAGGCCGTTCATTTTCTTGGCTATCAGTGTTCGAATCCTTTTTGCACTTGAATTTGGCTATTCGAAAATATTTTGATCTTGTGAAACCTGCTACTTCGATCACTGTTCCTGACTCTCTGCATATTGAGGTTTTCAGCATTGCCTTTGTCTTCATTGCAACTTTTGTTTGCATATTTAATATGCAGATACACTTGAGCATTTATGTTTGTGCATATTTTCTACATAAAGTTTAGAAAACGAAGTTGTATTTTAGTTTGGCAATTTATGTTTGCAAATTGGTCATTTTATAACCTGTAGCATACTTGACTTTGGTCATTTCACTTGACTTTGGCTGTTTCTTTGATATTGAACTGTTGACTCGGTCATTTGTGACTTGGGCACTTCTGTTCATCTCCTTAAGATATTTAACTTGTATTTGCTATTGCATGGCTTCGACATTTGACTTGAAATGTTTAAAACTGCTGCTGACCTTAGTCATATATCTTGACATTGTGTTGCCAACCTGGGTCCTTTGTATCTTGTTGTTCCACAGGTGCATGCATCTTGTGCTCGTAATGCTGTGTATTTGATTGGATTTTGAGTGACTTGAACTTGGTTTGAATTTCTTTGAGCATACTACTGGTTTGATGTGCACTGCGCCTTGAGTGTGCTTGCATCTGAGTTTTGTTGCGGTCTTGCCCTTGTAATCTTGAGGTGGCTGCAGTTTTTGTTGCAGTTCTGCCCTTATATTCATGTGATGGCTGCAGTTTCATTTTGTTGCATTTTGCCATGCTGAGCCTGATTGCTCTGGTTCATGTATATGCATGTTTTGCCTTTGTGCATTCGTGTAGTTGGTTGCATCTGTATTCATTGTTTTATTGTTTCCCAGTTGCCTCTGGTTTCATTGTGGTCTTCTGCACCACTGTTGTCATCTGACTCATTCATCTTTTGTGTAATTTATGCTGTAGTGGCGAGGTAGTACACGCGTGCGTGTGCTGCAGCCACACAGAAGTGACGTTTTAATTGATAATTCAATTTCTTGAATTGGTTTGTGTGTTCAATTTAACATTTGAAATTGTATTTTGATTTGGTTTGATTGATCATTTTGTTGTTGTCTAATTATCTATTAGATAATTAGATTATGAGTTTCTAATTATTTATTTAATAATTAGATTTTGTTGTTAATTGCCGTTTAGGCAATTCTGTTGTTTTTTTAATTATCTTCATTGATAATCCTTTCATTTATCTTCGTTGATAATTTGAATTTGTTGATTTGTTGTCTAGCACTGTTACGTATTATATTTACCATTATCCGATTTCTTATTAAAGGATTGGATAGACGAGATTCGGTGTGACTGTCGTCTATTTGATTATTTAATTATTATTGCTTCCGTGCATTAATAACTGAGTTTGAATTAGACCGACCCGTGTATTATTTTCTTTTGAATTTAATATTCAGGTCAGACCGAGTTATTACATGTTGTAGATATCTTGCTTTGGGTTGCTGCTTGAGTCACTTCATATCTTTTGGAGTTGTCGTTGTCATAGAATAGCATGATATGTATTCACGTATATTATTGTCAATAATGTACTTGTATATATAACTCCTGAGTCGACAGTTATAGTTGTATCATATGTATTGTATCACATGTATTGTAACTGACATCAGCTATATATATATATATATATTTATATATATATATGAGACTTTTTATTATCTGTGTTCCGCATTTAGCTGATCTGTGTTATTATTATATATATTGTCCTAAACTATTATGAACCATCATAGTTTGTTTTATACTGGAATTGGGTATGTCGATGGGAGTAAATAAATAAGAGATGAAAAATAAAAAAATATACCACTCATATCGAGATAGCCAGTACTAGTGTAAGGCCTAACTACGGATGGCCGCTCCTATCCAGCCTTATTCTTCGTAATAACAGACAGTATTTTCTTTTAATACTCTTTGTTATTGTGAGCATAGAGGCGGGGCGTCATAGTTGGTATTAGAGCGAGGGGTTTATGGACATAATATAAAACATAACTTAGACGGAACATGTGTTACAACAGTGAAATTGTGTTTTGAGGATTGGTTGATTTGTGTCTATTTATCAGAGTGCGTAGCGGAAACAGTGAGACTGTCTTCGCTTGGTACAGCTGATAATCCTTTTGATTTATGTTAACGCTTCAAATTGAACGCTAACACCCTAGTGTAAGTGGAGATTAAGTGAAAGCACCACCCGTCTATACGGGAATTAAAAGTAAGTAGGAAAGTCACAGAGAAAGCAGTAAAAGACAACAGTTTTATAGTGGTTCAGCTTCAGGTTAAGCCTACGTCCACTTTAATCTTCTTTATTGCTAAATCAATTACAACTTTACAACAATCTTCGATTACAACACTGATGGGACAAATAACTAGAACTCCGATGTAGAAGAATTGTTTGAATCCATGTCGATTGTGTTAGACTTCCTCTTGAAGTTTGTTGAGATGTCTTCCGTGTTTGAAGTGTCGAGTGAGTCGAGAATTCAGCAGAGTATCGGCGTTCCAGAAATGAGCCAAAAAGATGCTCTTTCAGTTGGAATAGACGGGGTATTTATAGGAGAGTTCGGAGTTAGGTCGTAGATCGTGGACGACTTAGGAATAGGTCGTAAGTCGTGGGCGACTTAGTAGACACGGTTTACGGCCTAACATGAGCGCCCTTTGTAACAACCAGGTATTTTCAACCATTCGCATCCATTATATGTGCATAGGCAGACACTCATGCCGAAATTGAATTGCTCAAAATACCGTATTGTAAATAAAATTTTGGCAAATCTCAGAATATATAGTAAATAAAAATCACAGATCACAGACACAGAGTATATAAAAATGCAGCGGAAGAAAAAGAGATAGTAGTTCATGAAGCTACTATATAAATTATAAGATACATCACAGTTAAATAAGATACAACAGAAGAGTAACATGATACATCAGGTACAAATCAGATACATCACTGAACCACTGGATACTGAAACCAAAAAGATGGCTGGATCTTCAAGGAAAGCTCCAACGCCGAAGATGAATCTTGAATGCTAACTCAATCAATCTGACCCGAGCGTAAAGCAAAACACAAAACCCTCGAGTCAGGACATAAATATTTATAAACTGTAAATCAACTCAAGTGAACAGTAACAAAATGCATCAGTAACTTAAAGGATGCTTGGGACCGCCCATCTTCTAAGGATCCGTTAATCTATTTACTATGTAGTAATATACGCTATATACGGTAGTGTCTAATCAGTAAAGTATAATCATATAGAAAATAGCGTTAAGGGGATGGTGAACCTTAACGCGGTCGGATCTTTAAAACCAAAATCGTAGTGGGCTCGATATAAGGATATGACACGGCACGCGAGGCAATGCCAGGGTGGATACACCATTTGCACTCCCAGACCGGTGGTGACGGCAAGCCAGCAGCTTCCGCCCACCTCGAACAATACCCCCGAATCAAAGTGGCGCCACCGAATCGAATCACAACAGTAATAGAATGGTTTCCGATGGAGCATGCTCGATGAAAGGGTGCGACCCTTTGTGTAGCCCGGTATAACTCCTGTTTTAGTCATATATGACAACTCACGGAAGGTGGGTCCACGTAATATATACCTCGAGAACGTCGCCACCATCCTACTTCATTCTGGAATCTCCACCGCGTACACAGTTGTTAAAGTGGTTTTCGGTATTGGCCGGCTATAAGACAATATCCGATCCCGGTCTCTTTAACAACCCATCGTTATTATAACCCGTAGTTATAACTTTAAACATATTTTATACTTCAAAAGAAAATATCATTTCAACCCAAATCTTTATCAAAATAAAGATTAAATCATTTCCAAACCATTTCAATATATCAACATACCGTATCTTTCAAATTCAAATATTTATCAAAATAATTATCAAGTCATTTCAAATCATTTTTAATACATAAACATCACATCTTTCAAACTTCATTTTCAAATCATTTAATTTCAAAATATCATAACTTTCAAAACTTCATCTTCGAATCATTTAATATATACCAGAATATCATATCTTTCAAAACTTCATTTCAAATCATTTCAATATATCATATCTTAGCATCTTTAAATTCAAAGATAACATTCAATTATTATCATCTCCAATCACCTTTAAATAATTTATATTCCATCAATTTAATTCAATAAAAAATCATTTTAAAAGTGTAATTATTATACTTCCAAATCAAGTATTCAATTTTCAAATTTCCAAACCATTCTGAGTTCGTTTACTAAGTCAAAAACCATAATTATTACAATTTTAGCATTTCACAGCATATAGAAAAACTATTATAAGTTATACTTGAAAACACTTTAATTCAGCAGAGACAGCATTTAAAACTGCTGTTAAAACTCAGTTTTTAGTTGAATTATAGTTCAAAACAGAAAAGACAGCATTTCAGAAGTGTTATGGTAGTTCAGATTTCAAAACAAGGTTTAAATTGATTTCAGCAAAGACTGCAGACCACAACAGCATTTTACAGGAATGTTGTAAAAACCTGAGTCCAAATATTAGCCTATGAGTTCAGTTACAACAACTACAGCATTACAGACCTGCTGTAATAGCTCATTTTTCATAGTTTTAGTTCAATTCAGAAACCATAGCATTTCTGAATACCATTAAAAGTAAATGCCAGGTTTTAGTGTATTTCCAACAATTTAATAACTTCAATTTAAAACAAATAAAATTTTTAAAAATCATCTTTTTAACATTTAATATGTTCATTAACATATCATTTGACATATAATTTTTATATAATAAATTTCTTATAAATAAATCCAAATTTTCCACTTATTAGTTCAAGTGTCTAATTTTCTTTCTTCACTTTTCACCAAATAAACTTAACACTTCAGATTTATATTACCATTTCACAAATTTAACCAAAATTTCCAAATTATTTAATTAATTTAAATCTTTAGTTAAAACTCAAATTTCACATTTTCAAATCGAGTTATATTTTAAAATTTCACTTTTCAACAGTCATTTATTCAACCACTTAAATTTATAGAAAAATCAATAATTCTTTAATAAATCACTTAAATTCAAATATAAATCAATTTACCATATTTACCATTTTCCAAATATAATTAAAGTCTATTTTATTCATATAACTTAAATATCATTTTTAGTCAAAATTCCAAATTTTCAAACATAAGTTATATTTCAAAAATCCAGTTAAACATTCCTAAATTACATTTTTAACACATAAAAAAATCAAAATTTATTTATTTTAAAACCTTTCTAAATCAAATTTCATATATTATATATTTTTAAAATACTTAAAAATATTCAAAACACTTTATAGAATAACCACGGGTCTGTATATAGTTTTCTAACCTAGTTTAAGTGATACAGATATGTATCATTTCAATTCGCAGTTTAAAAATAAAAATCCGGGTTCTATCATTTCAAACCCGCAATCCTAAGTCAAAATGAATAATTTAAAAACCATTCGGGCCTATCATTTCAGCCCATAATGAATTTTATTCTAACAGGGAACTTGCAGTGTGATCATATACAGAAATAATATAAACAATGTCAATATCGTAATATACAGTCATATATCAGATGTCAGGTGAAAATTAACAGTTTAACATGGTAATAACATGGCATAACATATCATATGATCATCATTAACTTGCATAAATATTTTATATTACTAAATACTTGTCATCAATTCACTTTCCCTAAGTATAAATGTCAGAGTGAGAAAGACTCACCTTTTCGAAGCTAGAGACCAAAACAACAAACACACGAGCGATTCCAAAAGCACGACAAACACGATTTGAATTGAATGAATGGAAAGCCTTGATAATGATCTTGTATACAACAAATAAACAAGACCATATAAACATATGCATACAATGCAAAACAACATTGAAACTGATTGAAATAGAAACAACAAATGGACAAGATGATTTTACCATGCCTCAATCACTTCAATGCTTGGCCTAAGGGACACTTATGCTCGGCTATGATGAGGCTTTGGCCCAGGTATGGCATCATATAGGTCAGGTTTGGATAGAGTTTGGGTCTGGTTTGGACCTAGAAGGTACAGCTACATGGCAAGAGCAAGGTGGAGGTTACAAGGCATGAGAATACAAAGGGTTAAGGCAAACAAGTGGGTTTTTGGTGCACATACGGGTTCAGCCTTGACTGATGTGGGCTTGGCTATTCATGCTACAGGTCAGATCAATGCTGGAGTGGTGCGTGGTGATCAGGTCAGTGGTGGTGGTGGCGGGTATGGTGGGGGTTTGAGTGGTGGATGAAGGAAATGAGGCAACAACGGTCAAAAACATTGTTTTTAGGCATGTAGGTTGCAATTTGAAAGGTTTGCCCACCATAGATGGCTCGGCCATGGTCATGGCTGGTGGAGTAGATGGTGTTGGAGGCATGGAAGAGATGTAGGAGTTTGCGGCTGCGGCTATGGAGAAGAGGCCGATCCAAACTAGAAGAGAAACAAAGCAAAATTTAGAGAAAATAAGGAGAAAAGAAGAATTTACCTAATTTTTTTGCAAGAATGGAGGCCAAGATTTTTTTTTAGGGTTTTGGAGCTTGAAAATTCATGAATAATATGAGGGAGTCGGCTGCAAAGGATGAGGAAAGGAATGGTTAAGATAAATTGACGTATTAATTGAAAAAGAAACGGATAAAACGCCTTTACGTTTCAGGCTTTTAAAACCTCTTAACTTTCTAAACCTTTTGCATTTCCTTTCCTTTTTAATTTTATAAAAACAAAATAAACTCAGAAATGTTATTTAAAACCGAAACTAAGTAAGAATAAAATAAAATAAATAATTTATTTTAAATAAGATAGAAAAAGGAAATAAGAAATTGCTTAAAAATAGCAACCCTGACATAAAAATTACAAGAAAATCTCCAATGACTTTGGAAAATTATTACTTCATAAAAAAATATTATAACACAAAATTTGAATTAAAAATGGTTTTAAAACATTTTCAAGGTAAAATAATAATTTAATTTTTATTAAATAGAATTTTAAATAAAGAAAAATGTAGTAAATACCAAACTATGCTTTATAAATTGAAATAAATTCAAATAAACTTTAGAAAAATTATATTGTCATTTTAAAAATACTTAAAAGTCAAAATATACATAATATAAAATATTATCACATATTAAAATAAAATATAACAAATAAGAAGTAATTTAAACAATTTAAAATAGTCATTGTTAAATAACCCTATATACGCATATTATTGTAAATGGTATAACTTTCACAACTTACATCCGATTTCAACGAAACGAAAAGTGTTGTTCTTAGAATTTTATGTACTTTCATAATAAAATAAAAAATATTAAATTTTCAAACTTTTAAAATTTTAAGTTAAAAGTCACAGTTTGACTATTTTGACCAAAATCAGCATTTCAGGCAAATATTCAACTTACACAAGTTTGGAATTATAACTCATATAAGATCAAGATTTATATTTAAATAATAAAATCTAATCATTACAAATAAGTAAAATAAGTTTTTAAATCAAAATTTTATATTAAAATAATTAAAATATACAATAAAGTAATTAAAAAATACAAGGTTGTTACACCCTTGATCACTTGAACAAGTCATAGGTCATGGGCGACCTAGGGAAGGAACGACATAAGGAAGACAAGTTACCTCGGTTTTGTATAGCTCGCTAGGTCGTTAAGTCCTTAGGTTGTTAACTCGTTAGGTCATTAGGTCGTTAGGCTCTTTAATCCGTTAGGTCGGTAAATCCACTTAGCTACTAGGTCGCTTCTCACCTTAGGTCGCTGCATCCCACAGGTAGTTAGGTCGCTGCACCCCATAGATAGTTAGGTCGCTGCATCCCACAGGTAATTAGTTCGCTGCATCCCATAGGTACTTAGGTCGCTGCATCCCATAGGTCGTTAGGTCGCCGCATCCCACAGGTCGTTAGGTCGCTGCTTCCCATAGGTTGTTAGGTCGCTTAAAAAAGAGGAGTTAACACTTACCCCTCGAAGTTCACACCTAGGTCGTAGGTCGTGTGCTTCGATCTAACCCCGCTAGGTCGTGAGCGACCCAAGAGTTAACTTAACCCGTATGCCCATCTTCTTTTGCCTTATATAACTGCTAGCTCGTTTCTTCTTCTTTACTTAATTGTTCTAACAACTTGCTCCGCCATTAACGAGTCTTCGAGCTTTCTAGAGCGAATTTGATCTATCCAACCATTAATCCATCTTCACCATTATATTGTGTAAGTGATTTTGATCCTTATCCAATCACAATCATCACCGAACTGCGAATCCCGATTCCCTGTCCTCAGACCAACTCTGTGTGTCGCATTTCACTTTTTCAAGTCAAGTTGCGATCGACCTTGATCGCCATTAACTATGTTGTTGCTGCGATTCACGAGAGCACAGCAGTGCATTAGGTCCAGGACGGATCTGAAACGATTCGAATCAGTGTGGATGATTTGATGTTATAGATGGATAATGGATTTTATTGAGAGAATAAGGGATTTCGTTACTTAGATGATAACAGGTTATTGGGTTGCAAGGTAACGAGATAGCAAGCTATTGGGTGGAGAAGAAGTTAGCGAGTCAAGGAAGGCAGGGCATAGTGGCTTTGACAGGAAATAGCTCGAGATAGTCAGAAGCGATTTAGTTAATTTGAGCCACTTAAAAACCTTTGCGACCTAAGAAACTTGGCCGACCTAACAAACTTGAGATATAACCTGCTTGCGACCTATCACGCTCGCGACTTAACTTAGTGGAACAATACAAAGTTTAAAGCAGAACGACCTAAAAGACCAACGACCTAACTTTGTGCGGCATAGGTTTTAGGTCGCGGCCGACCTAGAACTTGGACTATTTTTGTTTAATTTCGACCTGCTCATGCCTTGAATTCTTTAACTTGGACAATGCGACTTAAGACAATTCGACTTATGTTAGGTCGTTGGGCTTGATTGTGAACCTTGACCCATGATGAGCCGCTTGAGCTTGTTTAAGATTATATTAACTTTAATGCTAATAACCTGTTAAACACAACATTTGCAGAAAACTCGGGCGAATATACTACCATTGATTGCCCATATCGAATGGCAGATTAGTCGATAAAGAATAATCAACTTAAAGAAATTATATGAAATGCTGTGAATCGACAAATTCAAGTAAAGTATTAAAGCAAAGCCATATTAATCAATTAAGACTGATTTGTTTGCATCAACACTGCGCTTGTATTTGGACTTAAAACAACAAGCCCTGAGACTCTAAAATTAGCAAATGCATGTTAGTTTAATTTAAGTTATATTTGCTTGTTGTTTTGTTAGTTTTACACAACACCTCACACATTTAGGAAACGTGCACCTTCATATTTGAATATCCAGTTTCTTTTGTAGAATGTCTTCTCAAGAAGAGACAATAGAGCAATCTGAAGGGGTCTTCCCGATAGCTAATCCATTGGATAATCCTCCAGAAAGAACTCCAACTTCTCTGAGTCAGCGGGCATTCAACCAATTACGTATTCAATTTGGTATTGCTGAAGCAGATGCTTTGATTCCTGGGCCAAACGGTACTGCTGATAGGCCACCTCTCGGTTTTATCGCTGTTAATCGCCAGATGTGCCTGTGTGGTGCCATTCCTCCCTTCAATGAATTTCTTCAACAACTCCTTCTCCAACTAACCATCTCTCCCTATCAACTGCATCCCAATGGCTACGCCATCCTAATTGGATTGTGCGTTCTATTCAGGAGGACACTTAACCGTCTTCCGAGCTTTGAAGAAATTTGCTACTTATGCACATTCGCAAAGAATAAAGACCACCCCTCCATCATACTTGTGAGAAGTGCCAGAAACTGTAAACTTATCACCGATCTTTCCGAAAGTGCTCACGGTTTTTTGAATCAATTCTTCTTCATTCGCTGCCCTCCAGCGTTTTATGCCATCTGAAGAATAGGAAGTAAGATTGCTCATCCCTTTTTTTTCTTTTCTGAGTTTTTCGAGATCCGAATTGCTAAGTGCTAATTTCATTCTTTTCTTTTACAGCACTTCCTCCTCCCTCTAGAAATCCTAGCCACAAGCCGACTTTTGAAAGATTAAGTGCCGTGGCGATTGAGGAAAGAAGTATTAAATTTCTGCTGAAAGATGAACTTCTTCGCCAATACGAGCTTATGCACCCTTCCCGTTCTACTCAGCCTCATGAAGTCCCTGATTCTCCCGTAGAGACATCGGATGCCCCAGTTTCCGTCGGAGAACTTACACCGAAAGAACATACTGTTGAGGCTTCATTGGTAAAGTTTTCTACTTCCATTGATGTTGCGGGGCCATCTGGCAAACTTGCACTTTCCCAGGTCATCGAAGAAGAGGAACCTCCCCAACAATCCGGGAAATCCGGTGACGAAGGAACTGAGAGAGCAAGTCTCGCCAGGCACAGCGGTGATGATGCCTTTGAGGGGTTGAGTGACCTGATGATTACTTCACAGGAGCTTTTTAAACATGATCCTATCACTGCTAAAGTTACTTCTCCAGCAGTTGAAGCGACATCCATCTTGTAACAAACTTCGTCAAACCAAGAATTAACACTTGCTGTAGAATCCGCCATCACCCCCCAACCAAGGAGTGGTTCGTAGTTTGACGCGCGTAGTTTGCACGTTACACACACTTAGGACTTTTCGGCACTTATATGCGTTCAACTTCCATGCTTTGAAGATTTCTGAGTTTATTTTTTCTTCATTTTCAGGTTCTCTAATGGGACGGAGTGGCTCTTACTACGACGATTTCCAACGTTATGGGAAGCGTGGTTCTTATGACCCCAGGAGGTATCTTCCCGCCTCTTGGGAAACCGACGAGGAAAGAGCTGCGAGGAAGGCTCGTGAGAAGCGCACTTATGAAGAATGCTACGAGAGACATGATGAGCGACATGATTCCTCCCAGAGAGAGGATGATTCTCACAAGAGAAAATCCTGTGATGACAAAGGAAAAAGTTATGTCACTGAAGATCCGAGTAAGCGGGCCAAACTTGGTGAAAAACTAACATCTGAAATTTTTGAATAGTCCGCTGCTCCCGTCTCTTTGGAAATTCCTTCCGGCTCTCGCCCCTTCAAAGAACCGATATTCAAACAATCATAAGCAGGCCCCCCTATCATGTTGGACAGGGTCCGGCTACTCTTTAAAGCTGATTTCTGCACTGGTGCTTAAAGGGAGTGCGTTTCGATCTTGACTTTGTCCCGATTGATAAGCAAGCCATGTTGCGAAATCTTGATGCCGTCAAGCTCGATATCGAGAGAATGTCTGGTTGGCAGAAACTTGTTGACGAGCTTCAAAGAGTAAATCGTGCAAACCTCGAAGCCATGCTGACTATGGAAAATGACAATTCCGAGTGGCAGAAAACACTCGATCAACATGATGCCGAAATGAAGAGTATTGCTGCTTATAATGAGAAGCTTGAAGCGGAAGTTGAAAAACTTAAGGAAGAGCTCGTCACTTTTTCCACTTCCTATTCTCAGAGAGAAGAAGTGCTTCAAAAACAAGTGAGAGATGCTCACGCGGCACAGAGAGATGCTGAAGCTAAATTTGAAGCACAGCAACAAGTTGTGGATAGCTACCGAGACGATGTTGCTCATCTACGAGAAAAAACCAACTCCAGAACTTGGAAATTGAACTGCTAAAAGCTCGACTTTCTAAAGCTGAAAAAGAGCGCGATGAAGCTATTGCTGGAAAACCAACAGCCGAGGAATCTCATATGGCAACTAAAGCCGAAGTCAGCTCTACTTTATTCGAGTTTTACATTCACAGTGTTCCGGGGCGCGGTAGCCTTAAATTTTTGGGACCGGAGTACGAAATCACTTTGGCCAAAGTGTGGGAAGCTGCACTTGATATGTTTGGAGGAGCCGGATATGCCGAAGTAGATTTAATGGCACACTATCTAGATGATGATGCATGGTCCGCTCTTGCCAGGGGAAAGGAACAACTCGCCAAAGAGAGAGCCGAAATGGCAGAAGGAGAACATTTAGGGAAGGCAACTTCAACCGACCCAGTTCAACCTTCGATTTCGGCCGACATCGATATTGTTGGCTCCAGTTCCCATTCGCCACCTCCTACTCAAGCTGTTATTGAAAGTGCCACCGCCCGCACTGGAGATGAGGCTCAAGGAAGCACTGAAGCACAGGACTTTGAAGTTGACATAGTAAAGCCTACTTCTCCAGGTAACCTCAATGTTGATCTCGCTCAAGTGGACTGCTTGTTTACTTCACATGAGCTTGATGAACTTTTTGATTATTACTTAAATCTTGACGCGCCACTTTCTCCTCTTTTTATGAGAGATACTGATTTTAACTTCTCTTCTCCTGTAGTGAAAGCGCCAAGTGTTGCTCAGCCTTCCCCTCTTCCAGTTGTTTCCTCTCCGCCTCTTCAGATTACTCCCCCTACCATTTCTCAACCGGGGTCACAAGAGGAGCAGATAGAAGCTCTTCAAGGCTTGGATGACCCGGTCGCTTCACAAGAATAGAAGGCCGAGGAACTTGAAGAAGGCGAAAGAAACCGGTGCAAACTATTTCTGATGACATAAAGTTGTCTGCACTTTTCACTCCGGGAAGTGAATCTTCTTCAAGGAAGAAGGGGAAGCGTGTAGTTTCAAAGAAAAGGAGAGAAGCTTCTGCCGGCGAAGAAAAAGCAGAAGAAAGTCTAATTGCACCCCTTCCTCTTTCTTCCCCTACTCTCACAAGACGGCCTAAGAAGTTAATCATCCGGCCAGGTGAAGGCTCAAAAGGTGGCTGGAAGAAGAAGTGATGGGTTTGGGACTTATGCTTTTCGTCTCGCTTTTTTGCTTTTTTGCTTGTATATATAAAGACTTGTGTTGACCGGAGATTGTGTGTGTACCGATCCCCGCCTTCTTTTGTTTTGAAACATGCACATGTATAAATTTTTTATAGTATGGAATAAAATGATTCTTTTACTTGTACAAACTTCTGTCTGCATTTAAGAATGCATTTATTCTTCTTTTTCATACAAGTTTCTTTATTTTCACTCTGTGATGTTGCAGCAAACCTATAGTATGTTGCTTGAGCATTGTTTTTATTTTTGTAACTATATTATATTGCCCCCATACCATGGTTTATTGCAACCTCTTTCACATTGGCAAAATTTTGGAGAACAACTCTTCTATTTCGAGAAGACTTGTACTCTTTCTTTGGAGAACAACTTTTCCATTCGAAGGAGGTTTGCATCCGTACTTTATAGAATAATTTTTCCATTTTAAGGAAATATTTTTCTGATTTAGTAGAATGCGCCTCGTATTGGAGAAGTTTCTCTTTCTTTCTTTCTCTTTCTTTTTTTTATGGAGAAGTTTTTACACTTTACTTTCGGAGAAAGTCACTTTTATTTTTGGCAAGTGAATTTTCCTTTGTGGTACAGTGGGCCTCCGAAAAAGGGCTTTGACCTGTTTGTGCCTCCGAAGAGGGGTTTGACCTGTTTGTGCCTCCGAAGAGGGCTTTTGTTTGATTGTGCCTCTGGGAAGAGGGCTTTTTTGTTTGATTGTGTAGGATCTAGATTAACCCTAGAGGGGGGGGGTGAATAGGGTTATAGAAAATTTTCTCGAATTAACCACAAAAACAAACTGTAGAGAAATAAATATGCTGAAAATTAAATCACACACAAAATTTACCCAGCTTCGGCAACCCATGCCTGCTACTGCATTCCCAGATTTCTATTAGAATTGAACAGTCTCCCACTTACAAGCACTCTAACAGACTCGCACACCCTGCTACCGCCTATAGAGTTTTGCAAACTCGCACACCCTGCTCACTGAACTAATTCTAACTAGACAATCTGACACTACCTACAACCTAGGTGGTGATTTACAAAGACTTGAACCTTTAAAAGAAACTTTAAAACAAACTTAAAAACAAATTAGACAAAAACCCCTTCTAAAATAAACCCAAACAAAAACTAAAACCCTTTATAATAAAAAAAATATTCTTAAACCCTAATCCCCTTTTACAAGGCCGGCCCACTTTTATTTTTTCCTTCGTGAAAAAATGGCGGCCGTTGCTTTCTTCAATTTCTTTGGAAAAAAAATGCGGCTCTGTCGACTTATATTGATCGTTCGATTTTGCGCCTTGCTCTGTCGATCGATATCTCTTTTAATTGCACTCGGCTGCTTCTCTTGATCACTCTGTGAATTCAGGGTTTTTGATGAAGTCGGCTTGGTTGCTTTGAGATGCTTGAGTTCGAATTCTCTCTGGTATGTGATTTTATCCTTTTGTTATCTGTATAGATTGCTTGAATTCGATTCAATCATAAGTGCCGATGATGATGGTGGGTTTTTATATGGATTCCGAGACCCTTGTATCAATTCGTTACTTTCCTAATTCTCGGTTGCTTGACTTACTTGATTCACACGGATTTGATTTTGAAGCGTTCGATTGCCTTGAGTCATACGGCAGAGACTTTCCTCTTTTGATTTTTGACTTTTTCAAAGATACGTATTTGATTTTTTTTCACATGAATCTCCTTGTTGACTACTGTATGCTTCCATGATTTCGAACATAGCTTGTTTATTACTTCACTTTGAATCATGGCTTTGATTTTCTGGCCTGTGAGCTTCGACTCTGGCCATCTCCTCTGGTTGGTTTAACCTGTACTTTCATCATTGGTACATTTTTCACCTTGATTCTGCACTTGCATACTTCTTGCAGGCTATTTGATCACTGTAGTTGCATTCCGTTCGTTTGCATATATCAGTTGCTCGGCCCTTGGTTGTTTCAGTATTCATGTTGTTCATTGCTTGGTCTCTGTTGCCTTGAATTTCTGGTTGGTGCATTATTGAAGTATGTGTGTCTGACCATGTTGCTTGCTGTTACTTAATTGTGACATTCATGTTGTTTGCAACTGGTTTGAACCAGATTTTGTTTTAGCATACTCGTTTGTGCATTGCCATATATCTGTAGCTTGCATGAATCATTTCTGTGTTTCATATATTCTGATTGTTGACTCGTCTTGATGATGTATCATGATACTTGATATTGTTGTTGATTACTGAGTCTTGATAGTCAAGTTGCATTCATGTCTACTGGATAGTGGTCTTCATTGTTGCTACTTATGTTGGTGGCAATCTTCGAGTCAGTTTGCATATTTCACTGTCACTGCTGGAGTTGTTGTATACTTGTGGTCTTCATTTGGGTTTGTTTTTGGAATTGAACTTGATATTGAGTCTGATACTTCATACGGGATATTGTTATAGTATTCATATTTTGTGCTCGAGCTTGCATGCTTCATGTTTGTTGTGTCACTTGTGCATTGTTTCGTCTCTGATCTTTCTGAAGCTCGAGTTGCACACTGTTTTCATTTGTTCAACATATAGTTGTTCAATTGTCTTCTGTTTACCTGTTACTGCACTGCTTGTTGTAGCTGGACTTGTTGTTGTACATGTCTGCTTTGTATCACTGATGCATTTGGACTTGATCATTCTTGATGCACTTTACTTGAGTCTGGTCAATGTTGGCACTGGTCTGCATACATGTGCTTTGATGCTCTGTTGTTTTCTGTTGCATTCATGTTGGTTTAGTCGTGCACTTGGTCTTTGTTGTAACTGGACATGTTGCTTGAGTCTTGAATGCATCTGTGCATGATTGCTGAACTGGTTTTGATGCCATTCTATGATTTGCTTGTATCAGTTCTCGGCCACACTATTTCCATTGATATGTCTTGAACTTGACTGTTTGGTTTCATGTTGCTGTTGATTTTTGAATTTTCACTTGAGTTGAATCCAGTTTCAAAACTCGGGTTTGACCTTGTGCTCGTGTCGTGATTTTAAATATATTGCACGTGAGTTGAACCCGGCTTTTCATTTGGTTTTGACCTGTGCTCACCTGTCCCTGTAGCATTATCAAGTGTATATCGATGTGCATGGCCTTATGGCATATACAGTGATACACTGTGCATGTCACATTGTTCGTGTATGATGAATTCAAATGTGAATGATGACGAACAACCCAAATAACTTAGGCAAATCATATTTTCAAAAATCATATTTCATTTTATATTGCAAAAATATTTCTTTTTCAATTTTACTGCGTTAGTGAATATGTTTGCAGATTTCTCAGAAGCTGGATTCTAACTGGAATGAAGTTGAAGATAAACTATGAGTGTGAGTGATATGTAGTGAGGAAATTATGTAAACTGAATTGTGATGTAATTAGAATCAAAATTGTATATGTATAGTGAGAGCTTGAATTTGTACTATTCATAAATGTAATAAATATTTGTTTGAATAAAATTTCTGTTTGGATTAAAATTCTGTGTATTTAATTTTATTCAGCAAATGTTTATTTAATGTATGAAAAATAAAATAGTACATTAACAAATACATTTCAACGAATGTATATATAAGTTTATTATCATCAAACAAAAATCATATAAGCGCATATTCATACAGATTGTGCCTCTCGGAAGAGGGCTTTTTTTATTGTGCCTCTGGGAAGAGGGCTTTTTTGTGTGTGCCTTTGGGGAGAGGGCTTTTGTTTTTTCCCTGTACGTGGGGAAGCGGGCCTCCGAAGAGGGCTTTTTGTTTCTACCTCTGGGGAGAGGCTTTTATTTTTTCCCTGTTCGCTGGGAAACGGGCCTCCGAAGAGGGCTTTTTGTTTCTGCCTCTGGGGAGAGGCTTTTGTTTTTTCCCTGTTCGCTGAGAAGCGGGCCTCCGAAGAGGGCTTTTCACATTTCGACTCGTGTGAAGTTTTATTTCAGATCATGGTGAAATGTGTGCCTCCGAAGAGGTCTTTTAGCATTTCAACTCTGGTGAAATGGGCCTCCGAAGAGGGCTTTTCACATTCCAACACTTGTGAAGTTTTATTTCAGATCTCGGTGGAATGCGTGCCTCCGAAGAGGTCTTTTCACCTTTCAACTCGTGTGAAGTTTTATTTCAGATCATGGTGAAATGTATGCCTCCGAGTAGGGCTTTTGCCTGGAAGTTTCCTTCTCATGGTTGGATGGATTCACGGGGTGGACACAAGTTACTTGGATTGTTTGTTTGCACAAACGTTCTCAGCTAGTTAACAAGTGTCCTGTGCCACCGGTCATTCCACCAATCTTTTTTGTTGAGAAAGAGAACTTTCTTTTTCTGGAAAGTCCCATTAGAGATCTTTATCCTCCGAAGAGTTGTGCCTCCGAAGAGAGCTTGTGCATCCGAAGAGGTCTTTTGCTGTTTGCTGCCTGCTCGCCCATGTCTTTTCACCATTTTCTCATATTAGCGGTTCCCTGTTGTCATTTTCAAGCACATATTCCTTTCTTTTGCAAGTAGCTTATTTTATCCAAAGAAGTGTACTTCATTGTTAAATGAGTTCGCAGGGGCAGACACAAGCTAATTAATCAGATGTTCATTTGCACAAACGATCACAATTAGTTAGGAAGGGTCCACCTCTGGCGGAACCACTAACTGTTTGCTTGAAGCACTTCTTATATAGGATTTGAGTCTGGAATTTTTGTGGCTGAACATTAATTTGTTGAGTGATGTCAGGGATCGCTTGGTCTTGTGATGGGTAAGCTTTATTTTAATGGCCTGCAATATTAAATCAACATTTTAGCAATACAATTGAAGTACTTTATATATCGAAATAAACAGGCAGTTTATAATAGTAGAGAACACAAGATTTATAGTGGTTCGGCAAAGAACTGGTCCTACATCCACTTTATAGTTCTTATTATTCACTTGCACTTGCTTTACAATGGCTTTCAATACAAGAATCATACATCCATAATTCTTTTACAGTATTTCAGTAAAGCTTTTAAGTAAAATATGGGCGCAAGTGATTGCTGTTCCAAGATCTTAGAAATGGAACTCCTTCGACAGTTGTCAGTTTGAAAGTGCCATCAAGAAGTTTTTTCCTATGACATATGGCCCTTCCCAGTTTGGCGCAAACACTCCTGTTGCTGTCATGACCCTCTTCAAGACTAGATCTCCAATCTCAAAGCTGCATTGGCGAACTTTGGAATTGAAGTACTTGGCAATTCTTTGCTGATGGGCTGCAATTCCGAGCTGAGCCTCTTCCCTTTTTTCATCAAGGAAGTCAAGTGCTTCAAGTTGCAACTCTTCGTTATCAGCTTGGTTGAAATGAATTCTTCTATGTGAAGGGACCTCTATTTCCACCGGAATCATTGCTTCTGATCCATAGACCAATGAAAATGGAATGTGCCCGGTCGCAGTTTTATGTGTAGTTCTATATGCCCATAGTGCTAGTGGTAGCTTATCGACCCAACCACCTTTCTCTTTTTCCAGCTGTTTTTTGATGGTTGATTTGATAATTTTGTTTACTGCTTCCACTTGCCCGTTTGCCTGCGAATGACCACTGCTGAGAAGCTTTTTTGGATCTTGAATCGCTTGCAAAAATCTTGGAACTCTTCACTTTCGAATTGGGTTCCGTTGTCTGTGATTATCTTTTGAGGCACACCATAACTACAAATGATATTCTTAGTCACAAAGTTTATCATCTTTTTAGAGGTAATAGTAGCTAATGGTTCAGATTCAACCCATTTAGTAAAATAATCAACAACAACAATATCATATCTGATTTCGGACTTGGCGGTTGGCAAAGGCCCGATGAGATCTATTCCCCAAATAGCAAATGGCCACGGACTGACCATCGGTGTTATCTCGGTGGAAGGTGCTCTTGGGATATTTGCAAATCTTTGGCATCGGTCACACTTTCGGGCGTAGCTTGCAGCATCACGGTTAATATCTGGCCAAAAATACCCATAACGGAGAATTTTCTTTGCTAGAGTTTGGCCACCTGAATGGTCTCCACACTCTCCTCCGTGTACTTCAGCTAGGATTGTCTTAGCTTCTTCCTTGGTCACACATCGGAGTAATGGCATTGAGAATCCCTGCCTGTATAATCGGCCATCTTGAACTATATATCTGGAGGCTTTTCTTAGCAACTTCTGTCGTTCTTTTGAATTTTCCAGTAGAGAACCATGGAGAAGATATTCCATTATCGGAGTCATCCATGATTCTTGCTCTTGAGATATAGTCATGATCCAGTCGATATCCATCTCATCAGTGCTTGGAGCTGACAGGAGATCCACAGGAACTAATCCCAATAATTGAGCTTCACCAGTGCTTGCGTACTTTGCGAGAGAATCTTCCTTCATGTTCTCTTCCCAGGGTATATGATTTATCGTATAATGGTCAAGATCATCAAGAAGTTCCCAGGCTCTTGACAAGTAAGCGGGCAGATTCCTTCCTTTAGTTTGAAACTCTTCCTTGACTTGACATACAATAAGCTGTGAATCACTAAAGATCTGCAACACTTTGACATTCAATTCTTTAGCAATTTTCAAGCCGACAATAAGAGCTTCATATTCTGCTTCATTGTTTGTCGAAGGGAATTCCAATCTCAATGCATAGCACAATGACCACCCTTCAAGGGTTTCAAACACAACCCCAGCTCCAGAACAGTAATTGTTTCTTGCACCATCAACATATAATTTCCATCTAATTGGGTATTATCAGTCACTTCTTCCTCACTATCACCTTTATCTGTACATTCTGCGATGAAATCTACCAAAGCTTGTCCATTGATTGCTTTCCGGGGATGATAAGTAATGACGTATTGACTGAGTTCAATATTCCACTTTAGAAGATGACCCGAAGTCTCAGGACGAAACATGACTTGCTTCAGAGCCTGATCAGTGAGGACTTTGATAGGATGAGCTTGGAAATACGGCCTCAACTTTCTTAATGCCATCAGTAGACAATATGCGAGCTTTTCCAATTTTGAATAATTCATCTCTGCCCCAGCGAATCTTTTGCTGATATAATAGACCGGGCGCTAAATTTTTGCGTCTTCCCCCACCAATGCTGCACTGAGAGCATGAGATGAGATTACCAAATATATGAAAAGGTCTTCACCATTGTCAGGCTTAGAAAGTACTGGAGGCATTTCCATATGACGAATCAACTCATCGAAAGCTTTCTGGCATTCAGGAGTCCAATCAAAATTTTTCCTTCCTTTCTTCAGAGCATCAAAGAACGAAATGCATTTATCTGTAGCTTTGGAAATGAATCGACTCAAGGCGGCAACTTTTCCATTTAGACTTTGCAATTCCTTCTTCATTTTAGGAGCTTTGACTTCTTTCAAGGCAGCAATCTGAGTAGGATTAGCATCAATGCCCCTAGCACTCACAATGAAACCCAAGAACTTTCCGGACTCCACCCAAACGAACATTTCAAAGGATTGAGTTTCATTCCGTACTTTCGGAGGACTGCAAACATTTCTGCCAAGTGATCCATATGGTCTATTGCCTTCTTTGATTTCACCAGCATATCGTCAACATAAACTTCCATAGTTTTTCCAATCTGTGGCTTGAACATAGCATTGACGAGTCTTTGGTAAGTTGCCCCTACATTCTTAACTCCGAAAGGCATGATTCTATAGCAGTAGAGACCAACGTCGGTGACGAAGCTCGTGTCCTCCTGGTCCGGCTCATGCATCATGATCTGGTTGTATCCGGAGTAAGCATCCATAAAAGATAACAATTCATGCCCCGCTGTTCCATCCACTAACCGGTCTATCCTGGGTAACAGGAAGCAGTCTTTGTTGCAGGCTTTGTTTAAATCTGAGAAGTCGATGCATACTCTCCACTTCCCATTAGCTTTCTTAACCAGTACAGGATTTGAAACCCAATTTGGATAAGTAGACTCCGTGATGAAACCATTCTCCATGAGCCGGTCTACCTCTTCTTTCAACGCTGTTGACCTTTCAGGACCTTGGGTTCTTCTCTTCTGCTTTATCGGTGTAAACTTCGGATCAATATTCAGCGTATGTACTGCAATTTCTGGGGATATTCCACACATATCATCATGAATCCAAGCGAATACATCCAGATTTTCTTTCAAGAATGATATCAAGGAATTTTGAACCGTCACACTAAGTTGCGAACCCGCATTCACCACTTTGTTCGGATCTTTCAGGTCAACAGGTACTGGCACCGTTACTTCCACTGGCACCACTCTATTCTCCCCTGCAATAGCTTTTCTGGGATCCATTTCCCTTCATGCCCCGCTATGCTCGCCAGTGCAGGGTCCACCCTGTAATTGCTACAAGGTTGGTTCTTTGATGCGGACTGGGGCTGCCGCATCTTTTCCCAAATCTCTCTTCCTCGCTTCACGCAACTCTATTAGATAACATTCTCGCCCAGCATTCTGATCCCCTTTAATAACACCAACTTGATTATCCGTGGGGAATTTCATAGTGAGGCACCACGGGGCGAGAATTGCCTTAAAAGCCGCAAGAGTTGGTCGGCCTAGGAAGGCGTTGTAGGCAGAAGATTCAACAACAATTACAAAAGTATATTTTCGAACAACCTTTTTTTGCCCCTCTCCAAGCTCAACGAACAAGTCAATTGTTCCAATTGGCTGCTTCGGTTCCCTAGTAAACCCAACGATCTTCTGAGATGAAGCTTGTACATCAGCCATCGGAATTTTCATTTGGTCGAACGTCTTTTTGAAGAGAATATTGCAAGAAGCGCCGCAATCTACGAGCACTCTTCTCACAGTAGCCGGCCCAATGCCTGCAGAGATGACCAAGGGATCCATGGTTGGAGCTTCAATGCCCATAGAGTCCCTGGCTCTGAACACAATATCATCATTAAAAGTTTTCTGCTGCTTCAAAGGCGCAGCATCTTCTAGCACAAAAACACTCTCTTCTGTTGGTGCATACTTCAAGGCACGGGCATATCTTTCCCTCTCGCCCCAGCTTCTGCCTGCTGGGTGAGGACCTCCTATAATCACATTAATAACAGGCCTTTCTGATTCATGCACAGTATTCCTCACACCCGAGACAGATGGATGAGCAGGAAGTTGCTGGCCCTTAGTAGATGAAGTTGGGTCATTTCTACTTCTCTTAACATATTGCTGCAACTTGTTTTCTCTCAGCAGTTCTTCAATCAAACTTTTCAGATGGCGGCATTTCGTTGGTATCATGACCGGGTTGATTATGAAACCGACAGAATCTCCCACTTTGAGAAGCTTTTCTCCCAACTCTCATCTCAGGCGGTTTAGGATATTCTACCGCGTCTTTGGTAGCAAAAAAGATATTCTCCGGGGTGTCAGTCAAAGGAGTGAAATCTGAAGTTTTGAGAAGCGGGGTTTTTTCATATCTTTCTGTTTCTTTCCACCATTATTCTCCCTTTTATGATTTCCCGATTCCTTTTTGGTGGGAGCAGCAGTATTATCCTTAACCTCTGTCAATGCCACTTTAACCGGTGCTTGATGGCTTTCCAAGCGCATGAATTCATCAGCTTTCTTATAGAATTTCTCAAGCGAATTCGGTTCTTTCATCTTCAGCCACTTTCCAAATTCGCTTGTTTTGTCGATTGCCCTCATCAAGTATGTCAAGACCATCCGTGGCTCTGCATTGTCCACCTCAGCCAAAGCTATGTTGAAGCGGTTCAAGAAAGATCTAATAGTTTCCCCAGGATTCTGTTCTAGGCTTGACAGTGACATAATATCCTTTGCCTTTAAAGCGTACAACCTGAATTGCTCTTTAAACCTCCGAGTCAAATCGGCAAACTGGTCTATGGATCGGACAGGAAGCTTTGTGAACCAGAGTAGAGCCACTCCTTCCAAGTATACCGAAAAGTATCGGCATTTAATCTCATCAGATGCCCTAGCACCAGTCATGTGCCAGTCATACTTATAGAGGAATTGATTAGGGTCGCTCGTTCCCTTACAAGCCGGGATGGTAGGAGGAACCAACTTTGTTGGAAATTCAGCTTTCAAAATTTTTTCAGTGAACGGAGTCTTGCTCAGAGCGAATCCCCATTCTTTTTTATCTACATCCCTCTACATGCTTTCTTTCATGATTTGTCGCACCAAGCCTGAAAGATATTCCTCATCATTTAAAGGATCTGCAGGACAGACTTCGGCCATTTTCTTGGAAGTTTGTCTGGACAAACGTTCGCGGAGAGTTGGCTGTGGTCTCGATCCTCCAGCTTGAGGAGGTGTTTCTTTGGCATGGCTAGCTGCTCTTTGAGGAATATTCCTCTCTTCAGGATTATGAACATCATCTGCAAGGTTTTCTTCATTATTCACCGGTTGACGGTTAGCTCCGAGAAATGCATTTAACCTTTCAAGCATCAAAGCATTCTGGGTTTCCATCTGTTGGTATAACCCAGATACGGCAGCATCTAACTCCGCTCGTGTAATTCCGGCACTTGGTGCTGCTTGAGTTGATGAAGGAGAAGTGGCAGTATTCTCATGGACATTACCGGGTCTTATAGATCCGCGCTTTCTTCCAAGAGCCATTATCTCTGACAAACTTCTGGTTTTGAGAGAGATTCTTTCAACAAACTTTTGCGAAGCAATGACGAAGATAGCCTGAGTTGGGTTCTCAGTGAAAGCACCAAAAATGTTAACGCTTAAAACTAAACGCTAACACCCCGGTGTAAGTCGAGATTAAATGAAAGCACCACCCGTCTATACGGGAATTAAAGTAAGTAGGAAAGTCACAGTGAAAGAAGTAAAAGACAACTGTTTTATAGTGGTTCGACTTCAGGTTAAGCCTACGTCCACTTTGATCTTCTTTATTGCTGAATCAATTACAACTTTACAACAATCTTCGATTACAACACTGATGGGACAAATAACAAGAACTCCGATGTAGAAGAATTCTTTGAATCCATGTCGATTGTGTTAGATTTCCTCTTGAAGTTTGTTGAGATGTCTTCCGTGTTTGAAGTGTCGAGTGTGTCGAGAATTCAGCAGAGTATCGGCGTTCCAAAAATAAGCCAAAAAGATCCTCTTTCAGTTGGAATAGATGGGGTATTTATAGGAGAGTTCGGAGTTAGGTCGTAGGTCGTGGACGACTTAGGAATATGTCATAGGTCGTGGGCGACATAGGAATAAGTCATAGGTCATGGGCGACTTAGTAGACACGGTTTACGGCCTAACAGGAGCGCCCTTGATCACTTGAACAAGTCATAGGTCGTGGGCGACCTAGGGAAGGAACGACATAAGGAAGACAAGTTACCTCAGTTTTGTATAGCTCCTAGGTCGTTAAGTCCTTAGGTTGTTAACTCGTTAGCTCATTAGGTCGTTAGGCTCTTTAATCCGTTAGGTCGGTAAATCCACTTAGCTACTAGGTCGCTTCTCACCTTAGGTCGCTGCATCCCACAGGTAGTTAGGTCGCTGCATCCCATAGGTAGTTAGGTCGCTGCATCCCACAGGTCGTTAGGTCGCTTCTCCCCATAGATCGTTAGGTCGCTTAAAAAAGAGGAGTTAACAATTTAAAAATTAAAATAAGAAAATAAAAATAAATTTCATTGTGTTGTTACATAGATGTGATTATTTTTGTTTTCTTTGAAAATTTTGAATCCGATTTGAAGATCCGAAGCGATTACAGTTATGTGATTTTGTTGAGATTTTTGTTATTTTGAATTATCTTCATTGAAGATATATTTGATTGATTTCTTTGTTCATCTTGTAGTGTACGTGCAAATTTAAGTTGCACATTACTGTATTAATTTTACGTTGAACCGGTGTTTGGTTTTAAACGTATTTTGATGTAGTTATTTTATAACGGGATTTTTACATCGGTGCTAAATTTTTGGAGCACGGTGTTTTGTTGACATTTTAATGAATGAAAATTCACTGGTATTATATTTTGATGCGAATTATTTTGATGAGATTTTGACGTATAAAAATTACTGTCGCTTTGACTTCAATAACCGTCAAATCTAAAGTGAATTTTCAAACGGTTATCCCGCAATGCTGATTTTGAGATCCGTTTTTACGGTGTTTTGAGAAGTGCAATTTCCTTATCAAATTTGCTACAGATGTTGCTGTTTTAATCACGTATTTTAAAAATCATTTTAAAATAAAATGGTTTTCCAAAAAAAATCTACAGTTTGCGCTTTGAAAAGAATGAGGGAGCGATTTAAACGTTTCAGCAAAATCGAGGACTATGAACCCTTACTTTTACTGATTCGCTTTATTCCAGACTTGTCTGTTTGAGAAAGTAAAATGTTATTTATTTAAAATACACAATTTTGCACATTCAATGAAACAACGAAGAGAATTAAACGATTTAGTAAAACTCGTGGTATGGTACATGTGCGTTTGCTATTTTGGTTAATTCCAGACTCGTTAATTGAAATATCTGCTGTTTGATGATTCTGATGATTTTATTTGGCTTTCGAGCCACACTGATGGACCTTCGGTCATTTGTTGGACCTTCGGGTCATATGATGGACCTTCGCGTCATTTGTTGGGCTTTCGGGCCACTTTACGGACCTTCGGGTCAAATACCAGTACTAGACCTTCGGGTCATTCTACGGACCTTCGGGTCATCTGATGGGCGTCAAAATTTATAGTACTTGGTAGGCTTTGGCCATTTGAGATGCACGTGCGGCGTAGCTAAAAACTCGCCATCTGATGGGATCGATCCAACCTTTTATGTTGATTTTTCTAGTCATCTTAATTGATTTCTAGATATTTGTTGTTTCTAATTATCTACAGGTAATTAGATATTTGTTGATTTGAGATTTCTGATCATTGTTTTGATAATTGGATATTTGTTGTTCTGATTATCGTTTTTGATAATTGGATATTTGTTGTTCTGATTATCGTTTTTGATAATTTGATATTTGTTGTTCTGATTATCGTTTTTGATAATTGGATATTTGTTGTTCTGATTATCGTTTTTGATAATTGGATATTTATCGTTTTTGATAATTGGATATTTGTTGTTTCTGATTATTGTTTTTGATAATTAGATAATTGCTAATTTTTGCCGGTTATGAGATTTTCTAGTCTCTAATTGATTCCAGATTATGTTGATTTTATTGAGTTGCTGTTTTCTATCTATCTCTGTGGATAGTTAGAGTTTGCTGATTATGCAGTTCATGGTTTCTAATTATCTGTTGGATAACTAGATAATTGCGGTTTTGTGATTTGTGATTGGTGTTTTCTAATTGTCTTTGTTGATAATTAAGTTTTGCTGTTTTCTAATTATCGTATCGATATTAGATATCGCTGTTTTGTGATTTCTGTATTCTAATTATCTAATTGATAATTAAATATTGCTGATAATCGTATTTATTCAGTTTTTCTATTTTCTGAATTATCTATTGATAATTATATTTTGTTGAGAATTTGTGAATTCCTTTTATGAAATTAAAAGATTTCCTTAGCGTTTGTGTTTTTGACCTTTACTTTTCTAGCTTAACCAGTTTATGTTAGAAAAAAAATATTTGTTTGCGATGACCTTAATTATGAAAATTGCGGGGACGCAATTTTTATAAGGAGGGGAGACTGTAACAACCCGGGATTTTTGAACCAATTTATTATCATCATCAAACGATTAATGCTGTTGGGATTTTATCTGGTTGAAATTCTTTTAAATATTCGTTAAGGGTTTGTGGGCTTTGAATCTTGGCCCATGTTTTGTGGTGCTGTGATAATTAAATAAGGCCGATGCTCGTTCTTTATCCCTCCATTCAATTTTCGCAAACCCTAACCAGAACAAACGAAAGAAAAAAATTGCTGCGCTCGTTTTTGCTTCAGAAATTAGGGTCGTCTCTGCTTCGATTTCGATCGCTGGCTTCGTGCTCGTCAAAGCAAGGTGCGTGATTTTTTATACTCACATCTAATTCAACTTCATATATATCTGATTTTGTGATTTCCACGGCTTTGAATCTGGTACTTTGATTTCCGTCGTTTTAATTTTGTGATAGTATTTGGCTTCGGCCTCCTTGTGCTTTGCGAACTCAATTTAGGGTTTTCGTGTAATTGGTGGTAGCCGTCTTTTGTTCGATCGTTGCCTCTTGATATGCTTTCGGCTTCAACTCCGGACTGATCGATTTTCGATCGTTACGGTTACGAAACTTCTGGCATCGCTTGTGCTTTTCGATGATAAGTTGAGTGATTTTATTCCCTCACATCTAGTTTAAACCATCGTTTTTATAAGATTTGAATCTCTAATTTGTGTTCGACTGAGAGTTGCTTAACTTTATTTCGGCAGATTGATTTTTGTTTCAATGTTGATGATTTTTCTGACTTGGTTCGACTCGTATATATTTTGCTGTTGACACGGTTTCGAAATTTCGTCGTCACGGCGTTGATTCGCTTTGACGATGTTGATTTCGTTCTTCAGGCCGTTCATTTTCTTGTCTATCAGTGTTCGAATCCTTTTTGCATTTGAATTTGGCTATTCGAAAATATTTTGATCTTGTGAAACCTGCTACTTCGATCACTGTTCCTGACTCTCTGCATATTGAGGTCTTCAGCATTGCCTCTGTCTTCATTGCAACTTTTGTTTGCATATTTAATATGCAGATACACTTGAGCATTTATGTTTGTGTATATTTTCTACATAAAGTTTAGAAAACGAAGTTGTATTTTAGTTTGGCATTTTATGTTTGCAAATTGGTCATTTTATAACCTGTAGCATACTTGACTTTGGCCATTTCACTTGACTTTGGCTGTTTCTTTGATATTGAACTGTTGACTCGGTCATTTATGACTTGGACACTTCTGTTCATCTCTCTGGGATATTTAACTTGTATTTGCTATTGCATGGCTTCGACATTTGACTTGAAATGTTTAAAACTGCCACTGACCTTGGTCATATATCTTGACATTGTGTTGCCAACCTGGGTCCTTTGTATCTTGTTGTTCCACAGGTGCATGTATCTTGTGCTCGTAATGTTGTGTATTTGATTGGATTTTGAGCGACTTAAACTTGGTTTGTATTTCTTTGAGCATACTACTGGTTTGATGTGCACTGCGCCTTGAGTGTGCTTGCATATGAGTTTTGTTGCAGTTTTACCCTTGTAATCTTGACGTGGCTGCAGTTTTTGTTGCAGTTCTGCCCTTGTATTCGTGTGGTGGCTGCAGTTTCATTTTGTTGCATTTTGCCATGCTGAGCCTGATTGCTCTGGTTCATGTATATGCATGTTTTGCCTTTGTGCGTTCGTGTAGTTGGTTGCATCTATATCCATTGTTTTATTGTTTCCCAGCTGCCTCTGGTTTCATTTTTGTCTTCTGCACCACTGTTGTCATCTGACTCATTGAGCTTTTGTGTAATTTATGCTGTAGTGGCGAGGCAGTACACGCGTGCGTGTGCTGCGGCCACACATAAGTGATGTTTTAATTGATAATTCAATTGCTTGAATTGTTTTGTGTGTTCAATTCAATATTTGAAATTGTATTTTGATTTGGTTTGATTGATGATTTTGTTATTGTCTAATTATCTATTAGATAATTAGATTATGAGTTTCTAATTATTTATTTAATAATTAGATTTTGTTGTTAATTGCCGTTTAGGCAATTCTGTTGTTTTCTTAATTATCTTCATTGATAATCCTTTCATTTATCTTCGTTGATAATTTGAATTTGCTGATTTGTTGTTTAACACTGTTACATGTTATATTTACCGTTATCCGATTTCTTATTAAAGGATTGGATAGAAGAGATTCGGTGTGACTGTCGTCTATTTGATTATGTAATTATTATTGCTTCCGTGCATTAATAACCGAGTTTGAATTAGATTGACCCGTGTATTATTTTATTTTGAATTTAATACACGGGTCAGACCGAGTTATTACAGGTTGTAGATATCTTGCTTTGGGTTGCTGCTTGAGCTATGAAGTCACAACATATCTTTCGGAGTTGTCGTTGTCATAGAATAGGATGATATGTATTCATGTACATTATTGTCAATAATGTACTTGTGTATATAACTCCTGAGTCGACAGTTATAGTTGTATCATATGTATTGTATCACATGTATTGTAACTGACACAAGTTATATATATATGAGACTTTTTATTATCTGTGTTCCTCATTTAGCTGATCTTTGTTATTATTATATATATTATCCTAAACTATTATGAACCATCGTAGTTCGTTTTATACTGGAATTGGGAATGTTTATGGGAGTAAATAAATAAGAGATGAAAAATAAAAATATATACCACTCCTATCGAGATAGCCAGTACTAGTGTAAGGCCTAACTACGGATGGCAGCCTTATTCTTTGTAATAACAGACAGTATTTCCTTTTAATACTCTTTGTTATTGTGAGCATAGAGGTGGGGCGTCACATTTAGCGATGACCTCGTCGAAGCATTTTCAACAGCCATTGACAGCATAGTCAACACCACCAGATCACCAGTCGAATGACACGTGCCGCAAACCCAGCTATCAAAAAATGTAGATAGACCACCGTCGGCTCTCACTAAACTGCAACCTTTATTGTAAAAATATCAGCTATTACATCTCTCAAACCACACATATATACATCACTAAAAACCAAGTTTAAATAAGAAAATTTCAATATTCACATCAACAATCCAAATTTCCGCCTCATCCAAATCAACATCATAAGTTCTCGAGCTACATAATCAAAGTTCTTCAACACATAATCAATGTACACATTCATCACCGACTAAAAATGACACTACAAGATATACTACATTTAGCGACTAAAGGGGGCAGTAGCCATTGACTGCCCATCAAATACATGTTGTCGGCTAGCTATTTTATTATTTATCAGATTAAATAATTAATTTATTTGGTTCCCATTATGTTTTAAAAAATGTTTAAAAATACTAATTTTATTTCTAAAAAATAATCTAGATACTTTAGCACAACCATTCAATATAATGACTGTTCTAATCAGATAAATTAGTATTTTTAAAGATCTGTCTTCACGTAATTCAAATATTTAACATTACTGTAAATCTAACTCCTATGGCCAATCTATGCGACTTTTAGTCGATCAATTAAGAAACTTCGATAAAGTTGCTTTTGTGTAATATCTTTATGTATTTTTTTTTAAAATCTTTGGGTAATAATTATGAATTTTTAACCGTATTTTGCATTGTAAAATTATATGAAATATAATATTCGATAGAAAATTAAATTTATTGGATCTTATGTGGATCTAAAGTGTACCTGATCTATTTGTTCAGAAGATGATGAAAAAATAAACAATTGCAAGGTGTCGATCTTGAATTTTAAATTTATAGCCGTTCATCAATATTCGAACTAAAACCCTTCGTTCAAAAGCCATACGGCCTTAGGACGAAATCAAATATGAACTACTAATGTTTAATAACGTGTTAATCCAATCTGTACGGTTGGATTAGTACGAAAAGAACAAAAAAAAATCTTCAAATAGGTCACTTCGTCGAGAGTTGTTTAACACTTAGGCATTTATACGTTCATGCCATGTATCCATCAACTTTCATCGGCAAGTGATGGTTGTACCGTTGCTATCCATCAAAAAACAAACGACGAAGCCGTCGCCTTTTCTTCGACTGATGACTTAAATTGCGACGACTTTCGGCGACGGCTTGCAATGGCCATCGACGGTTTATTGTTGTTGCTAAACACAGCATACCCTTGTAGTGTGAATATATAAAAAAACAAACCTACTCATCTTTATTTCCCGATCCCTACGAAGGCGGAAATGTCTTTTTTTTTTAGCAAGGCCAGCCGGTTTTATAGTGGACCGTCCACTTTTTATTACGAACGTAATAAAAACTTTAGATATAGGAGTAAGGTAAAAACACCTTAACTTCTATGAAAAGGAAAATAAAGCACTGGAGTATGACAAACATGCCACAACTACAAAAAAACACCTAGACTACGTCTCCTCCGTAGAGGTAGAAGCTCCAACATCCACAATCACATGGGTAGAAACTAAAGGGACATTTCCAAAAATACCAGCAAAGGGGCGGAAAAGGATTGCAAGACAAGGATCATATACCACAGCATCCGATGAGTAAATGAAGGAACGATCCCAAGCAGGATCAGCAAGCAAGTCGGTATTCAATGCCGCATACAGACCTTCCAAATCGAGAACTAGGGAGTCACTAGAAGGCCTGTAATAAAGGCATCTAAGGTCCAATTGATCATCTGAAACAAATCGAAAATAGGAGTCATACAATGGGTTCAATCTCACATCAGAAATGTGATCAACCCAACATCTCTCAAACTCTTCCCAAACAACAGGAAAACGTGTCGGAACAGTAACCGAACAGCAATAGGAACTGCTGAAACATCAGTAGGAGCCATAGAAGAAGAAGGGGAAGCAGGCCGTGCGGCAGAACAAGGATGTGGATTCGGGACAGATAAAGGAGGGGGAGCGGCCTGAGAAGATACCTTAGGAACCCACTTCATGAGCGGAGGCCAAGGAAGAGGGTTCTTAGGAGCAACCGCAGAAACAACAAAATACGAGCAGGCGATTGCTAGGTGGCCATAGGAGTGACATGAGGAACAAATATCTGGAACCCAACCATAGCGAACACGAACTTCAACAACGTGCCCAAAAGCTAGCTGAACAGGAATAGAGGAAGGGAGGGGCTTAGAGGAGGACATTTCAATCAGAGCCTTAGCGAGCATCAATTTTTCTCGCGCAACCGTATTAGAGTCAAAACATTTCAATTTACCCACATTACAAGCTAGCCAATTCAAACCAAGCAAGGATTGAAGAGCAGAGGGAATATGGGAAAAGTAAACCCAAACGGGGATAGAGATGACTTGCTCACGAGCACAAGCCACTGTCGGAGACCAAGGAGTAATAATAAATGGTTGCCCACCAAAAAAGGCTCAACCTCAAGAACACGACAACGATCGTCGCTAGAGGAAAACAAAAGGAAATACATGGAATCAACCAGCCTAACACGAAGATCGCCACGAAGTTTCCAAGCCCTACGAAAAACTAAAGACGCATCGTGAAGGCGGTGAGATGGGTCTAGAATGAATCCAACCAAGTAATCTGACTATGAGCCGTAAACCGCTCATCTAGCAACTCCATCAATCCCCTAGTCTTGCGTCCATCGTTAAATTATTCCATTTGAGCTCTTAATTTTCTCTACTATCTCTGCCTCGTCCTGAGCTTACTTATAACTAGTCTAAGAAGACCTAGCTTTTAAATTAATTAATGAATTAGTTATAAGTTATATGTAATATTAAATAAAATTTATAAATTAATTTAACGAAATAAAATTACCTTCTGATTGCCGTAACCCTGACATCTGTTCCACGTTGGCTTATCGGTCACAATATCAAAAATAAAATCCTCCTCCCGAGGTGTCATCTCATCTCAGCCAGTCTGCTCAAGCACTCTCGCTTTCTCCATTTTAACTTGGACTGCGATTTATAATGGAATTATGCCCAAATGGTTATTCAACGTATAATTTATATAATGTGAAATAAGGGAAATAAGATAAAAAACGTTTACCATGATGGCTTTGCATTTGGTATCTAACCAAGTATACGATGTTGAGCCATCCTCGTTTGTATGCTTAATGGCGTGGGTGTGAGTGAAGACTTCTAAATATGAGACGGGATCACCTCGCTCATGCTTTTAAAATTATTACTATTATATACACATACACATACATACATACATAAATGTGTGTCTGTGTGATTAAACAATGTTATAGTAATTTTATAATCGCAATTTATAAATTAATCAGTTCCTTCTGGTATTTTTGAAAGGATTTTGAACCGTCGCGGTGTGACAGGATTTTGTTTCCTGTTTTCTGAGTTCTGCCGAGCTACTTCCTGCAAATTTAACATAAATTTATACTTACCACATGTAACTACTTAAATATACGACCGTCTAATTTAATGCAATTATTATACAAACTTTTAATAAATTATAATTAACATATGAAGCTAGAAAACTTACTATCACGGTGGGGTTTCTTCAGTGTTCCAAAAAAGCTACATAAACATTACCACTCATCCAATCTGGTTTGTTATTTTAATGTTTTATTCCTGAGAGGGTGTCTCTGTAAATCTTCCTTATCTTCTTGTTCCACTAGTTCCTAACCAGCTCTAAATCTGTCTCCTCATCTATATCAACCGGAGCCTAAGCATTGAAATTAAAATGAATTACACATAATATATTAGTTTACGCCAAGTATATTTTCAAGGATCAACTATGTCATTTTCAAATGAATTACAAATTTACTTACCAATAGATCATTCCTTATAGCTGTGTTCACATGAGATTGGATTTCATCCTACAACAACCAATAGGCCATCGTCCTACTCATGTAAGAACCTCTTTGGGATAGACAGGATGAGGCTAGAAGGCTGCAGCTCAAACCTCCTATATTAATTTTGATATATATATATTTAATAGATCATAAATAGTATAGCATGAACTAAATAGTAATGATGTTGCAATAAATTTGATACTTACCCTCAAGTTTTTGGAAACAAAGAAACTCTGGGGTATCAAGGATCAGCATGCAAGCCAATGGTACCTGCCTTGCTAGCAGCGGGTGTGCTAGTAGAATGAGTAGGTCTCATGCGACACATATTATATATTTTCCACAAACATATCATTCTATATAATGAAAAAGCATATCCTTTTATTATCATAATACATGACTCATTAGTAATCACATAAAACTTCCATTTAAACTACAAAAATGGAACAACTTCCATAATTACATAGAATTAATGAAATAGAATAATACATAGCTCACAATATACTTACCATCATTAATAAAAACAGAAACTCAAAGTGTATATTATACAAGTGATACAAATATCCATCATATATATATAATACATAGGGATATCCTTTTCAAGTTTACTTATACGCTCGACTTTTAACGTAGTCAAGCAAAGCGCTTTATAAAATAAACTTAATTCTTTTATAATTGATAGAGTTAGGGGTATGCTCAAGGGGCAATTATGTAATTTATTACATATATCTAACTTGGTAACCAATCTTGTTTAGACTAAAAGGTATTTTCTTTCTATTGTATACTTTATACAATATGTAATATTAATTAAATTATTTAAAACTATATTTAATAGAAAATCCATAAACGATATGTTTTGTAATAGTAGTTACAAGGTGTTGTAACTGTGAGTAATATATCATAATGAAAACAAATATACCATTTTAAATATAGGAAATTATTGTCGAGAACAAAATTTCTCAACATTTTAGCTTGAAGGACAGACCTTCAGTATTTTAGCTAGAATGACAACTTTCTTTAGTATCAATTTTTAGTTATTGATAATAGTTTTTAGGTATCAGTTTGTAGTTATTGGTAGCAATTTTTAGGTATTAAGTTTTAGTTCAGTAGCAGTTTTGAAAGAACGTTTGTCCTTATGAATAATTTTGGAAGAATATTTGTCCTTATGAATAATTTTTAAGAGAATGTTTGTCCTTGTGGTTAAAATATTAAGGTCGTGTGCTTGAGGCTAGAAGTATAGAAATTTTTGTCCTTTAAATTAATTCCCCATTTTAAATATTCCCAATCAAGGTGTATCGAGACTGAATATTGATACATCTGTTGAAACTAGAGTACTTAATGCTCTCCAGATGTTGGACAGTGTACTACTCATGATTGCTGGCATACCAAGGGTTACATACTGTTATTCATTGGACAATTGTGGAATGGCTCACTCGATTGTTTTCTGTTGGTTAATATAACTAAGGTTAAGAAGAGAATATCGATGTGACTAATTTACTGAGTTCTCTCGACTTAAGAATACTATTGATCTTCAATGTGGAAGCTCCGCTTTTATTTTAGTTAAACCATGGCACGATGTCCATCAAACAACTATAGTTGGCCGAGTGAAAGCATTAGAAGTGAAACACTATTCAAGAGAGGATTCGTCTCCTTAATTATAATAGGTTAGTATCACAGTCAACTGATGTCAACTCAAAGTCAAAGTCTCTGACGGGAGAAGTTTAGTTAATAATAATTATTTTTATTGAACTAAGGATTTTGTGTTTGGACTATGAAGTTGAATGTAGATGTTATTGGAATATTGACCATTATCAAATTCCATAGGTCCTAATGTGATATAGTTTTGACAAAGAGAATTGGTGTAAATAATTATCACCATGGGTACCGCTTATAATAAGTAAAGTTGGATTTTACTAAAAGATGTGTAAGCAATAAATTCAGCCAAAATATCACACAACCTGCTAAGTGACGTGTGAACGTTTATATTTGAATAGTTCGATATTAGCTGACTAAATTTACACATTTGAGTCGCATAACTGTAATGATGAATGATCTATATGAACCACATTATTGAATTAAATTTTATTGGTTGTAAATTAATTAAATTTATGAAATATTAATGACTACAATTTATTTATTTGGTTTGGATGCCATTAACATTTAGTACAGTGCTTATATAAAGGTTATAAATGCGAGTACCGATATATGATATCTTTAAAGTGTTTAAATTTTATTTAACAGAATAAAGTGGGGCTTTAAATAAATTAAATTAATTAATATTTATGAAATATTAATTATCAAAATTTTATTTGAATTTATTCGAACAATATTAGCATTTACTAGAGTGCACATACAAAAGTTATAAACACGCACATATTTGAATTGAATTTAAATTGGATTGACAATGATGGGATTTTAGACATTTTTTGAGGGCTCATTTGGCACGAACCATGGCTAGCCATGCGTATAGAAGAGAGAGGATTTAATTAACATCTCAAAAAGGAAATAAGAGGGGAAAGTTAAGGCAGGAATATGAAAGGTTTATATCATTCCTTTAAAGGAAATCTTCCTTTATTTTCCAGTTGGTTGGCGCTTTACGCATGCAGAGTGAATGCAGAATTTCCTGGGTCGACCTGCGTCAGAGGCTGAGGTGGTTTTGGATTGCAATGGTCCCAACTAGAAAAATGATTGGTGTCCCCTCCTGAGTGGGTGGAAAAGGGGGAGGAGGGGGCTCGGCTCACACCTCCCGATCTAGCCTTCCTCGCCTTCTTGGTACCTGCTTGATTGGTAATTTTTTGCATGCGGCCGAACGTAAAATTTCCATAGTCAACCTATGATTCGAAGGCCATGACGGTTCTGTATCGTGATGATCACAACTAGAAAAAGATCGGTAACACCTCCGGGAGGGTGGGCATAAAGGAGGAGGGGAGCTCGGCCCCTACCCCCGGTCGAGCCTTCCTCTCCTTATCCTCAATGCCTGATTGGTTGGTGCTTTACACGTGCAGGCCGAACGTAGAATTTCCTAGGTCGACCTACGGTTCGAAGACTGAGAAGGTTCTGGTTCGCGATGGTCCTAAATGAAAAAATGATCGGCAGTCCCACCTAGGTCGGTGGTGCAAAGGGAGGATGGGGCTCGGCCGCTACCCCACGGGTGAGTGGGTAAGGGGGAGGAGAGGGCTAGGCCCTCACACTCATGTTGAGCATTCCTCTCCTCCTTGAAGCCTGATTGGTTCGTGCTTTACGCGTGCGGGCCGAACACAGAATTTCTTGGATGGACCTGCGATTCGAAGGCCGAAACAGTTCCGGATTGCGACGGTCCTAATTGGAAACACGATCGGCAGACCCACCTGGATGGGTGGTGAAGGGAAAGGGCTGACGCATACTCCCCGATAAAGCCTTCCTCTCCACCTCGGTGTCTTCTTGGTGGCGCTTTAGGGGTGCGGGCTGAACGTAGAATTTCGCAAATCAACCTGAGATTCGGAGGCCGAGACGATTCCAGAACCTGACAGTCCCATCTGGAAAACAATCGACGACGCCCACAGGGGTGGGGAAGCGGAAAGAGAGGGGCCGAACCCCACCCATCGTTCGAGCCTTGCTCTCCTCCTCGGTGCCTGCTCGGTTGGCGCTTTACGCGTGCGACACGAACGTAGAATTTCGCAGGTAGACCTACGATTCGGAGGCCAAGACGGTTCCGGATCACCATGGTCCCAACTAGTCGAGCCTTCCTCTCCTCCTCGGTGCCTACTTCGTTGGAGCTTTACACGTGCGGGTTGAATTCCGAATTTCTTGGTTCGACCTGCGATTCAGAGGCCGACTCGGTTCCGGATCATGACGGTCCCAACTAGAAAAATGATCGGCGCCCCCTTCCGGGTCAGTGGGGAAGGGGGAGGAGGGTGCCTGGCCCTACCCACCATTCGAGCCTTCCTCTCCTCCTTGGTGCCTTCTTGGTTGGCATTTAATGCATGCGGGCCGAACGTAGAATTTCCTTGGTCGACCTGCGATTCGAAGGCTGCGACGGTTGCGGATCGCGACGGTCCCAACTGGAAAAACGATCGGCGACCCCTCTGGCAAAGTTAGGAAGAGGAAGGAGAGGGCCTGGCCCCTACCCCCTGATCGAGCCTTCCATGCCTCCTCGATGCCTAATTAATTAGCGCTTTATGCATGCGTGCCGAACGTAGAATTTACCGAGTCGACCTACGATTCGGAGGCCGAGACAGTTCCAGATCGTTACGATCCCAACAAGTTAAACGATCGGTCGCCCCTCCTGGTTGATCAAGGAAGGAAGAGGAGGGGGCCAACCCCTAACTCCCCGGTCAAGCCTGCCTCCCCTCCTTGGTGCCTTTTTGGTTTGTGCTTTACGTGTGCGGGCCGAACACATAATTACCTGGGTCGACTTGCGATTTGAAGGCCGAGACGGTTCCGGATCGCGGCGGTCCCAACTGGAAAAACAATTAGTGGCCGCTCTAGGGTTAGTGGAGAAGGGGGAGGAGGAGGCCCGACCCCCACCCCCAGTCGAGCCTTCCTCTCATCCTCGGTGCCAGATGGTTTGGCGCTGTGCGCGTGTGCCAAACGCTGAATTTCCCCTGTTGACCTACGATTCGGAGTCCGAGATGGTTCCGAATCATGATGGACCCACAAGGTCGAGCCTTCCTCTCCTCCTCGATGCCTTCTTAGTTGGTGCATTATGCATGCAGGCCGAATGTATAATTTCCCAGGTCAACCTACGATTCGGAGAACGAGACGGTTCCGTATCACGACGGTCCCAATTGAAAAAACGATCGGCGTCCCTCTTGGGTTGGTGGGGAATGAGGAGAATGGGGCCCCGAAACCAACCCCTCAGTCGAGCCTTGCTCTCCTACTTGGTTCCTTCTTGTTTAATGCTATACGCATGCAGGCCGAACGTAGGATTTCCCACGCCGACCTGCGATTCGGAGCGATTCGAAGGCCGAGACGGTTCCGTATCGCGACGGTCTCAACTGGAAAAATGTTCGACGACCGCTCCTGGGTGGGTAGGGAGAGGGTGGGGGGCCTATCCCCCACCCCCATTCAAGCCTTCCTCTCCTCCTCGGTGCCTACTTGGTTGGCGCATTATGCTTCGGCCTGAATGTAGAATTTCCCGGGTTGACCTGTGATTCGGAGGTCGAGACGGTTCCGGATCACGACGGTCCCAATTGGTAAAACGATCGGTAGCCCATTGTTGGTGAGTGGGGAAGGGAGAGGAGAGGGGCCTATACCCTACCTCGGTCGAGCCTTCTTCTCCTCCCCGGTGCTTACTTGGTTGGCGCTCTACACGTGCGGGCCGAACGTAGAATTTTCCAGGTCGACCTATGATTCGAAGGCCGAGACAGTTTCGGAGCGTGACGTTCCTACCTAGAAAAATGATCGGCGGCCCCTCCTGGTTTGGTGGAGATGGGGGAAGAGGGTTCCCGACCACCACTCCCCGGTCGAGTCTTCCTCTCCTCCTCGGTGCCTGATTGGTTGGGTCTAAGCGTGTGTGCCAAACGAAAAAATTTTCGTGTCTACCTGTGATTGGGAGTCTGAGACAGTTTCGGATCATGATGGACCCATCCGGTCGAGCATTCCTCTCTTCCTCGGTGCCTGCTTAGTTAGGGCTTTAGACGTGTGGGCCGAACACAGAATTTCCCATGTTGACCTGTGATTCGGAGGCCACGACGGCTTCGGATCATGACGGTCCCAATTGGAAAAAGGATCGATAGCCCCTCCTTGGTGAGCGGGGAAGGAGGAGGAGGGGACCTGTCCACCACCCCCCGGTCGAGCCTTACTCTCCTCTTCGGTGCCTGCTTGGTTGGTGCTATATGCATGCAGGCCGAATGTAGAATTTCCCAGGCAACCTACGATTCGAAGGACGAGACAGTTCCGTATCGCGATGGGCCCAACTGGAAAAACGATTGGCAGCCCCTCCTTGGTGGTGGGTAAGGGGGAGAAGTGAGACCCAACATCCACCCCTCCATCGAGGCTTCCTCTAATCCTTAGTTCCTGATAGGTTGGCTCTTTATGCATACAGACCGAACGTTGAATTCCTGGGTCGACCTACGATTCCGAGGCCGAGACGGTTCATTATCGCGATGGTACCAACTTGAAAAACGATCGTCGGCCCCACCTGGGAGGGTGGGAAAGAGGGAGAAGGGGTCTCATCCCCCACCCCTTGGTCTTTCCTTCCTCTTCTCCTTGGCGCCAGATTTGTTAGCGCTTTATGCGTGCAGGCCAAACGTATAATATCCCAGGTCGACCCACGGTTCGAAGGCTGAGATGGTTCTGGATCACGAACGTCCCAACTGGAAAAACGATCTGAGGCCCCTCCTGGGTAGGTGAGGAAGGGAAGGAGGGAGCCTTTACCCCCACCCCCCGGTCGAGCCTTCCACTCCATCTCGGTGCCTACTTTGTTGGCGCTTTACGCATGTGGGCTGAACGTAGAATTTCCCAGGACGACCTGCGATTCATAGGCTGAGACGGTTTCCGATCACGATGGTCCCACCTAGGTAGGTGGGGAAGGGGGAGAAGCGGTCCTGGCACCCACCCACCACCCGCCAAGCCATCCTCTCCTCCTCGATGCCTGCTTGGTTCACGCTTTACGTGCGTGGGCCGAACGTGGAATTTCCCGAGTCAACTTGTGATTCGGAGGCCGAGACGGTTCCAGATCGAGACAGTCCCAACTAGAGAAATGATTAGCGGCCCCTATTAGGTTGGTCCGAAAAGAGGAGAAGAGGGGCCCAGCACCCACCGCCCCGATCAAGCCTTCCTCACCTTTTTAGTGTTAGATTAGTTGGTGCTTTTTGTGTGCTAGTCGAATGCAGAATTTTTCGTGTCGACCTGGGATTCGGAGGCCGAGACTGTTCCGGATCACGACGGTCTCGCCCTGTCAAGCATTCCTCTCTTACTCATTGCCTGCTCGTTTGGCGCTTTACGTGTGCGGACCTAACGTTGAATTTCCCGGGTTGACCTACGATTCGGAGGCCGAGATGGTTCCAAATCGCGACAGCCCTAACTGGAAAAACGATCAACGCCACTCCTGTGTCCTTGGGTAAGGGTAGGAGGGGGACCCATCGCCTAATCCACGGTCGAGCCCTCCTCAGTTACTTCATACTAGCTTGGTTGGTTCTTTATGTGTGCAGGCCAAATGCGGAATTTCCTGGGTCAACCTGCGATTCGGAGGCCGAGAAGGTTCCGAATCATGACGGTCCCAACTGGAAAAACGATCAGCGATCCCTCCTAGGTAGGAGGGGAAGTGGATGAATGGGTGCCAGGCCCCACCCCCAGTCGAGCCTTTCTCTTCCACTTGATGCCTGATTTGTTGGCACTTTATGCGTGCGTGTGCAACGTAGAATTTCCCGAGTCGACCCGCGATTTCGAGGCTGAGACGTTTTCAGATCACGACTGTCCCAACTGGAAAAACGATCGATGGACCTTCCTGGATGGATGAGGAAATGGGAGAAGGGGCTTGACCCCCATACCTTGGTCAAGCCTTCGTCTCCTCCTTGGTGGCTGACTGGTTGGTGCTTTATGTGTGCGTGTCGAATGCAGAATTTCCAGGGTCGACCTGCGATTCGGAGACTGTGACGATTTCAGATCGCGACGGGCCTAACTGAAAAATAATTGTTGAATCCTATTAGCTAGGTAGGGAAAGGGAGGAGGGGGCTCAGCCTCCAACCCTGGTAGAGCCTTCCTCTCCTCCTCGGTGCTTGATTGATTGGCGCTTTATGCGTGCGTGCTGAATGTAGAATTTCTCAGGTCGTCCTGCGATTTGGAGACCGAGACGGTTCTGGATCACGACGGTCTCAATTGGAAAAACGATCGGCGACCCCTCTTAGGTAGGTGCAGAAAGGGGAGAATGGGGCTTGCACCCACCCCCGGTCGAGCCTTCCTCTCCTCCTCATTGCCTGATTGGTTGGCGCTTTACGTGTGAGGGCTGACCGTAGAATTTCCCAGGTCAACCTAAGATTCGGAGGCTGAGACGATTCCGGATCACGACAGTCAAACCGAAAATGTGACCGGCGGCCCCTTCTAGACGTATGGGGAAAAGGGGAGGAAGGGAGTCAGATCCCCAGCCCCTGGTCGAGCCTTCCTTTCCTCCTCAGTGCCTTTGGTTGGCGCTTTACGCGTGTGGGTCAAACGCAGAATTTCCTAGGTCGACTTGCGATTCGGAGACCGAGACCGTTTCGGATCGCAATGGTCCCAAACTAGAAAAACAATTGGCATCCCCTCTTGGTTAGGTGATGAAGGGAGAGGAGTGGGCCAGTCCCTACCCATCGGTTGAGCCTTCCTCTCCTCCTCGGTGCTTGATTGGTTGGAGCTTTATGCGTGCGTGCCAAACGTAGAATTTCCCAGGTTGACCTACAATTGGAAGGCCGAGACAGTTCCAGATCGCGACGGTCCCACCAAGTCGATCCTTCCTCTGCTCCATGGTTCCTGATTTATTGGCGCTTTATGCGTGTGGGCCAAACGCGAATTTCTTGGGTTCACCTATGATTCGAAGGTCGAGACGGTTCCGGACCGCGATAGTCCCAACAAGAAAAACGATCGGCTGCACCTCCTTTGTCAGTGGGGAAGGGGGAGTAGGGAGCCCGGTACCCACCCTCTGGTCGAGCCTTCCTCTCCTCCTTGGTGCCTAATTGGTTCGCGCTTTATGCGTGTGGGCCGACCGTAGAATTTCCTTGGTCAACCTACGATTCGTAGGCCAAGACAGTTCCGGATCGCGACGGTCCCAACTGGAAAAACGATTGAAGGTCCATCTTGGATGGGTAAGGAAAGGGGAAGAGAGGGGACTGGCGCCACCCCCAATCAAGCCATCCTCTCCTCCTTGGCGCTTGATTGGTTGGTGCTTTATGGGTGCGCGTCGAACGTAGAATTTCCAGGATCGACCTTTGATTCGGAGGCCGAGACGGTTCCACATTGCGACTGGCCTAACTAGAAAAACAATCGGTGGCCCATCATGGTTAGGTAGGGTAGGGCGAGGTGGGTACTACAACCCCAACCCCCGATCGAGCTTTCCTCTAATCCTCGGTGTCTTCTTGGTTAGCGCTTTACGCATGCGGACCAAACGTATAATTTCCTGGCTCGAACTACGATTCGAAGGCCGAGACGGTTCCGAATCACGACGGTCCCAACAGAAAAAACGATCGACGGCCCTTCTTGGTAAGTGGAAAAAGGGAGAAGGGGGACGATACCAATCCCGCGATAGAGCCATCCTTTCCTCCTCCGTGCTTGATTGGTGGGCACTATCAGCGTGCGTGCCAAACGTAGAATTTTCTAGGTCGACCTACGATTTATATGCCGAGACAGTTCTTGATCACAATGGGACCAACTTAAAAAACTATCGACGGCCCCTCCTGGTTAGGTGGTGAAGGGGGATGAGAGCGCGCAGGCCCCACGCCCTAGTCGTGCCTTCCTCTCCTCCTCGGTGCCTAATTGGTTGGTTCTTTCCACGTGCGTGCCGAAAGTAGTTTCCTGGGTCGACCTGTGATTTGGAGGCCGAGACGGTTCCGGATCATGAAGGTCCCACCCGTGCTAGCCTTCCTCTCCTCCTTGGTGCTTGCTTGGTTGGCGCTTTACGTATGCAGGCCAAACGTATAATTTCCCGGGTCGGCCTACGATTCAAAGGCCGAGACGGTTCTGGATCGCGACCAACCCAACTAGAAAAGAAATTGGCGGCCCCACCTGAGTGGGCAAAGAAGGGGGAGAAAGGGGGCCGGCACCCACCCCCTGGTTGAGGGTTCCTCCCCTCCTCGGCACCTGATTAGTTGGCGCTTTACAAGTCCTTGCCGAAAGTAGAATTTCCATGATCGACCTACGATTTGGAGGCCGAAACGGCTTCGGATCCCGACGGGCCCAACTGAATAAACGATCAACAATCTCTCCTAGGTGGTTGGGGATGGGGATGGAGGAGAAGTGGGCCTGACACCCACCCCTCCAGTTGAACCTTCCTCTCCTCCTCGGCGCTTGATTGGTTAGCGCTTTACACTTGCATTCCAAACGTTTAATTTCCCGAGTGTACCTACGATTCAGATGCCGAGACAGTTTCAGATCAGGACGGTCCCACCCGGTTGAGCCTCCTCTCCTTCTCGATGCCTGAATGATTGGTGCTTTAAGCGTGCGTGCCGAAAGACGAATTTCTCAGGTCGACCTCCGATTCGGACCCCGAGATGGTTCCGTATCGCAACAGTCCCACCCGGCCGAGCCTTCCTTTCGTCCATGATACCTGCTTGGTCGGCGCTTTATACGTGCGAGTCAAACATGGAATTTCGTGGGTCGACTTGTGATTCGGAGGTCGAGACGGTTCCAGATTGCGACGGTCCTAACAAGAAAATGATCGGTCGCACCTCCTAGGTCAGTGGGGAAGGGGGAGTGTGGAGCTCGGTATCCACCCTTCAGTAGCCTTCCTCTCCTCCTTGGTGTCTAATTGGTTAGCTCTTTACGCGTTCGAACCGACCGTATCTACGGTTCGAAGGCCGAGTTGGTTCCGGATCGCGATGGTTCCAACTAGAAAAACGATCGGAGGTCCCTATTGGATGGGTAAGGAAGGGGGAAGAGAGGGTCCAAGCCCCACCCCCAGTCGAGCCTTCCTCTCCTCCTTGGTGCTTAATTGGTTGGCGCTTTAGGGTGCGTGTCGAACGTAGAATTTCCAGAATCGACCAACGATTCAGAAGCCGAGACGGTTCTGGATCGCAATAGGCCCGACTAGAAAAATAATCGACGGCCCATCCTGGTTAGGTGGGGAAGGGCGAGGAGGGTATCCAGACCCCACCCCTCGATCGAGCCTTCCTCTACTCCTCGGTGCCTTCTTGGTTGGCGCTTTACGCGCGCGGGCCAAAAGTATAATTTCTTGGGTCGAACTACGATTCGAATGTCGAGATGGTTCCGGATCACGAAGATCCCAACTGAAAAAATGATCGACGCCCTTCTGGGTGGGTGAGGAAGTAGGAGAAGGGGGGCCCGACACCAACCCCATGGTCAAGCCTTCCTCTCCACCTTGGTGCTTGATTGGTTAGTGCTATAAGCGTGCGTGCCAAACGTAGAATTTCTCTGGTTGACCTGTGATTCGGAGGCCAAGACGGTTCGGGATCACGATGGGACCAACTTGAAAAACAATTGGCGGACCTTTCTGGTGGGCTGGAGAAGGTAGGTGAGAGGGCCTGAGCCCCGCGCCCAGGTCGAGCATTTCTCTCCTCTTCCTTGCTTGATTGTTGGTGCTTTCCGCATTCATGTCGAAAGTAGAATTTCCTGGGACGAACTATGATTTGTAGGCCGAGACGGTTCTAGATCATGACGGTCCCACCCGTTCGAGCCTTCGCCTCCTCATCGGTGCTTGCTTGGTTGGCGCTTTTCGTATGCGGGCCAAACGTATAATTTCTCGGGTCGACCTGCGATTCAAAGGCTGAGATGGTTTCGAATCGCGGCCAACCCAGCTGGAAAAGCAATTGGCGGCCCCTCTTTTGGTGGGTGGGGAAGGGGGAGAATGAGGGACTGACATCCACCCCCTGGTCGAGCCTTCCTCTCCTTCTCGGTACCTGACTGGTTGGCGCTTTACGTGTGCATGCCGAATGTAGAATTTCTCAGGTCGACCTGCGATTTGGAGGAAGAAAAGGTTCCGGATCGTGACAGGCCCAACAAGAAAAATGATCGACGACCCCTCCTAGGTGCATGTGGATTGGGGAGAAGGGGGCCTAGTACCTACCCCTCTAGTCGAGCCTTCCTCTCCTCCTAGACGCCAGATTGGTTGGCGCTTTACGCATGCGTGCCAAATGTTGAATTTCCCGGGTCGACCTAAGATTCAAAGGCTGAGACAGTTTCAGATAACGACGGTCCCACTCGGTCGAGCCTTCCTCTCCTTCTCGATGCTTGCTTGGTTAGCGCTTTACGCATGCGCCCTGAATGAAGAATTTCCCAGGTCGACTTTCGATCCGAAGGACAAGACGGTTCCGAATCGCGATGCTCCAACTAGAAAAATGATTGGCACCCCTCCAGGTTAGGTTTGGAAAGGAAGGATAGGGCCCAACCCCCACCCACCGTTCGATCCTTTCTCCCCTCCTCAGTTCCTAATTGGTAGCGCTTTAGGTATACGTGCCGAACGCAAAATTTCCCCAGTCAACCTGCGATTCGAAGGCTAAGACAGTTTTGGATTACGACAGTCCCACCCACCGAGCCTTCCTCTCCTCCTCGATTCCTGCTTGGTTGGTGCTTTACGTGTGCGTGCTGAATGATGAATTTCCTAGGTCGACCAGTGATTCGGAGGCCGAAACATTTCCGTATAGCGATGGTCCCAACTGGTAAAACGATCGATGGTCTCTCTTAGTCGGCGGGGAAGGTGGTGGAGAGGCGCCCGACTTCTATCTTCTCGTCGAGCCTTCCTCTGCTCCTTAGTTTCTTCTTGGTTGGTGCTTTATGTGTGTGGGCCAAACATAGAATTTCCTAAGTCGACCTGCGATTCGAAGGCCGAGACGGTTCTAGATCGCAACAGTCCCAACTGAAAAAAGGATCAACGACCCCTCTTGGTTGTGTGAGGAAGGGGGAGAAGGAAGTCTGGACACCAACCCCCCGGTCGAGCCTTCCTCTCCTACATAATGCCTGATTGGTTGGCGCTTTACGCGTGTGGGCCGTACGTAGAATTTCCTGGGTCAACCTGCTATTCAGAGGCCGAGGTATGTTTCGTACCGCGATGGTGCCAACTGGAAAAATGATCGTTGGCACCTCTCTGATGAGTGGGGAAGAGGAAGGAGGGGGTCCTTGCCGCCACTACTTGGTTGATCCTTCCTCTCCTCCTTAGTGCATGATTGGTTGGCGCTTTACGCATGAGTGCTAAATGCAGAATTTCCTAGGTAGATCTGCGATTCGACAGTCGAGAAAGTTTTGGATTGCGAAGGTCACAACTGGAAAAAAAATCGACGGATCTTCCAAGGTCGATGGGGATGGAGGATGTGGAGGGCTCGGCCCTCACTCCCCGGTCGAGCCTTCCTCTCCTCCTGGGTGGTGATGAACGGGGAGGAGGAGGGCCCGACCAATGCCCCCCGATTAGGCCTTCCTTTCTTCCTTAGTGCCTACTTGGTTGGAACTTTACTCATTTAGTCCAAATGTAGAATTTCTCGGGTCGACCTACGATTTAAAGGCTGAAATGGTTACAGATCGCGATGGTCCTAATTGGAAAAACGATCGAACCCCTCTTAGATGGGTGGGGAAGGGGAAGAAGGGGGCCCGATCCCCACCCTTGGTCGATCATGCTCTCCTCCTCGGTGCTTGCTTGGTTGATACTTTATGCATGCAGACCGAACGTAGAATTTCTCAGGTCGACCAACGATTTAGAGGTAGAGACGGTTCTAGTTCACGATGGTCCAAACTTGAAAAATGATCGACAGACCAACCTAGTTGGTTGGATAGGGGAAGGAGAGGGTCCGGCCCCCACCCTTAGTCGAGCCTTCCTCTCCTCCTCGGTGCCTAATTGGTTAGCTGTGATATCCCGGAAATTTTGGCAATATCAATTTAATAATCTGTATTTAAAATTAAATGATTTGATAAATTCTGTTAATAACTCGATTTAATAATCCAATTAAATAAATGTTTAATTGGTGAATTTTATCTTTTAAAAGCTAATAAACTGCTTTCTATCTATAATGTGTATATATATATTTATATATATTGTAGATAGATAAGTTTTGATTTGAAGCATAATAAACAAATAAAATCTTGTTTTAAGTTCTAATATTCATTTTTATAATTTGGAAATTTTTATTTAATAAATCACTATTCAAAACTATGAAATAAACAACTATTTGATTTTAAGATTTCTTAAATAAAATGTTTTAAATTGTTTAAATATATTTCAAAGCATAGTTTAAATTTTAATAAGATAAACAAAAGTTTATTTTAGTTTCTTTTTGAATATAGCTTAATAATTATAATTTGGAACTATACATGAAAATTTAAAATACCATTTATATATTAAACATTAATGCATTTAATTAAGATAAATAAGATATGTAATTTATAATTTCTTTTATAAATTATTTATATTCATAAATATGTTATTTTCAAATAATAGTAATAAATGTATAATTATAGATACATCTTAAAAGACAATATTATTATTTTTAAATTAAGTATGTTAATATAAATTAGTTTTAAATGGAATTTTTAAATGTATGAATTGAATTTGAATTTAATTTTGAAATTTCAAATGAATAAACATATCTAAATCTTATAAGTAAGCTTTCATTTTTTTTAAAAAGGGGATGCAAATATACATTTACATATCGAAGTAATTTATATATATATATATATAAGCATTTAATAAATAAAGAAAGAGTTTTATTTACTTTTAAAATAAATAAAAACAAATAAAATAATTCTTAAGACACATGTTAAAATAGTAAGTGTTAAAATGACATGTGTTAATAAATAAATTGAATAAATGAAAAATGTTAGTTCTTTGACATGTGTCCTTTTATTTTTAATTTTCTTTTAATTTTTAATAAATCAATTACACTTATGTATAAACATGTTTTCTTCGATCATTCCTTTTCTAATCTCCATTTTTTTCAAAGTTAAGAAGACATGATTCAGCTGAAACAAATTTGTTTCCAAAACTCTCAAAAACCTAAATCAATGTCTTATAATTCATTTTCAAAATCCAATCTGAAACTCTTCCTTAAAAATAAAAATGAAAAGCCTGCATGTTAAATCTGTAATTCCATTCAAAAGCAAATCAAACCAGTAATACCTTATTGCCTGCATTCTTTAAACCAGAATCTGTAATGCAAGTTTTAAAGCAAGCAAGTCCTCTGTAAAATCATTTTCAATGCAAACGCAAAGCTAGCCTGCAATCCACTGTATAAATCAAGAACATGCAACTACAAGCATTCAAGTTTAAGCAAAATAAATCTGGTTTGTCTTCTGCATTTGGGAATCAGGCCTGCATGCAAGTTTTTAATAGCAAGTTCAAGTTTCAAATAGCCTGCATGCAAATCTAAATGCAAAGCAACTCAGTTTTAAAGCATATAAGTAAAAGCATTCAACTGCAAATTTTGAAATCAGTTTCAAAAGCTTTTCTGGAAATTTAGTGCTCTGTCTTTCAAAAATATCAGGTGAGTAACACTTTTTATTTAAAACTTCATTATAATCTGTTGCTAGATTGATGACTGGAATAAGTTTGTTTTGTGTATGAATATCTGATTGCATGTTTATTAGTATGCTTGTGTGTATAGTTTTAGATGCATTGCTGTATACATATATGGATGATTGAATGTGTATAGATATTATGTGCTGTGCATCTTCTCTTTCCTGTTCTTAATTTCAAAAGTAGAGATTTTAATAAAAATCCATTTTCTCTTAAACAAGTTATGTTAGGATTTAGGCTTTAAATAAAAATGGTTTGTTTCATCATAGATTAAGGTTTAAAATTTATTTAGATTAAATTAAATTTGGAATTTACTCTGGAAATAAAATTAACAGGAAAATAGAGTATTTGAAAAAAATTAAAACATGTTAATTTTGTAATTCAGGAATCTGAATCAAATGATAAAACTTAAATTTGATTTTTAAAACAAAAATTACAATTTTTAGTATTGGATTTTGAAGGCATTGCTGTTTTTACTGGAAATTGTAAATGGAGGAAATTCAGATGATCTCGGGGTTCTAGAAGGTAGGGTTTTCTTCTGGTGATGGATGGGTGATCAATGGTGACGAGAAAAATGGTGTTGGTGGTGGAAGTTCACCGTGGCAAAGGTGATTGTTCGAATTGATTTCTAAACCTAGTTTTTGGGGCAGGCAGTGATTTGATCAGCATGGTGGATATAGAGGATGGAGTGCTTCTATTTTTGGGGAGATGGATGCTAGGGTATTGAAAAAGAGATGGTCAGAGTCCCATAGCCTCCGATGGCAGGAAAAGATGGAATGGAGGTTTTCCAGGTTTGGGATTGGATGGTGATTCCTGTTCCAGTATCTGCAGGTTGTGGGATTGGGGAACTCGAATTTGATTTAGAGTAGATGATGATTTTTAGGGGATCGCGATGTGTTCCAGTGATGGTCGGCGACATGCTTGATATCTTGGTGGTGGCCGGAGGTGGCCAAGACCACCGTGCATATGCACGGTGAAGAAGTGGTGTTAGATTTTTTGGGTTTTTGCAGGAATTTCGGACTCGGGTCATACTCGAGTAATTCGAGCTTTTACTCGAAGTAGTTCAGGGATTTACTCGAAAAAAATCAGGGGAGACTCGGTATCTTCTGCAGTTACAGGTTTGTCTGAATCCTGTAAAAATTTCAATTCAAAATTGATTTAAAATCTAAAAAACAAGTTTTTAACTAGAATTTAAAATCTAAATTCAAAATATGGATTTAAACTAAGTTTGAATTCCAGTTTTAAAATTTAATTTAAACTATTTAAATTAAAATGTTTAAACAACTTTTAATAGGGTTTAAAAGATTGAATTTAAAGATAAAGCTTTAAATTTAAGTAGAAGATTTAAACATAAGTTTTAAATCTGGAAATCAAAATATAATTTGAATCATCATTTTGAAAATGAAGGAAGTTTTAAAATTTTAAAATATTTAAAACAACTTTGGATGTTGTAACATATTTAAATAGGATTTGTATTTTAAATGAATGTGGGTTTAAATATCCTTTAAAATTCTTTATAATATAAGAAATTATGTAGTATAAGTTTTAAAAAAGGTTTTTAAAATGTTTTTAAAAACTTTGTTAAAGTTAAGTTTGATTTCATTTTAAATTTTAAATTTAAAATGTAATTTGGAAACAAATTTTTAAAGAAAAGTTGTTTTAAATTTCTTTGTTAATGATAATGAAATCATCAATAAGAAATGTAATATTTTAAAATAAATCAAAGATTTAATGATTTTGATTTATTAAATCAGTAAGGAAATTAGATGAATAATTAATTAATTAACTTAATTAATTAAATAAGGATTTTGAATTAATTAATTAAAGTTGAAGTTAATTAATTAAGATTAATTAATTTGGAAATACGATCATTAATTAAATAAGTTAAGATTTTAGTTAATGGTTAAAAATTAATTTATCAAGAGATTAAGATTTATTAAGTTAAAAAAACTTAATTAATTAAATAATTAGTGATTAATTAAATATTTATTAAAGATTAATAAATTTGTGATTAATAATGATTAATTTAAGTTAATTACTTAAGAAAGGTAATTAAGGGAATTGTTGATAAGTTAACGAGGGTCATTAACTTGGGATTATTTATTAATTAATGTAAGTGATTAATTTTAATAATTAGTTAGATTAATTAAATTAGATAATCATTTATAGAATTTGGTTAAGTAGGATTACTTTATAAAAGTAATTAAAATTTATTAATTACTTAATGTAATTTGATTATTTTAAATTAATTAATTAAGTTTAATTAATTTAGAATTGATGGGTTGATAAGTAATCAATGAAGAATAATTACTTAGAAAAGTAATTAAGATGAGTAATTACTGAATGTAAATTATTGAAGTATGGAAGAGTTGGGGTTGATTGCTTGTGTAATTATTATGGAGGTAATTACTCTGTGAAAGTAATTAATAATTAATTACTTAGTGTAATTAATTTAAGCATTAATTGGTTTAGTCATTTGGAAAATATTAAGTAATGTAATTAATTAAGGGTAATTAATTACCAATAAAATTGATCAAGGCCAATTAATAATTAATTAATTATTAAATATAATTAATTTAGTGGTAATCAATTTAATCAATGCAGTTATTAAGAATAGTTAATTACAGAAGTTAATTAATCTAAATTGATTAATAATTAAGGTTAATTACTTAACGAAGTTAATTAATTTAAATTTAAATATGAAACATTAATTAATATAATTAATGATGTAATTAAGGATTAATTAATTGAGATTAATTAATTAATGATAAGTGATTCAAGTAATTAATTAATGTAACGTAATTAAGGATTAATGTGATTAATTATAATTAATTAATTAATGAAGTAATTAGAGGTTAATTACTGTATTTGATTAAGAATAATTAATTTGTGAAGTTAATTACTTGAATGTAATTAAAGGATGATTAATCAAGGGTGATTAATCAAGAATGATTAATTGGTGGTTAATTAATTAGTTGATTTGTTTGTAATCAATGGTTATATAAGCAGGATTTATAGATTGAGGTAATTAATTTAATTTACTTTAAATTAATTAGAGATGATGTAATTAATTTAATTCATTTTAAATTAATTATATATATATATATATGGTGTGATTATTAAATCCTTGTTTATATACGGATGATATAGATTTCCAGGAATGGTTTGAGTCTCAGATATGAGATTAGTAATGTTGTGTGATATGGATGCATTTGTTGCATTATGATGATGATTTGGATTATCTTCTGATACTGATAATATGGATTATCTGTGGTGATGATTATCTATCGTGATGATGTGAATTATCTATCTGTGTGTATATAGATAATTAAATTGAATTGTTTTAAACTTAAAACAACTTAGACCTAAAAGATGGTGTTTTGGATTCGATGAGACCAAGATCGGGTTTCCATATTTGGATATCCGAAAACCACATCGATCCAAATTAACGATAGGTCGTGAATCTCAAGTGAAGATGAAGATTCAGAGTGCAAGGGTTATCGTCGTTAACTCTGAGGGTGATTCCAAAATGAGTGTAACGAGATAATGCCTTCGGTTTCGTTCGAACCCGAAACGAACTTGTAGGGATTGAATGCTTTCAGAACATCGTCAGATGGACGATGAGCATTCTAAGAGATGTGTTCTCTAAAGGTAATCGTAGCCTCAAGCCTCATCAACCGGGAATGGATAAAACAGGGGAGGTGCAGCAAGGCTAAGTGGGTGATGCCCAAGTAGAACGAGATTTTCCCCTGTCTAGAAGTCCCTTTTATTCGGCTGCGTGGGGCGGTTGATTCGCGACAACTTCCAGGTTTGTCTGGCTCGGGACTGTCCAGTAAGGGATGGTTCCGGCCTTGTGTTGTAGGGGAGCGGGCGTACTCCTTGATATGGTGATCTAGGCCACGTACTGTGACGACCCCAGTAGCCCTGCCATTGTATGGAATCCAAAATCCAATAAGTGCCGTACATATTAGTTGTGCCCAACTATGTTGGAATGTGAGATGTAAGCATTCCAGCTATTTCTGTATTTTACTTGAAAACCCTAAATAATATTGTAATATCAACGGATTTCCTGTCAAATGTTTTGGTTAGCGTAAGGTAAAATCTTTTCTATGTTTATGTGTGGGAAGACTTACGTGATACCTTTCTTTTTTAAAGGTTTTTCAAGAGTTAACCAACTTTAACCTGTTACCCACACCAGACCCATGTCTGACCCGGAGTTTATTTCTGTTTTCTTAAACTCTTGGGTACTCATATTTTTTACGAGTAGCCAAGGTATTCAGGTTAGCTTTGACGAATTATGGATGAGCAAATGGAGCAAGAGGCTTCTGTGTTGTAGTTATCTAGTAATCTACTGTGTTGGTATCTCTTAGTCGTTTGTTTGAGTTGTTTTGTACCGTGTTGTAATAACTAGACAGGTGTTTATAACTGTCTAGTATGTGTTGTATTATTTGTGTAACTCTGATAGTTGTTGTATATCTATATAATAATTTTGTTATTAATATAATTTATTCGTTCCGCTGTTGAGATTCTGTTGTTGTTTCTTCTTTCTTCTCTTTCTTTCTCTTTCTATCTCTTTCTTTCTTAATTCATGATACGTCTTTCTGGTTAATGGAAGACGGGTCGTGACAGTAGGTATCAGAGCATTAGGTTAAGTGAATACCTAGGCTCTGGAGTGGTGTCTATCTTGAGAGAGCGTATTTTTTATTTTATATATATATATATATATATATATATATTTCTACCTATTTGTTGGGTTACCTATTCGGGTTGTCCAATATAGGTTATAAAGGTAGATAAGGTAGTGGTGTGTGTAACACGACTACTATCGTTGGTTGGAGTTTGAATGTTTGAGGTTGGAAGTGTATCTGTCGAGACTATAGACCTAATACCGTCTTGAGTGAGTTTTGTAGCTTGGTGCAAGGATTTCATCGATCTCTGAAGGTAACCTGTAAAGGTTCAGAGTTCTTCTCTGAAATTGGATGAGTTGAGTTGGATCTGTCAATTTAGCAGAAGTGTGTGATGGTATTTTGATACCTCAGGAAGTGGTAGATGCGTGATGAGAATGCAGTGAATATGGATGTTTCCGAAGAAGTTTTCTTTGGAATAAGTTTTAGGAAGTGTGACTGATTCGGTGATGTGGCAGAGTTTAGATGGTTGTTTGTGTTTAGCTTTGAGGTCCGAGTTTCTCGAATAGCTTTGGAATAGGAAGTCTTTGGCAACGGTGTCAGTAGTGCAGCTCAGAGTATTCTATGTTGGTGGGGAGTCTTCTAGTTAGCAATTTCTGAAGATGGAGTTCGGAAGCAGCAGAATGGACCCGTTTCTTCGGTGGATTGGCTAGTTAAGTGTAAGCTATTCTGTTTGGTAAAGAGAGAACAGTTATCTTTGGAAATTGGTCTGCGTTGATCGCAAAAGTGACTTTCGATAGTTGAGTGTTCTCTTGGGTTATCAGAGATTTTATGGATGTCATCTGAGAAGTCAGAGGTTTGTCTATATCTGGAGATTGAGTTTTCTTATGGACCGGATTCAAGGAGTGCTATCGGTGGATCAGCTAGTAGAAGGATGGTTCCTTGAGATAGGGTTTGCTGAAGCAGCACAGGATTGGTGGAACTTCTGTGTTTTCTTTTATGGATCTGTTGAATCATATTCTGGAATGTGTTGTCCAGATTGTGCTCGTGTTCTTCATCAGCATTTTCTTCTATTCCAAATCAGAGTTGTGCAGTGGAAGCAGTTTGGGAGTGTTTCTGTGTTGTCTTTTCCGGATAGAAGAAGGGATTTGATCTTCTGAGGTTTGAAGAGTAGAATTGTGTATTTGGTTTTGGATAGATCCTAAGGAGATCATTGGGTTGGGTTGTTTTTGGTTCTGTTTGTTTCTAGAGGCATCAGCGAAGGTTGAGCTAATTAGTAAGGGTGTAGGCAGCCCAAGATCGTCTGGAGAAATTTGGATTCCGGAGCCTGAGATTTGTTTTGGATAATTTTTCTCCGATCGAGGGAGCTATAAAGCTTTGGTCAGTCTGGAAAGCTAGCTCCAAGGTTTTTTGGATCTCATCTGTGTTTCGGTTGGATTGGTGTTGGTTTTCAAGGGTTGAATTGCCAGTTGGATAATTGGATTCCATGAGTTTCACGTATCTCTGAGGGAGTACGTGTATGAGCTATCTCTGGTTGTGGAACCAGCTGTTCAGGAAGGTTTGGTTGTTGAGACAGACTCGTCTGTAGTCTGATATATTGTCTAGTTCTGTAGATCTAGATGAGAAGGAGCTCTGTAGCTTCGTAGTTTAGATTGTTTGGATTTTATAGAGCGAGTATCCAGGTATACACACACACACACACACACACACACACTTGGGGAAACTAGAGGAAATTTTATCCAGAATTTTGTCTGGTTAATTAAATTTGTTTAATTAGATAAATTAGTTGCTTTGGCTGTTAGCATATGATTGATGTTTTCTTGTGATTTATAATTTGAAATTTTAAATAAGATTATTAAATTACCTTTGCTTTTAAATTTCAGGGACGAAATACTTTTAAGGGGGGAGGAATGTGATATCTCGGAAATTTTGGCAATATCAATTTAATAATATGTATTTAAAATTAAATGATTTGATAAATTCTGTTAATAAAATTAACTCGATTTAATAATCCAATTAAATAAATGTTTAATTGGTGAAATTTATCTTTTAAAAGCTAATAAATTGCTTCTTTTTATAATGTGTGTGTGTATATATATATTTATATATATATTGCAGATAGATAATTTTTGATTTGAAGTTTAATAAACTAATAAAATCTTGTTTTAAATTCTAATATTCATTTTGATAATTTGGAAATTTTTAGTTAATAAATAACTATTCAAAACTATGAAATAAATAACTATTAGATTTTAAGATTTCTTAAAGAAAACGTTTTAAATTGTTTAAATATATTTCAAAGCATAGTTTAAATTTTAATAAGATAAACAAAAGTTTATCTTATTTTCTCTTTGAATATAGCTTAATAATTATAATTTGGAATTATATATGAAAATTTAATATATAATATTAAACATTAATGCATTTAATTAAGATAAATAAGATATGTAATTTATAATTTCTTTTATAAATTATTTATATTAATAAATATGTTATTTTCAAATAATAGTAATAAATGTATAAATATAGATAGATCTTAAAAGTCAATATTATTATTTTTAAATTAAGTATGTTAATATAAATTAGTTTTAAATGGAATTTTTAAATGTTTGAATTGAATTTGAATTTTATATTGAAATTTCAAATGAATAAACATATCTAAATCTTATAAGTAAGCTTTCAATTTTTTTTTAAAAAGGAATACACATATACATTTACATATTGAAGTAATATATATAAGCATTTAATAAATAAAGAAAGAGTTTAATTTACTTTTAAAAAAGATAAAAACAAATAAAATAATTCTTAAGACACATGTTAAAATAGTAAGTGCTAAAATGACATGTGTGAATAAATAAATTGAATAAATGACAAATGTTAGTTCTTTGACACGTGTCCTTTTATTTTTAATTTTCTTTTAATTTTTAATAAATCAATTACACTCATATATAAACATGTTTTCTGCAATCTTTCCTTTTCTAATCTCCATTTTTTTCAAAGTTAAGAAGATATGATTCAGCTGAAACAAATTTGTTTCCAAAACTCTCAAAAACCAAAATCAATATCTTATAATTCATTTTCAAAATCCAATCTGAAACTCTTCCTTAAAAATAAAAATGAAAAACCTACATGTTAAACCTATAATTCCATTAAAAAGCAAATCAAACCTGTATTCCTTATTTCCTGCATTCTTTAAACCTGAATTTGTAATGCAAGTTTTAAAGCAAGCAAGTCCTTTGTAAAATCATTTTCAATGCAAAAGCAAAGCTAGCATTCAATCCACTGTATAAATCAAGAACATGCAACTACAAGCATTCAAGTTTAAGCAAAATAAATCTGGTTTGTCTTCTACATTTGGGAATTAGGCCTGCATGCAAGTTTTTAACAGCAAGTTCAAGTTTCAAATAGCCTGCATGCAAATCTAAATGCAAAGCAACTCAGTTTTAAAGCATACAAGTAAAAGCATTCAACTGCAAATTTTGAAATCAGTTTCAAAAGCTTTTCTGGAAATTTATTGCACCGTCTTTCAAAAATATTAGGTGAGTAACACTTTTTATTTAAAACTTCAGTATAATCTGTTGCCAGATTGATGACTGGAATAAGTATGTTTTGTGTATGAATATCCGATTGCATGTTTATTAGTATGCTTGTGTGTATAGTTTTTGATGCATTGCTGTATACATATATGGATGATTGAATGTGAATAGATATTATGTGCTGTGTATCTGCTCTTTCCTGTACTTAGTTTCAGAAGTAAAGATTTTAATAAAAAACCATTTTCTCTTAAACAAGTTATGTTAGGATTTCGGCTTTAAATAAAAATGGTTTGTTTCATCATAGATTAAGGTTTAAAATTTATTTAGATTAAATTAAATTTGGAATTTTCTCTGGAAATAAAATTAACAGGAAACTTGAGCCTTTGAAAAAAATTCAAACATGTTAATTTTATAATTCAGGAATCTGAATCAAATGCTAAAACTTAAATTTGATTTTTAAAACAAAAATTACAATTTTTAGTATTGGGTTTTGAGGGCATTGCTGTTTTTACTTCAAATTGTAAATGGAGGAAATTCAGATGATCTCGGGGTTCTTGAAGGCTGGGTTTTCTTCTGGTGATGGGTGGGTGATCAGTGGTGATGAGAAAAATGGTGGTGGTGGTGGAAGTTCACCGTGGTGAAGGTGATTGTTCGAATTGATTTCTATACCTAGTTTTTGGGGCAGGCTGTGATTTGATCAGCATGGTGGTTATATGGGATCGAGTGCTTCTATTTTTGGGGAGATGGATGCTAGGGTATTGACAAAGAGATGGTCGGAGTCCCATAGCCTCCAATGGCCGGAAAAGAGGGAATGGAGGTTTTCCAGGTTTGGGATTGGATGGTGATTCCTATTCCAGTATCTGCCAGGTTTTGGGATTGGGGAACTCGAATTTGATTTCGAGTAGATGATGATTTGTGGAGGATCGCGATGTGTTCCAGTGATGGTCGACGACATGCTTGATATCTTGGTGGTGGCCGGAGGTGGCCAAGACCACCGTGCTTATGCACGGGGCAGAAGTGGTGTCAGATTGTTTTGGTTTTTGCAGGAATTTTGGACTCAGGTCATACCCGAGTAATTCGAGCTTTTACTCGAAGTAGTTCAGGGATTTACTCGAAGTAAATCAAGGGAGACTCGGGTATCTTCTACAGTTACAGGTTTCTCTGAAACCTATAAAAATTTCAATTCAAAATTGACTTAAAATCTGAAAAACAAGTTTTTGACTGGAATTTAAAATCTAAATTCAAAATATGGATTTAAACTAAGTTTGAATTCCAGTTTTAAAATTTAATTTAAACTATTTAAATTAAAATGTTTAAACAACTTTTAAAAGGGTTTAAAAGATTGAATTTAAAGATAAAGCTTTAAATTTAAGTAGAAGATTTAAACATAAGTTTTAAATCTGGAAATCAAAATCCAATTTGAATCATCATTTTTGAAAATGAAGGATGTTTTAAAATTTTAAAATATTTAAATAACATTGGATGTTGTAACATATTTAAATAGGATTTGTATTTTAAATGAATGTGGGTTTAAATATCCTTTAAACTTCTTTATAATATAAGAAATTATTTAGTATAAGTTTTAAAAAGGTTTTTAAAATGTTTTTAAAAACTTTGTTAAAGTAAAGTGTGATTTCATTTTAAACTTTAAATTTAAAATGTAATTTGGAAACAAATTATTAAAGAAAAGTTGTTTTAAATTTCTTTGTTAATGATAATGAAATCATCAATAAGAAATGTTATATTTTAAAATAAATCAAAGATTTAATGATTTTGATTTATTAAATCAATAAGGAAATTAGATGAATAATTAATTAATTTAATTAATTAATTAAATAAGGATTTTGAATTAATTAAAGTTGAAGTTAATTAATTAAGATTAATTAATTTGGAAATAAGATCATTAATTAAATAAGTTAAGATTTTAATTAATGGTTAAAAATTAATTTATCACGAGATTAAAATTTATTAAGTTAAAAAAACTTAATTAATTAAATAATTGGTGATTAATTAAATAATTATTAACGATTAATAAATTTGTGATTAATAATGATTAATTTAAGTTAATACTTAAGAAAGGTAATTGAGGGAATTGTTGATAAGTTAATGAGGGTATTAACTTGGGATTATTTATTAATTAATGTAAGTGATTAATTTTGATAATTAATTAGATTAATTAAATTAGATAATCATTTATAGAATTTGGTTAAGTAGGATTACTTTATAAAAGTAATTAAAAGTTATTAATTACTTATTGTAATTTGATTACTTTAAATTAATTAATTAAGTTTAATTAATTTAGAATTGATGGGTTGATAAGTAATCGATGAAGAATAATTACTTAGAAAAGTAATTAAGATGAGTAATTACTGAATGTAAATTATTGAAGTATGGAAGAGTTGGGGTTAATTGCTTGTGTAATTATTATGGAGGTAATTACTTTGTGAAAGTAATTAATAATTAATTACTTGGTGTAATTAATTTAAGCATTAATTGATTTACTCATTTGGAAAATATTAAGTAATGTAATTAATTAAGGGTAATTAATTACCAATAAAATTGATCAAGGATGATTAATAATTAATTAATTATTAAATATAATTAATTTAGGGGTGACAATTTACTCAATGCAGTAATTAAGAATAGTTAATTATTGAAGTTAATTAATCGAAATTGATTAATAATTGAGGTTAATTACTAATGAAGTTAATTAATTTAAATGTAATTAGGAATCATTAATTAATATAATTAATGATGTAATTAAGGATTAATTAATTGAGATTAATTAATTAATGATAAGTGATTAAAGTAATTAATCTAATTAATTAAGGATTAATGTGATTAATTATAATTAATTAATGAAGTAATTGGAGGTTAATTACTGTATTTGATTATGAATAATTAATTTGTGAAATTAATTACTTGAATGTAAATAAAGGGTGATTAATCAAGGGTGATTAATGAAGAATGATTAATTAGTGGTCAATGAATTAGTTGATTTGTTTGTAATCAATAGTTATATAAGCAGGATTTATAGATTGAGGTAATTAATTTAATTTACTTTAAATTAATTAGAGATGATGTAATTAATTTAATTTATTTTAAATTAATTATATATATATGGTGTGATTATTAAATCCTTGTTTATATATGGATGATATAGATTTCCTTGAATGGTTTAAATCTCAGATATGAGATTAGTAATGTTGTGTGACATGGATGCATTGGTTGCATTGTGATGATGATTTGGATTATCTTTTGACAATGATAATATGGATTATTTGTGGCGATGATTATCTATTGTGACGATGTGAATTATCTATCTGTGTGTATATAGATAATTAAATTGAATTGTTTTAAACTTAAAACAACTTGGACCTAGAAGATGGCGTTTTGGATTCGATGAGACCGGTATCGGGTTTCCATATTTGGATATCGGAAAACCACATCGATCCAAATTAACGATGGGTCGTGAATCTCAAGTGAAGATGAAGATTCAGAGTGCAAGGGTTATCGTCGTTAAGTCTGAGGGTGATTACAAAATGTGTGTAACGAGATAATGCCTTCCGTTTCGTTCGAACCCGAAACGAACTTGTATGGATTGAATGCTTTCAGAACATCATCAGGTGGACGATGAGCATTCTAAGAGATGTGTTCTCTAAAGGTAATCATAGCCTCAAGTCTCACCAAACAAGAATGGCTAAAACAGGTGAGGTGTAGCAAGGCTAAGTGGGTCATGCCCAAGTAGGACGAGATTTTCCCCTGTCTAGAAGTCCCTTTTATTCGGCTGTGTGGGGCGGTTGATTCGCGATAACTGACGGGGTTGTCTTGTTCGGGACTGTCCAGTAAGGGATGGTTCCGGCCTTGTGTTTTGGGAGAGCAGGCGTACCCCAGTAGCCCTTCCATTGTATGGAATCCAAAATCCAATAAGTGCCGTACGTATTAGTTGTGCCCAACTATGTTGGAACGTGAGATGTAAGCATTCCAGCTATTTCTGTATTTTATTTGAAAACCCTAGACACTATTATAATATCACCGGATTTCCTATCAAATGTTTTGGTTAGCGTAATGTAAAAACTTTTCTATGTTTATGTGTGGAAAGTCTTACGTGATACTTTCTTATTTAAAGGTTTTTCAAAAGTTAAGCAATTTTAACCTGTTACTCACACCAGACCCATGTCTGACCCGAAGTTTATTTCTATTTTCTTAAACTCTTGGGTACTCAAATTTTTTACGAGTAGCCAAGGGATTCAGGTTAGCTTTGACGAATTATGTAGGAGAAAATGGAGCAGTAGGCTTCTTCGTTGTAGTTATCTAGTAATCCGCTGTGTTGGTATCTCTGAGTCGTTTGTTTGAGTTGTTTTGCACTGTGTTGTAATAACTAGACAGGTGCTTATAACTGTCTAGTATGTGTTGTATTATTTGTGTAATTCTGATAGTTGTTGTATATCTATGTAATAATTTTGTTATTAATATAATTTATTCCTTCCGCTGTTGAGGTTCTGTTGTTGTTTCTTCTTTTTTCTCTTTCTATCTCTTTCTTTCTTAATTCATGATACGTCTTTCTGGTTCATGGATGACGGGTCGTGACATTAGCGCTTTACGAGTGCGTGCCAAACGCAAAATGTCCCGGATCAACCTATGATTCGTAGGCCGAGATGGTTCCGGATCGCGACGGTCTCAACTGGAAAAATGATTGGCACCCCCTCCTGGGTGGGTAGGGAAGGGGGAGAAGGAGGGCCCGGCACCCACACCCAGTTGAGACTTCCTCTCCTCCTTGCTGCCTGGTTATTTGGGGCTTTACCCATGTGGACCGAACGCTGAATTTCCTAGGTCAATCTGCGATACGAAGGATGAGACGGTTCCGGATTATGACGGTTCCAACTGGAAAAATGATCAGCAGCCCCTCTTGGATGGGGGGGAAGGGCAAGGAGGGTAGCCTATCCTTTACCCCTCGGTCGAGCCTTCCTCTCCTCCTTGATGCCCGATTGATTGGCGCTTTATGCATGCGTGCCGAATGCAGAATTTCTCAGGTTGACCTACGATTAGGGGGCCAAGACAGTTCAAGATCACGATGTGTCCAACTGGAAAAGCAATCTGCGACCCCTCTTAGTAAGAATGGGAAGGGAGAGGTGGAGGCTCGGACCCCACCCCTCGGTCGAGCCTTCCTCTCTACCTCGGTGCCTGATTGGTTGGCGCTTTATGCGTGCGCGCCAAACGTAGAATTTCTCGGGTCAACCTACGATTCGGAGGCCAAGACGGTTTTGGATCGTGATGGTCCCACCTAGTCGAGCCTTCCTCTCCTCCTCGATGCATACTTAGTTGGCGTTTCACGCATGTGGTCCGAACACAAATTAAGAATCTTAATTTGGACATTTACCAAATCTTTAATCAATAGTATTCAACTTAATGAATAAGGCTATGTACGTTGCCTTGAATAGCGCCTCAACAAAATCAATGTATATAAATATAAATGCACAAATTTATAATTGAGCCAAGGTTGATTCCTAATGTTGAGAATCTTGTAACATTGTTATATGGTAACAAAGTCACAATGTGGTTTATAAAAGAACTCATAGATCACTATTAGTCAAGAGACATACTTCAAATTGTTCCACATGATAATGGAAGTTTATCAACATTGGAAAGAGTTGATTGATAGAGTAGAAAATTAAAACATTAAAGCATACCTATTCATTAACGGACCGACCCAATTGTTTTTGAGTAAATCGATTAAAGAAGTTCGAATGAGATTCCATAATCAACCCTAAGTGCAAGTGGGAGATTGACAGAGTTAAGAGTATGCCCTAGGATCAATCATGTAATTTGTTATATATATCTAGTCTGATAACCAATCTTGTTCAAACTAAAAGGTATTTTCTTTCTATTATATACTTGATACAATGCGTTATATTTATTAATTGATTTAATAAAAACTATTTTAACAGAAAATCCATAAATAGTATGTATTGTGATAGCAGTAACAAAGTGTTATATTCGTCGGTAATTTATCATAATGAAAACAAATACACCATTTTAAATATTTCTAGTCAAGGTGCATCGAGATTGGATATCGATACATCTGTCGAGATTAGAGTATGTAATGCGCTCTAAATATCAGCCAGTGTATTACTCATGACTACCGAGGACACCAAGGGTTATGTACTGATAGTTATTGGATGACTATGTAATGACTCACTCAATAGCTTTATTTTGGTTAATGTAACTAAGATCAAGTAGAGAATATCGATGTGACTAATTTACACAGTTCTCTCGACTTGAAAATACTATTGATCTTCAATATGAAAGCTCCGAATTGATTATAGGTAAATCATGGCACCATGTGCATCGAATGAGTAGAGTTGGGTCCAGTGGAAGTATTGGAAGTGAAACATTATTCAAGAGAGGATCATCTCCTCAAATGTACGAGGTTTGTATTACGGTCAATTGATGTCAACTCAAAGTCAAAGTCTCTGACTAGGATAGTTCGATTAATAATAACTGTTAAATGCATTAGTCAAACATGGATTTTAGTCCAGCTACTCTCAGCAAAACGTATATTGAGCTTAATTTTTTCTGCCAATTTTTTACGAAATGGAACATACAGATTGAATAAACACATTACAAACTATCAGTGGTTCAAATTTGTTCTTGTTTGAAGGTCATATGGCCTTCAAACCAAGAGATTTTGGTCTGAATCTCGACGAATGGCTATAATTTTAAAATTCAAGATCGACATCCTATATTTGTTTTATTTTTAATCATCTTTTAGAAACAGGTTCAAATTACTTTAGATCGGTATAAGGTCCAATAAATTTATTTTTCTACTAAATATTTTATTTTATATAATTTTTATACACTATATACATTTAAAAATTAATAATTAATCACCTAATGATTTAAAAATATAATTTAATTTGTGAAAATATTAGACATAATCAACTTTGTTGAAGTTGTGTAATGGATCAACAAAAAGTTGGATAGACTGGTCGAGCGAGTAAGATTTTGAATAATGACCAATATTCAAATTACACGAAAATAGATTATCGAAAATACTAAATTTATTGATCACAAGACGTCATTAGGTTGAAAGGATGTGCTAAAATATCATTTTTAATTTTTAGGAATAAATTAGTATTTTTAAAAATAAATTTAAAATTCGACAGGAGTTAAATAAATTAATCATTTAATTGGTTAGTTAACATAATGGCTAGCGATCGAAAAAAGTGGACGGGGCCGTCGACGGCCCTCACCCCTCCTCGCTGCTATTTTATAAGTTTCTAATAGTGTTCGTTATAGAATTACATATTACAATTTAAATGAAAAAATAGTTCAGAAAAATAGTTCACTGAAATTGAAGTGCTACTTTGGTCAATTGTTAAATATAATCAAACCGAGGTTAGTTCATGTGTGTTAACGCTAAAAATTGAACGCTAACATCCCGGTGTGTAGAGTGTAGTTGTGAAAGCACCACCCGTTGGTACGGGAACCAGAAAAAAGTAAGAATCATAGAAAAGTATTAAAAGACACGATATTTATAGTGGTTCGGCTTAAGAGAGAGCCTACGTCCACTTTAAACTCCTTTATTGCTGATATTATTACAACCCTTTACAAGATTCATCGATTACAACACCTTTTGAGTTTAAAGTCATTTAGAACAAGTAGCCTCAACTTCAATGTCGATCAAAATCTTTGAATTCATGTTGAACATGTATGATTTCTTCGTGAAGTTCCTTCAAGCGGTCTTTGTATCTCGAAAGCTTTAAGTGTTGAAGTAGTTCGGAATGCAGCAGAGTAACGACGCTTGAAACGAATGAGCCAAAAAGTCCCTTTCTAGTTGGAACTGGGGGTGTATTTATAGGCTTTGCTCGGAGTTAGGTCGTAGGTTGAGACCGACCTAACTTAGGTCGCAGGTCGTAGCCGACCTAAGAAGCACTGGCCCCCCTTCCATAAGAACACGCAAGCCCGTTTCAACAAGTTCTAGGTCGTAAGCGACCTTACCAGTAGCGGCATAGAAAAGGCGGCCTTCTAATGCAATGTCCTTAGGTCGTGAGCGACCTATCTTAGGTCGTGAGTATCTTCCTGTTATCATAGCTCGAGATCTTAGGTCACTGAATCCCTTAGGTCACGGCCTTCCTTAGGTCGAAGCACTCTGTTAGGTCGTGTGAGTTCTATAGGTCGCTGAATCTCTTAGGTCGCAGCCTTCCTTAGGTCGCGGAGTTTCATAGGTCGAGACATCTTCTAGGTTGCGAAGTCTTCTTAGGTCGTGGAGTCTTCTTAGGTCGTTATAATCTTTAGGTCGCCGCTATTTTTTAGGTCGTGGCCTCCTTAGGTTGCAACTACTTCTAGGTCGCTTCATTAGTTAGGTCGCTAGCAGTGGGGAGTTAACATTTGCCCCTCGAAGTATGTGACCAAGCTATAGGTTGCATGCTTCGATTTCATTAACTCGTGCTCTGGAGGGTCGTTAGGTCGTAGACGACTTAGAGAGAGGATTAGGTCGCATGCTGTCGATTCGTGTTCCACTGCCCCTGAATATAAATACCGTAGGTCGCTCCTTCCCTTCTTCATCTGCTTCAGCATCCATTCTACCATTAACAAGCTTTTGAACTTCTCGAGGACGATTCCGATCAGCCCAATCTTTAATCTTTTCCATCATCAGATTGCGTAAGTGAATTCTATCAACATTCGACCACATCCATCATCAAACCGCGAATATTCCACTTGTCGTTCTTAATACATTTTTGTATGCTGCGTTTTCCTATAAGTCACGATTCGATTAACCTTTTGATTGAGTTATCGTGGTGATTCTTGTGAATATGGCAATACATCAGATGTATGGTGGATTTGAAGAAATTTGAATTGGATTTTCGGGTGATTCGAATTAGCTGGTTTGTAAATTTGGAAGAGATGAGGAAGGCTCTAATGGGTTAACGAGTTGATGGAGGAGATGATGTGGCAGCGTGTGAGTGGGGAATCGACCTTAGGGGTGTCTGTTTGAATGTGAACCATGCGACCTAATACTAGCGATCTAACTTTCTCTTGAATGAGATAAGACTTAAAGCAGAGCGACCTAAAAACGACCTAAGAAAGTAACGACCTAAGTTTAGTGATGATTGAAATCTTAGGTCGCGGCCAACCTTATACTTTAACAAATCTGGACCACCTTAACCTGAACCAAGGTGAGACTTAAGAACTTGTTGACCTAAATCCCTGTGGCATAGAAATTAGGTCGTTGCCGTCCTAGTACTTTGATGATTTTGCGTGGATAGGAAGTCAGCGACTTAGTAGATTTGCACATGAACTTTAAACAGAACGACTTAACAATTTAGCGACCTATCATCTCTGAATGACTGCATAGGGACTTAACATGTCAACGACCTATCTTTTGTGGCATAGGCTTTAGGTCGCAGCCGAGTTAGGACTTGACTAATTTGCATTATTTTGACATAAAGCCTTAAGCTCCTTGATTTGCACAATGCGACCTAATGAAGCTCCACCTATGCTAGGTCGCTGGAAACAGTCTGGATAACTTATGACTTGTAAAATTTTGAAAGAATTTGATTGAACTGCTTGGACTTGAACCGTTTGAAATTCGTTACACTTCTTTACAGATTGCTCTAACTTTTAATCTAACAACCTGTTTAAACATAACATTTGCAGAAGAATGGGATGAACATACTGTCACTGACTGCCCACATCGAATGACAGATTAGTCGATAAAGAATAATCAACTTAAATGAACTGTGTGTGTGAAATGCTGTAAATCAACCGACTCAAATGAAGTATTAAAGCAAAGCTAAAATTTTGTTTGAATTAACACTGCACTTGAGTTTTAAATTAACGAGTCCTGAAATCTCACAATCGATCAGTTGTCAACTAGTTTAATTCCAGTTATTTTGCTTGTTATTTTTATTAGTTTTGCACAACACTTCACACTTTTAGGAAACGTGCACCTTCACATCTGAACATCCAGTTGCTTATGTAGAATGATGTCTCAACAAGAAGAGATGATAGAACACGTCGAAGGGGCTTTCCCGATTGCTATTCCACTAGAGAACCCTCCGGAAAGAACTCCTACCCTTCTGAAACAGCGGGTGCTTAATCAACTATGCGTTCAATTTGGCATTGCCGAGGCAGAAGTTTTACTCCCTGGACCAAATGATTTTGCTGATAGACCACCTTACGGTTTTGTTGCCATTAATCGCCAAATGTGCTTAAGTTGAGTAATTCCTCCCTTTAATGAATTTCTTCAACAAATCCTTCTTCGACTAACGATCTCTCCTTTCCAACTGCATCCCAATGGCTATGCCATTTTGATGGGATTGTGCGTTCTGTTCAGGAGGACTCTTGACCGTCTTCCGAGTTTTGAGGAAATCTGTTACTTGTGCACTTTTGCGAAGAACAAGGACCACCCTTCAATTGTACTTGTAAGAGGTACGAGGAACCGCAAACTAATTTTGGATTTGCCGGAGAGTGCACATGGTTTTTTGAATCAATTCTTCTATATTCGTTGCCCCGCAGGATTTTACGCAGACTGGAGAATAGGAAGTGAGATCTTCTTTCCCTTCTCTCTTCAATTTTATTCTAAGTCTTTCATGGTTCGTATTGCTAGATGCCAATTCCATTCCTTATTTTTACAGCACTTCCTCCTCCTTCTAGAGATTCCAGTCATAAGCCAGTCTTTGAAAGGCTAAGCATTGTGGCTGCTGAAGAGAGGAGCGCAAAATTTCTATTGACAGATGAACTTCTTCATCGGTTTGAGCTTTTACATTCTTCTCGTTCTACTCAACCTCATGAAGTTCCAACTGAAGTTCCCGATTCTCCGATGAAAACTCCTGATGCCCCGGTCTCTATTAAAGAGCACATGCGGGGAGGAACCTCTATAGAAACTTCACTAGTAAAATGTTCCACTTCAAGGGATGATGCGGAGCCGTCCGAAAAGCCTGCACTTGCCCCCATAACTGAAGAGGAGGAGCCCCTTCCTCATACTGATAAGAACGTTGATCTTGGAGTTGATATTTTTGGGAGTTTAAGTGACATAATAGTCACTTCTCAAGAACTTTTTAGGGATGATCCTGCCATTGCCAAAGTCACATCTCCAGCGATTGAAGCAACTTCTACTCTCAAGAACACTTCCACAGCCCCGGAAGTGCAATTTTCCACAATAACTACCACTACCCCTCAGTCGATGACTGGTTTGTAGTCTAGTTTGCCGCGAGTAGTTTTACACGTCACACGCACTTAGGATGCACTTGACTTTCTTATTCCTGGTAGATTCTCAAACCTTGTTTTTTCTTTAATTTCAGGTTCTCCAATGGGGCGGAGCGGCTCTTATTATGACGACTTTAAACAATACGGGAGACGCAGCCGATTCGACTATAGACGTCATCTCCCCCCTCGAAGAGAAACCGATGAAGAGAGGGCCATCAGAAAAGCAGACGAGAGACGAGCATATGAAGAACGTCACCGAAGAGAACTAGAAAGACATGACCCTCCTCACAGAGATGATGATATCCAAAAAAGAAAGACTCACGATGAGAGAGGTAAAGGTCACATGGACGATTCTTCTAGCAAGCGGGCTAAACTTACTGAAGAAACAATGCCGACAGTTTCTGAAAATGTTCCTGCTCAATCTCCTGCCCCCGTTCGTTCCGACATTCAAACAATCATCAACCGGCCCGCATACCAAGTTGGGCAAGGTCCTCCCACTCTTCAAAGTCGATTCCCTCAGTGGTGCCTGAAAGGGGTTCGATTTGATCTCGACTTGGTTCCTCTCGACAAATCGGCTATGCTGCGAAATCTTGATACTGTCAGGACCGATATTGAAAGAATGTCGAACTGGCAAAAACTTGTCGACGAGCTTCAGAGGGTTAACCGAGCCAATCTCGAGGCCATGCTCACAATGGAGAACGATAAGACTGAGTGGCAGAAGACTCTCGAGCAGCATGACGCCGAAATGAGAAGTATTGCTTCCTATAATGAAAAGCTGGAAGCGGAAGTAGAAAAGCTTAAGGAAGAATTAGCTACTTCATCTACTTCCTATTCTCAAAAGGAGAGCATGCTTCAGCAACAAGTACGAGATGCGCATGCCAGTCAAAGGGCAGTCGAAGATAAGCTTACACACAAAGAGAAGGTCATAGAAGAATATCGCGCTGAAACTTTACAGCTGCGAGAACAGACCGGTTCTCAAAGCTTGGAGATAGAGTTGTTAAAAACTCGACTTGCTATGGCCGAAAAGGAGCGTGACGAGGCTGTTGCTGGTAAACTCGCGGCCGAAGAGGCCCATCAAGCAACCAAAGCTGACATTAGCTCCACATTATTTGATTTTTATCTTCAATGTATCTTGGGGCGCGGCAGCCTTTCATTTCTGGGTCCCAAATATGAGATTACATTGGCTGAAGTATGGGAGGCTGCCGTAGATATGTTTGGAGGCGCTGGTTACTCCGAAGACCATCTTCAAGAATATTATTTTGATGAGGCAACTCGGGAAGCACTAGCTAGGGGAAAAGAGCAGCTTGCTAAATTTCGAGCTGAAACGACAAGGGAGGGGTGCTCAGAGAAGGAAGCGCTTGTAAATGCCCCTGTTCCTCCTTCGGTTTCAGCTGATGTTGATATAGCTGGCCCTAGCTCATCTTCTATTCCTCAAGATAAAACTGATCTCGGAGTTACAACTCCCCATGTTGTAGAGAAGCCTCAGGAGAGCACCGAAGCCCAGGATTATGAGATTGAAATGATAAAGACAACCGCCGCAGGTAACTTTGACATTGGTCCGATTCAGGTGGATTGCCTGCTTGTTCCTCAAAAGTTTGATGAGCTTCTCGATTACTTCTTGAATCTTGATGAACCCATATCTCCCTTCTTTTCGGGAGATACTAATATCTTTAATTTCTCTTCTTCTGCAGTTGAAACATCAAGCGCTGTGCAAACTTCGCCTCCTCCGGTTATCCTTCCACCGTCTCTTCAGGTGGCTCCTCCTTCTGCTTCACAGCCTGGGTCACAAGAGGAGCAAATAGAGGCTCTTCATGGCTTAGATGACCCTATCGCTTCGCAAGAGCAGAAAGACGAGGGACTTGAGGGAGGTGAGATATCTCCGGAGCGGACTCCTTCTGATGACATAATTTTGTCTGCTCTTGCTACTCCAGGGAGTGAGTCTTCTTCGAAGAGGAGAAAGAAGCACGTAACGTCGAAGAGGAGGGGGAAGAAAATCATTGCTACTGAAGAGGAACCGGAAGTTGCACCTGTTGCACCTCCCTCCCCTTCTTCCCTTATGCCTACAGACCGATCTGAAAAGCTAACCAATCGGCCGGGTAAAGGGTCCAAAGGTGGCAAGAAAAAATGAAGATTTCATCTTTTAGCTTCTTGTCTTTTGCATGTACTGGTCGAGAATTGTGCGGGTATCGGCCCCTGCTTTTTATTTTGAAACTTGTATCTGCAATACAATTGAATAAAATGATCCTTTATTTGCACAAACTTCTGTTTGAATTTGAGAATGCATTTATTATTCATTTTTGCACAAGTTTATTTATATGATATTGCGGTGAGCTTGTGGTATGTTGTTTGAGCGTACTTTACCGATGTAGCTATACCATTTTGTATGTAACTATACCATGCTGCCCCCATACCATAAGCTTGCTGCAATATTTTATACTTCGAGGGGACTTGCACTCTTATTTTCTGAAGAATAATTATTTCATTCTTGAAGAAATTTTTCGTAGAGTACAACTCCCTTCATATAAGTTTTTACGCTTTGTCCTTCGAAGAAATCACTTTTTTCTTTTGCGTATGTACGCATTTTACCAAGTGAATTCTTCTATGTGGTAAAGCGGACCTCTGAAGGGTACTTTAACTTTTTTTTTTTTTTACATAGAAATTTGTACCTCTGAGGAGGGATTTTTCACGTTTCAACACTTGGAATTTTTATTTCAATCTTGGTGAAACGTGTACCTCCAAAGAGTTGTGCCTTTGAAGAAAGCCTTTTCACGTTTCAACACTTGGAAGTTTTATTTCAATCTCGGTGAAACGTGGGCTTCCGAAGAGGTCTTTCTTCTTGATTGTGTCTCCGGGAGGAGGTTGTACCTCTGAGGAGGGATTTTTCACGTTTCAACACTTGGAAGTTTTATTTCAATCTTGGTGAAACGTGTACCTCCAAAGAGTTGTGCCTTTGAAGAAAGTCTTTTCACGTTTCAACACTTGGAAGTTTTATTTCAATCTCGGTGAAACGTGGACTTCCAGAAAGGTCTTTATTTTGTTTTGCATTTCAACTTTGGTGAAGTGAAATTCCGAAGAGCGGCTGTTACACTTCAACTCCTGGTGAAATGTGCCTCCGAAGAGGTCTTTATTTTGTTTGCATTTCAACTCTGGTGAAGTGAAATTCCGAAGAGCGGTCGTAACACTTCAACTCTTGGTGAAATGGGCCTCCGAAGAGGGCTTTTATTTTGTTTTACATTTCAACTCTGGTGAAGTGAAATTCCGAAGAGCGGTTGTTACACTTCAACTCCTAGTGAAATGTGCCTCAGAGAGGGTTTTCATCGCCTGGAAGTTACTCTCTCATGGTTGGAGGGTCATGACTCCTCCAATCTTTTTTGTTGAGTTGAGAACTTTCTTTTTTGTGGCGTATGACCCATTAGAGGTCTTTATCCTCCGAAGAGTTGTGCCTCCGAAGAGGACTTGTGCTGCCGATGATGGCTTTGGTTGTTCCCTTGTCCACTTGCTTATGCCTTTTCAGCGATCCTCTGTTTTTTTTTCTTTTCAAGCTTTCGTTCCCTTTTCTTACAAGTAATTTGTTTAATCCAAGGAAGTGTACTTCATTGTCAGGCAAGTTCGTGAGAACTGGCATTAGCTTCTTAATTGGATGTTTGTTTGTTCACACGATCTCAATTTATTAGCAAACGCCCGTTTCTATCGAAATCATAGGCCGTTCAATTGAAGTACTTCCTATCTAGGATTTGAATTCAGGGCTTTTGTGGCTCGAAATTTGGCGAGAATCACTTGGTCTTATTATGTGCAAGTTTCACTTCCATTGTCTGCAAAAATTTAAATCGACATTTCAGCAATACATTCTATGTACTTTTTATATCGAAAATAAAGCAAACATGTAATAATAATAAGGAACACAAGATTTATAGTGGTTCGGCCAGGAAATTGGGCCTACATCCACTTTATATTCTTTCATTATTCACTTGCATCAGTTTTACAATTGCCTTTAATTACAAGAATCATACATTCATAACTCTTTTTACAAAATTTCAACAAAATTTTCAAGTAAAGTATGGACGCAAGTGACTGTTGTTCCATGCCCTTGGAATTTGATCTCCTTCAACAGTGGTGAGTTTGAATGTGCCGTCAAGAAGCTTCTGACCTATGACATATGGTCCTTCCCAATTTGGCCCAAACATACCTGTCGCTGTCATAATTCTCTTCAGGACTAGATCTCCAATCTCAAAGCTACGTTGGCGAACTTTGGAATTGAAATGTTTGGCTATCCTTTGCTGATGAGCTGCAATTCTGAGATTAGCCTCATCTCTTTTTTCATCAAGGAGATCTAGCGCTTCAAGCTGTAGCTTTTCGTTTTCTGCTTGATTGAAATGGATTCTTCTATGTGAAGGGACCTCTATTTCTACCGAAATCATTGCCTCTGACCCGTATGCCAATGAAAACGGGGTGTGCCCAGTCGCAGTTTTGTGAGTGGTTCTGTATGCCCATAGTGCCAGTGGTAGCTTATCGACCCAACCACCTTTTGCTCTTTCAAGTTGCTTCTTGATGGTTGACTTAATAAATTTTTTCACGGCTTGCACTTGCCCGTTTGCCTGCGGATGAGCCACTGCTGAAAAGCTTTTCCGGATTTTGAATCGCTTGCAAAAATCTTGGAATTCTTCACTTTCAAATTGAGTACCATTATCTGTAATTATTTTTTGAGGCACACCATATCTGCAAATGATATTTTTAGTCACAAAGTTTATCATCTTTTTAGAGGTGATAGTAGCCAATGGTTCAGCTTCAGCCCATTTAATGAAATAATCTACAGCAACAATGGCATATTTGATTCCAGATTTGGCAATTGGTAGCGGCCCAATGAGATCCATTCCCCCAAATTGCAAATGGCCATGGACTGACCATCTGTGTGAGTTCAGTAGAAGGTGCTCTAGGAATTTTAGCAAATCTTTGGCATCTGTCACACTTTCGGGAATAGCTTGCAGCATCTCGATTAATTTCTGGCCAAAAATATCCGTATCGGAGAATTTTCTTTGCTAATGTTTGGCCACCTGAATGATCACCACATCGAAGTAATGATTTTCTTTGCTAATGTTTGGCCAAAAATATCCGCTAGGATTGTTTTGGACTCTTCCCTGGATACACATCGAAGTAATGGCATTGAGAATCCCCGTCTGTATAATCGGCCATCCTGGATTATATATCGAGAGGCTTTTCTCAGTAGCTTTTGTCGTTCTTTTGAGTTCCCTGGTAGAGAGCCATTGAGCAGATATTCTGTTATTGGAGTCATCCATGATTCTTTCTCTTGAGATATACTCATGATCCAAACAATGTCCATCTCATCAATGCTCGGTGCCGTCAGAACTTCTACTGGGACTAACCCCAGAAATTGAGCTTCGCCGGTGCTAGAGTACTTTGCGAGAGAATCTGCTTTCATGTTTTGTTCTCGAGGAATATGGTTTATCGTGTGGTGATCGAAGTCACACAGAAGTTCCCAAGCCTTTGACAAGTAGGCGGGCAGATTTCCTCCTTTCGCTTGGAATTCCTTCTTGACTTGGCATACAATAAGTTGAGAATCACTGAAGATCTGTAATGCTCGGATGTTTAGTTCTTTAGCAATCCTTAGGCCAGCGATAAGGGCTTCGTATTCTGCTTCATTGTTTGTTGAAGGAAATTCCAATCTTAGTGCATAGCATAATGATCGACCTTCAGGGGTCTCGAGTACAACTCTGGCTCCAGAACAGTAGTCGTTTCTCGCGCCATCGACATATAACTTCCATTGGATCGGGGAATCGTCGATTGTTTCCTCCTCACTGTTACCCTTATCTGTGAATTCTGCGATGAAATCCGCTAAAGCTTGTCCATTGATTGCTTTTCGGGGATGATAAGTGATGTCATATTGACTGAGTTCAATATTCCACTTTAGAAGACGACCCGAAGCCTCAGGGCGAAACAGGACTTGCTTTAAAGGTTGATCAGTGAGGACTCTGATAGGATGAGCTTGGAAATATTGCCTCAACTTTCTAGATGCAATTAGTAGGCAATAGGCGAGTTTTTCCAACTTAGAGTAATTCATCTCTGCCCCAGTGAGTCTTTTGCTGATATAGTAAACTGGATGTTGAATCCTCTTGTCTTCCCGTATCAGCGCTGCACTTAAAGCATGAGATGATACTGCTAAGTGTATAAGAAGATCCTCGCCATCGCCAGGCCTAGAAAGTATTGGAGGCGTTTCGATATGGCGAATCAATTCATCAAAGGCTTTTTGGCATTCGGGAGTCCAATCGAAGTTTTTCTTTCGTTTCTTTAGGGCGTCAAAGAATGGGATGCATTTATCTATGGCTTTGGAAATGAACCGACTCAAGACGGCGACTTTTCCATTGAGACTTTGCAATTCCTTCTTTGTTTTAGGAGCTTGGATTTCCTTTAAGGCGGTAATTTGAGCTGGACTAGCCTCGATGCCCCTTGCGCTCACGATGAAACCTAAAAACTTGCCGGATTCCACTCCAAATGAACATTTCAAAGGATTGAGCTTCATTCCGTATTTTCGGAGGACCGCGAACATGTCCGCTAAGTGTTCTATGTGATCCACTGCTTTCTTAGACTTTACTAACATGTCATCGACGTAGACTTCCATAGTCTTGCCTAATTGCGGTTTGAACATAGCATTAACAAGTCTTTGGTATGTTGCCTCTGCATTCTTCAACCCGAAGGACATAACTCTATAGCAGTAAAGACCAATGTCAGTGATAAAGCTTGTGTCCTCCTGATCTGGATCATGCATCATGATCTGGTTGTATCCGGAGTAAGCATCCATGAAAGATAACAATTCGTGTCCCGCTGTTCCGTCTACCAGTTGATCGATTCTGGCTAATGGGAAGCAGTCTTTGGGGCAGGCCTTGTTTAGATCTGAAAAATCGATGCATACTCTCCATTTTCCGTTGGCTTTCTTAACCAGCACTGGATTCGAAACCCAATTCGGATAGGTAGATTCTTTAATAAAATTATTCTCCATGAGCCGATCAACTTCTTCTTTTAATGCTGCTGACCTTTCTGGACCTCGAGTTCTCCTTTTCTGCTTCACAGGTGTGAATTTTGGATCAATATTTAGAGCGTGTACTGCAACTTCTGGGGATATTCCGCACATATCGGCATGAGTCCAAGCAAAAACATCCAAATTTGCCTTTAAAAAAGATATTAAGATATTCTGAATTGACACATTAAGTTGTGAACCCACATTCAACACCTTGTTTGAGTCCTTTGGGTCAACAGGTACTGGTATTGTCATTTCCACTGGTACCACTCTATTCTCCCCTGCACTGACTTTTCTAAGATCCATTTCTTTCCTTGCTCCGCTGTGCTCGCCAGTGCAGGGTCCGCCCTGTAATTGCTACAAGGCTGGTTCTTTGATGCGGACTGAGGCTGCCGCATCCTTTCCCATTTCTCTTTTTCTGGTTTCTCGTAGCTCTGTTAGATAACATTCCCGCCCCGCATTTTGATCCCCTTTTATAACTCCCACTCCATTATCTGTGGGAAATTTAACGGTGAGGCACCATGGGGCCAGAACAACTTTGAATGCTGCGAGAGTTGGACGGCCAAGGAAAGCATTGTAAGCAGAAAATTCGTCGACAATCACAAAAGTTTGCTTGCGGACCACTTTTCTCTCTCCTTCTCCAAGTTCCACAAACAAATCAACGGTTCCTATTGGCTGTTTTGGCTCCCCAGTGAAGCCAGCGATTTTCTGCGATGAGGCTTGCACATCAGCCATAGGGATCCTCATCTGGTCGAACGTTTTCTTAAAGAGGATATTGCAGGATGCGCCACAATCAATGAGAACTCTTCTGACAATAGCTGGCCCGATACCAGCCGAGATGACTAAGGGATCCAAGGTAGGAGCTTCAATACCTGCGGAATCCCTGGCTCTGAACACAATATCATCATTGAAGGTTCTTTGCTGCTTCAGGGGCATAGCACCTTCCAAAACGAATACATCTTCTTCGGTCGGTACGTATTTCAAAGCTCGGGTATACCTTTCCATCTCACCCCAGCTTTTGCCTGCTGGGTGAGGTCCTCCTGTAATGACATTGATAATGGGCCTTCCAGATTCATGCCCTGCTGCCTTCTCACCTATCCGAGGCTGATGAGCAGGAGCTTGCTGCCCCTGACTAGACGAAGCTGGATTGTTGCTATTCTTTTTCACAAATTGCTGCACCTTGTTTTCCCTTAGCAACTCTTCAATCAGATTTTTCAATTGGCGACATTCGTCGGTATCATGACCAGGTTGATTATGAAAGCGACAGAATTTCCCACTTTGCACAACTTTCCTCCCGGTTCTCAGAACAGGAGGTTTAGGATATTCAACAGAATCTTTAGTGGCAAGGTATATATGCTCTGGTGTATCTGATAAAGGAGTATATTCCGATGGTTTGAAGGAACGAGGCCTCTTCAGATTTTTCTGTTTCTTTCCATCGTTATTTTCCCTTTTCTGTCCAGCAGATTCACTCTTGCGTGGAGCAGCAATGTTATCTTCAGCTTTTTCTAACACTGCCTTTACGGGTACAGGACGGCTTTCCAGGCGTATGAACTCATCTGCTTTCTTGTAGAATTTTTCAAGGGAATTTGGTTCCTTCATGTTAAGCCATTTTCCAAATTCGCTCGACTTGTCGATGACCCTCATCAGATAGGTCAAGATCATCCGTGGTTCTGCATTGTCTACCTCGGCCAGCGCTATATTAAAGCGATTCAAGAAAGATCTGATAGTTTCACCCGGATTCTGTTCTAAACTTGACAACGACATAATATCCTTGGCTTTTGAAGCGTATAGTCTGAACTACTCCTTGAACTTCTGGGTTAAGTCAGAAAACTGATCGATAGATCGGACTGGCAGCTTGGTGAACCAAAGCAGAGCTACACCTTCCAGGTATACAGGAAAATATCGGCACTTTATTTCATCAGAAGCCCTGGCACCTGTCATGTGCCAATCATACTTATACAAGAATTCGTTCGGATCACTTGTTCCTTTATAAGCTGGAATGGTTGGAGGGACAAACTTCCTTGGGAATTCAGCCTTTAAGATTTTCTCAGTAAATGGAGTTTTACTTGGGGCAAAACCCCATTCTTTCTCGTCTTCAACCCTCTGCATACTCTCTTTCATGATTTGTCGGACCATCCCAGAAAGATACTCCTCATCATGTCAAGTTCTAGATCCACCAACCTCAGGAAGTGTTTGTTCAAAGGGGCTAGCAGCCCTTTCAGGAGCATTCCTTTCTTCAGCATCATGAATGTTGCCAGCAAAGTTCCTTTCATTACCTGCCGGTTGACGGTTTGCCCCAAGCAAATCGTTCAACCTATTCAGAATTAGGGCATTTTGGGCATTCTGAGCCTCGAATTGTGCATTTTGGGCATTTATCTGCTGGTTCAGCCCTAAGATTGCAGCATCCAGCTCTGCCTTTGTAACTCCGACAGCTGGAGTTGCTTGATTCGATAAAGGGGAAGCGGAGGTTCCCTCTTGAGCATTTCCAGATCTTACAGATCTACTCTTTCTACCCGGAGCCATGATTTCGGATAAACTTCTAGTCTTCAGAGAGGTTACTTCAACAAACTTTCGTGGAGCAATGATGACGATTTGCCTGAGTTCGGTTCTTAGTGAAAGCACCAAAAATGTTAACGCTACAAATTGAATGCTAACATCCCGGTGTGTAGAGTGTAGTTGTGAAAGCACCACCCGTTGGTACGGGAACCAGAAAAAAGTAAGAATCACAGAAAAGTATTAAAAGACACGATATTTATAGTGGTTCGGCTTAAGAGAGAGCCTACGTCCACTTTAAACTCCTTTATTGCTGATATTATTACAACCCTTTACAAGATTCATCGATTACAACACCCTTTGAGTTTAAAGTCATTTAGAACAAGTAGCCTCAACTTCAATGTCGATCAAAATCTTTGAATTCATGTTGAACATGTATGATTTCTTCGTGAAGTTCCTTCAAGCGTTCTTTGTATCTCGAAAGCTTTAAGTGTTGAAGTAGTTCGGAATGCAGCAGAGTAACGACGCTTGAAATGAATGAGCCAAAAAGTCCCTTTCTAGTTGGAACTCGGGGTGTATTTATAGGCTTTGCTCGGAGTTAGGTCGTAGGTTGAGACCGACCTAACTTAGGTCGCAGGTCGTAGCCGACCTAAGAAGCACTGGCCCCCCTTCCATAAGAACACGCAAGCTCATTTCAACAAGTTCTAGGTCGTAAGCGACCTTACCAGTAGCGGCATAGAAAAGGCGGCCTTCTAATGCATTGTCCTTAGGTCGTGAGCGACCTATCTTAGGTCGTGAGTATCTTCCTGTTATCATAGCTCGAGATCTTAGGTCGCTGAATACCTTAGGTCGCGGCCTTCCTTAGGTCGAAGCACTCTGTTAGGTCGTGTGAGTTCTATAGGTCGCTGAATCTCTTAGGTCGCAGCCTTCCTTAGGTCGCGGAGTTTCATAGGTCGAGACATCTTCTATGTTGCGGAGTCTTCTTAGGTCGTGGAGTCTTCTTAGGTCGTTATAATCTTTAGGTCGCCGCTATTTTTTAGGTCGTGGCCTCCTTAGGTCGCAACTACTTCTAGGTCGCTTCATTAGTTAGGTCGCTAGCAGTGGGGAGTTAACAATGTGGTTTTTTAAGATTTAAAAGTTAGGCCATCGATCTACATGTGTGCATGATTATTTCATTTCCACATGCTTCGAGGTTCTAGATTAATCATGGTTTAGTGGAGCTTAGTATCAAATATCTACAACAAACTCAAAATCTTCTTATCTATCTGATCTTTTGTACTTTATATTAATGATCAACCATTTTCATTTTTATAATATATATTTATTACTATTCATTTGATTAAGATAATTGCACATAATAAACTTACATTCATTTTTATCATAATTTCATTCTCTCTCCCCTTTGAAAAAGAAAAAAGTATCCTTCTTCATTTCTATCTCTTTACAAATTTCCCAAAAATAAATCATTCTTTAAATATAAGTATCATGCGCAATGCTTTTAGCATTTCTTTAAACTTATCACGGTTAAATGTACAAGTTCGCAAGATCACTATGTTAACCTCGGGAGTGGTCGATGATTATCGATTGCACCATAGTCGTGCTAAACTTCGCTTTCAAGGTAGTGGTTCATCCACGGTACAACAATGCTCTGTTAATATGTTTATTGGTCCTTCATCAATTTTCAACAACTTTTGCATAATAAGTTTTTATTTTTTGGTTTCGTGATGAATTCTTCATTAATCAGGTATTTAACATTGTAAGATATCCTATTTATTGGTACTATAGGTGGAGAAGCATTACTGATAGAGTAAGTGACATAAGGTGAAGCTAAAACAAAGTGAGTTCCTATTCAAGGAAGCTTCTCACTAGAGGCATGGTCAAATGGAGCGCTCTAAATAATATAAATCCCTAAATCCACCTATGTGGTTTGAGAAGAGATTGTTTGAAGTGAAATTGGCAATCCATTTACTAGAGCGAGGCTTCCAGAGGATGCTCAATTGGCTGTGGCTTTGAACGTGATAATTTGGACATAATAGCCAAAGGTAGTGTAGGATTGAATGTTGGGTGGAATTCAAGACTGAGAGTTGAATTAAAGGGATGAAGTTTGATGCAATATGCCCCAAAGGTAGAGAAGTAGTGCATATGTTTGATTACTAATTGTATAAGACATCAAAAAAGGAATATATGCCATCCTATAGGTTTATTTAGAATCAAACAATAACAGTTTTATCCGACCTAACCTTGACCATTGTCTTTGTGTAATTAAACCATCAAATTTTTTCGTCGGCGTAAAAATGAGATCCTCTATATGGCATGGTAGCATAATTAAACCCACCAAATGTAAGTTCCCCAATGAAATCCAATAGAAATGACACCATAACATGATAGAAAGTGTAGGGAACATCCAAAAATTATCGATGAATAATTAAACCTACCTCCAAACACAAATAGACATGGTAGTTAGCGGAATCGCTAAATGGATCGGCATATATGATGCCAAAAAAATCAATCGAACGGTAACTCAATGTATCACAACAAATAAATCATAATAATAGAGAGACACAAGAAAATTATAATAAACAACTGACAGTGAGATTTGTAGTAGTTCTATTAACGTCGTTTGAGTGTACGTTTATTTGGAAGAGAGCTTTTATTAATGCTGTAGGGAATGAGATTGATCATAATATTTTTTCCATAATTGAATTACTTTAAAGAGGTAAGTCATGAGGAAATTGTAATAGATGAAACCACATAGAAGTAGCAAAAACCTCGGATCATTCATTCTATTTTCAACATCACTTTTACAGCATAAGAGAACTATAACCGAAATTATGAAATTGCCCCTAAATAATCGCTCTAGATGTGTGTAGATCAATTCTCGCATCAAAAAATCAATTGACCGTCAAGGGGGTGATTAGTCAACTGATTCCATCAAAAACTGAATTGATTTCCCTGAGACACTCAACATTATATAGCCAAAATTAAACTGCTATCCCTTGGATTCCATAATAGGCTATGTACACTATTTCTATCGACTGGTCATTGTCCATCAGTTGGATGAACAAGCAATCAGTCTATTTATCGATACAAATCAGACGATTGATTCATTGTAACTCCCGTTTTAGTTTGTTTCTAGGTTTTCTAACCATATAACAAACTCCTTCTTCCCTTCAAATGATAGAAACTTTTCCATATGAGCTCAAAATCATGAACCATTAGAAAGCTCATTCAATCCTCAATGTTTTCATGTATATAGTCTTGCCATAATTCAACGCTCAACCTCTATACTATATCCACATCTCAATCTCAATTTATATAAAAAATGACCTCATGCCGTCATATCAATCTCTGCCTTCATTCAACAAAATCTTGCCAAAAGACAATCATAATCTCACATTTACTCTTCAACAAATACAAGCAACTACTACCCAAACCGTGCCACCAAGTTGTATCTAGCACTTCATCTAGCAAATTAAGTTTAAGCAATGCTCACACTTCTCAACCAATATTGTTTTTGTCAACATATCCACCACCTTATCTTTTATGCGTAGTTTTCAAAAACAGACTACCTTCCTCATCTATGGCAACTATAAAAGAACCTATCACTTCAATGTGCTTTGTTCAAGAGCTAAACGCCAAGTTTTCCATTAAATGGATAACACTTTTGCTATCATAATGCACATTAATATCATCATGCACAAAAACCAAGTCACACGAAAACCACCACAAAGAAAGTGCCTTCTTTTTTGCCTCAGCCATGACAATCAACTCTACCTCCTTTTTGATATAGAAACCATGGTTCATAATCTTGACCTCTAGCTAACGAAATTGCTACCAAAGTAAATGCATATCTAATAGTGGATTTTCTTCAATCTCTATCACCAAGATAGTTTGAATCATAATAACCAACCAACTTGCAATCTATAGCAACACTATTGCCAAATATAAGATCATGACTAGAAGTACCTTTATAAGATATCTCCAAATAACTTTCATAGCTTCCCAATGTGATTTACCCAGATCAGCCATAAAGCAACTTACCAACCCAAGGACATTTGCAATATCGAACTTCGTTCATACCATGGTGAACATTCAGCTACCAACCACACTTTCTTATGGCACTCTTATTAGGTAGGCCTTGTCCTCCTCCGAAACCGATGAAGCATTTGATAAACGCTTGATATACAAAGATAATGGTGTACTAGATTCCTTTCGACTTATCCATGCTAAAACAAGAAATCGTCTTCTCAATATATTACTTCTAAGTTAATTTCAACTTACATTGCTTTCGATTCCTTATAGTTTCCAGGCACAATATATTCTTTGCTTCACCAAGATCTTTCATATCAAATTTTGTTTTTAAACATAATTATTAATTTCATCCTTATCTACAAAAGTTATGAGCATATCTTTGTTAGAACTTCATAGTTTGATATTTTGATAGGGACAACTACATAAGAAATATTTACATATATTATAATTTTGTCGGAAAATATATAGGCAAATAAAGAGAAGCAATGAGAAAGGCAAGACGATGATGACAAACAAAGTTACATTAGTCATATGGTTTTGTTCCTAGAAGTGTATGATAGTTAAAATCTCTTCAAACTGGTGTACAAAACATAAACAAATCATCAATGTTGCATTTCTATCTAAAAATAGGATTACACAGAATAAGTCGACTAAAACCTTTCAGCCAATCAATTAAAAAAATATCGTTCGACTACTCATAACTACTTAGTCGATTGATATCATGTGCATTACATTTTTTAACTATAAAATAACCAGTCGACTAACGACCTAATCAGTTGACTGGTTACATAGTTTTAGTCAGCTAAATATAGACAAAAATATATTGTTTCTTTTCTATTTTGTAAATTCATGTTTTGACTATAACCAGTCGAGTGACTGGGAATCTACCAGTCGACTGACTGGGAATCTACCAGTCGACTAGTCCTCCATGACTACTATTTTTTTTGAATTTTCTAAAGAGTTCTTTTTCTTCGTTGAAGAGGCACTTACGTCTATGAAGAATTACAACTATATCTAATGGCTGCTACTTCACATGATTGCATATAACTCATCAAACATTATAAATAGCACTTCGATTCAAGAATCTAATAATTAATTTCTTTACTTTACTCTCTAGTTCTCTTTAAAATATGCTTTGGCATTGAAAGGATTACACTGCAATTTCTAATCACTCGAACATTCAAGTTATTTCAATTAAGTGATTATCTACTTCCATTCTTCCACATATACATGATAACCACTTATGAAGAAGACTACAAGAAGGGTGCACTCTATAGACTCATCCGTGTTATTTAGAGCATACAAAGTTAGCTGTTTACTACTTTTATAGTTGAAGTCTAGTTGGAGATCTTAGGGCACGAAGTCATGTTCAACAACTTAAGCTACTTTTTTGTAAGATATATATTCCTTCAGATTTGGTGAGGGCTAATGTTTAAATCCAAAAGGAGTCTGAGACTGGATGTAGGATGGAAAGTCTAAGCTAGTATAAAATTCTCTATGCACTTTACTTTTGAGCATTTTTATTAAAGTATTATTATAAAAAATTTAATTTAGTAGAATAGTTCATACTACTCAATCCATAGCGACCTTCATGTCATATTAGAGATAGAAATTTATAAAACTGTAACAAATTTATAGAATATTATTCAAATAATATAGAATAAACTACTACTACTTTTGTTGAAGGACAATCTACTGCACGACCACCACTATTTAATGGATTATACTATACTTATTGGTCAACTTGGATGAGGATATACATATGCAAGGTAATGGATATGACACTTGGAATATTACACAATAGGAATACATTGTTCCTACCACTGAATATGCACAATGGTCAAACACCCAAAAACTTGATGCTTCCATTAATGCTAAAGCTATGAACATGCTATCTTGCTCTCTGGACAAAAATGATTTAAACAGAGTTAATGTGTGTACATTTCCTTATGAAATCTGGCGTACTTTGAAAGTAACTCGTTAAACAAAGTAAAATTTCAATGTTGAAAAGCCATTTCAAAGTTCTAGAATGAAGCATAATGAAGATATCGGTGATGTGCATTCACGATTTCAAGACATTCAACACTCTTTAATAGCACTAGATGAGAAATTTACAGATTTTGATACTATTTCAAAAATTCTTAACTTATAATGAATGAGTAGGAATGAAAAGTATTAGCCATTAAAAAGGCTAATGATCTTTCTACCATAAAACCCAAAGGGATGATAGGATTTCTCATGTCTTACACAGTGAATTTGTAGGCAAAAAGAGATCGGTCTTAAGATAGGAAAACAATAGTGTTTCAAGCAGAAAAGATGAACCCGATGTTGATGACGATATGTTTTCACTTCTAGTAAAATATTTCAAGAAATTCCTAAAAATAAAGAAGAATCGGAAGTTTGGCAACAATAACAGCCATACATCATTTCATTGCTCAAATGCTATGAATGTGACAAATTTGGCTATGTAACGAAGGATTGTCCAAATTTTAAAAAGGAGAAAAATGGATTTAAGAACAAAAAGGAAATATTATTTAAAATGAAGAAGCGGGGTTTTCAAGTCACATGGGAAGATTAAGACTCATCTTCATCCTCAAAAAGTGAAAGCTATACAGAACAAGCAAACGTTTGCTTCATAGCCTCGAAGGATGATGTGAGTGATATTTCTTTTGATTATCTTATGGAAATTAATTCAAAATTATTAGATAAATTAAAAGATCTCAAAAGAATGTACAAAGAAACCTTAGGAAAATTAAATAGAACAAAATTAGAAGTAGACTTACTGAAAGATGAAAAGATAATTTTGGAAGAAGAACTAGCTAGATCATAAGAATCTTGCGATAATTTAACATCCCAAAACACTATCTTAAGTAGTCAAGTTGATATTTGTAAAAATGAGAATGTTAAATTAGCAAAATAAAATTATAATTTAAGTTTTAATATCGATTCACTTAGTATATAGATAAAAGAGCTTAGAAATAATTCTAAAAAAAGGTCAAAAAATGTTTTAAATTTTAATTAAGGATTAGATAATTTATCCAAAATTATAAATAACTCACAATTTTCCATTAATAAAAATGATCTATGATTAGAAAACTCAAACGAGTTAGAATTTACACATAAACACCATAGTTCACTATGTACTAATTTTAAGAAGGAAAGGAAAGTTAGTCAATCAAAATCTATTATTAAAAGTTAAATCTGTTAAGATATGAGTTCCAAAAACTAACCATCATTTTGATTGAAATAAGTATATAGAAACATTTATATCTAATATACATAAAAATTTAGATTTTATTTTTAAGGGGAACACCAAACCTGCTTAGATGTGGTTTCCTAAGATCTAACTCTTAGGACTCTAACGTAGGAGTGGATGGCAATTCAAATTAATATTTTTTGCATGCACCAAATAAAAAAGGAAAATGTATACTCGATAGTGGTTGCTCTAAACATATGACGGGAAGCAAAGAAATGTTATCAAACATTATCTACTTAGATGAGGGAACTTTCACTTTTGAAGGTAAAGGATATGTCATTGGAAATGGCAATGTGAGAAATGGTGGTATATCTAATTCACCTCTTATTATTGATGTATTAGTTAAGAACTTAAGACAACTTAATTAGCATTAGTCAACTTTATGACAAAGGTATTTCCTTTGAAAAAGAAAATGTAGTATTTTTGACCAAAATATAAAGCTAATCTTTGAAGGAATTATAAAATGAAATATTTATTTTTTAAATATGAAAATAAATCATGATACTGATATGTGTTTAAGACCTAAGACAATGATCCTTAGCTTTGGCACAAAAGATTTTGTCACATTAACTTTACATCCATAAATAAACTATTTAAAATTGATTTAGTCAAAGGTTTACCAAAAATGAATTCTAAAATTTAATAATTTATGTCACTCTTGTTAATTAGAAAAATTATCAAAATCTATATTTAACTCTGAGAAAGTATTATCTACATTACAACCTTTAGAGCTACTTCATCTGTATCTTTTTTGTTCGACACAAGTACAATCTATAAATGATCTCTCTAGATACACTTGGACATTATTTTTAAAACATAAAATTACCCTTTTGAATCATTTAAAATCTTTGCAAAAAGAATAGAAAATGTAAAGAGTTAAAAAATTAAAAATACAAGAAGTGATCACGGTAACGAATTTGAAAATGAACTATTTAACAATTTTTGTATTAAAAAGAGCATTAGCCACAATTTCTTCTTCCCTAGAACCCCATAGCAAAATAGAAGTGTAGAAAGGAAAAATAGAACGCTGCAGGAACGCACTAAAACTTTACTAAGTTGTACTCAAAGAACTTTTGGGTGGAAGCTTTGTCTGCTGCCTATTATGTTCTAAATCATATCACTATAAAACCTCTAACAAAACACACCATACGAACTAGTTGATGGTAGAAAACCCAATATGGCCTATTTTAGATTTTTTTGGTTTAAAATGTTTTATCTTAAATACAAAAGATCAATTAAGAAAATTCAATCCAAAACCCAATGAAGGTATATCTATCAGATACTCGAAACGAAGTAAAACATACAGAATTTTTAATAAAAGAAGAAAAATAATACAAGAAACTTTACCTATGTAGATGAAAACTCTAGTAATGGCAACGTTGATAAGGAAGAAATCGTAATAAAAAATTCACCAACATTAGATGATCCTCCTTAAGAAATCATAATTAATAACTCACCAATATTAGATAATCATCCTCAAGAAACTCAAAATGTTCTTAAATCTCCTCTATATTTATTAGGAGGTCATCTGGTAGGAAATATAAATGGTAAAATAAATACTAATGTTAAAACTAGGAGTCGATTAAACCAAATTGGTCACATAGCTTTTATATCAAATATCGAACCTAAAAATTATAAAGGAGCATGTAACAATGATTTTGTGGATTCTTGCAATGCAAGAAAGATTAAATCAATTCGAAGGTAATGAAGTTTGGGAAATGGTTCCAAGACTAAAAAATCAAACTGTCATCGAAACAAAATGAATTAACAAAAATAAAGTTGATGAAAGAGAGATATGACTAGAAATAAAGCTAGTCTTGTTACACAAGGATATAATCAATAAAAAACTATAGATTATGAAGAAACGTTTACTCCTATAGCTAGATTAGAAGAAATACGTACACTTTTAGCTTTATCTTCTCATCATAACTTCAAAATAAAATTAAGTGGACATTAAAAGCGCATTTTTAAATGGCTTAATGTATTTGCAGAACAACCTCCTTTATTTATACATGAAAAATTTCCCGATCATGTCTATATGCTAAATGAAGCTCTTTATCATTTAAAACAAGCACATCATACTTGTCATGAATGAGTAAAAAGCAATATTATGACATCTGGCTTTGAAATAGGAAAACTAGATCAAACACAATTTATTAAATGAGAAAATAAGGATATTTTAATTATACAAATCTATGTTGATGGTATTATATTTGGTTCTACCAATGAAAAACTATGTAATGAATTTGTAAATAATATATAAATTGAATTTGAGAGGTGTAACAACCCAAAATTTTCGATCCCGAAAATTCCAGATAGTTAGTAAAAAAGAAGAAAGAGAAAGAGGAAAATAAAAATAGAAAACAACAACATCCCACATTCGCAGCGGATAAAATATAATAGCAAATAATAAAAACAGTTATACAAAGAAAACTGTATCTGTCGATTACATTTATATACATCAGAGTTACACATATATATATAGACACAGGTCATACAATTATCGTCTCACAGATATACCGAAATAAAATACAGCATAAACACTTTTTACGTTCATGCCATCCAGCTTGCCTCCTGAGCTCCAGAACGTTCCTACCTGAAAATCTGTAATACTCGGTCAGACCCGAGCAGTACATCAAAGTAACACCCGGGTCAGGCTGGAAACCAGCGTGAGTAAACCCATCTAACAAGGAATACAAAAGCACACAACTGATATGAACCGGGGGTAACTTATATCAATTTACAAGTTCACAAGACGATATAGACATTACTTATTTCACACATCAATTTCTAAGTACCAAAACTTAGATTACATAGTCATATTCACTTAAATCGTTCCATTTCAGCCTATTGATTTCACATATCAATTCACAAAGAATCGAAGTGGTTTCGGATATTAACTAATACCCGGCCCCGATCTCTTCGAATCCAAAGTCATGTCATCCTAACCCAAAATTTTCCACTAAGAACAATTCAACTTTAAAAATAGGATGTCATTTTTCACAGAAATTCATCATCAATAGGTAACCACGTTATCACTGTTCAATATAGTCATATCATATCACAAAATATTTCATATCAGAGATATCAATCAATTCAAGGTATTTAATCATTATTTAGTCATTCATAAGCATGATTGATCACTTCCAAAATTAATTTAATTTATCTCTAATTAAACTAATTACTAATCATAATCACTTAGATTATTCTTTCTTAACATTAATTTATTAGAAACCAATTAATTAATCACCTTTAATTATCCAACTTAATTAATCATTTTTGATTAATTATCCTTTAATTACAACAAGTAATTAACTCCCAATTAATTACACAAATTAATTATCCTTAACCCTTCCATATTAATTACATTGATCTTATTTAATTGCTCAAATTTATTATCTTATAATCACTTCATTGATCAATTATCCCTTAATTAATCATACTCGTTATTTAACTAATCATTGATTGGTTGCCTTATTCAATCAATCTTTAATTAATTATACTAAGTAATTAATCCTTAATTACTTCCATTAAGTAATTAATCAGTCACTAGTTACAACTTAATTACTTAATTAATTAACCCCTATTTATTAATTAATTACTAAATTAATTAATCACTAATTATAAATTAATTATCTCTAATTATCTAATTAATAATTCTGAATTACATACTAATTAACCTCTTAATTAATTAATTTATAATCCTTAACTGTTAATTAATTAATCACTTAATCAATAATTAATATAATAAATCATATTTTAATTACTTCATTTGATTATCAAATCTTAATTACCTTTAAGATAAATCATCATCTTTATTTATTATCTAATCACATAAATTAAAAAAAACATTTATCCCTTAATTTACACATAATTTTATTTATAAAAATTAAGTTTTAATTATCTTAAAGTTTAACTTAACAAACATAAGTTAAACAATCACATCATTTTCTAAACTAAAGGTTAAAGAAACATTTATAATAGGAAGAAATTATTTAAGAAAAGCATTAAAACAATCATTTTTTTAAATTTCAAAACATTGTTTTTATAAAACCCTTTTAAATCATGTTTAAATTCTTGATTACTTTCTGCCTCGGGTTAAACCCGGTTCTACCTTGAACTGGCTTCGAGTTTCCTTCTTCTCCATCTATTTTTTTTTTACAAAAACTTGTTTAAATTTTAACTGCTACAAGTTATATAAACCATACGAACAATACGAAGCAAAACCCGAGCAATACAACAGGTACACAGAGGATCCTTCCGAGATAACTTCATGCACATCCCAAATTCTTCCTCCATTTCAATTTCTACAGCAACCAGAAAGAAGCCCTTATCTCCAGTGCACCGTGCACATGCACATGGCGCCGGTGCTTCGTCGTCCAATGTCGACGCCTTCTCCAAGTCGCAGTCGCCACCTTTGACCATTACAGCCCCTCTGAAACTCACGAAACACTTAAAATCAAAATCGAGAAAATTATCGACTTCCAGAGAAATGAACGAACCTCCTCTTCGACGCCTACCATCGCCAATCGATGATGACTCACCCTTAAATCTTTACCATACCTAAGCCACCATCTTCCCTACCTTTTCCCCCCACTGCGCACTTCCCAGTCGCCACCGCAACGTCACAGATTAACGAAAACCCCAAACACTACAGAACAAGCCAGAAACCCTACTAAAGCTTCGTCTCGCCGCCGTGGTGAACGGAAAAATGTGATGCCATTTTTCCCCAGTCCGTTTGCTCAAAATCTCCCTCTGACCATAATTTCGAGTATAAAATCCTCGTCGATCACCATTATTCGAAGAAAATATTAACTTCCGTTCGTCTCTCAATTTCACCACGAATACGAACTAAAAATTTACAATTCCACTTTTAAAAATTAGTGTTTTTGATATAAAACAAGAAGATATAATTCAACCACTTAAACCTGAGGCTGGAATTTCTTACATACTTTGAGCTTCCCTGTATTTCCTATTTCCAGAGAATGTTGTTAACTAATTTCACTTAAACTATTTTCTAAACTTGAAACATGTTAATCTAAACAAAATTTGTTTTTTTATAAAAAAAAAATAAAGGCTGTAAAAGAATGGGAAAAAGATTTGGGGTTTTGAATTTGTTTTAAAACACTGTAAACCTGAACATAGTAATGTTCTTGTTTTCCAGACATGCATACCTCATTCTCACAAATTCAAGTTCATGCAAGCAAAAAAAATTCATTCACATCAATGATCATCACATGCAGATCATTATTCTAATGGTATTTGAAATAATAAAGAGTAGTCTACTCACCTCCATGTCGAACAGAAAAACATAGATGCTTTAAAAATGAAACTGCACTTTGAATTTTTGATCTGCTACTTAGTCGAGTTGAATCTTGGATTTCTTAACAACTTGCTAATATTTTGAGTTGAATTCTTACTAAATCTGCTTGATACTGGTTATTTGAATATTGTTTTCCTCTGTTTAGCTTCCTTTATAGGTTTTAAGTTACAGATCTTTGTTTTCATGGCCTTGTTTCTTATTTTTATTATGAAAACAGTAAAAGAGATAGAAGAAAGTAGATGGGTGTTTTATATAGATTAAATTAGGATTTCTTTAAAATAAAAGAGAAAGAAAACAAAAAGGTGACACTTGTTATTTTTGTATGTTAATAGCCTTACATTTGTTAATCTTATATTATATGTGATTTACATTTGTAATGTCCATGTTTTAGTATGTTTTAATATGTATTTATATAATATTCCAATTTAGTTTATTCATTTATAAATGTCTTTTGTTTGATAAGTTTAAATTTTATCTTAAATAAAACTTAATTATATTTATTCTTTCTCTTATATTTGTCTTATATATATATATATATTTTAAAGTATGTAATATAAAATTCCAACTACACACTTAATATAGTTATACAAATATATTAATTATACTTTATATACTTTATTTATATTTTGAATGTTTTCCCTAAAACTCTTTATATTAATTTTTTATAATTTAGTAACCTCTTTCCTTTATTTATCTTAATATGATGAAAATAACAACTATATACAAATAAAATCATATATATATTATTTCTAAATTCAACTTACCTTAAAATGTTTATCTTTGAAATTTCAAATTCAAATTAAAATTAAAATCAACTTATATAAACTGTATATATTTAAATACTGCTATTTATCACATTTTATTTATTTAACCAACTGGAATCAGTATTTCAATGATTTAAAATCAGTTAATTATCCAATTAACAGATATTAAAAATCCAGGTTATCACATTCCTCCCCCCTTAAAATCTTTTCGTCCTCGAAAAGGAACGAAACCAGAATTTATTGAAATGCTTAAAATCAGATAAATTTCCTTTGATCATTTTTAAAACACTTTTAAAGTCTATATAATATTACAAATCAGTTTTATAAATATATATTTTTATAATTCGATGTTTCAACAAGTCCATCCTTATTCTCATAGAGATTCGGTCATACGTTAATCAGGCGTAGGACTGAAAATCTATAAGTATTTGGTAAACCCGCTTTTAACACCTAGTGAAAATACTTTAGAAAATAATTTTATTGAAAATATAGAAAACATTTTTGAAAGTTGAGGAAATATGTTTGGTGAGAATGCTCTGGAAATCATCACCTCCATCCATGGTCGCAGCTACATTCCAGGGTCACGTTGCCATCGCAGCAAAAGTCCATGTAACTGCAGGCTCTCCGTGGCCTCTCGATTATGCCATGGAACCCACAACAGATCGCAGTTACATTCCAGGGTTACGTTGCCATCACAGAAAAAGTCCATGTAACTGCAGGCTCTCTGCGGCCTCTGATTTTCGCTGTCCAAATGAAACTTCTCCACTCCTACGTAGGTCGCAGTCTACCGATATAAAATCAAACGCAGACTGTTGGCTCTCAGCAGCACACACGACTTTCGCTATGTTACCATAGGTCGTAGTCTACCGATATAAAATCAAACGCAGACTATTGGCTCTCAGCAGCACACACGACTTTCGCTATGGTATACTCTACTCATAATCCCCAGGAACTAGTTTTGTCCGCACTCCTCACAGGATCAACTTTAGAACCCCCCTTAGGGCTCAAGGCAGCACCACCCGGTGGCACTCCTGAGAAGTTCATTTCAAGAGAGTGTCTCTTTCCCTAGAGTCATCATCAAAACATTTTATACTATACACATATAGTATCTTCAAATCATACACCTAGTATGATCTCATACAAAGCTCCTTTACACAAAATCGATTATCCCAAAATCGATAATTCTCAAACTAGACTTTCCAAATTCTCATATTGATTTTACCCAAAAATCAAGAGCCTTTCCAAATCCAAAGGTTCCCACAACCTTTTTCCAAAATCCTCATATGATACTTTATATATATATATATATATATATATATATATATATATATATATATATATATTCAGATATATGCAATCTTTAAAACTTTGGATCATTTCAAACTTGTATAAAACTCCTTTTATAATTCAAAACACCTTCAAAATTCTTTTCTTCTGGCAATAGATTCAATCAAGGGGAGTTTCATTTTATAAAACAAAGATATTTAACTTTGTTTCCTCAAAATCAAATATTCAAATTTGATTACTCTTTTCAATATCGATTTCATTCAAATACGTACGATGTACACATATCACCCATATGCTATACCAATCTGATCGCTCGCACGATTACACAATTTCACTTCCGAACTATTATCATCCACTCGACTCCCTAGTGTAGACACAGATCTGATTTCTCGATCAGAAACCGTCATTCTCCTTGCATAGTCATAACTATGATAGAGAATATCCAGATTTAATCAACAATCCATATCCAGGGTCGACGTCGAAAATCGAGTGAAAAATCCCAACTCGGATCGACATACTATCTCGAAATTTTGTGCTCGAATCTGGATCAAATCATTATGCGAATAGAATAACATACGTACAACCTACGTATTTATCTTTATTGCTTATTAGCCAAATCCATTCCATTTCTTTTCACATTCACTTTGATTTTCGTTCACTTGCTCACAACTGCTTCAATCCATTTGGATTATCACCTCTATTCCTATCTCGATTGGGTATTTAACCAATAGCAGTTTGAACTCCAACCAGTTTATTTAGAAAATAGCTTGAAAAAAATTTAAAAATAGATAAGTAGTTGGAAAATAATTACTAGTTTGTAAAATAGGTATAAAATAATTAGAAAATAGTTAAAATATTTATAGAAATTTTAGATAACTGCAAAATAATAGTAAGATAATAATTAGTTTTGTAAAATAGTTGGAATATAGAAATTAGTTTATAAAACAGTTGGAAAATCGTTAAACAATTTCAAAAATAATTGTAAAACAAGTATAAGATAGTCTGGCTTTTAAAAGAAAGGTTGTATATATAATTAATAGCTTGGAAAAATAGGTTTATGTTAAAATAGTTTATATTAAAAATTGTCCAGATTCAAAACTGCTCACTTCCCAGTCTCCATTCTCATCAATTTAATTTGAATTTCCACTTCCATATAAATTGACCCAATTCCAATTTTAAATAACTTCAATTTCCATTGAAATTGATTCAACCCCAATTCAAGTTGAATTATCCTCAGTTTCTTTCCAAATTTAACTTTATTCAACCTTGATCTCAAATTCTACTAATTCAAATAAATTTCAATCGAACTAGTTCCAGTTTCAATTCATTTCAACTCCAGTTTGAATTAATCCCAATTTCAAACTCCATTTCCAAATCAAGTTGAATTATTCTTGATTTCCTCCCAATTCAATTCAAATTTCATTTGAATTTAAAACTATTCAACTTTAATTACAATTCCAAATCATTCAAATCAATTCGGACTAATTTCAAATTGAACCCACTTCAATTTCAAATTGTTTCAAATTAATCCAATTCAAAATTTTCCATTTGAATTTTATACTTATACATCTTCAATCACAATTTCAATTAATTCAAATCAATTTAATTTGAACTAATTCAATTCAAATTTCAAATTTAAACCGTCCCGAGTTATATAAATTCGAGTTAAATTTTTAAATGTTGATTTAATCCTTTAAATCAAATCAACTTATATCTTTAAACCATTTAATTTTGAATCCAAATTCCATATTCTTAATTTCAAATTAAGTTTAAATTTCCCTTCTACTTCAATAATGGATAAATTACCACAATCCATTTCTTCATTTATTTAAACAAATCCGATTCTCAATTTAAAGATTATTAATATTAATAGGATAATATTATCCAAATTATTTTAAAACATCCGTCCATCTCCAATTTCCAAATCTCAAGCCCTTTTTGAGATCACATAAATTCTCCATACAAATTAACCATTTAGCTTCCCAAGTTAAATCTTAATTTCATCTTGAAATTTTCAAATTAGGTTGATCATTCCAACTTATTTAACCTTTCCAAAGTTAAACTCAGTTCACTTAATCCTGTCAACCTTACTCAGTTTGAACTTCCATCTTAAATTTTGAACTTTTCATAAATAATCTTCCCACTTATTAAGTTCAACAACTTATCACTTTGGGTATCGTATCTCATTCCAAATTTAAAACTCAATATTTAGAGTTTATTTCAAATTATCCTTGATATCATGTATATCCATACATATATACATATTTATTTCTTGGCCCTCCCAGCCATGTTTTAAAATTTTAAACCACCCTTGGGTTTTAAATTCAAGTCCAACCTTCAAACAACTCATTGTTTACGACAAGTCTCTTTTATTCAAATAATACTTATTTATTCTTTTAGCACTTTTAAACAACCTTGCAAATTTATGGTCCTAGATTTAAAATTCCACAATTTAGGTATTTTCAATTTCAATTTATAAGTCATACTTTACATAAATGTTTATTTCTTCAGAATATTTCATTTTGCTTACTCATTAATACACATCTTACTATTAAACACACAACTATCATTTAGGATAATAACCAAGACTATCATATCTAAAGCCATTCATTATCATCTTATTCTGAAACACTTCTCCAATTTAAGATTTCAATTTCAGTTTGAATCCATCCCAAACTTATCTTTATTTAATTTTAGTTTGGTTGTATTTCTAATACCACTTAATTTAATCCCAATTCCAGAATTCAATTTGGTTGTATTATATTACTTCTTAATTTAATCCCAAAAATTTAACAACCAATTCCATTAATATTTATTAGAAAGAAATATTGCTTTATATATCAAAATATATTCTTATGTGAAATCATTTAAAATCTTTATATAAGAAAATAACAAGTACGCTCGCATATATATATATATATATATATATATATATATAAACACACACACACACATACTCAACTCATTCTAGGGTACCACTTACCCTATCCTTAATGAGTAATCCCACCAGAGCCAAGGTTCTTGCTTAACCTACTCTGATACCAAATGTAACGACCCGAAATTTTCGATCCCGAAAATTCCAGATAGTTAGTAAAAAAGAAGAAAGAAAAAGAGGAAAAGAAAAACAGAAAACAACATCCTACATTCGCAGCGGATAATATATAATAGCAAATAATAATAACAGTTATACAAAGAAAACTGTATCTGTCGATTACATTTATATACATCAGAGTTATGCATATATATATAGACACAAGTCATACAATTATCATCTCACAGATATACCGAAATAAAATACAGCGAAAACACTTTTTACGTTCATGCCATCCAGCTTGCCTCCTGAGCTCCAGAACGTTCCTACCTGAAAATCTGTAATACTCGGTCTGACCCGAGCATTACATCAAAGTAACACTCGGGTCAGGCTAGAAACCAGCGTGAGTAAACCCATCTAACATGGAGTACAAAAGCACACAACTGATATGAACCCGGCGTAGTTTATATCAACTTACAAGTTCACAAGACGTTATAGACACTACTTATTTCACACATTAATTTCTAAGTACCAAAACTTAGAATAAATAGTCATACTCACTTAAATCGTTCCATTCCAGGCTATTGATTTCACATATCAATTCACAAAGAATCGAAGTGGTTTCTGATATTAACTAATACCCGACCCCGATCTCTTCGAATCCAAAGTCATGTCATCCTAACCTAAAATTTTCCATTAAGAACAATTCAACTTTAAATATGGGATGTCATTTTTCACAGAAATTCATCATCTATAGGTAACCATGTTATCACTGTTCAATGTAATCATATCATACCACAAAACATTTCATATCAGAGATATCAATCAATTCAAGGTATTTAATCATTATTTAGTCATTCATAAGAAAGATTGATCACTTCCAAAATTAATTTAATTTATCTCTAATTAAACTAATTACTAATCTTAATCACTTAAATTATTCTTTCTTAACATTAATTTATTAGAAACCAACTAATTAATCATCTTTAATTATCCAACTTAATTAATCATTTTTGATTAATTATCCTTTAATTACAATAAGTAATTAACTCCCAATTAACTACACAAATTAATTATCCTTAACCCGTCCATATTAATTACATTGATCTTAATTAATTGCTTAAATTTATTATCTTATAATCACTTCATTGATAAATTATCCTTTAATTAATCATACTCATTATTTAACTAATCATTGGTTGTTTTCCTTATTCAATCAATCCTTAATTAATTACGCTAAGTAATTAATCCTTAATTACTTCCATTAAGTAATTAATCAGTCACTAATTACAACTTAATTACTTAATTAATTAACCCCTATTTATTAATTAATTACTAAATTAATTAATCACTAATTATAAATTAATTATCTCTAATTATCTAATTAATAATTCTTAATTACATACTAATTAACCTCTTAATTAATTAAGTTATAATCCTTAACTGTTAATTAATTAATCACTTAATCAATAATTAATATAATAAATCATATTTTAATTACTTCATCTGATTATCAAATCTTAATTACCTTTAAGAAAAATCATCATCTTTATTTATTATCTAATCATATAAATTAAAAAAAACATTTATCCCTTCATTTACACATAATTTTATTTATAAAAATTAAATTTTAATTATCTTAAAGTTTAACTTAACAAACATAAGTTAAACAATCACATCATTTTCTAAACTAAAGGTTAAAGATACATTTATATTAGGTAGAAATTATTTAAGAAAAGTATTAAAACAATCATTTTTTTTAAATTTCAAAACATTGTTTTTATAAAACCCTTTTAAATCATGTTTAAAGTCTTGATTACTTTCTGCCTCGGGTTAAACACGGTTCTATCTTGAACTGGCTTCGAGTTTCCTTCTTCTCCGTCTATTTTTTTTTTACAAAAACTTGTTTAAATTTTAACCGCTACAACTTATATAAACCATACGAACAATACGAAGCAAAACCCGATCAATACAGCTGGTACACAGAGGATCCTTCCGAGATAACTTCGCGCACTACTACATCCCCAATTCTTCCTCCATTTCAATTTCTACAGCAACCAGAAAGAAGCCCCTTATCTCCGGTGCACCGTGCACATGCACATGGCGCCGTAGCTTCATTGTCCAATGTCGACGCCTTCTCCTAGTCGTAATCGCCACCTTCGACCATTACGGCCCCTCTGAAACTCATGAAACCCTTAAAATCAAAATCGATAAAATTATCGACTTCTAGAGAAATGAACGAACCTCCTCTTTGACGCCTACTACCGCCAATCGACCATGATTCACCCATAAATCTTTACCATAGCTAAGCCACCATCTTCCCTACCTTTTCCCCCCACCGCGCACTTCTCAGTCGCCACCGCGACGTCACAGATTAACGAAAACCCCAAACACTACAGAACAATCCAGAAACCCTAATAAAGCTTCGTCTCGCCGCTGTGGTGAAGAAAAAAATGCGATGCCAATTTTTCCCAGTCTGTTTGCCCAAAATCTCCCTCTGACCATAATTTCGAGTATAAAATCCTCGTCGATCACCATTATTCGACGAAAATACTAACTTCCGTTCACCTCTCAATTTCACCATGAATACGAAATAAAAATTTACAATTCCACTTTTAAAAATCAGTGTTTTTGATATTAAACAAGAAGATATAATTCAAACGCTTAAACCTGAGGCTTGAATTTCTTTCATACTTTGAGCTTCCCTGTATTTCCTATTTCCAGAGAATGGTTTTAACTAATTTCACTTAAACTATTTTCTAAACTTGAATCATGTTAGTATAAACAAAATTTGTTTTTTTTAAAAAAAATTAAAGCCTGTAAAAGAATGGGTAAAAGATTTGGGGTTTTGAATTTGTTTTAAAGCACTGTAAACCCGAACAGAATAATGTTCTTGTTTTCCAGACATGCATACCTCATTCTCACACATTCAAGTTCATGCAAGCAAAAAAAATTCATTCACATCAATGATCATCATATGCAGATCATTATCTAGATGGTTTTTTAAATAATAAAGAGCAGTCTACTCACATCCATGTCGAACAGAAAAACATAGATGCTCTAAAAATGAAACTGCACTTTGAATTTTTGATCTGCTACTTAGTCGAGTTGAATCTTGGATTGCTTAACAACTTCCGGAAATTTTGAGTTGGATTCATAATGAATATGCTTGATACTGGTTATTTGAATATTGTTTTCCTCTGTTTAGCTTCCTTTACAGGTTTTAAGTTACAGATCTTTGTTTTTATGGCCTTGTTTCTTATTTTTATTATGAAAACAGTAAAAGAGATAGAAGAAAGTAGATGGATGTTTTATATAGATTAAATTAGGATTTCTTTAAAATAAAAGAGAAAGAAAACAGAAAGGTGACATTTGTTATTTTTGTATGTTAATAACCTTACATTTGTTAATCTTATATTATATATGATTTACATTTGTAATGTTCATGTTTTAGTATGTCTTAATATGTATTTATATAATATTTCAATTTAGTTTATTCATTTATAAATGTCTTTTGTTTGATAAGTTTAAATTTTATCTTAAATAACACTTAATTATATTTATTCTTTCTCTTATGTTTGTCTTATATATATATATTTTAAAGTATGTAATATAAAATTCCAACTACACACTTAATATAGTTATACAAATATATTAATTATACTTTATATACTTTATTTATATTTTGAATGTTTTCCCTAAAACTCTTTATATCAAATTTTTTATATTTAGTAACCTCTTTCCTTTATTTGTTTTAATATGATGAAAATAACAACTATATACAAATAAAATCATATATATATTATTTCTAAATTCAATTTACCTTAAAATGTTTATCTTTGAAATTTCAAATTCAAATTCAAATTAAAATCAACTTATATAAACTGTATATATTTAAATACTTTTATTTAACACATTTTATTTATTTAACAAACTGGAATCAGTATTTCAATGATTTAAAATTAGTTAATTATCCAATTAACAGATATTAAAAATCCAATTTATCACAAGATGTCTCATATGGCAGAGCTGTCATATTCTTTTGGGTTACAAATCAAACAATTAATAAAATGGCATTTTCATTAATTAAGAAAAATATTGTAACAATCTACTTTAATGATTTGTATGGAAATACTTCTAGTAAAACTACACCATTGAATACTGCAGTACATCTAGATAAATACGATACAGTAAGAATATCGATCAAAATATTATATAGGAGTATGATCTATTCATTATTATATCTAACCATAAGTTGTTCCGACATTATGATGAGCGTTTGTTTGTATGTACGTTTCCAAGAAAATCCCAAAGAATCACACTTACGAGTAGTAAAATAAATTTTGCGCTATTTAAATAACACGAGAAACCATGGACCCTTTTACCCGAAAGAATGTCCTTTTGAGTTAGTATCATATAGTGATGCCGACTTAGGAGGATGTCGATGTATAGAAAGAGTATGAATGGTACACGTCGTTCCTTCGGGCAATCTCTAGTATCGTGGTTCAGTAAGAAACAAAATTGTATTTCACTTTACACATCTAAAGCGTAATATATTTCTATTGCTCTGGTATATGCTCAAGTAATATATACGTAACAAACACTTCAAGATTTTGGAATATTTTTTCAAAAATCATCAATATTTTGTAATAACGCTAGTACTAAAAGCTTACCTAAAAACCCAATAAACCATTCGCAGACAAAATATATAGACAATCGTCATCGTTTTTTATGAGGCAATATAGGAAAGAAAATTATTTCACTAGAATTCGTAACTAAAATAAAATTGTTGACATATTTACAGATCGTTGATTGAAAGTACATTTATTAAACTATATTGAGAGTTTGGAATTTGATCACTACAGGAAATAATTTAAATATGTGAGTTACTTTACTAAAATAAAATAATAGTCTATTTTTTCTATCTAAAAATATAAGGAACAAATATAATTTTCTATTTTTCTATGGTTAAATTCTGTTTTTACTTTAAAGTTATAAATAGAATGCAAAACTTATGGTTAAAGGAATCAAAACCATATGCACATAATTCTACTTTTTTAACTAAAGTCACACATACATACAATCTTGATAATTGAAAATACAAGAAACAAATTGTTTTCAATCAAAATTTAGTAAACATTAATAATGGCCTGATCAAAGAACATATATTCTTCTTCATCAAAAACCACATCTCCTTCAAATGATAGTTTACCTTCACTGAAGACTACTATATCAATAATCAACCATATCGGTTATTCTCGAAGATAAAAGAAGGCGAAAGAGTCGATTAAATTTAATGAGGTATCAATTACTACCAATGACTATCACATTGATGGTCTCAACCACCATCAACAAGAAATGCTCGGACTTTAGAAACAAATGTGTTGGGAATAACGTAGGCAAGGAGAGCATCTACATTTTATTAAGAGATCTCTATTGGCATTTCATGGTAGATCACCAACAAATAATAGTGTTCTTGAAAACTCTTATAGACTTGTGGAAACTAGATACAAATATGCGAGTCTGAGCTAATTCCTGGTAGTTGGAGCCATTCGAAGAAGAATCCAAACCTTCCGAAAATAATCTATCATTGTTGTATCAATTTTTATTATATTTTTATTATATGTGTATGTATCTTATCTCTATGACAATTTCAATAAATTGATTAAACATTGATTATAAGAAAATATCTATAATAAAAATCATTATTGAAGCTCTTAAGAGGGTAGACAAGCTATAAAGTCAGTCTTCCAACTCAAGAATATATCGTCAGACCATCTTCATAAATCAAATTTCAAATTTCAAAAGTTTCAAAATAAAAATTCACAGTACCAATCGACTGAATCAACTCTATCAACCGACCGATGCAAGTAAATTTTTAATATTTTTGTAGACATCATTCGACTAGATGTTTATAATCAATCGACTGATACCCTCATTGTTTAATTGATTATCGACTTTTATTTGACCGATAGACTCCAATTTTACATATATTTCTTTCAGGTTTAAAACCCTATTAATACCAACTCAACCAGTCGATTGATTCCCTATTTTCAATCGATTGGTCCCTCATTTTCAATCGATTGGTCCCCCATTATCCGTGGACTGGTTGTGAATAGAAATTCTTTTTAAAAACGAAACCATAGTCAAAGAGGTACAACTTTTTATGCATACACCTATTCATTTACCAACCAACATCTCTTCAATGCTCTGTCTACCCTAAACCAACCCCTATTCTACTTTACCAAATTCAAAAACTGAAAAGCCTTCCTCCTCAAAAATAAAAATAAATCTCTTTTTTTTTCAAAAAGTATAAGCAATAGCACCAAAAAAAAGGATCGATCTTCATTATCTTCAAATGAGCCAATTGAAGCCCAAGTCCACAAGTAGCTACAAATAATACCTCCATCAAAAGATTTAGGGGAATGAAGAATTTTCGAACTTTTAAAGGGTCCTTCACGAAGATGGAGGATTTCTCTGCCTACATCATTTGTTTGTTCGCACAATAATGTGGTTAATGAGTTTAATCGATTTTAGTGCTTGCAATGTAGAAATTGTTCCTTTAATGGTAAAACTGTTTTATGCTAATCTAAACTAGACTTTCACAAACCCCACTCCACCAATGGCATTATATGGAGCTCAATTTTTAGGGAGGAAATAATTATACAGTTACATAGACCAGGGCATATCTTGAATTGTCCATTTGAAGGAAAGGAGTAAAATGAGAATAGTTATAAGGACCATGCTTGGTATGAGATTAGTCATAAGTTTTTATGTGATGACCACATGAATTTCAAATCGATATCATTAAGACCAAAAGCAAGACTCACTCATAGAATCTTAATTCACACTATCATGCCTCGTACCGTAAGCTATGATGAGGTATATGAAAATAATTATTGCTCCTTATATGGAATGTATGCCAAAAAGGAAATTAATTAGGAAAAATTCATAATGGATGAGATTTGTTGCTTTGTCAATCATAAAAGAAAAATCATTCACATGCTCTTATACTACGAGAATCTCCTTTTATTTTCATACTAATATACTTGACATGGAGTTTATTAGTATACAACATTTTGGAGAAAAAACCTTGAAATTAGTGAAGCTTCCAATAAGAAATGAAGGGCATATGACTTATGTCAAATGGTTAGAACGTGAAACTAAATTGGCATCTACACCTCCTTCATCTTCAAATCCACCCCTACTTTCCCATCCATTACAGTGTTCAAGCTCAAATCGGAAGAGGTTGATAAGGATGAAGAAATTATTGAATTACCCATTGAATCATCCATGAGAAACTCTTTCACTATCATCTCTCAAAATCAAGGAAAGCTAAATGTGCGCCTTACTAAAGTTGAATCCAAGGTTGACAAAATGATGGGGTTTCTAGACAAAATATGGAGGAAGATCAAGTTACGAGGATCCTTATGATTAGGGTTTTTCTATACAAGGAGATGATGAAGTAGGGAATGAGAAAAGTAAGCATTAAGGAAGCAACGAAGAGTATGCTTGGAAAGTTTGGTTTGATTATTTTTCATGCTTTAGAACTTAATATTGTTATTTATTCTTGTCTTTTAGAACATTGTAATTCTTAATTGTGGTTTGAAACTTCTTGGTGTTGGGGTTTGCGATGTTGAAAGTTTGCGGTTTTTGAAACTTGTGGCATTTCAGTTCTGATGTTAAATTTTTTGTAACTTTAAAACTATTTGTGATGTCGTATTTTTATTTTGTGATATTAAATTCATGATGTAATGATCTATTGTTGTGTGGTCTCTTGTTGTAGCATGATTCTTTTTGATGTTATGTGATTTTTAATCCCTCTAAAATTGTTAATTTTCCATACTTACTCCTATTGGAATGTATTTCTTTTTTATCGATGATAAAGGGAGAAACACTATATGGCTATATTGATATAAGGAGTATATATTAAGGAGAAAACTACTTTATCATGAAAATTTATTTTATAATTTGTATATTTGTCATCATCAAAAAATGGGATGAATTTTAGAACCTCATAGTTTGATATTTTGATAGAGATAGCCAGATAAGAAATATCTCAATATACTTTTACTTTGCAGGAAAATATACCGACCAATGAAGAGATACAATGACGAAGCCAAGATGATGATGACAAACGCAATTATATTAATCATAGATTTTTATGTTTAGAAGTATATGATTGTTAAAATCTCTTCAAAGTGGTTTACACACAAAAATCATCAAAGTAGCATTCTATTTCTAAAAACAAGATTAAATAAAACAAGCCGACTAAAACAATTCAAGGGTATACTAAAATAATATCAACCGACAGTCATAACTACTTAGTCGACTAATATCATATGCATTATATTTTGTATAAATATAAGACAACCAGTCGACTAAAACTGCACAAACAGTCGACTAATGTCCCAACTACTCAACTAGTTATATAATTTAAGTTGACCAAATAAGGGCAAAACTAAAGAGTTTCTTTTCTGTTAGAAAATTCATGTTTTTGATTATATCCAGTCGGTTGATTGTGACTCTACTAATCGACTGATCCTATGTAATTGCTGTATTTTTAATTTCAAAAGAGTTATTCTTCTTCAATGAAGAGGCGCTTCTTTCCACAAGGAGTTGCAACTGTACCTAATGGTTGTTACTTCTCATGAATTCATACAACTCTTCAAATATTTTAAGTAGCACTATAATTCAAGTTTCTAATAATTATTTCTTTACTTTACTCTCTAATTCCCTCTGAAATATATTATTGCATTCAAAGTCTTACATTGTAATTTATGATCACTTGAACATTCAAATTATATCATTTAAGTGATCATCCGCTTCTTTCTTCTACATATACATGATATACCACAAACGAAGAAGATTATAGGAATGATGTACTCTATCAACTCATTTATGTTATTTGGAGAACATAAGTACTTTAACAGTATCGAAAAGTGGAAAAGGCAAGATATACCACTTACGTAGAAGATTACACAAAGTAATTATACCGTTGAATTCTTACAAAATTAGGTAGCTTCATTTTAACTATTGTTAAAATTCCAACAAAATTTAATTCTAGTATAAAGAAATGTATGACGCGACATAGAAAACTAGGATGTAAATAATAAATTGCAGAAATTGTAAAGAACATAAGGAATTTAAATGGTTCGAATGTTAAAGAATCCTACGCCCATAAGGGAAATCTTTCTTCCTCTGTATCTTTGTTTGGTACAGATTTTCATGCCAAAGAGTACAATAAGTACCTTAAAAGTATCAAAAAGTGGAAAAGCTAAAAATGAAAGGTTCCTTTCTTACTATAGTACTTTTTATATTTATAGTATGATGGCGTACACAGATTGCCACAATCCATCTTTGACTGTTGTGTTTTGGCCCTGGGATCCTGCCAGGTGTTAGTTATCCATGCCGTCTATGCGACATACCTAGATCGCTGATGTGTTTTTCGATGGGAAGTTTGAGGTGAAAGCGGGAAGTCTAAAACCGTGGCGGGAATATTCAAAATCATGTCCTAGGATCTCAAATTCAAATTGGCTTTTTGTATGGACCCATGGGAGGTTAACACGAGTTAACCGTTATTTTTGGGGCATCATTGGTGTATTTAGTGAGAGGCAATACTGATTGATGTGTGAACTTGCATGATTGGTTTTCCATACATGAAGATGTAATATGAGCTAACTGTGATTTGAGCTGACCTTATTCCTAATGTGCATAGGTTGTTGATGAAAAAATGGGTGTCGTTATCTTTGCTGTTTGTCTGTGAGTGTGGATCGACGTTAGAGCGTTATTTGAGTGGTACTATGTGCAGCCCTTCGGAATGCTTTTTGACTCCTTGTGGTACTGCTTAAGTTTCTCTCAATATGTGTGGTGCATATCCGCTCTCCAAGGTTCTAGAAAAGTTTCATTTTACTAACAGCAGATTTTGATTCCCTTGTCCCTTGGCTTGTGTATGCCATATATCATTTCTCATTTACAGCCTTGTTTGGTCGAGATGTATTGTCTTTTCGAAGTAGCTATTACATCACTGCATAGTATCTATTCTTTTGTTCTAGCTTTGTTTATTACAATTACCACCTGCTCACTATAACTACGTTTGATTTTGGATTTAGGAATTTAATATAATATTGAAGTTTAAGGGAAGGGCTTAGGTATGATATCTTTATGCTTGTCTTTTGAGCACAATATTTCATTCCCTTCCCGGTTCTTATTCAGATTAAGCGTAGCAATGTGGGTTGGTTCTTCATGCCGTTACACTCTGACCGCTTATACTTCTTTTCTTCTCATCTTGATTTTAATTGCAGGGTAGCTCTCTCGGCCCTATACCTTATTTCAATCTCTTTTTGTCACAATTTGAGAAATGTGGGTGTAACATCTTGCCCCTAAGTCTGCAACGATCGTAGGTCGATGTAGACTTGTCACTGCTTATTTCTGGTTTTCACATCTTATGAACTTCTTTTTGGATGTTTCCTTTTTTGTAGGCTTTACCATTAATTTTTCACAGTTTTCCCCACTACTTGGGGTCAGACTGTTTGTTGTTTATATGGCACGTGGTATGGCTATCACACGACCTAGGTGACCTACAAGAAGTTGTTTATTATTAATTTTTTGGCTTAAAGTTATCGTTCTCATTTCTGAGATTTCCGTTATCGTTCATATGTCGTGTCATCAATACAATCATTGAACTATGGTAGTAGCTATGAAATGTCGTTTGCTTTTAGTTTAGCATCACAGTTCTCATCACTGAGATTGCTATTGCTATTTGTATGCTCGTTTTTCGAACGATGGCGGTGGGCTATGAAAATTTATTTGTTTGTGCACTTAGCACGGTCTTCCCTCTGACTTAGGGAGGACTAAATTTGACTTTGAAGTCAGGTCGTGTATCTACAACCTTCGCATGCATATGGTTTTATATACTGGTTTTAGCTGTCTGGTATCCATACGTCATGTGTGCTATGCTAATCGAATTAATATAGTGAGGTTTTTATATTGGTTCAGGCCTTCCAATATCCCTACATCCAGTTAATTGGCCGAAGAAGCTATGCTTCTCTGTTTAGCAGCTCTATTTGATAGCTGGTTCAGCAGTCCGGCATCCCTATATCCCGTGTGATTATTTAGCTATGTCAAAGAATATCAACTCAGAAATATTTTTATACTTGTTCGGCCCATCTAATATGTCTATGTCTATTTCATTATATCATTACTTTATAATAGTAACTACAATGTACATTACATAAGCAATGTAAGCCAAACAAAGTAAGGTTTTAGGTGTTATGAATTCCAAGTTTGTGGAATTAGGTTGCCATCTGGTGTTGATAGTCGATACACCCCATTTGGTAATACATCTTTTAGGAATAATGGGTCTTCCCAATTTGGACCCAATGCTCCATCTGTTGGGTCCTTCGTGTCGGCCATTACTCTTTGCAGTACAAAATCCTCTTTAGAGAAGTTACTCTCTTTGAGCCCAGCGTTATATTTTTTTACTATCCTTTGTCGATATGCAACCGATACCACCGCTACTTTATCCTTTCTTTCTTGAATAAGGTCTAAGGAAACTTCCTTCAATTTCATGTTCTTTTCTATTGTGTACGATATTCTTCTTTGTGACGGGATATCTAATTTAACAGAAAACATGGCCTCATATCCGTAGGTTAATGAAAAAGTGGTATAACCAGTTGGAGAGCTAGTTGAAGTTCATTAAGCCCATTGTACAAAAGATAGTTCTTCTGCCCACTTTCCTTATCCTTTTGCAGCCATTTCTCTAGCAGCTTCTTGATGGTTTTGTTTGTAGCTTCTACTTGCCCATTCACTTATGGATGAGCGTCATAAGAATTTTTTTTATTACGTTGTTCTTCTCATAAAGTTCAGTAAATTATTTACTTCAGTTGTGTGCCATTTTCAAAAATGTTTTTGTAGGTAATATCGTATCCAGTGATTATGTTCCTCAATTTGAAAGTGACTATCTTCTTTGCAGTTATCGTGGTCTGAGGTTCTGCCTTTACCCACTTGGTGAGTAATCTATTGCCGCTATGACATATTTGGCTCCTTCCTTTAACAGCAGAAGTGGTCCTCTTATATCTTCGCCCCATGCATCGAATGACCATGGGCTTGCAAATGGTGTAAACTCGTAGGATGGCAGTTTGGGGATACTTGCAAATCTTTGACGTCGATCACCTCTCATTACAAATTCATTTGCATCCTGATGCACTATTGGCCAATAGTAACCATGCCTTAATACTTTCTTGGCCAAATTATTTCCCTTTGAGTGATTTCTACATTAGCGTTCATGTACTTCTCTCATGATCCATGTCCCCTCTTCTTTGGAAACGGACCTATGATAAGGGGTTGAATATCCTCAGTTGTATAATATGCCATCAAAGAAGTAGTAGTATGGAGTCATGTATCTTATTTTTTGGGCTTCATTCCGATTCGACGATAAGATTCTAGTTTGGGGGTAAGATTCCCTTTAGCCTATAATAATATTCTAAACTTATTATTCGGTATAATGATATAAATGTTTATGATTCATTTTTTAATCAATCTTAAAAAGAAACACTTAGTGGATATCTTGTTCAATTTGATGTATGCAAATTTGTTTTTGTAATATTTTTATGACTTAAATAGCAATTTTTTATTATTTAGGGTAAAATTATATATATATATATATATTTGTCTGTGTGATACATGTATGTATGTATGCATTGCAAATACATCAGAAAAATTTAATGTAATATGGATGCACGTTTTGACGAAAGTGGAAAATATTTTAGCTTACTCGTTATATATGCGTATATGTATATATTTATGTTTTATGTTATTGAGTTATGTATTTTAGAAACTATTTTATCCATAAATTTGTTTTACATTACATAATTTAAGATTGAAGCGATAATATATATATATACACACACATACATACATACATATATATATATCCATGGTATATATAAATCCCAATATCTGCACATGTACATATTATCCATGTTACTGTTTGTTGTTTTTGTCATATAAACATTTACTATCACATATCATTTTGTATTAAAGTTGAATGCAGTTTCTTGAATGTTTGTAAAAGTGGAAGGTGAAATTGATTAATGATGCTACCTTTATCTCATTCCTTTTAGATCTTGATGTGATGATATTTAGATCTGATTTCTTGTTTGTTCGGATCTTTAAACACCAACAAATTGTATTCACCATATGTTTCACACGTAATTCCACACCATTTAGAAATTTGATTATACTTGAAATATTCATACTTATTCAAATAATATGATTAATTAACATAAATTTAATTAATTAAGAATATAACAACATTAATAAAATATATTTTTATCCAAAATCACGAGATTAATATCGTACTAAATATTAGATTTCATAGGAACGTTAATATCCAAATTATGATTATTTTTACATTTACCCACTTCACCCGCTGTGGAACGGATCGGGTTCCTCGATGGTATCAAAGCCTAAATGGTCAATGTGGTCTTACTAGTCAGCATTTAGGGATAATTAATTAAATTTATCTATCAATGGGTGTTTAGAAAGGTTGTATCTAGGCTTGTGGTTGTGTAGCACCTTGTAATTTTATATAATTAAATAATTAGATTAAAAAGGGTAAAGTCGTAATTTCACATAAATGGAAAATACTAAATATCTACATGAGTTAGAATTACGATACGAGACCTATTCCACTGTGTTTAGATTGCCATTTATAGTCATAAATCATGTATAACATACCGAATTTGGTTAAACGAAATAGAAATCAAAAGAAGTCAAAACCCGTGGCATTTTCGTAATATACTGAATACGAAATTTCAACCTAGATATTATTATTTCTAGCTAATAAATGCATCTTTATCCTCCTCTTATAACATCCTAATCCCAAAATCGATTCCAAATCCATTAAACTAAATCAAATTTAACAATCCAATATATGAAATCGATCACTGTAAAGTTAAATGGGCAAATAAATTAAAGCCATCATGAGAATTAGAGTTTTGAAGATGAAGGATTTTCTAGAGAGAGATGAAGAAAGAGGATATACATAAGATCAGAGAGGATGCTTGGTAAATTAGTGTGTAAGACTTATCAAATTCGTGTATACGTTGATAAGACATAGTAATTCACCTCTTATAGTCTTAAATTTAATAATAAATGATGGAATTGATAATTAAAAAGTTTTTATATGTACATGATTAGGATGTGGTATTCCATGCCTAGATAATTAAAAAGAGCATATTTATTGATTGTAATGAGATAAAGTAAACCACCCTTTTATTAAAAAGTGTGAAATACAAAAGTGTTCCAAAGTATACAAATTATATTTTGAAATTGTAGTAATCGATGATGTGAACCCACAAGTGGTGTTCTTCATTAATTAGGTGTAATGATTGCTTACAAAGAATGTTGGATGATCAAAAAATGTGGATTACCCATTTCAATCCAATATAAAACGACGATGATACGATGATCGAGTAGAATAGGTAAGTAGAGGAGGTCAAGCATATTCTTGTGCCGTTCACCGTTCAACTTAGACCAACATAGGGTCCTTGAAAATGGCTTAAAAGGCTGGCGACGCTATTTCTAATTGGGCTGATTGGAGACGAGGCTAAACATAGCATTGGGACCGGCATAACATGCGAAGGTGGCAACGAGGTCGAACTAGGGTGGCAGCCTATGTAGCAACGTTGGCGGCGAGCATTCTTTGGCACTGGTCGAGATTGAGTAGAGCGAAGAATTCTCCATTACTATGGCTACGACCAAGAAAATAATAATAATAATATTGTAATAATTAAATAATTACAATAATACCTTCAACTTTAAATTCTTATGCCTATGGCATATGACCTCCGTTTCACGCGCAGTTCATGGCATCGGGATCGTGGCAAGACGAGGATTGTTTGAGTAAATCACTTGTTTTGTTTTCAGATACTTTAGAAAATTACCTTACTTATGCAAGTTTATTATTTGGTTTTATGCTCATGGGTTGGGGCTTTATTTAGTAGCATCATAAATAGTGGGTTGATAAACAATTTTGGGCTTGATCCCAATTGTATCGTTGGCTATTAGGTGACTGAATGGCATGGACTTGACCTTAATATATGATCGTCCTAGGACCCTAATCCTCAATATATGATAATCCATGGAGCTAAGTCCTCAATAGATGATAGTTCGAGGAGGTGATTCCTCAACAGAAGATAGTCCAAGGAGTTGAGACCTTAATATATGAGAGTTAGAGGAGTTGAGTCCTTAGTGGCAAATTTGAGTCCAATCACATGCATATGATTACGCATGGGAAATTTTTCAATGGTATCTTACCATATGATGTCAATATATTATTATATTATGTTTACCTGACTTGTTGGGGGCAGGTGACATAGGTCAAGGTATGATTTTGGATAATAATGTTGTTTTACTAGCTTATTAGTATTATATATTTATATGATTACGTTTCACTCATCAAAGGAATGTCTAACCCTCTATATTATTTTATACTTTTTAGATATACTCTGATTGGTCGATATTTAGGACTGGTGGTGATTTGGGGGCATGATGGTATGATGGAGATACACATTTATTTATTAGCTGTCTACTATTTTATTTCATTTATTCCTAGAAATTATACTATTTCCATTACGACTATATGGAGATATTGTAATCTAAGTTTATTTGTTACCATATTAGTTTGTTGTCGTAGATTGTATTATTGATTACTATTATATTTTTTTCCTTCCACTGTAAGTTTCAAAAAGTGTAGACTATTGTAGATAGCTTTGTGATCTATTTTATATATTTCACTTCAAGTGATCCTCTATTAATGCCATCTGTGATGTCAGTACCACTTTTAGATGTTGGTCGAGATGTGGTAGATGGCGAGTTGTTTCAAGTTGAATAATGAAGTATTATCTCCTCTCTAACCATCGGCTTGGTCTAATGGATGAAGTAAGTCCATAAGTTAGGCCCGAATGTAAGGCCTACAGTTATTTGGACCTTCGACCAATTTTCATATTGAAATTTAAATTGAAATTATATCCAGAAAAGGTTTAGTTTAAAATGTGAAAGGAAATTATAAAAGTTGTAAATTAAATTTAAATCTATCAAAATTGTTTTGAAAAATTAAATAGTGAATTAAGAGATAATTAATTAAGAACATATATACGCTAAGATATGCATATATCTATAATTATTATAGTTGTATATTTATCCCAGAATTACTTAATATAAATAAATTTAAAATTTTGACTTAATTAGAGTATTTAACTAAATTATTTAATTAAATATAAGGATATATTTAATAATTAATTAATTAAAGTTTACCTAATTAATATATATGCGTATATTGATGTGTATGTATATATATAAATAAAACCATTAATGTTATAGATGGTTATTCATTCTCAATTGATTGAGATGAATAAAATAAATTTTTGAAAATTTCAATATAATAAAATTTAGCTAGATTAGTTAATTGAATTAAGACTGATAAATTAGTTAAATATGATTTAATTAATAGGAATTCAAAGTTGATTAAATGTGATTTAATTAAGAAGAACCTAAGTTAATTAAATATGATTTAATTAATACGAATTAAAATTAATTAAATATTATTTAATTAATATGAATTAAATTTAATTAAATATGATTTATTTAATAATATTAAGTCTAATTGTTCATGATTTAAATGACAACAATGTAGGTCATACCAAGTAAGGTTTTAGGTGTTTTGAATTCCAAGTTCTTGGAATTAGGTTGTTTCCGGGTCTTAATAGTCGATACAACTCATTTGCTAATATCTATAATATGACTAATGGGCCTTACCAATTCGGACCTAATGCTCCGTCCGCTGAATCCTTTGTGTTGGCCATTACTCTTCGTAGTACCTAGTCCCCTTATAGAAGTTTCTCTCTTTGGGCCTGGTGTTATAATTTTTTGCCATCCTTTATCGATATGCATCCGATACCATTGCTGCTTTGTCCCTTCTTCCATGAATGAGGTCTAAGGAAACTTTCTTCAATTTCCTATTCTTTTCTGCTCTGTACGATATTCTTCAAAGTGATGGGATCTCTACTTTGATAGAAAGCATGGACTCACATCTATAGGTTAGCAAAAAAGGGATATGATAAATTAGGGATCTGGGTGAAGTTCGGTAAGCCCATAGTAATAGATTATAGATGGATCTATTGCTACCATGTTTGAGTGTGTCCAAGTGAATACATCTGGTGATTTTTTCAGAAAATCTATCATTTCAGTAAGGTCGTCTACATCAAGATTCTTTCCAATTTTGAGAATCTTCGTTGGGTCTTCTGGTTCTATTTGTACATCATAGAGATCATCTACAAGTTTTAGCTCTTTCTTTGGTGCCCATATTCTCAATTCTATTTCACTTTTTATTTCCACCACCGGTGGTGAATTTAATAAGGATGCTCATTTATGGGTTTCTTTGAGGAAGTATTGTGCATAAACTAGATTATGCTCATCGGCGCTGATCATAAGTATATATGTTCTTTTTTCTCGCTTTGCGGATTTCAATAGTGCAGGATCATCAATTTGAGTGCTAGTATAGGTAATTAGTGATGGCGTAGTTTTATGAACCAGTTTTCCTTCTTCGTTTTTATTGTCATTATAAATATTAGAAGAGACGCTAGAATAATTTTGAACAATTTTATTGCCAAAAGTGAAGTTTATATTGTATGACTCTCTAGCTAAAACTTGTTCGCCTCTTATTAACCTTATCCCTGTAGGAGTGTTGATCTTCATGAGCAGATCTTTCTAGGATATGATAGCTACTATGTCTATCAAAGCTGGTCTTCCTAAGAAGGCATTGTATGATAAGGATTGGCCAATAACTAAGAATCTGGCATAGAATTACTTCTGCAGTAGACCAGTTCCGGCATGCATGCAGATCCCATAGGTAGGTGGCTATATTATTAAAGCCCAAAATCAGTTGAGGACTTGGTTTTAGGACCTTTAGTGGAAGATTCATCTTATCATATGGAAACTTGAAGATGACATTGACAGGGCTCCCAGAATCAAGGAAAACCTTCTTCATGGTGTAGTTTGATACATGCACTGTAATGATGAGTGGGTCTTGGTGATGAAAGACAACCCCTGTCGCATCATCGTGCTATGGATTTTATCTCTGGCATTGGCTTCTGCTTGATATGGAAGACCGACCTCTACTGGACCCTCACCTCTTGCACATACCTTTCTTGTGCCTTCTTACTCATAACTGCAGGGTGTGGCCCACCATGGATTGATGCTATTAGGTTAAATGGGTTCCCAACCTGATTCTCATTTGGGTTAGGAGTTAGGCCTTTCATTCCTCCTTCGCTATTATTCTTCTAAAATTATCCTACGTTTCCTTTCTCGATTGGCCTTTCTATTTTGTTTTTAGATCTCCGCCGTTATCGGTATAGTAACCAATATCTTGGTGGAAGTGACATTCTGCCCCACCCCATTTTTGTTTTGGTTTCTTCCATTTGTTGTGCAAGTTATACGTAATTTCTGCCTTAGTCATCTCATATATTTGAATAAAAGAGTGAGTGAGTGGTGCTTCTATTACAATGTTAACTTCCTTCAATATCTTTGTCGATGGATGATACCCATCTCCCCATTTTCTTATTATAGTTAGAGTCAAAAGACTTCTGAATCTTTGTGGTGAAGCCAGCTTCTTCCTTCTTGATATAGCCCTGGCTTTCTCATAGAAGTCTTTCAATTTGTAGCATGATTTTTGGCTATTCTTCTATCATATTGGGGTCCCCCTCCTGATCCTAGCATGCGCTGCCATCAGTATGGCTCCTTCATCACTCACTCTAATCTTGAGGGCCTTAGATTTGTAACGCTTAATAATATTGCATAGGCTTTCATACTCGTGATGCTTAATGCAGGACATAGTATTTACATCAGGTGAAGTTTCTCTTCCTAGATCAAACTATTTTAGAAAATCCCTAGATAGCTGTTGCCATGAACGGACCTTCCCAGGTTCTAATCTTCTAAACAACCTAGCTGCAACTCGGCTAAATAGACCGAAAAACGCTTGTACCTAGCCATCCTTTCCACTTTCAAAACACCCATGTGATATTTAAATATACTGAGGTGATCGTCAGGGTTTGTAGTCCAATTGAATTTTTCGATTACTGGGTTTGAAGTCCAATTGAATTTTTCGATTACTGGGGTGTTGAAGTTGTCGGGGAAATCTGCTTTGATGATGATCTTGCTGAATGGAGAAGATGCTTCCTCCATTATCTTCTCCCTGGTTCCCAGTAGGCATAGTTTGGCCAACAGCTTTACACGGCTTTTAACTGACAAATTTCATCTTCACTAGGCTCTCACTGTAACGATTCCTCCTTAAATAGTAAAGTGACCTCATCCTCTTCTAGGGCAGATCGAGTTTGCTTCTTAATCATCTTAGGTTTAATATTGCTTGGTTTTGTCTTAATTTGTGGATTTGCTTAGATCTGGCCTTTCAATTTGATGTTGGTTCTTAAGCCAAAGTCACTTTTCCCATCAAAGGGAGTGCCATTATTGTTCCCTTGCTTAATAGTCTTCATAGTATGTAAATGATGGTGATTAGCTATGGACCGAGGTGGAGAGAATGGTCTATGTGTAGTATGTTGGCCAATAATTTTTTTCTATCCCTTTCATTTATTGGTTAATTTTGTTTGTGAAGGATTAGAATGCGTTGGGTGGGGATCTGCAAGGACTTCCATCGGCGCTCACGGCTTTCAAAGTTATCAACGACTTGTTAGCGGTCTTTGAGGCCAATGGCAAGTGATCTTGAATGAGTGGGATGAGTGAATTTGTGGGATTCATGTTGCATGGAGTGAATGTAGGTAAATTTTACTGAATGTACGGAACAAATAGAGGTTCTAGCCCTTCATCTAGTGCTAAAAATGTTGGTAAGATTTTTGTATTACGACATTATAACTGAAGAGGAAGTAAGTATCGTACTAATTTCCGTAATAATTCTTAATTACCAAAGTTAAGTAGTATTAAATTTGACATTAAGTAGTAATTATGCCACTGAATGCTTACATAATTAGGTAGTTACACCTTTACTTTTTATTAAAATGTCAAATCTTCCTAGAATTTAATTTTGGTTTAAAGAAAGGAAAGATACGGCACAAAAAATAGGTATCTAAATAACAAAATGCATAAACAGTAAAGAACATAAGGAATTTATGTGGTTTTGATGTTAAAGAATTCTATGTCCATGGGGAAATCTTTCATTCTTTGTATCTTTGTTTGGTATAGGTTTTCATGGCAGAGAATAAGAACCTTAAAAGTATCGAAAAGTGGAAAAGATAAAAATGAAAGATCCTTTCTTGCTATAGTATCTTTTCTATTTATAGTATGACGGTTTATTTGGATCGCCACAATCTGTCTATGACCGTTGTGTTTTGGCCCGTGGATCCTACCTGGTGTCATTTATCCACATTGTCTGTTCGACATACCTAGACCGCTGATGTGTTTTTGGCAGGAAGTTTGAGGTGAAAGCAAGAATTCCCGAAATCATGGCGGGAACGTTTGAATTCATGGAAAAGATCTTAATTTTGAATTGGCTTTTTGCATGGACCTATAGGAGGATAAAAAAATTACTTGTTAGTTTTGGGGCGCCGCTGGCATATTTAGCATGAGGCCGTACTGATTAGTGTGTGATACTTGCATGATGTTGTAGTGCTCATATCCTTGTTGTTTATCCGATCTGTACTCGTTTGACTAATATCATATTAGGGTAAGATTGCAATGGTCGGCCTTTGGCTTAAGCATTGGTTTTCCATACATTCGGATGTAATCTGAGCCGATTGTTATTTGAACTAACTTTGTTGCTGATGTGCATTGTTCATTGACAAAGAAATGAGAGGGTGTTGATATCGTTGCAGTTTGACAGTGAGTGTGGATCTGCATTGGGGCATTATTTGAGGGGTATAATGTGAAGCCCTTTTGAATGTTTTTTGATTCTTTGTGGAAATGCATAGGTTGCTCGCAATATGTGTGATGCAGAGTATGCACTCGAAGATGCTAGCAAAGTTCGAGTTTTACGGACATCTAGTTAAATTCCTATGCCATTAGCTTGTGTATGCGAAGTGGAATTTCCCATGTGCAACCCGGTTTTCAAGATGTATTATGTTTTCGAAGTGGCCGATTGCATCGCTGCATAGTATATATGTTTTTGTTCTGGTTTTGTGTATTATATTAGTTTCTGAGATGATGGCTTTGATGACAACAACCTTAGGACTTGTTATAAGATATATATACTAATATTCTTGTCAATATATATATATGTATATGCAGGATATATATGCAGGTACTGGAGAATGAATATTGTACAGTATAGATATTCAAGACTGATGAATTCAAGATTTAAGAAATCAAGACTGAAGACTCGTGAGTATCAAGAGTTCAAGATACCAAGATAAGTAATATTGTCTAGATTTATGGTAAAACTTCATAATAGTACTAAAATCTTTATTCGTATTTTAATTGTGGAAAGGAACCCACCTCCTTGCTTTAAAAGGGGGATGGAACCCACGACCTCTTTAGCGGGATGGAACCCACGACTTTCTCTAGTAGAATGAAATCCAAGAAATTTTCAAACGATTTATTTTAAATATTTTTCAAAAAACCATTTAAAAGTCATCTCTCTCAAATTAAATATTTTAGCCTTAAACTATTTTTATTATCTTTTATATTTTAATTTCAAAATCATCTCTTGTTTTTAAACTACCTCCTGGTTTTAATATTATAAGCTTTAAAACTCAAAAATATATTCTATGCTTAGTTTTTAATATTACATTTTAAATTATAGATTATATATTTTTAAGATTACTTTTTAAATCTTTTTTATGAGTTTAAAAAATATTCAAAATGGTTTATAAACTTCAAAAATTGTTTTGACAAGTTTTAGAAAGAAAATTTCTTTTAAAAACAAAAACCATTTTTCAAAATTTACCAAGGCATGTCGACATACCACATCCCCTCATGTCGACATGATAGCCATAGAATTTAAAATTCAAATTTTCATAAAAAGTGTCTATTCATCATAACCTTTCACGAATAGACATGACCATTGTTCTCCTGTAAATACCAGTTGTTTTCAACGAATTTTAAATTAGTTTTTATTCATTTCTTCACACCTTTTTCTCCGCTCAAATATTTTCTTATATTTTAACAAAACACTGCCGAAATCCTAAGTGAATCAAACTCGATCATCTCTAGTTTGACTCTCTTCCACTCTCTCTCAAAGATCTCTGTGCTATTAAGAGTTATAGGATCATTTGTAATTAAAGAAGCGTATCGAGCCTCTCTATCTATCAAAGTGATATTAGAAATGGTGTGATTGTGGCCCGTAAATCAATTGGGTGTGATTGTATCCCGTAAATCAATTTCGTGATCTTGTAGCCTGGTTAAATCAACAGAGTTTGCCCTGGACTCGAAGATGGGAGAGTGTATTTCGTTGCCTTGACATCGAGGTTGCAATATCGACCTTATGTTTGAAAAGAAATCTGCACAAGAAATTGTATGGGACTAGATGTAGGGTAACTTCAAAGAAGTATAAAATTCTAATGTGTTCTTTCCTTTACAACTTTTTATTTGCTATTTGCATCTGTATATGATCTTGTGATTGTTTTTGTGTTTGTGAATTACATCTATTTGGGTTTAATTTGAAATGATTTCGAAAAGATTCATAAAATTAATTAAACACTATTCACCCACCCCAGTGTTAATTCTGCCTTAAGATCCATAATCCGCATTTCATATATTTGGTATCAGAGCATTGGTTTTCAAAGTTATCATAATCTGAATTTTGAAAAAGTTTAAAATGGAAAGTTTTGGAGATTCTGTTAACACTAGTTCAAAACTATCCAAATCATCATTGTCTCATAAGTATGCGTATTGTTATTATAGAAAATCAAGTTACCTATCGAATTTGTATGTTACTGTCATGATCCGAAATCCAATGTTCGAAAATTGACACTAAATACCTCACTTGTATTCGACTGCCAAAGATTCAAACATCGAACACCAGCCGGATGGAGCTTATAACAACATCAAATGAATATAAAATAGCGGAAACAAAATGAATATCATGCATTACATCACACATACAACATCATCATAATATCCATTACTACATCAGAGTATTTTTATACATATATCACAACTCCTAATAAAACATCATGATAGTACAACAAGTGATCATATATCCAAAAAGTCTTCGATGCAATGAAGCGATAGCAAACTTCCAAAAACTAAGCACCTTGATATCTAGAGCTTCCAAAATATCTCCAAGATAAAGCTTCCAAAATACTACTAACACCAGAACACAGAAACCAGCTACTAGGCTGCCCGTGTGAAAATGATGGGCACCCAGAGTTTAGAAAAGAAACAATAAACTCCGAGTCAGTCATGAGACTGGTATGAGTAAACAAAACAGTTGCTTTTAAATAGAACAAGACTTATAAAAGAAAACTGTTATGCTTTTGGAAAATGAAACTACCATAAGACCTCTCGCCACACACACAATGCAATCGCAGAATTGGGGGAGATTTCTTTTTATGATAGTCAAATATGCTTGATACGAGAAAAATTCTTTGATATTATTACTAGTGCATAGTGTAGAAAGCCATTTCGAAAATATAATATTAATCTTAGCCAGCATACAACCATTATTGTATGCCTACTATAGCTACCATCTAAACAGTGGGGCGCCACCGTAAGTAAATGGCAGGTTATACAACTAAAACCGTACTGGGTTTGTATTGGGAATTGGATTTCCAACAAATGGTCAGGCTAAGGAACTTCCTACTGCCACATGGGTACGCCTCTGGCGGGACGTCCCGAGTACCTACCCGGCTCTCTGCCAACACAAGGCCGGGTTAGCTCTATAATTAGGTAATTACTACTCTAGTATGCCACTCCCCGGTCCTTTTGGACCTTTATCCGAGGGCCCTCTATCACAAAGCAACAACCACACAGTAAATGAGATTGGAGCAACCACATAGGTAAATATCTGGGCTCTATACCATGACATCACCCTTTTCCAGAAGGAAATGACATACCCTAAAGGGCGCGACCATCATAACCTTGCCGCATCTTTCCAATTTCGACCATTTACGGGTTGTGAGGTCCGATGAGGTCTCGTCAACAAAGCTACGCTTTACACGAAAGCCATTCTTTGATCACAAATGATCATCAACACAAAGCAGCACTTAGCATGCCACACTACCAAATTGGGAGTATATCGCTGATAACCTTCAACTACATAACCTCTGAGCTCGTACGTCTCAGAGAATGGTGTTAAGCTAAGAGAATAAATTCTCCGCCACCAACAGATATGTATTTGAAAGAAATCTGCTTTATACCTCAAAGTGTAGTGTTAGACATACAACCATACAAGTCTGTTCTGGGTTCGAACAAAACCAAAGGCACTTCGTCCAATAAAGGAAGATGACCTTGCAAATCCGGGTATCCACAATCCCAATCGAACTCCCCATTACATATGGAGATCTCTATACCGAAGCAACTCAGTGCAGAGACATTCCATAGGTAATCCTATCGTTTTCGAAGACACACGGTCTTCAACACCGGTCTTCAAATGCTATTCGCCTTGACGTATCACTATTCGGAATGGGTTATCTAACACAAAGGTCCTCTCCCGACTAAACTGAATAGTCAGCGTTCAAGTTTTGAAACACGTGGATATATCAATCACATAGATTCACATTCAAGGTTCAACGTGGGTTTCGGATAACCAACTGGAATCCGCCTTACTGTCGCGTCGTAGTTTAAGTGTCGTTTTGTAGGCAAAAGGTTTTCACGTCAATATAGAATTTAAATCACAAATCATAGTTTAGCACAATGCAATCTACATCACACAGTATCACAACCAAAACAGAAATATCAATCCAGTGCACAACAAAAGTTAATTATTTTCAATCAATGTGAATGTGATTTAATAAAATAATCAAAAAATTATTTTTTTGATTATTTCAAATCAATGATTAATTTTGATAAATTAGTTAAATCTTAATCAACTTTATTAATCAATTATTCCTTGATTAATTAATTTAATGAACTGCCAATTTTAATTAATCAACTTTATTTATCTAATTAACAATTCTTAATTTACAAATTAATTAGATACTTAATTATTAATTTACCAATCTTTAAATACAATAGAAATCCTTAATTACTTAGTTAATTATAATTATTAATTTAATCATCCTTGATTGCTTTCCAAAACAATCTGTTATTTATCTAAATTAACATTTAAAGATCTTCTTTAAACTAAAACCAATCTATTATTACATTGAAAACTTTAATGGTAGTTAAATTTAATATTTAACTTTAGTTAATTACTTAATTAAAATATTAATTAAGGTTTTAGAAAACATTGTTATGTACTCACTTAACTTGAAACAAATTCTTAGCTTAAAATAGTCAACATTATTTACTTTAACATTATAAACTTTAAATTAATTGGGCTTAACCCATTTCGAAAAATAACCCGAGCATACCCAGGTGTTTACTCGAGCGTTACTCAAGTTCCTCCCCTTCTTTTCCAGAGTTCTTCCTCTTTCCTCCTCTCGTTCATTCCTTCTTCTTCTTTTTTTCTTAAGTTACATACTGCTGAAACAACTCACATGCGAGCGCAAGAGACCCCGAGACAACCCATCTTATGCTCGAGGTTCCTTCGAGTTCCCCTAAGATCAAAACCTCCTGATACAGAATCGAGGTCGTGCACGTGCACGGCGTCGCACCGCCGTTCTGACGAACGTCACGGCCTTCGGCAAGTCGAAAAACTCACCCACAATCGAAATCGAACTTCGATTCGACACAAAAAACTTGAAATCGAAATAAGCATTTCGCTCGACATTGCAACTCGAACTCACCGAAACGAAATTGCCTTTCCACCACGCCTCAGACCACTGGAAGAGCTCACCTTCCGTCCACACCACGTCAACACTCCATACTACCGTCCCCCATCATCTCGAGCAGCTCGATTACTCCATGGTGACGAAATCACCGCACTTCCAACCCAATGCAAACCCCAAACTTAAACCCTAAATTCGCTTCGACCCTTCGATTCGTGCATTTAGAAAATTATTCATCAATTTTATCGACATCACAGAAGTTCATACAAGCTTCAAACTAAATGTCAACATTTATTATTGGATCGATCACTAGAAATTGGGAAAAATGCAAATTTTGTTTAAATTCGAACTGCTCTTAGAATATTTCGTTAAAAATCATCATATTAATTTTAAAAATCATATCTTTATATGCTCATTCAAATTATATAATCAAATCAATGTTTTAAAATACTTGGATTCATCATAAAATTTTGTTTTTACTGTAAAATTTAAGTTACAGAGTCAACCTCTTCACGATCAAGCTTAAAACAAATTTTAGGCTGTGATTCAGTTTAAACTAACCGATTATGTTCAGAATCTTAAGCTTAAAGATATTGACATGAAGATGTTTGATTTGTTTCAACTTTACCTGCCCTGAAACTAAAGAACAGGAAAACAAAGTTTCTTAGTGCATAGAATCATCCAAAACCTCTTATTTGAAATATACAAGAACATAAGTTATTCATGAATCAAACATAAAAATTCAAAATTTTGAAACAGTTGTTTACTCACTTGGTAATAAGATTGAAGAGAAAGCTGCTCTGTGTTGTGAAGAACCGCAGTTTAAATCTTTTCTGTTTTGCTTTGTTGGATGATTTTGAGTTTGAAAATATGGTGATACTTATATAATTTTTTTCTCTTGCTTTACTATGTTTGTTTGAATGAACTAAAATGAATATGGATGTATAAATAAAGAAGGCAACTTGTATAAGTAGGTGTACCTGTACAAATTTTTTCTTTGATCAGATATTTTGTTTTTTTTGTTGACTACGCAAAATTTGATTTCGGCTGAAATGATCCTATTTGTGCTTAGAAGATGGCATTTAATGCTTATGTTTCCATCTTAGTTAACATGTAATCCTACTTAATTCTTTTTAAGTACATTTTTTGTTTTGTTTTGTAGATTTTTCTTGCATACATTTTTTTTGTTTCCTGGTTCATAAAATCCTTATGCAACCTTGTGTGTATTTCGTATGTCATTTTATAACCATATAATCTTATTACAAACATAAATCTTGAATATTTGTTTCTATTTAAAGTTTAACTATCAACATTTAATCTATAACATATATTTTATTTTATAGTTTAACACAAATTCTTGTTTCTTATATATATTTTCTTTATTTATTATTATTATTTATTTAAAACTTAAACTACCAAATATTTTATTTAAATCCATATATCTTTGTTTAATTTAATATTGATAATATTTTATTTCTTTTGGAACTTTTCAAATTAAATTTCGAAAGTTCAAACAAACTACCAAATTGAAATTAACAAATTTTGGGATGTTACAAATATCCCCCCTTAAGGAAATTTCGTCCTCGAAATTTGAAAGAGAGAAGGGCAAACGAAGAATATATGAATTTAGAAAAAAAGGAAATGGCTTACCAGTTTAAGCCGAGATATCCACTCTGCAATTGGGATATGATTTCTGCATATTATCTTCAATTTCCCAAGTGCAGTCCTTTGAATTGCTACTCCACTGTACTTTAACCAGTTTCACAACTTTGTTTCTCAATCGCTTTTCATCACGATCTACAATCTTTATTGGTTCTCTTCTAACTGTTAAATTGGGAGTGATTTCGAGATCCTATTAAGCAGCTTCTTCAATAATACTATCTGGATCGTGCACATACTTCCGGAGATTAGAAATGTGGAACACATCATGCACGCCAGACAACCAGCTAGGCAATTGCACTCGATAGGCTAAAGAACCGATCCTTTCCAGAATAGGAGAAGTTCCAATATACCGTGGTGCCAGCTTACCAGTGTTTCCAAACCTTAATACCCCTCGCATTGGAGATACTTTGAGAAAAATAGAGTCTCCAATCTGAAATTCCAAATCTCTTCTTCTACGATCATAATAACTCTTTTGACGACTTTGCGCCGTTTTCAATTTCTTCGGTATAAAATCAACTTTTTCTGTGGCTTCTTTTATCATATCTGGTCCAAGGACGAGTCTATCACCTGCCTCTATCCAACATGCCGGTGATCGACACAGACGACCATATAAAGCTTCAAAAGGAGCCATTTCTATATTGGCATGATAGCTGTTGTTATATGAGAACTCGACCAGATGTAAATGGTCCTCCCAAGAACCACAAAAATCTAGTATACAAGCACGCAACAGGTCTTCTAATATTCGGTTAATCCTCTCAGTCTGCCCATCAGATTGTAGGTGATAAGCAGTGCTGAAATTCAGTTTTGTTCCCAATGCATCTTGAAATGCCTCCCAAAATCTACTAGTGAAGATTGGATCACGATCACTCACTATGCTGCTAGGAATACCGTGGAGACGAACAATTTCTTTCACATATAACTTGGCTAAACTTGCAGCCATGCGGGTAGATTTCACTGGCAAGAAGTGGGCTGTCTTAGTCAAACGGTCCACAATAACCTAAATTACTTCATTGCCTTTCTGAGTACGAGGCAACCCGTCGATGAAATCCATCAATACTTGGTCCCATTTCCACTTGGGTACCTCTAAAGGCTGAAGTAAACCTGCCATTTTCTTTTCATCGCTTTTGATTTGTTGGCAAGTAGCACATCGACTCACATATATAGATATGTCCCTTTTCATCATTTTCCACCAGAAAGTTCTTTTAATATCTCTATACATTTTATTAACTCCTGGGTGGATGCTGAATTTAGATTTATGACATTCATCCAAAACTTCACGTTTCAGATCAGGAATGTCCAAAACACATATCCTACCTTTCATCCTTATAATTCCCTTATCATCAATTGCAAAACTGGAATCTTCACCTCGACATATTCTTCTACGAATTTCTCGAAGAAACTTGTCTTCAGTCTATTGTCTTGCAATCTTCTTAAGAAGAGTAGGAGCGATAACAAGATATGCGAGAACAACATGTCTTCTGCTCAAAGCATCGACAACTACATTGGCTTTTCCCGGCGGAATATCTAGGTCATAAGATGCCAGAAATTCCAATCAACGTTGTTATCGCAGATTTAAATCTTTCTAAGTGAAGAGATATTTCAAAGATTTGTGGTCGGTGAATAATTCGAATTTTTCACCTAGAGTACGAGAGATCATTAAGCATATTTATTAAGTTAAGTTAAATTCGTAAATTGTTAAGAAAGCTGAAAAGATTCTTACCCAGAAGATAATGTCGCCATATTTTCCATATTTTCAAAGCAAAGATAACAACTAAGAGTTCCAAATCATGGGTTGGGTAGTTTCTGTCATGATGACGTAATTGTCTACTCGCGTGGGCAATTACCTTCCCATTCTGCATTAGTACCGCACCCAGACCATCACAACAAATAATCCTTGATTCCCGTTGATAATAGAGAGAACATGAGCGGTGGTTAATCTTTTCTTCAACTCCTAAAAACTTCATCACATTTCGGAGTCCAATTGAATTTTACATCCTTTATGGTTAGCTTAGTTAACAGACTAGCTATTTTAGAAAAGTCCTGAACAAACTTCCAATAATAACCTGCTAAACAGAAAAAGCTTCGAACTTCTTTTGGGGAAGTGGGTTTTCTCTAATCAATAATAGCGGAAATTTTGCTAGGATCAACAGCCATTCCTTATTTATTAACAATATGGCCGAGAAATTTAACTTCTTTGACCCAAAAGTGGCATTTGGAAAATTTTGCGAATAGAATATTTCTCCTCAATATCTCCAAAACGATTCTAAGATGCTCGGCATGCTCCTCTTCGGTCTTGGAGTAGATCAAAATATCATCAATAAACATGAGCACAAATTTATTCAATACTTCCTGAAACACACGAGTCATAAGACCTACGAAGTATGCTGGGGCATTGGTTAGCCCGAAAGGCATGATTAACCATTCGTAGAATATATTAGGACCCTTGAAGCGGTCAAATGAACACAACCTTCGGCGATTCGTACTTGATGGAATCCCTTGGCTAGAACCATCTTTGAAAAGAAACGAGCGTCGTGCAATTGATCAAATAGATCATCAACTCTAGGTAGTGGAAATTTATTTTTGAGAGTCAGCTTATATAGATCGCGGTAATCTGCACACAATCTCAAAGCTCCGTCCGATTTAGCAACAAACACGACTGCTGAACCCCATACAGAAACACTAGGACGAATTAATCCTTTTTCTAGTAAATCCCTGGTCTGCTGAACTAATTCAACATTTTCCCTGGGTGCCATCCTGCGACTTGCATGAACGACAGGACGAGCATTGGGCACTAGGTCAATTCTGAATTCTATTTCCCGATGTGGAGGTAAAGATTTGACTTCTCCGAACACGTCCAGGAAATCTCTAACAATTGGTATAGATACCAAACTGGGTTTGGGATAACCAAAGTTATACATCAACCCTTCTCTCTTAGGACTAGGGTCCTCACAAGGAATCTCGATGAAATCTCCAAATTCGGTTTTAATTGAAATCAGTCGATTGATACAATCCAATTTGGCTTCGTATTTAGTTAGCTAATCCATTCCGAGTAAGACTTCAAACTCGTTAAAATCAAGGACAAAGTGACTGATAAGGAATTGATAACAAGAATTGAGATAGGAACGTCTTCACATCAAAGACAAAGGTTTGCGGGACCTCCAACTGGATTCTTTATGCATATAGGCTCATCAACAAAATCAGGTTCGAGATTTAATTCATTTATAGCTTGTTGAGAGATAAAACTACGTGTAGCGCTCGTATCAAACAGAACTCTAACAATGCTATCATAAATAATGAGATTACCTTCTAGAATTCCTTTCCCCTTCTCTACTTTGGAAGATGCAGGTTGGTCTTTGACTGCGTACACCTTGGCTGTCTGAGCTTGCTTCATGACTGGTCAGTCTTTAACTTCATGTCCCACTTTCTGACAATAGTAACATTTCCTAGGTCTTGCTTGAACGGATTGATCCCTCTTTGGCTTCTTACAACTGTTTGAGTAATGGCCCTTTTCTATACAATTATAGCAACTGACATTCTTTGTCGTGCTTCCCTGATTACTCTTCCTTTTCTCCTTACCCTGTCATGGTTTCTTGCCTCTAAATCTCCTCTTTTTCCAATTTTGATTACCCGAATTTCCTTTCTCCACCGAGGCTTCTTGCATATTAAGTGCGGCATATCTGTATCCCATATCAACCAAATCTGAAAAGGATTCTTTGACGTGGCCAGTCATCCTTTCGTGAAATTTCTTATTCATCCCACAAATAAATCTTTCGTTCTTCTTTAAAGGCGTGTTCACCAATTCTGGACCGAAGCGAGACAATTCATTAAATTTGTTCAGACAGTCCTTGAATGACAAACTCCCCTGCTTTATATCCATGAATTCCTGGTACATTCAAGAAATTCCAACTGATGGCAGATAACGCTTCTCAAATACTTCTTTAAATTTTTCCCAAGTAAACTCGTCTTATGGCTTATCTACAGTGACTGTCTCCCACCAGGCTAAGGCTTCTTCTTGAAGTTGCCAAGAAGCTATGAGTCGCTTCTGATCGTCTTGCAGCTTTAACCCTCTAAATATTTTCTCACATGACTGATCCATGCTTGAGCCTCAACAATTGACTCCTTGTCAGTGAACGGCTTACCACCAAGCCTTGAGAAATTCTTATATAAATCAGCCAGATTCGGTTGCTACTGAATAGGTATTGTTGCTACGCTATTCGGGGAACTTGACTAGGTGTTGTGGCACTTCTTTGACACTTAGCTCTTCCCCTTCGTCCACTAATTCTTACTATCTGTAATTTGTAAGAAAATTGATTTAGATATACGGACGAGATATCTTAAGGAATATCAACAGTTAAAAGGAAACAGACTAAGAAAATTTGGAGTTTCGGTCTTGGTTATACTCATTTTAGGGTATATTTCACCCTATCTCTAATGAGTCATCTAATGTGTTATACTCAATAGCTAAAGTTCTTAATCAACCTTCAACTCTGATACCACTTGTCACGATCCGAAATGCAATGTTCGAAAATTGACACTAAATACCTCACTTGTATTCGACTGCCAATGATTCAAACATCGAACTCCAGTCGGATGGAGCTTATAACAACATCAGATGAATATAAAATAGCGTAAACAAAATGAATATCATGCATTACATCACATATACAACATCATCATAATATCCATTACTACATCAGAGTATTTTTATACATATATCACAACCCCTAATAAAACATCATGATAGTACAAAAGTGATCATATATCCAAAAAGTCTTCGAAGCAATGAATCGATAGCGAACTTCGTAAAACTAAGCACCTTGATATCCAGAGCTTCCAAAATATCTCCAAGATAAAGCTTCCAAAATACTGCTAACACCAAAACACGGAAACCTGCTGCTAAGCTGCCTGTGTGAAAATGAGGGCGCCCAGAGATTAGAAAAGAAACAATAAACTCCGGGTCAGTCATGGGACTGGTACGAGTAAACAAAATAGTTGCTTTTAAATAGAACAAGATTTATAAAAGAAAGCCGTTATGCTTTTGGAAAATGAACCTACCATAAGACCTCCCACCACACACACAATGCAATCGCAGAATTGGAGGAGATTTCTTCTTATGATAGTCAAATATGCTTGATAGGAGAAAAATTCTTTGATATTATTACTAGTGCATAGTGTAGAAAGCCATTTCATAAATATAATATTAATCGTAGCCAGCATACAACCATTATTGTATGCCTACTATAGCTACCATCTAAACAGTGGGGCACCAGCATAAGTAAATGGCAGGTTATACAACTAAAACCGTACTGGGTTCGTATTGGGAATTGGATTTCCAACAAATGGTCCGGCTAAGGAACTTCCTACTACCACATGGGTATGCCTCTGGCAGGACGTCCCGAGAACCTACCCGGCTCTCTGCCAACACAAGGCCGGGTTACCTCTGTAACTAGGTAACTACTACTCGAGTATGCCACTCCCTGGTCCTTTGGGACCTTTATCCAAGGGCCCTCTATCACAAAGTAACAACCACACAGTAAATGAGATTGGAGCAACCACATAGTTAAATATCTGGGCTCCATACCACCACATCTCCTTTTTCTAGAAGGAAATGACATACCCTAAAGGGCGCGACCCTCATAATCTTAATGCATCTTTACTGTTTCGACCATTTTCGGGTTATGAGCTCCGATGAGGTCTCGTCCACAAAGCTACGCTTTACACGAAAGCCATGCTTTGATCAAAATGATCATCAACACACAGCAGCACTTAGCATGCCACACTACCAAATAGGGAGTATATCGCTGATAACCATTAACTACATAACCTCTACGCTCGTACATCTCAGAGAAGGGTGTTAAGCTAAGAGAATAAATTCTCCGCCACCAACAGATATATATTTGAAAGAAATCTGCTTTATAACTGAAAGTGTAGTGTTAGACATACAACCATACAAGTCTGTTCTGGGTTCGAACAGAACCGAAAGCACTTCGTCCAATAGAGGAAGAAGCCCTTACGAATCCGGGTATCCACAATCCCGATCAGACTCTCCATCACATATGGAGATCTGTGTACCGGAGCAACTCAGTGCAGAGACATTCGATAGGTTATCCTATCGTTTTCGAAGACACCAGTCTTCACTACCAGTCTTCAAATGCTATTTATCTCGACATATCACTATTCAAAATGGGTTATCCGACACAAAGGTCCTCTCCCGGCTAAACCGAATAGTGAGCGTTCAATTTTTGAGACACGTGGATATACCAATCACAAAGATTCACATTCAGGGTTCGACGTGGGTTTCGGATAACCAACTGGAATCCGATTTTCTGTCGCGTCGAAGTTTAAATGCCATTTTACGGGCAAAAGGTTTTCACATCAATACAGAATTTAAATCACAAATCACAGTTCAGCACAGAGCAGTCTACATCACACAGTATCACAACCAAAACAGAAATATCAATCCAGTGCACAACAATAGTTAATTATTTTCAATCTATGTGAGTGTGATTTAATAAATTAATCACATAATTTTTTTTAATAATTTTAAATCAATGATTAATTTTGATAAATTAGTAAAATCTTAATCAACTTTATTAATCAATTATTCCTTAATTAATTAATTTAGTTAACAGCCAATTATAGATAATCTACTTAATTTATCAAATTAACAATTCTTAATTTACAAATTAATTAGATACTTAATTATTAATTTACCAATCTTTAATTACAATATAAATCCTTAATTACTTAGTCAATTATAATTATTAATTTAATCATCCTTGATTGCTTTCCAAAACAATCTGTTTTTTATGTAAATTAACATTTAAAGATCTTCTTTAAACTAAAATCAGTCTATTATTACATGGTAAACTTTAATGGTAATTAAATTTAATATTTAACTTAAGTTAATTACTTAATTAAAATATTAATTAAGGTTTTAGAAAACATTTTTTTGTACTCACTTAGTTGATTAACTTGAAAAAAATTCCTAACTTAAAATAGTCAACATTATTTACTTTAACATTATAAACTTTAAATTAATTGGGCTTAACCCATTTCAAAAAATAACCCGAGCATACCCCAGGTGTTTACTCGAGTGTTACTCGAGTTCCTCCCCTTCTTTTCCCGAGTTCTTCCTCTTTCCTCCTCTCGTTCATTCCTTCTTCTTCTTTTTTTCTTAAGTTACATACCGCTGAAATAACTCACACGCGAGCGCGAGAGAACCCGAGCCAACCCATCTTCTACTCGAGTGCTCCATCGAGTTCCCCTAAGCTCAACACCTTTTGATACAGAATCGATGTCTTGCATGTGCACGGCGTCGTTCCGCCACTTTGGTGAACGTCAAGGCCTTTGGCAAGCCGAAAAACTCACCCACACTCGAAATCAAACTTAGATTCGACACAAAAAAACTCGAAATCGAAATAAGCATTTCGCTTGACACCGCAACTCGAACTCACCGAAACGAAATTGCCACGCCACCACATCTCAGACTACCGGAAAAGCTCACCCTCCATCCACACCACGTCAACACTCCACACTACCATCCCCCATCATCTCGAGCAGCTCAATTACTCCATGGTGACGAAATCACCATACTTCCAACCCACCGCAAACTTCGAACTTAAACCGTAAATTCATTTCGTCCCTTCGATTCTTGCATTTAAAAAATTATTCAGTAATTTTCTCGACATCACAGAAGTTCATACAAGCTTTAAACCAAATTTCAACATTTATTATTGGATCGATCACTAGAAACTGGGAAAAATGCAAATTTTGTTAAATTCGAACTGCTCTTAGAATACTCAATTGAAAATCATCATATTAATTTTAAAAATCATATCTTTGTATTTTCATTCAAATTATATAATCAAATCAATGTTTTAAAATACTTGGATTCAACATAAAATTTTGTTTTTACTGTGAAATTTAATTTACAGAGTCAACCTCTTCATGATCAAGCTTAAAACAAATTTTAGGCCGCGATTCAAGTTTAAACTAACCTATATTGTTCAGAATCTTAAGATTAAAGATATTGATATGAATATGTTTGATTTGTTTCAACTTTACTTGCCCTGAAACTAAAGTACAGGAAAACAAAGTTTCTCAGTGCACAGAATCATCCAAAACCTCTTATTTGAAATATACAACAACATAAGTTATTCATGAATCAAACATAAAAATTCAAATTTTTGAAACAGTTGTTTACTCACTTGGTAATAAGATCAAACAGAAAGCTGCTTTGTGTTGTGAAGAACTATAGTTTAAATCTTTTCTGTTTTGTTTTGTTGGATGATTTTGAGTTTGAAAATATGGTGATACTTATATAATTTTTTTCTCTAGCTTTACTATGTTTGTTTGAACGAACTAAAATGAATATGTATGTATAAATAAAGAAGGCGGCTTGTATAAGTAGGTGTTACCTGGTACAAATTTTTTCTTTGATCGGATATTTTGTTTTTTTTGGTTGACTAAGCAAAATTTGGTTTTGGCCGTAATGATCTTATTTGTGCTGAGAAGATGGCATTTAATGCTCATGTTTCCATATTAGTTAACATGTAATCCTATTTAATTCTTTGTAAGTACATTTTTTGTTTTGTTTTGTAGATTTTTCTTGCATACATTTTTTTGTTTTCTTGTTTCCTGGTTCATAAAATCCTTATGCAACCTTGTATGTATTTCGTATGTGATTTTATAACCATATAATCTTATTACAAACATAAATCTTAAATTTTTATTTCTATTTAAAGTTTAACTATCAACATTTAATCTATAACATATATTATATTTTATGGTTTAACATAAATTCTTGTTTGTTATATATATTTTTCTTCATTTATTATTATTATTTATTTAAAAATTAAACTGCCAAATATTTTATTTAAATCTATATATCTTTGTTTAATTTAATATTAATAATATTTTATTTCTTTTAGAACTTTTCAAATTAAATTTCATAAATTCAAACAAACTACCAAATTTAAATTAACAAATTTTGGGATGTTACAGTTATGCAGGAACAGGTATGTTATATGGCTTTTGAAGAATCAACACTCAATGGCCGAATGGTACAAATCAAGAAAAATAAATGGATACTTAATAGTAGATGTTCAAGACACATGACTAGTAATCCAGAGATACTTAATGGCATAATTTATGAAGATGGAGGACTTGCCAACTTTAGAGACAACTCAAACGGATATCTGATTGGCATTGGCAATGTCGGTAACTCTAAAACTCCTACTTTTTCTAATGTTTTGTTAGTTAGGAATCTAAAATGCAATTTACTTAGCATAAGTCAACTATGTGATAAGGGTACAAATTAAATTTCAAAAAAATAAGTGTCACATCGAAGATAATAAATCAAATATTATCTTTGAAGGAATTAGGAAGAAAAATATTTATGTACATATTATGAAAAATGGTAACATATGTCTTTTGGCTAATACAAGTGACCCTGGGATTTGGCATAAAAGATTTGGGAATTTTAATTTCAAACTTTTATATAGACTAACAAAACTTGATTTAGTAAGGGGTCTCATTAAAATGGATTTTAAAGTAGATAGTATATGCGATGCTTGTTGATTAGAAAAACTTAGGAAGAGTTCATTCAAATTGAAAGATATGATTTCAACTTCAAAACCTCTTGAATTACTTTATTTTGATATGTTTGTTCCATCTCAAATTCAGTCAATAAATCACTGTAAATATGTTTTCGTAATTGTACATGATTATTATAGATTTACATGGATAATTTTTCTAAAACATAAAAGTGATGCTTTTGATTTATTTAAAACTTTTGCAAAAATAATTCAAAATCAAATTTCGTTAAAAATCAAAACCATTCGTAGTGATCAAGGTGGAGAATTTGAAAATGAATATTTTTTGAGAACTTCTATAATCAAAAAGGAATAACTCGTAATTTTTCCTTTTCAAGAACTCTCCAACAAAATGGAGTGGTGGAGTGTTAAAACATGACGATTCAAGAGTGTGCAAGAACTATGCTTTCAGATAGTAAATTACCAAGAAATATTTGGGACGAAGTAGTCGCTATAGCTTGTTACATTTTGAATAGGATTTTAATTAGACCTTTAACCAATAAAACACCATATGAACTTCTTTTCGATAAGAAACCAAAGGTATGTTATTTTAAAGTTTGTGGAAGTAAATGCTTTATTTTAAATACAAAGAACAATTTGGATAAATTTGATCCTAAATCCGACAAATGAATCTTTATCGGATATTCTAATGGAAGTAAAGCATGTAGAGTTTTCAATTTAAAAACAAAGACCATTGAAGAAATAATGCATGTATCTTTTGATGAAAATTTCAAAGATTTTGTCCAAATAAATGATGGAGATGATTATTTTGTACTTTAAATAATGAATCTAATGAAATAATTTGTGAAACTATTCGTCCTAATAAAAGGATCAGGCTTTTAAAAGATCATCCTATAGAAAGTATACTTGGAAATATTGAATATGTTGTTGGAACTAGAAATCAACTAAACAAGATGAGTAATGTAGCTTTTATATCAACTATTGAACCCAAAAATCCAAAGGGAGCATCATTTAATGATTCATGTATTCTTGCTATGCTAGAGAAATTGAATCAATTCACCAAAAATGATGTATGTGAACTTTTTCTTTGACCCGAGGACAAAACTATAATCGGACTAAATGGGTTTTTAATAATAAAATGAATGAACAAGGTGAGGTCAATGGAAATAATGGTCGGTTAGTTGTGCAAAGTTATTGTCAAGAAGAAGGAATAGACTATGATAAAACCTTTCCACCCGTAGCAAGATTAGAAGCCATTAGAATTTTACTTGCTTTCGCAAACCATAACCATTTCAAATTATTTCAAATGGATATCAAAAGTGTCTTTTTAAATGGTTTTGTTAAAGAAGATATTTATGTTGAACAACCCCCACTTTTTGAAGATGAAAAGTTTCCAAATCATGTTTACAAATTAAAGAATGGTTTATACGGTCTAAAACAAGCTCCTAGGGCCTGGTATGGCATATTAAGATCTTATATATTACAATCAAATTTTGAAATTGGTAAATTAGATAATACTTCTTTTATTAAAAGAAATAAAAATGATATCCAATTAGTAAAAATTTATGTAGATGATATAATTTTTGGATCAACAAACAATGAAATGAACAAAGAGTTTTCTGAAATAATGACAAAAGAGTTTGAGATGAGTCATACAGATGAACTTACTTTATTTTTAGGATTGCAAATAAAACAATTACATAGTGATATTTTTATTAGTCAAGAAAAGTATGCTAGGGATCTAGTTAATAGTTTGGTATGACCATTGCAAGTGGAAAACCCACTCCTATTGAAACCAATGAAGCCTTGAATAAAGAAGACATGTCAAAAGATGTCGATCAAAAACTATACAGGGGAATGATTGGATCGCTACTCTATGTAACCGCGGGTCGACCTGATATCACGCATGGTGTCTGCCTCTGTGCAAGATACCAATCTCAACCCAAAGAGACCCATTTAAAAGTTGTTAAACGTATCCTAAGATACATTAAACACACTTTCAACTATGGCCAATATTATCCTAAAAATGACTCATTTAATTTAATTTCATATTGCGATGCTGACAATGCTGGTTGAAAGTCAGACCGAAAAAGCACAAGTGGAAATTGTCACTTTTTAGGTCGTTCTTTGGTTTCATGGTTTAGTAAAAAGCAAAATAATGTCTCACTATCGACAACTAAACCAGAATATATCTCTGCTGCATTGGCCTATTCTCAAGTTATCTATATGCAACAGACCCTCAAAGATTTTGGATTAAGTATTTCAAAATCACTAATTTATTGTGACAATACCAATGCAATAAATTTATCCAAAAATTGTACTCATCATTCCAGAACCAAACATATTGATATCAGACATCATTTTCTTAGGGATAATATAAGTAAAGAGATTATTCTCTTGAATTTATCAACATTGAGAATCAAATAGCCGATATTATGACCAAACCCTTGAACCAATCAACCTTTACTAAATTTAAAAGAGAACTCGGTATTTACTCTATAACTGAGATATGGAATATAGATATAGTAATATATATGTTTAAGTAAATAAAGAAAAATAAAATTATCAAAATTTATGTCGACATACAATGGTAAAATTTGAATTTGAATTTTCCCTCTAAAATCAGTTTAGTGGTTAAATAAACTATAATGTTTCGAATTCTTTTGTCCTCTCTCCTTATTTTATCTGTAATGAACTTATAAAAATATAAAATAATGGCCTCCTTTCCTAAATCAAACAAAAATGTGACCTTTTCTTTTCCTTCTCCTAATGTTGGTCCATTTTAATAAACTACACTGGCCCGAGCCATAAAGATAGAGGAAAATTTGAAGGACTCTCCGCAAATGATTACTGAGTTGCAAGTCATGCAAATAAAGATGGCAAAGGAACAGAAAAAACAAGGCAAGATCCATAGAAATTTGCACAAATTTCTTATGAATAATTATGCAGACCCAATTGTGATTGAATTTGACTCCTCTAACATTCATATTTATAATCTATTAGAGGAAGACGAAGATGACGGAAAAGAAGAAGAAGTGCAAATGGAGGAAGACGATAAAGTTATTTGCGTTGGAGAAGTCTATTTTGATAAAGATGGTAATTCGGTCGAACAACGTGGAAACTTTGTCTCCATTACCCAAATTGTTTGATTCACAAGTTACCTATATATATATATATATTAGAATTATATTTACATTTCACTTAATTATACCTTGTTTTTAGTATCTAGTTCAGTTTAAGGGGGAGTTACGTAGTTTAGGATTATTTTTTATTGATGAAAAAGGGGGAGAATTATAAAATAGGTTAGATACGCTTAGATTAAGTGGGAGTTAGTAAATTAAGGGGGAGTTGTTGAAATAAGAGGGAGTCGGAGTAGAATCAGAGTTTTGTGGAGTAGATTTTATAAACAAAGGTTGTCATCATCAAAATGTGGGAGATTGTTGGTTACTAAGATGATGGTTTTGATGGAAACAACCTTAGGACTTGTTATAAAATATAAATACTAATATTATTGTCTAGATATAAATCTGTATGCAAGATACATACGCAGATACTGAAGAATGAAGACTGTGTAGTATAGAGATTTAAGACCGACGAATTTAAGATTGAAGAAATCAGGATTGAAGACTCGTGAGTATCAAGAGTTCAAGATTTCAAGAGTTCAAGAGCTCAAGAGTTCATGATATCAAGATAAGTAATATTGTCTAGATTTATGCTAAAACTTCATAATGGCACTAAAATCTTTATTTGTATTTTAATTATGGAATGGAATCCACCATCTCGCTTTAATAATGGGTTGGAACCCACAACCTCTTTAGTATGATGGAACCCACGATCTTCTGTGGTGGAATGAAATTTTCAAAATGATTTTTTTAAATATTTTTCCATGAATTTTTTAAAGTCATCTCTCTCAGTTTAAATATTTTAGCCTTAAAATATTTTTATTATCTTTTATATTTAGATTTCAAAATCACCTCTTGTTTTTAAAACTGTCTCTTGGTTTTAATATTATAAGCTATAAAACTCAAAAATATAGTCTATACTTACTTTTTAATATTACTTTTATATTATAGATTATATATTTTTAAGATTACTTTTTATATCTCTTTTATGAGTTTAAACTATATTCAAAATGGTTTATAAACTTTAGAAATTGTTTTGACAAGTTTTAGAAAAAACAATATCTTCTAAAAAAATCTTTTTTCAAAATTTACTAAGGCATGTCGACATACCCCATTCCCCCATGTCGACATGGTAGCCGGAGAATTCAGAATTCAAATTTTCAAAAGAAGTGTCTATTCATCATAACCTTTCACGAATGGACATAACCTCCTATAAATACAGTAGTTTTCAATGAATTTAAGTTAATTTTTATTCATTTCTTCACTCCTTATTCTCCACTGAAGTATTCTCTTATATTTTAAAAAAAATCTGTCGAAATCCTAAGCGAATCAAGCGTGATCATCTGTAATTTGATTCTCTGTCACTCTCTCTCAATGATCTTAGTGCTATTCAGAGTTATAAGATCATTTGTAATCAAAGAAGTGTATCAAATCTCTATATCTATCAAAGTGATATTTGAAACGGTGTGATCGTGGCCCATAAATCAATTAGGTGTGATTGTAGCCTGTAAATCAATTAGGTCATTTTATAGCCTGGTTAAATCAATAGAGTTTTCCCTAGACTCGAAGACAGGAAGGTGTATCTCGTGGCCTTGAAATCGAGGTTGGAATATCGACATTATATTTGAAATAAAATCTGCACAAGAAATTGTATAGGACTTGATGTAGTGTAACTCCAAACCGGTATAAAATTTCAATGTGTTATTTCCTTTACCGCTTTTTATTTACTATTTGTATCTATATCCGATTTTGTGATTGTTTCTGTGTTTGTCAATTTCATCTCTTTGGGTTTAATTTGAAATGATTTCAAAAAGATTCATAAAATTAATTAAACACTATTTACCTCCCTTTAGTGTTAATTCTATCTTAAGATCCGTAATCCGCATTTCCTACATATTATAATTGCTACTACTTCCTATAGCTATCTTAGATTTTGGGTTTTGGGAACATGATATAATACTGAAACTTAAGGGATGGTCACAAGTCTGAAATCTTTGTGGCACGTATTTTGAGCATGGTATTTCATTCCCTTCCATCTTTTTGGCCGTGGTTCTTTTGGCTCAGATTAAGTGTAGCGACCACATGCCGGTTCTTTGTGCCATAAAACTTGGACCGCTTTATCTTCTTTTCTTTGCTTCATGGTTTTAATTGCAGGGGCATCTGTCTCAGCCCTGCACTTTATTCAAATTCTCTTTGTCACATTTCGAGAAATGCTGGTGTAGCATGGCTTTTTTGCAAGATACCTATTCCTTCGAGTTAACTAAGGTTATTATTTAAATCCTGAAGGAGTCTGGGATGGGATAAAGAATAAGAAGTCAAAACCAATATATAAAAATCTCTTGTTCACTTTACTTTAGAGCATTTTTTATTTAAACTATCATTATACAAGTTTTAATTTAGTAGAACAATTCATATTACTTGATCCACATTGACATTCAATGTTCCACATACAATAGTAAATACATCTAACAACAACTTTCCAAGCGCTTGAAAAGTAACGAACACCCATATTGGTTCTATCCAATATCGAAAATGAAATCAACAAATCTCTTGTACCATTTTCTAGGAGATTGCTTCAAAGCATGAAGTGGCTTATTTTACTTGCACACCAAATTTTACTTCCCTCTATAACGTACCCATCTAGTTGCTCCATGTAGATGTCTTCATCCAAGTTTCCACGCAAGAAAGTGGTTTTCAAATCTTATTTCTCTAACTCCTAGTCTTGAATTGCAACTATAACCGGTGAGATCCGGATTGATGTATGGTGGAAAACTGTTGCAAAAATTTCATCATACCCCTTTTCCTTCCATTGTTCAATCCCTTTAGCCACTAATTCGAATTTTAACCTCCCATCACCATTTACCTTGTTTATCCATTTGCACCCAATAATTCAATTTTCTTTAGGAAGTAGAACCAAATCCCAAGTCCCATTATTGTATAAAAGATTGCATCTCTTCTTCCGTGGCATTAATCCATTTCGAGTTAACACTCGATTATGTGATATCAGTAAGGTCCTTCGGCTCATCTTGGACTACATAAATTTTATAGTTCAAATGGAAATCAATAGTAAGATAATTCCAGTGAACATTCCTTGCAGGTGGCCTTATAGGACGACAACCCACCCATTTGGTAATTGTGCAAACTAACCTCCTCTAACTTCACCTCGAACAATTTCATCTTCATCTCCACCTTGAACTGAATTATCTCTAGAATTATTTTCATCACCAACATTAGTTTAAGAAACGTGCGCACTACCAAATGACGTTACATCACTGCCTTACCACCAACAACATCATCTACTCTACTATTTGTTTGTAAACTGGGAATAATTTCCATCCACTTTGATTTATCGCCAATCAAGCTCGGAACATCCAATGTGCTATACTTCTCTCTAAACAATGTAGACTCGTCAAAAGTGAATGAATTGGGTTTGTTTCCCCGCAGGTAAAATGGATAGATTTCAAAAAAATCTTCTATATTTAAATTAATAAGCCTATGAAGTCAATTAACTAGCGTGAGAATCCATCTAACTATTAAGTAAGATTGTACTTTATTTGAAATTATTTTACATTTATCAATTAATCATATTAAATAATTTAATTAAACGTTTATTTAAATGCATCATGCATACATTAAATGACATGACAAGATAATATAATGAAGTATAAACATGTGTACAACTATAATGTATACAAATTAGTATACACACACACGTGTGTATGTGTGTATATATATGTATGAATATTAGTGTGCGTATGTTTAAATATGATATAATATAGGCATAATGTCTGTATACCGATATTTATAGCACTATACATACATACATACATACATACACACACACACAAATATATATATTTTAGACATGTACATACATATATATGATATATATGCTGCCCCCCACACACAAATATCTATATTTAAATATTTCTATACAATAAAATCATAAATCTTCAAAATTTGGTGAATGCTTGGTGTTTAAGAGAAGATGAGAATCAAATATTTGTATAAGGTATAGATATATCAAATCTCAGTCTAAAGAGGAAAGAGAAAACATGGAATGCTTTTAATTAATTCCAGCTTCTTCTCTTACAAAGACCCAATTAATACCTTATCCAATCTCTATATGCAAAATGCTTCAATGATAATATGTAATCAAAATTATCTTAATTATAATATTTCAACTCTAAAAAAATCACATAAACACATATTTAAAAAAGATTATTATAACGTGTTGTCATAATTAATATATTGCTCCAACGGTATGATTAAATAATTAACTAAAATATATTATATATATATGTATAGTTGTGTATTCATGTATTGTAGTATAATTAAAATTTCAAATAAATTTATTTTATTAAACAATAAAACATTGAATATATTAGTTTCAAAATAAAATTAACATAACCAAAAGATTTAACTAAATATTGTTTTACTAATTAAATAACATAAAGATGAACACACACACACACACACAATTCAATCATTTGAATATCAAACAAAAAGTATAAATAAATTAATTGTGGAGCATATAAAAGTTTTGTTATAGAAAATCGAATTCAGACTAACAAATAGTTTCGCATCCAATAAATACTAACAACACAAACGTAAAATCAAACATAAAGTTGGTTTGATGGTTAAATGATAATACACAAATAGTTTCATATCCAATTCAAGAAGTGGCAATACAATATACATATATGCAAAATTGGGTCAAGATTAACAACATGAATAAATAAAGTAAAGTAAAATAAAATTGAACCTAGAATATTATTCCTCTTTGTAACACTATGCAAAACCATCATTTGCTTTGGTTGTTTAACCCCAGTTGCTTTGGTTCAATGACAGATGCAAATAATGATGATGTAGCGGACCGAAGTTTATTGCTTTGGTTGTTGGACTGATGACAAATATGTTTTTGCTTCAATCATTTCATGATGACTAAAGAAGACCTTCTTTTGCATTGTTGTTTCATGACTATCAAAGCAATCGAACATCTTTTGCTTTGATCATTTCACGATGATCGAAGCAATTGGCACTCTTTTGCTTCAGTCTTTACAAGACAATCGAAGAAAATGTCAGTTGATGCTGAAAAAATCAACATAGTTTTGGTTTTAAAACCTGAAACGGTATTGAATTAATTTACAATACATGATATAGTTTCGATCGGTTGGGCCATCAAAAACCATGCATGTTTATTTCTTCAAAATTTCTAAAAGAAACGCTCAACATATATCTTTATAATGTAAAAAATAACACAAATCACAACATACCATATTAATTCACAAATGTACACATTAATTTTAAATTAAAAATCAAACAATTTTGGTACACAAGTTTGAAATGAAAATAGTTTCACAAAATATCACTTAAATAGCTTAATGCATAATAGTTCATAGTTGATGACACAACATATATCCAATGTGCACGGCACTACTGGCACTACATAGCACATATCCAACCAATGCCACACTGCTTGCAACATCACAACACTTATACCGCACCCCAGATCACTAACATACATGGCATTACACTACATAATATTTAAACTTTTGCACAGTATATAACAAGATACATTCACTAACACAACACACTAACACATATGCAGTACACACAACACACTAACACATATGCATAAACTTTCACATGCACTCCTTCACAACGCAGAAACACCTTCAGCACAGGTTGACCAATAACTACACCCAACACAATATAGCACCACTTTCACTTCTTCACAACACAAGACAACTACTATAGAAATACATGTTAATTGATAGCAATGGTATATTCATATTCAATCTATATAAAGAAAGGTGCTATGGAAATATTGATTTTTACGATTGTTTCTATCATATTGTAACAAAACTTGCTCTCCAATGTTGTATATGTGTGCATATTTTGCTAAATTTAACAGACTTAACACAAGAGATCATGTCAGCAAATGGTGGATTGACATTGATATTGCATGTTCTTTATGCTCTAATGCTCAATAGTAAGCTAATCATTTATTTTTTTAATTATTATTACTCAAGGAAAATCTAAGATCATGTTTGTAATATGCTAGAGATTAATACTACTTCGTTTATAATGTGGAGACAGTTTTTCATAAAATTATTCAAATGTAGATATATAATTGTTATCCAACTTTTTAGCAAGTAGACTTTAAAAAAATCATAATTTAAAAGCAAAGATGAAATGATTTACTAACTTAGGAACTTGCTTAGAACGATAATTGGAATAGGCTTAAGAAGTTGCAAAGCTATTGGGGAAAAGGAAACCACTCGGTACCGATCACTTTATACTCGGTACCGACTACTTTATTTTCCCTTTGTGGGTCCTTGAAGCTTTGGCACATAGAAATATGGCTTAAGTTATTATCGTGAAGTACATTTCTTAAGAACATGTGAACAACTCCAAGGGAATTCAAAAGGAAAACAAACAAGTTCAAATGATACAAAAACCTCTCAGAAATATCATAATCTCAAAGGAAAAATGCTTGAGATTTAGTGGATCAGGCATAAAAGACCAAAAGAAGGAAAATGTGGAAGTTCTCGCTTCAAAAATCAGGTCAGTAGCCGCCACTTTTATTCGGTTCCAAGTTGATTTAATAATCCCGGGGACTCCATCTTCCCCTCATACATTATCAGATCTTGATTTGGACATGGTATTTCGTAGGCCTCTAATTGTGCAATGTAACGATCCCGTTTTTGAGTCGAATTTAAATTGAAAATTAATATAAATTTTGGATTTTAATTGTGAATTAAATTAAAATTTTCTAATTTAAATAAAGATATCTGTTGTTTATTTATATATATGTATATAAGTGGATTTCTATAAGAATTTTGGTTTGGAATTCTTTAATAAAAATATTGAAAACAAATTGGATTTATTTTGGAATTAATATAGAAATTAAGTTTCAAAACATTTTCTTATTTTTAAAAGAGTTATGTAAGTATAAATTTCATATACAAAAAGATTTAAAAATACATAACACATATGTATATATAAGAATAGATGAATGTAAGAAAACAAAATATACAAACATGTTACATAGTCATAATAAAGTAAGGGTTTAAACTATAAATTATAATTAAATTGAATAAAGGTTTTAAATATAATATTGCTTATATTAACAAGTATAGCTTAAATGTACTCAATATTTACAAGTGTAAACTTAATAATTAACAAATGGCAAAGATGGTTTTATTTTATTTTATAATGTAAGTAAATATCAAAAGAAAGAAACCAGGCTACTGTGTTAGGTTTTCTTCAATCTCCAAATTTTCTAAAAAAAAATATGAAACCTGAAATCGAGTTTCAATCAAAAAGAAGAATTCTCAAAAACAAGACCTCCAAAACAAATCTGTTTTTAAAATTCTTCAAGCCTGAAAATAAACTTAAACAAGCAAACAAATCAAAGCCTTGAAATCAAAATATGGAATCAGGCAAAGCAACTTCATCCTGGAGCATTCAATCAACCAGCAAGTATGCATCAAAGTTTAAACCAAAACCTGAAAGAAGATCCAAGTCCAGATCAAAAATGTATTAAACAAGCTCTGTAAAAAATCAAGCATGCAACAAGTTCTTATGGAAACTCAAACTAAATCAAGTTCTAGCTCAAAATTGTTTCCTTGTAAATCAAGCATGCAACAAGTTCTTATGGCAACTCAAACTAAATCAAGTTCTAGCTCAAAATTGTTTCCCTGTTCTTCTCTGTTTCTCTGTTCTTCATTGATAAGGTGAGCAAACTTTCAACCCTTAATATGTCTATATGTTGTTGCTTAATTTTATGTGCCTGTGATAATGAGGATGATTTGAAAAATGTTTGTATATATACATGTATATACACACATGAAGATTTAGTTGTGCATGTCTATGCACTGCGTGTATCTCTGTTTTCTTAGTTACAGAGTTTTGAAAATGTAAAAATATTAAATCTTTACCTCTAATCTTCTTTAGACCATAGGATTCAAACAAAATGTGTTTGTTAAATCATGATCTAGTTTTTAATAATATTTTTCAAAAAATCAGAAATTAGATTTTGATCTTTATAATTCCAAAATAAATCCAATTTGTTTTCAATATTTTTATTAAAGAATTCCAAACCAAAATTCTTATAAAAATCCATTTATATACATATATATAAATAAAAACACATATCTTTATTTAAATTGGAAAAATTCAATTTAATTCACAATTAAAATCCAAAATTTATTTTAATTTTCAATGTAAATTCGACTCAAAAAGGGGATCGTTACATGCAAGGTAGTTTCCTTATAAATATGGAATCTATAACAATTAGAAGAGGACCTTTTAGCTCATTATCTTCTTCATCTTCTATCTCTCACCACTATAGTCGGTAACGAAGCTACTTCTGCTGTTCTAGGCCTTTAGATCAATAAAATCCTTGTACCAGTGACTATTAAATCTTTAATCAATAAAAACTACATTAGACGTAGGCTAGAGATTGCAAACCGCTTTATAAACTTGGTATTCTCCTTATTTTCATATAATTTCTGTAAGTTTCCTATAGTTCTACAAGACTTTGGGTGTTATTTCATTTTTAGGCTCAACGTATTGGTGCTTTCACCGAGAATGGAAATTCTCAAGCATAGATCTAGCTTTCTATTTTTGATTAGAGTATCCAGAGGTTAGAACTTGAAGATTTTCATTAAGGGAGAAAGAGGATTTATATACAAAAATCGATAGGACCTAGGAGATCTGAAAGATCATTTGGAGCTGTACTCAGAGTGGATTATCATCACGCGGAGTTTAGGAACTAGCAGGCATTGCCATGACCATCTACTGCTCCAAAAATGGTTACCATAATGGGGTTTGACAAAATGATGCAAGAGCTGAATCAGAAGACGCCCAACATTAAGAAGGCTCTAACGGAAAAGATGGATTTTAGCATAACTCTGCTAGTTCAACAACCAGGGAAGTTTCACTTGCTAGATCTGATGAAGAGAGCTCATCTATTTTTACTCAGAAAAGACGAGATGGGAAACAAAAACAAATGGACCTGGCTACTTCAGCGGTAGGAGGAGTTGATGGAGGAAGTTGGGAAGCACCGCAAATAAATTCAACTCGGTGCCAACCAAAATCAGCTTGGTACCGAGAAGAATTTAGGCACTCCGAGGGAATGAAGAGATAAGGCCATGGACTTATCTGATTTGAAGGATGATAGCATGACTGTGACGACCCGGAATTTTGAGCAATATCAATTTAATAATCTTTGATAATAATTAAATTGATTTGATCCTTTTATATTATAAATCGACTAGTTAAATTTATTTTAAAGGTTAATGATAATAATTTGTTAATATCTATAAACATTTTTCTTAACCATGTATATAGGAAAGATTAATTCTTTTGAAAGTTTATAATAAATTGATTTGGAAATATTTATTTTGGTAAATAAGAAGTTTTTAATGTAATAAAACTTTATATTCAAATTGTAATATACATGAATGTATATATTGTGATTTGAGATTTGTTTTAAAATTTAATACAGTAATTTTCAAATTTAATGTTAAATTGCTTTTCTATTTGAAATGTGTATATATGTATTTGAACATATATATATTTTAAATAGGAATCCTATTAATTTAAATTTAATAAAAATTTCCAAACTTTATTATATATATATATATATATATATATATATATATATAGTTTTGAAATTTGAAAGGTTAATTTGATTTATACTTTTGGAAATAATATTTTGAGATTTTAATAACAAAGTTAATTCCTTATTTATCATAAATATGTACTTTAAGCTTTTGCTTAAATAAGATTTAAATTAAAAGTTCATTTTTTTTAATAGTCTTTCAATTTTAATTTTAACATAAGATAAATTGTTTTAATTTTTTTTTATAAAGAGTTAAAATCAATTTCTCAAGTTTTAATATATAATACCATTACAATTTAATTAAAATGCATATATAAAGTTATAATTATTAACGTGAATTCACTTTTATATATGTATTGAAATCCAAAGCTTATTTTTATAAAATAAATACACCTTATAATCACGTAAATATTTCATAAATATTTATATAAGGCTTAAATAAATTATTATGAAGAAAATAACATTTAAACATTTATAAAACATTAGGAATATACTTTAGTAAATATTTATTTAACATTTTAAACACTTGTAAACATTATAGGATATGTGAAGACATTTGTAAACTTTGAACATATATGTGTGTAAGCAAACTAGGGGCCTAAAATGACAAGTGTCATTCTCTTGGTTTATTAAATTTAAAAATTAAATTGTGAAATAAAAGATGAGTTTTATTTTCAGCAAATTATTTTCTCCTTTCAGCAATTTATTGTAAAACAAAGATGAATACAAATCTAAAAAAAATATGCTAATAAAAAACAAAGTTGAAAAAAAAAGAGAAAGAAAAGAAAATCTGTAGAAAATCTGAAACAAGAAGGAGATGAAAGGCAAATTCAAATCAGAAGTAAATCTGGAAAAAAAACTCAATCAAATGCAAGTTCATTTTCAAATGCTCATCTGCAAGATTTAAAATTCATAATGCAAAGAATTCTGTTTTCAACATGCAAAGAATATTGCAACCCTGGAAAGCATAAATCTCTGTCTTCTGCTTTTATAACAAGGTGAGTAAATAAATCTTTTAAAAACAGTTTGAACATTGGATTCAAATTGTTTCTATGATTGAATAACATGATGTTGATGGAATATTAGATTTAAATTTGAATGCATGTTTGGATTGGGGTATATTTGTTTTGCCTGTGAAGTATACTTGTGTTCTGTGTAATATAACAGGCTTCAACTTCATAATTAAATCAATAATTCCATATTGAATTCGTATTGGCTTTTGATATGTATGTAGAAGATGTTTAAAATCAAGTATTCCATCATCTAAAAATGGTTATAGGTTTTAAGAATGTATGATTAGCTTGAATTTAAAAATTTACAGTAAAATCTTATTATGGGTCAAAAATTAATCGAAACAATTTTGGATTTGAATTATATAATTGAATTCCTAATGCAAAATCGTGATTTTTGAGATTAGTATCATGATTTTTAGATTCAAAATTAGAGAGATTTTTGGGATTTACTAATTTGGACTTTTTGGTCAAATTGGGACGACCGGCGTCGAATCCATGAACGTGACTATGCATGAAGGTGGAGGGGATAATGGTGGTCATCAGAAAAATACTGGTGTATTTTATTGATGTGTGTGGTGATCGTTGTTTGAGGTAGTAGGGTTTTGGGTGTCGTTTTTATCGTGAGTGTTTCCAGGGTATTCGCGACGTCATGGAGCTATCGGAGTTGACCACTCTTGTGCAGTAGGATCTGGGGGTGGTGGCGGAGCTATGGTAGTGGCGGCGTGGCCTCCGGTGAGGGGATGGCCGACGGTGGTCGAGTTTAATGGTGGGGCTTTCGAACAGTTTTGGGTCGAAGGGAAAGATTTCGATTTTCGATAGAGTGGAGTATTCTGGGTTGTGCGTTGGGTTGTTGAGGTCATTTGTGACTTAGTGGAGGCCGGAGGAAGTTCAACGTCGGCCGAACGTGGGCATGTACGTTGACGTGCATGACTGCGAGTATCAGGAGATGATGGATTGGGAGAAGATGTTTTGCTCGAGATTTACTACGGGTTTGCTGTGTGATTTCTCGAGGCAGGTATAGGGTGGATAGCACAGGAAGGTCTCGGGGTTGACGCGAGATTTTGGAGAAGGTTACTCGGGTTTTAGGGGGGGTTTACTCGGGTATTAGGTATTCAGACATTAGAACTAGATGTTTAAGTTGTTAATACAAAGGAAATTTGATTTTAGGAATTAAGTTTTTAAAACAAAGGTTAAACAAGTTTTAAAACTAAATTTGTGTGATATCCCAGAATTTTAGACAATATCAATTTAATAATCTTTATATAAAATTAAATTGATATTGAAAATATTGATTAATAAAATAAGTTTTGGTTTAATAAACAGATTTAAATAATATTTAATTTGTAATTTTATCTTTTAAAAGCTAAAACAAATGTTTTAAATTATAATGTATATATATATTTGTATATATATTATAGTTTATCTTTATTTGGTATTTAACTTACATGAAAATAAATAAATGAAGTTTGTTTTTCAATTCTAATAAAATATCTAGTAATTAGGAAAATTATGTTTTAATTAATATTAAGTTTTTAAAAATCTATTTAAATTAGTAACTATGTGGTTTGATAATATTTAAATAAATATTAAATTGTTTAAAATTTGACTTAGCTTAATTTTTAAATTTAAATAAAAGTTAAGTTTATTTCTTACTAAATATTATTTGATTAAATGTGATTTGAGTATATTTTTTATAAAGATTAAAATATAAGATAACATATGATTTAAATTCATTTAAATATAAAAGTGATTTATAATTTCTTTATAAATCATATAAAATTGTAAATTGATATTTGAAACCCTATTAATAAATATTCTATTATTCTTAAATATAAAGAAGAACTAAAATAAGGAAATAAAGTCTTCATTTTTTTAATTGAATAAACAGATTTTAATTTTGATTTCCAAAGTTTGTTTGATTTGAAATTTATTTTAAAATTCAAGAAAATTGGTTCTTTAAAATATTTGTATAAGTTTTAATTTATAAATTATTTATTTACAATTTCTTAAAATAAGTAAATCATTTATACTCATATAAACATAAAATAAATTAAAGAAAACTTTTTAAAACATTTAAAAATATAACTAAATTAAATAAAAGACAAGTGTTAACAAGTTAGTAATCTAAATAACATGTGTAAATATAAGAATTAAATTACATGACAAGTGTCATTGGTTTTTATCTTTTTCTTTTATTTTGATTAAAAATTTATTTCAGCCCTTAAACCATTTTCACTTTCCCCTCATTCTCTTTTTCAAACCAAGAGCTAGTTGAAAAACAAAGAAGAAAACATCACACTTCAGAAATCTGAAACTCAAATTTCCTCTCAATAACAAAATCTGCATATTCATTTCAACAAAAGCAAATTTAAAATCTAAATCATTCCTCATTCAAAACTGAGATTAACTTTCAAAAAAATCAAATAAGAAATCATTCAAACTGCATTTCTCTTCTACCTGGAATTACTGCATAATCAAGTTTGCATTTTTCCTGAAAATCATTGCTATTCATTCCTGCAAAATCAAGGCCTGCACTTGCATCTCTGCAAATTTGAGCAACCTGTAGTTTTAAACCTGCATGCATATGGGTTTGGTCAGTCAATTCAAATGCAAACATCTTCTTTCATCCTGGGTTCAAAGTTTTTCTAAATCAATGCTGCTCTGTTCTTCAAAGATAAGATGTGTAACTTTTCAAAATTTAAAACATAATTTGGTTGCATGTTAATATATTTGAATTAATATACCAGTTAAATCTAATATGACTATTTACAGGATGTATGCTGTGTTTATTTATGTGCTATGCTCTGTGTTATTCCTAGGCTCAAAATTTGATTTAAATTCCTTATCACTTTATCTTGCTTTTGATGAGATTTGATTATCAAACAAAAGTTGTGATTTATCATGGATTAATGCCTAAAATTTCTAAGTATGTTAAATAAAGAATTAGCCTGTTTGTCTCTGAAATTTATAAGCTTCAGTGCATTTTAAAAAAAAGAAAACCCAAACTGTTTAAATTATAAAGTCAGTATTGTAATTTGATTACATAAGTTAAAATATGATTTTTAAAACCAGTATCATAATTTTTAATTAGGATTTGGGAAGCAGTTCTTGAATGAACTAAAAAATTGATTTTGGGAAATGTTGATGATTTTAGAACTTTGGGAATTTGTAGTTTCTTCTGTATGTAGTAGTGTGATCAGGAACATCAGGAAAATTAGCAAATCTGTAGATTGATTCTTGAATTAGCAAGAGGAGTGAGGAATTGTCTATAGCCCTAAGTTTTTTTAATAAAGTAAGAATTCGATCATATAGCCACTAGGATTGATCGAGTGTTTTGCAACTTTGGGAATTTTTTGCTGGGTTTAAGAGGAGGCACTAGCCGGAGTTGTAGCCCTAACAATGGTCGGAAGGAGGTGAACATGCCGTTGACAGGTTTTGGTTTGGGTCAGCACAGTGGTTTCCAGTTTTTAGAAGTAGAGAAGTATGCTCGAGCATGTCCCGGGTAGTTCAAGATTTTACTCGAAGAAAACTAGTTTATGACTCGAAGTAAAAATAGTTTTACTCGGGTAGTTTTTAATTGCAGAAGCTTGTTTCTGTAACCTGAACGGTTTCAGGTTTCTAATCTTTAAAACTAAATTTAAAAATAAGTAGAGCAGGTTTAAACTTATATTGGAAGTAAGTTTAAAATTATGAATTCAAATAGATTTGAAATTTCAGATTTCAAATAGAAAATTTGTAGAAAATAAATATTAGAAAGTTGAAACTTGACTGTATGCAGGTTTTAAAATTTTAAACTAAATTCAACATAAAATGGAAGCAATGCAAGTTTAAAACCTAGCTTGAAGCAAGTTTAAATTTGAATTCAAATGGATTTGAATTCCAGTGTTCAAATAAATAATGTGGAGAAATGAAAATTTAAAAATAAACCTGCACAGTTTTTTTATATTAAGTGGTTTTTAAATCTGGAAGTAAAAATTTAAACTAAGTTTTAAATTTTTAAGTTAAATCTGCTTGAATTCAAATTAGGGGTTGAATCTGAAGTTTCAAATTTAAAATAAGTTATAAATTAAATGTTATATTCAAGTTGGATATATTTTTTTTAGAAATTTATAACATATGAAATGAAGATTTAAAATAGAATTTTAAACTGTAATCTCTGAATTTGAATCTGAAGTATGATTTAAATTTTGGTTGTAATAAGATTTGAAATTTTTATGTTTCAATGTCACTTGAAATATTAAGGGATTTCAAATCTTATTTAATTTGAATATAGGCAAAGTTAAACTATTCTTTTAACACTACTTTAAAAAGATAAGTGATTCTTTAAGAGGAAAACAAAAGAGTTTTAAATACTTAAAATATTGTTCAAGTTTAAATTTAATTACATTTTAATTTCAATTTAAAATGGAATTTATAAAATTTAAAAGCAAATTGTTTTTAAATGACCTTAATAATGATAATTTAATCATTAATGAGATAAATGATTTTTATTGTTTTGAAACTTGATTATCTGATCAAGGTAATTAAGTTTTATTATTAATTAATTTAATTAATTAATAATTAGGTTAATTAAATAAATAATTAAGGACTTATTTAATTAATTAAAGGTTTTAAGTAAGTTAATCAAACTTGATTAAAGTATGATTTAGAAATTAATTAAATAAGATTTGATAAATTTAATTAATGAATTGTATTAATTAATCAAGTAATTAATTAAGTTTAATTATCACTTGATTAATTTAATAATTAGAAATTAATTAATAAGTTTCTTTAAATAAATTAATAATTAATATTGATTAGTTCAATTAATTACTTTGGAAAGGTAATTAAAGATTTGTTATGAGTTAATGAAGGTCATTAACTTAATATTATTTTATAATTAATTAATGTAATTAATCTTAAATAATTAATTGGATTAATTAATTTAAGATAATCCTTTGAATTATTTAAGTATAATTACTTAGTGAAAGTAATTAAGGAAATTAATTACTAATTGTAATTAATTGAGTTTATTTTGATTAATTAAGTTAATTAATTAAGTTTAATTAATTTAAATTAATCATTGATTGATTTGAGAAGTAATTACAAATGTAATTAAAAATGGAAAATTTCTTAGGAAAGTAATTAAGGAAATAAATTACTAGATGTGATTTAATCGAGTTTTGGAAATTAATTACTTTGTTTAATTAATATGTAATTTATATGTTGTATAATTACTTAAGTACGTAATTAATAATTAATTACTTAATGTAATTAATTTAGGTTTGATAATTAAGTTATTTGAGAATGGTTAAGAGAAGTAATTAATTTAAGTTAATTACTTAATGTGATTAATCAAGTATGATTAACCAATGGAGATAATTGATAATTAATTTAATGGATTATTTAAAATAATTTGAGATCATTAATTTATATAATTAATGATATGATTAAGGATTGATTAATTAGGAAAATTAATCAATGAAAGTATTAGTTAATTAATTAAGGAATAATTAATGAAGTAATTACAGGTTAATTACAAGGATTGGTTTGGATTAATTAAACTGTGAAATTAATTAGAGATTAATTACTTGAATGTAATTAAAGAATAATTAATCAAGATGATTAATTAGGGTAATTTGTTAAGAATAATTATTTGATGTATAAGCAAGATTTATTTGGATGAGTAATAAATTTAATTTAATTTAAATTAATTTAAGAAAGAAGTAATTAATTTAATTCATTTTAAATTAATTATAGATTGGATTGATTAGTCTTTGCTTATGAATGATGATTGATATTTATTAACCTGAATGGTTGAGATCTCAGTAGTGAGATAAATGTTGTTGTGTGATTTGGATGTTATGGTTGCATTGAGTTGATAATATGATTTATCTGTTTGAGTTGATAATATAGATTATCCGAGGTGATATTAATATTGATTATCTATTATGATGTTGTAAATTATCTATCTGTGTGTATATAGATAATATTGAATTAAATTGTTTTAAAACTTTTAAAACAACTTGGCCCTAAAAGACACGCTTTGGATTTCGATGAGACCGGGATCGGGTTTCCATATTCGGATATCCGAAAACCACATTGATTCCAAATAACGTTAGGTCGTGAATCCAAATGGAGCTTTGTGAAGACTTGAGATGTAAGGGCTATACGTCAGTATAACTCTGTGGGTGATTCCGTAATGAGTTGATGGAATAGTGCTTATAGATTCGAGATGGTGATTCAGAGAGCAACGGTTATCGTCGTTAACTATATGGGTGATTCCGTAATGAGTGTAACAAGATAATGCCTTCGGTTTCGTTCGAACCCGGAACGAACTTGTATGGATTGAATGCTTTCATAACATCGTCAGGTGGGCGATGAGCATTCTAAGTGATATGTCCTATAAAGGTAATCATAGCCTCAAGCCTCATCAACCGGAATTGGCTAAAACAGGGGAGGTGCAGCAAGGCTTCGTGGGTAGCTCCCACTGGAGAGCAAGATTTACCCCTATCTAGAAGTCCCTTTATATTCGGCTGTGTGGGGAAGTTGATTGCAACAACTGCCGAGGTTGTCTTGTTCAGGACTGTTCAGTAAGGAATGGTCCCGGTCATGTGTTGCAGGGGAGTGGGAGTACTCCTCGGTACGGTGATCTAGGCCACGTACTGTAATGGGCGGTACCCCAGTAGCCCTGCCATTGTATGGAATCCACAATCCAATAAGTGCCAACGGTTTTGATTGTATTACCCACTTTTGTGGCTAGTAGCTGGAATTTAATGAATGTAACAATTTCGGCTATTTCTTATTTACTTGAAAACCCTAGACACTATTATAATATCATCGGATTTCCTATCAAATGTTTTGGTTAGCGTAAGGTAAAAACTTTTTCATGTTTATGTGTGGGAAGTCTTACTTGATACCTTTCTTTCAAAAGGTTTTTAAAGTTAAGCAACCTTAACCTGTTACTCACACCAGACCCATGTCTGACCTGGAGTTTATTTTGTTTTTCATAAACTCTTGGGTACTCAATTTTTTACGAGTAGCCAAGAGAATTCAGGTTAGGATTCAGGTTAGCTTTGACGAATAATGGAGGAGCAATGGAGCAGGAGGCTACTGCGTTGTAGATATATAGTTCCGCTGTGTTTTCTCTGTGTTGTGATGGTATTGAGTTGTAAATACTAGACAGGTGTTTATAACTGTCTAGTATATGTGATGTGTATGCTGTGTATCTCTGATTGGTATTGTATATTATGTAAATACTTAAGTTATTAATATAATTTATTCGTTCCACTGTTGACATTGATGTGTTGTTTCTTCTTTCTCTTCTTTCTTTTCTTCTTCTATCCCTTTCTTTCTTAATTCATGATGCGTCTTTCTGGGTAGTGGAAGACGGGTCGTGACAGTCGGTATCAGAGCATTAGGTTGAGTGAATACCTGGGCTCTGGAGTGATGTCTTTCTTGAGAGAGCGTACTTGTAATTTTTATATAACTATATATATATATATATATATATATATATATATATATATATATATATATTTCTACCTATCTATTGGGTTACCTGTTCAGGTTTTCCAACATAAGTTATAAAGGTAGATAAGGTAGTGGTGTGTTACACGATTGCTACCATTTGTTGGAGTTTGTATGTTTGGTTGGAAATGTATCTGTCGAGATTGTAGACCTAATACTGTCTCGAGTGAGTTTTGAAGTGGTATAAGGACTTCATTGATCTCTGAAGGTAACCTGTTAAGGTTCGGAGTATATCTTTGAAGTTGAATGAGTAGAGTTGGATCTGTTGGCTGAACAGAAGTAAGTGATGATATCTTGGTATCTCAGGAAGTAGTAGCTGCATGATGAGATGCAGTGACTATGGATGTTTCCGAAGATGATTTCTTCGAACAAGTTTAAGGAAATAAGTCTGCTTCGGTATTGTGACTGAGTTCAGCAGGGTGTTTTTGTGGTTTGAAGTCCGAGTTTCTCGAAGAGCTTTGAATTGGGAATTCTTTGGCATTGGTGTCGGCAGTGAAGCTCGGAGTGTTCTGTATGTCGGCAGAGTTTTCTGCCTTATCCGTTTTCTGGAGAGGGAGTTCAGAAGCAGTGTAGCAGAATCCATTTCTTAGATGGATTAGAAAGACCAGCATAAGCTGTTCTGATTGGTAAAGAGAGAACAGTTTTCTTTGGAATTAGATTGAGTTGATCGCAAAAGTGACTTGCGATAGTTGAGTATTCTCTTGGGTTGTTAGAGATTTTTCTGAATATTTTCAGGAAAGTCAAAGATTGTTTTCATCTAGAGATTAAGTGCCGTGGTCCTACTAGTTGAAGGTTGGTTTCTTGAGATGGAGTTTGTTGAAGCAACTCAAGATTTGATGAACTTCTGAGTTTTCTCTTGGTTATCTGAGATCTTCTTGGTTATGCTGTCCCGTTGTGCTTGTGTTATTCATCAGCATTCTTTTCTACTCCAAATCAGAGTCGTGCAGCGGAAGCAGTTTGGAAGTGCATCTGCTTTTCTTTTCCGGACAGGAGAAGTTTGTTTTCTTCTGATGGTTGTGAGAGGAGTTGATCTTGATCTTGATTGATCGAGGAGGATCATTCTGGTGGATTGGATTTGGTCCAGTTTATTTCTTGAGACATCAGCAAGGATTGAGGTGATCAGGTAAGAGATAAGCAGTCGAAGATCTGATTTTGGATAAGTTTTCCTAGTTTTAGGAGCTATAAATTTTGGTAAGGTTAGGTAAGCTAGCTCCGAGATGTTTTGGATTTCTTCTGTGTTTTGTTTTGGATAAGTGTTTAATTTTCTGGATTGAATTGCCAGTTTGGACAACTGGAATTCGTTGTGTTTCAAGTATCTCCGAGGGAGTACGTGTATATCTATTTCTGGTTTTGGAATCAGCTGTTTTGAGAGATTTTGGTTGTTGAGTCAGACTTGTCTATAGTCTGATGTCTTGTTCAGTTATAGATCTAGATGAGTAGGAGTTCTGTAGCTTAGTAGTGCTGTTTCTTTGGGTTTTATAGGGCGAGTATCCCAGTGTTTACTTGGGAAACTCGAGGAAGCTCTATCCAGAATTTTGTCTGGATAGTTAATTTTGTTTGATTTGATGAATTGATTGCTATGGATGTTAGCATATGTTTGATATATGCTTGGTTTTAAAATTTAAAATCTTAAATAGGTTATTAAATTAACTTTGTTTTAAATTTCGGGTATGAAATTCTTTTAAGGGGGAAGGAATGTGATATCCCGGAATTTTAGACAATATCAATTTAATAATCTTTATATAAAATTAAATTGATATTGACAATATTGATTAATAAAATATGTTTTGGTTTAATAAACAGATTTAAATAATATTTAATTTGTAATTTTATCTTTTAAAAGCTAAAACAAATGTTTTAAATTATAATGTATATATATATATATATATTTGTATATATATTATAGTTTATCTTTGTTTGGTATTTAACTTACATGAAAATAAATAAATGAATTTTGTTTTTCAATTCTAATAAAATATCTAGTAATTAGGAAAATTATGTTTTAATTAATATTAAGTTTTTAAAAATCTATTTAAATTAGTAACTATGTGGTTTGATAATATTTAAATAAATATTAAATTGTTTAAAATTTGACTTAGCTTAATTTTTAAATTTAAATAAAAGTTAAGTTTATTTCTTATTAAATATTATTTGATTAAATGTGATTTGAGTATATTTTATATAAAGTTTAAAATATAAGATAACATATGATTTAAATTCATTTAAATATAAAAGTGATTTATAATTTCTTTATAAATAATATAAAATTGTAAATTGATATTTGAAACCCTATTAATAAATATTCTATTTTTCTTAAATATAAAGAAGAATTAAAATAAGGAAATAAAGTCTTCATTTTTTTTAATTGAATAAATAGATTTTAATTTTGATTTCAAAATTTTGTTTGATTTGAAATTTTATTTTGAAATTCAAGTAAATTGGTTCTTTAAAATATTTGTATAAGTTTTAATTTATAAATTGTTTATTTACATTTTCTTAAAATAAGTAAATCATTAATATTCATATGAACATAAAATAAATTAAAGAAAACTTTTTAAAACATTTAAAAATAAAGCTAAATTAAATAAAAGACAAGTGTTAACAAGTTAGTAATCTAAATAACATGTGTAAATGTAAGAATTAAATTACATGACAAGTGTCATTTGTTTTTATCCTTTTCTTTTATTTTGATTAAAAACTTATTTCAGCCCATAAACATTTTCACTTTCCCCCATTCTCGTTTTCAAACCAAGAGCTAGTTGAAAAACAAAGAAGAAAACATCACACTTCAGAAATCTGAAACTCAAATTTCCTCTCAATAACAAAATCTGCATATTCATTTCAACAAAAGCAAATTTAAAATCTAAATCATTCCTCATTCAAAACTGAGATTAACTTTCAAAAAAATCAAATAAGAGATCATTCAAACTGCATTTCTCTTCTACCTGGAATTACTGCATAATCAAGTTTGCATTTTTCCTGAAAATCATTGCTATTCATTCCTGCAAAATTAAGGCCTGCACTTGCATCTCTGCAAATTTGAGCAACCTGTAGTTTTAAACCTGCATGCATATGGGTTTGGTCAGTCAATTCAAATGCAAGCATCTTCTTTCAACCTGGGTTCAAAGTTTTTCTAAATCAATGCTGCTCTGTTCTTCAGAGATAAGGTGAGTAACTTTTCAAAATTTAAAACATAATTTGGTTGCATGTTAATATATTTGAATTAATATACCAGTTAAATCTAATATGACTATTTACAGGATGTATGCTGTGTTTAGTTATGTGCTATGCTCTGTGTTATTCCTAGGCTCAAAATTTGATTTAAATTCCTTATCACTTGATCTTGCTTTTGATGAGATTTGATTATCAAACAAAAGTTGTGATTTATCATGGATTAATGTGTAAAATTTCTAAGTAGGTTAAATAAAGAATTAGCCTGTTTGTCTCTGAAATTTATAAGCTTCAGTGCATTTAAAAAAAAAACCCAAACTGTTTAAATTATAAAGTCAGTATTGTAATTTGATTACATAAGTAAAAATATGATTTTTAAAACCAGTATCACAATGTTTAATTGAGGATTTGGGAAGCAGTTCTTGAATGAACTAAAAAATTGATTTTGGGAAATGCTGATGATTTTAGAACTTTGGGAATTTGTAGTTTCTTCTGTATGTAGTAGTGTGATCAGGAACATCAGGAAAATTAGCAAATCTGTAGATTGATTCTTGAATTAGCAAGAGGAGTGAGGAATTGTCTGTAGCCCTAAGTTTTTTTAATAAAGTAAGAATTCGATCATATAGCCACTAGGATTGATCGAGTGTTTTGAAACTTTGGGAATTTGTTGCTGGGTTTAAGAGGAGGTACTAGCTGGAGTTGTAGCCCTAACAATGGTCGGAGGGAGGTGAACATGCCGTTGGCAGGTTTTGGTTTGGGTCAACACAGTGGTTTCTAGGTTTTAGAAGTAGAGAAGTATGCTCGAGCATGTCCTGGGTAGTTCAAGATTTTACTTGAAGAAAACTAGTTTATGACTCGAAGTAAAAATAGTTTTACTCGGGTAGTTTTTAATTGCAGAAGCTTGTTTCTGTAACCTGAACAGTTTCAGGTTTCTAAACTTTAAAACTAAATTTAAAAATAAGCAGAGCAGGTTTAAACTTATATTTGAAGTAAGTTTAAAATTATGAATTCAAATAGATTTGAAATTTTAGATTTCAAATAGAAAATTTGCAGAAAATAAATATTAGAAAGTTGAAACTTGACTGTATGCAGGTTTTAAAATTTTAAACTAAATTCAACATAAAAGGGAAGCAATGCAAGTTTAAAACCTAGCTTGAAGCAAGTTTAAATTTGAATTCAAATGGATTTGAATTCCAGTGTTCAAATAAATAATGTGAAGAAATGAAAATTTAAAAATAAACCTGCACAGTTTTTTTTATATTAAGTGGTTTTTAAATCTGGAAGTAAAAATTTAAACTAAGTTTTAAATTTTTAAGTTAAATCTGAACCTTGAATTCAAATTAGGGGTTGAATCTGAAGTTTCAAATTTAAAATAAGTTATAAATTAAATGTTATATTCAAGTTGGATATTTTTTTTACAAATTTATAACATATGAAATGAAGATTTAAAATAGAATTTTAAACTGTAATCTTTGAATTTGAATCTGAAGTATGATTTAAATTTTGGTTGTAATAAGATTTGAAATTTTTATGTTTCAATGTCACTTGAAATATTAAGGGATTTAAAATCTTATTTAATTTGAATATAGGCAAAGTTAAACTATTCTTTTAACACTACTTTAAAAAGATAAGTGATTCTTTAGGAGGAAAACTAAACAGTTTTAAATACTTAAAATATTGTTTAAGTTTAAATTTAATTTCATTTTAGTTTCAATTTAGAATGGAATTTATAAAATTTAAAAGCGAATTGTTTTTAAATGACCTTAATAATGATAATTTAATCATTAATGAGATAAATGATTTTTATTGTTTTGAAACTTGATTATCTGATCAAGGTAATTAAGTTTTATTATTAATTAATTAATAATTAGGTTAATTAAATAAATAATTAAGGATTTATGTAATTAATTAAAGTTTTTAAGTAAGTTAATCAAACTTGATTAAAGTATGATTTAGAAATTAATTAAATAAGGTTTGATAAATTTAATTAATGAATTGTATTAATTAATCAAGTAATTAATTAAGTTTAATTATCACTTGATTAATTTAATAATTAGAAATTAATTAATAAGTTTCTTTAAATAAATTAAGAATTAATATTGATTAATTCGATTAATTACTTTGGAAAGGTAATTAAAGATCTGTTATGATTTAATGAAGGTCATTAACTTAATATTATTTTATAATTAATTAATGTAATTAATCTTAAATAATTAATTGGATTAATTAATTTAAGATAATCCTTTGAATTATTTAAGTATAAGTACTTAGTGAAACTAATTAAGGAAATTAATTACTAATTGTAATTAATTGAGTTTATTTTGATTAATTAAGTTAATTAATTAAGTTTAATTAATTTAAAGTAATCATTGATTGATTTGAGAAGTAATTACAAATGTAATTAAAAATGGAAAATTTCTTAGGAAAGTAATTAAGGAAATAAATTACTTGATGTGAATTAATGGAGTTTGGGAAATTAATTACTTTGTGTAATTAATATGTAATTTATATGTTGTATAATTACTTCAGTAAGTAATTAATAATTAATTACTTAATGTAATTAATTTAGGTTTGATAATTAAGTTATTTGAGAATGGTTAAGAGAAGTAATTAATTTAAGTTAATTACTTAATGTGATTAATCAAGTATGATTAACCAATGGAGATAATTGATAATTAATTTAATGGATTATTTAAAATAATTTGAGATCATTAATTTATATAATTAATGATATGATTAAGGATTGATTAATTAGGAAAATTAATCAATGAAAGTATTAGTTAATTAATTAAGAAACTGTAGTGCTGGAATGAATCAAAATCTGCCCAATAATTAATGAAGTAATTACAGGTTAATTACAGGGATTGGTTTGGATTAATTAAATTGTGAAATTAATTAGAGATTAATTACTTGAATGTAATTAAAGAATAATTAATCAAGATGATTAATTAGGGTAATTTGTCAAGAATAATTATTTGATGTATAAGCAAGATTTATTTGGATGAGTAATTAATTTTATTTATTTTAAATTAATTTAAGAAAGAAGTAATTAATTTAATTCATTTTAAATTAATTATGGATTGGATTGATTATTCTTTGCTTATGAATGATGATTGATATTATTACCTTGAATGGTTGAGATCTCAGTTATGAGATAAATGTTGTTGTGTGATTTGGATGTTATGGTTGCATTGAGTTGATAATATGATTTATCTGTTTGAGTTGATAATATAGATTATCTGAGGTGATATTAATATTGATTATCTATTATGATGTTGTAAATTATCTATATGTGTGTATATAGATAATATTGAATTAAATTGTTTTAAAACTTTTAAAACAACTTGGCCCTAAAAGACACGCTTTGGATTTCGATGAGACCGGGATCGGGTTTCCATATTCGGATATCCGAAAACCACATCGATTCCAAATAACGTTAGGTCGTGAATCCAAATGGAGCTTTGTGAAGACTCGAGGTGTAAGGGCTATACGTCAGTATAACTCTGTGGGTGATTCCGTAATGAGTTGACGGAATAGTGCTTATAGATTCGAGATGGTGATTCAGAGTGCAAGGCTTATCGTCGTTAACTCTGTGGTTGATTCCGTAATGAGTGTAACGAGATAATGCCTTCGGTTTCGTTCGAACTTGTATGGATTGAATGCTTTCAGAACATCGTCAGGTGGACGATGAGAATTCTAAGTGATATGTCCTATAAAGGTAATCGTAGCCTCAAGCCTCATCAACCGGGAATGGCTAAAACAGGGGAGGTGCAGCAAGGCTTCGTGGGTAGCTCCCACTGGAGAGCAAGATTTACCCCTGTCTAGAAGTCCTTTATATTCGGCTGTGTGGGGCAATTGATTGCAACAACTGCCGGGGTTGTCTTGTTCGGGACTGTTCAGTAAGGAATGGTCCCGGTCTTGTGTTGCAGGGGAGTGGGAGTACTCCTCGGTACGGTGATCTAGGCCACGTACTGTGACGGGCGGTACCCCAGTAGCCCTGCCATTGTATGGAATCCACAATCCAATAAGTGCCAACGGTTTTGATTGTTTTACCCACTTTTGTGGCTAGTAGCTGGAATTTAATGAATATAGCAATTTCGGCTATTTCTTATTTACTTGAAAACCCTAGACACTATTATAATATCATCGGATTTTCGATCAAATGTTTTGGTTAGCGTAAGGTAAAAACTTTTCCATGTTTATGTGTGGGAAGTCTTACGTGATACCTTTGTTTCAAAAGGTTTTTAAATCTAAGAAACCTTAACCTGTTACTCACACCAGACCCATGTCTGATCCAAAGTTTATTTTGTTTTTCATAAACTCTTGGGTACTCAATTTTTTACGAATAGCCAAGATAATTCAGGTTCGAATTCAGGTTAGCTTTGACGAATAATGGAAGAGCAATGGAGCAGGAGGCTACTGCGTTGTAGATATATAGTTCCGCTGCGTTTTCTCTGTGTTGTGATGGTGTTGAGTTGTAAATACTAGACAGGTGTTTATAACTGTCTAGTATATGTGATGTGTATGCTGTGTATCTCTGATTGGTATTGTATATTGTGTAAATACTTAAGTTATTAATATAATTTATTCGTTCCGCTGTTGAGATTGATGTGTTGTTTCTTCTTTCTCTTCTTTCTTTTCTTCTTCTATCCCTTTCTTTCTTAATTCATGATGCGTCTTTCTGGGTAGTGGAAGACGGGTCGTGACAATTTGTTTCAAGGTTATGTTTTAAACAAGTTTATATATCTGAAAATATGAAAGTTTTAAAATAAAATTAGTGAATTTATGAAACAAAGGTTGTATTGAATTTTATTTAATAAATTTTAGGAAGTTTTAAAGAAATGTAAAAGTTTACTTGAATATTTAAATTATTTTAATTATAATTGATTTCAAGTATATTTTATTTTTAATAAATTTTAATGATTGAGAGTTTGATAATCAATTATAAGTAAGAATTATATTGAGTAATTAAGAGTTTGGTAAACAAATATGAAGATAATTAAGATTAAGTTTTTGGTTAATATAGATGATTTAATTAGGATAATAGTTTCTTAATTAAGAATCCTTTTAATATAGTAAGTTAGTAATCATTTAATTAGTTTAAATGATTAAGTTAAATAATTAATTAAGTAATTAATTTGTGGTTAATTAAGATAATCACTTGTGGGCTAATCTAATATAATTACTTTGGAAAGTAATTAAAGTAAATAAGTGGTTAATTACTAGAAGATGTTAAGTAAAAGTTAATTACTTTATTAAAAGTAATTAAGTAAATGTGATTAAGAGTTAATCACTTTAGTTATTAATTAAAGAATTAATTAATAATTAGTTAAAGATTTAAATTATTTGATTAATGATTAATTAATAAAAGAATTAAGAGTAATTAATTAAGTGATTAATTACTTATAAAAGTAATTAATTAAGAAAGAAATTTAATTTATGGAAATAATCATTAATTAAGGAAAATAATTAATTAATTATTAATTTATAATTTAAGTATAACTAATTTATAATTTAGTTTTAATTACTAAATGTAATTAAAGTAATTAATCAAAGGTGATTAATTAAAAGTAATTAATTAAATATGATTAATTAAAAGTAATTAATCAAATAGTTTTAATTAAAAGTAATTAATCAATGTGATTAATTAAAAGTGATTAATCATGTGTAATTAATTAAAGGTAATTAAGAAATAATTATCAGTATAATTAAAGAATAATTAATCAAGGTTTATTAATTTAGAAGGTAATTAAGAGGTAATTACTTAGTATAATTTGGAAGTAATTAATCAGGATGATTAATTAATATGGTAATTAAGTAATAATTACTTAAAGTAATTAAGTAATAATTAATCAAGGAACATTAATTGATGTGGATAATTAACTGATTTAATTAATTTGTAATTAATTAATGAATAAGTAAGTTGGATTGATGATAATCCAAGTGATTAATTAAGAATTAATTTAATTAAGGAAGAAATAAATTAATTATGTGTGGATCAAACTTTATATGAATGATTGGTTGATAAATATCATTGAATGAGTTAATGATATTGGTTGTTGTTGGATGACATTGAGTGATGGGTGATGATGTGAATATGCTATACCTGAATGTGATATATATGCTGCTTTGTGATATGTATAGATGCATGTGATAATAGATGCTTATCTATCTGTGTAATATGATACATCCATTTATGTTAGGTGATATTTTCTGAAATATCTATTGTTTAAATACCTTAAGAACAACTTGGACATTAAAATGGCATTTGGTTTCGATGAGACCGGGATCGGGTTTCCATATTTGGATATCCGAAAACCACATCGATTCCAATTAAACGTTAGGTCGTTAATCCAAAAGGAGCGAGTGAAGACTCGAGGTGTAAGGCTATACGCCAGTATAACTCTGTGGGTGATTCCGTAATGAGTTTGATGGAATAGTGCGTATAGATTCGAGATGGAGATTTAGAGTGCAAGGGCTATGATCGTTGACTCTGAGGGTGATTCCAAAATGAGTGCAATGAGATAGTGCCTTCGTTCGAACCCGGAACGAACTTGTATGGATTGAATGCTTTCAGAACATCGTCGGGTGGACGATGAGCATTCTAAGATAATTGGTCCTATAAAGGTAATCGCAGCCTCAAGCCTCATCAACCAGGAATGGCTAAAACAGGGGAGGTGCAGCAAGGCTTCGTGGGTAGCTCCCACTGGAGAGCAAGATACATCCCTGTCTAGAAGTCCCTTTTTATTTCGGCTGTGTGGGCAGTTGCAGCCAACTGCGGGGTGGTCTTGTTCGGGACAGTTCAGTAAGGAACGGTCCCGGCCTTGTATTGCAGGGAAGTTAGGGTGGCTCCTCGGTACTGTGATCTAGGCCACGTACTGTGACGGGCGGTACCCCAGTAGCCCTGCCATTGATGGAAACCCATTCTTCCTACGAGACCCTACGGTTTTGTTTGTATTACCCACTTTTGTGGCTAGTAGCTGGAATTTAATGAATGTAACAATTTCGGCTATTTCATATTTATTTGAAAACCCTAGACACTATTATAATATCACTGGATTTCCTATCAAATGTTTTGGTTAGCGTAAGGTAAAAACTTTTCCATGTTTATGTGTGGGAAGTCTTACGTGATACCTTTCTTTTCAAAGGATTTTCTAAAGTTAAGCAATCTTAAACCGTTTACTCACACCAGACCCCTGTCTGACCCGAGTGTTTATTTTCTGTTTTATTAAACTCTTGGGTACTCATATTATGTATGAGTAGTCAAGTGATTTAGGTTATCCTTGACGAAATCTGGAGGATCTTTGGAGCAGGAGCCTTCAACGTATAGATATATAGTTAGAGTTTCCGCTATGTGTTACTCTGTATGATGTCTTGTATTTTACTAGACAGAAATGTTATAACTGTCTAAATTGAGATGTTTAGTTGTGTACTCTGATGTATATGATACTACGTATATGTTCTATATTATATTTAAATCGTTCCGCTGTGAGATTCTGATGTGTTGTTTTTTTTCTTTCTTCTCTTTCTTTTCTTCTTCTAGCTCTTTCTTTCTTAATTAGTGATGCGATTTTCTGGTGATAGAAAGTCGGGTCGCTACAGTTGATATCAGAGCATTAGGTTGAGCAAATACCTAGACTCTGGAGTGGTGTCTATCTTGAGAGAGCGTACTTGTAATATATATATATATATATATATATATATATATATATATATATATATATAACTACCTAATCTGTTGGGTTATCTGTTCGGATTTTCCAACATAGGCTATAGAGGTGGATACGGTAGAAGTGTGTGGAACACAACTACTACTATTGGTTGAGGATTATGTTGTGGTTGGGGATGTGTCTGTCGAGATTGTAGATCTAATACCGTCTCGAATAAGTTTTGTAGATTGGTGAAAGGATTTCATTGATCCCAAAGGAAGTCTTTTTCAAGGATTAGAGTATATTCTTGAAGTATGAGGTTGTTTTGATCTCGAGTGAGCGGGATTTCCAAGAGTTGAGTTGTCAGCTGAGCAGAAGCAGGTAAGGGTATCTTGATAGCTTCAGGAAGAAATAGGTGTGTGATGAGATGCAGTATCCGTAGATGGTTCTGAAGATATTCTTATGGAACAAATTTTATGGTGGTATTGAAGGAACAGTGATGCCTATTACCGTGAAGATTCGAATGTTTAGAGATTCTCTGGATCTCAAGTAAGGGTGTCTTGTCTATATTGAAGTTTGAGACTAAGGTTGATGAGTTACCTCATTTGGAGCGTGGTCTCATTTGTTTTCCTTTAAGAAGATAAGTGGTTGGTGATTGGTTTGGAGCCGAGTTTCTTGAGAAGATGTCGACTCGTCTCAAGGATTTTTGGCAAAATTGAATGTTAGTTTTGTGTTTCAAGAAGCTTCTGGTTAAGAAAGATCTTGTGGCTTACTAGTATCATTGAGGTGAAGTTTGGAAGCAGCAGCATGGACCTATTTCTTCGATGATTCAGTAATCTTTGGAATTCTACTATTAGCAGACAAGGCAGATGGTGAAGACTTATTCTTTTCTTTGGGAGGCTCAGCAGAGCGGGATATCTGTTGGAAGTGATCTGTCAGTTTTTCTGGTAGATAAACCATTCTGGAAAGATTTATCTTATTTAGGAAAAGCTATTCTAGTTGGGGAGACAGTTCTTTTGAATCAGAACTGAGTGGAATCGCAAAAGTGACTTGCGATTAGTTTGGGTATCTTTGAGTATTCTTTGGCTTCGAAATTGAGGAATCTCATATGGAGGTAAAGGCTACTTATGTAGTCAGAGATTTTCTAGATGTTTTGAGGGAATCAGAAGTTGACCCGAATCGGAGATTGAGTTTTCTTATCGACTTGGATTCTTAGAGAAATATTAATGGTTCAACCATGTAGAGGGATGACTCTTAGAGCGAGAAGAGTTTGGTGAGGCAGCTCAGGATTCTTGAGGAGGGATTGATCATCCTATTATAAGTTGAGATTCTGTTGAGATGTTTTGACCAAGTGGAATGGTCACTAAGATTTTATGAGTCAGATGAATTGTGTATGGAGAAAGATTGTGCTTGAATTCTTCGATAGCATTCTTATCTGCTCTAGATCAGAGTTGTGCAGCGGAAGTCAGTTGGCAGTTATTCTAGTTTGGAGCAACCGGATGTTGCAGTAAAGAAATTTCTACAAGAAATTCAAGTATAAAGGAATTTTCTGGATTTGGTAGGCAAGGTTGTCAAGTGCAACTTTTGGTTATTCCAGATAGGAGAGGTAGGTTTGAAGTCCATTAATGCTTATGGAATAGAGTTGTGTTTTGGATTTCAGCAAATTATTTTTGGGAAAGCCACTTTGTTGAGTAGGACCTGGAGATTGGCCTGATTTTAGTCCAGTTTGTTTCATGAAGAAATCAACAAGGGTTAGGCTGATCAGGAATTTTGAAGGTGACTCAGGAGCATCGGAAGAGTTATGCAGTTAGAATTGAGGAGATTTGGAATGTGCAGTTAGAGTTTGGATATTGCTTTAGTTTTATCCGATCAAAGGAAATATAAGACTGGGTAAAACTGGAGAGCTAGCTCCAGAGGTATTTTGAGTTTTCTGTGTTCTCCGGAAATCAGATTTTAATCTACAGGATTTAGTCGCCAGTCCGAATAGCTGGAAATTCATTGTATTTCACATATCACTGAGGAATATGTGTATGATTCTTCGAGTGATAGAATCAGCAGTTCAGAAGGATCTGGTAGTTGATCTGGTTTTGAGTTTAGTCTGATATCTTGTTCAGATTTGAAGGATCAGATGAGGGAGTTCTTGGTTATAGTAATATAGTTACTTAACATTTGTAGAGCGAGTATTCTAGTATAGGTATTTGGAAAACTCTAGATAATATTAGGAGATTCTATTCAGAATTTTGTCTGAATAGATAAAATTGTTTGTTTGAATTGGTTGCTATGATTGATTGTTTGATTTCTGATAAAATTTAAATTCTTTAGCTAGGTTATTAAATTATCTTTGCTTTTAAATTTCGGGGTGGAAATTCTTTTAGGGGGGGGGGGGGGGAATGTGACGACCCAGAATTTTGAGCAATATCAATTTAATAATCTTTGATAATAATTAAATTGATTTGATCCTTTTATATTATAAATCAACAAGTTAAATTTATTTTAAAGGTTAATGATAATAATTTGTTAATATCTATAAACATTTTTCTTAACAATGTATATAGGCAAGATTAATTCTTTTGAAAGTTTATAATAATTTGATTTAGAAATATTTATTTTAGTAAATAAGAAGTTTTTAATGTAATAAAACTTTATATTCAAATTGTAAAGTATATGAATGTATATATTGTGATTTGAGATTTGTTTTAAAATTTAATACAGTAATTTTCAAATTTAATGTTAAATTGCTTTTCTATTTGAAATGTGTATATATGTATTTGAACATATATATATTTTAAATAGGAATCCTATTAATTTAAATTTAATAAAAATTTTCAAACTTTATTATATATATATAGTTTTGAAATTTGAAAGGTTAATTTGATTTATACTTTTGGAAACAATATTTTGAGATTTTAATAACAAAGTTAATTCCTTATTTATTATAAATATGTACTTTAAGCTTTTGTTTAAATAAGATTTAAATTAAAAGTTCATTTGTTTTAATAGTCTTTCAATTTTAATTTTAACAAAGATAAATTGTTTTAATTTTTTTTTATAAAGAGTTAAAATCAATTTCTCAAGTTTTAATATAGAATACCATTACAATTTAATTCAAACGCATAAATAAAGTTATAATTGTTAACATGAATTCACTTTTATATATGTATTGAAATCCAAAGCTTATTTTTATAAAATGAATACACCTTATAATCATGTAAATATTTCATAAATATTTATATAAGGCTTAAATAAATTATTAAGAAGAAAATAACATTTAAACATTTATAAAACATTAGGAATATACTTTAGTAAATATTTATTTAACATTTTAAACACTTGTAAACATTATAGGATATGTGAAGACATTTGTAAACTTTGAACATATATGTGTGTAAGCAAACTAGGGGCCTAAAATGACAAGTGTCATTCTCTTGGTTTATTAAATTTGAAAATTAAATTGTGAAATAAAAGATGAGTTTTATTTTCAGCAAATTATTTTCTCCTTTCAGCAATTTATTGCAAAACAAAGATGAATACAAATCTAAAAAAAATGCTAATTTAATAAATGGTAGACCAGTGGGATTTTTCAGTAGTAGCAAAGGTATACGTCAGGGAGACCCTATTTCTTCTTACATATTCCTTTTGGTTATGGAAGTATTCACTGTCATACTTAACTCTAAATTCTCTTGCAATTTAATAAAGTACCATCCCAAGTGCTCTTCTCTCCAAATAAATTCTATAATATTTGCGGATGACGTGATGGTGTTTACTAAGCCAGACATCCCTTCTCTTACTGGAATAATGGAAGCTCTGCAGTCATTTTATTGTATGACAGGCCTATCAATTAACCAAGCTAAGTCTTCTATGCTTGTAGCGGGTGTTAGTGATGTGCAGAAAGAAGCTCTTCTTCATTGCATTGGCTTCACCTGCATGGATAACGACATGAGGTACCTTGGTCTCCCACTTCTTACTAAAAGGATTTCAAATGCTGACTGTTTTCCATTATACCACAAGATCATTTCTGTAATGAATGCTTGGGTGAACAGACAATTATCACAAAGTGGTAGACTTGTCCTAATCAAAACTGTTGTTTTCTCTTCTCTGGTCTACTGGGCACGTTCTATGATTCTCCCTATGAAGCTAATGCAACTTGTTAGGTCGGCAATGATTAGATTCTTTTGGACTGGCAGTGTTCATAATAGGAAGATGCTGCCATGCTCATTCTCTAGCATAGAAAATCCCATGAAGCTTGGTGGTCTTGGCGTTATTAACCCTAGGAAGTGGAACCAAGCTGCTATTAGTTCTCATTTTAATGCCATAATTAACAACAGAGATACTATATGGGTAAAATGGATATGGTTACATTATATAAAGACTAAAAACTTCTGGTGTATGGACATTCCTCAGAACAGCAGCTGGATTTGGAGAAATATTCTTAAGCTAAGACATGTATTTCTTCCTATTATTCAATATCAAGTTAATGCTAACACTGTGGTTAGCTTCTGGCATGAACCATGGTCAAGTAAGGGTCTCATTCTATCCAAAGTTTTTGAATATCAACTGCTACTGCAATCTGGTATTCGTCAAGATGCTAAAGTAAATGACTTCTTGTATGAAGGAACGTTGCAGTTGCCTATTACTAGTAATCAATTGCTCAAAGTCATGTGACTGATATCCAAGCCAATTTCTGCATTACTAATCAACCTGACGCTGTTTCATGGGATTTGAAGCCTCACAGTGTCCATTGTGTTTACTTATATTGTTCTGCATTTACTCCTCTGCCAGCCACCAAGTGGTTTTCTGTTATTTGGATAAATGACTCCGTACCTTCGCAAAACTTGATGATGTGGAAAGTGATAAACCAGGCACTTCTTACTAGAAGTAAACTAAACTGCATTGGCTTGCCTTGCTCCACCTTCTGTGTGTTTTGTGACATGTATGACGAAAGTGTGGATCATCATTTTTTGATTGCCCTGCTCTCAAGTTCTTGTTGAACTGCATCAGTTACACTACTGGCTATAAACTATTTACTATTAGTTCGAGAATGGTATGGAGTATCATATATAAGGCTACGAGATGGAGATGTGATAGAAATAGGTTGTTAGTAGTTTGCATCAAAATATACATGAGAATCATATGGAAGGAAAGTAACGCGATTGTTTTTGATAAGCAAAGGAAGCAAATGGATGTTCTTTGGAATGAAGTTAAGACTACCACTCACAAACAATTGACGACTTGCAGCAGAGAATTCCCAGACAATATGATTATTGGATGGGCTTGACCTCTTTTGTTTCTTCAATTGTTTTTCTCTTGTCCTCTGCTTTGTTTTTTGTTTTTTGTTTTTTCCTCTCCGTTTCATTGTTTGTACTCTTTTATTGTGTTGCAATAAAACTGGTAGGGGCCCAGTCAACCCCGCTGGCTTTGCCAAAAAAAAATGCTAATAAAAAACAAAGTTGAAAAAAAAAGAGAAAGAAAAGAAAATCTGTAGAAAATCTGAAACAAGAAGGAGATGAAAGGCAAATTCAAATCAGAAGTAAATCTGGAAAAAAAAACTTAATCAAATGCAAGTTCATTTTCAAATGCTCAGCTGCAAGATTTAAAATTCATAATGCAAATAATTCTGTTTTCAACATGCAAAGAATATTGCAAGCTTGGAAAGCATAAATCTCTGTCTTCTGCTTTTATAACAAGGTGAGTAAATAAATCTTTTAAAAACAGTTTGAACATTGGATTCAACTTGTTTCTATGATTGAATAACATGATGTTGATGCAATATTAGATTTAAATTTGAATGCATGTTTGGATTGGGGTATATTTGTTTTGCCTGTGAAGTATACTTGTGTTCTGTGTAATATAACAGGCTTCAACTTCATAATTAAATCAATAATTCCATATTGAATTTGTATTGGCTTTTGATATGTAAGTAGAAGATGTTTAAAATCAGGTAGTCCATCATCTAAAAATGGTTATAGGTTTTAAAAATGTATGATTAGCTTGAATTTAAAAATTTACAGTGAAATCTTATTATGGGTCAAAAATTAATCGAATCAATTTTGGATTTGAATTATATAATTGAATTCCTAATGCAAAATCATGATTTCTGAGATTAGTATCATGATTTTTAGATTCGAAATTGGAGAGAATTTTAGGATTTACTGATTTGGACTTTTTGGCCAAATTAGGACGACCGGCGTCGAATCCATGAACGGGACTGTGCACGAAGGTGGAGGGGATAATGGTGGTCATCAGAAAAATACTGGTGTATTTTATTGATGTGTGTGGTGATCGTTGTTTGAGGTAGTAGGGTTTTGGGTGTCGTTTTTATCGTGAGTGTTTCCAGGGGATTTGCGACGTCATGAAGCTATCGGAGTTGACCATTCTTGTGCAGTAGGATCTGGAGGTGGTGGCGGAGCTATGATAGTGGCGGCGTGGTCTCCGGTGAGGGTATGGCCGGCGGTGGTCGAGTTTAATGGTGGGGCTTTCGAACAGTTTTGGGTTGAAGGGCAAGATTTCGATTTTCGATCGAGTGGAGTTTTCTGGGTTGTGCGTTGGGTTGTCGAGGTCATTTGCGACTTAGTGGAGGCCGGAGGAAGTTAAACTTCGGTCGAACGTGGGCGTGCACGTTGATGTGCATGACTGCGAGTATCAGGAGATGATGGATTGGGATAAGATGTTTTGCTCGAGATTTACTACGGGTTTGCTATGTGATTTCTCGAGGCAGGTATAGGGTGGATAGCACAGGAAGGTCTCGGGGTTGACGCGAGATTTTGGAGAAGGTTACTCGGGTTTTAGGGGGGTTTACTCGGGTATTTGGTATTCAGACTTTAGAACTAGATGTATAAGTTGTTAATACAAAGGAAAATTGACTTTAGGAATTAAGTTTTTAAAATAAAGGTTAAACAAGTTTCAAAACTAAATTAGTTTCAAGGTTATGTTTTAAACAAGTTTACATATCTTAAAATATGAAAATTTTAAAATAAAATTAGTGAATTTATGAAACAAAGGTTGTATTGAATTTTATTTAATAAATTTTGGGAAGTTTTAAAGAAATTAAAAGTTTACTTGAATATTTAAATTATTTTATTTATAATTGATTTCAAGTATATTTTATTTTTAATAAATTTTACTAATTAAGAATTTGATAATCAATTATAAGTAAGAATTATATTGAGTAATTAAGAGTGTGGTAAACAAATATGAAGATAATTAAGATTAAGTTTTTGGTTAATATAAATGATTTAATTAGGATAATGGTTTCTTAATTAAGAATCTTTTTAATATAGTAAGTTAAGAATCATTTAATTAAATTTAAATGATTAAGTTAAATAATTAATTAAGTAATTAATTTGTGATTAATTAAGATAATCACTTGTGGGTTAATCTAATATAATTACTTTGGAAAGTAATTAAAGTAAATAAGTGGTTAATTACTAGAAGATATTAAGTAAAAGTTAATTACTTTATTAAAAGTAATTAAGTAAATGTGATTAAGAGTTAATCACTTTAGTTATTAATTAAAGAATTAATTAATAATTAGTTAAAGATTTAAATTATTTGATTAATGATTTATTAATAAAAGGATTAAGAGTAATTAATTAAGTGACTAATTACTTATAAAAGTAATTAATTAAGAAAGAAATTTAATTTATGGAAATAATAATTAATTAAGGAAAATAATTAATTAATTATTAATTTATAATTTAAGTATAATTAATTTATAATTAACTTTTAATTACGAAATGTAATTATAGTAATTAATCAAAGGTGATTAATTAAAAGTAATTAATTAAAAATGATTAATTAAAAGTAATTAATCAAATAGTTTTAATTAAATGTAATTAATCAATGTGATTAATTAAAAGTTATTAATCAGGTGTAATTAATTAAAGATAATTAAGAAATAATTATCAGTATAATTAAAGAAAAATTAATCAAGGTTGATTAATGTAGAAGGTAATTAAGAGGTAATTACTTAGTATAATTTGGAAGTAATTAATCAGGATGATTAATTAATATGGTAATTAAGTAATAATTACTTAAAGTAATTAAGTAATAATTAATCAAGGAAGATTAATTGATGTGGATAATTAAGTGATTCAATTAATTTGTAATTAATTAATGAATAAGTAAGTTGGATTGATGATAATCCAAGTGATTAATTAAGAATTAATTTAATTAAGGAAGAATTAAATTAATTGTGGATCAAACTTTATATGAATGATTGGTTGATTAGTATCATTGAATGAGTTAATGATATTGGTTGTTGTTGGATGACATTGAGAGATGGGTGATGATGTGAATATGCTATATCTGAATGTGATATATATGCTGCTTTGTGATATGTATAGATGCATGTGATAATAGATGCTTATCTATCTGTGTAATATGATACATCCATTTATGTTAAGTGATATTTTCTGAAATATCTATTGTTTAAATCCCTTAAGAACAACTTGGACATTAAAATGGCGTTTGGTTTCGATGAGACCGGGATCGGGTTTCCATATTTGGGTATCCGAAAACCACATCGATTCCAATTAAACGTTAGGTCGTTAATCCAAAAGGAGCGAGTGAAGACTCGAAGTGTAAGGGCTATACGTCAGTATAACTCTGTGGGTGATTCCGTAATGAGTTTGACGGAATAGTGCTTATAGATTCGAGATGGAGATTTAGAGTGCAAGGGCTATGATCGTTGACTCTGAAGGTGATTCCAAAATGAGTGCAACGAGACAGTGCCTTCGGTTTCGTTCAAACCCGGAACGAACTTGTATGGATTGAATGCTTTCAGAACATCGTCAGGTGGACGATGAGCATTCTAAGATAATTGGTCCTATAAAGGTAATCGCAGCCTCAAGCCTCATCAACCAGGAATGGCTAAAACAGGGAAGGTGCAGCAAGGCTTCGTGGGTAGCTCCCACTGGAGAGCAAGATACATCCCTGTCTAGAAGTCCCTTTTTATTTCGGCTGTGTGGGCAGTTGGTCTGCAGCCAACTGCGGGGTGGTCTTGTTCGGGACTGTTTAGTAAGGAACGGCCCCGGCCTTGTGTTGCAGGGGAGTTAGGGTGGCTCCTCGGTACTGTGATCTAGGCCACGTACTGTGACGGGCGGTACCCGAGTAGCCCTGCCATTGATGGAAACTCATTCTTCCTACGAGACCCTACGGTTTTATTTGTATTACCCACTTTTGTGGCTTGTAGCTGGAATTTAATGAATGCAACAATTTCGGCTATTTCATATTTATTAAAAAACCCTAGACACTATTATAATATCACTGGATTTCCTATCAAATGTTTTGGTTAGCGTAAGGTAAAAACTTTTCCATGTTTATGTGTGGGAAGTCTTACGTGATACCTTTCTTTTCAAAGGATTTTCTAAAGTTAAGCAATCTTAAACCGTTTACTCACACCAGACCCCTGTCTGACCCGAGTGTTTATTTTCTGTTTTATTAAACTCTTTGGTACTCATATTATGTATGAGTAGTCAAGTGATTCAGGTTATCCTTGACGAAATCTGGAGGAGCTTTGGAGCAGGAGGCTTCAGCGTATAGATATATAGTTAGAGTTTCCGCTGTGTGTTACTCTGTATGATGTCTTATATTTTATTAGACAGAAATGTTATAACTGTCTAAATTGAGATGTTTAGTTGTGTACTTTGATGTATATGATACTATGTATATGTTCTATATTATATTTAAATCGTTCCGCTGTGAGATTCTGATATGTTGCTTTTTTCTTTCTTCTCTTTCTTTTCTTCTTCTATCTCTTTCTTTCTTAATTAGTGATGCAATTTTCTGGTGATAGAAAGTCGGGTCGCTACAATGACGGTTATGATTATGAGCTTATTGTTGCTATTCATGATACTGTTGTGCGAACTATTGCTATATAGCTGGTTAGGCGATAGAAAAGACATGAAGGAGTGGATCTTCTAAAGATTGGAGAAGCTAGACATTAAAGTACAAACCAAGACCGTTTGCAGAGTCAAACACTGACATAACTCCAAACAGTCGACCTTTAGAGTTACAAGCAAGCAAAGAGTATATTGCAGATATGGTTAAGCAGTCGGTAGAACAGAACAAGTGGATAAAGAATGAGGAGTAGGATTTCGAGCCATGAAAAATTTGTTTACAGAGAACATTCTAAGATAAGAGGATCCTAGGAGGTTTACGAAGCCGACGATTCCATCATACAACAAGACTATCGATTCAATGCAGCACGTGTTCAAGTGTGAATGGCACATGGGTGGTGCTAGGATGATGAATGTGGTGCGGTGTAAGTGATTTCTTATTTTTTTGTAAGGTGTTGCATTGATGTAGTTTACCGGGCTCGTGCCGAAGTCCATATCGACTTTTTGATAAGTTGGTAAAGAAGTTTATAAAGAAGTTTAGCCTCTATACTACTCAGCCTAAGGAATCGATGTCTTTGTCGAGCTTATCTTAAGGACCTAAGCAGTAATTGAAGGGGTTCTAAATTCAATTTATTGTGGCTATAATGGATGTTAACAATTCAAGGAGGATTTCTTGTTTACTGCTTTGGTCTGGGGCATACATCCTGACACAGACTTTGGTAAATGGTTGAAGATGAAACAACCAACGACTATGGAAGAATTCCACCAAATGGCTAGTAAGTTCTTACGATTGGAGCAAGCAAGTCAAGTTATTGAAAGACTGATTGTGGATAGCTGAAGGAGGTTATTCCAAGCAATGTAGTCGTTAAAAAAATAGGTGAGAGTTCTGGTAACGTAGCTATAAATGTTGGAAACTCTAACAATCAAAAGAGATGTAACTAAGGCTCTAGTGTAGGTAGAATGAGGCAAAGAAGCACCTAAGAAATATGAGGCCAATGGGTACATGCCTCTAAATGACACATTGGAGAATATATATATATGGATATATAAGGAACAATACGATACAAATTGACACCCAGGAAGGAGGCGACCGAGGAGGAAAGGCGCTTAGTAAAGTATTGTCGATTTCATTGACCCATGAAGACAACACGGATGGGTGCTAACATTTGGGAGACTTTACTGAGGAATTGATAAAGAAGATCAATTTACAGCAGTACATTAGAGATTTGTAGGCTAACGGACAAAACACTTGGCCCTAGGGGTAAAATGGACAAGGGAACTACCCTAAACCCATAGAGGTGCATCTTGGTACATTGATGGGAGGTTAGTCATATACACCATAACAGGACCACATCTAGTAGGGAAAATCTAAAAGGAAATGGAGCTATATGCGGGCTCATTGAAGCACGTACCAAAGGAGAGTTATTTTTCCATAGAGGATGGAGCTCTAGCCAAGCAATAGAGGATGGTAACAGATGACATTGTATGTAGGAATAGAGATTTCGATAGAGTCAAAGTGCTAACTTTCGACCCTATGGTGATAACGGCTTGTAATGGACTGACAATATTCATCAGGTGCTAGTGGATAAAGGAAGTTATTTGAAAATTCTTTTCAGAAGAAGGTTTTATCAAATGAAAAATAGTATAAAAGAATCATGGCCTATAAAACCATGATTCAAGGGTTTATAGGCACAGTGAAACAACCAATTAGGATGATTGATTTGTCGATTGAGTGGTGTGATGAAGATCGCAAGGTTCTATGGATCTAGACGTTTGTTATAGTGGATGAGTAATTGGCATATAACGCCTTTTTAGGCCCATTGGCCTAGGCAGATTTTAGGATAGCACTGGCTCATTGGTGCTTAATACTGAAATTCCCTATGGAGAATGGGGTTGGATCAATAAGAGGAGACTAGAGCACTAGAAGGTCATGTTATGTTGTAGATCTAAGTAAAGTGACGTGAAAAGGGAAAGAATGTAGAGATGGCTCTCTGCATTAAGAATTCGAAAGCATATATACAAATTAAAAGCCAACCCCTCGCTTAGGAACAATAGTAGGTCCGAAAAGTCTATGGATCCCAGGAAGAATTCAAAGGAAGTATGGGTAGCATCGGCCAAGTTGATGGTAAACATTTTCGACCGGCTAGGATAATCCTACTCGGCCTCTTAAGAATGGATCTCAACTCACGGCGCGATTGAGAAAGTAATTGGTTAATTTTTTATAAGAAAACGTGGAATTTCTTTCTTGGACACATTTCAATATGTGAAGGATATCCCTAGAGATAGCATGCCATGCACTAACTATGAACACGAAGTTTCCACTATTGAAATGGGTAAGGCACAGTTTGGGTCTGGAGCAGTCCGATGCAATGAAAGAGGAAGCATAAAAATTGAGATCAAACGATTTGATTGGCGATGATTTATACTTACAGTGGGTATCAAATCCCCTATTGGTCAGGAAGTCAAACAGAAAGTGGTGGACGTGTATTAATTATTCTGTCTTGAATAAAGCTTTCCCATAGAATAGCGTTCCCTTGCCTAGGATTGATCAGTTGGTTGACAGGACCATAGGACACGAGTTTCTCTTATTTATGGACGCTTACACAAGATATAACCAGATTCGGATGCACGTACCAGATCAAGTGCATAGAAGCTTTATAATGGATTTGGGTTTGTACTACTATCAGGTGATGCCTTTCGATTTAAAGAACACTAGAGCTACATAATAGAGGTTGGTGAATTTTTTGTTCAAGAAGCAAATCAGATGGATGATGGAAGTATATATGGAAGATATTCCCATAAACTCAGGCCATCAAGGAATCACATGGATGACCTTTTAGAAATGTCGACGTATAACGGAAGTATGGAATGAAATTGAATCCCTTAAAATGCCCTTTGGAGTTGCATCGAGGAATTTTTTAGGATTTATTGTGAATTCCAAGGGCAATGAGGCTAATTCGGAGCAGATAGACATCTTAAGGAATATGAGTGCCCTGACTTCAAAGAAGGAGTCAAAGAGCTTGAGTAGCAATGTTTCCATTTTGAGTTGGTTCATCTCAAACACGGTAGATAAATGTATACCATTCTTCGATGCCCTTAAAAAAGGCAAAAGGAACTTTGAGTGGAATGCAGAATGTCAGAATGCCTACGAGGAGTTACTAAGGCACATGGGGACTCCATTGGCTCTATCCACCGTTGGACAGAGAAGACATGTTCATTTATTTGGTAGTGTATGCTCAAGTACTAAGCACTGCATTAGTATGTGAGGAGGCTGAGATTCAAGGGCCGGTTTATTATATTAACAAGCGGCTTGCTAGAGGTGAAAGAACTACCAGAGGTTGGATTACACACTTATTGTTGATTGCATCGAGAAAGCTGTGACATGTTTTTAGGCTCATCCGAATTAAATGCTGACGGATCGACCTTTGAAGCAGGTATTATGCCGACTGGCTTCTACGAGGCTGCTAAAGTGGAACAAAGAATTGAGTCGTTATGATATTGCTTACCATCCAAGAAGAGTGATAAATAGGCAAGCACTGGTAGGTTTCATTATTGAGTGTACCACACGAGCTGGTTAAGGGGATGGTGATACAATCATACTTTCTCATTAGAAACTATTTGTGGATAGAGCTTTGAATGAATGTAGTTCAGGCATACAAGTAGTACTTATAATTGCAGTAGGACGATCAATATGTTATGCATTGTAGTTGGAATTTCCCACAAAATATCATGAGTTTTAGTATGAGGCAAGGATAATATGGCTATAGGTAGCAAAGGAGTTGGGAATAAGGATGTTGCATATATTCAGTGATTCCCATTTAGTGGTTTTTTAAATGGGAAAGGAACATTAGGCTAAGGGTACAAGGCTTGTTCCTTACTTGGCAAAAGCACTAGAACTACAGAACGATATAAGTACTATACTGTTATGGATATCCTAAGAGAGGAAACTAATTCACTGGCAAAACGGGCTAGTTCTGTGGAAGTACAGATCCCTATTCCTTGGAATTTAGGCCAAGCGATCCCTCATGTGTCCCCGTATTTCTCTAGAGATCCTTTTCCAGTGGAGGTTTTGATGGCTCCATGTATCGACTAGATGGATGTTAAGTGGATTTTGGAGACCATGGACGAAAAGAAGTCGTGGATGATTTTGATCAAGGAATATTTTCTCAAAGGTATTCTCTCGAGAGATAGGAATGAGCATAATAAACTCCTTTGAAAGTCACCATGGTTCATGATGCAAGAAGGAGTGTTGTACAAAAGAGGTTTCTCTACCCACTCGCTTCAGTGCGTAACTAATAATAATGTAAGGAAAATCTAGATGGAAATCCATGAGGGTTGCTATGGCGTTTACATCGGGCGATGGACTTCGACGAAAAAGGTACTTTGCTACGGATATTTCTAGCAAACAATAAATCATTTTGTAGCTAATTACTACAATTAGTGTAACCATTACTAGTGATTTTCAAAGATTCGAAGAGCTCTATCTATAGAGCTTAGACAAATGGTTAGCCTATAGCAATTTGCAGTTCGAGGAATTTATATTATATGAGTGCTACTGTTGGCAAGAGAAAGAGCTAGGTATGTAAAAGTAATGGTGGATAACTTCACAAAGTAGGCCAAAGTAGAACAACTATCCATGATTACGAAAAAAAAGGTTATCAATTTTGTTATGAAGAACATCATTTATAGGGTAGGACTACCTCAGAAGATTATAACAGATAGTGGAATCCAGTTCCAAAGTGCTATTTCAAGGATTTCATCTACCAGTACAAGACGGAGAAAAGCCTTTCAGCGGTAGCCCACCCAAAGGCCAAGGACTAGTGAAGGAAGTGAAGAAAATCTTCAAGTCCACCTTGGAGAAGTGATTAGCTAAGGCCAAGGGCAACTAGGTCAATGAGCTTCCACTGGCACTGTGCATATAAGACGGCTCATAAGTTAACGACTTGATATACACTACTCGCTTTAGCCTACAAATCAGAGGCTATGATCCCTATAGAATTGGAAGTCCTTTCTCATCATAAAAGGCACCACGATCCAAAGGTAAACGAAAAACTCTTGCTTGAGTCCCTCGTTTGGTTGATGAGAAAATGGAATAAGCGGAATTAAGGGTCGCTCCTCACCATAAAAGAGTGGTGCGAAAATTTAGCACCAAGGTCTAGAGATGTTCCTTTCAGGTTGGGGATCTTGTTTTGAAATGTGTTCTCCTAGATATAGGGGCACTTGGTTTGAATTTGAAAGGTCCTTATGCAATCGAACAAAAGCTTGGAGATGGGATGTCCAAGGTTGTAACTATTAACGAAATCTCGATTCGATGCACGTGTAACAACGATTGCTATGACACTACTTTGTTTAGTTTTGTTTAATTTATTTTTTGAAAATAAGCCACAAGGATTTTTGGGGCAATGTAATAAGGCAGGACTTTCCACATTTTAAGTTTATAAGTAAAAGTTACCTTCTTGAACCAATAGAACCCTGTTACGATAAGAAAATTTCTTGTCCTGCACGATTAGCAGTACGATAAGGTACAAACTCTCTTGGTCTAGGATAAGGATCATAGAGTGTAATTTCAAGGGTAGATTGGATGTTTCAACCCTACATGCTTACGTACTCGAAAAATGGTGCTAATTCCACTGGTCCAGGATTAGGTTTAGATAATTCGACCCTAACCTTCAGATATTGTCTGCTGCTCGAAATTAAGAAAGTCATGAAGGAATGTCAAGGAGAAGGCAACCAAAATGCTAGCTTTTGAAGATAGAAGATAGTGTGTAGTTGGAATGCTAATGACTACGCTGGAGGGCTAATAGGATACATTAGGCTTCGACTAAATGAGGATGGTTAACTACAATCAATCAATGTCCGAAGATATGCAGACTGAAAGCGGATGCCCAAAGATATGATTTCAAAGGCATATGTCCTTGGATATATAAATTGGCCTTCAGTTGGGGCAATCATGACCGCTCTTATGGCCCATTGGGATGTGCTTGGTAAAGATAAAGCAAAGATAGTCGTTGAAAATCGAAAATATGTATTATTAAATTCCTCCAGCCCAAGATTAGGGCTTGGGAAGTGGGATTGGACTGGAGGCAATCAGATAATTTGCCCTGTGCATTAGACTCTAACTAATGCCCATACTCTGGCATTTGGGGTGACTAGTCCCATAAACAGGACTCGATACATGGAAAAACTACATGGAAAGGCGTGATTTCACTCACGACCAAGCGGGTTGCACTTTGCTAAGGATAAATAGTGTAAATCAATGGTTAGCACCGACCGTGTCTAGTTATCCGTGAGGTTGGGACAAATTGATGTTCCATGGAAATAAGAACAGAAGAAACTCGGATCATTCATAAATAATAAATAATCAAGGGAAACTCCAAATATAAACTGAACTGAATGGTAATATATAATTAAAGCAATTATATATTTTTTTATTTTAATGCGCAAAGTTATAGTCGTATGGAAGTAAGCACTTATAAAATGAATAAATCATGATACATGTCATTATTTTATTTATGCATGTAGTTGCACCAAACAAATTACTGAATATAAAAGTGCAGAAATGTAAATGGAATAAAGATTACAGAACAAATTAATCTTGCATTCCTAAAGTTTTTGTATAAAAAGATCGTGGGGGCATCTCTTGTAAAAATGCGGTTTTCCAAAAAAATTGAAATAAAAATCTACAATCAAAAGGTCCATCTTTCCCGTAAGTCTCAAGAATCTTCTACTCATTCTTCCCTCTCTTACAGCCTTTTTCGCTTGAACTATCGGTTGGTTTTTTATGCTTTCACCCACCTTATATTTTCCCCTCTTCAGGAGTATCGCGTTCGAACTGTATTATTTCTCCCTCATTTTTAATAAGGGGTTCATTAGATTCTTTGACAATAGCATTAGTGGATTTGGTCTTAAGGGGCTTCTACTTAATTGGTGGAAGTTCATCAGATGGGCTCTTTGGTGTAAAATTGACGGATTTTTCGGTTTCAGGCTCGGTCTTGATCTTAACCATGAATTATAAATTTTCAATCTCTCCACCATGGTGATTTGGTCTGTTGGGTTTGCAACATTGATGGTAACAATGTCTTCCTCTAAGGATAGAGTTACATCAACCAAGTTCTCTTGAGGAGCTAATTTCTCAATATCAGGCCACAGGGTAGAGCTGGATGGACGAACAAAGGTAATAAGTCTTCTGGCGGAGGAGGAGGAAGATGTAGATGATAGACAAATTGGAAAACTAAATGGTAAAGGTTAGCGATGGATTCACTTGAGAAATGGAGTTGCTCAAAAACCAGTGGAACAAGAGATGTACCATATCCCAAAATCGATTACGAAGCAGGAGATTTAGAAATTTTAACTTCTTCGGGTGAGTGCTAGATTATTTGATCGATGAAGGGATGAGTATAGGGTTCAGCAGATATATTCGTTGTAGATGCTAGAATAATTTGGATGGATTTTAAGTTATCCCTTTTGGTCATGGTAATATTTATTGCCAGCCCTTGGGATTTTAGAGTTAGTATTTTTGCTCAATCCGATGCATTTAGGTTAGTGGAAGCTTCAAAAGCAGGAACAACGGTGGCAGCGTCTTCTTTAGCAAGAATAATCTTTTCCTCTTCAAATTTCACTATATCATCTGCATTGAGCTACTTAGCTATCAAATCTTCTTTGGTAAGGCCTTCAACAATCGCCTCGGCACGAAGTAGCACTACTTCCCATGCATTGGCAAGAGTTATGGCATATGTACCCTAGCCATTTTAGGTTATTATATCGAATCAAATTGGTAAAAAATTACTGGAGAGTATTGTTTAACTCATCCCTCTCTTTTGTCTTTTCCTCTGTATGCTCCTTCAGATCCTACATGATGATGGCATGCTCCACTACAATATCCCATTTTTCCATCTTTTCCAATAGCAGCTCATCCACAAGTTTATCTTTTCACCATTAACCTTTAGGATCTTGGCTTCCTATTCTTTGATGGTTTTATCCCTGGCTCGAATGGTCTTAACCTTTGCAATAAGGGTTAGGTTCTTTTCAAAAATTTGTGTTTTCAAGGCAGCATTTCTTCATGTGCAGTTTTTAGCAGGTTTCTCGGTACAAGTTCTGCATTGGTATGGGTCATCCTTATTTCCACCATCAAGCTGTCCGCACTAGCCTTGGATTTTAAAGCAACATCTCCTTCCACCTTTATCGTTTCTAAGTCATCTTTGTATCCTTCAATAAGTCAACCATAGTTATTTTTGTTAGACTTGAACGATTGGATTTTCATGTGATTAACTTGATTGACCTTAGAGAAGACGTAACAGATCTTTTTTCTTTCCTGGCCTTGGTTAATGAGCATCTAAATATGCTGGACATCCTGGTCACCTTCTTCCTATGGAATGTTTTTAATATCTCGATCAAACATGACCCAGGTCAAGAAGAAGTCAGGAAAAGCAGCTTGCATGCGAGATGAGGGAGTAGGAATAAGAGCTAAAGGATTGGTGATTCCCTTAGATTGAGGGGCATGATTCCAGCTAAGGACAAGAAGTTGAAGTTTGCTAGTATGCAGGAATTTAAGATTCAGAGCAGGGAAGAGGAATGTCGGAAGAGGACTCGCGATGATCGTGTGAGTCCTTGTGTCGCTTGATTTGATCATTAGGCTATCTTTTTTCGATCTACCTTTTCTCTCTCTGTCTTAACTTTGCAGTTCTATTCCACCTCTCTTTCTCTCTCATTTCTTTGTAATCTTTCTTCTTCGATCTCTTCACGACCCAGTAGCTAGAATGAGGAAGGTACGGATCAAGATTCTGTCCTCTCGACTGACCAACTCCATAATGAAGCTTCCTTTGTCCGTCCTTTGCCATGGTACCTAAAACGAGAAGAAAGATAGTATACATTTGAGAATTTTAGAATTCAACCAAATGCAGCGATGTGTGTGCATGATCCTAGTGAAATGTAGAATCCCGATAACCCACTAACTACTCTAAGAACCATGTTATGAAGCAATTAAAGATGGAGTTTTGCTACCATCAGCTTGGATGTCCCTAGACAGTAAGCAGAAGCCCTAATACAATTCCTTAAGGAAATCGACAGTGGAAATATCGAAGCCGCTCAAAGACCCAAAAACGTCCGTAAATACCCAGCTAGAGGAGTCGTCATAGCATACAGTGATGCGCTTGGTTCTTTGGTTTTCAAAAAAACCTTAATGACTACGCGTTTCAAACGGGGTGAGGTAGTTTAGTGATTTCGGGATATGTCTTGTCGCACGATTCGTCTCCATTTGAACTAGCTTTGTGTCACTATCAACTTCTTCGGTGCTCTCTTCCTCCTCTTTTTCTTCTTTTTCTTCTTCTTCTTCTCAATCTCTCGCCTATTCTTTTCCCTCTATTCTTCACTCATCTTTACTTTCTTATGGAATGTTTTGCATTCCATCTCTTTTATCCCCTTCTCTTGAAGTTTCATCGGTGGTAGGCCCTTCTGCTGCCGCATCCGCAGGCTCTTTAAAATTCATCATTCCTACTAGACCTTTACAATCCCTTTAAAGAATATCTCCACAGCTATGAGAAAGTGCTAAATTTCGACTAAGCATTCTAGAACTGCTCGGGGAGTAGTTGCGAAAATGGCAGAGCTATCAGGATGCAACAATCCACATCATTGAAGGTTTTCATTTGTTGAAATGTGTATAGTGGTGCGCCACTGGAAGCTATTTCTCTTCAGAGCCTTCAAGGTTTTGGCATGCTCATCGCTTGTGTCTCAAGTGGGAATTTCTATGAAAGAGTTGGGTAAAATATTAATCACTTGGATAGAAGGAATCCAAGTGTAGGAAGTGTGAAGGGAAAAGGATCTTACTACCCAAAAGCCAATGTCTGTTGAACCCATACAAACACTGAACAAAGAAATTTCCGTACTTAAAGTATGAGAGTTTTTTGTGGAGTTCTTCTATAAACCTTCATTTGCACCAGGAATAAATGACCATGAAAGATGTCGAGTCTAGCCAATGTTTGAGACTCAAAATGTAGGTTAGCTCTCTGAAATTTGGAGGTCACATGAATTGGTTAATTAATAGCACATATAAGGATCTTAGTAGTGCATATCCATTGGGATGAACTTTGGACAGAGCCAACCTAGGCTCGTGGAGAATCATGCAAAAAACGAAATGAAAGGCAATACAATGCCACATAAGTAATTATATTTATTGTTGGTTGTATAGCCCAATAGAGGATTATGAGCTCATTGTCCCGGGGTAGGAAATAGGATATCACCTTCAGGAGCCCTATCTTGTTGGTAGATGGTCTGAAGCATTTTGGGAGTAAGGTTTGATGGCACATGTTCGGGTGGTTCATCTAGGAAAATAATATACTCGTTCAATGAGGGAGGTTGTTCTTATTTCAGATTTACTAGAACGATCATTCTTTGCAATTCATAGGTAATTGAACCCCTAATCCTAGAAGGCATGGAATTTGAAGCCAAGGATACGAAATATTTATGGACAGGTAGAGGGCCCGACTTTGGAAGGGGCAGAAGGCCCGATGCCGGTCTTAAAGCGGGGAAATTGGCAAATCATTCTAGATAGGAAAACTTATCATTGAACATGATCAGGTATGTTTTATCTTGGAATTTTGTTTCAAATTTAAACCCATGTAGCCGATGCTCAGAATCAAATGGATATCATGGTGTGTTGATCAATAAGATTCTAAACGTCAATGATGCAAGTGGAAATGTCAATCTATGTAGTGTTAGTCTCACATTCTATACACGATGAAAAGACTATCTTGCGTAGGTAGCTCGCTCATGTTGGAAAGTTCAATGACGTCGCACGATGAAACTATGCATCAGATCTGATCAATTATCATTAGATAATCGATAACAGAATCACTGTCCGTAGTGATGCGAAAGATTTTCTTTTACTGGAATATTGGAAGCGTGGTAATTAAAAATGCGACGCCATGGAATCATTCATCACGACGATCCTTCGATAAAGAGCCATCATATTGATACTCAAACGGCAATACTAGACCGGTCAAGTGTTGGTCAGAGCAATCAAATGATTTTCTAATGTTAGAATTGGGTTGTGTTATTTAGTTCATTTTCCCAATGCATACCCAACATTGAACCCGAATGCACATCAGATCGGATCTGAATATAACTTAGCAAGAATCTTGGTGTTACTCTAACTTAACACTTGCCAAAACCATCCTAATCGCTGATCATAACCTACCAAAGAATTTTGGATCAAGGTTTGGAGATGAGGAGGGTTCGGTATCACGAGTCATCGGTGTTTGGAGTAGAGATCTGAAGTCCTCGGTGGCGTTTTGGCAATGATGGTGATGCTTAGAGGCAGAGGAATGATGACGAGTCCTTTGGAACAAGGATGTGAGGCCGATAGCAACGAAAAAACGCTAACGGTGGCAATAGGTTGCTTGTGTTAACATCAAGGAGTCGGTAGTGATCATTTGCTATGGAGGAATAACTTTGAAAGGAAATCTATTGAATGCTGGAAAATTAAGATGCACGGTCATGAAATGTAGAAGGGTGAGGAGTTCTTTCTAAGTACATATACTTTTAGTAGTAAGTGATAGGCAAAAAGGGATCCGTACCAGAAGAACTTCTAGGTACCGAGTAAAATTTTTCGATGAAAATTGGGTAAACAAAAATAAAAGGATGGACAATGCATACCTAGCTAAGGCGTGGAATGATCTACAAATTGAGAATCTTGTCCTTAGCACAAAAAATGACACTTCTGCTATATAAAGCGATTGAATGGATGTCCACAGAATAAAGGCAATGCTTTGATGCAACTCTTAGATAGCCGATGGTTATCTTATTCCAGCGCATGATTTATTTCCAATAGAAGCCCAAGCATCCTTCAGATGAATCGGAGTGTCATGTGATGATGAAACGATTCATGGAGTTGGAAACCCACTTAGTAAGATAATTGTTATAGACTCAAGAAGTTGCAAAGCCATTGGGTAAAGGAAACCACTCAGTATCAATCACATTCTAATCAATAATGACAAATTTAATTGCCCTTTGTGGGTCCCTAAAGCTCTGGCATATAGAAGTACAGCTTAAGTGATCATCACAAAGTACATTTCTTATGGAATAGGTGAATAACTCTAAAGGAATTCTGAAGGAAAACAAACAAATTTATACGATATTAGAAACTCTTGGAAATAGCACAATCTCAAAGGAAAAATGCTTGGTATGTAGTGGATCAGGAATGGAAGACCAAAAGAAGGAAGAATGGGAATTCCCCCTTAAAAAGTCGTATTGGTACTGACCACTTTTGGCTAGTACCGAGTTTATTTTATGACCTAGGGGACTCCGCCTTCCCAACTTACATTCTCAGATCTACATTTGGACCTGATATTTCATAAGCCTCTGGTTCTGCTAGACAATATCCCTATAAATACAAAACCTATAGCAACTGGAGGACTTTTTGGCTCGTTATCTTCTATATCTTCTCAACTGCAATCACTAAGGAAGCTACTATTTAAGGTTCTAGGCCTTTAGATCAGTAAAACCCTTGTACTAGCGACCCTCAAATCTATAATCAATGAAAACCATAGTGGACATACAACAGATAGTCGAATCACTTTAAAAACTTGGTATTCTCCTTATTTTCATATATTTTATGCTATTTTCCTATAGTTTTCTAGGACATTAGGTGTTGTGCCATTTCTAGGCTCAACAACAATAAGGAAATCAAAATTTTAATTAACATTAGTCATACTACTACTGTCTGGGATGTGTTGTATAAGAGAAATAACCGTGTTTTCCAAGGGATTCAAATTCCATTTTACATTCGACAACTTCATATTATACAGGATTGTAAAGCTATTCAATAGTGATTATTTCTATCAAAATAAGATTAAGAATAAGGAGCTTATCTTTGGGATATTTGGTTGTAGGGTCTCAAGCTAGTAGTTATTTGTTTGTGCCAAAATTGGTCACAAACACCCGATAGTTGATAATTCGCAATCACAGATCTTAGATGAATAACAAATATGGAGATCACTCAGAAAAGTCAAAAGAAAGCAGTAAATAACACAGAATTTATAGTGGTTCGACAATCTGGCCTACGTCCACTTTGAACTTGATGACTTCATTGATATCCACTTCGTGATTTCAATGAATTACAGCAGATTACAATAGATAATAGCTCTGAAATTCGAGTACAACAGTAATGGTGAAGTGTGAAATGAAATCCGGCACAGTCTGGACGCTTCAGAGTTGAAAGATCCCTTTTCTTTAGGCTTCAGGGGGCTATTTATAGGTGTAGGAGGCTGATATCTCCCCCAAACTTTGGAAGACTCCTTCTGGCACGTGAGTGGGCCCACGCGATCGATCCCACCAAGTTTCGACTCGATCCGTAATCGATACGAACTGATTTCGTATCAATCAGGGAATGGTCCAATCGGTCTGAAACTTGGCAGGAACATTCTTTAGCTTGTACGTAAGCTTCTGTGAAAATTTCACGGCATTTGGACTGGTGGATCTCGAGTTATGATCGATACAAGATGATGTTCCTCGGAGTACTGTTTGATTCGAATCCATGGCTTCGAATCGATCCACTTCGAATCGATAATGCATGTGACCATGCGGCGACGTGGCATGCTCTTCTCGCACCGATCCTCCTTTTGCTCCGAGTTGACCGTGTCGTATCCATGAGTTTCGCCTCATTTGTATCGAGTGCCGTTACACAGTTCGAACCAATCAACCATGTGCACCTCGTATCGATTCGTAGTATGTTTATTTCGAATCGAGATAAATGGCTTAGCTCGTATCGATGGTGGATTTGTGATGGATATGAACTTAAGCTACCCGATGGATTCGAAAAAACAACTCCTTCACGACTACGAACAAGACATTGGGCGAATCGATACGAAGCGCGTTACTGGTTGATGGATGCGGAGTTGATCGATACGAAATAGCTGCTTGAGGATGGATGTGAAACTGATCGATAAGAACGAGGACACGAGGAGGGGTACGAATCTGATCGATTCGAAATATGGCTCAGTGATGGATACGAACCATATGGACACGAAATCAGAGCTTATTGATGGATACGAAACCAAGCCCGTTTCCTCCAAATTGCATCAATCATAACTTGAACATACGAATTCGGATTGACTTGAAATTTGGAATACTGGTTTCCATGGCTTCGCTTGTCCTGTCTTGTCAGTTGTAGCCTAATCCGGACTCAGAAAAAATTCATCGATATCATAGCGAACCTGCATGTAATCCATCTTCGTGACGAACTGTCTTTGGTTTTCGGTTAATTTTTTGGTGTCACGGCCTTGCTAAAAGGCGGGATAACATTATTGTACAATTATCATTTGTTCTGCTTGGTCATTGAACTAATATTCTTATCATTGAAGTGTGGTCAGTTTCCTTGCTGATCTCTAGATATGTGGAGATTATTTTTCAACATTAATTCTTTGTTATCTTCACTTGAGTTTAGTACTTGCCTCCATCGTTGCTCATTCTATTTGAAACAGTGAGTGTAAATTGGACATGCAAATATTAACTTTTATGGTTTCAAATATGCAAATACGAAACCAACTGAGGTAAATTAGATGAATATATCAAATTATGATGTCAGACTATTTGACAGCGTTTCAAAGGTATATTCATTTATCATGTGTAACCAACCTTACATTAAGCAAAAAAATAACAAAATTATGGAAAAAAATATGCTAAAGGATAAATTTACTATACAAAGTTTGCATATATTATAAAGGCATACTGCGACTATTTCATTTTCTAAATAATTATAAAGGCATATTACTGATACTACATTTTCTAAGCGGCACATTTTCGAATTTTTTATATCCAAATTAACCTCTTCACAAATAAGGTTGAGTAGAGTTCAAGAACTCATAGTTATAAATTATATGTCAGTCACATCAAAAATAACAAGTAAACTATTCAACTTAGGTACTCACATCATATTACTGATTGATATCATGAACTCAGCCTACTAAATGATCTCCAGTAGTTCATGGGTGGGGAAAACTTTAGTTCAAAAAATCAAAGCCAGAGACAAAATACTGATTAAGCAAATAAATAATAATGACTTTCTTATCAAGCATTACAGAACAGAATATGAAGAACAGTTTGTTTAAATAAAATTTATTTAGTATATTAAAAGGTTAACATAGTGTATTTTATTTTGCTGATGATCTTTAACTTTACACATTTACACACACAACCTAACTATTAATGCTCAACAAGTTTCAACACTTCCACTATATATGTGAATATGCAACATAGTTCATTATTGTTTCTTATGTGACATTGAATAAACAAAATCGACATATGCATCGACCATTACATTCACATTATGGTCAAAGGTTTCAAATCTATGATTTTAATCATGTTATGCTCAGCATATATGGCATTTGAGTAACCATAATTTTCACATTTAACAAGAAATCCATCCAATCATACACTTATTGCTAAAGGTTTCAAATATATGATTTGAAAAGGTTAGGTTCAAAAATCATTTATTATAGTATTGGTTACTGGATTAAGCCATGAATAAATATAGGGGGTATACATGATAACATAATCAAATACATTTTCGATAATAAGTTTGTATTGGCAATACAAGTATGAAAATTATTAAAGGAAGCAGCCAAAACAGATAAGAGACATGATTTTTAGAAAAAGAATTACGGAAACATAAGAACCGATTGGGGAGAATATACAATTGTATTTTGCGCTATCTTCAATCTTAAGAGACAAAAACACTTTTTGTATTTCTTCCTTTAATTGTTCTAGTTTAAAATTTAGAAACAAAACCAAGCATAACCAAGAGATTCTAATAGTCCTAATTATTTTCAATAATCGTCATAAACTCGTGGTAATCTATCATTGTTTCTTAAAAACAATGCATAAATATTTTAAACCAATTCAATAATTTTTAATGCAAATAAACAGTACATAAGTGTTGCAAACCAAAACAAGATGCTCCAACATCGAAGTTTTATACAAACCTGTTATAGTTGAATATGCTACTGAAAATTATCGAGTCAAAAGAAAAATTGACAAAATGCTTTCTATGAATTAAATCAAGCGTCCTATCAAAATTAAATCTAAAAAGACAACTTTATAAATTTGTACTTATATATTTGTATATATGAAAACTAGAGTGGACACGTGAAGGTCAAATAGGCACAAAAACTTAGGCAATGGTAAGTATTCTAGATTTGAAAATTGGAGTGGATGTTGGAAGGTCACAAGAGCATAGAAACTCAAGAGGCGACAAAAGGTTGTCATGATTGATGGAGGGCTTCATGGTATGATGATGAAGATGACGCAAAATTTAGGGGTTAGAGTAGATGTAATTGAGGAAGAAATGTTGCAATGCAGTTGGATTTGAAAGAATATTTCATGTACTGTAATTCCGATAGTGAAAATCAGTTGCTTTAGTCCTTAGGATGAAAAAGAAGCAAATAACCCTATTTGCTTCGGTCATAAAGAAAACTGAAGAAAACAATCATGTTTGCTTTTAACCATTTGCTTCAGCTATAAACGATGGCCAAAGCAAATTATACTTTCGTATTTTCTAATGCTTTGCATTTACCTATTGCTTCGATTGTTAAAGGAAGACTAAAGAAAATAATTGTTTGCTTTGGTTGCTAGCATAAACGAAGCAAATGAGACTAGGCAATAAGCATGTTATGTAATAGTGAACATCTTTTAATTAGCTTGATTCACCACCCAATCTCCCAAGAATCGAATAAAACACCTTTATTTTGGTTGATGTTGTTTGGTGAGATAATATTTTGGTTTTGGTAGACAAAGTAGAAAAAGTAGTGGCCATGAAAGAGGATGAAGAAAGAAAAAAGATTAATTCAAGGAATTAATGAGGAAGAATAGTTTATGGATGTAATGAAAATCTTTCTCAATCTCTCTTTTAAAACCTTTCTATTTAATTCCTCAATCAAATACATATCAATATTTAGATCGTTTCTTTCTTCCATATGGCCACACATAATATTATCCCATGTAAACCAAAACGTTCCAATGCTTATTTAAGTAAATAAATAAATTTAAAGCTAATTGCTTAAATATATATTGATGTCGTACACTGGTAGACATATATAAATTTTTTATGCACATCTAAATAATTACTAAGAACTCCTAAGACATCAAATTAATTTATAACACTTTATAAAACTAATTAAATCGGGTAGTGTTTTAGTGAATTTAAAAATGTGGTTATATGACTCATATGTGTGAATTCTGTCAGCAATTAATATTGAACAACTCAAATATTAATATTCACATGTCACTTTTGCCAGAAGTGTACCATGTTGATCCAATTTATCGCTTACAGTACTTTTCAATAAAATCATATTTTATATTACCTTAAGTGGTACCAATAGTGATAATAATTTACACATGTTATCTTCGCTAACACCATATCACATTAGGATGAATGGAATTTGGTATTGTTCAAAATTCCAATATTATACACATTCAATTAGATCAGTCCATAAATAAAGTCCATGGTTTAATAATAATATTTATTATTAACCGTTTTATTCTGGTCAGAGATTTTAACATTGAGTTGACTACAGTTGATCTGATTCTAAATTCATATAAGCGAGAAGACGAATTCTCTATTGAATGTTGCTTCACTTCTAATTCTTCAACTTCGATCCAACTATAGTCAATCGATGGATCACCATGCCATTATTTAACTATAATAAAAGTGGAGTATTCATATTGGAGTTCCATAGTGTTCTTTAACCAATGGAACCATGTATTATCATCATATTGAGATTTCATGTTCGACCTAGTTGTAATCAATTAATAGTAAACTCTCGGATGAGTCATTCCATAGTCATATGATAGCCACAAGTATGTAATCCCTTAGTGCCCCAAGCAGCATGAATAAGACACTGCTCAACATTTGGAGACTTTTAGGCATCAGGTCTCAATGAATGTATCGATATCCTTCTCAAAACAGCTTGACCAGGAATATTTAAAACAAATGTTTGATTACTCATAATTGCAACTAGTTGCAACTATAGTCACTTAACATTTTTATTTAAGAATTTTCTTATATATATAGACACATTATTTAATTACTTAATTAATTATATCATAATGTAACAAAGTATATAGTAGAAATCAAACACCTTCATTATGAAAAAGATTGATTACAGAGACAGATATATGTGATAAATTATATAATTTTTTTAGTACATACCACTAACTCTGCCAAAATATAACATAATGAAAATTAATCATCTTCTTTGGTTTAGAGTTCCAAATAAGATAAGCTGTCACCCCCTTCATGTAGCCTAGCACAACTCAATTGAAAGCCTTTGGCTCATGCTAATCATTTCCAAAATTATGCACATAAACCAGATTACCAAATACATGAAGATAACCCAAGTCAACATTCTTCCTTACCATACTTCTTTCATAATTTTTCCGTAAATAACTGAGCATGGAATTCGACTTACGATATGAACCGCGGTTGGTAAAGCTTTGATTGAAATCGCTTTAACAAACCCTATGTTAATCTCAAGCACTGGGCTTTCTCTAATAGAGTAAAATTTATCGTCTTCACCACCTGGTTTAGTTGAGGATTACCTAGTGTAGTAATTCCTCTGAATACCTTGTTGTTTACAATATTGTAAGAATTGTTCAGAAATATATTCCTTGCCATTGTCGGATCTCAACACCTTCAAAATTTTGCTACAATCATTCTCAGTAAGTGATTTTCGCACTTTGAACTTCTCAAACTCCTCCGCTTACACCTAAACTTTTTAAGAAAAACCGTTAATATAAAGTATATAATACCTAGTTCCACACAAAGAAGCTACCGAGCCGGTTCTCATACTTCAATGTGAACATACTTAAGATACTTCTAGATCTTGCTATCCTCCACTAAATGACACCTTTATTTGCTTACCCAAGTCACTCGTCACAATACTCCAACTTCCTGAAACCCTTTCCATCGATTATTTTCCATTTTTGAAGAATGCATAAGTTTTTCTACGAAACATCACCTAATCTCAATTCAAATGCCACAAACCAATCACATCTAGATCATGAGAACTATCAACGACATCATATGTTTTGCCTTCAATGGCCACTTCTTTAAGCAAATACAATCTACTATTCTTCACAACTTCCATCAACACATGCACACCCATATAAACCTATAAGCTATCCTTCTTTATAGTGATTTAGTATCCAAGAGAATCCAATTGCCTTAAGGAAATAAGCGACTTTCGAAGTCTTAGAACACAGTGCACATTAGTGAGTTCGCAAATTGCACCATCAAACATTCGAATGCACACAAATCCAACGCTCATAGAGTTACAAGTAGCTCCATTTCCAAAACTATTACATTTCCCTTCTTGATGTCATAAGATGAAAACTAATGCATATTAGGCATTATAAGAAAATACGCTTCAGAATCGAGAACCGAGTCATGACCCAAAACCTCTGATGCTATTGTTGTCAGTACAATCTCGTCTATCTCAACATCAACACTTTCCACCACCATCAGTGAAGTCGCTACATACTACTTCTCCTCAAGACATTCATTTTTCTAATGGACAGGCTTTTACAATTAAAGAACTTCGAGTTTTTATCCCCCGTTTTCCTCTCCCTTGATTATCGGGCTTTCTAGAATTTGATTACCCTTTATTTCATTTAACCTTTTCATATTTTCCTATTTACACAACGAAGACATGATTACTACTAGTATCATCACTACGGCCACTCAACTACTTTGTCTGATCATGCAACTACTCAATAAGAAGATTTGACTTTATATCACAAACAATTAATGTATAATGACTATAAATCAAGCTATTAGAAAACCACGTATGCCGCTCAAACAATGAAAATAACAAGGTCATAGCCCTTTTCTTTTTCGTGTAATCGAATGTACCACTTCTAACTTCATTAACAAACCGTCAAATGTATTCATGCACACCATTTGCGAAGTGCCCTAATTATTATATGTGAAAAACATTTGCAACTATATCAAACAGTATATGAGTGACATTGTCATATATAATTTCTCCAACTAGTCCCTAATACCCTTAGTGGTGGACACTACTAATCTCGAAAATTACATTCTCCATATATCAATTTGAAGTGTAGTGAACGCTTTTTCTTCCATCTCTTCTTTCTTAATCTCCAAAATATCCGCTAGAATCAAGTGTGCACTGTGCAGTTAATGCGCTCGGCAGATTCAAAGCGGTGGAGGTACAAAAAGTTATAGCGGGGATACAGCGAGGATATAGTGGGTTATAGCAGATGGCTCTAATATAGCATATAAAACTCGTACTTAATGTTTTTACAAATATATAAATGGCAATCAAATGAAAAATTATCATTCAATTGAATTATAATTAATACATAAATAATTTTAAATAAAAACAAGTGTGAATATACTTTAAATAAACGTAAAACTATTATATAACATAATTGAATTTAGAAGAATATTAAAGTATTTTCATTTCTAAAAACATATTAAAAATTAAATCAAATAAATTAGTTTCATAATTTTCATAATGTATAAATGAAAATTTTCAATTCATTTTATTAAAGAAGATATAGCGAAAATAGCGGAATATAGCGGGAATAACGGGATATAGTGGAAATAGCGGGGCTTAAAGCGAAAAGGCTATATTTTGGGGCTACATTGAAAAATCGTAGCGCGGTGGAAACCCGCTATGAGATAAAGCGGAGTTATAGCGGGGCATTAACTACACAGAGTGTGCATCAAACCCAACATATGTGCTCAGTTCCAACTTGAATTACTTTCATTTTCCATTACCATTTTTCAAAATTCATTATAAACATTCCATTTTTCAATAGCCAATTGTCATCAAGATGATGCATGCTATCCACATACATATGACACTACATTTCTACTACCAGTAGTGGGATTTATAGGAAAAGGCAAATCATTTTCGATTTTAACATTTCAATAAACATAATGTGCATAACTAGATGCTTTAATACCGAACGTTTGGAAACATATAGAAATAATCAATGAATAATTAAATCTATCTCCAAACACAAATAAACACCAAACCTAGCGAAAGCACTAAGTGGAAAGTGGAGAGGCACAAGTAATGAAAAATAATTTATCGAAAAATATTGCAATCTAACACATCAAATCAATCACAATAATATAGGGACCGCAATAAAATTGCAATAAATAAACCACACTGAAATTTATAATAGTTCTACTAGCATTGTGTTAGTGTACGTCCACTTTGGGGAGAGTTTTTATTAATGACGAAGAGAATGAGATTGATTACAATATTTTTCCTTAATAGAATGATTTCATAAAGATGAGATATGAAGAAATTGTAATGGAGGAAACCTTATAGCAATAGAAAAAACACTTGATTCATTCATTCTATTTTCAACTTCTATTTAATAGCACAAGAGAATTACAATCGTAATGAATAAATCACCGTTGAAAAAATCAATGTAGTTTTACCTAGAAAAAATATCAAATCATCCATTCAGTCCATTGATTAAGGGAGCTACTGATTCCATTCGACTGGTTGCCTTGAAACAAACTAATGTATACTGCCAAAATTGAATGGTTTCCTCTCGTGTTCGAAAATAAGATCTTTCCCCCTTATTTAATTGACTAGTCATAGTCCATTAGTCGAATGAAAAAGTAATAGGTCTATTGACTAAGGCCAACTATTCAACTAATTCATTTTAGCTCCATTTTCATCCTATTTGTAGCTTTTCCGACCCTGTGGCAAACATCTTCTTCCTACCAAATCATGATAACTTTTGCATATGGGCTCCAAATCATGAATCATTCAAACCATTAGAAAGTGCATTCAATCCTATAGTTTTTAATATATATGGTATTGCAAAAGTGTAGCTAAAAGCAATTTTTGACTAACTAATCGATAATAGGGCTCCTCTAAGTGATAGTTAAAATTTTTCTTAAATGGCGATCGGGTCAACTATTGAAATGGTGCGTCCTTTTTCTAAGTAAGAGAATTCGGAAAAAAACAAAATCTTATTATATTTCACTTGGATTGAACCCTTAAGTTACAAATCCACATATGTTGGTCCACATATATTGGTGGAACAATGCTTCATCCACGTATATTAGTCCACATATGTTACTAAAACTAATGCTTCATTCGCATATGTTGGCCATCTTTTATACGAAAAATATCTTTAAATTAAGAAGCTTTCCTTTAGGTATGGATGACCATTATAAAATATAAGAGAAGTCCTTCGCCTTCCTAGGAGAAGCATATAAAGTAGAAGGATTACTACAAAAAATATTTGTTTAAAGTCCAAGGTTTAAGGACTGAAACTATGTGGTTTTTGATTATAAATAGATATAAAACTAAAAAATTCTAGCCTTTAAAATACTAAAAGTGGAAATTCAGTATTTAATCTATTTGTAAAGTCTAAGGCTATTTAAAAACTGAATTTTCAGTCTTCAACACATTGTTTAATCGATAAATTAATTACATATTAAATGGTTGTGATTCATTTTTTTTTGAATCGAATGGTCAAATATAACAATCCATGGGATGTGTTTGAAATTGGCCAAAAGGAATATCTAACAAAAACTAAAGTTAGAATATATATTTTTATAAATACCCTTAATTACTCCATTACATCATTGAATTATGGTCTCGTTCATACGACTTCATCTTCACGATCTACGTAACGACACCCAAAGCTTTCCCACTCAAGCAAACAAAAAATCCATCTCATGCTACTCATTTCTCATTGAAAAAGAACAATAAAACAATTCACTACTGATGCTATTCATAATTACTTTTTACCATACGCACAAAGTTATTCCTATTTTTCACTAATCATTGATTTCACAATTTTAATGAAAAGATCATGGGAAAGAAACATTGACAAGGCACGCCAAAATGAATTGAACTCTTTCAAAGGCACTGATCAGGATTAAGTGAAGTTTTAATGAAAGCTAATAAATATCCCATGCATACAGAGGTGATAATTTGTATATTGTTGATTTATTTAGACTTTTCTTTTGGCTAAAAAAAATCAGCTTGTGAAACTCAGGTTCTTGCTACATTCATTGTAAACTTCTCGTGAGATCAATCCTGAAGCAGTCTTACTTAGGGGGGGTGTTACTACTTAAACATCTTCGATAGATGGAATTTACCTTATTATAAAGTAACATACATGTGCATGCCAACAAGCTCATCTAGATGCAATTTATGCTTTTCTAAAGGATCACAGTTGGGTTTATAAGATATGTCGGTGGTCATCCTTTGCTTGAATAAAATGTTTTGAAGTCTGATATAAAAGAGTTAGTGGATGCCCTAGGGGCAATTGTGCACTTTTTACATATATCTAACTATATAGTCAATGTTGTTCATAGTATCGGTGTTTTTTTACCTATATATTCTTTGTTGTATTGTGATATAATTAATTAAATAATCGATTTAAAGTATATAAAAAGAAAATCCTTAAATAAAATGTTATGTCGTTGTAGTTGCAAATTGTTGCAACCATGAGTAATTGGTTACAAAAAAATGGAATTTTGTTTTAAATATTCATGGTCAAGATGTTTTGAGAAAAAGATATTGATTCATCCATATAGATCAAAGTACGTAACGCTTTTCAAATGTTGGGAAGTGTATTACTCATGGCTATTAGAAGTACCAAGGGGTTACATAGTTGTAGTTATTCGATAACTATGGAATGAATTATCAACAATTTCCTATTGGTTGATAACAACTAAGTCAAATGGGAAATCTCAATGTGATAATGTTAAATAGTTCCTTCAACATCAGCTATTGTGGCACTTCAATATGAATACTCTAATTTGACCATAGTTAAATCATGGCATGGAAATCCATTAAGTGACTATAGCTAGATCTGAGTTGAAATATTGGAAGTGAAACATTATTTAATAGAGAATACTCTTTCTTTGTTGTATGAGGTTAGTACAAGGTAAGTTGAAGTCAACTCAAAGTCAAAACCTATGGCCCGAGTAGTAAACAATGGATTCAGCCAAATTGTCATACCTAGCTAAGGTGACATTTGTTTATTAATATTGGAAATGTTCAATATTAATCGCCGTTGAATTCACACCTCTGAGTCTCACAACCACATTTGTGGATTCTTTGAAGAACCACACAACTCAATTAGTTTTAAAATGGTATAAATTAATAAAACTAATTAAGATTTAAAAATGTTAATTATTAATTTGTTTGACATTTTCTATTTTGTTAGTAATAATTCAGATGTAAATATAAAATTTATATTTGAACGTTTCAATATACGTTATCAGCATGTATTTAAATGGTCTTTAAATATAGTTGTTTATGTAATGGTTTTTTTACAAAATTAGTCCATGCAAGGGGACATAAATTGCCATCCATGCAAAGAAAGGTGAAGGATATGATTGATTTAAATTAATTAGGAATTAAAGGGGGAAGTTATCAAAGAAAGAATGGGAAAGGTTTCCATTCATTCCTTAAAAATTCCTCTCGTTAATTTCCTTGTTTAGTTTTCTTGTATTACTTCCCCCATCCATGATTGCCTACTCTATCTCTTCTATAGGGCTTTTTCCTATTCCGTTCACATGAAATTATATCAAATAAAATCTAATAAAGTGGTTCATCCATTTCTTGCAAAGACTAGGTGTAGATTCAAAAATCTAAGGAGAGATTTTCAAATTAATTGTTACTCTTGGGACAAATCTATAAGGCATGGTCCAATTTTTTTTAATATTTTTGAATGTGGTACACTTATCACAATTTATATGTATATATTATTGCTTCACCATGGTTTTGAATTAATAATACAATTTAAATAACATGTTTGATGTGTGATCTATTTTAAATTGATAAATTAAAACTAAAATTGACATATGCTTGAACTTATGTTTTAATATTGCCTATAATAACATTCTAAACATTTTATTCATTTTAATGATGCAAATATTTCTGTTTGTTTATTAATCAACGTTAAAAGATAGAGTTTGTTGACCTCTTAATCAATTTGATCGGTTTTGTAATATTTTTATGGCTTAAAAAAGCCATTTTTATTGTTTGGGATAAAATTACATACATACATACATACATACATACATACATACATACATACATACATACATACATACATATATATATATATATCTGTGTGTGTATTTGCATGTATTTACAAATACATCAGAAAAGTTTAATGTAATATGAATGCATGTTTTGAATAAACTAGAGAAATGATTTATCTTAATAATTATATATGCATAGATATATGTGTGTGTGTGTGTGTGTGTATTTATATTTATACTATTGAGTAATATTTTAGGAACTATTTTATCCATAAATATGTTTTGTATTACATAACTAAAAATTAGGCAATAGTATATATAGTGAATGTATATATAAATCCCAAAACCTACACATGTATACATTAACCATGTTACTATTTGTTGTTTTTTGTCAAATAAACATATTACTATCACACATCAATTTTTATTAAAGTTGAATGCAGTTTCAATTGAATGTTTGTAAAAGAGGAAGGTGAAATCAATTAATGATGCCACCTTTATCTCTTTCCTTTTTTGACCTTGATGGGATTATATTTAGATCAAATTTCTTGTTTGTTCCTATCTTTAAACATCAAGAAATTATATTCACTGTATCTTTCATATGTATGTTCATACCATTTAGAAATTTAAATTTCATACTTATTCAAATAATATAATAAATTAACATAGATTTAATTAATTAAGATGTAACATCCCCCACTTTGACATCTGAATTTAAGCGCACAGATGTCGCGGTCATTCATAGTATTAATTTCCGATGGTAAAATACGACAATGTTTGGCACATCAATAATCAAAAGCACGTGAATATTAAAATCTTCAAACACGACTTAATAACAAGTTTTCACATTTCATTTCACAAGTAAGATTTCATATTCATTACATGATCTCATTCGATCATACGTTCAAAGAAAATATAATTATTGCAAAATTCCCCAAAAACGACATATGCGGATGCCCCATGGTTGATCAGAGTCTGCTACTACTTGATAGTTATAATTCCTGTCATTACATCCATTCAAACTAAATAAACTACACAGGGGATTAAATAAAACTTTTAATATAGCTAGTGTGCCTGCTGCACCTCTCTAGAAGCTTATTCGTCTAACTGAAAACTAGAAATCCCTTACTCCCGACCTACTCAAATAAGTACGTGAGAGTTTAAGGGGAAATCAAAAAATTCATGTCATAAAAATAGTCTGGTGCAAGTAATAAACTATGATATCGAATCAAAATAGATATCAAGTGAGACCACGCCACTGAGAGAAATGGGTTTCTCCTTACTGCTGTCTTAAACATAAAATATCAACCATGTACTGTGCTACTGCATCCACAATGGTTAGAACATAGTAAATTATTATTTGCAATTATACAACATACATTGGACTACCCATCCCAATTTATTAAGCTATCCGTCTTAATTTCCATTGACTACCCATCTTATACTTATGTGGACTACCCATCTCGCACATAAATATTTTTATGGATTAATAAACCCCTCTTATGTGGACTGCCTATCTCGCATATAAACATTTTTATGGATTATCTGTCACTTTCATGTGGACTACCCATCACTCTTGGTTTCATTATCAAATTTATGTGCACTATCCATCTCATATATTTCATTTATTTTAAAATAATATGGACTATCCATCACACATCCCATAGTTTATCTAGAATGACCTTGAATCATTCATTAACCATATGGAGACCATCCATCTTCGGCATGATGTGGACTATCCATCACACATCCCATAATTTTCCTAGGATGACTATGAACCCATAACTTGTCAATTTAATTCATGTTTAACCAAAATGTTCAACCTATGTCGATTGGTGTCCCCAATTAGGTTGTGTACCCCTTAAACTTATAACATCTCAAAATGATACGCATTGATATCCCCAATAATCTATGTTGGAATTTAAAATATAAAGACATTGGTATCCCTAATAGTTAGTGCCAAAATTACACGATAAAATACTTTGGCATCCCCAATGAACAATGTCGAAGTCATCGTACATATGGCTCCCCTCCACTTATATAGTAATATAAAGAACATATGACATTCACGCCAGAATAGCGATATCGAACCTTTACCTATGTTTAGAAAACAAGGTTTTGATTTTATAAACCAATTGGCTAACCACCAAAGTCATAAGATTATTGGCCCTCTTAAATCATAAGCTATCTCACCATTAAAACTTACTTTTGGTTTGCATAAAACCAAGCCTCGTTGGCACTGAAATAAAAAGTAGCGCCATCAACGCCACATGGCATTATTGTCGAAATCAATTACATGCAACATTAATACTAGAATTTCGAAACTATAGTACTTCGGCACTATGTCATAAAACATATGGTGTAGATATTGAAAATCCGTAATACAAATTCCCATTATATCGAAATCAAGTGATATCGGTATCATCACCACAAAATAGTTAATATCGAATATAATGCTTACGGTTTCCCTGCCTTAAGCTGTAGCGACCCGCTAATTTGGACCATTCAAATCGATAATAAAACCATACATGTCCGACTTGAATAATTCAGAATACCGAATTGTTAATTAAAATTTGGCAAAACTTAACATAAATAGTAAATAAATCATCACAGATCATAGACACAGAGTAATATAATGCAGTAGAATAGATAAAGAATAGTAGTTCATGAAGCTACTATATACATTGGAGTTAGAAATAAAATACAACTGAATATCTTAGATGTAGTGAAGTCTCCAGTATGCGTAGATGACTTCTCTGAACAAATCAACAGGATCACTGAAAGGATAGATAGCTGGATCTTCAAGCAAGGGTCCAACTTCGAAGGTGAGTCTCAAATGCTGTATCACTCAGTCTGACTCGAGCGTAAAGCAAAATATAAAACACTCGAGTCAGGATTAACATTCTTATATCAGTAAATCCAACTCAAGTGAAATATTAACTGAAATACAAATAATTTAAAGGATGTTTGGAATAACCATCCTCTAAGGGTCCATGGAACTATCTACAGGGTAGAAATATACACTATAACACCGTGATTCTTTCATCTTAATTTATACCTCAAAATCAAATATCATTTCACATCAAATATAGCTATTTTCCAAAATAGTATTTAGATATATTAAATAATTTATACCGTAAAATATTTTCAATTCCCTCAACTTAACAAATTGTTTCAACATCAACCCGACCTTTCCATTTAAATTAAATTCAATCTTAATTTATCAATTTAAATTCAACTCAATTCCTAAAATAACCACTTCAATTTTATCGATCTCAAATTCGGATTTGTAATCACAAAATACCCCTTTATATTCAATATTTTTAAACCTTTAAGTATTCAACGTTTCAACTAAATTTTTATTCAATTTTGTTTTCTAAATAATAAATTCAAATTTAGTTCAACCTAAATTTTCATTTTAATTCAATTTAGTTTCTAAATAACAAATTCAACTATATTGATTTCAAATACAGATCCGAATCTCAAATTTAAACCATTTAAATTCCAATATAGTTTAAGGCTTAAAAATTTAAATGTTTAATTTAACCGTTTCATATAGATCTCAATTTAACCTCATTATTATTTAGTCTTGAAATACTTCCTCATTTGATTCAAGATTATTTAATTAACCTTAAATTCCATTTTTCTCAATATTTTCTTTAGTTTACTTAAACATGAAATATGCATTTAATAGCTTAAATCAAAAATCCAGTTATAAAATCCTACCTTTTTAAAATTTCCCATTTAAAAATTTTAGATCGATTTAATTAAATAAATCCTTATTTAGATACCATTTAATAAACTCAAATTTATCTCCCCATCTTAATTTATCCCAATTATTTCAAAAATCTATTTGAAATATAATTTACATAAATATTAACATAGTTTAGGTATTAAATCAAACTGAATTAAATTAAATATTATTAAATATATACATATATATAGGAATTAACATTTATTAAGACCATATATTTCTTTCCAAACAAAGAATTTATTTCCAAAATATTTATATATGAACCACTGTGTCTGTATATATTCCTTATCATCTGGTCAAGTGTTACAGATATTTATAATTTAAATCCGTACACAAAATATATACGGGTGGATATCATTCCAATCCGTAATCCCAAATTTAATTAAATGAAAATCGCTTGGGTCTATCATTTCAACCCATAACAAAATTCTCCTATTCTAAAGTCTGTTCGGGTATGTATCATTTCAACCCATAGTGAATTCTAAACTACCGGAAACTTGCAGAGTGATAACAGATAACAAAAATATAGCAGGATATGATAATGATATACAGCAGGAATATATCATCAGTAATTAAATAAAGTATAAACAATAGGATATGGTGTCATATCCCGTAGGTGAACTGATACAGGTAATAGCGTAAATAGAACAACTTAAATAGCTACAGCAACATATTTCAATTGTCGTTTCAATTGAAATCAAATTTAATAAATAAAAGAACTTTAATTGTGAGTGATTGCTCACCTTTCGAGCCTAGAGGAAAGGGAGGAATGAGAAGAGATACGAATCCAAGCACAAATTTCGAAGCAACGCAATATTGGCAAGAATTTTAACGATCAAAGCTGATAAAGAGGAATTGACGAAACTCAAATCAGAGTTGGGTCGATTGAAGATAAATAGGATAAGTGAGCTATATATAACCATATAAAACTGTATTCTAAATTTAGACATATATTAAATTAAATATATTTTTTCAAAAACCATTGGTGTAAACAAAACATATCTATATGTAGTATAGTTTAAAATAATGTATATGTTTAAACCTATATACAAACCAATATCCAACACCATTTAAAAATTTAAATCTTTATAAAGTAACCCTTGTAAATAAAATATTAAAATCAATATTAAAACATATTCTAAATTTAGTATACATACATTCCAAATCATTGTTTTAAACAAAACGTATATACACTAAAATCAGTCATGTATGCAATATATATGTTGAAATAATACTAATTAAAATACAAATACATATATATAATGCATGTTTATTTGCAACGTATCAACTACCACATATATTATACTTTTAAACTTAATATATCTTAAAAATATAAACTGTACCAACTTTTATAACTTAAGATAATTTATGTTATACATACTGTAACTTATGTAACCCAATTTATATAAACAGACCGAATCAACAATTTATACTTATGTAAAACATAAACATAACGCATAAAAGAAAAATCAAGGCACGACCTGACATATTATAGTTAAAGTCAAAACAAATGGAACTAATATTATAACTTGTGAAATATATATAATCATAAAACATACCCATACTTGAATAAGGATATGTATCCACTATATGTAGATACGCAGCCGAAGCAGTAGAGTGAGATGGTGAGCGGACGTTGGAGGTGGAGCGAGCAACTTCTCAACATTTTTTTTTCTTCGTTTGGGTCTGAAAGAAGAGTAGAAGGGGAGGAGGAATATAATGGCAGAGAGAAAATGAACAGGGGAGACAAAAGAGAACAATGATGCAGATAGAAGAGAATGGAATATATATATATATATATATATATATATATATATATATAAGTATGAATTGGAATCCAAAAGACTGGAGCAACCGATGAAAAAAAAGGAACGCCACAAAAGTAACGTTCAAATTAATTAATCCAACATAAAGCAATAAATTATGGACCGTTTGATTTAAAAAAAATCAATGCAAACGTACGTTTGCTTTTCTCAACGGTTATAAAACAATGCGTAGGGCCTAAGGTTAGGAATGAAAAAGGAAATCAACGTACCATCAATAGATTATGGTGAAAAAATACAGGGAGCAATCAAAAATCAAAATTTCCAATTTGAGATGTTCGAATTAAAAAATAGAACATTTCTACTGAATTGGGAATAGTTACAGTACCTTAAATTTCGGAGTTATGAAATTTATTAAAGCAATTTATTTTATTGCTTGGGATTCACGTTCCAAATTTTTGAAACCGAAGGAAGGAATAAAGTCACAGCTTAGGGTACCGTCAAATAAAGGCAACAGCTAAATTAAAGGAATAGAAACGAAAGTAAATAAATAAAGGTGAACGACAACAAATCTTGTAAGCAGGGAAATAACGTAAAAAGAGGAAGTAAATTCTAGAAAAGCAAATGTCACGTTGGCAAATAAATAAAATGCAAATTTGTCGTCACCAATCACGCGTTTGAAATCGAAAATCAAGGAAAAATTAAATGCAAATGGAAGTGGTGGACCAGCAGATTGAAATGGACACGCAAGGTAAGAAAAGTAAATAGGCAGGTTATAAATCAGATTGGAAAGAAAAGTGGAGAGGTTAATTGATAAAAGAATTAAGATAATGAAAATGCATAATAATATTGTTGGCATTTAACGTTAACTAGCATCAATCATGTTAGACACCCATGTTAAAAAAAGAAACGCATATAGGAGCATGCATTTTCTTCTGTCTTGCAACATCATTCATCATTTTGGCATTCGTGGTATTCAACAAATTAAGGTGGTGGTCAAAGTCGTGAAATGGTAGCAAATTAACGATGAATAGGATCCAATAATTCTTAGTGCAATGCACAAAATTGGAAAAATCAGCATGTGCCCTCTACGCACATGTTAAGATTTTCATAATTTCACTAATAACCTTTATGATTTTTGCGTGATAAATATAGATAGTTTGATTTTTTAACAATTTACACTGTGTATTAGTGATTATTTCTTGTTTGAGCGGTTGTTAGCATATGCCTACTGAATACATATTAACATAATCCCACAAAAATTTATGTGTACTCAAAATGTTCTTCTGATGAAGTTTTTTTTTTGGTCTCAAGATTATTATTAAACCTTTTGAATACCATTTGACTTATCCGAAGGTTGATGATTTTCAAATCCTATTAAGATTAAGGTCGCTAATTGATTATTGTTGAAAGCTAAGGATATTAAGAAAATACTATTATGCAATCCATATCTTGTACACGGAATTTGTTATTAAAATCGTATCATTAGAGGTACATGTATGATTATAAACAATAACATTCATAATTTACAACTACGATGTTGCAGATCCTTTTAATTTATACTATGTATTCTCTACCTATTAATTTATACGTTTTATTCTCTACCTATTAATTTATACTATTATTCTCTACCTATTAATTTATACGTTTATTCTCTACCTATTAATTTATACGTTTTATTCTCTACCTATTAATTTATACGTTTATTCTCTACCTATTAATTTACACGTTTTTTCTCTACCTATTAATTTATACGTTTTATTCTCTACCTATTAATTTATACTATTATTCTCTACCTATTAATTTATACGTTTATTCTCTACCTATTAATTTATACGTTTTATTCTCTACCTATTAATTTATACTATTATTAAAATGTTATGGTTCGTTACACTCTCCCCCACTCAAAACTTTTCGTCCCCGAAAAGGAAGGAGGTAGGAGAATAGAACAACCAGAAATAAAAGTAGATTGAAAGTCAGGGGTAAATAATTGATTTAACTATATAAATTTTACTTGAGATATTCATACTTTTCAAAACCCATTTCTAAAACTTCTTGCTTCCTTTATAAATACCATTTATATTTTAAATAACACCTTTATAAGTATATGAAAACTATTTGAAAATAATTATTTACATCATTAGTTATATTTAAAGAAGCTATTTGAAAACATTAAATTCATAACTCATGAAAATTTTAATTTATCTCAAGATACTTTTCAAATATTATCAATAAATTAATAATCATTTTCTTAAAATATGTTTTATTTAATTAATAATTTCAAAAATATTTATACCACTAAAATTTTCTATTAACCAATGTAGTATACAGATAAGAAATCTTTAAAAGACTATATTCAAAAAGGAAGGGATGGTAGATTCTGGAACGGAATATAGGTGAACAACAAAGCTGAGAAGATAAGGTAGATTCAAAGAATAGAATCGAGCACGAATAATTAATCTAGAACCATAAGAATTTAAATTTCAAATACTAATTCAAAATTTCTTTGTTGGGAAAAATACTTTTGTAATAAATACCTTTATAATAATACTTTTATAATAAAATATTATTATATCAAAATAAATTTTCCTTTCGAAAGTACTTTTATAACTCGATGTTTCAACAAGTTTATCCTCGTTCTTGCAGACCCTGGCCATGCGTTGATCAGGCGCAAAGCTAGAATTCTTCAAGTACATAGTAGACTTGTTTCAACACCCAGTGAAAATACTTGAAAAACTTTTAAAATAGATATGGAAAGTACAATCCAAACAAAACAACCAAACCCAAACCTTTGTCCGACCATGGTTCTCAGATACACAATGGTTACGCCTGGATCCCCCAGGAAACAATCCATATCCGTAAGCTTTCTCAGCCCTGCGAGTTACGCCGTGTTGACTAGTAGAGTGCAGGATACACAATGGTTACGCCTGGATCCCCCAGGAAACAATCCGTACCCCTAGGCAAGACTCAGCCAGGCACTTGCGCTACTATTCACGACCTACACAGATTGCAGGATACACAATGGTTACGCCTGGATCCCCCAGGAAACATTCCGTACCCCTAGGCAAGACTCAGCCAGGCAATTGCGCTATGCATTCACGAGAGAGAAAAACCATGGGTTACGCCACGGTGGGAACACTCGAGTATTACATCCGGAAAACCAAAAATCAGAAAGAATAATATCGATAGAATATATCCACGACGTGGCCACAAAGCGGATATCAAGCAGAAGGCACTTTCCATATCTTTACTTCGAAAATATATATCATATAGTACCTTTTCAAATCACTTTCAAATATCATACTTGTATAAAGTCCATTATATATAGGATTCCCTTTTTCCCAAATCGAATACTTTTCAAATCAATAGTAGATTAAATCATACTTATATAGACTTCGATTATATAAAATATCTTTTGAAATTGAGTACCTTTAAATCAATGGATTTCAAATCAATTTCATACTTTTACAAATCCAATTTATATAAGTTCAACCACTCCCAAATCAAGTGCTTAATAATATAAGGTTCTCAATTTCAAATCATTCATTATCCATTCAGTTTCCAAATCATATATGATTTCGCCAAATTTTCTTCCAAATTAAGTATCTAAATTTCAAAGTTTCCAAAATAATAGGTTTAGAAAATTATCCCAGTTTATAAATTAAAATAATTCAAGTCAAACAAATTCATTTCCAAAATCTCCATAAGGGTACTAGTTTTTAATTTCAGTTTAATTTCAAAACTAAAACTTTTCTCAAAATCAATTATACTCAAATGGTTTCCAAATTTATAATTATCCCTTTAAAAATTTTAAACTATCTATTTCTAGGTGAAATATTCAATTTACCTTTCTGAAAACTATTATTCAAAACTATATATATATATATTTTCAAAACATTTCAATCTAAATTTATATTCTTTATCAAACATTTTATACTCTTCGAAATTTCTTAGTTTTAAAATTTTAGACCTTGACTTGGAAATGTTCGAACCTTCAAAATGATAAGGGGAAATTACATTTTCAATTCAAGAGTTGAAAATCAATAATAAATCAATTTCAATATATAGGGTTATACCAAAACAAATTCGAAACTCGAGGACTGAACACCGGTCTCACTTTAAATTGTTTCAAATATATACTTATATCTTTCTAAAATATCAAATTATACTTTGGAATTTGAAATCAAAAACGGTTTTACAAAATCACTTGCGTAGCGAAGCTATTAAAGTGGCCTCTCCCCCACTCTGAAACTCGAAAATCAATGTCGATGATGCATGCACTCATCACCGAAATTATTTTCCAGCGACATACGTGAGTTCTGGACTTCTATTTTCTTGAAAACTTCTTTGAAATTTCTTAAAAATTATTGGAACTCATTTGAAACATTTCTTATTTGGAAAAATACCTTTAAATCGTATTATTTTTATATATTTTCCAAAATCTTAAATCCAATTTCAAAATACCGAAATTCAATTCTCGAATTTCAAATTTAACCCTTCAGTTGTAAATCATTTTTATATAAATCAATTTCTTAAAAGTTTTCAAATTTTCAAAAAATATAACATACTCGATTTTTCAAAAGGTGATTTAAGAATGGATTTCAACACAAAGGTAGAGATTTAAATTAGAAGACTCTAACCAATAGAATCCTGATTCGAAGATAGACTCGATCGAAGTTGATTAAATTACAAAATAAGAGATGGATATACTTCTATAAATCACGGGTGACCTTAATCGGGTCAATCGTGCATTTAGTAATATGATGGACGCAGAATTCCAAGGCAAATCAACATTCGATTGCTAGATATATAATTTGGAATAACAGGAGATAGTAGCATCTAAACCGAGGATACAAAAATCTTCGGTGAATCGACGCCAATTGTAAAGGAGTTTTCGTCCCCCTTTACAAATCATTTAGTGGAGTTATTGAATACTCCAGAATCAAAAGAATATAAATAGAGAGTGACAAGAATGAATTTTGGAACCAAGGGACATTCCAAAATTCAAAGGAAATCGAGTCAGAAAGGAAGAGGTTCAACTCGAGCGAAAGTGATTCTGTAAATAAATTTACCATATATGCTTAGTTTTGCCCAGAGCCAAAGCTCTGATACCGACTGTAGCGACCTGCTAATTTGGACCATTCAAATCGACAATAAAACCATACATGTCTGACTTGAATAATTCAAAATACTGAATTGTTAATTAAAATTTGGCAAAACTTAACATATATAGTAAATAAATCATCACGGATCACAAACACAGAGTAATATAATGCAGCAAAATAGATAAAGAATAGTAGTTCATGAAGAAACTATATACATTGGAGTTAGAAATAAAATACAACTGAATATCTTAGATGTAGTGAAGTCTCCAGTATGCGTAGATGACTTCTCTGAACAAATCAACAGGATGACTGAAAGGATAGATAGCTGGATCTTCAAGCAAGGCTCCAACTTCGAAGGTGAGTCTCAAATGCTGTATCACTCAGTCTGACCCGAGCGTAAAGCAAAACACAAAACACTCGAGTCAGGATTAACATTCTTATATCAATAAATCCAACTCAAGTGAAATATCAACAGAAACACAAATAACTTAAAGGATGTTTGGAATAACCATCCTCTAAGGGTCCATGGAACTATCTACATGGTAGAAATATACACTATAACACCGTGGTTCTTTCATCTTAATTTATACCTCAAAATCAAATATCATTTCACTTCAAATATAGCTATTTTCCAAAATAGTATTTAGATATATTAAATAATTTATACCGTAAAATATTTTCAATTCCCTCAACTTAACAAATTGTTTCAACATCAACCCGACCTTCCAATTTAAATTAAATTCAATCTCAATTTATCAATTTAAATTCAAATCAATTCCTAAAATAACCACTTCAATTTTATCGGTCTCAAATTCGGATTTGTAATCACAAAATACCCCTTTATATTCAATATTTTTAAACCTTTAAGTATTCAACGTTTCAACTAAATTTTTATTCAATTTAGTTTTCTAAATAATAAATTCAAATTTAGTTCAACCTAAATTTTCATTTTAATTCAATTTAGTTTCTAAATAACAAATTCAACTATATTGATTTCGAATACAGATCCGAATCTCAAATTTAAACCATTTAAATTCCAATATAGTTTAAGGCTTAAAAATTTAAATGTTCAATTTAACCGTTTCATATAGATCTCGATTTAACCTCATTATTATTTAGTCTTGAAATACTTCCTCATTTGATTCAAGATCATTTAATTAACTTTAAATTCCATTTTTCTCAATATTTTCTTTAATTTACTTAAACGTGAAATATGCATTTAATCGCTTAAATCAAAAATCCAGTTATAAAATCCTACCTTTTTAAAATTTCCCATTTAAAAATTTTAGATCGATTTAATTAAATAAATCCTTATTTAGATACCATTTAATAAACTCAAATTTATCTCCCCATCTTAATTTATCCCAATTATTTCAAAAATCTATTTGAAATATAATTTACATAAATATTAACATAGTTTAGGTATTAAATCAAACTTAATTAAATTAAATATTATTAAATCTGTATATATAGAAATTTAAGAATTAACATTTATTAAGACCATATATTTCTTTCCAAACAAAGAATTTATTTCCAAAATATGCATATATGAACCACGGTGTCTGTATATATTCCTTATCATCTAGTCAAGTGTTAAAGATATTTATCATTTAAATCCGTACACTAAATATATACGGGTGGATATCATTCCAATCCGTAATCCCAAATTTAATTAAATGAAAATCGCTTGGGTCTATCATTTCAACCCATAACGAAATTCTCCTATTCTAAAGTCTGTTCGGGTATGTATCATTTCAACCCATAGTGAATTCTAGACTACATGGAACTTGCAGAGTGATAACAGATAACAAAAATATAGCAGGATATGATAATGATATACAACAGGAATATATCATCAGTATTTAAATAAAGTATAAACAATAGGATATGGTGTCACATCCCATAGGTGAACAAATACAAGTATAACAATTTAAATAGCTACAGCAACATATTTCAATTGTCGTTTCAATTGAAATCAAATTTAATAAATAAAAGAACGTTAATCGTGAGTGATTGCTCACCTTTCGAGCCTAGAGGAAAGGGCGGAATGAGAAGAGATACGAATCCAAGCACAAATTTCGAGGCAACGCGATATTGGCAAGAATTTTAACGATCAAAGCTGATAAAGAGGAATTGACGAAACTCAAATCAGAGTTGGGTTGGTTGAAGATAAATAGGATAAGTGAGCTATATATAACCATATAAAACTGTATTCTAAATTTAGACATATATTAAATTAAATATATTTTTTCAAAAACCATTGGTGTAAACAAAACATATCTATATGTAGTATAGTTTAAAATAATGTATATGTTTAAACCTATCTACAAACCAATATCCAACACCATTTAAAAATTTAAATCTTTATAAAGTAACCCTTGTAAATAAAATATTAAAATCAATATTAAAACATATTCTAAATTTAATATACATACATTCCAAATCATTGTTTTAAACAAAACGTATATACACTAAAATCAGACATGTATGCAATATATATGTTGAAATAATACTAATTAAAATATAAATACATATATATAATGCATGTTTATTTGCAACGTCTCAACTACCACATATATTATACTTTTAAACTTAATATATCTTAAAAATATAAACTGTACCAACTTTTATAACTTAAGATAATTTATGTTATACATACTGTAACTTATGTAACCCAATTTATATAAACAGACCGAATCAACAATTTATACTTATGTAAAACATAAACATAACACATAAAAGAAAAATCAAGGCACGACCTGACATATTATAGTTAAAGTCAAAACAAATGGAACTAATATTATAACTTGTAAAATATATATAATCATAAAACATACCCATACTTGAATAAGGATATGTATCCACTATATGTAGATACGCAGCCGAAGGAGTAGAGTGAGATGGTGAGCGGACGTTGGGGGTGGAGCGAGCAACTTCTCAACTTTTGTTTTCTTCGTTTGGATCTGAAAGAAGAGAAGAAGGGGAGGAGGAATATAATGGCAGAGAGAAAATGAACAGGGGAGACAAAAGAGAACAATGATGCAGATAGAAGAGAATGGAATATATATATATATATATATATATATATATATATATATATATATATATATAAGTATGAATTGGAATCCAAAAGACTGGAGCAACCGATGAAAAAAGGAACGCCACAAAAGTAACGTTCAAATTAATTAACCCAACATAAAGCAATAAATTATGGACCGTTTGATTTAAAAAAATCAATGCAAACGTACGGTTGCTTTTCTCAACGGTTATAAAACAATGCGTAGGGCCTAAGGTTAGGAATGAAAAAGGAAATCAACGTACCATCAATAGATTAAGGTGAAAAAAAGCCAGGGAGCAATCAAAAATCAAAATTTCCAATTTGAGATGTTCGAATTAAAGAATAGAACGTTTTTACTGAATTGGGAATAGTTACAGTCCCTAAAATTTCGGAGTTATGAAATTTATTAAAGCAATTTATTTTATTGCTTGGGATTCACGTTCCAAAATTTTGAAACCGAAGGAAGGAATAAAGTCACAGCTTAGGGTACCGTCAAATAAAGGCAACAGCTAAATTAAAGGAATAGAAACGAAAGTAAATAAATAAAGGTGAACGGCAACAAATCTCGTAAGAAGGGAAATAACGTAAAAAGAGGAAGTAAATTCTAGAAAAGTAAAGGTCACGTTGGCAAATAAATAAAATGCAAATTTGTCGTCACCAATCACGCGTTTGAAATCGAAAATCAAGGAAAAATTAAATGCAAATGGAAGTGGTGGACCAGCAGATTGAAATGGACACGCAAGGTAAGAAAAGTAAATAGGCAGGTTATAAATCAGATTGGAAAGAAAAGTGGAGAGGTTAATTGATAAAAGAATTAAGATAATGAAAATGCATAATAATATTGTTGGCATTTAACGTTAACTGGCATCAATCATGTTAGACACCCATGTTAAAAAAAGAAACGCATATAGGAGCATGCATTTTCTTCTGTCTTGCAACATCATTCATCATTTTGGCATTCGTGGCATTCACCAAATTAAGGTGGTGGTCAAAGTCGTGAAATGGTAGCAAATTAACGATGAATAGGATCCAATAATTCTTAGTGCAATGCACAAAATTGGAAAAATCAGCATGTGCCCTCCACGCACATGTTAAGATTTGCATAATTTCACTAATAACCTTTATTCTTTTGGCGTGATAAATATAGATAGTTTGATTTTTTAACAATTTACACTGTGTATTAGTGATTATTTCTTGTTTGAGCGGTTGTTAGCATATGCCTACTGAATACATATTAACATAATCCCACAAAAATTTATGTGTACTCAAAATGTTCTTTTGATGAAGTTTTTTTTTTGGTTTCAAGATTTCTATTAAACCTTTAGAATATCATTTGACTTATCCGAAGGTTGATGATTTTCAAATCCTATTAAGATTAAGGTCGCTAATTGATTATTGTTGAAAGCTAAGGATATTAAGAAAATACTATTATGTAATCCATATCTTGTACACGGAATTTGTTATTAAAATCGTATCATTAGAGGTACATGTATGATTATAAACAATAACATTCATAATTTACAACTACGATGTTGCAGATCCTTTTAATTTATACTATTTATTCTCTGCCTATTAATTTATACGTTTCATTCTCTATCTATTAATTTATACTATTTATTCTCTACCTATTAATTTATACGTTTTATTCTCTACCTACTAATTTATACGTTTAATTCTCTACCTATTAATTTATAAGTTTTATTCTCTATCTGTTAAGTAATACGTTTATTCTCTACCTATTAATTTATACGTTTTTTCTCTACCTATTAATTTATACGTTTTATTCTCTACCTATTAATTTATACTATTATTCTCTACCTACTAATTTATACGTTTTATTCTCTACCTATTAATTTATACGTTTTATTCTCTACCTATTAATTTATACTATTATTAAAATTTTATGGGTCGTTACATAAGCTATGACAATGACATAGAAAACAAGCGGAATTATTTAATACAATGGTGATCGAAAGCTTGCGGCATTGATAAAACAACGAAGAAAGTATTATACTTGGCTATTAGGCCACAAAACATATAATATCTGCATCGATAGCTTGCGCCATCAATTATTCCTATTGCTGTGAGATGCGCTACTCTTATAACGACGATGCTGCATGCAACATCTAATGCATCTCATATGTACGGCGTAAGCATCTCATGCATTATTTATAACAATGTCCCCCTTCGTTCTAATGCCTCGTACTATCGATGGGGGACGGTATGGGAATGCCGCATATCGATCGCATAGTGGTAAAATCTGATGTCTTCCCTTTGAAAGTAATCATTTTTACCTACTACCATTTGTTTGTCAAATTATGATTGGTTGGGACTAAATCTTTACAATTTCTTTTCAGAATTTACTAATATCATGTTTACCTTTCCAAAAGCATCTATTCATTTAATTAATTAATATCCTTGATTAATTATTCCTTTAAATGCTTTTATACCATAGTAAATTCATAATAATTCACGAACACTAGGAAAAAATTCCCATAATTCATTGAAATTCCGAATTATCATATTCTTTACCATATAAAAATTTAGGACCAAAAACCATATTAAATCACTTTTAATAGTTAAAACCCGAAATACCCTAATTTCACCTTAGAAAATTCATAAAATATTCATTTTTACTTAGAAAGTCATGAAACTAAAAAATCATCTCCAAAATAACATTTTACTCCACTTATCAGAAAATCAAATTGATTGAAGATTAACAATTTAGGTCTTACGCTTTAAACCCATTCAAATAATTTCATAAAAATTTCCATAAATCGTTGTTCCATACAAACAATGATCATACATCCATAATAAGGCAAAACAATTAAGATAAATTCGGGTAGTTTCAATAGTCGAAGTCAACCCAAAGATAAAAGAGATGGTTAACCTAGAACTTACCTTAATTCAGTTGTTGGAGTTGATATATGATGGTGTTTAGCTTCGTTAAGCATTATCTTATGAATCCTCTTTGATTTCCTCTTCCTTCTACCTTGATTAATGGCCGACCCTATTTCTTCATCACGGTTATTTTTGGATGCAAAATGAAAATGAATGAAAGGGTGAGGGTTTAAAGGATAAAATATGGATCTATTCCTATTTTGCATTCCTCGTATATTCTTTTTATATGTTACGTTTTAAAACAATCTTATTAGTTAATTTGTTAAGGTCTGATCCAATCAATTATCAAATCTCATCCTCATGTCCCACTACATTATTCTATTTAATCTATGCAATTAAATTTCCTGAATAATGTTAAACTAAAATTAGAGGTGTTACATAAGAATATGACAATATTCACAAAATATAATTTTGTTAAAAACAACTAAATTAGATATGGTACTAAACATTACCTTTCATAGGCAAGTTAATATCCAAATTGTGATTTTATTGATATGCACCTATTTCACCTGCTGTGAAAGGACCGGATTCCTTAATGGTATCAGGGACCAAGTGGTCTATATAATCTTATTAGTGAGCATATAAATGCAGTTAAAGTCCTGCTAAAGTCTTGCTACAACCTTTTGTAGCTCCATCGCTATAGGACCACTAAGCGCTTTAATTGCACGTATATAAGGCCAATTAATTAACTTATCTATCCGATGGGTGGTTAGAAAAGTGTCTCGGCTTGTGGTTGTGTAACAACCCATAATTTTGTGTAATTAAATAACCAAAAGGAGTAAAATCATAAATTCACACAAATGGAAAAATACTAAATTTCAACAAGAGTTAGAATTAGGATATGAGACATATTCCATCATGCTCGTAATTCCATTTAAGGTCATAAATCATATATAACGTGTTGAATTTGGTTAAACACACTAGAAATCAAAGAAGTCAAAACCCATGGCATTTTCATAATATACTGAGTATGGAATTTAAGCCTAGATATTATCGTTTCCAGCCAATAAATGCATCATTAACCATATTTATTTTGTTTTAAAAATGTTGCCTCCACTTATAAAGCCCTAATCCCTAAACCGATTCCAAATCCACCGAATTAAATCCAAATTAAGCAATCCAATATATGAAATCAGTGACCGCAAAGGGATCTAATCAAATAATTCAAAGCTATCATGAGAATTGCAGTTTTGAAGATGAGGAATTTATAGAAAGAGAAGAAGCAAGAGAATTCACATCGTATCAGAGAGGTTGCATGGTAAATCAGTGAGTAGGACTTATCATATTTGTGTATACATTGATAAGACGTAGTAATTCACCTCTTATATTCTTCAATCAAATTAGAAATTACGAAATTAATAATTAAAAGGTTTTTATATATAAATGATTAGGATGTAGTATTCCATGGCTAGATGATTAAAAAGTGGATATGTATTGATTGTAGTAAGCCAAAGTTAATGAACATTTAATTAAAAAGTGCGAAATACAAATGTGTTCCAAAGTACACAAATTATATGCCAAAACCGTAGTAATTGACGACGTGAATCCAATAGTGGTGTTCTTCATTAATTAGGTGTAATTATTGATTATAAAACACGTTGGAGGTTGTAAAAATGTAGATCATCCATTTCAATCCAATAGCAAAACGATGATGATATGGTGATCGAGAAGAATAGGTATGTAGAGAAGGACGAGTAGGTCCTTGTATCGGTCACTAATCGACTCAGATCGACATAGGGTCATCGAAAATGGCATGAAAGGATGGCGATGACATTTCTAATTAGGTTGACTAGAGATGAGGCTATGGCATTGGGACCGACATGACATGGGCAAGGTGCTAACATAGTCGAATTTGGGAGGCATGTTATTTAGCAAAGGTGGTGGCCAACTTTCTGTAGCACTTGGTCGAGATTGAGAAGTTGGAGCATTCTCCATTACTATAGCTATGACCTTGAAAATTAAAATAAAAACTAAAATAAAAATAATAATGCAATAATTAGATAATTAGATAATACCCTCAACTTTAAACACTTGTACCTATCACATATGACTTCTGTTTCGCGTGTGGTTCGCAGCATCGGGAACATAGCGAGACAAGAAATATTTTATTACATCGTTTGTTGTGTTTTGAGATATTTTAGAAAATTGTCTTAGTTGAACAAGTTTGTTATAAGGTTTTACGCTTATGGGTTGGGGCTTGATCCAGTAGCATTGTAAACATTGGGCAATGAAGAGTTTTGGGCTTGATCCCAATAGTGTCATAGACAATTAGGCAAATGAATGGTATGGACTTGACCTTAATACAGGATAGTCGAAGGAGCTGGGTTCTCAATAAACAATTGTCCGAGGAGCTGACTCCTTAACAGAAGATAGTCTAAGGGGTTGTTCCTTTAATATACGAGAGTTAGAGGAGTTGATTCCTTAGTAGATGACTAGGAAATAGTTAGTCGGGATTTTGAATTCAATTACATGCATATGATTGCACATAGAATTTTTTTAATGAGACCTTAGCATATTATGTCAATACAGTATTATATTATGTTTTCCTAAGTTACTGGGTGCATGTGACACTGTTTAAGTCATGGTTTTTGAGTATTAGTGTTGTTTTACTAGCTTATTAATATTATACACTTACATGATGCGTTTCACTCACCAAACATATGTCTAACCCTCTCTATCATTTTCTTCTAATTAGATATACTCTGATAGGTTGATAATGAGGACTGGTAGTGACTTGGAGGAGTGATGGTATGATGGATATGTATAATTTATTGAATGGCTATTTACTGTTTTATGTTATTTATTTTCAAACATTATACAATTTCCATTACCACTATATAGAGATGATGTAGTTGGAGTTTACTTGGTACCTATTGGTTTGTTTGTTTCGAGTTGTATTATTGATTACTATTATATTTTTTCCTTCCGCTATTAATTTCATAAAGTGTGCACTATTGTAGACAGCTCTGTGATTAGTTTTCCATAACTGACTTTAAGTAATCCAATGTCAATGGCATTTGTGATGTCAATGCCACTTTCATATATGGGACGAGACGTGGTAGATAGTTGGTTGTTTCAAGCTGAACAATCATGTATTCTCTCTCTTGGCCACTGAGTTGGTCCGACGAATGAAGTAAGTCCATAAGTTTGGCCTAGATCTATGGCCCAACGGACGAAGTAAGTCCATAAGTTTGTCCAAGATGTATGGCCCAAAGTTATTTGGGCTTTCAGCCAATTTTCTTATTCAAATTTAAAAATTAAAATTGTATTTAAAAAAATTAAGTTTAAAATGTAAAAGGAATTTTCTCAAAGTTATAAACTAAATTTAAAATTTTCAAAATTGTTTTAGAAATTAAATAGCGAATTTCAAAATTTTAATATATTTAGATAACATAATTGGTTGAATTAAATAATTAGTTAAGAGATAATTAATTAAAACATATACACATTGATATATGTATGTTTCTATAGTTATTATAGTTCTATATTTATCCAAAATTTCTAAACTAGAGTAAACTCAGAATTTTGAGTTAATTAGAGTATTTAACTAAATTGATTAAATAAATATAATGATTTATTTGATATTAATTTATTAAAGTTTAACTAATTTATATATATACACACGTATATATACGTATGTATATTTACTTATTTACACACGCACCACATATACGTATATTGATGTGTATGTATATATAAATAGAACTATTAATGTTATAATTATTTATTAATCCTCAATTTTTTAGATGTATTTAGTAAGTTTTTTGAAATTTCAAATATAACAGAATTTAGTTAGGTTAGTGTATCAAATTAGGAATTAAAAATTATTTAAATATGATTTAATTAATAATAATTTAAGGTTAAACAAATGTGATTTAATTAAGAAGAACCCAAATAATTAATTATTATTCGATGTGTAAGGGTTAAAATTAATTAAATAAGATTTAATTAATATGAATTAAAATTGATTAATTATGGTTTATGTAACGACCCGTAAAATTTAACCGGTTTTAGTAATGTATTTTATTGAAATATTGTGAATTTTTTTTTAAACAATAAAATTTTGAAATATAAATTGATATTTGGAATGTGTGTAATTAAACATAGCAACTGGTAAATTTTCGTCCGAAAATATGAAAGTTTATTTCGCGCGTAAATTGACTTCAATTTAATCAGTTAAAAAGCGATGAAAATAAAACGTTTTCAAAACCAAAATATTTTTACATAGAAAAATTCTAAAACATCTTTTGAGCAAGTTTTCAGTTTGTCTTTTTTCTAAATTCGGACATCTTTGGCTCCGTCGATCTTATTTTTCTACATTTTTCATGCATTTTTCGCAGTAAAAAAAAATTCAAAATTTTAATAATTAATCGAACCACTGATATTTGTATACCATCTTGATCGTCTCGTCACACTGATCTTTACGGTATATTTATTTCTGTATTATGAAGCCGGTAAGCGTCGGGGTCCGTAAAACTGTAAATCGTATCGGTACCGGTTTTGTGACTTTTGGTTTTGTGACCTTATTCTTTGTCCATTCCACTTTCCATCGTATAACTCAACAACCGTTTTGCTGTTATTATTTTCCTGAATTCGCGTGCAAACTTTTTCTAGCTATTAATGAATTTAGATGTCTATTACTTCAAGAAATTTATGGCATGCGAAACAAAGCATTTGTTCATCTTTTTGGTTGCTTGTTCTTTATAGCTGCTCTCCTATCCAGCTCCTCCTTTGCGTTTCAGTGTGAATACTTAACTTCTCATCTACCATTTTTTCTTCCACTTCTCCATTTTTGCCGAGCTCTTCATCAAAAAAAATTTTTATTATAAACATATTTATATTGTCCTGTAGCTGTCTACTCAAACTCGCACTGCCATCATCCCCTCAACCCAGACCTAGTGCATCGCCTCCTTCCCCTCCGCTTCCATCGGCCGCACGTCTCTACCCTGAGGCCATCAAACACTCCTCCACCATGCAAACTTGCCTCAACCACAAACCTCCGGTCCTCCCTCATCTTTGCTTTCTTCCCTTCCTCCATCCGCCTGCCACTTCAGCCCCTCTTACCGGCAGCACGTGTGGCCGCAGCCAACTGAAGCCGACCATGCCTCAGCCCCTGAAATTTGCCCGCCGTGCAGCTATCACCTACGGTTCATCCTCTTCCCTCGCTTACCTCGCTGTGACGTGTCTTGCATGCGTTCCCACTTGATTTGTAAGTAATATAATAGGCTTTGCTTTCTTTTGTTTTCAGTTTATATAAGTTGCGCGTGTTTTAAAACTTTCTCTATTATGTAAAAATACGTTATATAGTGTTCTGTTTTTAGAAGTCATAGAAGCTTGTTTTGTTTATATGTAAATATAATTGGGTTTAAACAAATGCGTAGTTTTACATAGTCTATCTCATATATATTGATAGTTTCAAATGCATACAATATTTACGTAAGAATTTTGTTGTTTTTTTTTTAGAAATATACACATATCAGCATGCCTGCATCATTTTATATAAGTTGTATAGAGATTATTATAGTGTATTACTATATACGTATACAAGTAATTTTACACTATGTACACATATGTGTTATGAATACAAGTGATAGGCTGTGACTTCTATATTATAGGTATATAAAGATTTCGCTGTTGAATATGTGCTTAAGAATTTTGTTTTGAGTAATGGGATGATGTGTTGGTACATTAGCTTATAAATATATATATTTTGTTTTAATATATATGTAAGTGGTTTAGTGTAAAGGTCCATTTTTAGTTGCTATATGTAGGAGCAGTAAAGTACAATATATTTGTTTTTTAGTATGCATAAAGGGTTGGACTTATCATAGCGGTGACTGGTGACTTTTATATAGTTGTATACGAGTTTTATAAATTTTAATTTGCAGTGGTATACATATATAGTTTGTATTTTATGGCGTTATGCTTACAATATGTTTTATATAGATATGGTCTGTTATACATATGAGACTTCACAAAGTTATTAAAGTTGTTTGTTATGTATATTTTACTTTGGGTTGTAAATTTATCTGTTGTATGTGTTTATAATTTTAAATATATATATATGTATATATATATATATATATATATATTCTATGGTATATCAGATCTTATATTTATAGTACATAAGTTTATATTATTTTCGTAGTGTAGCTGCCGTGTCACAGTTACAGTCATATATATATATGAAATCTTATCAGAAGGTTTTTTAGCTGATATGATTATTTTACAAACTTATACTGATATATAAAGTATATTTGTTTTATTAAACATTGGTGTTGATTGCATAGGTAAGGTTATATACATACTAGTTCTATGCGTTGGTTTATATATAAGAAATTCCATTTTTTATTTTTGGGATTTGAATATGATAGTTATACATATACACTTTTGTCTGCAGTTGTATATTAGTTTAAGGATGGTTTTAATTTTGTCTTAGATTAAATTATTGATTTTTACAAAATGACAAATATTTTGTATTTCCCTATCTATCGGCTTTGTCTGTCAAAATTCGTGCCATCTTGACTTACGTTTCTATATCGAATCTATCACAGTGATTCCTAGCCTGTTGCTGTCCCGCTAGTTAGTATCTGTATCAGTGTTCGTGTCGGTAACAAGTAATAAAGTTGAACTTAAGTAATCGATTAAATGAATTGGAATTTAAATAGAAGTTGTTTTGAAGGATAAATTTACTTAGCGAATATTGAATGAAATCGATAAATGAATTTAAATTGACTTGAATGAAAATTAAACCATTTTAAATGATTTCGGAATGAAACTTATATACGAACTTGAATCAATATTTAAATTGTTTAAATAAAAGTTGAAATCGAATTATAAGATTTTGAAATGGTAATTTGGAAGTTTTGAACGTAAATTTTGAAAATTGATTTAGAAAGAAAAATGAAATGATGGTTTACGAATTGAATTTGAAATTGAATTGATTTGGTTTTTGAAATTTATTAAACGACCAATCGGTGTAATAATTACGAAAGTTATTAAAGAAACCGGAATCGGTTATGGATATAATCTCTATCTAAACCAAAAACCACTTTAATAACTATACGCGGAGTGATGATCCAGAATGAAGTGGTTGGAATGATGTACGTGATGACTGAAGAAAGAGAACGATAATGGATAGCCTTGATACTTGTGTCAAATTGGAAAGGACTAAAACAGGAGTCGTGCCGGGCCAAAAGGGGTTAGACACCTTGAGCGAACACACTTCTTCGTAACTACTACTCATTACTTGTTGTTGATTGGTGCACCCTCGGAATTTCAGGAGTGTTGTTTCGTGGTGTTGCGATCGCTGCGGCGATGCGTTCTCACCAGTCCGGATCAGGCAAACGGTAGTTTCACTACCTTGGGTATTGCCTCATGTGCCTTGTCATACTTGTATCCCTATATACGCGACCACTACGAATTTGTTTTGTGTTATACCTATGAAGCACTCCCTAATATCCCATCAATTTACGGTGGAGTTTACAGTGCTGTATAGACTATGACATTTATATAAAATGTGTTAAGGGGGATAATGGTAACGCCTTAACACTATTTTGATATTTTATATTACTGATAGACATTATCTATTTAGCGTACACTACTACATAGTAGACAGTTTAACGGATCCTTAGAGGATGGTGATTCCAACATCCTTTGAGTTACTTGTATTTCGATTGCTATTTCACTTGAGTTGGATTTATTGATATGAGAATATTAATCCTGACTCGAGTGTTTTGTGTTTTGCTTTACGCTCGGGTCAGACTGAGTGGTTCAGCTTTCGAGACTCACCTTTGGAGTTGGAGCTTTGCTTGAAGATTCAGCCATCTATTCTGCTTTCAGCATTCGATGATTCCAGTGATGTATTCTGTTTTATATCTGATGTATCGTGTTACTCTTATTTTGTATCTTGTTAACTCTGATGTATCTTATATATTTATATAGTAGCTTCATGAACTACTATCTCTTTTATTTCCGCTGCATATTATTACTCTATGTCTGTGATTCTGTGATTATTTATTTACTGTGTATGTTCAGTTTTGCCAAATTTAAATTAACAATTCGGTATTTTGAATTATTCAAGCCCGACATGTGCGGATACGAATAGTCTAAAATAGCGGGTCGTTATAGTTTAGTAAATCACAATTAAATTTAATTATACACGATTTAACTGGCAAGTCCTATATGTACATTATATAAGTTTAATTAAATTATAACCTTTACAAATAAATTAAAGCAAAATAATTTTAAATATATATAAACATAATTTATGTGGAACTGCAATAAACCCAAAATAGTTTTTTAGAGTAAGTACATACATAAAGTATGTGTACAATGATTTCAGATACGTTCGATGCTTGAATCACGATGCTATTTTATAATTCTTTTCTTCATATTACCTAATGTTTATATTAAAGATTATGAATCTGTAATGTATATATTTTTCCTCTACCATTTGTATATTAGCAGATTGCCTAGACAAGGAAACATACATGCATGTATTTGTTGAGAAAACTCGAGGTATATGCATTGTATTTGGGCTATGCGAATTGATAGGTAAGAGTGGATAATCTCTATTGATTTGCTGATAAATCCAAGGTCGAGGTCGAGATTTTGGCAAAGATCACGGTTTGGAGTAATATGTGGTCAACTAGAAAAAGATATCTATCACTTGTGGGCCTATGATTTGTTGAGTAAACTCAAGGTCAAAATCCCAGGGCAAGTGAGTCCTAACATTCACCAGAGAAATCAAAAGATTTCTATATTTCTCCTAGGCTTTTGAGAAATACAAAAATCTAGTGATAACCTTATTAGAAAATGAAATGACAACATTTAACCTTCCAAATATTGTAAGAAAATATGTTGTACAAATTAAGATTATCTACTACAATAAATTTGTGCAACTAATCTAATTGATAAAATTGTTTTTAACTTTAATATACCAATGAAATGAATAAGGATTGACAAAGTGATATAAGATTTACTTGCCAATAAGTTATTTGGCATAATATCACTTCAAGACCCATGCAATTGCTAAATGATACATTTACTTATTACACTCGTACCTTGGTCAATTAAATATTTATTTGCCTGATATTATGTATGATCTTCAACAAATTTTGAATTTTAAAGAAAAACAAGATTATGGATTTTTGATCCATATTAAATCATGTATAAAAGTTATATGGTGATTGTTGGGCTAAAATTGGCATAACACTCAAATCGAATAGAAAAGAGTAGATCTAAGTAGTAATAACAACAAAAGCTGTAATGACACATGAATCTTTATAGTGGTTCCGCAAATACTATGGCCCACGTCCACTATAATCTTATTATGGATTGTTTTTTTCACAAGCATAAATGCTTGACAATTCTTCTTCAAGTCTACAATAGCAAAAGTAAGCCTCTAACTGACAATATCAGAGTAGAGATAGGAGATGAAGAAGAGAATAACCAAAAAGTCCCATAATAGTTTCTCTAGGATTGGTATTTATAGAAAAATCACCCACCAAATTTTCCAGATCATTGCAGACTAGTAATGATTCAGATCCATCAAAATAGGAAGGAAGATAAAGTCTTTCCGTGGGAAAATTATGTCAGTATCGACAAGAATCATGCCGGTACTGAGTGGCTTTTTTCTATGAATGTTTCAAGCTTTTCCTCTGTCTCATCTTGCATCTTCAAGTTTTCGAGCTTTAAGAACTTTCTGGAATATTAGAATATGTTGGTATTGAGAGCTTTGCTTTGGTCATTACTTGTCCTTTTCTACATAACTTTGGGGCTGTTCACTTAATCCTTCAGATATACGTCCTGGGATATCCACATTATGGTCTCAACAGTTGACCATAACACATTTGCCAAAATAATCATAAAAGGAGCTACTTGGTGTCGAGTTCTTATCCTGACCTCTTAGTTCCGAAAACTTTCCATTATCTCTTTAGTACTTCAAACTTCAAGGGTTCCCTTCCAAGGCCATCTTCAGCTTGCCCTCATGTTCTCGAACCATTACGCTTTGTCCTAAAACATAGATTCACTTGAAGGCCTCCTAGTTTAAATGATGGATAATACTTTCCCTCTACAAAGTATGATTCTATTGAAAATGAAGCATACTTTGGATCAATGTAAGTGGTATATAGTCATTTGCACAAGTCCACTAGTTATCTAAGAATCACTTTGAAGACTCCTCTCCGTTCGAAGAGCATCCATTTAATCAATTTTTATAGTTGATGAACCTCCTTTTACACCAAGGTGTAGATCTACACCACTCTAAAGATCATTCCACACCTGTGACGCCCCACCTTTATACCCACGCTAGCCAAGGACACTACGGGATAATGCCGTCAACTAGCGCGGAGAATAAGGCTGTTGAGGAGCGACCATCCGTGTAATTGCTTTGTGCGAGCACCGATATGTCAGATAGAATAACATGCAATTCATTTCGAGAGGAAATCCGACATACCGATACAAGCTCAAAGCTACTACACAGTGGCTATAATATCTTCGGAAACAAATATAGAAATAAGCATAACATAAATCAGTCACACATAATTCATATCACAAAGGCGGAAGAAGATATGAATATATAACTAACACATGAAAGTGTACATCAGAGTAGTGGTCAAAAAGATCCACAATAATACAAAAGAATAGAAACACGTGCTATACAAATGACTACAACTATGAGTCTATATCTCAAGTGTATACAACAAAAACTGCTAATCTAAATAGTTAGCCAAAATTCAGAGTAGCAAATCCCGGGAAGAAATCAAGCAGAAGCACCTGTAACATCTCGGTTTGACCCGAGTATTATTTAAGAAAATAATAAACGGATCAGTCTAGCTATAAATATCAGATGATATGGTATAAAATAAAAGATATGCCATAAACATAAAATGTCTATACTGACATACTACTATAAGTATGCAAATGATGATCAACAAAAGATCAATCAATAGGAGAGAAATCAATATCAAAAGAATCTTCTCAAAGATCCAAAGAGGGCATCATACCCTAAACTTGTTCTCATAACAAGTCAATGACATAAATTCTAGAAATCAACACAAGAAATCCAGAAATCACAAAAAAGGGAAAGAGGCCTATCACATGATGGTCCGAAGACCATGGGGAGCTACCCTAAATGTGTGAGTCGAAATCACACAGATGAGGTCTAGGCTAACCAAAAAGCAAAAAGGTATGTGTGAGTGGAATCACACAAATGGTGTCAAGCCTAACCTCGCAACAAAAAGATATGTGTGAGTCGGAATCACACAGATGAGGTCTAGGCTAACCAAAAAGCAAAAAGGTATGTGTGAGTGGAATCACACAAATGGTGTCTAACCTAACCTCACAACAAAAAGGTATGTGTGAGTGGAATCACGTAAATGATGTCTAGACTAACCTTGCGGACAAAGAGATATGTGTGAGTCGGAATCACACCCATGAGGTCTAGTCTAACCTTGCAAACAAGAGAAATCGCACAATTGGTAGTCTAAATCATAAAATGATCGTCATGATCAAAGAGAAGTGTCAATTATAGTAAGCTAGTAAATATATGAGCTTAGCTTCATGTCACATAACCACTAGCTTAACTTAAATATTTACGAACAAATTGTAGATCTCCACTAGAAAATTATCACAAAAAGGTTCAATCGAACAAGTCCAAGAGTTAACCGACGAAGCAAACGCAAGCGTTTCATACCACTTGTTTTACTAAGCCGTCTAATTCAATTTCTCATACGAGTGAGGTAAAGGTTTGTATATACTAGTAGATTGGAAAACGGTTTAAGAAAAGAGCTTCGTTATTGAAAATAGAGTTGAAATCATTTTGTTGAAAGAGTTTTGATATGTACTACTAGTATTGAAACCTTCATATTTTAAAGTGACAAATCATAGAAGTGATTGTAGAAACAGTCAATCATAAAAATTAACATTCGAAGACGTGAATAAAATCCAAAGAAACCGATAAAGAATCCATCGAAATAGATATTCAAAAATCCATAAAGTTGACCGAGAAGCCCAAGATAATTTGTCTCGAAGAATGGTCAACTCAGCATCTCAACAAAGCAAGTTTTATTGAATGTTTTTCAGATAATATCCCTTACGGAGGGGGCTCGAGGGGGGTGTCAACCCCCCAAGGTGGGGGTGCGGGGCAGCGCCCCATCCAAAACAGTACGACCTAGTGAAGACCTAAGGGAGGATAGGATCGAGCGACCTAATGGTTGCGACCTAGGGGTGTTCCCGAGTTAGCAGAAGCGAGCGACCTAACAGAGGCGAGCGACTTAAGGGTCTCGCGACCTAACAAAAGCACATGCCAAACGATCTAACATTTTAAGGTTGAACGACCTAATTAAACTTGTGACCTAACAGGGTACACGGCCTAAAGGTATAAAGGTCATGCGACCTAACGGTATTAAGTTCTGAAGGAAGTGGCTCGACCTAAGGTGGGCGACCTAACACGGTCACGCGACCTAAGTGGTCAGGCAACCTAAAATGGTGAATGGTCGGGCGACCTAACGAAGCGACCTAGGTCCAACGACCTAGTGCAGAACAAGCCAAGGCCAAACGACCTAAGGCCTAAAGTGGAGCGACCTAGGGTCGAGCGATCTACGACCTACAACCTAACAACTTAGGCCGAGCGACCTACGACCTACGACCTAACGACTCAAAGGCCGAGCGACCTAAGGGCGTGGGCGTAAGGCCAAAGGGGAACGACCCAGTATCTCGCGACCTAACGACGTAGTGGCGAGCGACCTACAACCTAAGCCCTAACGACCCACGACCAACGACCTAGCGACCTAACTCCGAAGTGACAATACGAGGCAGTGCGACCTAGTAGCAGAAATTCACCAAAAATACTAAAAATTGGGGTTTTTCGCCGATCCAACCCAAACCAAATGCAAATGTACATGCTAAAGTGATGGGAATTCATTCCCAACAGTCCAAGATACTTATAGAAAAGAATGTGAGATACAAATCTCACCTTTGGGCCAAAAACAAATGAAAATGAAGCTTTGAAGCAAAGCAAGAATCAATCCACTTTAATCTCAACACAAGAAGCTTGAATCCAATATCTTTTCTTTGAATTTGGAGTTGAAAGATGGATTTGAAGCAGAAGCCTAGGTTTGGAGTTTTAGTTTCCTTTTCCACTCACCATTAATGCTTGAGCTAGAGTTTGGTAGGAATTTATGAAGAGTGAGGAGAAGGAGAGAAGTGGGCTTGAGTTATAATGGCTGGACTAACCCAAAGTCCAAAGCGGGAAAAGTTAGTGAAATTTCACTAACTCCAAACCTATCAATGTTTATACTTAAAAAATTTGAAAACGGCATTTCGAACTTAATGGAAGTGGTCTCGAGTCCTAATTCAACCGTTTGCAAAAAGTAGCTTTTCGGACCAATATCCGAATAACGATAAAATATTTAAACAAAATATTTGAATATATAATCGATAAATATGCGGGTTGTTACAGACTCCCCTCCTTAAATAAATTGCGTCCTCGCAATATATAAGATGGAAATAAAAAGTAACAACCATATAAGCATATTACCCCAAAAGAAATTTGAAATATGAAGTTCACCTCATTGAGCACTAGAAAGTAAGTCCGGATGTGTTCGCTCGATGAATTCTTTAGATTCCCAAGAGCAATCTTTAGGGTTTGAGGACCATTGAACCTTCACAAGCGGAACATCTTTATTTCGAAGTCATTTGACCTCTGAAGCAATAATTCGAACAGGTTGCTGCTCATAAGTTAAATTTGGCGAAACTTCAATTTCTTCCATAATACCAGGCTCAAGAATAGAATCAGAATCTCGTAGGCATTTCCGTAATTGAGAAATGTGAAACACGTCATGCATGGCAGGAAACTGAGCCGGTAACGAAAGGCGATAAGCCATGGAACCAATACGTTCAGTGATAGGAAATGACCCAATATATCGTGGCGCTAACTTTCCCGACCGATTGATATGTACAACACCTTTCATAGGAGAAACACAAATAAAAACAAGATCTCCAACAGAAAATTCTAATTTCCTTCTTCGATTATCGGCATAAGATTTTTGTCTACTCCGGGCTTCTTTCATCCTATGTCGAATAAGTTCAATCTTTTCTGTGGAATCACGAATAAAGTCTGGACCTAAAACCAGCCTCTCACCGGCCTCAAGCCAACAAGAAGAAGATCGGCATGGCCTTCCGTAGAGTGCCTCGAAAGGTGCCATACCAATACTAGATTGGAAGCTATTATTATAGGAAAATTCGACAAGTGAAATATGATCTTCCCAACTTCCACCAAAATCAAGCACACAAGCTCGAAGAAGATCTTCAAGAGTTTGATTCACATGCTCGGTTTGTCTATCGGACTGGGGATGATAAGCAGTGCTAAAATTAAGCTTCGTTCCTAAAGCTTTTTGAAGACTCTTCCAAAATCCACTAGTAAACAATGGATCTCGATCACTAACAATAGAAGTAGGAACTCCATGCAATTTAATAATTTCTTTGATAAAGAGTTTGGCCAAAAGAGGAACGGTTCGGTTAGACCGAACATGAATAAAATGGGCAGATTTAGTAAATCTATCAACAATCACCCATAAGCTATCATGACCCGAACGAGAATGGGGAAGGCCATCAATAAAATCCATGGAAATTTGGTCCAATTTCCAAATTGGAATTCTAAAGGTTGCAATAACCCGCCGGGCCTTTGAAGTTCGGCCTTAACGAGTTGGCAATTCATGAAACACTTAACGAAGTTGGCGATGTCAAGTTTCTTTCCCTCCTAATAATAAAGTCGCTTCATATCCGCGTACAGTTTACTACAACCGGGATGAATGGTAAATTTAGAACGAAGGGAATCTTCTAAATTGTCTTTTCGAAGATCACTAATATTTGGCACGATAAGTCTACCAAATTTCCGAATGCCGCCATGAGAATCAATATCAAAGTCTTTCAAACCTTCAATATCAATTCTATCCTTAAAATTTTGGCCAAGAAGAGCCAAGTCGGGATCTAGCCTTTGAGCTTCAAGAATGCGGTCTAAAAGAGATGGATGAGCCTCAAGGCTACATAAAACAAGAGATGAACATAAATCGGAAACACGGTCTCGAATTTCACAAGTGGATAAAACCTCGAGATCATTCCATTCGGATATCATCATGGAAACAACCGCTTGTTGCTTGCGACTAAGTGCATCGGCAACTCGATTTCCCTTTACGGGAGTATAAAGAATATCAAGATCATAAGATGCAAGGAATTCGAGCCAACGTTGTTGACGCAAATTAAGTTCCTTTTGATAAAATAAATATTTCAAAGACTTATGGTCGGTATAAAGAATAAATCTCTCTCCCAATAGATAATGACGCCAAATTCGAAGGGCGAAAACAATAGCCGCGAGTTCTAGATCATGAGTGGCATACCTAGTCTCGATCGGCTTTAATGATTTAGAAGCATAAGTGATAGCACGTTCTCTTTTGCAAGAGAACGACATCAAAACCAATACGATTAGCATCACTACAAAAGATAAAGTCTTGGTTCCCATCGAGAATCACAAGAATAAAAGTATCGAAAAGAAAGAATTTCTTTTAAATAATTTTCTTTCCCGAAAAGCTAAAACTTTCAAAATCACAATTATCTCGATGTGAAAATCTTTCTAGAAAATTTTACATTCTTACAAGTCAATATATCGTGTCTGACTGTCTCATCAAAGTGTTTAGAAAATTCCTATCGATAACATTGATCAGGCGCATCAACCAGAATTCTTAAAGCACTCAAAGGGCAATACAATCACAAAATCATCTTTTATATGATAAAAATATCTCTTTAAAAGTTTAAGAATATTCTTTGCTCGTTTAAGAACAAAATCCAACTATACTTATAAATAAATCTTATGAAAAAGATTTGCTAAGATTTTAAATTGATAATTTCATCCAAAATCAATAAACACAAGAATGGTCTCATCGAAATACTCATAGAATACTCGGCTTATAAAATGGATGAAATAAGCTGGACAAACTAAATGATATAATACGCCATTCATAAGAATCGTAACGAGTGCGGAATGCGGTAAGTGGAATGCTAACTCCCGCAACTCGTAACCAAATGAATATCGGTGGCAAGGTCGAACTAGAAAGACCTTAACACCACCCAAAAGATTTCTTAGGTGATAATCCTAGGACAAACTCAAAAACACTGGAAAAGTTTCACAAATTATTAAGATAAGAGAAATAAAACTTTTCTCATCTTGAGGGCTTAAAGAATAAAATGATGCCTTCAAAAATTTGAAATCGAAATCACAAGAGAAATAGAAATCTGCTTAACAGATAGAAAATGTCGAAGATGAATAGTCCACACAAAAAATAGGATATGGGCTTCACAACGATTAAGCCAATCCTTTTCAAAAATCAATTCCGAAGTCCAAGTAAAAATCGACTCGGAAAGAAAAATCACATAAGATAATTTTGACATCTATAGAAAGCAAATCGAGTCTTGCGGATCTACCATCCGGATTCGCAACACTCAAAGAAGTCATCAAGCCCAAAATATTTTCAAAGAAAAAGAATCAACAAGTTCTTTTGATATAAAATAGTGAGATGGAACCCATATCAAAAAGAACTCAAATAAGAAGATCACGTAATAAAACAACGCCATCAAGGATTGAGTGAAAAGTACCTTGACCAAGAGAAGAGTTGCTAGGGGCTTGCACAATATTTAGCTTTCTCATGTCCTTGTTCAAAAGTTTGGGACATGTAGATAAAAGATGACCCGGTTTTTTGCAATAGCGACAGGAATGAGGTTTCGGACACATATTTGCATAGTGTTCCTTAGAATTACAATTGTAGCATCCTCCATGATTAGGGATTGGAGTCTTTTCTACAAAAGTAGTTTGCTTCATTCTCTTATTGGGATTAAGGCGCTTGAACTTAATACGTCTCTTCTTGGAAGTCCTAATATCACAAACACTTCCTTTACCAACCTCTCCATGAAGAAGAGTAACATCCACAAGATGATTGAAAGAAACTTCAAGTTTCAAAGGTAGAACGATTTCGGGGTTCTTACTCAAAGCACAGATAAACTCTTGATTCTTTACAAGATCCAAAAGTTGTTGGGTAGACATGAATGAGCCATCCAGAGAAGGGCTACTGGATTGACCAGCGCTAGGACTGCTAGAACTAACCATTTCTCTTCCTTTAGAAAAGAAAGAAGGAGAAAAGTTATTCTCAAAATAAATATCAAGCAATCTTGATAGATAAAACAAGGAATCATAAATGAAAATAGGATATGACAGTACGAAGACCCGAAAAAAATAATCCTAAAGCACGACTCCTAAGATGGACTTAGGACGATGATCCTTGTTAAATTATTCTACATTATTCCGAAGTTTGGCTTTGATACCAAGCTGTGACGCCCCACCTTTATACCCACGCTAGCCAAGGACACTACAGGGTAATGCCGTCAACTAGCTTGGAGTATAAGGCTGTTGAGGAGCGATCATCCGTGTAATTGCTTTGTGCGAGCACCGATATGTCAGATAGAATAACATGCAATTCATTTCGAGAGGAAATCCGACATACCGATACAAACTCAAAGCTACTACACAGTGGCTATAATATCTTCGAAAACAAATATAGAAATAAGCATAACATAAATCAGTCACAGATAATTCATATCACAAAGGCGGAAGAAGATATGAATATATAACTAACACATGAAAGTGTACATCAGAGTAGTGGTCAAAAAAATCCACAATAATACAAAAGAATAGCAACACGTGTTATACAAATGACTACAACTATGAGTCTATATCTCAAGTGTATACAACAAAAAATGCTAACCTAAATAGTTAGCCAAAAGTCAGAGTAGCAAATCCCGGGAAGAAATCAAGCAGAAGCACCTGTAACATCTCGGTCTGACCCGAGTATTATTTAAGAAAATAATAAACGGATCAGTCTAGCTATAAATATCAGATGATATGGAATAAAATAAAATATATGGCACAAACATAAAATGTCCATACTGACATACTACTATAAGTATGCAAATGATGATCAACAGAAGATCAATCAATAAGAGATAAATCAATATCACAAGAATCTTCTCAAAGATCCAAAGAGGGCATCATACCCAAAACTTGTTCTCATAACAAGTCAATGACATAAATTCCGGAAATCAACACAAGAAATCCAAAAATCACAGAAAAAGGGAAAGAGGCCTATCACATGACGGTCCGAAGACCATGGGGAGCTACCCCATACGTGTGAGTCGAAATCACACAGATGAGGTCCAGGCTAACCAAAAAGCAAAAAGATATATGTGAGTGGAATCACACAAATGGTGTCTAGCCTAACCTCGCAACAAAAAGATATGTGTGAGTCGGAATCACACATATGAGGTCTAGGCTAACCAAAAAGCAAAAAGGTATGTGTGAATGGAATCACACAAATGGTGTCTATCCTTACCTCGCAACAAAAAGGAATATGTGAGTGGAATCACACAAATGGTGTCTAGACTAACCTTGCGGACAAAGAGATATGTGTGAGTCGGAATCACACCCATGAGGTCTAGTCTAACCTTGCAAACAAGAGACATCGCACAATTGGTAGTCTAAATCATAAAATGATCGTCATGATCAAAGAGAAGTGTCAATTACAGTAAGCTAGTAAATATACGAGCTTGGCTTCATGTCCCATAACCACTAGCTTAAATTGAATATTTACGAACAAATTGTAGATCACCACTAGAAAATTGTCACAAAAAGGTTCAACCGAACAAGTCCAAGAGTTAACCGACGAAGCAAACGCAAGCGTTTCATACCACTTTTTTTACTAAGTCGTTTAATTCAATTTCTCATACGAGTGAGGTAAAGGTTTGTATATACTAGTAGATTGGAAAACGGTTTAAGAAAAGAGCTTTGTTATTGAAAATAGAGTTGAAATCATTTTGTTGAAAGAGTTTTGATATTTACTACTAGTATTGAAACCTTCATATTTTAAAGTGACAAATCATAGAAGTGATTGTAGAAACAATCAATCATAAAAATTAATATTCGAAGACGTGAAAAAAATCAAAAGAAACCGATAAAGAATCCATCGAAATAGATATTCAAAAATCCATAAAATCGACCGAGAAGCCCAAGATAGTTTGTCTAGAAGAATGGTCAACTCAGCATCTCAACAAAGCAAGTTCTATTGAATGTTTTTCAGATAAGATCCCTTACGGAGGGGGGGTCGAGGCGGGTGGAAACCCCCCAAGGTGGGGTTGCGTGGGAAACACCCTCGCTTCGGGGTTCGACCTACCCAGTCAGGTCGCAGGGGTCCAGGGGGCAGCGCCCCCGGCGGGGTGCGGGGCAGCGCCCCGTCCAAAACAGTACGACCTAGTGAAGACCTAAGGGCGGATAGGATCGAGCGACCTAATGGTTGCGACCAAGGGGTGTTCGCGAGTTAGCAGAAGCGAGCGACCTAACAGAGGCGAGGGACTTAAGGGACTTGCGACCTAGCAAAAGCACAGGCCAAGCGACCTAACATTTTAAGGCCGAACGACCTAATTAAACTCGCGACCTAATAGGGTACACGGTCTAAAGGTATAAAGGTCATGCAACCTAACGGTATTAAGGTCTGAAGGATGTGGCTCGACCTAAGGTGGGCGGCCTAACACGGTCACACGACCTAAGTTGTCAGGCGACCTAAGTGGTCAGGTGACCTAAAATGGTGAATGGCCGAGCGACCAAACGGTGCGACCTAGGTCCAACGACCTAGTGCAGAACAATCCAAGGCCAAACGACTTAAGGCCTAAAGTGGAGCGACCTAGGGCCGAGTGACCTACAACCTAACAACTTAGGCCGAGCGACCTATGACCTACGACCTAAGGACTCAAAGGCCGAGCGACCTAAGGGAGTGGGCGTAAGGCCAAAGGGGAACGACCCAGTATCTCGCGACCTAACGACGTAGTGGCGAGCGACCTACGACCTAAGCCCTAACGACCCACGACCAACGACCTAGCGACCTAACTCCGAAGTGACAATACGAGGCAGTGCGACCTAGTAGCATAAATTCACCAAAAACACTAAAATTGAGGTTTTTCGCCGATCCAACCCAAACCAAATGCAAATGTACATGCTAAAGTGATGGGAATTCATTCCCAACAGTCCAAGATAGTTCTAGAAAAGAATGTGAGATAAAAATCTCACCTTTGGGCCAAAAATGAATGAAAATGAAGCTTTGAAGCAAAGCAAGAATCAATCCACTTTAATCTCAACACAAGAAGCTTGAATCCAATATCTTTTCTTTGAATTTGGAGTTGAAAGATGGATTTGAAGTAGAAGCCTAGGTTTGGAGTTTTATTTCCCTTTACACTCACCATTAATGCTTGAGCTAGAGTTTGGTAGGAATTTATGAAGAGTGAGGAGAAGGAGAGAAGTGGGCTTGAGTTATAATGGCTAGATTAACCAAGTCCAAAGCGGGAAAAGTTAGTGGAATTTCACTAACTCCAAACCTATCAATGTTTATACTTAAAAAATTTGTAAATGGCATTTCGAACTCAATGGAAGTGGTCTCGAGTCCTAATTCGACCGTTTGCAAAAAGTAGTTTTCGGACCAATATTCGAATAACGATAAAATATTTCAACAAAATATTTAAATATATAATTGATAAATATGCGGGTTGTTACAACACCTTTGCAAGCTGAGACTTCCTTCTCTTCTTTTCCTTTTTTTCTTATTTTTTAAAAAATGTCAGTAACTAATGGTATCTGTTGGTACCGACATGAATTTTCACTTCATTTTAGTATTATATAGTAGTGGATTTAAAAATTTATCTCACTTTCTCACTTTTTTACTCAGCCGACTTCTTTGCTTTTGTGATTTCACATCTCGAGCCACCAACCATCTCAACTCTAGATCTAAGCCTCCACCATCTTTCCCTTTGGCCTGCCCTAAAAACTCCACCACTGATCGCCTTTGCATCTGCTATCACCATCACTTCAACCATTTTACTCTAATGATCTTAGTCCCAATTTAATGAACTTCTCGACTTCTAAATTCAATCCCATTTGAAGTGGATCTCCAAAGGGTGGTGTGGCTATGGTGACGGCCATGACGTAGTCGGAGTTCATCCATGGTCGAGGACTATTTTTGCTTTGAATTGTGATCGCCCATCATTCCAATTTCTCGACTATGGCAAGACTTAGGCTGCTCTATGGTTTTACACACGTTTCACCTAAAATCGTGGCTATAAACACACAAGTAAATGTCCCGATGCTACATGATGTCACTACACAATAAGCCATTGTCTTGCTATAATTCAAGCACTTAAATATCAAAGTGTTTGGACTAGCTCTACATATGTTTGTTTGATCACAAATCGTTGTTCAGACTTCGACGAGATGGTTCCCTCCGAAGAATGGTCACACCAAATGCACATCAATGTCCGAATGTTCTTCCCGTCCAGCATTTCAAGTCACTATGCAATCCTATATTCCGATAAAGAGGGATCTGCATCGCTCTGAACAATGGTTCCATTTATCATTCTCTCTGCAATAATGGGTAAGATCCGACACACAATTCCATCAGCGATTTAGCTTGTTTGCTAGCACGAGCAAGCTATTTATAGAAAGTGTTCCATACACCATGCTCTGGATAAATGATGCACATCGCATAGATTGACACTTCACACTACCCTTATCGACATTCATAATCCGATTGGTCAGCATATATTGACATCCATTGGATTCTGTACACCGAATGTTTTTTCAAAAACAATTCCAAAATAAGACATACTTGAGCATGCTCATCATTAAGTGTGACGACAGAAAAGTCCATACCCTTTGAATCAACAATAAACCGCACATATCCAGCGCAAACAGAACAGACTGACGGAAAGTCATGAGAAAGAAAAGAAGAGAGAAGAAGAGAAGAGAAGAAAGAAGATAAAACCAAACAGAATAATACAGAATCTCACATCGCAGTGGAAAACATATAATATCATATAAATGATCTTTACAAAACAGAAACTTTATATACATATATCAATCAGAGTACAACAATCAAACAAGTTATGAGCCTGTAGAGTTACAATAACCTGTCCTCACAATTACCGATATTATAAACAACCAAGCAACAGATAAAAAATAGATACGTGTATATGAAATGGAAAACTCCAGCTCTCCCGCTGAAGCTCCAAAAGCACCTATTTGAAGTGTAAATATACTCGGTCTGACCCAAGCATTAAAGTGGAATAACGCGCGGATCACTCTAGTAAACCAGCATGAGAAACACACCCAACTAAATTTATTAAATTAGCAAACTTTTCCTTTATCAAAACAAAAGTATCTCGCAAGACATGCCCACGCATAAACCTGGATATGTTTTTACCTTACGATAACAAAAAAATATTTCATATCCAATCATATGATATTATATTAGTGTTTAGCATACAAATAATATTCAAATAGCCGAAATTGTTACCATTATTAAATTCCAGAAAACTAGGCTCTACAAATAAAATGGCAGGTACATAGTTGAGTTTGGATTTCCATACAATTGACCGGGCGAAGGGACTATCTTCTGGTAGTACATCTCTAGAGGAATATACCAAGAACCATCACAAAGGATCCTTTATGAACACAAGACTAACCCACCTCCATGACTAGATGGTACCAAATATATCATCCTCCGGTCATTACCAACCATTTTCGAGGGCTCTCATAGCATACAAACCACAATAATTTGATACACGATGTCATAGCATGTAAAGGTATATCTAGAAGAAGATGATTATGTCCAATTTCGGAGCGACCCACTTAGCCTTGCTGCATCTAACCCTGTTTTGGTCATTTTCGGTTGATGAGGGTTGAGGTAATAATTACCATTCACATATCACATATCACATCACTTTGAATGCCACATGGCCATTTCCATTTACTACTAATTTCCTTCCACAAAATCAAACCCTTAAGCTCATACGCCTCAAGGAGGGTGTTAAGCTAAGAGAAATTGCATTCTCCGCCACCATTGATGTACGTTTGTAAAAACGAATGTACATAATATTTAGAAATGCAATGTCAAACAAACATCCATACAAGTTGTCCAGGAATAGGACGAATCAAATGTATTTTATTACTACATCCTATCGGGAAATCCCTAAGATTAGTAGCGAATAGTCCTTGCATTGGATATTTCATAACGAAGAGACTACTGCTATTGGATGTATATTGGGATTTTAACCCAAAACGATCAACAAGCAGTCCTCCACTTTGAAAATCCGAAATATCGATGTCATCACAATCAACCTACACAATCGAACACATATACGTTGGTCCGAAGTGGTTTTTGGATAAACCAATCCCGGTCTCTTCGCACCAATAACACAAAAGTGTGTCTCAAACCCACACAAAAACTAAGTCTCATATGGTTATCACATCTCCAACTTTCAACTTGCTATCCTTTAGCCGAGAAGGAAGATCAATATTTTGGAGTAATACTCCATACTGTACGAATCAACATCCGCAACACAAACGATAATCAAGCCTGCATAGATGGTTATGTACTAAGTGTACGACTAAATAGTTCCCACATCAAGTCGAAGAACTAAAATGGTCAATTTTTAATAGTCGGTTATTTAGCTATCAAAACAAACAAACAAATATTTAGCACCATGAGCAATCAATAGACCCTTTTAATTAATCTTTTATTAATTAAATCATTTCCCAAATATTCACTTCAAATTGTCTTTAAAAATATATATTCTCAAAACCATTTCAACATTTTTTGGAAAATATTTGTCACGACCCGACCTCGATGTCCGACAAACAACATCAAATTCGTATCGCAGGAGCTTGCAACACCCATTAGATGATAAATAACACAGCAGTAATAAAAGACGATGTCACTGATACAACATGAATATAATATAAAATACATCAATTTGATACAATGATACTCATCAGCATCAGAGAATATACAGTACAGAATACAACGGAACACGATACAATATGAAATAAGTCTTCAGAGAATCTAATACTGCAACTCTGACCCAAAGCTCCAAAGATAAAACTCCAAACTTCAAACTCGATCCACCATCAAGATTGCACCAAGATAAGCAAGCAAGGTCAGTCGTCCAAGGACTGAACTAGCTCTAGATGATCTACAGGACCTGACTATCTGAAAAAACCAAACTCTAGACTGCCCGTGTGGAAAATTGTGGGCACCCAGAGTTTAGGAACGGAACAATAAAATCCGAGTCAGTCATGGGACTGGTAGGAGAAAACAAAAATATTTGGTCTTTAAAACAATCAAAAGATTTTTAAATTTGAAATCCGCAATGCTTTTGGAAAATGAAACTACCATAAGGCCTCCCGCCACACACACCATTCAAACGCAGAATTGGAGGAGATTTCTCCATATGACAGTCAAAAATGCTTGATACGCAAAAATTCTTTTGATATTATTATTAATGCATAGTGGAAAACATTTTGAAAGTATAATATTAATCTTAGCCGACATAGGTACCATTATATTATGCCTGCTGTAGCTACCATTTTAAAGGGCAGGTTCTACAACTAAAACCGTACTAGGCGCGTATTGTTTTGTTTGGATTTCCAACAAATGGTTAGGCTAAGGAACTTCCCGCTGCCACATGGGTACGCCTCTGGCAGGACGTCCCGAGAACCTACCCGGATCTTTGCTAAAACAAGGCCAGGTTCCTCCCAGTCCGGGAGTAATACCTACAAATATGCCACCCTCGATCCTTTGGGACATTTATACGAGGTACCTCCACACAAACAACATCACACAGTAATAAATATACTACAGTGCCCACATGAGTAAGTATCTGGGCTCCATTCCATGATACTACCCTTTTCCAGAAGGAATGGTCACACCCTAGGGGAGCTACCCATGAAACCTTGTCGCATCATTCCTGTTTCGACCATTGCCGGTTTGTAAAGCTCGATGAGGTTTCTTCCACAATCTATGCTTTTCACAAAGCCATGCTTTGATCACAAATGACCAACCAATGATCATCGACACACAACAACACTTAGCATGCCACACTACCAAATTGGGAGTATATCGCTGATAACCTTCGACTACATAACCTCTAAGCTCGTACGTCTCAGAGAAGGGTGTTAAGCTAAGAGAATAAATTCTCCGCCACCAACAGATATGTATTTGAAAGAAATATGCTTTATATCTCAAAGTGTAATGTCAGACATACAACCATACAAGTCTGTCCCGGGTTCGAATAGAACCGAAGGCACTTCCGAAGAAGCCCTTGCAATCCGGGTATTCACAATCCCGATCGGACTTCCCATCACTCAGGGAATCTCTATACCGTAGCTACTCAGTGCAGAGACAATCGATAGGTCATCTTATCGTTCTCGCAAATACCCGGTCTTCAAATGCTATCCATAACGACATATCGTTATTCGGAACGGGTTATATGACACAAAGTCCTCTCCCGGCTAAACCGAATAATGAGCGCAATATTTAAAACCATATAGATACTGGAATTTCAATTAAGTCACAACTTTAAAATTCAAAACTTTCTTTCAAATGGTTTAAACCAATTACCATTTCAAATCTTTTAAACAAAAAGATTTATTTCACAAAGTTCACTCAGTTTCACAAAGATCCATTCAAGGATTTCAAAAAAAAATTCTGTTTCAATTGGATTAATTTATTAAATCGTTAAATCAAGATTTAGCTTATAGCTTTCAAAACTCGTTTTCAAAGATTCATCCATAATTTGGAAAATTATTTCAATTCAAACTTGAACTCTCTTTCATCCAAATTGGGAAGTCATTTCTTATATGAAAGCTTTTATCATTTGAAAACAAAAAATTTTCATTTCGGAAAAATCTGATTTCATTTATACAAGTTAAAATCTTCGGGTTATTTCAATTTCCTAAAACAACACTAAAAAAATGGTTTAAGACCCATATAAACTTGTATACCGTTTTTAAATCATAAATACCAAATTATAGAACTCAATTTCAGATATTGAACTCCGATTTAAATCCAATTATTCAAATTTCCAATCTCTATTAAGTTATTCAAAATAACTTTTATTTTAAAACACCTTTTCAAAAGCTTTTCATATTTAATTCAATTCCATTCCCAAAAATCAAGTGGATTTAAAATTCAAAAACTATTTAAAAATCCGTGACTTAACCGAATTCCACGTGCAATCCATATTTGTGTGTGTGCAAATGTAGTCCATGGGTTTTACACAATAGTGCACAACATCAATCATCACAGATATATCAATATCGGTAAGTGGTATAATCCATAACGCTTATCTTCATTCACAAATTCATAGATAAAGCAAATTTATCAATTACAAAGATTCATCATTATGATTCGATGTATGTTTCGGATAACCAGCTGGAATCTGACTCCCTGTCACATCGAAATTTAAATGCCATCTACGGGCTAAAGGGGTTTCTCACACACACACACACACACACACACACACATATATTTATAGAAACAAATCACAAATCACAATTCAACATAAGGCAATTCACATCACATAGCATCACAATCACAAACAGAAATATCAATTCAGTACACAACCTTTGATGATTAATCAATCATCTTTAATTTAAGGTGAAAGAAATAACCACACAACTATTTTTATTGATTTATTTAAATCAATGATTAACTATTTTTAATGATAAGTTAATAAAATTCTAATTAATTATCAATTATCTTAATTAACTGTTAATTATAAATTAATCAACTTCAATCATCTAATTTACAATTCTTAATTACAATAAATTAAATACTTAATTATTAATTAACCATATTTTTAATTTCAAATTGACAAATCACTAGTCATTGAGTTAATTATAATTTTAAATTAATTAACCTTTCTTAATTACCCTTTTTTAAACAATTAATAATAATTGTTTGTCTTAAAAATCTTCTTTAAACTTTAAAAACAAATTCTTACTAACTTGAAAACTTTAGTGGTAATTAAATTTTCACACTTGTTTTCCATTAACTACTTAATTAATATATTAATTTGATTTTAAATCTTTGTTAAGTACTGACTTAATTCGTTAGCTTGTAATAAAGGCCTGACGTATAATTGGTATGCATTAATTAGCCATTATCACAAGAATTTGTTTAAATAGTTTACATACTATTAGTAGGTTGCAGGTTTGGAAATTAACCCGAGCGATATTTTGGTTTACTCGAGTAAACACTTGAGTCCATCTACTAATTTTCGCGAGACCTCTCTTTGTCGCATCGATTCTTCTTCTTCTCCCTTTTTTCAATTGAGTTAGTTAAAGTTTTAAACGAGAGTAACAGGAACCAAGCCCGCGTACTCGAGTTCCCCACCAAAGCAATCACCATTTTTACTCGAGTGACAGCTCGAGTTGCTTATCACCATTGAACCTGACACCAAGGCAAAAACATGCCCTTGCACATGCACGACGACGCGCGGCAACTTCGGCGAACTTCACGATCACCAGCAAGTCGCAATCACTCCAACATATGAGATCAAAACTCGACTCGACACAAAAGCGACCAAATAAAAATTTAGCATGATCATTCGAATCTTGGAACTCAACCACCCACTCAAAATGCTTCGCCTCGGTCCCTCCCACCACCAGAAAATTCAAGACTCCGGCCAACCACTCGTCGCTATCCCCTCTACCATCCCCCAAATGCATGTAGCGCTCGATGCCACGATGACGACGCGTCAATCTTGTTTTCTTCCTCGACCAAAATGGACCATTAAACCCTAAAGTGCTCTCATCCCCTCGATTCTTGCAACAGACAATTTTTTTTACATTTTTCCTAAAATCATTGATAGTCGTACTTGCTTCATGCCAAATTTTACCATTCAAAAATTCTTCGGCCACCAGAATTTGATCAAAATGTATTTCCTGATCAACTACGAACTGTTAGTAAAATACTTAACTAAAAAAAAAGTCCTATTTTTGTTTTAAAAATCTCATTTTTGAAGGTAGATTCATACTATATAATTGAATTAACAATTTATCATATTCAAATTTTAACATAATGATGCATATTAACTGTAAAACAAGATTCCCAGTTGATATGTTTTCACCAGTATGTTTAAAACAAATTTTAAAGGCTTGATTTATGTTTGAACAACTTATTTTATTTTAAACTTTAGGCCTATGAATGATTTGATGAAGAAGTTTGAATTTTTGAATAACTATTTAACACTGTAAATCCAAACAGCAAAGAACAGTAGACAAGATTCCACCAAACAATTCATATATACAGGGCCAAAATTTACATATGTAACATAATTTGATTTATGAATATCCTACACAGATTCAAATATACTCAAGTCTTTTTAAAATTATGTTTACTCACCTTGAGAAGTTTTGAAACAGAGAGAAATTTTTATTTTGAAACTGCAGATTGATTTTTTTCTTTGAATCTGTTTTGTTCCCTTTGAGTTGAATGATGTTTATATTTTCTTTCTTTTCTGAAATGCTTAGTTTTTCTTACTGAATGAAATAGAAATAAGTTGATGAACACGTATATATAGAAAAAAACAGTTTGTATATAAGGGAGGTGTTTACTGGTAAAGCCTCAGAAATTTTCTTTCATTGACTAAAGATTTTTTTTATAACTGAATAACTTTAACATTTATTTTTCGGTTGAAATGATTTTCTATTTGTGCTTGAGAAGAAAACATTAAATGCATGTCACTATTTTTGTTTACAAACCTATGCTATTTGTGATTATGTATGTATAGTTTTTGTTAGTAGATATTTTCTTTTGTTTCATTTCCTTCCTTTATAAGCCTTTGTGTTTTGTAGATAAATTTTTCTTGTTTTATAATTATCTTCTTTTGTAAGCTTTATTACATAGATATTTTTTTTTATTATTTCCTTTATTTTATTTTTATACGTACATAACAACTTTGTTTATTTATTTTCTTGCTTTCCTATTCTATATGCATTTCATTCGTTATCATTTTATAGTTTGATTTTTATGCTGCCATATGACCATATAAATTTTATTATTAACATAAATTCTTGAATTTGATTTCTATTTATGGTTTGATTTTCAAACATTACATATATAACATATATTTTATACTTTAAACTTATATTCAATATTGATAAAATAATTTAATTTTTAAACATTTTATAACCTTTTAAAGAAAATGGATTAAAACACAATCTATACATTTAATAAATAATTATACATATTATTTTTCCAAAGTATAATTTCTAAATCCAATTCATTTTGAATTTACTTTGAATTTATTTTGAATTTCCAAATCAAAATTTATTTATAATTCAATACAACTGAAAATATTCATTTTGAGTTTCAAATCAAATTATAAAATAAACAAGTATATACATCTTATTAAATTTGAAAAATTCAAACAAATCCACAATTTAACCCAAAAATTTAAATTTAATTACAAATTAAATTCTTCTTTAGATCAGGATCGTTACAACATTTCCATATACTTATTTAATAATAAGTAATTCACAAATCAATTTATTTTCAACACATCGAAAATATTACATATACTTAAACCACGATTAAGTATATGTTTTATTCTTTAAGGAAAATATTCTTTTAGACACATTTATTTGGGTCAAAATGAATGTTGCGTAAAACATCATTACGACAGCCAAAAATCATCAGTATAGGGACTCGAAAATTTGATAGATATGTAAACCCTATATATGGTACAAAACATTTCCTTTTGTAAATCATTTATTATAACAATGGTGCTATAGTCCATCTTTTCCTACTTCTCGAAAGCGACTATTTCAACAATGGATGTTGAAATCTATGTATTCAATACTTAACACATTTCAAAACATCTCTAAATCGTTTAACTCCATTAAAAAGATTACTTTTCAAAACATTTGTTGATTTAAAATATTATTCATAGTCCAAAATCATGAATATAATTCTCTTATCCAAATTCCATATTTCTACACATTTATTAAAGGATTGTCCACTGTCCAAAATTGTGAATATAACTCCTTTACTAAATTAACACTTCTACATATTTATTAAAGGATTATGCACTGTCTAAAATCGTGGATATAATTCCGTTAATTACACTTCCAAATATATCTCATTTACATGCCAAAATCCAAATCATAAGTTAATTCACTTATAAATCATTTATCTACAAATTCATTCCTTTTATAACTTCACAAATTTATAATTCTTATTCACTATAAGATTCAATTATACTTCATTTTAACATTTACAAAAACTCCTTAATAATTCCATTATTTTCATTTATAAAATATTAATTTTATAAATCTTATATATAAACCATGTATAATAATTTCAAAATCTCAATTTAAACTATTTTACCAAATAGTTTACTTCATATTTCAAAAATTGTATATATTTCACAAAAATCATAATTTATATAACATAAAAATTATAACATTTATTTATTTAAAATAAATTTATTCCCTTAATAATTCAAAATTTATATAACATCTATTTTTAGAATTACTTGAAAATCCTTTTTAATTTGGAAATCATCACTATAATATTTTTAAATTTCCAAAATATGGCCCAATGCTGAAACAGCACTAAATACTGCAATCACGACATCCAAGTCATCATATATCACATGATAATAGCATATATATCAATATATGCAAATAAATCAATAGTGGTGAGGAATCAAGTTGGATAGCTCCAACCTATCACTTGCAATAAATATAAATATTAGAATATGTGTGCAATGTCCCCTTCGAGGCAGACGCACGTACAATGGGTAACCAGCTCATACAAGGAACGTATAAGGTTCATCTGCCCTAATAGGAAGGAATATATCCAAATACCAATCAATATATTAGATAACATATCATATATCATCAAAAATATCATCAATCAGCATAAAATAAATTTATTCTCACTTATATAAAAATACCAGTGATTCAGAAAGAGTGAGTTGTGCTAACTTTGGTTCCAATAGCAGTTGTAGTGTTTTATTCCAAATAAAATTAAACAAGCGTTTAAATTTACCTAAAATTTTCACTAGCTCTAATAACCTTGAAACCAGCTCAAAAATGTAGTACTCATCAGTATGGACCCAATGTTATTCGTTTCGTCAAAAAAGGACCTCATATGACAAAGTTATGCAATTTATAAGTTACAAGAATTAAATATATAATTATTTTCAATTTTCTTTTAAATTTTTTTAAACCTAGCTTTAATCAGTGTCGTCGATCTTTTGCTTCTCCACATCAGGCCATCGTTATCATCTTCTTCCTCTCAGTATCTTCATGTGTGAACAAACTCAATCGGCCGCCCCTTCCCATCAATTTCAACAAATATCTCGCTTGCCTCGGTCATGATCGGCGAGTGCCACACAAAAGCTCGTTCCACCACCCGCCAGCACCAGATAGCACGACAGGTCCAGTCGTCCCCTCGCCTTGAATTTCGATTTCAAATGAGTGACGAATGTGGGCTATTTTCTCCCCCTATAGTCGACGATTCGTCGACCTACTCGTATGGATTTGATGTACTCACCTAGCTCTACAATGTTGTAAATGCAACATATACCGATACAACAACTATATATGCCAATATAGAAAATGCAACAAAAGCAACAAATCCCACCATCAAACAACTACCATCCAACTAACATCCAACAAACCAATATCTATCCAATAAATCCATAACCGAATCAATATAAATTCACTTTTCATTAATATTCATTGAATTGATTTTCACTTTAATTACATTTAATTCATTAACATTGGATTTTACTAATATTCATTCATTCATATTCAATTAGTTTACATTCACTAATTCATATTCAAGTTTGTTCACTTCCAAATTAAATCAAATTCAATTCTATTTAAATTTACTTACTTCCAATTCGAATTCAATTATTTAGCTTTCAATTTCGTATGAATTTCTGTACTATCAACTAACATCTTTCCAACAACCAATGCATAACCAACATAAGCAAAATTTATTTAATTTGCACTCAACATTTATATTTACTTCGCTTACATTCAACTTAGTTTAACACATTTAATTTCAATTGGTTTAATATCTAACTTATTTTTATTCAATTATTCAATTGCTAACTCATTATACCACTAAATTTGAATCTCATTACATAACTCAAATTTACATTCATCACTTCCCTTTGCTAATTCATTCTGATATCAAATCAACTTCATTCAACGTTACATAAGTTAAATTCCTTTTCAAACATCATTTGATAGTCTTAACTTAAATTTCCACTTACATTTTCCCATTTTCTAAGTTATACGACCTTTTAATTTAAACTTCCACGAACATTTACCTAAGTTTACTTCCATTCACAAAACTCATTTTATAATTTTGATTCATGGTTATAAAATCACTTAACAAATTAGGTTTATTTAAACTTTCAAATTCATATTATAAGTCCAAAACTCGTTTTACTATATTTATCAGTTTCAACTTGGATTTTAAATCAAATTTGTTTATCACAACAAAAAATTTCAATTTCAATTTACTAATGGTAGCAAACCCATCACATAAAAACTCGAAAATGATATCGATGATGTTGTAGTCATCACCCTTATTATTTCCCAGCAACAGTAGTGAATTCAATGCTTTATATTCTTTTTAAAAATTTCCTTTTAAATAACATTTACAAAGCTTTTACTTATATAATTTCAATATTTTACTTCACTTATATAAGATCATTCCCAATTCTTTTATCTTATTTAGATTTACAATAATATAATCTCATTAAATTTGAAAAATAACTTCCAAAATCAACGGAATTCAAATTATCAAATTCTTAGTTTAAATTCATTTTCATTGACAACTCATTTTTATTTAGTTTCATTTCTTATATATAAGATTATTTCGCAATTGTAAATCATATTAATTATAATTCCTTACTTATACTTCATTCGCTTATTAATTTATCCTTTTACAATTGTTGTTTTTATTTAAATTATTCAACCAGTTTTTTATTAACTTATATATATATATATATATATATATATAAATTTTCAAACAACCAAACGATCAATTTATATACACTTTAATAATTTTTGAAAAATCAATCGTATAGTCGATGTAAAATTATTTCATTTACCCTCTTTAAAAAATACTATGTCGACTTGCCTCGTTTAAGTGTTTGGAAATCCTTATCGATAATATGGCGTCCCACATACCGACCAGAATTCACAAACAACTCAACGGATAAACATATACAAAATAAAATATAAGCTTAGGAATATACAAAATATAAGCTTTGATACCACGTGTGGCGACCGACAAATCCGTACCCTTTGAATTGACAATAAACCACACACGTCCGATCCAAAAAGCATAGACTGACGGAAAGTCAGGAGAAAGAAAAGAAGAGAGAAGAAGAGAAGAGAAGAAAGTGAGAAGTAGAACCAAACAGAACAATACAGAATCTCACATCGACCTAGAAAACATATAATATCATATCGATTATCTTTACAAAACAGAAACTGTATATACATACAATAATCTGAGTACAATAATAAAACAATAATTATCAGCATGGACGGTTAAAATAAAGTGTCATCACAATTGTTGAAAATATAAACAACTAAGTAGAGGATAGTAAATAGATAGTGTATACGCAATGAAGATCTCTAGCTCTCCTGCTGAAGCTCCAAAAGCACCAATCTAACCTGTAAATATACTCGTTCTAACCCAAGCATTAAAAGGTAAGAAAGCCTGGAGCAGTCTAGTAAACCAGCGTGAGAAACACACTCAACTGAATTTATTAAATTACCAAACTTTTCCTTTATCAAAACAAAAGTATCTTGTAAGACACGCCCACACATAAATATGGACATGTTTTTACCTTACGATAACTAAAACATTTCATATCAAACCATCTTATACTAGTGTCCAGTATACAAATAATATTCAAATAGCTAAAATTTTTACCATTATTAAATTCCAGCATACTAGGCTCTACAAATAAAATAACAGGTACGTAAGGTAGTTTGGATTTCCGTACAAATGACTAGGTGAAGGGACTACCTTCCGGTAGTATATCTCTAGAGGAATGTACCGAGGACCATAACAAAGGATCGTCTACCAACACAAGACCTGGCCACCTCTATAACTAGATGGTACTGAATAAAACATCCTTCGATTGTTACTGACCTTTTATGAGTGACCTCATAGCATAACAACCACAATAATCAGATACACAATGTCATAGCATGTAAAGATATATCTAAAAGAGGATGATCATATCCTACTTAGAAGCGACCCACTTAGCTTGCTGCATCTAAACCTGTTTTGGTCATTTCCGGTTGATGAGGCATGAGTTAATGATTACCTTTCACATAACACATATCACATCACTTTGAATGCCATATAGCCATTTTCGTTGAGTACTAATTGCCTTCCACAAAAATACAACCCTTAAGCTCGTATGCCTTAAGGAGGGTGTTAAGCTAAGAGAAGTTGCCTTCTTCGCCACCACTGATGCACATTTGTTAAAACTAATACACGTAATCTTTAGAAATGCAATGTCGGACAAATATCCATACAAGTTGTCCAGGAACATGACAAACCGATGGTGCTTTCCTACCACCTAGCGGAAAATCCCTCGGGTTAGTAGCGAATAGTACTTGCATTGGATATTTCATAATGAAAAGACTACTGCTACTCGATGTATATTGGTATTTTAACTCCAAACGATCAATAAGCAGTCCTCTACTGTGAAAATCCGAATATCGATATCATCATAATCTAAAGCATATACGTTGGTCCAAAGTGATTTTCGGATAAACCGATCCTGGTCTCTTCGCACCAACAACGCAAAAGCATTTCTCAAACTCACACAGAAACTATAACGCCCCACCCCGAGACCCACCGTAGTAAAGAGAATTAATAAGTAATTCGTCTACTAAAGCGGAGAATAGGGCTGGTTAAGGGCGACTATCTATAATTTTGTCTTAAACATTTACTGAATACGTCGATTAATGCAATATAAATTTTTTTTCTACTCAAGTGGATCGACATACCTAGTAAATGCTTAATCCAAAACTATAGGTAGTTAACGGATCTATTAGAACAAAATACAATAACAAAATGTAAAGCACATCACAGAACAGTGATCAACATCATGTATATACATATACACTGAAACATATTTAGTACAATGCAATATGAATACAATAAAGGTGGTACACGACCATACCATATACATTGAATCAAATATAAATACATCAAAGTATGCGGAAGAACAAAAATTGCACAAGAGAAAGGAGAGCTGATATCCAACACCAACTTCAAGCTAAGTCCAATAGATGATACCTGAAACAACTCGGTCTGACCCGAGTATAAATACACGGGTCAGTCTAGCTACACGAATCAGTCAATATCGGTAATATGAAGCATAATAGACATGAAGATACTTCTTCTCGAAAGAGAAGAATAAATCGATAAAATCATTAGCTCAACATTTAAGTAACAAACGCTACTTAAGTGAACAAATACCTCGAAGGAGGTAACTTAAACTCAATACTCAAATCAAACACAAATGCCTCATATCATCGGCGACATCCCAAAATGTCTACATGGTTTCCATGAACCATGTCTCCTTAAAAGGAGAAACATCAATACACACTCTCGCCAAAATGGCAAACATAAAACATTCTCAAATAGGATGATCCAAAACTCAAACATAGATGAATCTCCAAATTAAATTATACCTCATCTCATCGGTATAAATGTATATAAATCTCAATCTCAACTCGCCAAAATGGAAAAACCCAGAATATCTTATAAAATCCTGAAATTATCAAAACTCATAACTCAAGGAACTCGATAAGAGTTCAAAACATCACAATTGAAATCACCATATATATAACATCTCATAAAGCACTAGGCTATCGATGTAATAAAACATCTTAAAAAGGTAAAATCACAATAAAACAGAAAACTCAGAAAATCCGGATTGGTCAAATCCCCGATTGTAATGCCGAAGCAATGCTGCACGTGCAAACCTCAGACGGCCGAAGCCTCAGACAAGGTCGCTGACACCTCCCAAAGCAGTTCGTCCACATGACAAGGTCGCTGACACCTCCCAAAGCCATTTTGTCAGCCCTAACAAGGTCGCTAACACCTCCCAAAGCAGTTCGTCCTCATGACAATGTCGCTAACACCTCTCCAAGCTATTTAGTCAGCTCTAACAAGGTCGCTAACACCTCCCAAAGCAGTTCGTCCTCATGACAAGGTCGCTAACACCTCTCAAAGCAGTTCTGTTAGGTAAACATCGTGAATGTGTCACAAACTCACGGATAGGAACCCGAAAAGTGTTAACGTGTGTCCCAAACCACACATTCGTACTTAGAGGCTTACTAGCCATTAGTCGATGCCACACTAGAAACATCATAAAACTCAGAAAATTATATCTTGCCTAGACTCATTGGCGAGTGAAAAAGAGACAACATATTTGACTCATTTCATCGACAAGTATTAAATGGCATCGTAACTTGTCTCATCTCATCGACAAGTGAAAACATCATGATAGTTCCTCAAAAACCATAAATCTCAAAATATGAAATCATAAACTCAAGACTTGCCTTATATCATTGGCAAGTAAATAAAACATCGTGATGGATCTCATCGATCATACTTCGATATAGGAGGTCTTAAACTATAATGTTTGCCAAATATTTGCCATCTTAAATAATTCCAATAAATAGGAATTATAAAAATCAAAATATGTCATAAAGTGGAAAAACATCTCAGAATTAGTAATCTCAAATAGCTTCGATCGTACAAGTCCGGAATTAACCGAAATAGTAAACGCACATGTCCCATACCATATGTTTTACTAAATCGTTTAATTCTCTTTCTCATACGTTCGAATAGTGTAAAAGTGAATGTTTTATATCTAAAATAGTATACAAGAGAAAACAAGCTTCTAAAACATTTTCTCGAAAAGATTAATAAAACTAATAATTGAAATTCCTTTATTATAGGGAATATATATATATATTTATTTAGAAAAATAATTTTAAAATACTGTATAATATTAATTTGAAATGTCCATTTATTTCAAAAATCACTTCAAAAATGGTTTAGTAAAACCGTACTCGAAAACAATGGAAAACAAGAAAGATAACTCAAGACCGATAACTTGAGTTCAATATGAATTCAATTCAAATTTAACCCAAAATCAATTCAAATTCTATTTAAATTTGAATTTCAAATTCTCCAAATATATCTAGCCTATTGATAGGCGTCATAGCTCTCAAAAATCTCAAAAACATCATCAAAACCAAAAGAAAATAAGAGTAAAAACGGGCTAATACAATTCTAAGGTCAATGTTTCTTGTTGCTATCATCTTGCTCTCAGGACAGCAACATATAACCTTAATTTTGACCAAGCAATATTCAAAATTTCAGAAAACACAATGAACAAAACTTGTAGAAAATGATCTAAGCTTTCCAAAGCATCCTAAATTATCAAATTCGGTTAATAAACGAAGAAGTTATGCCCAATTTCGTTTCAGCTTCAAGCACAGAGCAAACATTGGTTTTGCTCTCGGGTTAGCAGTAGAAAAATTAGATTTTGACATATGTAGCCTCAAAATTACAGAAAATACAAAACCTGAAAGCTATAGTACATGAATTATGCTTTCCAAAACATCCAAAATTATCAAAATCGGTTAGGAAACGAAGGAGTTACGATCAAATTCGTTTCAGCTTCAATGACAGAGCAAGTATTGGATTTTCTCTCGGGTTAGCAGTAGAAAAATTGGATTTTGACATAGCTAACATCAAAATTACAGAGAACACAAAACATGAAAGTTATAGAACATGAATTAATCTTTCTATAACATTAAATATCATGAAATTCCGATCTAAAACGAGAAAGATATAGCTCAAACAATATCAGATTCAAACTCAGGAAATTCTATCAAAGGCAGAACTATACTTCTGTATTCAAATTTGTTTCAGTCATTCAAATGTTAAAATATAGAAATGTAACCTTAAGAGGAATTATTCCGTATTGATTCTAGCTTCCGAAAAATTTTTTTTGACCTAAATCGGATAAGAAACGAGTAATTTATGGCTAAAATACTTCTTAGGCATGTGATTGTTGTTGCTGTCAATTTGCCCTCGGGACAGCAACAAACAAGCATAATTTTAGGCAAACAAACATCAAAATTTTGAAAAACTGAAAACATGAAATTTGTAGCTCATAATCTGTGCTTTCCAGAACATCTAAATTCATCGAATTTGGTTAAGAATTGAAAGAGTTATGTACAATATACTGACAGCAATTTACAAATGAACATGCGATAAACGAAATTGAGATTTCTTACATTGAAATCTCAATCAAAGCTAGAAAATGTGAGTTTTGTTACTCACCTTGTGATTTTGCAGGGCAAAACACAGATTTGTAGCTGGAAAATTGAAGCTTTGAGCAAGAAAGTACTTCAAATAACCTTCTCTGATCTTTATTTGGTTGATTTATTTCTGGAATTTGCAGCAAATTGATTGAAAATATAATTTTCTTGTTTGAGGAGGCCATTGCTTTCCTTATTTCTATTTACTGTAAAAGCTTTTGAGAAGAAGAACTAAAAGAAATAAAATACGTATGGTTAGTTTCTCTCATCAGAAGCTTCAATATGTTGGATTTTGGATTCAAACCTTACCCTATAAGCCCAACCTAAAATACTTAGAGAAAATATGCATATGTGTTTTAGTAATTTACACATAACTTTTGCATAGAATTTCCAACTCACGTGAAACAAGTTGCAATGTTCATGTTTTAATAAAGGGAACATGTTAGTGACATCAAAAATTTAATTTTCCAAATAAAAATATTATTTTTCCCATATAATGCAATTCTTTTAACAATATTTACCAATATCCCATTTTTAGTGAAAAATCACTATTTTCATCCATTTCGACCAAATAAAATTTATTTTTAAGTCTAATAAAGTGTATTAAAATGTTTTAACATTTTTATAACATTAATACATCATTCCAAACCTAATTACACTTTTAAATTTTAATTTTTTTTCGTATTATTCCTTTTATTTTGCAATAAAATGCTAACATTGGAATAAATTTCCAATATTACTCATTAACAAAAATTCAAACCATCACAATTGTTTAATTTCAATCCAAATCCATAAATAAAGTTCTTAAAACTTTATTTCATCCATTTACACTTTTTTTTCAACCATCAAATGTTGAAAAAGGCTTCAAATAAAATAATATGACTTATTTAAAATTTCAAATCCCAAATTATATTCATCAAGATATTGTTTATATAAAATAAACAATATAATCCCTCATTTTGTTATCCAAATCATTTTTAAACACAGTATTAAATTATAATTTGCATTATAATTTAATATAACAGTAATCTCTAAAATCCCGGGTTGTTACAGACTCTCCTCCTTTAAAAAATTGCGTCCTCGCAATTTCTAGTGGAAAATGGTTGTAAACAACACAAAAATTCAATCAACAAAGGTGATAGACAAGCTCGAAACTCAAATCATTCATGCTCTCAACATAGAATGGTAGAGAGAAATAAAGAAAAACTCCCTTGGTTAATCCAATGGTCCATCATATGCTAATATAATGATTAGAAAACCGTCAAATTTTCCAAACAACTCGAAAGAATTTCGAAGATATCCCGTCTTCGAATCAATACTCAGTAAAAAGCTCAACAAATAATCTATCAAATAAGATAGATTTCTCAAAGCTCTATAAATAGAGTCGGGATCAAACTCGTACAAATCTGAACTCTAAGCAACAAAAATGATCATCGACATAATTTTCCGCATAATAATACGGAAAGAACATCCTCACTACAGGATAGACACAATAGACAAGATTGATAAATCACAAAAAAGGGATTCTCACGAGGCCACCAAATTCGAACGACCATAAAAATGCACGTCAAATTATCAATAGCACAAGAATAGAGCGAACTCAAGAACAAGAATATAAGCTCAAATTATTTCCAATCCAAGATATTTATAATTTTTAAATTCCAACATCTTTTAAATTTTAAATCTCAATTTTCTACATTTGAAAATTTCCAACTCTTTACTATATTTAAGTAATTTAAACTCAAATTAAAAGTCCAAATTTCTTCTCTTAAGTCTAAAATTAATTTTCAAAGAATTTTGTAAATCCATAATAATTCTCCTCAAAATTGATTAAGGGTTTAAATTCTCTTTACTCTTTTTATTAAACCACTTAAAAAAATTTAAAACAATCTTCAAACCCTCTTATAACTCTTCTTTAAAAACATCCAATGTATATAATATAGAATCTAAAATCTCAAAATAACTTTCAATAAAGTATAGCTTCAAGTAAGTAAATAAATAAATAAATGGCATTTCCTCATCATTGAACCTCTAATAAATAGATATATCTGTTGGCTGCAGAGTTGACAGAACGATCAAAACTGCCTCGCCACTCTATTACTCTTCTCTAAAATCAATGGCTGTAATTACCATTCAAAAATAAATTTAATATTTAATCTCAAAATATTATTTTCAAAATCTCAATTTTTAAAACACAAACCATCATGTCTGATTGCTTCATCATAGCATTTAGGAGATTCCTATCGATAACGTTGATCAGGCGTATCGACCAGAACTCTTAACTACTCGATGGACAATCCAACACTCTCAAATTATTTCCATAAAAGAAATACTACTCATGTAAATATATTCTCAAAATATTCTTTGATTTATTATTTATTTTTATTTTTATCTCAAAACTCAAATTTCTCTTTTTAAAACTCAAATATATAACTTCAAAAACTCAAACCAAAGAACATTAAGAGAATGCATCAGGATATTCCTAAAATATGCGATTCACAAAATCAACAGAAGAAGATGGAGTGTTCGTCAACTCCTACAAGCCGACGAGCCACTCTCGGAAATCATCAAGACAAAAGATAAGCAAGATATTCTTCTCCAAGGAGAAAAAGCACACAAACAACAAATCATTACTTCAAACAAAGTAATGCTACAAAGGATAACACCGATTGAGTATCTGAAAAGGATAAATCAAAGAAACTGAATGATAAACTCAATCAAACTCGAACAATCTAGAAACTCACCTCATTCCTTAGTGGATGTCCTCGTGGAAGGATAGCCGAAGGCTAAAAGCCAGAAATTAGGTTACCTCAACACTCGATTGCCCAATTGGATGTCAAATGCAAATGGACTCACAAAACTCAACATAGTCACCTTGACTAGAATTCGAGTTATATCATCAACATCTCGATACTCAATAGTGAATTCAGAAACTTCGGAATCATAATTAACGTTCCAAAGAGATAGAAATAATAAAACAATCAAAATAGGAAACCTAAATATACAATAGGATCCTATAAAACAAAGGATTGGACTTAATATCAAATAAGTCAATCCTTCTCAAACCAAATTCATCTCAAGATTGTGAGTAACAACCAAATACTCACAAAATCATCATCAAATAGAAATCTCAGAATGCTCACAACGAGCCAATCGATGTGGATCCTCTCAATATGATTCACAACTCTCAAAAGAACACAATAAGAATACTCTAAGGAATCAATAAGCTTCATCGATACGAACTCACTCGCATCGGCAAAAATAAGAATAGAATAATCCCAATAAGATTATTCATATGATAAGATAATATCAAATTCAATTAGGGAATACTACGGAATATAATTTATATTCCTAGACATATTCCATCTCAACATATCCCAAAACTCGAAAAAGAATCAAAGCGCGAATCGAAAATAAGCTTGAATAAAGGACAATGATTCACTCATATTGTACTTCGATGTATCGTGATATACGTACTGTTCTGTGTTTATTCTACTTTGTTCTGACCACAGCTCTGATACTATGATGTAACGCCCCACCCCGAGACCCACCGTAGTAAAGAGAATTAATAAGTAATTCCGTCTACTAAAGCGGAGAATAGGGCTGGTTAAGGGCGACTATCTATAATTTTGTCTTAAACATTTACTGAATACGTCGATTAATGCAATATAAATTTTTTTCTACTCAAGTGGATCGACATACCTAGTAAATGCTTAATCCAAAACTATAGGTAGTTAACGGATCTAGCAGAAAAAAATACAATAACTAAATGTAAAGCACATCACAGAACAGTGATCAACATCATGTATATACATATAGACTGAAACATATTTAGTACAATACAATATGAATACAATAAAGATGGTACACGACCATACCATATACATTGAATCAAATATAAATACATCAAAGTATGCGGAAGAACAGAAATTGCTCAAGAGAAAGGAGAGCTGATATCCAACATCAACTTCAAGCTAAGTCCAATAGATGATACCTGAAACAACTCGGTCTGACCCGAGTATAAATACACGGGTCAGTCTAGCTACACGAATCTGTCAATATCGGTAATATGAAGCATAATAGACATGAAGATACTTCTTCTCGAAAGAGAAGAATAAATCGATAAAATCATTAGCTCAACATTTAAGTAACAAACGCTACTTAAGTGAACAAATACCTCGAAGGAGGTAACTTAAACTCAATACTCAAATCAAACACAAATGCCTCATATCATCGGCGGCATCCCAAAATGTCTACATGGTTTCCATGAACCATGTCTCCTTAAAAGGAGAAACATCAATACACACTCTCGCCAAAATGGCAAACATAAAACATTCTCAAATAGGATGATCCAAAACTCAAACATAGATGAATCTCCAAATTAAATTATACCTCATCTCATCGGTATAAATGTATATAAATCTCAATCTCAACTCGCCAAAATGGGAAAACCCAGAATATCTTATAAAATCCTGAAATTATCAAAACTCATAACTCAAGGAACTCGATAAGAGTTCAAAACATCACAATTGAAATCACCATATATATAACATCTCATATAGCACTAGGCTATCGATGTAATAAAACATCCTAAAAAGGTAAAATCACAATAAAACAGAAAACTCAGAAAATCCGGATTGGCCAAATCCCCGATTGTAATGCCGAAGCAATGCTGCACGTGCAAAACTCAGACGGCCGAAGCCTCAGACAAGGTCGCTGACACCTCCCAAAGCAGTTCGTCCACATGACAAGGTCGCTGACACCTCCCAAAGCCATATTGTCAGCCCTAACAAAGTGGCTAACACCTCCCAAAGCAGTTCGTCCTCATGACAAGGTCCCTAACACCTCTCCAAGCTATTTAGTCAGCTCTAACAAGGTCGCTAACACCTCCCAAAGCAGTTCGTCCTCATGACAAGGTCACTAACACCTCTGAAAGCAGTTCTGTTAGGTAAACATCGTGAATGTGTCACAAACTCACGGATAGGAACCCGAAAAGTGTTAACTTGTGTCCCATACTACACATTCGCACTTAGCGGTTTACTTGCTATTAGTCGATGCCACACTAGAAACATCATAAAACTCAGAAAATTATATCTCGCCTAGTCTCATTGGCAAGTGAAAAAGAGACACCATATTTGTCTCATTTCATCGACAAGTATTAAATGGCATCGTAACTTGTCTCATCTCATCGACAAGTGAAAACATCATGATAGTTCCTCAAAAACCATAAATCTCAAAATATGAAATCATAAACTCAAGACTTGCCTTATATCATTGGCAAGTAAATAAAACATTGTGATGGATCTCATCGACCATACTTCGATATAGGAGGTCTTAAACCATAATGTTTGACAAATATTGGCCATCTTAAATAATTCCAATAATTAGGAATTATAAAAATCAAAATATGTCATGAAGTGGAAAAACATCTCAGAATTAGTCATCTCAAATAGTTTCGATCGTACAAGTCCGGAATTAACCGAAATAGTAAACACACATGTCCCATACCACATGTTTTACTAAATCGTTTAATTCTCTTTCTCATACGTTCGAATAGTGTAAAAGTGAATGTTTTATATCTAAAATAGTATACAAGAGAAAACAAGCTTCTAAAACATTTTCTCGAAAAGATTAATAAAACCAATATTTGAAATTCCTTTATTATAGGGAATAAATAAATAAAATAAATAAATATATTATATATATATATATATTTAGAAAAATAATTTTAAAATATTGTATAATATTAATTTGAAATGTCCATTTATTTCAAAAATCACTTCAAAAATGGTTTAGTAAAACCGTACTCGAAAACAATGGAAAACAAGAAAGATAACTCAAGACCGATAACTTGAGTTCAATATGAATTCAATTCAAATTTAACCCAAAATCAATTCAAATTCTATTTAAATTTGAATTTCAAATTCCCCAAATATAGCTAGCCTATTTATAGGCATCATAGCTCTCAAAAATCTCAAAAACATCATCAAAACCAAAAGACAATAAGAGTAAAAACGGGCTAATACAATTCTAAGGTCAATGTTTCTTGTTGCTATCATCTTGCTCTCAGGATAGCAACATATAACCTTAATTTTGACCAAGCAATCTTCAAAATTTCAGAAAACACAATGAACTAAACTTGTAGAACATGATCTAAGCTTTCCAAAACATCCTAAATTATCAAATTCGGTTAATAAACGAAGAAGTTATGCCCAATTTCGTTTCAGCTTCAAGCACAGAGCAAACATTGGTTTTGCTCTCGGGTTAGCAGTAGAAAAATTAGAATTTGACATACCTAACCTCAAAATTACAGAAAATACAAAACATGAAAGCTATAGTACAAGAATTATGCTTTCCGAAATATCCAAAATTATCAAAATCGGTTAGGAAACGAAGGAATTACGATCAAATTCGTTTCAGCTTCAATGACAGAGCAAGTATTGAATTTTCTCTCGGGTTAGCAGTAGAAAAATTGGATTTTGACATAGCTAACGTCAAAATTAAAGAGAACACAAAACATGAAAGTTGTAGCACATGAATTAAGCTTTCTAGAACATTAAAAATCATGAAATTCGATCTAAAACGAGAAAGATATAGCTCAAACAATATCAGATTCAAACTCAGGAAATTCTATCAAAGGCAGAACTATACTTCTGTATTCAAATTTGTTTCAGTCAGTCAAATGTTAAAATATAGAAATGTAACCTTAAGAGGAATTATTCCATATTGATTCTAGCTTCCAGAAAAAAAAATTTGACCTAAATCGGATAAGAAACGAGTAATTTATGGCTAAATACTTCTTAGGCATGTGATTGTTGTTGCTGTCAATTTGCCCTCCGGATAGCAACAAACAAGCATAATTTTAGGCAAACAAACATCAAAATTTTGAAAAACTGAAAACATGAAATTTGTAGCTCATAATCTGAGCTTTCCAGTACATCGAAACTCATCGAATTTGGTTAAGAATTGAAAGAGTTATGTACAATATACTGACAACAATTTACAAATGAACATGCGATAAACGAAATTGAGATTTCTTAGATTGAAATCTCAATCAAAGCTAGAAAATGTGAGTTTTGATACTCACCTTGTGATTTTTCAGGGCAAAACTCAGATTTGTAGCTGGAAGATTGAAGCTTTGTGGAAGAAAGTACTTCAAATAACCTTCTCTAATCTTTATTTGGTTGATTTATTTCTTGAATTTGCAGTAAATTGATTGAAAATATAATTTTCTTGTTTGAGGAGGCCATTGCTTTCCTTATTTCTATTTACTGTAAAAGCTTTTGAGAAGAAGAACTAAAAGAAATAAAATACGTATGTTTAGTTTCTCTCATCAGAAGCTTCCATATGTTGGATTTTGGATTCAAACCTTACCCTATAAGCCCAACCTAAAATACTTAGAGAAAATATGCATATGTGTTTTAGTAATTTACACATAACTTTTGCATAGAATTTCCAAATCACATGAAACAAGTTGCAATGTTCATGTTTTAATAAAGGAAACATGTTAGTGACATCAAAAATTTAATTTTCCAAATAAAAATATTATTTTTCCCATATAACGCAATTTTTTTAACAATATTTACCAATATCTCATTTTTAGTGAAAAATCACTATTTTCATCCATTTCAACCAAAATTAAATTGATTTTTAAGTCTAATAAAGTATATTAAAATGTTTTAACATTTTAATAACATTAATACATCATTCCAAACCTAATTACACTTTTAAATTTTATTTTATTTTCGTATTATTCCTTTTATTTTGCAATAAAAAGCTAACATTGGAATAAATTTCCAATATTACTCATTAACAAAAATTCAAACCATCACAATTGTTTATTTTGCAATACAAATCCATAAATAAAGTTCTTAAAACTTTATTTCATCCATTTACACTTTTTTTTCAACCATCAAATGTTGAAAAAGGCTTCAAATAAAACAATATGACTTATTTAAATTTTCAAATCCTAAATTATATTCATCAAGATATTGTTTATATAAAATAAACAACATAATCCCTCATTTTGTTATCCAAATCATTTTTAAACACAGTATTAAATTATAATTTGCATTATAATTTAATATTAACAGTAATCTCTAAAATCCCGGGTTGTTACAGAAACTAAGTCTCATAGACTTATCATGTCTTCAAGTTTTAACTTGCTATCCTTCAGCCAAGAAGAAAGCTCGATAGATTGGTATAATACTACAATCTATAAGAATCAACATCCTCAACACAAACGATAATCTAGCCTACACAGATGGCTACGTACTAAGTGTACGACTAAACAGTTCCCACAATAAGTCGAGGAACTAAAAATGGCCAAATTTTGATAGTCGGTTATTTAACTATCAAAACAAACAAACAAATATTTAGCACCATAAGCAATCGCAAGACCCTTTTAATTATCTTTTATTAATTAAATAATTTCCCAAATATTCACTTCCCATTATCTTTAAAAGATATATTCTCAAAACCATTTCAATATTTTTTTTTTGGAAAACATTTCCATATACTTATTTAATAATAAATAATTCACAAATCAATTTATTTTCAGCACATAGAAAATATTGCATATACTTAAACCATGATTAAGTATATATTTTATTCTTTAAGGAAAATATTCTCTTAAACACATTTATTTGGGTCAAAATGAATGTTGCGTAAAACAAAGTTACGACAACCAAAAATCATCAGTATATGGATTCGAAAATTTGATAGATATGTGAACCCCATATACTGTATAAACCATTTCCTTTCGAAAATCATTTACTATAACAGAAATGTTAGAGTCCATCATTTCCAACTTCTCGAAAACGTCTATTTCAACAATGAATGTTGAAATCTAGGTATTCGATACTTAACATATTTTAAAATATCTTTAAATCATTTAACTCCATTCAAAAGAATACTTTTCAAAACATTTATTTAATTTAAAAGATTATTCACTGTCCAAAATCGTGAATATAATTCTCTTATCTAAATTCAATATTTCTACACATTTTTTAAAGGATTATCCACTATCCAAAATCGTTAACATAACTTCTTTACCAAATTCATCAGTTCTACATATTTATTAAAGGATTATCCACTGTCTAAAATCGTGGATATAATTCCTTTAATTACCAATTCTAAATATATCTCATTTACATGCCAAAGTCCAAACCATAAGTTAATTCACTTATAAATCATCTATTTACAAATTCATTCTTTTTATAACTTCACAAATTTGTAAATCTTATTCACCGATAAGATTCAACTATACTTGATTTTAACATTTACAAAAACTCCTTAATAATTCCATTATTTTTATTTATAAAACGTTAATTATATAAATCTTATATATAAACCAGTTATAAAAATCTGGAAATCTCAATTTAAACTATTTTACTAAATAGTTCACTTCATATTTCAAAAATCACATTTTGATTGTATTTCACAAAAATCATAATTTATATAACATAAAAATTATAACATTTATTTATTTAAAATAAATTCATTCCCTTAACAGTTCAAAATATATATAACACCTATTTTCAGAATTACTTTAAAATCCTTTTAAATTTGGAAATCATCACATTAGTATTTTAAATTTCCAAATTATGGCCCAATGCTTCAACACCACTAAATACATCAATCACGGCATCCAAATCATCACATATCACATGATGACAACATATGTACCAATATTTGTAAATAAAACCAATACCAGTGAGGAATCCAGTTGGATCCCTCCAATCTGTCACCTGCAAACAAATACACATATTAGAATATGTGTACAATGCACGCTTCGACGCAGACGCACATACAAAGGGTCATCCGCTGATACACAGGAATGTATAGGGTCTCATCTGCTCCAATAGACTGGAATGTATCCAAATGCCAATCAATATATAGATAATATATCGTATATCATCCAAACTATCATCAATCAGCATAAAATAAATATATTCTCACTTATATAAAAATATCAGTGAGTTAGAAAGAGCGAGTTGTACTCACTTTGGTTCCAATAGCAGTTCCAGTGTTTTATTCCGAATAAAATTAAACAAGCGTTTAATTTTACCCAAAATTTTCAATAGCTCTGTGACGACCCGACTTTCTAACTCCAGAAAGTCGTATCATCATGAAGAAAGAAAGGGATATAAAAGAAAAGAGATAGAGAAGAAAGAAGAAAACAACATCAGAATCTCAACAGCAGAACGAATAAATTATATTAATCACATAAGTATTACATAATATACAATATCCATCAGAGTTACACAAGTAATACATCACATACTAGATAGTTATAAACACCTATCTAGTTATATAATTCAATATACAATACAACACAGAGATACCCACACAGCGGAATACTATATATATCTACAACGCCGAAGCCTCCTACTCCATTGCTCCTCCAGAATTCGTCAAAGCTAACCTGAATCCCTTGGCTACTCGTAAAAATTTGAGTACCCGAGAGTTTATGAAAAACAGAAATAAACTCCGAGTCAGACATGGATCTGGTACGAGTAACAGGTTAAAGTTGCTTAACTTTGAAAATATTTTAAAACAAAAGGTATCACGTAAGACTTCTCACAGATAAACATGGTAAGTTTTTACCTTATGCTAACCAAATCATTCAATAGGAAATTCTGTGATATTATAATAGTGTCTAGGGTTTTCAAGTAAATATGAAATAGCCGAAATTGTTACATTATCAAATTCCAGCTACTAGCCACAAAAGTGTGTAATACAACCAAAACCGTTGGCACTTATTGGATTTTGGATCCCATACAATGGCAGGGCTACTGGGGTACCGTCCATCACAGTACGTGGCCTAGATCAACATACAGAGGAGTACGCCTGCTCCCCTGCAACAAAAGGCCGGAACCATTCCTTACTAAACTGTCCTGAACAAGATAACCCCGGCAGTTGGTGCTCAAAACTGCCTACACAGCCGAAATAAAAGCGACATCTAGACAGGGGAAAATCTCATCTTGCTTGGGCATGACCCACCTAACCTTGCTGCACCTCCCCTGTTTTAGCCATTCCCGGTTGATGAGGCTTGAGGCTGTGATAACCTTTAGAGAACACATCTCTTAGAATGCTCATCGCCCACCTGACGATGTTCTGAAAGCATTCAATCCATACAAGTTCGTTCCAGGTTCGAACAAAACCGAAGGCATTATCTCGTTACACTCATTTTGGAATCACCTTCAGAGTTAGCGACGATAATCATTGCACTCTGAATCTTCACTTGAGAATTCACAATCTAACGTTTAATTTGGATCGATGTGGTTTTCGGATGTCCAAATATGGAAACCTGATCCCGGTCTCATCGAAATCCAAACGCCATCTTTTAAGGCCAAGTTGTTTTAAAGTTTAAAACAATTCAATTATCCATATACACATAGATAGATAATTCACAATATCATAATAGATAGTCAACATCATCATAAACAGATAATCCATATTATCATCACAACAGATAATCCATATTATCATCATACTTAAATCAGAGCATACCTATCACATAGCATTCATTAATCTCATATTTGAGATCTCAATCCATTCAAAGTAAACAATATCATCAATCCATATATAAGCAATCATATCAGCTATAATTAATTTAAAATGAATTAAATTAATTATATCATCTCTAATTAATTTAAAGTAAATTAAATTAATTACTTTACCATTTTACATCTTGCTTATATATATACTAATTAATTGTCCATCAATTAATTTATCATCATCCAATTATTCAATTTAATTAATCACTCTTACATCCAAGTAATTATCCTTTAATTTCTTTTCACAAATTAATTAACCTTAACTAAATACAGAAATTAACCTCAATTACTTATTAAATTGGTTAACTATAATTAATGACTTAAATCTTTAATTACACTAATTAATTTCTCTTTAATTACTTATTATTGGTTAATTGATCTTAATTGATCAATCCTTAAATTCATCATTTAATTATATTTATAAATGATTTCTAATCCATCTTAATTAATTACCCTTTTAAATCAATTACCTTAAGTAATTAATCTCAACTAAATCACATTTATTAATCACCCCTGATTAATACCATTCAGTAATTAACTACCTTTAATTACCCCATCACATAAAATAATTACTCCTTAATTAATTTGCTTTAAATTAATCCCTTGATTAATTATACGAAGTAATTCCACTATAATTACTTTCACCATTAAATCACCTTCAGTTAATTACATCAAGTAATTATCATTAACTACTTCCCTAAGTAATTATATTTATCACATCATAAATTAATTATTTAAATTAATTAAACTTAATTAACTAACTTAAACAATTCATGTTAAACTGAATTAATTACAATGAGTAATGAACTCCTTAATTACTTCCATTTAGTAATTATACTTAATAATTCACAATTGCTTATCTTAAATAAATAATTTAATTAATTATTAAAATTAATCCCATTAATTGATTATTTCATAATCTTAGTTAATGACCTTCGTTAACTATTTATGATTCTTTAATTACTTTTCCTAAAGTAATTAACTAAGATTTATTATTAATTACATTTTAATTAATCTTAATAACTCATTAATTAATCCTTAATTAATTCATTAATTGATTACTAATCATTAATTAAAAATTAAACCTTATTTAATCAATGAATCTTAATTACCAATTGATTTACCTTAAATTAATTAACTTATATCTTATTTAAATAAATTTAAACTCTTGATTTCTAATTTAATTAATTCAAGTCATTAATTATCCAGTTAAATCCCTAAGTCTTTAAAACCTTTTTCTATTTAATGATCAATTTATCATTAATAAAGTTTTTAAAACAATTTAATTTAAATTTACCTTTGAATTTTATTTTAAATTTAAGATTTAAAATGAAATCAAATTAATCTTAACAAGATTAAAACAATTCCAAACTCCTTTTTATTTCACAAGTTAAAGAATATTTATCTTAAAATAGAAGATTAAAAGAATTTAAACACGATTCCATTTTCAATTCAAATCAAATTTAAAAATTTACTTTATCATTCAAATTTGTTTAAAACAATTTAAAATCTCCTTTTATTTCAAATCTAAGATTCAAATTTATACTGAATCTACATCTAAATCTTTTATTTTAAACCTCACTTACAATTTAAATTTCACCTTTTTAAAAAAACCAAACTACTTAAGCCTTTTAAAGTAGTTAAAACAATATAAATAAAACTTTATTTTTTTTTAAATTAAGATTAAAACTAATTTGAACCAGATTAATCTTGGATTTAAATCTCATCTGTAAATCTTTATTTTTTTTCATTTGAACTAAGCTTTAGATTTTACTTTAAAAAAAAATTAAACGGGAAAACAGGTTTCCTGTAAACAAAAACCTGAAGCAAAAATTAATCTGAGACAAAGCTCAGTTGCTTCGAGTCAAATTCGATAATGCTTCGAGTAAAACCCTTCAACATCTTGCGTATTCACTCGAATCCCACTCCTGATCAAACTGAAGAAAAAAACACAGCTTCCACCCATGAACACTGTGCATATGCACGGTGGCTCCGGCCTTCATCGACCATCGATGATGATCGAAACTCGTCAGAGAACAACACAACAACTCACTCCACTCATCAAATCGAACCTCAACACTCGAAATCAAATTCGAGACCATGACCCAAACCTGGAAAACAAGAATACCGAAAACACCCAAAACCTGGAATGCCTTCGTCTTCGATCCTCGGACCACCGGATGTTCTGAAATCACGGCCACACAATCGCCGACGCTTCATCTACCCTCACCCAGTACCTCGTCGCACTCGATCGACTAGAGAAGACGCGTCGATCAAAATATGCAGCCTAGTTAAAACTAGGTTTAAATTTTCCAAAGCCACACCGCCGCCGCCACCGTGATCTAACCCCTATCCCACCATTTTTCTCATAACCCCTACTCATTCTTCTATCACCAGAAGAAACCCCGGTCTCCCCGAAACTCGAGATTACCAGAAACTACCCAGAAATCAATTTCTGGTTAAACCAGAAATACACTCCAAGCCCTATACTAAAAATCATGATTTTAGTTCCAAAAATCGAGTTTTAATTAAAGCAATTGATTCACATTCCTGAATTCGTGAATCAAGATAATTAAAATTTGACTTATTTCGAGACTTTTCTGTTATTTTTCATTTCCAGAGACAATACCATTTTGTTTTAACTTAAACAATTTTCTAAACTTTAACTATTAACAAACCAAACAGATTTTGTTTGAATCTTATATCCTAACTTAGATTAGATAATGAGTTAATGATTTTTTGGAATAAATCTTGAACCAAAAAAAAAGACTGGTAACAGAGAGGTTATAGGAGATAAACATATAAATTTATCAAACATTTATATATTCATACCAAAACACATATATTCCAGAACTCAACATACAACCAAAATCAATTTAAAGCTTTTAAATGTGATGTTACTCACCTTTATTTGGGAAGATGGACAGAGCACAACGTGGTTTTTGAAAACAGTTTTGAACTTAAAAAACTAGAAAATATTTTTGCTTTTGATCTTCCCGAAAATCATCTTGCTGTTGTTGTTTTGAATTGTAGAATGATGATGCTTCTTTTTTTCCTTGTTTCAGTTTTGATATGTCTTGAGAATGAACTACAATAACATGTAATATATATACATAAAAGAAAAGATTATAGGGGAAGATGTTCACTGGCATGCATTGGTTAGGTATTTACTGGTATAGGCTATTTCCATTGTTCAGAGATTTTTTTTCTCATATGTAGGCTGACATGATTTTATACATTTCGGCTGAAATGATTTTTTTGTACATATAGAATTGACCAAATTTGCTAGCATTTAATGCAATGTCCTTTATGTTTCAAACATATATTATTTTGTATGTAGATAGATCTTTTTATACTTTGTTATTTTTGCCAGGCTATGCTTCATACCTTATGTACATATATATTTCTTTTTACTTATCCTCGCATATAATCTTACAGGCAACATACTAAATTATTTTGCCAGTTTATGTTTTCTTTGTCTTATTCCCTAACTGTTTTGCTTACATACTTTACGCATGTACATAAACATTTTATTATTACTTTGTTCTTGTCTTACATAATTACTTACAGGTTATGTACATATTTTATTTTGTCTGGTTATGCTTTATTTATTTTACTCTTTTATCTTGTTTCTTACTTTGCTTACCTGGTTTCTTACTTGTCTTATTCTTGCCTTGTATATTACTTACAGGTAACAAATATTACAAAGCCCGGTTGCTTCATTATTTGTCTTTTGTCTTAATTTATTCTAGTTATTAGTTATAAATTTTAACTTATGTATTAAATTCTACGCTTAGTTATGCTTACTGTAACGATGCTAAATTTTGAACAATTTAAATTGTGAATATTTAATTAATTTTAAATATTTGAATGATAATTTAAATTGAATTCCCAATGCTATATAAAACATTTCTATGATTTGGCGATTAAATTTTAAAATTTAATCTATAAAGAGTTGAATAAAAATTTAAATTTGACTTCGGAGTTGAGATTGAATATGGAATTTGTAATTGAAATTCAAACTAATGACTTAAGAAAAAATTTTTTTTTGGATTTAAGGATTATTACTTATGTAAATTAAAAATTGAATTAAATTTGGATTTGAAACTATGAGGCTATTTGAATTTTTCAAGTTAATATGAAGAACATATTTGAATTTAATTTTTTTTTTGAGTTTGAAGTTTGTAAATTTATTTAAATTCCCTTCAAAATTTTTGTTAAGGGTTGAGTGGGCTTTGTAGTAATATCGGCCCATGTTTATTTTTGATACCGTTCCCTTGTTAATTCAATCCAAACCCGTTTCATATTTTTCACTCATTCGGAAAAAAAAAACCTAAACGAAAATAAAAAGAAAAAGAATGGCGGCTTCAGTTCTCATTTTCGTTCCTCTCCGGAAACTAGGGCTTGCGATCCAATTTGGGGCTTCAATCTTCGTTCGAGGGTGCTAATTCCCACCTCGGCTGTTCGATTCTAGTTATGGTGAGTTCTCTGCTCACGATTAATCTTTTATTCAAGTATTTAGATCTGTTTGAATTGAATGCTTGGTTGCATGCTATGTTTTGGGTGATATTTGCTATCAATTGCTCTGATAAATTCGATTTAAAACTGATGAGAACAGATACTATAATTTTGTTTTAAATTGATATGAACAGATGCTATTAAAATTTGCTTTTAAACTGATGAGGACAGATGCTATCAAAAACTTTGCCTATTTTGGTTTTGCTGCATGTGATGGATTTTTAATCTAGATGAGGAAAAATTTGTTGCATGTGCTTGTTTGAGCTTCTGTTCATGTGTGTTGAATGAATGTGTCTGTAAAACCCCTATTTCTGCTTGTTGTGTTCTTTGTTGTTGCTGTGTGTTATGTTGCATGCCAAATGTGAATAATTTCAGTTTAAAGGTCTGAGTAACCCAGTTTTGAACCCTTGTAAAATATTCTACATTTGGAAAATAACAAAATTTACAAGCTTGAAACTATTCTTTGATGGATCTGATGTGCTACTATAACCCTTGAATCCATTGTGTGGTGCTTGAATGTTGTTTAGGTATGGAATTGAAAGTATACATGTGAATATGTGTTTATGCATTTACATGTTATTGTGAGTAAGCTTCTTATCTTTTAAAAACAGTTTTTTTTTTTTTTTTTTTTTTTTGAAATCAAAATCAAACCTAAACTACAGAGCTTATGTTTATTTACAGAAATCAAATGGTTTAAAACAAACTGTTCTGTTTGTTTTAAATTGAAATGAGTAAACCTTTATTTTAAAAACAGTTTCTTCCTTAAAATAAATGCCTAAGCAAAAATAAGAAAACTAGCGCATACAGTTTTTTTTTAGGAATCAAAACTGCAGTGCCTTTATTAGTGAATAACTTCACCATTTATAAGCTTTTGTTTCTATGCATGTGTAATGAGTAGAAATATGTATGATTGTGTACTTGAATTCCTGAATGAATATGATGGCCTGAATTAAATGAATGAAATGCACGTGTTTTGCTTTTCTGGAAACATTGTTCTTGAGTGTAAGCATGTATATATATATAAGTATTTCAACCCAATTTTCTTTGGTATTTGAAAATAACTGTGAGCAAAACTGAAACTTTTAAGGTAAAAGATTTGTTTGCTTGCTAGTATGTTAAAGTGATTAAGTATTTACAGTGGGATATATGTGAAAATCAGAGGTGAATATTAAATTATGTGTATGCTGTGTATATGTGTGCTCTGTTTATTTCAAGTGAGTAATTTTTTTTTAAAATTTAAAATAAGTAAACTTCTTTAAAAGAAAACAGTTTGATTTGGATGCTAGTGATTATTTTGATTCGTATGTGAAGTGCAGCAGCCTGATTCATTTGAATTTGATATATATGTTTATGTTAGCAGTTCTGTACATATATATAAACATGATAGCCTGATACCTGTTGTTCCATGTTCTGCTGGCTTTCAAAAAAATTCAAACATCTAAATCAAATCCATATTAGCCCTTATTATTCGAATGAAAATGGTTTGTAGATGTCTGCAGATGATTGTAAAAATAGTTGCTTCGAGCACTTCTTTGTGGTCTTGAACGTTGCTGTGTCCACTGTGTTGACTGCATTTGTTCCCCTGTACTTGTTTGGTTTGCGGTTTTCAGTTTTGGATTTTCGTAACAACCGCAATGCATTCAGTTAATTATTTCTGAAAGTTTTGGAAAAAAACCGATTTAGAAAATGATTTTAACATATAAAAATTTAATATCACTTATTCTTATTTTCTGCATTTTGGGAAACATTAAGATCTCTCCCCTTTACTATTTTCCCCTTTTGTTGTAATGGCTATGATTTTTCCACTTTCTGCTCCTCTTCCATGTTTTTTTAAAATACATACTGAAAATGCAAAACACAAAACTTGAAGTCCAAACCAAACGGGTCCCAAGGGTTTAAAACAATATTCCCCAAAAGGTCTGTGCTAGCATGCACGTAGTAATTTTATGTTTGTACAGGCAAATCATTATCGCCTCATTTTATAGACTTAACAAATAACTGAAAGATGTAACACAATTTTAGTCAGAACCAACAGTTGCAGGAGCGCTGCTGCTTTGCCATATTAAATTTTTATATGTTCATCTCCAATGATTTCATTTTGGGATTTAAGTGGCACATTCCACCTGCTAATATTTGATGCTTCATGACACTGTCAATTACAGCTGATTTATTTTGTAAACTCCCTGATGCATTTCCATATGCTCTGCCGTGAGCTGTTGTGTTGACTGCATTGTTGTGCCTGGGTTTTTTTCTCACTGATCATTTGTATACACACAGTTGTGTGCTTCTCAGTTGCACTGTAGTTGGCCTGCATTTGTGTCACTATACTTGCTTCACTGCCCTGTACACGAAAATTCTACAGGCTTCATTTGATGCACTTGCTTCGCTGTTGCCTCTGTGTTACCTCTGTTGTTTGTCTTTGACCTTATATCTCCATACTGTTTTTTTAAATTGGCACTGGTTTTGCCTTGAGCCTTTTCTTTGCAGTGATTTGTCTGATTTGCGCTTGCAGCCACACGGGATTGACAGATTTTAAAAATTAAAGCTGTTAATAATGAAAATCCATAATAGATTTTGAATTGATTCATGTGATCCATTTTATTCAGTTCATTACAAATTTATTTACTTGAGTTAAGATTAATCCTGACTCGAGTGTTTTTGTGTTTTGCAATAAACGCTCGGGTCAGACCGAGTATTTCTGCAGCTTGAAGATTTTCTCGCAGCGAAGTTAGAGAGAGGGGGATTAAAGCACTCCACTAAAAGCTTTTCAGAAATTTCTTTTTTTGTACTTAATAAAATAAATTGTTTCCGCTGTATAAAATGTAATGTATTGTATAACTCTGATATTTGTATATAAAAGAAAAGTTCATTTATGAAATAAAATTGTTGTTCTGTGATTCTGTGACTGATTCTGTTTAAATGTTATAAACTAAATAACAATCTGCCATTTTGAACGTTTCTAGTTGGTTTAATTACCGACTAGAGACGGTCAGAGCGGCGGGTCGTTACACTTACACATATTGTTCTATTTTTATACTTATGTTTTAACCATATATTTGATTTATACTTATGCTTAATATTTATAAAGTTTATTTTATTTTAAATATTTTTGAAAGACTTCATTTTGAATTTTCAAATCGTAGCTTCTTTCAAAACACACACACACATATATATAAATTTAAAATAACAATTTCTATTTGTATTAAAAATCCATTTGTAAAGACATTCATCATTAATATTGCCTAAATATAAATCATTATTAAATTAAAATAATTCATAATAGAATTTGTCTCTTATTTAATAAATTACTTATTTTATCAATCTATATTTAAAAAGAACAAAACAACTCTTTTTGTTTAAATTTAAATCTAGGCTAGAATTATTTTTAAACAAATTAACTTTTACCCTAAGTATCTTAAAATCATATGGTTATTTAATAGCTTAATATTAATTTAATTCAAATTTCAAAATTACCAAAAATATTAGAATTAGAAGACATGACTATATCTATTAAATTTAAAATAAAGATTATCTATTTATAATATATACAGATATATATATATATATATATATATATATGTATGTATATGTATTATAGATAGAAGGCAAATTTGATTAGTTTTTCAAAGATAAAATCATCCATTTAAATATTTATCAAAGAATATTCAAATTCATCATTAATAATATTATCAAATCAATTAAATAGATTATCAAATTGATATTGCCAAAAATTCCGGGATATCACATTCCTCCCACCTTAAAATAATTTCGTCCCCGAAATTAAAACAAAGGTAATTTAATAATCTAATTAAAAATTAATTTTAAAAAAAACACCAGCATATATCAATCATATGCTAACAACCATAGCAACCAATTCATCCAATCAACAAATCTAATTATCTAGATAAAATTCTGGATAGAATTTTCTCGATTTTCCCAAGTATAAATAGCGGGATACTTGCTCTACAGAATCCAAACAATCAATATTACTGAGCTACAAAACTTCCACTCTTCTAGATCTACAAAACAAGACAGGATATCAGACTATAGACGAGCCCGATTCAACAACCAAAATTCCCTGAACTGCTGGTTCTACAACCAGAGATAACACATATACGTACTCCCTCGGAGATACGTGAAACACTCTGAATTCCAATTATCCAAACTGGCAATTGACTCCTGAAGACCAAACACTAATCCTAAGAAGATAATAACAGAAAAAGATTCAAATATCTCGGAGCTAGCTTCCCAATCTTATCCAATATTATAGCTCCCATTGATCGGAGAAAACCCCAACAACAATGAAGTCTCTAACTTCGAATTTCAAATTTTCCCTCTTTTATTCACAATACTCTTCTGACGATCCTGGGCTGCCTACACCCATACTGATCAGCCCAACCCTTGCTGATACCCCCAGAAACAAATTGAACCAAAAACAATCCAACAAAATGATCTTCCCAAGATCAACTTCAAAAATCAGAACACAACCCAATTCCAAAATCAAGAGACTGATCTTACTTCTCTCATATGGAAAAATGATGCAGATGCATTCCAATCTGGTCTTAAGATCCTGAAAAATTTCAGTAGAAACTCTCTAATCCAAAACACTGCAAATTCCAGTTGTTTCCACACCAAACAGCTGCCACCATGCTTCCACTGCGCAACTCTGACCAGAGCAGATGAAATTGTTGATGATGATCACGAACACTAGCTGGGCAACACATCTTAGAACCATGGTTCAACAGATCTTTAAAAGAAACTCAGAAGTTCCTCCAAAACCCGAGCTGCTTCACCAAACTCATTCTTCAGAAATCATCCTACTACTAAGCCGAACCACCGGTACCACTCCTGAAATCCATTCGATACCAAACTCAATCTCCAGACACGGACAAAACTCACATCTTGAAAAATCAGATAACCCAAGAGAACACTCAAACAATCGCAAGTCACTTTTGCAATCAATCTAGCCCATTACCAAAGAAAAACTATTCTCTCTTTACCAAACAGAACAGCCTACGCTTAATTAGCAAATCCATCGAAGAAATGGAATCACTCTGCTGCTCCTGATATTACCTCAAGAAAAACTGCTAAGCCAGAAGATCTCCTTGACGATACCCAAAACCCTCCGAGTTGAACTGCTGACTCAGATGCCAAGACTTCCTATCCAAAGCTCTTCCAGAAACTCGGACCTTGAATCAACAGAGACATTCTACTGAACTCAGCCCCAACATCGAAGCAGATACACTTCCTTAACTGATTCCAAAGAAACATCTTCGAAGACTTCCATAATCACCGTGTCTCATAACACAGCTACTACATCATGATGTAAGATATCCGGACTTGCTCATGCCAAATCGACGGGTCCAAACTCTAGCTCATCCAAACTTACGCTTCAAAAATGAACTCCGAACCTTAACAGGTTTCCTTTAGAGTTCAATGAAATCCTCCTTCACTGCAAAGCTCACTCGAGACGGTATTAGGTCTACAGTCTCGTCAGATACACTTCCAAGCTCAAATATTCAAACTCCAATCATTGGTAGTCGTATTACACACACCACTACCCTATCTACCTTTATAACTTATATTGGAAAACCCGGACAGGTAACCCAACAAATAGGTAAATATAAATATATTTATATATCAAAATTACAAATACGCTCTCTCAAGATAGAAATAACTCGAGAGCCTAGGTATTCACTCAACCTAGCGCTCTGATACCAGCTGTGACGACCCAACTTTCTAACCCCAGAAAGTCGTATCATCATGAAGAAAGAAAGGGATAGAAAAGAAAAGAGATAGAGAAGAAAGAAGAAAACAACATCAGAATCTCAACAGCGGAACGAATAAATTATATTAGTCACATAAGTATTACATAATATACAATATCCATCAGAGTTACACAGGTAATACATCACATACTAGACAGTTATAAACACCTATCTAGTTATATAATTCAATGTACAATACGACATAGAGATACCCACACAGCGGAATACTATATATATCTACAACGCCGAAGCCTCCTGCTCCATTGCTCCTCCAGAATTCGTCAAAGCTAACCTGAATCCATTTGCTACTCGTAAAAAATTAAGTACCCAGGAGTTTATGAAAAACAGAAATAAACTCCGGGTCAGACATGGGTCTGGTATGAGTAACAGGATATATTTGCTTAACTTTGAAAATATTTGAAAACAAAAGGTATCACGTAAGACTTCCTACAAATAAACATGGTAAGTTTTTACCTTACGCTAACCAAATCATTCAATAGGAAATTCTATGATATTATAATAGTGTCTAGGGTTTTCAAGTAAATATGAAATAGCCGAAATTGTTACATTATCAAATTCCAGCTACTAGCCACAAAAGTGGGTAATACAATCAAGACCGTTGGCACTTATTGGATTTTGGATCCCATACAATGGCAGGGCTACTGGGGTACCGTCCGTCACAGTACGTGGCCTAGCTCAACGTACCGAGGAGTACGCCCGCTCCCCTGCAACACACGGCCGGAACCATTCCTTACTGAACAGTCCCGAACAAGATAACCCCGGCAATTGGAGCTCAAAACTGCCCACGCAGAAGAAATAAAAGGGACATCTAGACAGGGGAAAATCTCGTCTTGCTTGGGCATGACCCACCTAACCTTGCTACACCTTCCCTGTTTTAGCCATTCCCGGTTGATGAGGCTTAAGGCTGCGATTACCTTTAGAGAACACATCTCTTAGAATGCTCATCGCCCACCTGACGATGTTCTGAAAGCATTCAATCCGTACAAGTTCGTTCCAGGTTGGAATGAAACCGAAGGCATTATCTCGTTACACTCATTTTGGAATCACCCTCAGATTTAGCGACGATAATCATTGCACTCTGAATCTTCACTTGAGAATTCACAACCTAACGTTTAATTTGGATCGATGTGGTTTTCGGATGTCCAAATATGGAAACCTGATCTCGGTCTCATCGAAATCCAAACGCCAAATATGGAAACCTGATCTCTGATTTAAGTTTAAAACAATTCAATTATCCATATACACATAGATAGATAATTCACAATATCATAATAGATAGTCAACATCATCATAAACAGATAATCCATATTATCATCACAACAGATAATCCATATTATCATCATACTTAAATCAGAGCATACCTATCACATAGCATTCATTAATCTCATATTTGAGATCTCAATCCATTCAAAGTAAACAATATCATCAATCCATATATAAGCAATCATATCAGCTATAATTAATTTAAAATGAATTAAATTAATTATATCATCTCTAATTAATTTAAAGTAAATTAAATTAATTACTTTACCATTTTACATCTTGCTTATATATATACTAATTAATTGTCCATCAATTAATTTATCATCATCCAATTATTCAATTTAATTAATCACTCTTACATCCAAGTAATTATCCTTTAATTTCTTTTCACAAATTAATTAACCTTAACTAAATACAGAAATTAACCTCAATTACTTATTAAATTGGTTAACTATAATTAATGACTTAAATCTTTAATTACACTAATTAATTTCTCTTTAATTACTTATTATTGGTTAATTGATCTTAATTGATCAATCCTTAAATTCATCATTTAATTATATTTATAAATGATTTCTAATCCATCCTAATTAATTACCCTTTTAAATCAATTACCTTAAGTAATTAATCTCAATTAAATCACATTTATCAATCACCCCTGATTAATACCATTCAGTAATTAACTACCTTTAATTACTCCATTAAATAAATAAATTACTCCTTAATTAAGTTGCTTTAAATTAATCCCTTGATTAATTATACGAAGTAATTCCACTCCAATTACTTTCACCATTAAATCATTTTCAGTTAATTACATCAAGTAATTATCATTAATTACTTCCCTAAGAAATTATATTTATCACATCATCAATTAATTATTTAAATCAATTAAACTTAATTAACTAACTTAAACAATTCATATTAAACTGAACTAATTACAATGAGTAATTAACTCCTTAATTACTTCCATTTAGTAACTATACTTAACAATTCACAATTTCTTATCTTAAATTAATAAATTAATTATTAAAATTAATCCTATTAATTGATTATTTCATAATCTTAGTTAATGACCTTCATTAACTATTTATAATTCTTTAATTACTTTTCCTAAAGTAATTAACTAAGATTTATTATCAATTACATTTTAATTAATCTTAATAACTCATTAATTAATCCTTAATTATTTCATTAATTGATTACTAATCATTAATTAAAAATTAAACCTTATTTAATCAATGATTCTTAATTACCAATTGATTTACCTTAAATTAATTAACTTATATCTTATTTAAATAAATTTAAACTCTTAATTTCTAAGTTAATTAATTCAAGTCATTAATTATCCATTTAAATCCTTAAGTCTTTAAAACCTTTTTCTATTTAATGATCAATTTATCATTAATAAGGTATTTAAAACAATATAATTTAAATTTACCTTTAAATTTCATTTTAAATTTAAGATTTAAAATGAAATCAAATTAATCTTAACAAGATTAAAACAATTCCAAACTCCTTTTTATTTCACAAGTTAAAGAATATTTATCTTAAAATAGAAGATTAAAAGAATTTAAACACGATTCCATTTTGAATTCAAATCAAATTTAAAAATTTACTTTATAATTCAAATTTGTTTAAAACAATTTAAAATCTCCTTTTATTTCAAATCTAAGATTCAAATTTATATAGAATCCAGATTTAAATCTTTTATTTATACCCCACTTACAATTTATATTTCACCTTTTTTTGAAAACCAAACTACTTAAGCCTTTTAAAGTAGTTAAAACAATATAAATAAAACTTTATTTATTTTTAAATTAAGATTAAACCTTACTTGAACCAGATTAATCTTGGATTTAAATCTCATCTTTAAATCTTTTTTTTTCATTTGAACTAAGCTTTAGATTTTAATTTAAAAAAAATTAAACAGGAAAACAGGTTTCCTGTAAACAAAAACCTGAAGCAAAAATCAACCTGTGACAAAGATCAATTGCTTCGAGTCAAATTCGATAATGCTTCTAGTAATACCCCTCAACATCTCGCGTATTCACTCGAGTCCCACTCCTGACCAAACCGAAGAAAAAAACACAGCTTCCACCCATGAACACCGTGCATATGTACGGTGGCTTCGGCCTTCATCGACCATCGACGATGATCGGAACTCGTCAGAGAACAACACAGCAACTCACTCCACTCATCATGATTTTATACATTTCGGCTGAACAATGAGCCCTGTTAAGCATCCATGGCTGTATGGTTAAATCACCCAACTCATAATTGGAAAATTCGTAGGTTCAATTCCTGCTGGTTGCACGACAATGGGAACGTTCAATAAGTCTATTGGAATTCGCTTTGTATCAATGGAATCTCATCATCCATACATAACGAATTGGTATGGTATATTCATACCATAACATATGAACAGTAAGAACTAGAATTCTTATCGATACTGGAACTATGGGGAAGAAAATGGAGTTATGGATGGAATCAAATATGCAGTATTTACAGAAAAAGGTATTCGGTTATTGGGGAACAATCAATATACTTCTAATGTTGAATCAGGATCAACTAGGACAGAAATAAAGCATTGGGTCGAACTCTTCTTTGGTGTCAAGGTAATAGCTATGAATAGTCATCGACTCCCAGGAAAGGGTAGAAGAATAGGACCTATTATGGGACATACAATGCATTACAGACATATGATCATTACGCTTCGACCGGGTTATTCTATTCCACCTCTTATAGAGAAAACAACTTAAAGCAAAATACTTAATAACACGGCGATACATTTATACAAAACTTCTACCCCGAGCACATGTGATAGAGCCATACACAGTCAAATGAAATCCAATCCACGAAATAATTTGATTTGTAGACAGCATGCCAGAGGAATCATTACCGCAAGACATAGAGGGGGAGGTCATAAGCGTCTATACCGTAAAATCGATTTTCGACGGAATGAAAAAGACATATCTGGTAGAATCGTAGCCATAGAATATGACCCTAATCGAAATGCATACATTTGTCTCATACATTATGGGGATGGCGAGAAAAGATATATTTACACCCCTAGAGGGGCTATAATTAGGGATACCATTATTTCTGGTACAGAAGTCCCTATATCAATGGGAAATGCCCTACTTGTGAGTGCGGTTTGAACTATTGATTTACGTAATTGGAAGTAACCAATTAGGTTTACGATGAAACCTAGAAATCAATCACTGATCCAATTTGAGTACCTCTATGGGATAGACCTCAATAGAAAACTGTTGAGTAACGGCAGCAAGTGATTGAGTTCAGTAGTTCCTCATAGAAAATTATTGACTCTAGAGATATGGTAATAAGGAGAAGACAAAATTGTTTGAAGCACGCACAGAACCGGAAGCGTCCCTAGTTTCAAAGAGAGGAGGACGGGTTATTCACATTTTATTTGATGGTCAGAGGCGAATTGAAAGCTAAGCAGTGGTAATTTTAAAGATCCCCTGGGGAAAAATAGAGATGTCTCCTACGTTACCCGTAATATGTGGAAGTATCGACGTAATTTCACAGAGTCATTTGGTCTGAATGCTACATGAAGAACATAAGCCAGATGATGGAACAGGGAGACCTAGGATGTAGAAGATCATACATTAGTGATTCAGCAGATTTGGATTCCTATATATCCACTCATGTGGTACTTCATCATACGATTCATATAAGATAAAGATCCATCTGTCTAGATATCATCATATACGTCTAGAAAGCTGTATGCTTTGGAAGAAGCTTATACAGTTTGGGAAGAGGTTTCTAAAAGAAGAATCTACTTCAACCGATATGCCCTTAGGCACGGCCATACATAACATAGAAATCACGCTTGGAAAGGGTGGACAATTAGCTAGAGCGGCGGGCTCTGTAGCAAAACTGATCGCAAAAGAGGGTAAATCAGCCACATTAGGATTACCATCCGGGGAGGTCCGTTTGATATCCAAAAACTGCTTAGCAACAGTCGGACAAGTAGGTAATGTTGGGGTGAATCAACAAAGTTTCTATACAGCCGGATCGAAGTGTTGGATAGGTAAGTGTCCTGTAGTAAGAGGAGTAATTATGAACCTTGTAGACCATCCCCATGGAGGTGGGGAAGGGAAAGCCCCAATTGGTAGGAAAAAACCCACAACTCCTTGGGGTTATCCCGCACTTGGAAGAAGAAGTCGGAAAAGGAAAAAATATAGTGATAGTTTTATTCTTCGTCGCCGTAAATAGGAATATTGAAAATAGAACTTTTTGAATTTGAAATAATGTGATGGGCGAACGACGGGAATTGAACCCGCGCGTGGTGGATTAACAATCCACTGCCTTGATCCACTTGGCTACATCCGCCCCTTATCTAGCCAAAGGATTTTATCTTTTTTTCATTAATCATTATTGTATTTATTCTTACCTTCATACTTAGATCGAGATATTCTATTGGACATAGAATGCCAATCTTTAAAATGTAAAAAAAAGGAGTAATCAGCCGTGGCACGTTCACTAAAAAAACCCTTTTGTAGCTAATCATTTATCAAGAAAAATTGAAAAACTCAACATGAGGGACGAGAAAGAAATAATAGTAACTTGGTCTCAGGCATCTACCATTATACCCAAAATGATTGGCCATACAATCGCTATTCACAATGGAAAGGAACATTTACCTATTTATATAACAGATCGTATGGTAGGTCACAAATTGGGAGAATTCGCGCCGACTCTGACTTTCGCGAGACATGGGAGAAACGATAATAAATCTCGTCGTTAATTTGGGAAAAAAATAGATACTTATCATTCATTGGCGGGAGATAACCTTATGATAAAGAAAAAGAACTCAAATTCGAGTGGAGCTATACCCAATAGATATTAGGTATAGCCCCTTCGTTCGACGATTCTTAATACATTAGGACGAAAGGCTTATCCATTTGTAGATGGAACTTCTACAGCAGCCAGGTCTAGAGGGAGGTTATGAGCATTACGTTCATGCATTACTTCCATACCAAGGTTAGCACGATTGATGATATCAGCCCAAGTGTTAATAACATGAACTTGACTATCAACTACAGATTGGTTGAAATTGAAACCATTTAGGTTGAAAGCCATGGTACTAATACCTAAAGCAGTGAACCAGATACCTACTACAGGCTAAGTAGCCAAGAAGAAATGTAGGGAACGAGAATTGTTGAAACTAGCATATTGGAAGATCAATCTGCCAAAATAACCATGAGCAGCAACGATATTATGAGTTTCTTCCTCTTGACCGAATCTGTAACCTTCATTAGCAGACTCATTTTCAGTAGTTTCCTTGATTAAACTAGAGGTTACCAAGGAACCATGCATAGCACTAAATAGGGAGCCGCCGAATACACCAGCTACGCCTAACATGTGAAATGGATGCATAAGGATGTTGTGCTCTGCCTGAAATACAATCATAAAATTGAAAATACCAGAAATTTCTAAAGGCATACCATCAGAGAAGCTTCCTTGACCAATAGGATAGATCAAGAAAACAGCAGCAGCAGCTGCAACAGGAGCTGAATATGCAACATCAATCCAAGGACGCATACCCAGACGAAAACTAAGTTCCCATTCATGACCCATGTAACAAGCTACACCAAGTAAGAAGTGTAAAACAATTAGCTCATAAGGACCGCCATTGTATAACCACTCATCAACAGATGCTGCTTCCCATATCGGGTAAAAATGCAAACCTATAGCTGCAGAAGTAGGAATAATGGCACCAGAGATAATATTGTTTCCATAAAGTAAAGACCCAGAAACAGGTTCACGAATACCATCAATATCTACTAGAGGAGAAGCAATGAAGGCGATAATAAATACAGAAGTTGAGGTCAATAAGGTAGGGATCATCAAAACACCGAACCATCCGATGTAAAGACGGTTTTCAGTGCTGGTTATCCAGTTACAGAAGCGACCCCACAGGCTTGTACTTTCGCGTCTCTCTAAAATTGCAGTCATGGTAAAATCTTGGTTTATTCAATTTTCAAGGACTCCCAAGCACACGTACTAATTATAAATAAGACAGATAATAGAAGGCTTGTTATTAAACAGTATAACATGACTTATATGCCAATGTCAACCAATCCCAACTGACCAATCTCAACCGATATATATCTATTTGACTAAATTTAAATGCAACATAAAACTTTAAAATTGAAATGGATGAAAACGACAAAGAAATCTTTCTTTCTTAATTTTCTATATGGGTTTCCCGGGACTCGAACCCGGAACTAGTCGGATGAAGTAGATCTTTTTTTCTTGTTGCAACAAAGGAAAAAGACCCCTCCCCAAATCGTGCTTGCATTTTTCATTGCACACGACTTTCCCTATGTATACAGATAAAAAACATACATATCAAGAAGAAAGTATAACAATTTTGAATATTCAGGGGACTACATGGGCATTTCAGAAATTAATGAATTTATTTTAAAACTAAAATAAATTCATTAAAAGAATAATTAGTTCAAATTAAAGGGTATCATGACCAATCATGAGTGACTCACTAAATCATTAATATGGATAATATCCAAATACGTTCTCTCTGTGATCGATGTAAAGTAAAGGGAATTTGTTTTGGGAAGATCAAAGAAAGAATCTGTTCTACTTCCGTAAAGAATTCTTCTAATAATCTCGAACCTAATCTACGCAAAAAAATGCGCTGTACTTTTATGTTTACGAGCCAAAGTTCTAGCACACGAAAGCCGAAGTATATACTTTATTCGATACAAACCCTGTTTTTTTGAGGATCCACAATAATAATGAGAAAGATTTCTACATATTTGACCAAATCTATCGAGAATATCAGAATCTGATAAATCGGCCCAGATTGGCTTACTAATAGGATGGCCCGATACGGTACAAATTTTAGCTTTAGACAAAGATCCAATAAGAAGAATAACTGGGATTATGGTATCAAATTTCTTAGTAATGGTATCTATTAAATACGAATTCTTTAAGATTTTATTCCTTATAGCCAAAGATTTTTTTAGTAAACTTGCAAAATAACCCAAAAAATGGAAGGAATAGTTTGATAATTTATTTATATAGATCCTATATGGTTGAGACCAAAAGTTAAAATAATATTGCCAAAAATTGACAAAATGATATTTCCATTTCTTCATCAAAAAATGAGTTCTCTTTGAAGCAAGAATTGCTTTTCCTTGATATCGAACATAATGCACGAAAGGATCTTTGAAGAACCATAGAGTTCTATGAAAATAGTTACGACATACTACTAAAAAAATATTCGATTTGAAGATGTTCCATTTTTCCATAGAAATGTATTCGCTCAATAAAAGTTCTAAAAGAAGTTAATCGTAAATAAGAGGATTGTTTACGAATAAGCACTAATAAAATTTCGCACCCAAATACATAAGAATTATATAGGAACCAAAAGAATCTTTTATTTTCTTTCGAAAAAACATAAATAGATTTCTTCTGAGTAATGGAAAGATTATTCCAATTATGGTATTCATGAAGAAAGAATTGCAATAAGTGTAAAAAGGGAACATCATGAATCCCGCACTGAAGGATTTGAACCAAGATTTCCATATGGATGGGATGAGGTATTAGTATATCTAAAACATAATTTAAATGCAATAATTTATCCTCTAAAAAAGGAAAATTTGAATGAATTGATCATAAATTATGATATTTTGGTATTTCTTTTTTTCTAAATAAGATACTAATCGCAAGGAAAATGGAATTTCCACAATAATTGCAAAACTTTCTGATATAATCTAAGAATAAAAATGAGAATAAAAAAATGTTGTGAGTGTGACCAATAAATAAATTTTGGTTAGAATAATTAACCGAAGAAATCAAAGAATTCTTTTGATAGATTCAAATAATTAAACGTTTTTCAAGTGATAAACTAGATTTATTATCATAACCAAAGACTTTTACGGGTTCATAAAAAATCAAACCATTTAAGCCATGATCATGAGCAAGTGCATAAATATACTCCTGAAAGAGTAACGGATATAGGAAATATTGTTGCCAAGATCTACCTTTTTATAAATATCCTTGTAATTCTTCCATTGACTTCAATTTCTACTTGAACCAGAAACAATATTATTTCTTGTATTATCAAATTATACATAATGCAATACGGTCAGAACAGAGTATGTATCATGTATGAAAAAAAATATACACCCCGGAAATACAGAGTCCAATCAACAGATCTTTTTCCTCTCTCCTTCTACTATCCAATAGGTTTATCTTCGTTCTATTAAATAAATTATCAGAGGATAAAAATCTTTTATTTTTGCAACCCGATTGCTCTTTTGACTTTGGAAATTTTTTTTGTCAGTATACTGTTTCTTCTACACATTAGTTCCCAATCCATAATAGAAAATAGGTAGGATTTATTTTATTCTTAAAAAAAGAATCAAAGGTCCATTTACAGGAGACCCCTTCCCCACATCAGGCACTAAGTTATTTTTAACGTTTAATTAGATCGGGAAATTATTCAAATTAAGAATAAAAGCTCGTTGCTTTTTTTTTACCAGAATTAGAGCCATAGAGCTCTATCCATTTATTCACCAAACCAAACTCTAACCGTGAATTTCTTGAAATAAAATAAAAATAAGAAAAAATATAAGGATAAAATGTAGGCTGAAATGATTTTTTTATACATGTAGAATTGACCAAATGTTGCTAGCATTTAATGCAATGTCCTTTATGTTTCAAACATATTTTATTTTGTATGTAGATAGATCTTTTTATACTTTGTTATTTTTGCCAGGCTATGCTTCATACCTTTTGTACATAAATATTTCTTTTTACTTGTTCTCTCGTATAATCTTACAGGCAACATACTAGATTACTTTGCCAGTTTATGTTTTCTTTGTCATATTCCCTAACTGGTTTGCTTACATACTTTATGCATGTACATAAACATTTTATTATTACTTTGTTCTTGTCTTACATAATTACTTACAAGTTATATACATATTTTATTTTTTCTGGTTATGCTTTATTTTTTTTCTCTTTTATCTTATTTCTAACTTTACTTACCTGGTTTCTTACTTGTCTTATTCTTGCCTTGTATATTACTTACAGGTAACAAATATTACAAAGCCCGGCTGCTTCATTATTTGTCATTTGTCTTAATTTATTCTAGCTATTAGTTATAAATTTTAACTTATGTATTAAAGTCTATGCTTAGTTATGCTTACACATATTATTCTATTTTTATACTTATGTTTTAACCATATATTTGATTTATACTTATGCTTAATATTTATAAAGTTTATTTTATTTTAAATATTTTTGAAAGACTTCATTTTGAATTTTCAAATCATAGCTTCTTTCAAAACACACACACACACACACATATATATATAAATTTAAAATAACAATTTCTATTTGTATTAAAAATCCATTTGTAAAGACCTTCATCATTAATATTGCTTAAATATAACCAATTATTAAATTAAAATATTTCATAAAAGAATTTTTCTCTTATTTAATAAATTACTTATTTTATCAAGCTATATTTAAAAAGAACAAAACAACTCTTTTTGTTTAAATTTAAATCTAGGCTAGAATTATTTTTAAACAAATTAACTTTTATCCTAAGTATCTTAAAATCATATGGTTATTTAATAGCTTAATATTAATTTAATTCAAATTTCAAAATTACCAAAAATATTGGAATTAGAAGACATGACTATATCTATTAAATTTAAAACAAAGATTATCTATTTATAATATATACATACATATATATATATATATATATATTATAGATAGAAGGCAAATTTGATTAGCTTTACAAAGATAAAATCATCCATTTAAATATTTATCAAAGAATATTCAAATTCATCATTAATAATATTATCAAATCAATTAAATAGATTATCAAATTGATATTGCCAAAAATTCTGGGATATCACAAGCTCCAATCAACTTCAAATTAGCTCTAAAATGTAGTTCTCATCAATATGGACCCAATGAAATATTTTTCGTCAAAAACGTACCTCGTATGACAAAGTTAAGCAATTTATAAGTTGCATGAATTAAATATAAAATTATTTTCAATTTTTCTTTTAATTTTTTCTAAACCTAGATTTAATCAGAGTCGTCAATTTTTGCTTCTCTACATCAGACTGTCATTGTCACCTTCTTCTTCCCAGCATCTTTATGCACGAACATTCCAATCGCTCGCCCTTTCCCATCAATTTCAACGACCATCTCGCTTGCCTCGACTACGATCGGCGAGTGCCACACGAAAGCTCGCTCCATGATGCGCCACCATGAGAAAGCATGACAGATACGGTCATGCCATAGCCTCGATTTTCGAGCTCAAACGCGCGTCGAACGCAAGCTATTTTCTCCCCAATTGTCGATGATTCGTCAACCTACCCGTATGGATTTGAAGTACTCATCGAACTCTACAATGTTGTAGTTGAAAGATTATGGAAATAGCTGATGGATAGAGAGATTTTGAGGGGAGAAGAGTTGAACATTTTCGGCCATTGATTTATAAGGTGGAGGCTATAGCTTCGAAGACTAGGGTTTTGACAAATGATAAAAATTGAGGTCCTTTTATAGAAAATTTTGCGTCACTATTCACCCGAAAATTTTCCGAACTCCAAACAAAGCGTGCTGCCTGGCGTTTATAATGTTTTACCCCTATTTCGAACACAATGGAATATATATTAGATGCCAATTCGATCGTATTTGAAAGATAAGTTTTCGAATCGACTTATTTAAATTTAAAATTTACTTAAACAAATTTCTACGCGTTTCAACTTCCCCCGGACAAACCGTAAATCCATTTGACACGAAATTTGAAATCCTACAATAATATAACATTACGGAACCGTTGTAAATCGTTCGGTCGAAATCCAAGACTGTGTCAAAAATGACTATTTTTATACGTTAATTAAAAATTAAAATATTCACTTTCTGTAAATTAACTTTTAATTCAATTTTAAAAGTTCTCTAACATCATTCTAATTCAAATAAAATATAATTCAGCTTTATAAATGATTTTTATTCTTATTAAATTCAATTTCCAATTATTACAACAATTTCAAATACTAAATTAACAATTTAATTATCCAATTAAATCTAGATGTTCGAAATATAAGTTATTCAAATTATAAATTTTACTAGTGAATATTTAAAATCAATTAAATATCTAAATTTCAAATGGTTGAAATTATAGGTCATTACATCAATATTTCCAATCCAAAATGACTCGTCAATCACTGCATTTCAAAGTTACTTTTGAACCTTCAACTCCTTCTTAAGTCGGATCTTCTATTGCTCAAGCTTCTACGACAACCCCGTTTGAGTTAGGCATTCGATTATAGCTGAACTCCATGGACAACTTGTTTCAGTAGTGCCTTCCTGAAACCAACCTCCTCCTCCGAGTGAGCAACTTAGGCTAAGATTATTGAACAACCCTCCATATCTAAACAACGTCTTTATTAATTGTAGAGAAACTTTAGAAGTTCTGCTACTATCATGGATTTATGAAAAGTGATGTATTTCTTTCGACAATCGATTAATGGGATAATAATCCTCCTTAGGGGTTTAACGGTTTCAATAAGTACAAGTGCATAGGTTGAGTCATTCCTCCTATCATTGAATTTCTCCAATTCATTTTTCATTAAATCAGGTTGGCTCCAACTCAGTTGCACCCCAATGGATATGCCCTTCTCAATTCTATGTATGTCCAATTTATGATGCAGCTTCAATGACCACCAATCTTTAGAGGCGCAATTTCTAAACTTCAAGAAGAAAGCCTACTCACCTTTCTATTTAGCATCGAACCTTGGCACCGTTGCAAGATCATCGAGACACTCCACAACAAACACTTGTATTTTAAGAGAGAGTATTTGTTTGTTCATTATCCTTTTGACTTCAACTGACTCTGTTTTTTCGGATGTAAGTCTTCATCCTAACACTCTTTTCCACACTTCGATTCTGTCAACCCAGCCAGTTAATATTTTGTCCATTCTCCTTCATGGATCTTTCCAAGTGAGAGGCCAGCGATGCACACTCCTAGATCTTGGAAACTTTGGTAAGTGTCGACATCTAACATCTTGCCACTACATATCTCCTCACAAATGAGATACTCCGTCAATATGGCCTTCAACATCCTAAGTGCTTCGTTGTTCCTATCGAGTACCCACCAAAAGGACCCATGCCTCCTCTTCAACCTCTACCTCTAGTCGTGACTCTAGAAACATCAATCAAGGGGCCAATGAAGGCCCTACGGGTGAAACAAATATTAATGGAGGCCAGGCTAGAATGGTGGTGGAGAATGTTATTGAAGAAGAAAATGGAAAGTGGGGAGAAGAGAGAAGGGGACTAGAAAGAGCGAAAGAGATATAAAAGGAAAAAGGATATGAAGGTGAAAGTGAGGGAGAGGAGGAAAATGAAGATGGCAACGACGAAGATTTTGATGTGGACCAGTCATATGGGGAGACCTCCCTCGAAGAAATAGTACTTCCTACTTCTTCTCATTCAAGAAGATTAGTTGTCAAATCCTTCCAACAAAATTTTGGTTCCAGTTCAACACCAGCTACCGAGTTGTCTCCTAGTACACGATGTTCAGAAAAATCCTCGACTCCCTATGAGATTTGAACATCTCCATCGATGATAGTCTCAAAGAATATCCTTTAGGTTTTAGTTTTCCATCCGGGGATTTTCTAGCCAAGAGGGATGATACCCCATCTTTGCAACCCCCCGAACATGGTCTATGAAGCACTTAGGATAATACTTGCACTCCACACACTTCGAGGCTCATGAACACTAATATTATGCATTCACCCTTACTACAGTGCATTAGTTCTGATATTCCTTTTTTATTCATTTCAAGTGCAATGACAAGAGACCAATTCCATTATCTTCGCTCGAGCATTAGTGAGCATCGGAAACTACCCCAGAACCTTTCCCTTACTGCACTTCTTTACAGCAAGAGACCGAAGAAGAAAGAAAAAGAAGAAAAGAAAGGGAATACATTAATTGGAAAAGAATGAAACATCAAGTTGAGGAATGGGAACTTCATGATTAGGGGAAGAGACTCTACGACTCACATGATCATCAAAGGCCCATGTTTGGCTCTCCACAACTATGCTCTTAGCCCCTTTCTCATTCTAAGCAGCTTCTAATGATCCAGCCTTCGGTCGGTACTTTATCAACCTCATAAAAATCCGAAAAGGTTTCTACTAGTCCTACTCCACCACCACCACCACTTTTAGGTTCATCCACAACCATGACAATGGAAATTTAGGTCACTTGACGGGGTTGAAATTCAACCCCATCATTAAGGATGTCCCTAGCAAGGAGGCTGACCACAGAGTTGAAAGGGTCAATGAACTTGACGAAATTTTTTACAAGTGGTAGAAACAAACTTATTCCCTCTCTAAGGTTAATAGAACTAATCAAACAAACATCCAATCAATTGAGCCGGAGAGGAAGACCTACGATTAAACAATCGCTGACTACAAAATCGAGTTAGCCTAACTAAATAAATAGAGAGGTGATGCATAAACATCAACTACGAACTCATAATTGAGGAGATGTCCCATGCATACAATCAAGCCCTCAATGTAATAAATGATAAACTTAAGAAGGTGTATCCAAGGAGTGGTAAGCTTACAGCTCAGATCGAGGCCAAGAAAAAGGAATTTCAAGAGAAAGATGCAACGCTTTATGCAAAGGACATGGAATTTCCGACGAAGGATACAGAACTTTGATTCAAAGTGAAGTGGAGAGACCTAACTTAAGGGCCGAAATAGGGGCAAAAATAGAAGCTTGGGTTGACCTTAGAGGGGCTGTAGCTTAAATAAATGAACTCAAAAACTAGATAGAAAAAGAGAAGGAAGATATGAACTCCACCTTTAAACAATTCTTTGCAAATTTTATCAAAGACAGGACCTTTAAGTGGCTGGGGGATAGTTATCCTATCACACTAGCAGATGCTTGGGAAGAAATCATTTTCCATGCAGCTGCATGCAATGTAGGTTTAGCATAATATCAAATGAAAGATAAGTTTTTGGATCTAGAGGATATCATAGCCTTGAAGAAAGGCAAACCGATCATTGTTGAACAGGATGTGATTATAGGAAAAGCGTCCATTGAGGCTCCTGCCGATACTATTGCATTGGATCAAGCAAACCCATCAATTCCTCATTCTAAAGTGTTTGTAATGAGACTCTAATTTCGTGGGGGCTAGTTACGTGGCCACACATACCATGACTCTTGCTTTTGCTGCCACGATTACTTAAGAGCCTTACATTCCTCTTCCTATTTCTCAACCCATCTAGTCATTTGCTGAAGAAGTTGAAATTGCAAAGTCTCCTATCCAAGGAGCTTCCTTCAACAAATTTAATTCTCTTATCTCTTCTATTTTGAGAAGCTTTAGTCCTCACCCAAGGTCACCACGTACCTTTACTTCACTGTCTATGAACTTACAGGTCATCCATCGCTTCCTTCCCCGCCACCAACAAGGTTCGGGCCAAAGCACCACTTTTCCTTATTCTACCTCTATCACCACATAATTCATTGCTCTAATTCTCCCCTCTAGTTTCGAGCATGGTCCTAATTCATAGAGAACAATGACTCTAGAAGGATTGGAGGATATCTCTCTATCAATAGAGGAAGACGTTACAATTACTGGTGCTACGAGCCTAACTGATTCGATTTCCATGACCGAGAGACTGAAGATCAACCTCGGTAAGATTGAGATAATAAAGGAGCCAGGAACTAAAACACCTACTATCTTGGAGAAAATAAGCCTTACTCCAAAAAATCCACCATTCAAAATCAAACCTTTAAAAGGTATGAGCATTGGCGGTAAGTCTTTTGACTCTCCCATTAACAAGCCCAAAGTTCCCATCATCATTACAATCAAGGGAGAGACCACTCATTCAAAAGGTGGCACTCACGAGAAGGGGAAGTTCCAAGGCAAGAAGGATCCTAAAAGAACACATGATGGACCTAGTCCCAAAGCTTTAAAGCACTTTAGAAAGAGGAAGTTGATGCCTGGATTGTACTGGTGTGTTGTGAAGATAATTTCATTTTGTCTTCTTTTGACCTGTTTTGTTCCATTTGCATGTAGGCTGAGTTTGTAAGGGACTTGCCCCCACTACATTTGTAGAAAAGTGACTATAAATAAAGATTATTTTTATGCTGAACCATTGTTTTCTTTTACATTCCTACACTTTTATTTTACTTTCGTATATACAACTACTTGCGTATATAATATAACGACTTGTAACGTGATTTACTTATATTGTACATGCTTGTGTCTGTGCAATGCTATTAATTACTGTAGCTAACTATGTACTTATAAGTAAATTTCTGCAATTACTCAATTGTAGTTCATTACATAGTTATCTTTATCATTGCCAAAGTGTTTCTTATCGTAGGCTAGACAGAACTTATTTTTCGTTTGGCTATCTCCATGGTCATCCTTGTTATTCGACCGGGTTCCATTTGGTCGTAAAGCCAAAATGCAAGAAGTGTTCAACTTCCTGCTATTTCTTATCGCTCAAAAATAACATTTCAAGCGTCAATCTCTGGACATTATATTTTAATCATGCCTTTCTCCGAGCGTTGAACGCACGTGATCAATGACCTTCATCACTTATTACAGGCTGGCCATATCTCGCTAGGCTATAAGTGTGGCTATAGTTATGAGTAGTCCACTAAATCATTAATCCTAATCTTCAGGGATCGAAAATCTGCATGATTATCTCTGGACTTCAATGCTTGACCCTACTTATCTCTGGTCATTTGATCAAGATAACTCCTCGGCAATCATCGTTTATCCTTAGCTAGGCTTATCCTGCTGATCCATGAACGCTGTTGTGGAAACTTCAACTATACGCCGATTCCTATCTCTAGGAATTGGTGGTTCGAGTGCCTATCTCTATGCATCCGCTCTTGCTCTTACCTATCTCTGAATGTTGACCAAGGGAATCCATTGACCATCATTGCTTATCCTTAGCAGTGCATGTCCTGCTCTACCGCGAGGATGGTCATGAAAGCTCCGATTACACACTAGTTCCTATCCCCAGGAATTAGAGCTTGGTAGCCTGACTCTAGGCATCCCTTATTGAAATTTCCTATCTATAAGCATTAGTCAAAATTAAAGGGATAAGGGATAATCATCCAATGGAATCTTGTGTGATTATACTCCCTTAACCTGATTATGGATCAAATGAGTTGGTTGGTACATATACCCGAGTAGCTGATTATGCTGCTAATCATTCAACACAAGATTTAGCTTGCAAGAACATGATCAAATTGTTCAAGAAGCTAGGTTTATTTATGAAAAAGAAAATGGAAAGTCATCCCCTATTTTTTTGCCTCTAGTTTACTAGAGTGGCTTATTTTTAGAAAATAAAGTAAATAAATCTAAGTGAAATAACATTGCAAGTGTTTGCTTTTCCATGCATGTAGAATTAGAGTCCCATCAACAGTTGCCAACAAGAAAGTTCCATCTCCAAGCTTATGTTCAATTGCATAGGGACTTTCTCCATTTGGAGCAAGTAGCTCCATACCATTGAGGACTCATTTCAGAATGAGGTTTCCTATCTCAAAGGTAAGACTTCGGAGCTTCGCAATGAAATGTCGTGCTACTTTTTTCTGGTGAGTAGTTACCCTCAGTACAGCTCTTTCTATTTTCCATCAATCAAGTCGAGGGACTTAAGCAAGAGTTCCTCGTTCATCTAAGGATCATTATGCTTTTTTCAATGAGCAGGGGCTTCCAATTCCACTGAAATCATGACGTCGGCTCTTTAGGCCAAAGCGAATGGAGTATGTCCAGCCATGCACTTGTAGTCGTTCTATAAGCCCATAGTGCAAGTGGAAGTTCATCGATCCAGTTACCCTTTGCTTTAGTTAATCACTTCCTCAAGATGGACATGATGATTTTTTGGGAACTCCAAACCTAAAGATAATATTCTTTATCACAAAGCTGATCACTTTTCTCGTTGTGATTTGTGGCAAGCGATTCCACTTTAGCCCACTTTATGAAGTAATCCACCACTAGCATAACATACTAGGCTCTTCTTTTCAACATCAATAGCGCCCTAATTATATCTATTCCCTAGACCGTAAATGGCCATGGGCTAACCATTGATGTAAGCTCTGTACATGGCACTATGTAAATTTTTGTAAACTTCTGGCATCAGTCACACCGTCTACTGTAATCGTCGGTGTCAAAATTAGCCAGTAACCAATATCCAATCACAGATTTCCGATAGCATCTAATGTAGAAAATATAATATGAAGAACAAACAAATTAAAAATGAAAGAAGGTAAAAAGAGACAAGATATATAGTAGTTCGGCTAGTTCCGGCCTACGTCGACTCCAAAATATACCTTTTGAATACACTATAGTTTGTATATAGTTACAATCAGAAATCCAAGAACAAAATTGGTAGAGTGTAGCCTAGGTTGAAGACAAAGAGAAGCAAAAAGAAGATACTTTTTATAATTCCACGCCTGCTACATTAATAGGAGAAGACGTGCAGGGATCGGGCTGAAATTTCAACAGAAGAACCTCCAGGCCATGACGAGGCCACACAAAAATTTGTTTTCCCATTGAGTCCCACAATAGGGATCGGCCCCGATCCATATTATAGTGTCCAAATAGGGTGAGATCCCTTTGGGAATTCCCGATGATGTTAGCTACATGTCCTCCAAATTTCATGCCATTTCAACTTATGGTTTGTGAGATGTCGCATTTTCCTTGAAGTGGTGTTACATGTATTCTAATTTCAGCCGATCCCTTTGGAGGGATAAGGATCGATCCCTTCAAGATATCCCATTTTATGTATGATCCTAAAGGGTTATTCGTATGTTGTAGTAAGCTTGTGCTCTCAGTTTCATGTCAATTGGATGTGTAGATGTTGAGATATGGATCGATCTTTGCTATAAATTTGGTTTAGCCGATTCCTAAGAGGGAAGAGGGCCAATCCCTATTGAGGGATAGGGGTCGATTGCTGCAAACATCTCCAAATTCCATGCAATCCCTAGGGTAGACTACCTAGAGTCCCCTCTTCTTATTTCCAAAGTTCATTTCAATCTACCTTATGGTTGTTGAGTTACGGAGCGATCATCGTTGAGTTGTGTTATGTGCATCCCTTTTAATCCAATCCCTTTATTCTGATCCCTCTTCTAGGGGAAGTATTAGTTCCATACTTAGCTATTTTTTCAGTGTCTTCCTTCCGAATCCATTTGACAATAATCTGAAATTTCAAATATAATCGATCTCCAGTCCTGGTAACCATCTCTCTAAGTTTTCTACCTTGATGATCATGAAGTCTGTTGGGTTAAATCCACCTATGTACTGCCTTTCTAAAAGGCGGGTCAGCAATAGTCAGCAGCATCATCATTTATCATTGGCTAAAAGTATTCATAGTGAAGGATCTTATTCGTTAAGGTCTACGGACATTCCTAGCTTTATCCCTAGTTACACACCGAAGCAGTGGGGTTGGGTAAACTCTCATGTTTAACACTCCTTCTTGCATTATGAATCATGTCACTTTATGAAGGAGTTTCCGTTGTTCATTTGTCACCTTCAAGAGAATTCCCTTAAGCAAAGAGTCATTGATCGGAGTCCTTTATGACCTTTTTTCCTCTACGGCGTCAATGATCCAATCAACATCCATCTGGTCGATGCTTTGAGTTGATAAAACCTCCATTAGAACCAATCTCGTCAACTACACAACCTCAGAATGACCAGTCAGCCTTTGTGTTTTTCTTTATAAGGATGTCAAATGGTGTAACACTTTATATCATTCAAAAGTTCAGTGTCCATGTTAGGTAAGAGCAAAGTCTCACACCCTTGGCCTGGAATTCCTTTTTACCAAGTAAACCACCAATTAGGGGTCACTAAATACATGTAGTGTCTACAACCCCCAGCTCTTTCACCATCTTGAGCCCCACTATCAACGCTTCATACTTAGTCTCGTTATTCATTGCAGATAACTCTAACTTGAATGTGCAATATATAATTCATCCTTTCGGGTCATGAGAATTACTCCACTGGAAGACATTCATTAGAAGCTCCGTCTACATATAACTTCCATTAGGAAAGTGGGACCATATCGTCTTCCTCTTCTCTATCCCATATGATAAATTCAACAATGAAATCTGCTAATTCTTATCCTCTTATTGCCTTTTTCTAATGGTATATGTTATCATATAGGCTTAGTTCAATGTTCCATTTCAATAACCTTCCCCAAATCTTGGTTTGGTTAGCTTTAAGACTGGTCCATTAGCACCTTTGTTGGGTGAGCTTGAAAGTATGGTCGTAAATTCCTTGAACTTATCATCAAAAAATAAGCAAGCTTTTCTAGCTTTGGATAGTCCTTTTTTACTCTAGTAAACCGCTTGATGATGTAGTATAATGGCCTTTAGATCCATGCCTCCTCACGTACCAATGCTGCAATTAGTGCATGAGCAGACACCCCCAAATATATAAATTGGTCTTCTTCTTCCAAATGCTTGGATAGGAATGGTGGTCTTCCCATATGCTTCAATAATACATGAAAAGCATACCAGCATTCTTTATCTAGAAAAACTTTCCTTTTTTATTTTTTAGGGCATTAAAGAATGGTATTACTTATCGGACACTTCAAAATAAATTGGTTCAATGCAACGAATATCCTATTCAATCTCTACATCTTCCTCCTTATCTTTAGGGCAATTACATGTTCCAAGGAGTTAGTCTACTATGGATTAGCCTCAGCGCCTCTTGATTCAGAATAAAGGCCAAGAATTTCCTTGATGCGACTCTATAGGAACATTTCAATGGAATCATTTTCATTCCTTACCTTTACAACACATTGAATATCTTGGACAGATCATCTATGTGGTTTATCGAAGGTAGTGACTTCACAAACATATAATCCACATACACCTGCATAGCCCACTCAATTTTCTTCTCAAACGTTCTAATTAACGATCGCTGGTAGTTAGCTCTAACGTTCTGTAAACCGATCGACATGACTCGGAAGCAGTAAAGCCTAATTCAGTAATGAAATCTGTATTCTCTTGATATGGTATGTTCATTTTTATTTGACCGTAGTCGGAATGTACATCCATAAAGATAATAGTTCATGTCTGACTACTGAATCCACAAGCTTGTCGATCTTCTATAGCGAGAAGCTGTCCTTTATTCATAATTTATTCAAGTCCAATTAATTTATGCATGTCCGCCATTTCGAATTTTCCAATTTAGCCAATACAGAATTCGGTACCCATTCAAGGTATAAGGCATCGTAGATAAATCCATTTTCCTTCAGCTTTTCCACTTCTTCTTTCGCGCGGCGAATCGCTTTGGACCCTAAATGTATCTCTTCTACTTCACAAGAGGGAATTTCGAATTCACATTAAATTGTTGGAGGCTATCTCCGGTGATATTCCATATGTCTGAATGTGTCCAGCCTAATACGTCCAAATTTACCTAGAGAAAACCGACCAGCCCCTTTCTTAATTTGGATTTAAGTTGAGATCTGATCTTAATGACCTAAGTAGGATCATCATATGGATTGGGATGTTGATCGTCAGCTCCATCTGCACTGCCCATGCATCCTCTAGGTCATTTTGGGGTCCATAGATCTTATGAATTTACCATGGCTTCCAAGTCAGGTCTTGGGCATAGATTTCTATTCATCCATAGTCTTGATGCAGAGAACTCACTCTACACCCATCCCTTTCTCCTGTCGCTTTTCCTCTTTGAGCTTAGTAACGTAACATTCTCGATTAACGCTTTGGTTGCCTCGAATTAATCCAACGCCGTTCTCCTTGGGGAACTTTATAATCAAGCACCAAAAAGCGATACTCTTAAACCGGCTAGGGTAGGTTGGCCTAAAGAGGCATTACATGTTAGAATTCATCAATAATTAAAATATTCTGAACCTGCATGATCTTGCAGTCTCCTTCTCCTAACTCCACGGACAAGTCAATAGTCCCGATGGGCTCCTTCGCCTCTCTGGTGAATCCCTAAATATAGATTTACAATGCCTACTGTCATTGGACTAATTTTCATCTGATCAAAAGTCCTTTTCAACATATTATTTACCAAGCTTCCATAATCCACTATGACTCGATACATAGTAGCCAGGCCTACAATGGTTGTTATCACGATGGGATTAAAGATTATCACTTAAATTCTGTTAGAATCGCTACTACGAAAATTATATCGTCGATCATCAATCTCCGCTGCTTAGTCGAGGCTCCAACCTTAATGGAAAAGCAGCTCATCTACGATGTGTGCTTCTAAGAATTCGCATACAGCTTCATCACCACCAACTTTTTTTCAATGGATTTGGTCCACCTTTTATTATATTTATCACGATCCTTCTATCAGGTCGCCTGGGACCATCTCCACTGCATCCAGGCAAATTTTTTTAAGCATTCAGCCCTTGGGTTCCAACATTCTATCTATCACCTTGTGGATCTCTAAAATACTACTGCAGCCTTTTCTTATGGATCCACTTTTCAACTATATCTCTCGAATGACGACACTCATTGATATTGTGCCCATATGTATCATGGAAGCAAAAGTACTTCCCTAAGCGCCTCTCAACAACCATCGCCACCCTCCAATGCGGCCTCTTATATTTATCCGTCCTTTGCGCTCCAAGGTATATATTTTTCTGGCCTCGTATAGTTTGGATGTTTTTTGGCATCATTCCTCGTGCCCATAACGCACTGATTTCTTTTCTTTTGGTTGTTAGTGTTACCCATATTTACATCGGCATTATTAGCGCTTTCACCGGTTTGTTTTATAGCAACATTACTTAGAACTACTTCTCTTGACTATCCACCAGCCTTTTCGAAAACCAAGTTTGCCTCTTCCTAGTGCAAGGACTAGTCAGTCTTTCGATTGAGCTCCTACATTGTAACAAGTGGCTTTATTCTCGACTATTTTCCAAAATCCATAGCCAGCCATGTCCACCGGATCTAAGCCATCAACACAAAATCTTCCATCGGATTATTCACCTCAGGGACAAACGTAGTAAACATGTTCAAAAAGCATTTCAATGACTCTTTAGGTCCTTAAGAAACGTTCGACAAGGGTGTCATATTCTTGGGTCGAGTTGGTTAGACCTTAAACTGAAGGAACCTGGCTAGTCAAAAGCAAGTGAAAAGGTAAATTTCGATTTATTTTCCTAATTTAAATCTATAGGGCCTAGGAAGTCTAAAAGATTATTAAATACAATCTAATAATGTTTTAAATAAAATCATATTTTTTATAATTTGGTTAAAAGAAATTTTAAATTTAATTTAAATTTGTACATAATATAATGAATGTTTCAAATACATACATGTGTTTGAATGGTAAGAGAAACATATAGCAATAAATATGTATGTAAATATTCAAGTAAAGGTTTGGAGAAAGAAACCTTTTGCTTCTTTCCCTTAACACAAATAGTCAGTTAAGGGAAGATGAGACTATGAATGTATGGAGAGAAACCTTTCATTTCTCTCTATCTCTTTTATTAGATTAATTGACATGTTAAATGACATTTCCTATTAAATTCACACATGCATTTGTTGTCCCAAATTTTTGACAAATAAAAAACATATGTTTATTAGGTCTTGTGTATACATACATACATACATACATACATACATACATACATACATACATACATACACACACACACACACACATACATACATATGTGTGTGCGTATGTATATATTATAAATTAAGATTAACTAGTTTATAAACTATGAAATCAAAACTTAAAACAATATCTAATTTGATGAGATTTTAAAATTAAATTAATGATTACATAAAATAATCTTTTTGACGAAATTTAAGTCAAAATTTCATGCAATTGTATGTGTTTTAAAATTATGGTTAATAAAGTAAAATCCAACCTTAACAAAAAAGGTTAAAAGGGGCGTGTGACATTTTGTATAAAAGTTCACTTATAACAAAATTTACCTTTTATAAAGTGAAAAATGATGAAAAGATTTATATCCAACTCAACGACCATACAAAACTTATACACATGTTCCAAATTGTTTCAAGTAAATAACATGTGTATTTTTTTTTCAAGTATGGATTCTATTTTAACAAACAATAAAAATTCTATTAGGTAATTTAATATTAGGTTTCAGTAAATTAGTTAGCCTTTTTTGAACCAACTTATAAATTTCAAGTCTACCTAAAGATTTACATAAACAAGAAACAAAAAATATTTCAAAACGATGTGAGAGAATCTTCAATTTTCAATTTCATAATATTAAACTAAATTTTACGTAAACAAATAATTTCAAATATTATTCAAACAAGAGTTTATATATGAATGAATTAACAAAATAATCATGTATAAACTGTGACATTGAAAGGAAGATCTAATTAAGTACATAACGTAAACATCCAAACCAAACAGGGATAAATCCAAAATAATTATTAGTAGTGACATATGAATAACAGAAAATGTAAACAAGACGATTTTAATCATATTAACATGATGAGGATAAAGTAGGTTCAAGCGAATAAACAAAATATCCAAAACATTATCCAAATATATACATATGAATGAATGGAATAGGTGAAGAACATAAACATAAACAATAATGAAATAATATATAAACAAAATAGGAGTTCACCTTTCAGATGAATCCAAGTGAAACACCTTGAGGGTGTGAAGATTCCTAGATCCAAAAGACTGATCTTTAGATTTGCAAGTACCGGATAGAGAACCACCTTTTATAATTTATTTTATCTTATTTGATTTTAGAATTTTTTGTTCCCTTACCCCTATGAATTTTCCGACCTAGATCTAAAAAATTGAGGTGAGGACAAAAAATGACAAAGGATAATCTAATAAAGGGGGAAATAAACTCCCTAAAAGATATGCCAACTCACCTATCCTTTAACTAGAATTAGCCTTTTCCTTTCTAATTCAAGTAACTCCTGCTCTTTCTTAAAACATGGCTGGTAATACTTGGCTTGTTTGGTCTCCAAAAAATTTCCAAAACCCAATTAGTATCATTCCCGTTTAAACCCAATTTAAATTTATTATATATATCACATACTGATACGCACTTTTATAACTTTTATGTACGTAAAATGCTAATAGTATCCACAATAGTTATATATATTTTAGTAATTAATATTTCATAAATATAAACTGATTTGTCTAATTTTAAAGGATTAAAAATTAATTGAATCATGTGGGTCATTCGAAATATTTAATATTTCGGTTTTGAGACTCAAATGTGTAAATTCAATCAGCAACTAACAATTCAAACATTAACGTTCACATGTCACCTTAGGTTGTGGTGTGAAATTTTGGCTGAATTTAACACTTACACAACTTTATTAGTAAAGTCCTATTTTAGTTATTTAAGCATTACCTAATAGTGATAATTATTTACACTAAATCTCTTCATCAAAACTATATCACATTACGACTAATGGAATTTGATTTTGGTCAAACTTCCAACATTGTCCATATTCAACTTTGCATGTCCAAACATAAAATATTTGTTCAATAATAACAATTACTATTAACAGCACTACTCTAGCAAGAGAATTTGACTTCAAGTTAACTTAAATTGACTACATGGACTTTGAGTTAACTTAAATTGACTCCATGATACTAACACTATATAACCAAGGGGGCAAATTCTCTTTTGAATAGTGCTTCACTTCCAATGCTTCCACTCGACCCTGTTACAGTTGTTCGATAGATGTCGTGCTATGATTTAACATAATCAAAGTAAGGTTTCCATATTAAAGCTCGATATTATTCTCAAGTTGAGGGAATTGTGTAAAATTATAACATCAATATTCTCGTTTTGACCTTAGTTATATTAACCAACAGAAAACTATCGAGTGAGTCATTATATAGTTATCCCATTATTATCACTAAGTAACCACTTGATGTCCCTTTCAGCCATGAGTAATACACTGCACAACGTATGGAGAGCATTACATACTCTAGTCAGAATGGATGTTTTGGTATCTAGTCTCGATACATCTTGACTAGGAATATTTAAAACAGTTTATTTATTTTTTTGTGATAAATCACTCTTGATTACAACATACTTTTACTCTATCCCAAAACATATCATTTATGGATTTTCCATATTAAATATACTCTATAAATAATAAATATAACACATTATATCAAGTATACAATAGAAAGAAAACACCTTTTGTTTTGAACAAGATTGGTTATAAAGTTAGATATGTAACAAATTGCATAATTGCCATTAGGGGATAACCCCAACTCTATTAATCTCCCACTTGCGCTTCATGTCAAATATGGAATCTTATTTCAACTTAGTCGATTGGTTTTCTCAAATTAATCGGGTTAGTCCCTTAGTGAATGAGTATACTATGTTGTTTTCATTATCTATATAATCAATCAACTCTATATGATGCTAATAAACTGTCTGTATCATATGGAACTATTCAGAATATGTCGCTTGATGGTAAGCTTTAGGTTGTTTTATGAACGATATCGCGACATAGTTATCATATAATAATGCCACCGGTTTCTCTATATTTGAAATCACCCTTAGATCAGTTATAAATTTATATTTATACTTCTTATGTTGTAGTAGGCTTTTGTTGAAGTTTCTACTACTTGTTGTTTAGAATAATTCCAAATTAAAGTTTTCAACTTAAGTTTGAACATAAATTTTGGATTAACATACTATACTGGCTATCACTAATCAAGTTCGAGTCCACGCACCCCTTCATAAGAAGTTCACTGTTTCTATAAACAATTATTTAGTATTTCATAAATAAGTGGGAAAACTCAAAACATATATTAATCTTTATTCAGATTTGATGCAACTTCTATGTTTCAAATGCATAAGTAAAGCGTGATACTATAGACAATATGGCATGCAGGATAATTTCCATTGCTAATGCACAAGCAATACATCTTACATGCTCGATATTAAATAATTTAATATAGTGAATTGTGTGTATCGTTTTGGGATATTCCTAAGATCCTTTTATCGGATTATAAAAGATGTAATTTTCAAAACCAATGTCGTGTGTCAAACAGCCAAACTAATAAGATTTTAACTCAAGTGCGTCGTCAATAATCATAAATCTGTTGTTTACTTATAGTTTTATAAATATTTCATACCTATTAACATTCTTTCTTACAAACACATGGTTCCTCTGCATTTTGATAGAAATTCAAATTATTTGATTTCTCGGTTAAAATACTTACTTTACTTTGATGCTTATCGAATAATACTTTTTTATCATTTCTTGGATCATATCCAGTACTCACAAACTCAGCTATTGCTCCCATTGACTATGAGACATTTTGGTTGATATGTGTAACAGTCCGTTCTAAGTCATTATTTAGAATTTCTTGCTTCAATGTGAATGTACCAAAACTTAAAGACATGCAAAGCGATAAATTTTGGGAGTAAAATCTGAATTAATTATAGCACGTTGAAAGATGAATTTGTTACGTTAGTTTCAACAGTTGAAATTTATGATGTTATTCTTATTTATGTTGCATATATTCCACCTACATTGATCTTTTCCTTGAAGGCACATTTACAGTCGATGGATCATATTTGTTAATAAGAAATCTTGTCAACCACCCAAAGATAAGTTATTAACTAGAAAGGTTGCTAACACTTTAAAGGAAAATTTTTAGAATTGATCAATCTCTTCGAAACCCCTTTCGAGTGAGTTGATTGTGACAGATTGCCTTTAGAAGGTTGCCTTATGAAAGTGTTAGTTATACATAAGAAGACCAATCAACTCTTTAAAATGATAGTTAGGAAGAGAACAAATCATTCATGACCCCTTTCGAGTGACTCGAAAGGGTCATTTGCATCTCCTTTTAAGCAGATCAAAAGGATCATTCATATCCCCCTTTCAAACACATTGAAAGAGCCATTCTGCCTTTAAAAGTAGAACTCGCTTCCAAAATTATTGTTTCTGCTGCCGTGGAATGTACTCCTTCGAAAGGGTTATATATTTTGAAATATCTGAGCTCCTTGCGAAGATGTCCAACCAATAAACACAACTTGATGTTCATACATCAAGTCCTTTTCGAAACCCCTTTCGATCAGGTTGGACGGGTATTTACTCTTTCAAAAGGACTCAATGTATAATGTACAATATACAAGATTTACATTCAATATGCAATGAAATAACATCTTGGACGATATAATATAAGTTCAATGAACTTATTGACATCGAAATATCATCATCCTGTCAATTTAACATTTGATATCATAAAACATGATGATAATATGATTTGAATTCATAATGTCTAAGTTGATCCCATAATAATGGTTAAGAAAATAAGCGAGCTTTATGTGCAATAGGTTATTAGTCAAGCTAATGGCCGAAATGATCTTCCACGTATTCAAAATCAATATTAGATCCATGCGTCTACTCTTTTGCATTCATCTAGATTAGATTACAAGTAAGATAATTTTCCCCTAACTGATTTAGAGTTACAAATGTTTGATCACGCTATGAAATAAGGAGAATTCAGAACTCAAATTCCGTACCCTATTTTTTGACCCCTAGGGTCGAATTTATAGATGTAGGTTGACCCTCTTCCGCATTCATCCATTCAAAGCGGTCGAACGGCATTTCTCCCGACCTTTCACATTCATCCTTTCGCTTCCACAACTTTAGAGGCAGTCGATTGGGTCTTCTTATTTTGCTTGGGTTAACCCTTTTGCTATCATCAATAGTATACTAATAGTGGGTGTTGTTTTAAAATTTCCCATATTTCTTTCGCATTCCTTTGTAACCTTTCAACACCTTCGAAGGGTACATAGCAAAAGAGTCAAGGTTTCCTGTCATATTGTTTTGATGTAAGTGGAAGCGCCCCCAACTCCCTCTTCTCCTTCGAAACCCCTATTGGTTGTTTCATGATGACTGATTGTTTGAGTGGATGAGGAGTGCTTTCACATAGTTTCGAAAGGATCAATAGATAACGACTGGATCAATGCAAAAGGCCACCTGCCTTCATGTAGAGTTTTCTTTATGCTTTCAAATGGTTCCAACCATTTCAAAAGGCTTTTTCTTGCTTTGGAAAGGTGCACAGTGGAAAATTGTCTTCAAGTGGAAGAAAGTTAATTGAAAAAACAACTATTTTGAACGATTTAGTTCCCATGTGCAAATTTATTGTCCAATACATTTCGAAGGTGTTTCGAACCCTTAGTAGGCTCTCTCATATATTTGGATTCAACTATGTCGAAAGGTCAAGATGTGGCGTAAGGGTGGCTTTTATTTCTTTTCTATTCTTTTAAAAGCTCTTGTCTCAGACACTCGTTGGTCCATCAAGGGCTTGTGACACCATCCTAACCTCTTCGAAAGCTATCTCAATACCTTTGAAACACCATTTTTGAACAATGTGACACTTATATCTTCAATTCTTGTGGAGCCCAATACATTTTATGAGCCTTCTATCGTACCTTTATTCTTAAGTGAATTTTATGGTTAACATTTTGCCTCCCTTGTGTGAAAGAAGCTTTTGTTCTTCAGGACAAAAATTTAACAGCTTTCCCTTCGCATTATTGCATTCCTAATGACCTCATTTCCCCGCAATGTTCAAAGTAAATAACATTCTCTATTGTTAGTTCAATAATTATGTATAAATAAGCTCAGTGATTTATTTGCAATATAATTGTAGACAAAATTTGTATAATAGAATTCCTGAATTCGAAGTTCAGAAGAAACAAAAATTAGTTGACCATCATATGAAGTTAATAGGTGATAAGAAATTCACAGTTGTATATAATTGGAGATCAAGTACTTCTATATGGCAATAATAGAAGTCCCACAATCCAACTTTGGTAACAACAAAAGAAATTTATAAATTAAACTCCCGTTATATTGATAGAAAACCGGGCATATAATCTAAATCTAACTTTAATAATCGAAGTCTATGAGTTTTCTTCTGATAATAACAAATTTTTGGTAATAAAAAGCTATGAACTATCCTTTGGAAATAAGTCATTGAAAACCATGAATCCTTATTTGGGGGAAAATAATGGGTATTTAGAAACCCTATTGAAAACAATAATAATCCTTAAACCTAGATTCAGATGTTGATTAGTGTTGTTTGAAAGTCAGTAGCAGTAAACTGGTGACCCTGGTTAAATTAAGAGTTTTTATTGAAGACCGAAGTCCATTGAGATCTCAATCCAACTTCCTTAGAACCCAGATTCGAGCGTTAACAAATGTAATCCAAAAGTTAATAGTAAAGAACTCGAAACCCAAATTCGAGTATTAACAATATGCTGTTTAGAATCCAATGATGAGGGTCTTAATAATGGAGGTTTCAGATCCTATGTTTGGGAGTTAGTAAGCGAAGTATAGAAATTAATAATAAAAGATCTGAAACCCTAACACAGTTACTAATAAGTGAAGTCCAAAAGTTGATAGTGAGAAACCTGAAACCTAGATTTGGGTAGTAATAAATGAAGTCCCAAAATTAATAATAAGAGACCCGAAACGCGGATTCGAGTATTTATAAGTGAAGTTTCAAAATTAGTTGTAAGGAATCCGAAAACCCAGATTTGCGTATTATAAAGTCTAGAAATCAACAGTATTAGAATTGAAACTTAGTTTCGGGTATTAATGGTGAAGTTCTGAAATTTTCTTTTGGAAACTTAACAGATGCTGTAATTTTTTATCTGTGCCTTCAATTTTGCATTGCTCTTTGAGTTTTAATTCTTTTGACATGTGCCAAACTTTAGGCCTTGTAGGTTGTCATTGTTGATATACCGCTTCTCGGGTTTGGACATCTTAGTCCGCTGTTGTCATTGTTTGATAAGATGCTTCTTTGGCTCGAACATCTTAGTCCATTGTTTACATCATTTGATAAGCCGCTTCTCGAGCTTAGACATATTAGTCCGTTGTTGTCAGTGTTTGACATGCCGCTTCTCAGGTTTGAATAACTTAGTCCGTTGTTGTCTAGTGCGCTAGGTTAGCTTATCCATAAGCAGGACCCAAGGACATACCCAACCTCCCTTCAGGAGGCGCTCCAACCAGGCCATATAGGCTGGATTGAAGGCTTGTTTGATGCCTTGGCCAAGCCATAGTGTGATAGGACCAAGGGCTTGCTCCATCCTCCCTCTAGGAGGTGCCTTGATCTGGTCATATCATGGTGCGATCAAGGGCTTGTCTCGCTTTATCCTGGCCATAGCATGGCATGGATAAAGGCTTAATCTGACCTCCCTCCAGAAGGCACGTTGTTCTGGCCATAGCGTGGCGTGGATAAAGGCTTACTCTAACCTCCCTCTAGGAGGCGCTTTGACCTAGCCAACTCGGCACGGACAAAGGCTTTGACCATTTAAGATAGCTTCCGAATTCAAGGAGAACCTTGCTCCCAACCATGTTGACTTTTCTTTAAGGAAGAGGTGCTTTGTTAATTCATTTAAGAAACTATGGTCACAAATGTTCTGCATTCCACATTCTAGGAACCATATTACCATCTGGTCGACATAACTTGCAAGATTCAAGGGAATTGCTTTGCATATGATTAGGGGACCTTCCAAGTTTGGTTCTAGTCACCCATCTACAGGATTTCTTGTGTTTTCCATTGCCCTTCGGAGTACTAAGTCTCCTTCTTGAAATGATTTTAATTTTACTTTTGAGTTGTGGTATTTTGAGATTCTTCTCTAATATTCTACAGTCCAAATAGCTGCTTCATCTTTTAGTTTGTGTATTAAATCTAATGATTCTCTCTTCAATTCTTGGTTTGGGTCAAATGCATATGCGATCCTTTGATGTGAGGGTGTCTCAGTTTCGATTGGAAACATTGCTTCACATCCATATGTTAGAGAATAAGGGGTACAACCCGTTGCAGTTCTAGTGGATGGTTGATAGGCCCAGAGTACAAGTGGCAATTCCTCTACCCAATTTCCCTTGGCTTTGTTCAATCCCATTTTCAAGATAGTCTTAATAGTCTTATTTGCTCCTTCAACAGCTCCATTAGCCTTTGGATGTGCCGCAGAAGAAAAACTCTTGATAATTCCGTTCTAATGACAAAATCGAGAAAACTTTTCACTTTCAAATTATGTTCCATTATTAGATATAATCTTGTAAAGGAACATGAATCTGGTAATAATTTTGTTAATGCAAATTTAAGCATCTTCCCAGAAGAAATTTTAGGGAGTGGTACTGCTTCTGCCTATTTAGTAAAGTATTCATTGGCCACTGCAGCATATTTCGCTCCTCCTTTGACAATTGGCAATGGCCCAATTAAATCGATTCCCCATATATCGAAGGTCCATGGACTAGAAATCAGAGTTAATTGACTTGGTGGAAAATAAGGAATCTTTGAGTATTTTCGGCATCTTTCACATTTATTTACATACTCAATAGCTTGACCTGCCATTCGAGGCCAATAAAAACCCTGACTCATTATTTTCTTCGCCAACTTTCCCCCGTTTGAATGGTCTCTGCAAAATCCTTCATGTGTTTCAACCACAATTTCGTCCCATCCTACAAACTTACACATCGTAAGTAAGGTTAGGCGTATCCTTTCTTGTAAGGAACTCCACCCATCATTGTGAAAGTCGGAGACTATCATCTGATTTTCCTTGCTTCCATTTTGTCAGATGGCAATATCCCCTTGAAAAGATACTTGACAATAGGTGACATCCAATTGTCCTATAATAGTCATCTACCCTTGGATGATTAGTACCCTCGTATGGGATTTCTTCATTAATTTCCCTTTCTCCTCTTTCCCGTGCCATGGTTTGGGATCTAGTTAGAACTAATAATTCCTTCTCATGTTCGGGTATACCCACTTCAATATTAGGATTTGCTTGGTACCCTACCGGTACGATACGGGTCTCTAGGGTCTTGAACTAGCCAACTTTGCCAATGAATTTTCCTAAGAGTTTTCTTCCCTTGGGACTTGGTGTATAGAAAAATCTTCAAATAAGGTGAGCATTTTCAACACTTTCTTAACATACAAGGATAATTTGGCATCCTTAGTCTGATATACCTGCTTTATTTGATTTACCATTAGTTAAGAATCACTAAAGACTTAAAGTTTATGGGATCTTGAGTTCTAAGGCAAGAGTCAATCCCGCCACCATTGATTCATATTCAACTACATTATTCATTGTGGAAAACCTTAACTTCATTGTGTAGCTTAGGCGGTGCCTGTATGATGTTATTATAACATACTCCACCCCGACTGCCTGCTTGTTTGATGCACAATCCATATATAACTTCCATACGTATTTTTGGTCCCTTTTTTTCTTCAATTGTTCTTAAAAAAAGTGGGTAAATTCATTAATAAAGTCCACTAACGCTTGCCCTCTGATTATTGCCCGTGGCTAAAGTTCAATGTGATATTGGCTAAGCTCAATTCCACACTTTACCGGCCTACTCAAAGGTTCAGGCTTACTGAAGATTTGTTTGAGTGGAAAGTTATTCAATACTCTATTTGGATGCGCTTGAAAGTATGCCTTATCTTTTTGTGATTATCAAATAGTAAGCTCATTTTTCTATTATCGGATATCGAATCTCTACATCTTTTAATTGCCTACTCACATAATAATAGGAAGTTGAGCCACATCTTCATCTCATATCAAAACTCAAGTAACTACATGCTCCAAAACTACCAGGTATAAGTGCAGGACTTCCCCATTCTCAAGTTTGGATAATATTGGTGGTCTTTACAAATGATTTTTCAATTCTCGGAGGGCTTTCTTACAATCCTCTCCCCACTCAAAGTTTTTCCTCTTCTTGATCATGTTGAAAAAAGGATGCACTTATCAATTGCTTTGGAGACGAACCCGCTTAGGGCAACAACCTTACTTTTAAACTCATTACATCCTTACTGGTTTTGGGCTCAGCCATGTCCTTGATAGCTTGAATCTGGTTTGGACTGGCTTTAATTCCTTGAGAGCCCATAATATAGCCTAAAAACTTCCCGAAATAAACCCCAAAAGAGCATCTCTGAGGATTCAATTTCATTTGATATTTCCGTAATACTTTGAACATCTCTTTTAGTTCTTCAAGGTGACTCTTGGCTTCAAAAGATTTTACTAGCATATCGCGAACATAAACTTCCAAATTTCGACCAACCTATTCATTGAACATTTTGTTGACTAATCTTTGATAGGTGGATCCTGCATTCTTTAACCCAAAAGGCATTGCTTTGTCGTAGAAAATTCGCCAATTGATAATGAACTTGTATGCTCTTCATCCATTTTAAACATGGGCTTTAGATTGTATCATGATTAAGCATCGATAAGGGATAACAACTTATGTCCACTAGTTGCGTCAATCAATTAGTCTATCCAGGGCAAAGTGCAACAATATTTTAGACATGCCTTTTTTAAATCAATATACTCAAGCAAGTCCTCCACTTGTCATTCGACTTCTTTACAAATACTGGGTTCGTTAGCCACTTTGGGTAAAAGACTTCTTGAATGAATCCATTTTCGACTAGACTTTTAACTTCTTATTTTAAGGCATCGGATAAGATTTGATCAAATTGTCTCTTCTTTTTTCGGACGAGGGTCGCTTCTGGATTAATATTTAATACATGGCAAATGACCGGTGAATCAATCCCAACCATATCTGAATGACCATGCAAACACATCTTTGTTAGACTTATGAAACTGAAATAAATATGCCTTCAAGATGCTTTCAAACTCCTTTCCCACTTTTACTAGTTTGATTGAATCATTTGGATCTAAACATATTTCCATAAGGTCTTCCATAGGTTTTTATCCTTTCCACTTCCCCATGGCAATCCAACTCTATGATGATTTCACCCTCTCCTACGGAGTTAGCATTGGTCCTCCTCCTCTTGTTTTCCGGGGAAACGTACCTTTCAAAACATATGTTTATTAGTTTTACTAAATCTTATTTTTGCTTCGATTATGGATGTAAAAATCCATCATCCAAAGGCTGAAAAATAGTAGAAGAACCATAGTAAGAAGAATACTCCCTCTTATATTAGTCAAACGTTGCAAAGTACATCTCGCGGGAGCTGAAACGTTCTCCGTAGATAGTTCCCCAACCACTCTTAGTTAATAATTTTACCATTAGATATTTTGGCAAAACAAAGGCATCCAACTTATCGGCTGCGGGTTGTCCAAAGAAAGCATTATAGTATGATAGTAGATTTGTGATGACCCGGATTTTTGCGTTCGAAAATCGACATCCATACTTCACTCGTATTCGAATGCTGCAGATTCAAACATTCGAATCCGATTCGTCGGAGCTTATAACAAATTAAGTACAACAACATAGCGGAAGAAAAAATAATATCATTGATGTACAATAGCATTCGATACAACGCATTCTGATAAAATGAATATCAATACAAATATCAGAGATAGATAAAAGCAGAAGATACAACAACAACAATGGAAAAATAACATAAACTTGAACTTCAAAGAAGGAACTCCAGTATCAGCAATCTCTATCTCCAAAGTACCAATCCAGAAATAGCTCGAACTCCCGATCAAGATGTACTAAGCAAGATCATTCATCCAAAGACTGAAGAAGATTTCCAAAGACTGAAGGGTATCGATTCTACACCTACTATTTGATTGTCTAAAAAAACCCAACTCTAGACTACCCGTGTGGAGAATTATGGGCATCCAGAGTTTATGAAGGAAACAATAAACTTTGAGTCAGTCATGGGACTAGTATGAGCAAACAAAAATTGTTTATCTTTAAAACAAACAATAAAAGAATTTAAAATTGAAATTTTTAATGCTTTTTGGAAAATGAAACTACCATAAGACCTCCCGCCGCACATACCATGCAAACGTAGAATTAGAGGAGATTTCTCCTTATGATAGTCAAACGCGCTTGGTACGCGCAAACCATTTTGATATTATTATTAGTGCATAGTGGAAAATATTTTGAAAGTATAATATTAATCTTAGCCAGCATACAACATTTCATATGCCTACTATAGCTACCATGTTCAATGGCAGGTTACCGTCACATTCCATGGCAGGTTATACAACTAAAATAGTACAGGGCGTATATTGTTTCTTCGGATTTCCAACAAATGGTCATGCTAAGGAACTTCCTATTGCCGCATGGAATCACCTCTAGAGGGACGCCCCAAGAACCAACCCGGATCTCTGCCAACACAAGGCTGGTTTAATCCTTCCCGGAAGTAACACCTAAAGATATGCCATCCCAGTCGTTTGCGACCTTTATTCGAGGGCTCTCAGCACCAACAACCACAAAAGCAATGTATTTGCAGTAACCACATAGGTTAAATATCCGGGCTCCATACCATGATACCACCCTTTTCCAGAAGGAATGGACATACCTTAGAGACGCGACCCTTGATAACCTTGCTGCATCTTTCTTGTTTCGACCATTTCCAGGGTGTGAGGTCCGATGAGGTCTCATCCACAAAGCTACGCTTTTCACAAAAGCCATGCTTCGATCAACAAATGATCAGCAGCACTTCATATGCCACACTATCGAATTGGGAATGTATCACTAGTAACCATCAACTACATAACCTCTGAGCTCGTACGTCTTAAAGAAGGGCGTTAAGCTAAGAGAATAAATCTCCGCCGCCAAACAGAAATGTATTTGATAGAAACAAGCTTTACATCTCAAAGATAAAATTTAGGTTAAATTCAAATTTCCAAAATAATTTTTTAAAAGATGGTTTAAAACCCATAACACATTTATAACTTGTATATCCTTTTTAAACCTTGATTTCCAAACATAGAATTCAATTTCAAATTTTGAATTCAAATTTAAATCAAATTATTCAAATTTCATAACTTTATCAAGTTATTCAAAATAACTTTTATCTTTAAAACTCTTTTTCAAAAGCCTTTCATATTTAACCCAATTCCATTTCCAAAGCTATTTGGATTCAAAGTTCAACTTTAAAACCATTTCAAAAATTTGTGACTTAACCAACTTCCTCCTGCAATCCATATTTGTGTGTGTATGGTGTAGTCCAGAGGTTTTACCCAATAGTGCAACATCATCAATCATCACCGATTCATGCAAATTAATATTGACAAGCGGTATATTCCTATAAAGCTTATCTCTATTCATAGATTCACAGATAAATTTATCACAGATTAATAAATTACATTCATCATAGCTCAAATCAAAATAATTCATATCGCAAAGCATCACATAGCAAAGATATCAAAGAATTTCAAAAATTCAATACAATTCAAACATCCATAAGTAAGGTTAGTCAATCATCTGATTAATTTAAATTAGATTAATTACTTATGGATAATCTACTAATCCTGGATAATTAATATTAATTTATTACAAACCTTTAATTAATTATTCTCTAATCATTTATTAATTAACCTTTAATTATAAATTAATCAACCATTTTAATAATTAATCCACCTTTAATCATTAAATAATTAACCTCTAATTATTTAATTATTCTTAAATTAATTATCCTTAATTAATTAATTAATAAATTAATTAACCCTTAATCAATTACCATTAAATTAATTATCCTAAATTTATTACAATAAATGATTATCCTAACTACTTATATTAATAAATCACAAATAAATTATATTAAGTAATTATCCTTTAACCACTTTATAAAACTATTTTAATTATTAATTAATTATTTAATTAAGTAATTATCTTAAATGAATTAACCCTTCATTTATAAATCATCCCTTAATCACTTTCATTAATTATTAATTAATTAATCCTTTAATTAATCATAAAATTAAATAAATCACCTTGATAAATTATCCTTAATTTATCTTTAATTACATAGATTAAGTAATTATTATTTTAAGTAATTTCCCTTTTTAAATTACTTTCATTAAGTAATTAATTTTAGTTAATTTATTAAGAAATCAATCCTTTGATTAATTACATAAACGAATTATCCTTAATAAATCACATTGATTACTTAATCACCTTGATAGTTATCCATTTATTAATTACCTATTTAAGTAATTAATTATAAAATTCCATTTGAAAAACCTTTAGAAATTAATTATATAATTAACCTAACATATATTACTTTAAAAACAAATAAATTTCAAATATTTAACTTAAAAATTAAACTCTAAAACTTTGTTAGAAACTCTTTTAAAAACATGGTTAATATGTCTTGAAACTTGATTAATTTTATCATTTCATTTTAAACTTTGTTTACCTTAAAAAAACTTTATTTAAACATTTGCATTGTTTAAAACTTTGTCAACTACTTATTTTTTTTTTTTTTAAACCCTGCTGGATTTCAATTAACCCGAGCCAAACACATGTTTATCCTAGCTCAACTTCGGGTCTCCTCCACTCTTCACTTGCTTTAAGTATGTCAAAAAAATTCTTCGAGTTTGACCACTGCTTCTTCCTCTTCCCCAATCCAACACATCCCAGATGCACAGCTTTAATTGTGCACGTGCACCCCCCCTGACCAACTACGATCACCATCACGATCACCCACACATTGCCAACAACCCCTCCAATGTTCTTGACAACCCAGCTTCCTAATTTCCCTTGAGATCGAAAGGCGAACTACTCAATCACCTTGGAACAAAAAACTAGTCACCAGAAATCACCTCGTTTTGTCACCAGCGTTCAACTGAAACCACGTGAGCCTACCCAGATCAGCGTCAACAACTCGAGTTGCGATCCCTCCACTTGCGGTGAAGTCTGATTCGATGATGATGATGCAGTTCCCGTAAGAAAAAACTCGAAAGAAAACCGAACTTAGACCCTAAAACTTCATGGATGGATCACCATGACGATTTACAAATTCACCTAGCATTTTTTCCATGATCGATGATCCTTACCTTGCCTTCGGCCACAAACACGACCAGCAATTCAAAGTGGATCGTCGAAATTCAATGAAAACACATTTCGCGTTCAAGTTGCAAGTATTCAACATTCTCTAATCTAAAAATCATGAAACCTTTATTAAAATTCATCATTTCCAAATACCAATCAAATTATGAAATCGAAACGTGAAATTAAATCATTTGATTTTCTAACTTATATTGATTATTACTATAAACCCCTTAATTTTTAATAATTATCTAATATAAAAACCTGAAACCATTTTTAAATTTTTTATTACATTGTTACAGCCCTTTTACTTTTAAGGATCATAGTCTAAATTTCATTGCATGAGGAGATATGAGTTTATAAACAGATTTTAAAACATGTAGTATGGACAGAGGCATGCTTTTTTCCTGTACACTAATATGCACACAGTCAATGATATATATAAAAGCATGCAAACACATTCACACCATCATTCCAGCATAATTCATATTATACATCAAATAGAAATCCAAACACTAAGAGATATAGTAGAGTTAAGGGGTTTGCTCACCTGATTTTCCAGAAACAGCGACAGTATTTTATTAAATTCTGGAACTTGATGATCATTTGATCAACTTGTTTTTCTATCTGGAGATAATATGATCTACTTTGTTACTTGATTTGTGTTTTCCCACTTCAGGTTTGATTGTGAGGATCTGTTGTTTAATCTTTAATTTTCCTGAAGTTGTTGCTTGTTCTAGGTTTGAAAGCTTGAACACTTGCTTGATTTTGCATTGATTCATTGTTTCAAGGTTTTTGTTTTATTTCCAGGTCTTTGATTTCTATGAGTTTTTATTTCTGAACTGTTTTGAAGTTTCAGGTTTGAGAAAATGTTTTATCTGAGTATAGCCTAGTTTCCATCTCAAATTCATAATGTTTTATTTAATTCAAATTAAAAGATAAATGCCACTTGTACTTCTTTGTTTACACATGTTAATGCTTGAATTAAAATTTCTACAAATGTCATTTTGTGATAAAATTATGTTTAGACCTTGTCTCTAATTTATTTATAAGTTATGCCTAAATCCCCCCTTAATGTTTATTTTCTTATGTATGTTAATTTATGCATTATCTATTATTTGTACTTATACAACTTTTAAAATTTAATTATAGACTAATGAAAAAATCATTTAAACATATATATGCTTTCTTATTAATTTCCAAGAGATAAGTATATTTTTATTAATTCATGTTTTATATTATGTACACATTATACATACATTTTATATATTTACAATTTTATATGAAAATAGTTTGAAATCTAATTATACCAAATAAATAAACACACATATATATATATATATATATAAGTTTTTTTAAAATATAAATTTAACTTTAAACAACTTTTTAGAATGATCTATATCAAATTAAAATTTAACTTTCGAATATCTTTTGAAAATTTATTTTATTGAACTCCAATATAACTTTCAATATATATATAGTCCATATGTTTAATATATATTAGAAAACAAATATCTATTAATTTTGAAATACAGCTTTTCAAATATCTTTCATAAATGAACAAGCAAACAATATCTTTTTATAAATATATATTTTATTCATTCACAATCTATAAATATTTTTTTCAAATATTTATTTTCAACATATATATATTTGAATCTCAAATTCAAGTTTCAAATTATAATCTATTTATAAAGTATTTAGATTTCTTCTTTATTTTAAAAACTTATATATATATATATATATATATATATATATATATATTCCCACATTTTCAATTTAATTTCACAATTAAATTCACAATTTAATCCAAAATTTAAAATTAATTCTTAATTTAATCCAAAAATCAAATCAGTTACCAAATTAATTTGGCTTAAAAACCGAGATCGTTACCAGATTGATGATTGCGAAGAGAGTTTCAAAAGTCTTATAACATGGAGGTACGCCTATCTACACTAGAAACTTCATTTGTCTTATTAAAGTTGATCCTTGTTATTAAATCTAAATATAGGCTCACAGATTGGCTCTAGCTTGCCATATGGAATGCCCATTTGATCAAACGCATGTTTGAAAATGATGTTAACTACATTTCCAGTGGCTACAGGAATCTTGGACACTGTAAAAAGTCCAATTTGGGTCGTGATCTTTAGGGGGTAGCAATGAGGTTGATCAATCCCTTTCTTCAGCCCTTGGGGAGTAACAACAAGATTTAGCATTGATATATCGAGTCATGGACTTGTAAGCAGGGGCTTTTCTTGAATGGAGAACACTTCCTCTCTAGCTTCTTTAATGTATCTGTTTCAGGCTACCCTGCCAGTCCCTGTTAAGTGTGCCCCCCCCATGGATTACATCAATCTTGTTCAATGGCGGACTCAAGCTGTAGGGATCTTTTTCAATGATGTTGATAGGATTATTAGTAATTTTTGTAGACCGTCACCAATCCAAGGTGCCTTTTGCTTATCTTGGATGAATTCCTTCAAATGTCCTTCATGGGTTAATTTCTAAATAATTCCAACCAATACTCAACATTCATCAGCTTTATGGCCATTCGCTTTGTGATAAGCACGGTAGTTATCGCCCTTTCTTTGTTTGGGGTGACTTTTAGCCTTGAACGAAGTTGGGAAGTTGACACTTTCTTTAGTCGTAGCATATATATATATATATAAGATAATGGCTTGTTTAAAGCGATTGATTTATTATTGGACTCCTTCCACCTTGTTCTTTTGTGTCCTCGATCCGATCCAAATCTTCCACCCATCTTCTTATGATTAGCTTTCTTTTTAGCATAATATAATTCGTCCATTCAAATGAATTTATCACCTTGGAAGTGGAAATCTTGTAAATCTTTACACCCACAAAGAGTTCCTTCCAAAATGGTGTATTTTCTATCAGCCCATAATGCACTGCTATGAGCTCATCACTGTCGTTCCATCTTTAGTTTTTAGTGCTTCTGTATTGAATCTTCTGAGGTAATTTCCTATTGATTCCCCCGCCTTTGCTTAATGTTTGCTAGAACAGTGTAACCGATGGTAGGGTCCTTACATATAGATAATTAGATGTAGAATTCATAAGAAAACTACTTCCACGAGTAGATATTCTTCTCACAATATTTTCGGTACCATTTTACAACTGCCCCTTGAAGTATTAGCGAGAATAATCTACATCGAATTGCTCCAGAGGTATTATATAAATCCATTTTGCTATCAAAAGCCATCAAGTGATCATCAGGATTAGTGGTACCATGATATTTCAGATCTTGACATAAGATGGTATAACCGCTGACATGATCTCATCTATGAATGAAGCTACTCGTTCATTGTCATTTGCTTGCTTATTCCAAGTTATCTTCCCAATTGCATTTAGCATGTTTTTCATTGTGCTTTCTGCTAATCTTTCAAATAGGCTCTGGTGTCATGATAGCTTTTTTAGTTTGGCTGTAATTATTTGAGGTCGAGCTTCTAGATTACTTGAAACATTTATCTAGCATCCATCCTTGATAATCGACTTTAATCAGGAAATATTCTTTTATTTTACTATGTTAGATCTATCTTGCTCTTGCCTTCATTGGTATAAGCTTTTAAGTTTCTTCTTTGGGAGATCACCTCATCTCCGATTGTTGGCTTTGCAGTTTTGGAAGACTTTTAAGATAGAGCTGCTTTTAGAAGTTCTTTCATTTCTAGCAATTGTTGTTCTAGATGCTTTATCTTGATTGCATTGTCCTCGGGTTGGGCAAGGATTGACGACTGTCCTTGCCCAAATCCCTCCAATTTGAAAGTTAGAGCAATATTTTCCTCCAAAGTTATGGTGTGTATTGTTGAATATGCGCTTTGCGCTATATGATTTTTGTTTGATGATAATAAACATATATACATTCGCTTAAATGTATTTGTTAACGTACTATTTTAATCTTCACAGAATAAATAAATATTTGCTGAATAAAAATAAATAACACAGTTTTTTGAATTCAAACGAATATTTTATTCAAATAAATATTTGTTAACCCCGTTCCAGCATACGAGTTAAAAGGCCTACGAGTTAGAAGCGTCAACGGGTTAAGGTTTGAAGCGACCTACGACTTAAGGTGTCTTACGACTTAAGGAAAGGACCGATTCAAAGAATCCCCGACTCAACTGGTGGCGACTCAATGATACAGACCGACTCATTGAGCTGCCGACTCAAGAAACCTCACGACTCATAGAAGTTACCGACTCAACAGGGAGCGACTCATATGAGTGAATGACTCAGAGCTATCCACGACTCATCAGCATGAAGTACCTAACGACTCAGTGGGTTTATGACTGAAGGATTGGATCAACTCATATGCTCAAGGCACGTAGCGACTCAATGGATCGGTAGGCCGCGCGAGTTAAAGGACTGAGCGACTCACGACTCAAGATGATTACCGACTCAGTAGCCTTAGCTTGTTGCCGACCTAAATTTAATGACGACTCAATGACTCATGAGGGACACCGACTCATTTGATAGCCGACTCAGTAAGTTGCCGACTCATTACCGACCCAGCGACTCAACTGGCCCACGACTCATCCTATAAGGTCACTCAAAGGAGCGACTCACAACTGATCATGGCTTGTCTACGACCTAAAACCATTGAGCCATAGTCCATTGCCGAACAACCTATGCTAGCGGGAGATGACTCGGAAGCGACTCAGAGGCTTGGTCCAATGAGTCGGCCATGACTTAATATGACTCGGCCACGGGTCAAGCATAAGCCGACACACAACACAAGACTCAGAGGCAAGTTCAAGATCATGCTGCAAAGGGGTGACTCGCAGACGACTCACGACTCATCATGAGTCGGTCACGACTCATCATGAGTCGGTCACGACTCATGACTCTGCGATTTCAGCCTAGGAAGTTTGCCTATAAATACGTAGCCACTTCCAACGTTCAAAGGATTTTTGGGGACTGACTTCCTACGGGCCATTACTCTGCTATTGTCTCGACTTCAAGCAACACTCAAGCAACATTTCTATCACTCCAATCACCAAAGACATTTCAACAAATCTCGTGAAGAAAAATAACTCATTCATCATGCATTCAAAGGATTCTTCTACATCGGGGTTTGAGATATTTGTCTAAGTGTGTTGTAATCGGAGTTGATTGTAAAAAAACTGTATCTAAATAAACAATAAAGAGCTTCAAAGTGGACGTAGGCCTGATCCTAAGCCGAACCACTATAAATACTGCGTCTCTTACTGTTTTTCTACATACTCTCTGCTTATTTCTGATTCCCATACAAGTGGGTGGTGCTTTCACAATCACATCTTATACACTAGGGTGTTGACGTTTAAATTTAAGCGTTAACATTTTGGTGCTTTCACTGAGAATTGAACTCAGGACTTCTATCATCATTGCTTTACAGAAGATTTGTAGAGAGAATTTCCTTGAAGACTAGAAGTCTAGCAGAAATTATGGCTTCTGAAAGGAAACGAAAGTTTTTGAGGTTTGAAGGTACTAGCAGCAACGCCATTGCTCTTCCCGCATTAGGGGAAACAGCTTCAACTATTGGGGTCACAAAGGCTGAATTAAAGGCTGTGATTTATGGAATATATCAACACATGGAAGTTCAAAGTAATAGAATACTGGACAAGATGAACACATTGCAAGAGGAAGTCCGTCGACTAGAAAGCAATATAAAAACCATTGCTAAGGAGGCTCAGGTTTCAGAAGAATGGAATATTCCTCAACGAGCAACTGGCATTATTGGACCATTCCCCCAAACAGAAAGTTCATGGCCACGACCAACTATCCACGAACGTTTGTCAAGGGCAACTTTCGAGAGAATAGTTGACGACCACCCATTGAGTCCTGGTAACGATGAAGAATACATACCGGAGATGATTGAACAAAGAGAGGACGATGGAGGGAAAAGAAAGCAGAAGCTCTTGAAAAAAGCTCGACGCTTCAGATCCTCTGACTTCACTCCCTTGACCGACACTCCGGAAAATATCTTCTTGGCAACAAAGGACGTTGTTGTGTACCCCAAACCATCTCTGTTGAGAAGAAGCGCAACAGACAATGGAAAATTCTGCCGATTTCACAATCAGCCTGGCCATGACACCAATCAATGTCGCCATTTAAGAAAGGAGATTGAAGAGTTGCTCAAACAGAATGAACTGCAACAATATGTGAAAAGAGATGGAATTAGCTACTCCTCATCCTCCAAGGTGCAGCTGGTGTCCGCTCAACAATGTAGCTCAAATAAAAGAACCGTGGCACAGGGAAATGAAGGTCCTATCATCAGTATCGTCACAGCAAGCCCTCACCAGATAGGAAAAAATTGGATGAGACGGGAAGACATGCACACGCTTCAGGAAGACCTTCAAAGTGAAAGGAAGTTTCGATTCTGAAAAACGTTGCCATCCAATCCTTTCAAGCCAAAAGATTCAATCCCTAAAGCTTGGGGCAACAACTGCTTTCTTACTTTACTTGAATACTATGTTTCAAATTTGTAAAGGAATGCTGATCCAATAATTCTTGTATCAAAATCTGTTATAAAGACAGTGCAAATAAATAATAAAAACTATAAGCCTTGTTATTATTACAAGTCGCTTATTTTATTTCGATATGTGAAATATTCTAAGAATGTCACTAAAATTATCAATCTAAATTTGCAGGCAATCAATGTCCAGCCGATTCGTTACAATATCAAGCAACCCTTGGTAGCTTTCTAAAGCAAGTCTTAAGTGACGAAAGTCCAGGGGCAAAACCTAAATAAGAAATACTCTAAGCAAATAAATAAGATTTGGCTAGAGTATGCTTCTTCAGTTAAAACCACCTGCCAACAGAAGAAGATAGTGCACACTTAAGGATGGCACTGAGGCACTGCTAATATAATCAATCAAGTTCGCAACTGTCAAAAGAGAACCAATTCCAAGAACTTGGAATAATAGCCACTTACATCCATATTTTACATAAAAACTCTGCTGAGATATTGCAATAAATTTACAGATATATGATTCTCTTGTTAAGGGCAATTGCAAGGCAGGCAAATAACAACAGCAGTAAAGTGAATATAGGCCCAATTCTGGCTAAATCACTATAATTCTCGTGTTCCCTACTATTATAAACTGCTCTGTTTTATTTTGGCGTATGAAATACGTTGAGCGTGTTGCTAAAAAGACCATTTAATAATGCAGGCCATAAAACAAGACTTACCAGTCATGAGACGAAGCGATCCGCAACAACATCCAGTAGTCAAGCACTGAGCCATTCAAAATTCCCATATCCAAATCTTACAAAAGGAGAACTTCAACCGAAAGTAAGCAAGGTGGATAAAAGCAGATCATATATAGCTAACCGCAAATGTATGAACAAACAAACGGCCAGTTAAAGAACCTACATCTGCCACCACCAATTTGCTTAACTATAAAATATATTCCTTTGGGTAAGGGAGAGGCTTGGCAGCTAAAAGCAATGACCCTTGTGAAGTAATGGGAATTGTCAACATGAATCAACGGCAAAAAAGTATGCGAGAGCAAGCATCAGCCAACAAAAGATCATTTCGGAAGTGCCAGCCCTTTTTGAAGGCATAATTCCTCAGGGGATAGAGACCTCAAGCGGGCTCCATCGAAAAAGGTGTCTCTCTCGTTACAAAGTCGTGGAGTTACCAGCCAACACACTCCCGAGAATCCATCCAGACAAGAAAAGGAAACTCCAAACTTCCTAGGCCTCTTCGGAGGCCAAAAGCCCTCTTCAGAGGCCGAATGCTTTTCTACGGAGACCGAATGCTTCTCCTCAGAGACCAAAGCCCTCTTCGGAGGCCAAAAGCCCTCTTCAGAGGCCGAATGCTTCTCTACGGAGACCGAATGCTTCTCCTCAGAGACCAAAGCCCTCTTCGGAGGCCAAAAGCCCTCTTCAGAGGCCGAATGCTTCTCTATGGAGGCCGAATGCTTCTCCTCAGAGACCAAAGCCCTCTTCGGAGGCCAAAAGCCCTCTTCAGAGGCCGAATGCTTCTCTACGGAGACCGAATGCTTCTCCTCAGAGACCAAAGCCCTCTTCGGAGGCCAAAAGCCCTCTTCAGAGGCCAAATGCTTCTCTATGGAGGCCGAATGCTTCTCCTCAGAGACCAAAGCCCTCTTCGGAGGCCAAAAGCCCTCTTCAGAGGCCGAATGCTTTTCTACGGAGACCGAATGCTTCTCCTCAGAGACCAAAGCCCTCTTCGGAGGCCAAAAGCCCTCTTCAGAGGCCGAATGCTTCTCTACGGAGACCGAATGCTTCTCCTCAGAGACCAAAGCCCTCTTCGGAGGCCAAAAGCCCTCTTCAGAGGCCGAATGCTTCTCTACGGAGACCGAATGCTTCTCCTCAGAGACCAAAGCTACCATCAGCGGCACAAGTCCTCTTCGGAGGCGCAACTCTTCGGAGGATAAAAGACCTCTAATGGGTCATACGCCACAAAAAAGAAAGTTCTCTACTCAACAAAAAAGATTGGAGGAGTCATGACCCTCCAACCATGAGAGAGTAACTTCCAGGCGATGAAAACCCTCTCTGAGGCACATTTCACCAGGAGTTGAAGTGTTATAACCGCTCTTCGGGATTTCACTTCACCAGAGTTGAAATGTAAACAAAATAAAAGCCCTCTTCGGAGGCCCATTTCACCAGGAGTTGAAGTGTTATAACCGCTCTTCGGGATTTCACTTCACCAGAGTTGAAATGTAAACAAAATAAAAGCCCTCTTCGGAGGCACATTTCACCAGGAGTTGAAGTGTTATAACCGCTCTTCGGGATTTCACTTCACCAGAGTTGAAATGTAAACAAAATAAAAGCCCTCTTCGGAGGCCCATTTCACCAGGAGTTGAAGTGTTATAACCGCTCTTCGGGATTTCACTTCACCAGAGTTGAAATGTAAACAAAATAAAAGCCCTCTTCGGAGGCACATTTCGCCAGGAGTTGAAGTGTAGCAACCGCTCTTCGGAATTTCACTTCACCAAAGTTGAAATGTAAAAACAAAGACCTTCTTGAAAGCACACGTTTCACCGAGATTGAAATAAAACTTCCAAGTGTTGAAACGTGAAAAGGCTTTCTTCAAAGGCACAACTCTTTGGGGGTACACGTTTCACCAAGATTGAAATAAAACTTCCAAGTGTTGGAACGTGAGAAATCCCTCCTCAGAGGTACAACCCCCTCCCGGGAACACAATTAAGAAAAAAGACCTCTTTGGAAACCCACGTTTCACCGAGATTGAAATAAAACTTCCAAGTGTTGAAACGTGAAAAGGATTTCTAAAGCATAACTCTTTGGAGGTACACGTTTCACCGAGATTGAAATAAAACTTCCAAGTGTTGAAACGTGAAAAAATCCCTCCTCAGAGGTACAACTTTCTATAAAAAAAAAAAAAAAAAAAAATCCTCATCAAAAGCGTACTTTAACTTTCAAAGGAAAAATAATTTGCCTACTGTGGGAAATGATCGTAAAAAGAAAAGAAGTTAAAGTACCCTTCAGAGGTCCGCTTTACCACATAGAGGAATTCACTTGATGAGATATGCACATAAGCAAAAGAAAAAAGTGATTTCTTCGAACGACCAAGCGTAAAAACTTATACGAAGGGAGTTGTACTCTATAAAATTTTCTTTAAAATAATTATTCTTTAGCAAATAAGAGTGTAAGTCCCCTCGAGGTATAGAATATTGCAGCATACTTATGGAATGGGGGCAATATAGTATAATTACACACAATATGGTATAACTAAACCAGCAAAAGGTAACGCTCAAGTAACATACCATAAGCTCGCTGCAATATCAAATAAACTCATGCCAAAACGAATAACAAATGTATTCTTTAATTCAAACAAAAGTTTGTACAAACGAGGAATCATTTTATTCAATTACAACGCAGGTACAGGTTTCAAAATAAAGAAAAGCGGGGGCCGGTACCCGCACAATTCTCGGCCAGTACATGCAAAACACAAAAAACTAGAAACTGAAGATCTTCACTTCTTTTTGCTGCCTTTAGACCCTTTACCCGGCCGAATGATCAGCTTTTCAGGTCGACCAGTGGGTATAAGGGAGGAAGGAGAGGTAGGCGCAGCTGGCCCAACTTCCGGCTCCTCTTCAGTGGCGGTGATTTTCTTCCCCCTCCTCTTTGATGTCCCACGCTTCTCTCTCCTCTGTGAGGAAGACTCACTCACCGGAGTGACAAGTTTTGATAGAACAATGTCGTCAGAAGGAGTCCGTTCCGGGGAAATGTCACCTCCCTCAGGTCTCTCATCTTTCTGCTCTTGCGAAGTGATGGGATCATCCAAGCCGTGAAGAGCCTCTATTTGTTCCTCCTGTGATCCAGGTTGCGAGGCAGAAGGAGGCACCGCCGGAAGAGACGAAGGAAGGATGACCGGAGGAGTAGAAGTTTGAGCAGCGCTTGGTACTCTCTCTACAGAAGAAAAAAGATTAAAGTCAGTAAAAAGAGGAGATGAGGGTTCACCAATGAAGTCAGTAAAGAGAGGAGATGAAGGCTCGTCAAGGTTGAGAAAATAGCCAAGGAGCTCGTGAAACTCATGTGAAATAAGCGAGTAACCAGCTTGAGCAGAATTGACAGTAGCGAAATTAACAGTGAAGTTACCTGAAGAAGCTGGTTTCCTGATATCGACTTCATAAGCTTGCGTATCAGCGCTCTCTTCACCCTCGTCTCCACCTTGTGTGCTTGTAATATCAGCGGTAACTTTGGTGGGAGAAGCGAGATGGGAACTGGAACCAATAATGTCGACTTCAGACGAAGAAGGTGGCTGGACTAGAGTAGTTGAAGTGGTTTTCCCCAGCTGATCCCCTTCCGTCACTTCGGTTCTTAGTTTGGCAAGTTGTCCCTTTCCCCTGGCAAGAGCAGCGCGAGCGTCTTCATCAAAATAATGCCTTTCCAGGGCTGACTCATCATAACCAGCACCTTCAGCACCAAGCATATCGAGGGCGGCCTCCCACACTTCAGCTAAAGTGATCTCGTACTTGGGACCAAGAAAGGCGAGGCTTCCACGCCCCAAGACGCTATGCAAGTAGAAGTCGAATAATGTTGAGCCGAAGCTGTTTTTGGTCGCCTCATGAGATTCTTCGGCTGCGATTTTGCCGGCGACAGCCTCATCGCGCTCCCTTTCAGTTCTGGCAAGCTGAAGCTTGAGCATTTGCATCTCCGCCTCCTGGGAGTTGTTTTTCTTTCGAAGCTCGGCAATATCAGAGATATAGCCGTCACTGATTCTTTTTTGTACTTCAAGCCTGTCCTCAGCGTCTCTCTGACTGGCATGAGCATCTCTAACTTGTCTGAGAAGCACTTCTTCTTTTTGAGAGTATGAAGTAGAGGAAGCAGCAAGCTCGTCTTTCAACTTCTCAACCTTTGCTTCGAGCTCCTCGTTGTAGGAAGTAATACTTCTCATCTCGGTATCATGCTGCTCAAGGACCTTCTGCCACTCAGCCTTATCGTTTTCCATGGTGAGCATAGCCTCTAAGTTGGCACGGTTAACTCGTTGAAGCTCATCAACAAGCTTCTGCCAGTTTGACATCCTCTCGATATCAAGTTTAACGGCGTCAAGATTTCGTAGCATAGCAGGCTTGTCAATAGGGACTAGGTCGAGATCGAACCTCACACCCTTTAAACACCACTGCGGAAAACGACTTTGTAAAGTGGCTGGGCCCGGTCCCACTTGAAATTTAGGCCTACTTATTATTGTCTGGATGTCCTCCTTCCCAAGAGCAGGAGAGTCAGAAGTAATATCAAGAGGGGCAGGGGCAGTAGGCTTGTCGGGAGTGGTGGAAGCATGTCTCTCACCATGTCGAGCTCGTTTGCTCGAATCTTCTACTACATGACCTTTTCCCCGGTCATCGTGTGATTTCCTTTTATAGGAATCGTCACCTCTCTGCGGGGAGTCGCGATGCTCATCCCTATCCCTCCTTTCCCGAGCTTTTCGAGCAGCCCTCTCTTCATCAGACTCCCTATAGGAAGAGAAGTAGCGCCCATAATTATACTGTCCACGCCCACCATAGCGTTGAAAATCTTGATAGTATGATCCACCGCGTGTCATTGGAGAATCTGAAATAAGAAAAGATAAGCTTCAGAAATCTTTAAAGCATAAGAAGATAAGTGCATAAGTGTGCTGGAAAATTCTTAAGTGGTGTGTGAAGTGCAAACTACTCGCATTGGGCTAACGAACCACTTCTCAGTTGGGGGGATGTAATAGGTTTCGCTATCGGTGGCAATTCTTGGAATAAAAAAGTTGGAGTCAGTTGGAGGGCAGATGTCACTTCAATTGTTGGAGGTATAACTTTACCACGAGCAGGATCATCTTTAGAGAGCTCTTGGGAAGAGATAAATAAGTCACTTAAATCCCCAAAGACATCATCATCGTCATGCCTAGCCTGGTTCCCTCCATCAGTTCCTTTATCGGCATTTTTCATAGTTTGGGAAGGTTGCTCCTCTTCTTCTTCAGTAATGGGGGGAAGCGCGGACTTTTCGGATGGCCCCGTGTCGTCTCGTGGAGTAGAGCACTTCACTAATGGAGTTCCAGTAGAAGTTTCTCCCTGCACACGATCTTTAGTGGAGACCGAGGCGTCGAGAGTTTTCGTCGGAGAATCGGGAACTTCAGTCGGGGCTTCATGAGGCTGAGTAAAGCGAGAGGGATGGAGAAGTCCGTATTGGTGTAAAAATTCATCGCTTAGCAGAAACTTTATGCTCCTTTCTTCTGCCGGCACAGCATTTAATCTTTCTAAAATTTGCTTAAAACTTGGGTCCCTGGTAGGGGGTGGAAGCGCTAAAACAGGAACAAAGAATGAAGTTAGCAACTAAAAGTTCGGATCTCAAAAATGGCTTCAAAGCGGAAAGAATATAGACAGGAAATCTTACTTCCTACTCTCCAGATGGCATAAAACCCTGGAGGGCAACGAACGAAGAAAAACTGATTCAAAAATCCGTGAGCGCTTTCGGAGAGATCAGTAATAAGTTTGCGGTTTCGAGCGCTTCTTATAACCACAATGGAGGGATGGTCTTTAATTTTTGTAAATGAGCAGAAATAACAGATCTCCCCGAAGCTTGGTAGTCGATCCAAGGTTCTCCTAAATAGAACACATAACCCCATCAGAATAGCATAGCCATTGGGGTGTAATTGGAATGGAGAGATAGACAGCCGAAGCAAGAACTGTTGAAGAAAGTCGTTAAAAGGAGGAATAGCGCCATTTAAGCACATTTGGCGATTGACAGCAACAAAACCAAGAGGTGGCCTATCGGCAGTATCATTTGGCCCCGGTAGTAAGGCGTCAGCATCATCGATGCCAAACTGGACGCACAATTGATTAAACGTCCGTTGATTCAGAGTTGTTGGTATTCTCTCTGGAGGGTTATCCACAGGAATAGCTACCGGAAAGGTATCTTCAGTCTGACTCATCGGCTCTTCTTGATGAGAAGTCATTCTACACAAGCAACTGGATGTTCAAATGCGAAGGTGCGCGTTTCCTAAAAAGTGTGAAGTGTTGTGCAAGACTAGAAAAGTGACAAGTATATATAACTAGGATTACACTAATCGATGCTTGATCGATGGTAAACATTTCAGAACTTGTTAACTTAAAAGTTCAAACATAATATTAGTGCAAGCAAGTCGATTTCAATTGACTACTTCAGCATTGCTTTGATATTTTGTTTGAAATAGATATATTAAAGGCACTTCATATATGCAGTTCATTCAAGTTAATTATCTATAAGCTAATCTGTCATTTGATGTGGGCAGTCAATGGCAGTATATTCGTCCCAATTTTCTGTAAACATTGTGTTAGACAGGTTATTAGCTTGCAAGAGTGATCTGTAAAAGAAAGCAGCAAAGTTCAACAGTTCAAAGTTCAAACAAAATTTACAAGTGTTAAGTCGTCAACGGCACAATGATTCTTTGTATGGGTTAAGCTAAGTCATTGGTTATTTGGATGACTCGGCTACGACCTAAGGAAAGTGAGGCAAGTTAAGTTAGGTTGCTTCAATTCTAAACCGCTGATGTTATAAGTCGGCAGTTCTATGAGTCGTAAGTCAAGGAACAGAAGGGGGGCTCCAGTCCAAAGCAACAAGAAATCCTCTAAGTTCTAACTCGGTTACGACTCATGGTTTAAGTCGTAAAACTTGCTAGGTCGGATTAAAGTCAATGGTAAAGGCTACTGAGTCGCATGGAAGTTGCTGAGTCGTTCACGGCTTATGGTTTGAGTCGTGCACGGTTTAAAAGGATAAGTCGTCAAAAGGACCTAAAGGGTTAAGTCGTTCATACGACCTAAGACCTGAGTCATATGAATTAACACGGTTAAGGCATTAAGTCGTGCATGAGTAACTCTGCAAAGGCCCCTAAGGTCGGTTCTCCACTCACACACTGCCACACCATCTCTTAAGTTAACCCGTGAAGCCAAGGATCCATTAACCCGGTTAACCCGTTAAAGCCTCCCTCATCTCTCCCAAACTCCTGAACCAGTTAACTCCTCTCCAACCCGATACCCGCCATCGCCTAAATAACACCGATCCGTCATCCCCTCAACTAAGCCTATTACTCACTTATCCTACCAGTTCATCAAACACCGATCCAAAACTGTCATGAAGCTGCCACGAATCAAGTGCGATGCTATAATCTAGAGGATCACAACAACAACACAGCCAACAATGATCAGAGTCGTTCACAACTCAACTCAAAGCCCAAGTGAGACATGCGGCGGTGATTTGGGAATAGGAAACGGGAATTTGTGCCTTAGCAATGGTCGTTGTTGGATTGAAGTTCGAAATCACTTACGCAATGTAGTGGAAAGGATGGACTGATGATCGGCTAACTTGGATTCGCCTTCGGAAGATTGAAAGGTCTCTAATGGCAGATGCGGCTCTGGGATAAGTAACGAGAAGTGAGAAAGAGGAGAAACGACTCAAGCACTTTTATACCTGGAAATATTGGAACTCGAATCGGCACGGGTTATGATGAGTCGAAGCACACGACTTACGATTTAAGCGTGTGCTTCGAGGGGCAAATGTTAACCCCGTTCCAGCATACGAGTTAAAAGGCCTACGAGTTAGAAGCGTCAACGGGTTAAGGTTTGAAGCGACCTACGACTTAAGGTGTCTTACGACTTAAGGAAAGGACCGATTCAAAGAATCCCCGACTCAACTGGTGGCGACTCAATGATACAGACCGACTCATTGAGCTGCCGACTCAAGAAACCTCACGACTCATAGAAGTTACCGACTCAACAGGGAGCGACTCATATGAGTGAATGACTCAGAGCTATCCACGACTCATCAGCATGAAGTACCTAACGACTCAGTGGGTTTATGACTGAAGGATTGGATCAACTCATATGCTCAAGGCACGTAGCGACTCAATGGATCGGTAGGCCGCGCGAGTTAAAGGACTGAGCGACTCACGACTCAAGATGATTACCGACTCAGTAGCCTTAGCTTGTTGCCGACCTAAATTTAATGACGACTCAATGACTCATGAGGGACACCGACTCATTTGATAGCCGACTCAGTAAGTTGCCGACTCATTACCGACCCAGCGACTCAACTGGCCCACGACTCATCCTATAAGGTCACTCAAAGGAGCGACTCACAACTGATCATGGCTTGTCTACGACCTAAAACCATTGAGCCATAGTCCATTGCCGAACAACCTATGCTAGCGGGAGATGACTCGGAAGCGACTCAGAGGCTTGGTCCAATGAGTCGGCCATGACTTAATATGACTCGGCCACGGGTCAAGCATAAGCCGACACACAACACAAGACTCAGAGGCAAGTTCAAGATCATGCTGCAAAGGGGTGACTCGCAGACGACTCACGACTCATCATGAGTCGGTCACGACTCATCATGAGTCGGTCACGACTCATGACTCTGCGATTTCAGCCTAGGAAGTTTGCCTATAAATACGTAGCCACTTCCAACGTTCAAAGGATTTTTGGGGACTGACTTCCTACGGGCCATTACTCTGCTATTGTCTCGACTTCAAGCAACACTCAAGCAACATTTCTATCACTCCAATCACCAAAGACATTTCAACAAATCTCGTGAAGAAAAATAACTCATTCATCATGCATTCAAAGGATTCTTCTACATCGGGGTTTGAGATATTTGTCTAAGTGTGTTGTAATCGGAGTTGATTGTAAAAAAACTGTATCTAAATAAACAATAAAGAGCTTCAAAGTGGACGTAGGCCTGATCCTAAGCCGAACCACTATAAATACTGCGTCTCTTACTGTTTTTCTACATACTCTCTGCTTATTTCTGATTCCCATACAAGTGGGTGGTGCTTTCACAATCACATCTTATACACTAGGGTGTTGACGTTTAAATTTAAGCGTTAACAATATTTATTACAATTTTGAATAGTACAATTTCAAGCTCTCACTATAACTATACAACTTTGATTACATCATATTTTTCACATTTACATTAGCACCTCACTACATATCACTCACACTCGTATTTTTATCTTCAACTGCATTCCAGTTTGAATCCAGCATCTGAGAAATCTGCAAAAATATAAACTAACGCAGTAAAATTGAAAAAGAAATATTTTTGCAATTCAAAAATAAAAGATAATTTTGAAAATATGATTTGCCTCAGTTATTTGGGTTGTTCGTCATAATTTAAATTTGAATTCATCATACACGAACAACTTGTGACATACACAGTGTATTACTGTATATGCCACAAGGCCGTGCACACCGATATATACACTTGATCGATTTACAGGGACAGGTGAGCACAGGTCAAACCCAAATGAAAAGCCGGGTTCAACTCATGTGCAATAACATTGAAACTTTCGAATTGAACACAAGGTCAAACCCGAGTTTTAAAACTGGGTTCAACACAAGGCTACATGAAGTATGCAAGCTCGACTAACAGGTTCAACCTCTTCATTAAACAACTCCAGACCAACAGCAACAGGGAACCTCAAATGCAATAGGCCAAGAACTAGACAAATGCATGCAACAGCAGTGAAAGTGATCAACACAGCAACTAGTAGAGCACACATGAAACAGTGGTATGAACAAGTGAACCCAAACTGAAGTATGGATAGTGCAAAGTGCAATGATACATCAGGATATCAAGTTCAGTGAAACTCAAGCAAGTGCAAGACTAAACCAGCATGAATGCAACATGAACATTTAAATTAATGCATGCAACAATGTGCACAGTTCAGAAAGACCACCAACTACAGGGATGAATACAAAATGACAGTACAAACAGTGACAGTGGCATATTGATACATGATCAATATCCAGTTACAACAAAGTACAAGTACAAGTCATAGCAATGCATGCAACAGGTCAGAAACAATTATGCAATAGTGAAAAACACAAGTCGAAGTGGTCAATGCACAAATGCACCAAATACCAAGATCAACACAGCAACTCAAATGACTCAAGTGTACACAAGTGAAGCCAAGCTTCAACCAATGAATGCAACAATCAAAAGATGGTAGCACAAAGATATGACATCACAGCAAACATGACAGTATACGAAATGCACAGAAGCATCGGTGATATGCAGCAGTATAAACACCACATTAAATTCAAGTGATTCGGCAATGCTTGAAGACCACAACAAACATAGAGTCAACACAAATGCAATGCAAACAACATGGCAGTAAAGATATAATGGCTGTGAACAGCAAGTAAAATCGAGCAAGTGTGCAGCCCAATGGACAGAGACGAAAACAAATATACAGAGGCGATAACCACTTCACCAAAGTCAAAACAAATAAAAGAAGAAAGATCTCTGCCGTATAAACCAAAGTTGAACAAGTCAATCAAGACTCAAGAATTCACCGTGATAGCCAAGCAAATTGACCACGAAATCAAATCAATACCGTGTGAATCAAGCTACCAAAAATACGAAATTGACAAAGTCAGTGAAATCACGAGCATTCAAGTATGATCGAATGGCCAAAGCAATATCAGTAGACAAATTCAAATTAAAATATACGACGCAAATCTAGGGTTACAAACCCTATATAAATTGACATCATCATCGGCAATTTTCTGCATCGAGTTCAAATACGAAAAATCAGAAGAAGCAAAAAGCACAAAATTACATACCAGAGCAACATCAAACTCGATCATCGAAGGAACCGTAAGCAAAGTAAAGAGACAATCGTTTGCCGACGCAAATCAGAAAATCAATTGCAATCGATCAACAAATCATTCGGGTTCTTCGATAAACGAAGCCCTAATTTGCAAAAAGCCGAAGCACTAGCATATCTCACAGGAGCGAACACGAGTCCAAAGACATAGCCAATCTCACAGGAGCGAACGCAAGGACAAAACCCTAATTTGGTTAAGAGGAACAAACAAAAACGAGGCCGCCATTTATTTTTCACAAGCTAGAAGAAGACCGGGCTAAAATAAAAGGAAGAATAGGGCCGGCTAAATAATAATAATAGGAATTAAGGGTTTTGTTTATATTAGGGCTATTTTATTTTAATTTGTTTTTAATTTGTATTTTTTTAAACCGTTTTATTTTTTCTAGTCGTGTGACTAGGGGACAAGCTACGTGGCGTAGCTTGAGAATTCGCAACTCGGTAGTTGAGTTGTGGCAGGGTTTTGAGCGTAGAGTTAGATTAGTCAATAGCGGTGTATAGCGAGTTTACGTGTGTAAGCGAGGGACTATCTAATTTCTAGTAGAAACCTTGGGGGCAGCACGTAGGCAGGGTTTTGCCGAAGCTGGGTAAATTCTGTGTTGTTCTGTTTTATTCTGTTATTTATATTCTGCGATATCTGTGCTGCTATTCTGTGATATGAATTGAAATTAATTTATAAGCTTCCGCGATTAATTTTTATACTTTACACTATCACCCTATTCACCCCCCCTCTAGGGTGAAATTGATCCTACAAGTGGTATCGGAGCTAGGAACAAAAGCCATTTTTGTTTTAAAATTTTGATTTTACAAAAACCAATTTTTAATTTTAAAAATTCATGTTTCAAAAATCAATTTTTGTTTTTAAAAAAAATTCGTGTTTCAAAAATCGTTTTTTTTTGTTTTAAAAATTTGAATTTTTAAAATGGCTTCTTTTAATAATGCTTTTGCAGAAGGGCAATCCATAGTTAGACCACCAATGTTCAATGGTGAATATGCTTACTGGAAAAATAGAATGCAAATTTTTCTGAAAACCATTGATGCTTGTAATATTGTTGAGACAGGTTATAGAATACCAACTATAATTGTAGATGATCAGGAAATAGAGAAACCAAAGGAACAATGGACAGAACTAGAAAATAAATTACAGAATACTAATGCCAAAGCTATGAATTCTATTATCTGTTCATTAGATCAATTTGAATTTAATCGTGTCTCACATTGTCTAACTGCGCAGGAAATATGGCACATATTAGAAGTAACTCACGAAGGAACATCTCAAGTCAAAGAATCTCGCCTTGCCATGCTAAGCAGCGAATACGAGAACTTTACAATGGCGAAAGAAGAAAATGTCAAAGGGATGTACGGACGACTTTCCAACATCGTATACAAATCAAAAGCTCTCGGAAAAACATACACTGAATTGGAAATAGTCCGTAAAATCCTCAGAGTTCTTCCACGAAGGTTTGAAGCAAAAGTTACTGCCATACAAGAATCGAAAGATTTAAAACAACTTAAAGTTGAAGAACTCATCGGAAATCTCACCACTTATGAGCTAGAAATGAAATTCAAAGAAGAGCGTGAAGGAGGTGACACTCAAAAGAAATCAATAGCTCTCAAAGGAACAACCGAAAGTGATGATGATAACGATGAAGATGATGGAGCAGCAGAATTGGAGCTGTTAATAAGGAAATTCAAAAAATGGAATCAAAAACATGGAAATTCAGCTCGAATTCAAAAAGCAAAAAGCAGAATAGCCAAAGCACTAGACCACTTGGAAGAACAAAAGTTTATTTGTTATAATTGCAACAAACCCGGCCATATCAAGCCCGATTGTCCACAAATTAAATCCAGCCACGGAAAGAAACAGAAAAAGAAAAGTTTTGCAGCCACTTGGGATGAAATAGACGAGAATGATCAAAGCACTGGCAGTGAAAGCGAAAAGGCAGAATTGTGTCTTCGAGGTGATACAACTGACAGTGACGATGACGAGCCAAGTGAGGTATCAAAACTTACCCATTCTAAGTTGCTTATATATTTTCATGAAGTAAATGGTTGTTTTGAACGACTTAGGGAAAAATACGCCAAACTTGAATCTCAAAAAGATACTTTGATAGAATGTAATAAACAACTTGATCAATTAGTTAAAACCTATCAAAGTAGGATCCCTAAGTGTGATAAGTGTCCAACATTTGATGAAGAAATTAAAAAATCAGAAATTAAAATAAAATCGCTTGAAAATGAAATTCTGATTTTAAAGGAGAATGAAAATACTAGGAGAGAGAATTCTATTAAAAGGTGCACACAGTTGTTAAACGAAAATGAATCTCTCAAATCACAAGTCCAACAATTGTCAACGACTTTAGATAAATTTTCAAAAAGTGAAAAATCATCGAATATGCTATTAGGAAAGCAAACTGTTAATACGGTTAGACAAGGACTTGGATATAATAATTCGAAAATTGTTGAAAACAAGATTAATCAAGTTAATTCTATGTGCACAATTTGTAAAAAATTTGGACACGGTCACAATAATTGTTGGTATAGACCCAAACATGTGAAAACTATACCGATTTGGGTTCCAAAAGGCACAAATATAAAATCTCTAAAAGTTAAACAAATTTGGGTGCCAAAGGGAACAATTATAAATAGTTTTGGGTCTACACAAAATTATTTTTCAAAATTTTCTGCCACTAACAACCATGGACCTATAAAAACAAATAGGTCACATAAATCTTTTTCCGTGTAGGTCTGGTGGCAGGCTAAGGAACAACAATAGTGTTCTCTGGATTTTGGCTGTTCCAGAAACACAATGGGCGACAAAGCAAAGTTCCTTAGCCTAGTATAAGGGTGACAGAATCACAATGGACAACGACGAGAAATATCGTAAAGGTAAAGACAGGTAAAGGTATATTTATTTGTACGATATATTAAATGTGATAATCTGTACCATTTTCTGAATAAAATCAGCCAATTATGCGATGATGATATGATGATGATTTAATGATGATTTTGATTCTGACTTTATTCAAAATTGTTAGCCATTTATATTCTTATGCCAAAAACACTATAAAATTCTCTAGAATTACTTGATATATAAGTTTGAGAGAAAAATAGTGTTTTGATTGGATAATAATATTGTTGTTATAATATTTTTGGCTAAAACTATATTCATGTTTTGACACGGCCTCGATTTAAAATCCTAATGAATTCTATTTTAAAAATTGTAAAAAGGATTTTAAATTTTTTTTTGAAAGTGTTGAAACTTTTAAGAAATTGCTTTGAAATAAAAATAATGTTTGATGGCTTCTAAAATTGACACTTTAATATATGTTTGATTGTTGACACGGTTTTCATTTCAAATCCAAGAGAATTTCATTTAAAATTTGTTGATAATAATCATGAGAAAATTTGTTGAAATTTCTTAATCTGGTCTTTGACATTCAACGAGTGAATTTTGAGTGAAATTTAAATTCAGATGCAGATTACACTGGTAATATGGTTGATAGAAAAATTATTAGTGTAACGTGATTAATTTTTGAAACATTCATTTGCTGCATCGTTTTTTTCAAAGAAAATATTTGCATATTCTTCATTTCAAATAATTTTCAAACAGCAGAAAATTTTCTTTTAAAACCCCCTGGAGAAAATCATTATTGACCATATTTTCAGATTAGTCATTTTGAAAAATTGGTTTCATAATTATTTTTGAATTTGTTTTTAAATGACTATATTGACTAATCTAACTCCCTAATGATTATCGAAAAGAAAAATGGTGATTGAAAAAGCGATGAGTGTTGATATTGATCATATATTATAACTCGAGAAAGTATAAATAGAAAATTTCTTTAGAAATTTAAACAAGAGTTATAAAACTTTTTGTTGGTACAAATTCCATGACTATCTCTATGTCTATCATATTTCTAACAACCATCACTCATCAAAATTCTATATAGTTTGTCAATATGTGGTACTTTAAACAGGAATCGTTCGTTTTTCATTTTCACATTTTTTAAAAATAATAATAATAATAATAATAAATAAATAAATAAATAAATAAATACCAAAGTATTCACTCTCATTTAAAAGTCCTCACGGTTATGCATGGGTGAATTACTTGGAATTTGTTATGTGCTTCCATGCTCATTTAAAAGTCCTCACGGTTATGCATGTATGGAACGCATATCAAAAGTTGATTTTTAAAATAAACAAGTTGATTCTAATCCCATTTAAAAGTCCTCACGGTTATGCGTGGTTAGAAGATACTTGAATTCAATTTTTAAAAATAAAATTGGAATACTACTAATCTCATTTAAAAGTCCTAACGGTTATGCATGGTTAGTAGATATTCAAATTCCTGATATAAATATACCACAAATAGACACAACTGTATGGTTTTATATGATGACATCATTTCCATCATTCTAAAAGTGGAATATGCGCCTAACAAAATATTTATGATTTTTGTTTTATTTTTTATCGAAATTTAATATTTATATTCAATTGAGTTTTAAAGTTGAATTAATATCAATCACTTTATTTCTATTTTCTCTAACACTATAATTCTTTTGCTGATAATAAAAGGGGGAGAGAAAAGTTAAGATTTTGTCAAATAAAATCAAGCAAAGGTCAAATAATTTTCCATTTGCATCTAGGCTCATTTTTATTTGTATGCATATATGTAGGGGGAGTCATATATGTAGGGGGAGTATCATATAGAAAGGAAGCATTCAAATAGGGGGAGCAATTGAAATTATCAAATACATTTAATATATTCAAAATCTTAAATATATGTTTGTTATCATCAAAAGGGGGAGATTGTTGAATATGCGCTTTGCGCTATATGATTTTTGTTTGATGATAATAAACATATATACATTCGCTTAAATGTATTTGTTAACGTACTATTTTAATCTTCACAGAATAAATAAATATTTGCTGAATAAAAATAAATAACATAGTTTTTTGAATTCAAACGAATATTTTATTCAAATAAATATTTATTACAATTTTGAATAGTACAATTTCAAGCTCTCACTATAACTATACAACTTTGTTTACATCATATTTTTCACATTTACATCAGCACCTCACTACATATCACTCACACTCGTATTTTTATCTTCAACTGCATTCCAGTTTGAATCCAGCATCTGAGAAATCTGCAAAAATATAAACTAACGCAGTAAAATTGAAAAAGAAATATTTTTGCAATTCAAAAATAAAAGATAATTTTGAAAATATGATTTGCCTCAGTTATTTGGGTTGTTCGTCATAATTTAAATTTGAATTCATCATACACGAACAACTTGTGACATACACAGTGTATTACTGTATATGCCACAAGGCCGTGCACACCGATATATACACTTGATCGATTTACAGGGACAGGTGAGCACAGGTCAAACCCAAATGAAAAGCCGGGTTCAACTCATGTGCAATAACATTGAAACTTTCGAATTGAACACAAGGTCAAACCCGAGTTTTAAAACTGGGTTCAACACAAGGCTACATGAAGTATGCAAGCTCGACTAACAGGTTCAACCTCTTCATTAAACAACTCCAGACCAACAGCAACAGGGAACCTCAAATGCAATAGGCCAAGAACTAGACAAATGCATGCAACAGCAGTGAAAGTGATCAACACAGCAACTAGTAGAGCACACATGAAACAGTGGTATGAACAAGTGAACCCAAACTGAAGTATGGATAGTGCAAAGTGCAATGATACATCAGGATATCAAGTTCAGTGAAACTCAAGCAAGTGCAAGACTAAACCAGCATGAATGCAACATGAACATTTAAATTAATGCATGCAACAATGTGCACAGTTCAGAAAGACCACCAACTACAGGGATGAATACAAAATGACAGTACAAACAGTGACAGTGGCATATTGATACATGATCAATATCCAGTTACAACAAAGTACAAGTACAAGTCATAGCAATGCATGCAACAGGTCAGAAACAATTATGCAATAGTGAAAAACACAAGTCGAAGTGGTCAATGCACAAATGCACCAAATACCAAGATCAACACAGCAACTCAAATGACTCAAGTGTACACAAGTGAAGCCAAGCTTCAACCAATGAATGCAACAATCAAAAGATGGTAGCACAAAGATATGACATCACAGCAAACATGACAGTATACGAAATGCACAGAAGCATCGGTGATATGCAGCAGTATAAACACCACATTAAATTCAAGTGATTCGGCAATGCTTGAAGACCACAACAAACATAGAGTCAACACAAATGCAATGCAAACAACATGGCAGTAAAGATATAATGGCTGTGAACAGCAAGTAAAATCGAGCAAGTGTGCAGCCCAATGGACAGAGACGAAAACAAATATACAGAGGCGATAACCACTTCACCAAAGTCAAAACAAATAAAAGAAGAAAGATCTCTGCCGTATAAACCAAAGTTGAACAAGTCAATCAAGACTCAAGAATTCACCGTGATAGCCAAGCAAATTGACCACGAAATCAAATCAATACCGTGTGAATCAAGCTACCAAAAATACGAAATTGACAAAGTCAGTGAAATCACGAGCATTCAAGTATGATCGAATGGCCAAAGCAATATCAGTAGACAAATTCAAATTAAAATATACGACGCAAATCTAGGGTTACAAACCCTATATAAATTGACATCATCATCGGCAATTTTCTGCATCGAGTTCAAATACGAAAAATCAGAAGAAGCAAAAAGCACAAAATTACATACCAGAGCAACATCAAACTCGATCATCGAAGGAACCGTAAGCAAAGTAAAGAGACAATCGTTTGCCGACGCAAATCAGAAAATCAATTGCAATCGATCAACAAATCATTCGGGTTCTTCGATAAACGAAGCCCTAATTTGCAAAAAGCCGAAGCACTAGCATATCTCACAGGAGCGAACACGAGTCCAAAGACATAGCCAATCTCACAGGAGCGAACGCAAGGACAAAACCCTAATTTGGTTAAGAGGAACAAACAAAAACGAGGCCGCCATTTATTTTTCACAAGCTAGAAGAAGACCGGGCTAAAATAAAAGGAAGAATAGGGCCGGCTAAATAATAATAATAGGAATTAAGGGTTTTGTTTATATTAGGGCTATTTTATTTTAATTTGTTTTTAATTTGTATTTTTTTAAACCGTTTTATTTTTTCTAGTCGTGTGACTAGGGGACAAGCTACGTGGCGTAGCTTGAGAATTCGCAACTCGGTAGTTGAGTTGTGGCAGGGTTTTGAGCGTAGAGTTAGATTAGTCAATAGCGGTGTATAGCGAGTTTACGTGTGTAAGCGAGGGACTATCTAATTTCTAGTAGAAACCTTGGGGGCAGCACGTAGGCAGGGTTTTGCCGAAGCTGGGTAAATTCTGTGTTGTTCTGTTTTATTCTGTTATTTATATTCTGCGATATCTGTGCTGCTATTCTGTGATATGAATTGAAATTAATTTATAAGCTTCCGCGATTAATTTTTATACTTTACACTATCACCCTATTCACCCCCCCTCTAGGGTGAAATCGATCCTACATGTATTGCTTCTTCGTCCAATCCACTTAGCCGTTTAGATTTCATTTTCCTACATCAAGTTAAACAATCCATAATTAGTCTATGAACCACAAAGTCAGAGGTTCAAGCCCCTCCTAGCACCAGAAATGTTAACAAGAAACTTTTTCAACATCCCAAAGCTAAGTTGTTAACAAGAAAGTTTGCTAACACTTCAAAGGAAAATTTTAGAAGTGATTAACCTCTTCGAAACCCCTTTCGAATGAGTTGACTGGGAGAGATTGCCTTTAGAAGGTGGCCTTATGAAAGTGTTAATTACAGATAAGAAGACCAATCCACTCTTTAAAATAAAAGTTAGGAAGAGAAAGATCATTCATGACCCTTTCGAGTGAGTCGAATGGGTCATTCGCATCTCCTTTTAAGCAGATAGAAAGGATCATTCATATCCTCTTTTTGAATGTGTCGATAGGGTCATTTTTCCTTTAAAAGAAGAATTTGCTTCCAAAATTTTGGTTTATGCTGCCATGGAAGATACTCCTTCAAAAGAGTTATATATTTTGAAATATTTAAGCTCCTTTCAAAGATGTCCAACCAGCAAACGCAACTTGATGTTCATACTCGAGTCCCTTTCAAAACCCCTTTAGATCGGGATAAAAGGGTATTTACTCTTTCAAAGGGACTTAATGTACAATATATCAGATTTATATTCAATATGAAATGGAATAACATCTTGGATGATATAATATAAGTTCAATGAACTTACTATTATCTAAATATCATCATCATGTCAATTTACATTTGATATCATGAAACATGATGACAATATGATTCGAATTCACAATGTCTAAGTTAATACCATAGCATTACATAAGTTAAATAAGGGCTATGAAAATAAGTGAGTATCATGTGCAATAGGTTATTGGTCAAGCCAATGGTCGAAATGATCTTCCACATATTCGATATTCGGTCCATGCGTCTACTCTTTTGCATTCATCTACATTGGGTTACAAGTAAGAGAATTTTCCTAAATTTATTTAAAGTTATAAAAGTTTGATCATGTTATGAAATAAGAAGGAGAATTCAAAATTCAAATTCGGTCCCAAATCTTGGAGCCCTAGAGTCGTATTTATAGATGAAGGTTAACCCTCTTCCGCGTCCATCCTTTCAAAGCAGTCGAAAGGCCTTTCTCCCAACCTTTCGCATTCATCCTTTTGCCTTTATCTTTTCACTTCCATAGCTTTGAAGGTGGCCGCTTTGCTCTTCTTATTTTTCTTGGGTTAACCCTTTCGCCCTCATCGATAGTATCTTGACTACTAACAATGAGAATTCCATGAATTAATTTCAACCGTGTATTTTTGAATTACCAATAATACCCTTGCACTTTATCTTCATTTCCTTCAGTCTGCTTAGTATTACATAATAGAAATTAACTGAATATATTGTCACAGTACCTTACTTCAAAGTTCATATGTATTACATAAAACTTCTTACATACTTTAATCTTCAGCTGATAGCAACGACCCAAATTAGGTATACTTCATTCTTCAGTAAATGCTACAACAGCCAAGCCAAGAAGATCTAAGACACGCACATGTAGGCATATATTAACTGAGTGTATATGAACTAAAATTTTTAACTGAACCGAATATATGCAAATTGTTTAACACACACATATATAGGCATATATTAACTGAATATATAACTGAAATTGTGCTGACATATTGTTTAACTCGATATATATATACACATACATACATACATATATACATACATACATACATACATACATACACACATATATATATATATATATGAACACATACATATTGTTGGTTATTGAACTAAAGTTATAACTGAACACAAACAGTTAAGAATATTCACTTGTGTTAAAACATGTAATAAAACATGCTGAACTCAAGTTAGTTTAGAACATGCACGATTGACAATGAGAACATGTTGTTAAGAACTAATATATAGATTTATGTGAAATTTATATGTTACATGCCATAAGTAATTTGTGTTCAACATGCACACTTGAAACTACTAATGTTACTATTATATGCTATATGCACAGTTTCATACAAATTATAACTCATTTGTGTTAAAAATGTAACAAAACAGTCATTTTAGAACATGTTTTGTCACACACACGTATGTACCTGTGTGTGTAAGGTTAAAATTTACAACTGAAATGAAATTAGTCAAGTTACCGAACTGAAATTTAAAACTTAAGTTCATATATACATATATTACAATTGGTTGATGAACTATATTTTTATATTTCTACTATTTATAAAGAGAATTCAATCTACATGACTTACATGGTGCCATTTTCCCAGTTTGAAATTTCTAAATGACCCTCTTTGTTAATGGAATCTTACCATCCTGTCCGACCACCCATCAGTAGAATTTACTATCAATTTATCCTCGATATCACAAACAAAACAACTTAAAAAGTGTTGCGCCTATAAAAACATTTGCACTTAATACACACATCCATCCAAGGTAAACAGATATTAGATGCACATACGTGCGTTGTATACTAGTATTAATAGTGGATGTTGTAATGAAATTCCCTATATTGCTTTCGCGTTCCTCTTAAACCTTTTGACACCTTCGAAGGGTTCGTAGCGAAAGAGTCAAGGTTTCCTGTCACATTGTTTTGATGTAAGAAGAAGCACCCCTAACTCCTTCCTCTCCTTCAAAACCCCCTTTGGTTGTTTTATGATGACTGATTATTTTAGTTGATAAGGAGTGCTTTCGCATAGTTTCGAAATGATCAGTAGGTAACGACTAGATCAATGCGAAAGGTCACCTGGCTTCATATGGAGTTTTCTTCAAGCTTTCAAAAGGTTCGAACCATTTCGAAAGGCTCGCTCTTGCTTTCGAAAGTTGCACACTAGAAAAATGTCTTCAAGTGGAAGATAGACGATGGGAAAACCAACTATTTCGAAGGAATTGGTTCTTGTGTACTAGCATGTTGTCCTATACCTTGGAAAGGTGTTTCGAACCCATACTAGGCTCTCTCATATATGTGGATTCAACTATGTCAAAAGGTCTAAATGAGATGGAAGGGTGGCTTTTCTTTCTTTTATACTCTTTCAAAACTCTTGTCTCACTTGACACTTGTTGGCGCATCAGGCGCTTGTGACACCATCCTAACCACTTTGAAAGCTATCTCAATACCTTCGAAACACCGTTTCTGAACTACGGTGAAACCATGTCTTCAATTCTTGTGGAGCCCAATACTTTTTTTTGAGTCTTCTTTCATACCTTTATACTTAAATTAATTTTATGGTTAACATTTTACACCCTTGTATGAAAGAAGCTTTTATTCTTCAGGACAAAAATTAAATAACTTTCCCTTTGCACTATTCCATTCCGAATAACCTCATTTTCTTGCAAAGTTCATAGTAAATAACATTCTCTATTGTTAGTTCAAGACATATATAAAATTATGCTTAGTGATTTTTTAGCAATATAATTGTAGACAATGTTCGTATATTAGAATTCCTTAATTCGAAGTCCATAAGCAACAAAAATTAGTTGATCATCATCTGGAGTTAATGAGTAATAAGAAATTCGCAGTTGTAAATGATTGGGGATCAAAAACTCATGTTTGGCAATAATAGAGGCCCTATCATCCAACATTGGTGACAACAAAAGAAGTTTATAAATTAAACTCCTATTATATTAATAGAAAACCAGGCATATAATCTAAATCTAACTTTAATAATCGAAGACCTGGAGTTTTCGTCAGATAATAATAAGTGTTTGGTAATAAAAATCTATAAACTATCCTAGTCATCAAAAACCATGAATCCTTATTTGGGGGTAAATAATGGGTATTTAGGAACCTATATTGGAAATAATAATAATCGTAAAATCGAGATTCAAATGTTGATTAATATTGCTCGAAAGTCAGTAGTCGTAAACTATTGACACTAGTTCAGATATTAATAAGACAAATTTAGAGTTTTAATTCAAGCAGAAGTCCATTAGGATATCAATACCATCTACCTTGGAACCTAGATTTGGGCATTAACAAATGAAATCCAAAAATTAATAGTAAAAGACTCAAAACCCAAATTCGAGTATTAATAATATATTGTTTTGAATCCCATGATAAGGGTCTTAATAATGGAGGTCTTAGATTCCATGTTTAAGAATAAGCAAGCGAAGTCCAGAATTTAATAAAAAGAGATCTGAAACCCTAACCTGGGTGATAATATGTTTAGTCCAAAAGTCGATAGTGATAGACCTAAAACCTAGATTTGGGTAGTAATAAGGGATGTCCCGAAATTAATAATAAGAGACCCAAAACCCAGGTTTGGGTATTTATAAATGAAGTTCCAAGATTAATGTTAGGGAATCTGAAACCTCGATTTGGGTATTCTAAAGTTCAAAAGTCAACAGTAATAGACTTAAAACCCAGATTCAAGTATTAATAAGTGAAGTTCTAAAATTTTCCTTTAAGTGTTAGCAACCTATCTTGTTAACAACTTAGTTTTGGGATATTGATAAGATTTCTTTTAACAATTTCCTTTCGAGTACCAATATCAAAATCATATTTCGATAATGTACTTGGAATCCATTCCAGATCTGCACATCGTGCCATATAGTAGTGTAAATGCTATTAATACCTTACTTAAGACTGGGAAAGCTCTTTTCTAAACATTAATAAAACTCATAATTTTTCTTTAATATGCGAGATTTATCATTACACATTCTAATGTGTTATGTCTATTTAGGTTTGGTTAATTTCAATTCATCCCTTATAATCAGTTTCATCTTTAGGGCGTATCCATATTCATTTTACTACCAATTATTTCTAGAAAAAATTCCTTCGCTATGAAGTTGGTATTTCTTGAAACAACAATTGCTTCTAAATGTAATGGAGTAGGTATTCATTAAATTTTTATGAATTTCAATACATAAAACTAACTTGGTTTTATACGATAATAATGTTCCAATCAAAAATTGGTCATCTAATGGCGATCATTTTCAAACTCTTTTGGGACAATTCATACAAGAACCCTTAGATACATTCATTATGTTTACTCTTTTGAATCACACGACCTACTAGCTTCTTAGCTAAGGATATGTTGGGTTTCATATAATCTCTTATCTTGTATGATTTTGTAAACAATTCTTAAGATGAAATTAATTTTAACCTTGCGTACTACTCTTAATTACACGATCGTATAGGAAGAACTTAGCTCAACAACAATCATCTTTAATCATACTTTAGCCAACAAAGTTCGATAATTCCTTAACAAAAAATGAATATGTATCATAGGGAGGAGTGACTTTTGAGATTGAATAAATATTCAATTTTTAGGTGTGTTCAGATCTCTTTCCAATATTCTTCACCGATTCGATCATTTTAAATCATTTCTACTACATGTAATCTCATTTACTTCCCTTTTTTATTATATGAACTTATCATTAACGTACTACATATATATCATAGTAATTATTCATGTTTGTGATAACTCATCTGTGAATACGATGAAGCAGATGGAACAATTTTGGTATTAATAGACTTTCAAATGCATTCATCTTAGTAGGATTGATTTCACCCTAGAAGAAGGGGGGTGAATAGCGTAATACTAATAATAATAAAAATTAATGCGGAAATATATATAATAATTGCAGCACAGATAGCAGCAGAATGATAAAAGCATAAATAGAACAACACAGATTTATCCAACTTCAGCAAAACCCTGCCTATTTGCTGCCTCTAAGGTTTCTACTAGAAATTAAGTAGTCGGATGTTTATACTCATAAACTTACGACACCCGCTAATGACTAACCTAACTCTACGCTCAAAACCCCACCACAATTGAGCAACTGAGTTATGAATTCTCAAACTACGCCCCGTATTTTGTAACCTAGTCACACGACTAGGAAGTCACACAAGTTAAAAGAGTAAATTGCAACTGAAAATAAAAACTAAAAAAAATAAAACCCAAAACCCTATTTAATAAAATTAATCCCAAAAGTAAAATAGAACGACCCACTAAGTAATTAACATATGGACGTTTCTCTTTTTATTTTTGTTCTGTATCTTCGGTCGTTCGTTCCTCTTTCTCTTCTGAATTTAGGATTTTGTTCCAAATTGAAGGTGCCGCTTGATAATTGATCGATTGAAGTGATTATGTTGCTTTGATTGGCTTCGTCCATTGACTCCTTGCTTATGATTGCATGCGGCTGCTTCAATTGTCGAGTTCGAATTAGTGATTTGAACTGGTATGTGAATTGCCTTTATTTACTATCGTTGTCGATTGATACCATGCCGTTGATGATGATTGGGACTTTATAGGGATCAAACACCCTATATTTTCGTTCGTATAAATATTTCTGCATTCTTCTTAATTCTTGCTTGACCGTTCGATTTTGCTCAAATGCCTACAATAATTCTTTTACTTGTTCATCTTGGAATTTTAGCTTGACTTGCTTTGGGTCAGTTACTATAACTTCGACATTTTAATATTATGACCGTAGTTTTCTGCGAACTTTGGAATCGTGAATTTTTTTGATAAACCCGACTTCGACTTGTTCAGTTTTTTTTACCCTGATTGACTTCACTGCTCGTGCTGGTTCAATTTGCTACTGTTTTGATTTTCTGCAAAACTTTGCTTCGTATAAACTACCGGCTTTGGACTTGTTTCAATCGCTGCTTTATTTCGAATGTCTTCATGTTGCATATGTGTATACTTGTTCCACTTGAAATGTGTCATCATGTGTATACATACATATACATGTGATGTCTGATTACTGTGTTGTTCCCCTTGAGTCTGGCCATTCATGTGTTGCTTCTGTCTTCTGTTGTATTTTAGAGTGCTGACAGTATTCTAATTTTTAAACTCTTCAACGATGTTTTATTTTTATTTAAGTTGAATTGCATTTCCTGTTGTGTGTCCGTCTACACTTGAATTTGTTCATGCCGCTATTTCATATGTGTTGAACTGATGCTAGTCTCAGTTTATGTTCACTTGTACTTGTATTGATTTGAGACTTCATGTTGCATTGAGTTGTCTTGAGCATGTCTTTAGCTTGTTGTCATTTTGGTAGTGGTCTGGTTTCATGTTGAAATCATCCTCCACTATTGTTGAACTTCTGAGCCTCTAAACTGATATGTATATACATGCTTACATATATGTATATATGTAACTATGCTTCAATTGATTTGAACTTGTTTCTAAAGTCTTCTATGTAGACTCTCATGTTAAAAACTAAATGCATGCTTGGAGTTTTGTGAGTTGTGTACATATCCACGTTAGGTTGCATTGTTGATGTTGAAACTGGTCAGTTCCTTTTTTGGTTTCATTGTCCATGGTTTCACTCTGGCTGTTACCCATATATGAACCGATGTTGATGATTCATGTTTTGCATTTACTTGTATGCTACCAATGATCTTTCTGTGATGATTGTTCTCATTTATTGTGTATGAACTTGTTGTATCACCATATACATACATACATACATACATACATACATATATATACATATATATTTGTGTATAAATGTGTTGTTGATCATGCTGCACTGACCATTCACTTGAATATGTACACTTGAACTGGGCTTCCTTAGTCCAGTTGCCTTGTAGGTCTGATCTGTAGAGACCATTGCATATGCAGAAATGGTCGGGTTGCATTTCTTTGTTTCCCCACTTGACTATGTACATATGAGCTCGTCTTTGGTTCAGGTTACATGATCAGATGCCTTTTGTTATTGCCTTTGAGTTTACCACAGTTTGTCTCTATATATTCAAACAGTGCTTTTGTTTTCTCTGAAATATATATGTAAGGTCTGGTTCAAGTCTGTTGAAGTTTGTTCTAATCATTGAAACTTGTACTTAATCATTCCGTTTTTGTTTTCGTATTACACCTGAGTTGAAACCTGCTTTGGCTCAGGTTGACCTTGTGCTCACTTGTCCCTGTAATTTTATCAAGTGTATATTGGTGTGCATGACCTCGTGACATGTACAGTGATACAATGTGCATGTTACAAGTTGTTCGTGTAAGATGAATTCAAAAGAAATAAATGACGAACAACCCAAATAATAGAGGCAAAAACATTTTCAAAAACACGCACTTCATTATACACAAAAAAAAATTATTTTTCAATTTTACTGCATCGGTGTTTATTGTGCAGACAATTCAGAAGCTGGATACCAACTGGAATAGAGTTGAAGATAAATACGAGTGTTTGAGTGATATGTAGTGAGGTCAACATTGTAAATTGAAATTTGTGATGTAATCGAAATTGTAATTTAATTGAAATTGTGTATATATGGTAAGAGATCAAGTTTGTATCATTGAAAATGGTGGTAAAATATTTGTTTGATTAATATTTTTTTGAATTTAAATTCTTTGTTATTTATTTTATTCAACAAATATTTATTTAATTATGTGAAAAATAAAATAGTACAATAACAAATACATTTAAATGAATATATATATGTGTGTGTGTGTGTGTGTGTGTGTGTGTTTATTACCATCAAACAAAAATCCTATACTAGCATATTCAACAATCTTCCCCTTTTGATGATAACAAACATATATTAAGATTTTCAATTTATTAAATGTATTTGGTCATTGACGAACTCTATTCGCTCCCCCTATTTGTATGCTCCTTGTCTGCAGCACAGCTCTCCCTTCATATATGCATGAAAACAAAAAATATGCAAATGATCCTAGATGAGAATATGAATATAAAAAATAAAAAAAAATATTTGGAACTTTATTTGCCAAAATCATAATTTTTTCTCCCCCTTTTGTTATCAGCAAAAGAGTAATAATGTTAGAAAAATAGAGATAAAGTGATAGACATTAATACAATATTAATACCCAATCGATTATAAATATTAAATTTCAATTAAAAATAAAACAAACATCACAAATATTCTATTAAGCGCACATTCCACTTTAGAGTGATAGGGTTGATGTCAGCATATAAAACTATATAGTTGTGTCTATTTGTGGTATATTTACATCAGAAATTTGGATATCTACTAACCATGCATAACCGCTAGGACTTTTAAATGAGATTAGTAATATTCTCAATTTTTATATAAAAACGAATTTCAAGCATCTTCTAACCATGCATAACCATGAGTGCTTTTAATTGGGATTAGAATCAACTTGTCCATTTAATAATCAATTTTGATAAGCGTTCCATACATGCATATCCATGAGGACTTTAAATGAGCATGAAAGCACATAAACAAATATTCCAAGCAATTCACCCACTCATAACCGTGAGGACTTTTAAATGAGAGTGAATACTTTGGATATTTTTATAAATAAAAACAATAATTTCCCGCTTAAAATACAATATTTTTACATACTATATTGGATTTTAATGAGTGATGGTCGTTAGAAATATGATAGAAATAGAGATGGTTATGGAATTTTTACCAACAAAAGTTATTATAACTCTTGTTTAAATTTTTAACGAAATTTACTAAATCAACTGCCTCAAATCATAATATATGATTCAAATCGACACTCATCACTATATCAATTACAATTTATCTTTTCGACCATCGGTAGGGAGTTAGGTTAGTTAGTATAGTCATTTAAGATCAGATCCAAAAATAATTATAAAAAATGTGTAATCTAAAACGAAGTCAACAAAAATTATTTTCTAGAAAAGGTTTTATAAAAAATGTTCGCTAACTGAAAATCCGTTGAAGTAAAAACTATGCAGATATTTTCTTTGAAAATGTCACGCAACTAATGAATGTCTCTACATAAAACTGGTTCCACCAGTACTTTTTCTATAAACTACACAACAGCATAATCTGCATCTAAATACCCCTTTAAATCACAATTATCATAAATTGGATATCATAGACCAAACCATGAAGTCGCAACAAATACCTTATGATCATTTAATAGCTTTTAAAATGTGATTCCTTAAGGATTTGATCGAAAACGTGCACGTAAACAACTAGTGAATATAGTGTCAGATCTACAAGCAGTAAGATAAACAAATATATCCACATGTTTCTAGAGTAAACATCAACAAATACATAACAACATCTCTTCTCACCTAACCTGTGATGACCCGGTATTTTTGGCAGTATATTTTAATAAATATTTAATCTAATTTAAATGAAATACAAGCTTCTCAAATCATAAACTGATGAGATCTTTGATCATTTATCGGTTGTATATGCTTTGTAAAGGAAATTTTGATTTGAAAATCTAAAATAAGTTCTTTCAAACTATCTAAAATAAATTTTGTCTTATTCGATAAAATCAAGGGTTATCTATTGTTGATATTTGATCTAATATACATATAATATAATTGAGATAATAATGTTGAAATAATAAACAACCTTATCAATGTTACACAGAAACATAAAAAAAAAAAAGCTATATATAGAAATATAAATATACGATTAGGAACATAAGTTATAAATCAATGTTTAAAATTTAAATTACCAATAGAATAAAATTTATAAATCATAACTATAATAATCGTACATGAACAAGACAAATAAAATAAAACTAATATGCTAACAATAACTATAATGATTTTACCCAAACATATAAAATAAGCCTAGCATAAACATTGACCTGTAAAAATATATATATATATATATTGACCTGTAAATATATATATATATATATATATATGAATTGCAAAGTATACAAATCAACTACAAAATGTCTTTATTCATATACAAAAATATCTTGTACAGAGAAAACAAGTATTCACATGAAATACAAAACAAATATCTTTGTACCAAAGATAAGAACCAGCTGATATTAATGATATGTAAACAAATATGAAGACAAACATAAGTAAATATCAGCAAACATTAATTAGATGTAAACATAATTGAAGACATGCATTAACTAGCACAACTATTTGCCAAAGAAAATCCTACAACCGGAATTACAACATCATTTCATATTACAGGAAATTTAGTACAAAGTCATACTTGGTCAAGCAAGTAAAACTTGTCCAGTTATCACCTATACTATTCATAGTTATGTTTCTATATATGTACATCATATTTATTGTGTTCGTTTATAAAACTGAACAACAACTTTAAAAAAAAAGGGACTAGCCTGAAAGAAGAAAGGAAAATAAAACACCATCTTATATCTTCAAGTAAGATCAACAAGCAGAGAGGTTTCCAAAGTTTCAGATTTACAGCCTTTCAAAAACAATAATTGCTTTCTGTTTCAACAAGTATTTTTGGTGAGTAAACATAATTCTTCAACATTTAAATCTTGATATTTGATTCACAAAAATCATATGTTGTAATTATGTTGTTCTGAGATGTTTGCTGACTTCTGGGAACTCGGTTTTATGTTGCTCTTCAAAAATTTCAAGTTTCTGAGCCAAGTGAAGTAGAGAAATATTTATACTCTTCAAAATAAAAGCATTTAAACTTAGGATATTAACTAAACAAGTTGTTTAAACTTAAAACCATGATCTGAGAAATTGTTTAAAGGATGTCAGTGAATGTAAATTCTGTAAATTCGAATTTACAGTAAAAACCAAATCAACGTGTAAAAATTCGAATATCTTAGATTGTTGATTTGATTTCATCTATTGAATATACACACAAAGGTAGGATTTTTAAAACAAACATGAGAATTTTTAGGCAAGCATTCAAGATGTAGTTTATTAAGGAACCCAAAATGCTTTTTCGTCAATTACTCTTAAGGAACCCAAAATGCTTTTTCGTCAATTACTGTTGATTTAATGAATTTTTGATGTTGAAATTTTTGGTGAAGTTAGCTTGATGGGTTTCAAATCCAGGAAAAATGTTCAAAAAAAATTTCTAATGTAAGAATTTTTGGGTAAAATCAAAAATAGGGTTCGGGTTCATGTTTTTTGGGGTTTACCTTTTAGTTGATTTCGTCTTCATAGATCAACCGAGCTACACAGGATTTGAGGAGAAGCTAGAGGTGGATGTGGCCGTGAAGTGGCCGGAGTCGCGTCGTCAACGGAGGTCAACGTTGGGAGTCGCGGTGATTTTCTTTTGACATACTCTAGCCGCTGTTCGAATGAACACGCATATTTTGATTTTGAGCTTTATGGGATGAATTGGGGTTTGTTTTCGTATGTGGGGTTGTGATGTGGCTTGCTGGGATCGCCGTGGATCGCCGGAGTGAAGGCTACCCACCGTGCACGTGCACGGTGGCAAGAAGATGTCAGCAGTCTCAGGTTTTGGTTGTCTCGCATGATACTTGTGAAATTTTCTTCGAGTTTTGCCTGGGGTTTTGTGCGTGGGTACTATTCGTGTTGTGCTGCTAGACTAAAAAAAAGTGAAGTTAAACAGAAGAGAAAGGAAGAATAGAAAAGGAAGGAGAAGCACGAGCACGACCAGAAGAAAGAAGGGACGCGGGAAATTGCTGGGGAAACTCGGGTCTTACTCGAGTAATTATCGTGCTTGAGTCGGTCCATTTTAATGGGTTAAGCTTCAACCCTTTTATACTATTTTGTTAACAGAACTTAGCATATGTAAGCAAATATTTTTGACAAGGTAAGCTAAGACTTGATTAAAAAAAAATTATTAAGGAAAGTTTTAAAACATAAGATGGATAATTTAAATTGAAAGGCAATTAAGAATGAAATTAATTTATAATGGTGATTAAGTAAATGGTTTGAGATTTAATAAGTTTGAAATTAAAGATTGATAATAATAATCTAGAGTAATTAAGAATAATTAAATTATAATTGAGATTGGAGTTTGGATTAATTAATTATAAATTGATAAATAAATTTGTAATTTACTACTTAAAGTTAATTAAGTAATTTAATAGAAGTAATCAAGGATAAATTACTTGGAGTAATTAATCAAAGGGGATTAGTAATTAAGTAAGAGGTTAATTACATAAGTAAGTAATTACAGAAGGGTAATTTCTATTTTTGAGTAATTGGGGTTGATTAATGGATGCAATAAACTAAGGATAATCATTTATGAAATTTGGGTTGAGTATAATTACTCAATGGAAGCAATTAGATAATGATGATAATCATAATGTAATTAAAGATGAATGATTATGGGATGGTAAATCAATTGGGTTGTAATAAATTAATAAGCAGGACATAAAGGTAATTGATTTAATTCCATTATGGTTAATTAGATTTACTTGAGATGGTGTATTGATTATTTTGCTTATGTTTGATTAAGTGATTGTTTAAATGCCCTGAATTGTTTGATACCTCTGATATGAAATGGTTCGTGATATGATGGTTTGGTAGGGCAATTGACAATGTGGTTATTTATCAATGATGAATTGTTGAGTAAAAGTGGCATCTTTTATTTAAAATTGGTCTGCATTTCACTTGAATAGCATGTGTTAAGATAAATGGAATTAGAAGAGACTGGAGTCGGGTATTAGTTAATACCCGAAACTACTTCGATTCTTCATAAATTGATAGGTGAAATAAATAAGCTAGAATGGAATGATTCAAGTAAATTAGCCCATTTAATCTAAGTTTAGTACTTAGAAATTGGTGAGTGAAATAAATGATGTCGATAACAATTTGTGAAATTGTAATTGATACAAGTTACCCGGGTTATGTATAAGTAGTATGCTTTGAAATTTATGTTAGTTAGTTTTACTCACGCTGGTTTCCAGCCTGACCCGGGTGTTACTTTGGTGTAATGCTAGGGTCAGACCGAGTATTACAGATTTCAGGTAAGGACGTTCTGGAGCTCAGGAGACGAGCTGGATGGCATTAGCGTATAAAGTATTTCCGCTGTATTTCCGAGGCATGATAATTATATATATTCAGTGACAGTATATATGTAAAAACTCTGATGTATATTAAATGTAATCGACAGATATAGTATTCTTTTGTAAACTGTTATTATTTATTATTATATTTTATCCACTGCGAATGTGAGTTGGCTGATGTTTCTGTTCTTCTTCTTCTATCTCTTTCTTCTTTTTCATAACTATCCGAAATTTTCGGGTTCGAAAATTTCGGGTCGTTACATTTGGTATCAGAGCTGAAGGTTACGCGAGAACCTTGGCTCTGGTGGGGATTACTCATTAAATAGAGTCCGTAGAACTCTAGGATCAGTTGAGTATATACATATATATATGAGAAAGCGTACTTGTTATTTTCTTATATAAAGATTTTAAATGATTTCACACAAGATTATATTTTGATATATAAAGCAATATTCCATTCTAATTAAATATTAAGGAAATTGCCTATTAATTATTAGGATTAAATTAAGAAATAGTATAATACAACCAAACTGAAATTAAATAAAGATAAGTTTGAAAAGGATTTAAACTAAAATTGGAATCTTGAATTAGAGAAATATTTCAGAGTAAGACGATAATGGGTGATTTTAGATATGATGATCTTGGTTATTATCATAAATGATTGATGTGTGTTAAATAATAAGATGTGTATTAATGAGACGTTCTAAAGTAATAAACAGTTAGGTAAAGTATGACTTATAAAGTGAAATTGAAAATACTTAAATTGTGAAATTTAAAATATAGATCCAGAATTTGAAAATTTGTTTCAAAGTGCTAAAAGAATTAATGTAGTATTATTTGAATAAAAGGGACTTGTAGCAAACAATGGGTTGTTTGAAGATTAGACTTGAATTTAAAACTTAAGGTATATCTAGGTAAACAAATTGATATATAAGAGTTGACTGGTTCTAATTGAGTCTAATTTATAGGTTAGGAAGTCCATCTGGAATTCAGCCTTTGAGAGAAATGGCTAAGAGTGAAGAATGGAAGGCAAGGCGCAGAGAACGAAGGGTAGCTGCACGTAAGGAACGGGAAATAGCATTTCAGGAGTATGAAAATCGGATTAGGGAAAGAAATGGACCAGGACCTTATGATAATGTCACTTGCTATAAATGTTACAATAAGGGTCATTACGCAGCTATGTGTCGTAAAACAAGGAAGGAATTAAAGGGTATATTCCAACGTTTCCGCTCCGAGATATTATGCTTTAGGTGCCATAAGAAGGGACATTTCCTTAACCACTGTCCCGAAGTGAGGAAGGTAAAGCGTAAACCAAAGGAACCGGTTAACGAGTCAACCATTTCTTATCATTGTAAAGGGTTGGGACATATCGCGAGAAATTGTCCCAAGGGACAGAAGAAGAAGATTAAGGTTGTGGAACACCCTGTCGGAAACATGGAGGCCGTCAAGGTTGATGAGAGGGTAGAAAGTTTTTGTGGAAAATGTTATAAGTGGGGACATCCTGTTGAAAAGTGCATGTTCGGGCTTTGCCCTTTGGGAGGAAGTCCATAGAAAGACATCTAGATTTATGACTTTTGTAAGACTCTTATTTTGGATAATGTATGTAATGTATGAACTATTAGTAGGTAATGAACTAATGTATGGAATATTTTGTGATAATTCAACCTAATGTAAAATTTTCTATATCTATTGAGAATGGAACTCAGAATTAAATAGTTAAAGATTTGGATTACTGATTTTTTTTAAAAAAAATAGATATATAAATAAATAAAGGTTAACCTAATTTAAGGGGATTAAATCAATAATTGAAAATTTAGCTCGAATTTATATGATTCGAGATGGTTAAAGTTGAGGTTTTGATTTCATTAGTTCGAATTGAATTTAGTTTAAATTAATTAGAATTGCGGGTAGATGAGTATAAAATTCTAATGGGAAATTTGAATTGGATTAATTTGAAATAAAATTGAAGATTTAATGAGTTCAAATTCAAATAGGGATAGTGATAAATTCATATAGAAATTGAAGTGATTTGAAATTTGAGGTAGATCCAATTGGAAAGTAGTCTACATAAATTTGAATAATTTGGAAATGTAGTTGAAGTGAATGTGTTTAAAATCAAATAAAATTTGATTAGAATTTGGAAAGAAATCCGATTGATTCAACTTGAATTGGAAATAAATCAAGTCCAATGGAAATTGGAGTTATTTAAATTTGAAATTGGGTCAATTTAAATGGTAGTGGAAGTTTAAATTGAATTGTTGGGGAAGTGAACAGTGTGACTCTAGACTATTTTATATAAATTGTTTTAATATAAACTTATTTTCCAAGCTATTTAATATATATATAACCTTTCTTTTAAAGCCAAATTAATTTATATTTGTTTTATCATTATTTTGAAACTATTTAATCATTTTTCAACTATTTTATAAATAAATTACTATTTTTCAACTACTTTACAAATTGATCAATATTTTACAACTATTTTGCAATTATCTAAAGGTTCTGAAACTATTTAACTATTTTCCAACTATTTTACAACTAGTTAACTATTTTATAGCTATTTTGCAATCTATTAATTATTTTTCCACTACTTACCTATTTTTAAATTTTTAAGCTATTTTTTTGTTTTTAACTGGTCGGAGTTCAAACTGTTATTTATTAAATTGCCAACTGAGATAGGAATTGAAGTGATAATTCAATGGAATTGAAACAATTGTGAATACATGAATAGAATTTAAAGGGAATGTGAATGGGAAGGAAATTGATTTGGCTAATATCGATGAAGTTAAATACGTAGGATGTACGTGTATTATTCTATTCGCATAGTCATTAGATCCAGATTCATGCACAGAATTTCGAGATAGTTTATCGATCCGAGTTGGGATTTTTCACTCGATTTTCGACGGCGAACCTAGATATGGATTGTTGATTGGTTATGGATATTCTCTATCATAGTTATGGCTATGCAAGAAGAATGACAGTTTCTGATCAAGAAACCAGATTTTTGTCCGCACTAGGAAGTCGGGTGGACAATACTAGTTCGGAAGTGAAATTGTGTGATCGAGTGGGCGATCAGATGGGTATAGCGTACGAATGATTGTGTATATCGTATGGATTTGAAGGAAATTGATATTGGAAAGAGTAATCAAATTTGAATATTTGATTTTGGGTAAACAAAGTTATATCTTTGTTATATATTCTCCTCTTGTTGAATTTATTGTTGGAAGAAAAAGGTTTTTGGAAGTGTTTGAAGTATAAAAGGAGTTTTATAGGAGTTTAAAGTGATCCAAAGTTTTAGAAAAAAAGTATGTATTTTTGAATATATATATATATAGAGAGGATCTTATGAGGATTTTGGAAAAGGTTTTGTGAACCTTTGGATTTGGAAAGGCTTTTCATTTTTGGGTAAAATCAATATTGAATTTGGAAAGCCTAGTTTGTGAATTATTGATTTTGGGGTAATCGATTTTGTGTAAAGGAGCTTTGTATGAGATCATACTAGGTGTATGATTTGAAGATACTATATGAGTATAGTATAAAGTATTTTGATGATGGCTCTGGGAAAAAAGGGCGCTCCCTTGAAATGGACTTCTCAGGAGTGCCACCAGGTGGTGCTGCCTTGAGCCCGGGGGGTTCTAAAGTTGATCCTGTGAGGAGTCCGGACAAAAACTAGTTCCTGAGGATTATTGGGTAGCGTAAGTCGTTGGCGTTGATGCCTACAAAGACATCTGGGTTATGCTGTGACGACAGTGTAACTCGATGTCGCTGCGATCTACTGTGGGGGACCATAGCGAAAATCGTGTGGAGGATGAGTGTCAACGGTCTACACTTGATTTTGCCGGGAAAGCAACGCAACATCGGTAGACTGCGATCTATGGTCAAGTGGAGTGGAGAAGTTTCATTTTTTGGCAGCGAAATTCGATGGCACTAATGCCTGCAGTTATATGGGTTTTTGCTGGGATAGCTACGTAAACCCAGTTGTAGCTGCGATCTGTCATGTGTTCCATGGTGTAATCGTGGGGCGCGGAGGCCTACAGTTATCTGTGGATTTTGTCGGGACGGCAACGTAACCATCGGGTTAACTGCGACCATGGATGGGGGTGATGATTTCCAGAGCATCCTTAGAAAAGATATTTCCTCTATTTCAAAAACTGCTTTCTATATTGTCAATAAAATTATTTTCCAACTATTTTTATTGGGTGTTGAAAACGGGTTTACCAAGTACTTATAGATTTTCAGTCCTACGCCCGATCAACGTATGACTGAGTGTCTGTGAGAACAAGGACGGACTTGTCTAAACATCGAGTTATAAAAGTATTTTTATAAAAAAAATTTAGAAATATTATATAGAGTTTCAAAGTAGTTTAAAAATGATCAAAGAAAAATTTATCTGATTTTAAGTATTTTAATAAATTTGGCTTCGTTCCTTTTCGAGGACGAAAAGGTTCAAAGGGGGGAAGAATGTGATGGCCCGGTATTTTTGGTAGTACATTTTAATAAATATTTAATCTAATTTAAATGAAATACAAGCTTCTCAAATTATAAACTGATGAGATCTTTGATCATTTATCGGTTGTATATGCTTTGTAAAGGAAATTTTGATTTGAAAATCTAAAATAAGTTCTTTCAAACTATCTAAAATAAATTTTGTCTTATTCGATAAAATCAAGGGTTCTCTATTGTTGATATTTGATCTAATATACATATAATATAATTGAGATAATAATGTTGAAATAATAAACAACCGTATCAATGTTACACAGAAACATAAAAAAAAACATAAGCTATATATAGAAATATAAATATACGATTAGGAACATAAGTTATGAATCAATGTTTAAAATTTAAATTACCAATAGAATAAAATTTATAAATCATAACTATAACAATCGTACATGAACAAGACAAATAAAATAAAACTAATATGCTAACAATAACTATTATGATTTTACCCAAACATATAAAATAAGCCTAGCATAAACATTGACCTGTAAATATATATATATATATATATATATATATGAATTGTAAAGTATACAAATCAACTACAAAATGTCTTTATTCATATACAAAAATATCTTGTACAGAGAAAACATGTATTCACATGAAATACAAAACAAATATCTTTGTACCAAAGATAAGAACCAGCTGATATTAATGATATGTAAACAAATATAAAGACAAACATAAGTAAATATCAGCAAATATTAATTAGATGTAAACATAATTGAAGACATGCATTAACTAGCACAACTATTTGCCAAAGAAAATCCTACAACCGGAATTACAACATCATTTCATATTACAGGAAATTTAATACAAAGTCATACTTGGTCAAGCAAGTAAAACTTGTCCAGTTATCACCTATACTGTTCAAAGTTATGTTTCTATATATGTACATCATATTTATTGTGTTCGTTTATAAAACTGAACAACAACTTTAAAAAAAAAGGGACTAGCCTGAAAGAAGAAAGGAAAATAAAACACCATCTTCTATCTTCGAGTAAGATCAACAAGCAGAGAGGTTTCCAGAGTTTCAGATTTACAGCCTTTCAAAAACAATAATTGCTTTCTGTTTCAACAAGTATTTTTGGTGAGTGAACATAATTCTTCAACATTTAAATCTTGATATTTGATTCACGAAAATCATATGTTGTAATTATGTTGTTCTGAGATGTTTGCTGACTTCTGGGAACTCTGTTTTATGTTGCTCTTCAAAAATTTCAAGTTTCTGAGCCAAGTGAAGTAGAGAAAGATTTATACTCTTCAAAATAAAAACATTTAAACTTAGGATATTAACTAAAAAAGTTGTTTAAACTTAAAACCATAATCTGAGAAATTGTTTAAAGGATGTCAGTGAATGTAAATACTGTAAATTCGAATTTACAGTAAAAAGCGAATCAACGTGTAAAAATTCGAATATCTTAGATTGTTGATTTGATTTCATCTATTGTATATACACACAAAGGTAGGATTTTTAAAACAAACATGAGAATTTTTAGGCAAGCATTCAAGATGTAGTTTATTAAGGAACCCAAAATGCTTTTTCGTCAATTACTGTTGATTTAATGAATTTTTGATGTTGAAATTTTTGGTGAAGTTAGCTTGATGGGTTTCAAATCCAGGAAAAACGTTCAAAAAAAATTTCTAATGTAAGAATTTTTGGGTAAAATCAAAAATAGGGTTCGGGTTCATGTTTTCTGGGGTTTACCTTTTAGTTGATTTCGTCTTCATATATCAACCAAGCTACACAGGATTTGAGGAGAAGGTAGAGGTGGATGTGGCCGTGAAGTGGCCGGAGTCGCGTCGTCAACGGAGGTCAACATTGGGAGTCGCGGTGATTTTCTTTTGACATACTCGAGCCGCTATTCGAATGAACACGCATATTTTTATTTTGAGCTTTATGGGATGAATTGGGGTTTGTTTTCGTATGTGGGGTTGTGATGTGGCTTGCTGGGATCGCCGTGGATCACCGGAGTGATGGCTACCCACCGTGCACGTGCACGGTGGCAAGAAGATGTCAGCAGTCTCAGATTTTGGCTGTCTCGCTGATACCTGTGAAATTTTCTTCGAGTTTTGCCTGGGGTTTTGTGCGTGGGTACTGTTCATGTTCTGCTGTTAGACTAAAAAAAAAGTGAAGTTAAACAGAAGAGAAAGGAAGAATAGAAAAGGAAGGAGAAGCACGAGCATGACCAGAAGAAAGAAGGGATGCGGGAAATTGCTGGGGAAACTCGGGTCTTACTCGAGTAATTATCGTGCTTGACTCGGTCCATTTTAATGGGTTAAGCTTAAGCCCTTTTACATTATTTTGTTAACAGAACTTAGCATATGTAAGCAAACATTGTTGACAAGGTAAGCTAAGACTTGATAATAAAAAAATTATTAAGGAAGGTTTTAAAACATAAGATGGATAATTTAAATTGAAAGGCAATTAAGAATGAAATTAATTTATAATGGTGATTAAATAAATGGTTTGAGATTTAATAAGTTTGAAATTAAAGATTGATAATAATAATCTTGAGTAATTAAGAATAATTAAACTATAATTGAGATTGGAGTTTGGATTAATTAATTATAAATTGATAAATAAATTTGTAATTTACTACTTAAAGTTAATTAAGTAATTTAATAAAAGTAATCAAGGATAAATTACTTGGAGTAATTAATCAAAGGGGATTAGTAATTAAGTAAGAGGTTAATTACATAAGTAAGTAATTACAGAAGGGTAATTTCTATTTTTGATTAATTGGGGTTGATTAATGGATGCAATAAACTAAGGATAATCATTTATGAAATTTGGGTTGAGTATAATTACTCAATGGAAGCAATTAGATAATGACGATAATCATAATGTAATTAAAGACGAATGATTATGGGATGGTAAATCAATTGGGTTGTAATAAATTAATAAGCAGGACATAAAGGTAATTGATTTAATTCCATTATGGTTAATTAGATTTACTTGAGATGGTGTATTGATTATTTTGCTTATGTTTGATTAAGTGATTGTTTAAATGCCCTGAATTGTTTGATACCTCTGATATGAAATGGTTTGTGATATGATGGTTTGGGAGGGCAATTGACAATGTGGTTATTTATCAATGATGAATTGTTGAGTAAAAGTGACATATTTTATTTAAAATTGGTCTGCATTTCACTTGAATAGCATGTGTTAAGATAAATGGAATTCGAAGAGACTGGAGTTGGGTATTAGTTAATACCACTACTTTGATTCTTCATAAATCGGTAGGTGAAATCAATAACCTAGAATGGAATGATCCAAGTAAATTATCCCATTTAATCTATGTTTAGTACTTAGAAATTGGTGAGTGAAATAAATGATGTCGATAACAATTTGTGAAATTGTAATTGATACAAGTTACCCGGGTTATGTATAAGTAGTATGCTTTGAAATTTATGTTAGTTGGTTTTACTCACGCTGGTTTCCAGCCTGACCCGGGTGTTACTTTGGTGTAATGCTCGGGTCAGACCGAGTATTATAGATTTCAGGTAAGGACGTTCTGGAGCTCAGGAGGCGAGCTGGATGTCATTAGCGTATAAAGTATTTCCGCTGTATTTCTGAGGCATGATAATTATATATATTCAGTGATAGTATATATGTGAAAACTCTGATGTATATTAAATGTAATCGACAGATATAGTATTCTTTTGTAAACTATTATTATTTACTATTATATTTTATCCGCTACGAATGTGAGTTGGCTGATGTTTCTGTTCTTCTTCTTCTATCTCTTTCTTCTTTTTCATAACTATCCGAAAATTTCGGGTCGTTACATAAACTTGCAATATCGTTAGTCCAAAACAAATCTATATGAAATAGTTCAAGGATGAAAAGATGATTGGTCAACATTTTTTCACAAATCAACAGTTATTTCCTTATCACATAACTGGCTAAATCAAATTAGACTATGATGCGCAGAGTTTCAACATTTAATATGTCTTTCAAGACAAAAGTACCGTTGCCTATTTTACCTTTATCGATTATTTTTCGTTGTTGTCCACTGTGATTCTTCTACCTTTGTACTAGGATAAGGAACTTTTATTTGTTGTCTGTAGTTTGCTTGAAACAGCCAGAATCCAGGTAACACTATTGTTGTTCCTTAGCCTGCCACCGCACCTACACGAGAAAAGATTTTTGTGACCTATTTGTTGCTATAGGTCCATGGTTGTTAGTGGCAAAAGATTTTGAAAAATATATTTGCGTGGACCTAAGACAATCTATATTTGTTTCATTCGGCACCTAGATTTGTTTGACTTTAACGGATTTTACATTTGTGCCTTTAGGATCCCAAATTGGTATGGTTTTCACGTATTTGGGCATATACCAACAATTATCTTTATTGTGTCCAATTTTTCTACATATTGTACACTCGAATTTGACACGATTGGTTTTACTTCTAACTCTTTCAGATTGAGTATACCCAAGTCCTTGTCTAACAGTATTAATAGTTTGTTTCTCTAATAACATATTTAGCGATCTTCCTACTTTGGAAAATTTTCCTAAAGTGGTAGACAATTGTAGGACTTGTGTCTTGAGAGATTCATTTTCATTCAATAACAAGGTGCACTTTTTAATAGAATTTTCTCTCGTTGTGTTTTCACTTTCTTTCAAAATCAGAATTTCATTTTCAAGTGATTTAATTTTAATTTCTGATTTTTTAATTTCTACTTCAAATGGTGGACACTTATCACACTTAGGGCATTTGTTTCAATAGTTTTTAACCAAGATTAAGCTATTTATTTATTTCCATCAAACTATCCCTTTGTGATTCAATTTCAGCGTACTTCTCCCTAAGTCTTTCAAAATAGTCATTTACTTCATGAACGTATAATATAATTCTAAAAGATTAAGTTTTGATACCTCACTTGGCTCATCATCATCACTGTCAGTTGTTTCTCCTTGAAGACACAGATTTCCTTTTTCACTCTCACTGTCAGTGTTTTTATCATCTTCATCAGTTTCATCCCAAGTAGCTGCAAAACTTCACCGTTTCGGTTAATTTCGTTGGCAGAGTCGATTCTGAGGGTAATTTGGCTTGATATGACTAGGATTATTTTACTTGTGACATATGATCTCCTGCTCTTCTGAGTTGTCCAGTACTTTGACTATTCTGCTTTTCAGTTGTTGATTTAAAGTTGGATTTCCATACTTGCGATTCCACCTTTTGAATTTCTTTATTATGAGCACCAGTTCTACTACACTATCATCATCATCATCTTCACATTCAGTCGTTCCTTTGATAGCTATTGATTTCTTTCGAGTATCACCTCCTTCACATTCTTTCTTGAATTTCATTTCTAGCTCATAAGTGGTGAGATTTACAATGAGTTCTTCAACTTTAACTTGTTTCAAATCCTTTGATTCTTGAATGGAAGTAACTTTTGCTTCTTGTGGAAGGACTTTGAGGATTTTTTGGACTATTTCCAATTTTGTGTATGGTTTTCCAAGAGCTTTTGATTTGTATAAGAGATTAGAAATTCGTCCATACATCTCTTTAACATTTTCATTCTTTGCCATCGTAAAGTTCTCGTATTCACTACTAAGCATGATAGGGCGGGTTTCTTTGACTTAATAGATTCCTTCGTGAGTCACTTCAAGTGTGTGCCAAATCTCTTGAGTAGTTAGACAATGTGAGAAACGATTAAATTTAAATTGATATAATGAAAAATAGTACAATTCATAACTTTAGCGTTAGCATTTTGCAGTTTATTTTCAAGATCTGTCCATTGATCCATTGGTTTTTCAATTTCTTGATTATCTACCACTATAGTTGGTGTCACATATTCCGTCTCAACACTATTCCATGCATCTATGGTTTTTTAAAAAAATCATTCTATTTTTCTTGTAAGCATACTCACCATTGAACATGGGTGGTCTAACTATTGACTGACCCTCGGCAAAAGCATTATTAAAAGAACCCATTTAAAAAACCAGAATTTTAAAATAAAAATTGGTTTTTGATAAATCAAAATTATAAAACAAAAAATGGTTTTTATTCCTAGCTCTTACACCACTTGTACGATCGATTTCACCTAAAGGGGGGTGAATAGGGTGATACTAATAATAATAAAAATTAATATAGAAATATATGTAATAGTTGCAGCACAAATAATAGTAGAATAATAAAAGCAGAAATAGAACAATACAGATTTACCCAGCTTCGGCAAAACCCTGCCTACGTGTTGCCAATGATTTCTACTGGAAATTAAGTAGTCAGACGCTTACACACGAAAACTTGCTACTCCCCTTAACGACTAACCTAACTCTATGCTCAAATCCTGCCCAACTCAGCCACTGAGTTGCAAATTCTCAAACTACGCTGCGTAGTTTGTAACCTAGCCACACGAGTAGAAAGTTACACACAAGTTCAAAGAGTAAATTACAACTGAAAATAAAAAATAAAAAAAATAAAACCCAAAACCCTATTTAACAAACTTTAAGCCCAAAAATAAAATAGACCAGCCCACTAAGTGATTAACATAGAGATGTTTCCTTTTTTATTTTGGTTCAGCATCATCGACCATTTGTTCCTCTTTCACTTCTGAATTTAGGGTTTTGTTCCATATTGAAGTGCCGCTTGATAATCGATCGATTAAAGAGATTATGTTGCTTTGATTGGCTTCATCAATCGACTCCGTATTTATGATTGCATGTGGTTTCTTCAATTGTCGAGTTCGAATTAGTGATTTGAACTGGTACATGAATTGCCGTTATTTACTATCATTGTTATGCTTGAACTTGATTGATACCCTACCAATGATGATGATTGGGATTTTTCAAACACCTTATATTTTCGTTTGTGTAAATATGTTTGAATTCTTCTTAATTCATGTTTGGTCGTTTGATTTTTCTTAAATGTTTGTGATAATTCTTTTACTTGCTCATCTCCGAATTTTTGCTTGACTTGCTTTGTGTCGGTTCCTACAACTTCGGCATTTGAATGTTATGACCGTAGTTTTCTGCTATGACTTTGGAATCTTGAATTTTGGAGATAAACCTGACTTTGACTTGTTCAATTATTTTTACGCTGGTTGACTTCACTGCTCATACTAGTTCAATCTTCTACTGTATTGATTTTATGTAAACTCCGCTTCATATAGACTGCTAGCTTTCGACTCGTTTCAACTACTGCTTTATTTCGAATGTCTTCATATTGCATATGTATATACTTGTTCCACCTAAAAAGTGTCATCATGTGTATACATTCATATGTATGTTATGTCTGATTGCTGTGTTGTTCCTTTTGAGTCTGGCCATTCATGTGTTGCCTTTGTTCTCTTTTGTATTTTTGAGTGCTGACAGTATTCGAATTTTTTAACTCTTCAGTGATTTTTTATTTTGATTTAAGTTGAATTGCATTTCTTGTTGTGTGTGTGTCTGCACTTGAATTTGTTCATGCCTCTGTATCGTATGTATAGAACTGATGTTAGTTTCTGTTTATGTTCACTTGTGCTTTTATTGATTTGGGACTTCATGTTGCATTATGTTGTCTTGAGCATATCTGTAGCTTGTTTTCATTTTGGTAGTGGTCTGGTTTCATGTTGAAGTCATCCTCCACTACCGTTTAACTTTTGAGCCTCCATACTAATATGTGTATACATGCTTACATATATGTATATATGTAACTGTGCTTAAACTGATTTGAACTTGTTTTCAAAGTTTGCTATGTAGACTTTCATGTTAAAAACTGAACGCATGCTTGGAGTCTTATGAGTTGTGTACATATCCATGCTATGTAGCATTGTTGATGTTGAAACTGGTCAGTTCCTTTTCTGGTTTCGTTGTCCATGGTTCCACTTTGGTTGCACCCCATACCTGAGCTAAGGTTGACGATTCATGTTTTGCACTTACTTGTATGTTACCACTGATCTTTCTGTGATGATTGTTTTCATTTTTTGTCTATGAACATGCTGTATCACCATATATGTACATACATACATATGTATGTGTGTATAAATGTGTTGTTGATCAAGCTGCACAGACCTATTCACTTGAATATGTACATTTGAACTGGGTCTCCTTGGTCTAGTCGCCTTGTAGGTCTGATCTACAGAGACCATTGCATATGTAGAAATGGTTTGGTTTCATTTCTTTGTTCTCGCACTTGACAGTGTACATATGAGCTGGTCTTTGGTTCAGGTTACTTTATCTGATGCATTTTGTTATTGCCTCTGAGTTTTCAACTGCTTGCCTCTACATATTCATATACATTTGAACGAGTTCACTTTGTCTGTACTATTCTAGTGCTTTTGTATTCTCTGAAATATATATGTAAGGTCTAGTGCCAGTATGTTGAAGTTTGTTCTAGTCATTGAAACTTGTACTTAACTGTTCTATTTTTTTGTATTGCACCAAAGTTGAATCCAACTTTGGCTCGGGTTTGTCCTTGATCTCACCTGTCCCTGTAATATTATCAAGTGTATATCGGTGTGCGTAGCCTTGTGACATGTATGGTGATACACTGTGCATGTTACAAGTTGTTCGTGTAAGTTGAATTTAGAAGAAATAAGGACGAACACCAAAATAACTGGGGAAAATAACATTTTCAAAAACACATGCTTCATTGTGCACTACAATTTTTTTTTTCAATTTTACGGCATCCATGTTTATTTTACAGATAATTCAGGTGTTGGATACAAACCAGAACAGAGTTTAAGATGAATACGAGTGTTTGAGTGATATGTAGTGAGGTCAACATTGTAAATTGAAATTTATGATGTAATCGAAATTGTGATGTAATTGAAATAGTGTATATATAGTGACAGCTCAAATTTGTACTTTTAAAAATTGTAATAAAATATTTGTTTGAATAAAATATTATTTGAATTTAAGTTACGTGTTTTTTATTTTATTCAACAAATATTTATTTAATAATGTGAAAAATAAAATAGTACAATAATAAATAAATTTAAATACACATATATATATATATATATGTTTATTATCATCAAACAAAAATCATATACTAGCATATTCAACAATCTCTATCAATCAACCCGAAGGGTTCATCAACTCTTATTATGCTCCTACCGAGTGGCGCTTCGCCTTTAGTTAAATGAGATATGATTCACTAGCACCATATGATTCATAATCAAATAATCGAAGAATTATTTTTCAAAACTATGGCTTAATACATAATTCCAAAGTAATTGCAAATAATCGGAGATACTTATGTATTTTCCAATGCATCATTTTTGATATGAAAACAACTACCATTATTATAGTTTTATTTTATGATTAATATGCATGATATTCATATTAAAATAAAACTGTGTCTATTTTTCAATCCACAATGGGAAAATAGTTATTATTTCATAAATAATGTTTGGTATGATTTACAAAAGCAATTTTCGTAATTTGGTACGACTAATAAGTGCTATATGGCATTCTCCCACTATTTCTGCCATTACTATAATAGCTAACGAAATATGAAGGCTTATTCAACCTCTTAATGTAGGCTATTTATTCCATCTACTATAACCATTGTATAGTTGATAGTCTTTAGATCAAATACATTGAACTCAAAGGAATACATTTCGTAGAAAATAATATTCCACATAAAAAAATACATTTTGGAATAGAAACCGTAATTCTCATTCCAATGTTAAGTATTAAATATTATTTTACAATTATCATTTTCGATGTTTCTTTATGCTGTAGAAGTGGCCATTCATTCTATTCATCCCGATTGTACCTTATCTTACATCTACCATTGTATATTTGTTTTCCATGCACACTCTTCATCCGAACTGTAACATAACTTACATCTACCATCGTATATTTGTTTTCCAAGCACTCTCTTCATCCCAACTATACGTTAAATTACATCTACCATTGTAACGACTCGAAAATTTAGATCCAGAAACTTCCAGAAAGTAAGGAAAAGAAGAAGATATAGAAGAAGAAGAAACAGAAAACTAAACCCAAAGTCTCACATTCCCCGCGGATAAAATATAATATCACATAAATAATAGTTATACAAAGGAAACTGTACTTGTCAAATTACACTTTAATATATATCAGAGTTACAACAGATTTACAATCACAGAACAGATAAATCAATCTGTTTCACATACTATAATATACCACATCAGAAGCTCTCCACACGTTCCTGCTCTCCAGCTCGCCTCCTGAGCTCCAGAACGTCCTTACCTGAAAATCTGTAATACTCGGTCTGACCCGAGCATTACATCAAAGTAACACCCGGGTTAGGCTGGAAACCAGCGTGAGTAAACCCATCTAACTTGGAATACAAAAGCATACAATTTATATAAACCCTGGGTAACTTATATCAATTTACACTTCACAAGTTGTTATAGACATCAACCATTTCACACATCAATTTCTAAGTGCCAAAACTTAGATTTAAATGGTCCAATTTTCTTAAGTCATTCCACTTCAGCCAATTAGTTTCGCATATCAAATTATAAGAATCAAAGTGGTTTCGGGTATTTACTAATACCCGACTCCGGTCTCTTCGAAACCATTGTCAACTTAAGTTTGATTATTCAAGTGAAATACAATTCTACTTTTAATAAAGGATGTCCTAGTAATTCATCATCAATAGATAACCACATCTTCACAGTTTAAATCAAACATATCCATCACATAGCATCACAAACCACATATTAGGAATAACAATTAATCAAAGGCTTCCAACATCATTCTATTCATCCTTAATTACATTTAAGTAATTAACCCTTGATTAATTTCACAAATTAATTATCCTTAACCTTCAATTACTTCATTAATTACTAAGCACAATTATTAATCACCCTTGATTAATAACTTCAGTAATTATCTACCCTTAATTACTTCACCAAATAAATTAATTACTTCTTAATTAAATATCTCTGATTAATCCCTTGATTAGTTACAAAGTAATTTAATCAAATTCGAGTTAGATTCACTAAGGTTGGTTTAACCCTTTAAACCAAGTTAACCTTACGCTATCACATTTAATTAATCTAATTATTGATTAAAATTAATCACATTAATTAATTATTAAATAATCCTTAGTTAATAACCTTCATTAACTATTTAACAATTCATTAATTCATATTTTAATCATAATTGATTACAAATTAAGTAACCATTAATAGCCCATTAATTAACCACTAATTATTTAATTAATTAAGTGTTAACTATAACTTAATTAATCCTTTATCACTTGATTAATCAATTACAAATCATTAATTAAAATCTAATCTTATTTAATTAATGATTCATAAATTACATAGATTAATTTAGCCTAAATCAATAATTAGCCATAACAACTAATTATTCCTTTAATAATAATAATAACTCTCTAATTCTAATTTATTAACCAATAATTAAGGCTTAATTATTTATTAATAAATCTTTAATTGTCAATATTCAAATGATAAATCACTTATCTTACTCATCTTCTTAATTATTATTCCAAACCTTACCTAATAAATCTTGAAATTTAAAATAACTTTAAAAGCTTTGAGTTTAAGCAAAATTTATAGCATTAATCTTTTGATTAAATCATTTAATTCGCTGATTAATTTAACAACTTAAATATTTTCTCTACATAGATTAACAAAACATTTAGTAATCAATTTACCACTTACAATAGTTAAAATTCTTAATTTATTAAGACTTAGTTAACCTCTAATTAAAACCCAGATCAATCCCGGGTATTTCTTCACATCAACACGAGTAACAACCCAAGCTTCACTTTATTTTCCTGACTTCGAGCCTACCCCAATATTTCTCGAGCACGAACGTGATCAGTAATTATCCTTACCCAAAACCTGACACGTTCATATACGTGTGCACTTGCACGACCACGCTGATCATCACAGGTCGCCGCCGATAGTACACACTAGTCACCGGCGACCTCCCCAAGCATTCCATCACCCAGAACCCACAATCCCTTCCAAAATCAAATTTGAGCGAGCTCGAACCCATCGGAACTTCAATCTGGAACACACACCCATCATCAAAAAATGGCTTCACGCCGCCGAATCAACCCACCATTGGCCACGATCCTTCGACCAGAGAAACGTAATTGACCACCACTACTTTTCCCCCTGGACCGGTCATCTCTAATGCCCTATCGACGTTGAACTTTCCTCAGGAACTACGTCGTTCTAAACTAGGTCACAAATCCTAGATCACCTCCGTGCCGTCTCAACAGTGGACTATTGGTCCAGTTACCATTTTTGCTAAGGCCGTCAAACCCTTCGCCACCTTCGACAGTGATCCCGACCCCCAAAGCTACTCCGATCATCGGAACAGACCCAAAACATACTTTCTGATAACCCTTGAACTTCTCATTCAAAACAACTTAAAAAAAAATTGATTGAACTTTTTAAAAATCCTACTTTCCAAAATCGATATGGATTATAAACCTGAATCAGAGAATAGGCATTTCTGAAATTAATCATATTTTCAAAGGTCACACTCTTTTTCTCAATTTCCAGAAAATATTTAAACCTATTATACTTAATTACATGTTTAGAATTTAAGCCTTGAAAATCCATGTATACTTTGTCTAAAGCATCGTAAACTATAAAGGTTTTGAGGAACGGAAGACGAATTTTTTTTTGAAATTGTTATTGAAACAATAAACAAAACAGAGGTACTTATGTATATATACAGGCATACCAACTTAACAGATCTATGTTTCTAAACATATAAGTACTATTTACATCCATACAAGCAACTACCACAACATTAATTCATCTATCCATCACATGCAGCAAGTTAGAGCAAGTTAAAACCTTATATAGATTGTTTACTCACAGGTATACATAGAGAAAACTGTTTTAGAATGACCTGGAACTACACTTTTTGTATGAAAAACTTCCTTCAAATTTAACTCAAAAATCCTTTTAACATTTAGATCCTGAAGATTCAAACACGTTTATTTAAATATCATAGCCTATAGGAGAATATACGATGAGATTTTGATTTTTAAATCTCATTTTGGTCAGTATAACCAACAGAGACCGCTGTATATGAGTATATAAACATGCACACTCAATCCAATCATATTCATATACATGCAAGCATCATACAAATTCCTATAAAACTTATCACAGCAGTGTTACAAATATTATTCACAACCACAAGATTTAAAACTAATTTAATTTTTTTAAAAGTGTTTACTCACCTGTACACAGAGCAGCAGCATTATATTTTAGGTCAGGGTCCATATGTTGATTTAATCCTCTTAATCGAGCTTAAACTGATCTGGGACTTAGCTTTAGTAGAGATGAATTTGTGTAACAACCCGTATATTTGGACCATTTAAATTGACAATAATCCTCACATGTCAATTTAAATAATACAAAACACGAATCATTATGGGATTATAAATACATAAATGTAAATGACAATCAATACAACATCACAGTCACAGAACAGTCACAGAATAATGCAGCGGAAATGCATCGTCATAATAGAAGTTCATAAAGCTACTACATATAGTACAACAATGTCTATACAAAAGGTGACTGCAAGGAAATACATAAATGTCCAACAGACACGGACATCAAAATAGACAGATAAAGATAAATGCTAAGTCTTCAGCATCTTCAACCAACCTTGATTAGCAAACTGGATAGCTTCAGACTGACCCGAGCATATACAAAAAGAAACACTCGAGTCAGGACTCAAAATCTTATGCAGGATAATCAATGTAGGAAATAAAGTTCATAACTCAAAGATGAATAAAATAACATCTCTAAGGATCCGATAAACTATCTATATATACAATAGAATACGGTATGTAGGTAATGTCTAATCAGCAAAAATAGAATATTAAAATAGCGTTAAGGCGTTACCATAATTCCCCTTAACACATTTTATATTCCCAAAAGCATATACAAGACCGTAGTTTCCCCAAAACCGGAAGTCACCAGAGGGCAATCCATATACTCAAGGTACAAATCAAAACGTAGTGGTCGCGAATAGGATAATCAGTATGACAAGGTACATGAGGCAATACCAACTAGGATACTAGTAGTTGCGTGATCCGGACTGATGTTGAGCATAGTAGCTACTATCACAACACCGCGAAACAACACTCCCAAATCAAAGGGTGCACCCAAATCGAATCACAAAAGTAATAGATATGGTATCGAAGAAGCGTGTCCGCTAGAGGTGGCGATCCTCAATGGCCCGGCGCGGCTCCTGTTTTAGTCATGTCAGGGGTCATCCAATATCGTTCTCTTTCTTCAGTCAACGCGTTCACCAAACCATCCACTTCATTCTGGATCAACACTTCGTGCATAATAGTTATTAAAGTGGTTTCGGTATCGACAGAGAATATGTCCATATCTGATCCCGGTCTCTTTAATAACTACGAATTTATTACCCGATGGTCGATTAAATTTAACGTTTAAACAAATCAAAGTCCAAAAGTCAAGGTGCAAATTCGACTTCCAAAATTTGACATTTTACGATTCAATTTATTTTAGATAATTTAAACATATTTCCAAATGAAATCCTTCGCTCAAACATTTGAGTTGACAATTTAAAATTTAGTAATCAAGTTTGATTTAAGGTCTAAAAGTCGCTTATTAAATTTAGCTCATAATCAATGGATTCAATTTAATGGTAAACTTAGTTAAACACTAACTCAAGTTCAATTCATGTCACTTTATGTTTATATCCACTATTATCATACATTCGATTAAATCAACTTTATTAACTAAATTTCCCCTTTCAAACTTCATTGGTTTATTTACCGATTCAATTAAATTTCAAATCAAGAAGTTCATTTTCATATACAAAATCCTGATTTGGTAAATTCGTTAGTATTTAAAATCCTTTAAATTCAAATTATCCCTAATTTAAATTCATTAAATTAGTAAGTCAAAATTTTCTAAATCTCAATATAACTTATAACAAGTTCAAATTTATTACATTAAAGCCTGAGTTTAAAACTAGAGCTAACAAATCTTTAAATCTTTGAATTATTAAATTCTAAAACTTACTTGCTTCTAATCTTATTTCACTTAAAATTTCAATTCATTTTATCCAATTTGGTAAGTTATTAATCCTTTTCAATTTAAATCCATTAATTCATTCCAACTTAAATCCCTAAGTTGTTATTAAATTTCCAAACAAATTGTTAAGTTCATTCCTTAAATTAAAATATATTTCAATTTCGAAAGTGGTTTTGTTGACCAATCGGGTTTCTTATCTTATTTTCTATCCTAGGACAAATTGTTTAAATGGGGTATTTATCATTTCAACCCAATATTATTCAATATAAAACAAAGCATAGCAAAGGAAACTTGCAGTGTGATAACTGGGATGGTGTCAAAGTAAATAAACAAGCAATATCAATCAAACATGACAATTTAACAATTTATTAAATAATCCCGAAATAACCGTATTAACTTACATTTGTAGTTAATGCAAATTAATACAATTATTCCTAGAATCCGCACTATCATTTCATGCGAATTAAAGATTATTCCATTTTGATGTCACTTGGTGTCTACATACATTCAATAGTTCAATTGAGGTTAACTCTATTCTAGGCGTCGATTTAGTTAACGTTTAAGGGTCAAAATTCAATATATTTAATACATTTAAATTGTTTAACTATCCTACCAAATTCAACTTCATATTACCTATCGCTTATATTAACGACCAAATTACATAGCAAATTTAGTGTCACAACTATTAACCATAAATCAACATTTATCACAATTTTTCACATTTAAACCTTTAAACAATACATGGCGTCAATTTAGAATTTTAAATTCTAACAATATTAAATTTTAACTTATATATACTATTTACAGTTTAATTCAACAATTTTTAACAATCAATGATTCAACATCCAAATTTATAATAACAACAATTTATCACTTAATTATCATTGCATAATAGATTGAGTCGTGAATAAAATATTCACCTTGCGTGGTTAGAGAAGATGACGAAGCACTAAGACGAATAGATAAGAGGCACAAACAAGCACGATGCAAAACGACGCAAACTGCAGTTCAACAAATAATTAATCAAAATTTTGTTTACTGCAATATAGATCAATTGAATATGTATAATACCCATACCAAAGCAAAGAGCTAAATAGATTGACAAGTTGAATGGAAGCCTACGTCTCCGAAACAGCAGCTGAAACAACACAGTAAAACACTGTATATGAGCAACCAAAATTCAAAGTTATCTGCTGTTACTTAGTATAACAGTCATATATATATAATTATATATATCAACGCATATCGCTGTGGCCAGGGCGAGACACAGTGGGCTGGTGGTGCGAAGTGTGGATACGGCAGTAGGGCTCGGTGGCTGCTGACTGGGCAGTGGGTGGGTTCTGGGCGAGGGCTGGTGGGGTTCTGGGCGGGCTGGTGGGGTTCTGGGCGAGCTGGTGGGGGTTCTGCGCGAGGGCTGGTGGGTTCTGGGCGGGCTGGTGGGGTTCTGGGCGGGCTGGTGGGGGTTCTGGGCGAGGGCTGGTGGGTTCTGGGCGGGCTGGTGGGGTTCTGGGCGAGGCTGCGGGTCTGGGCGAGGGCTGGTGGGGTTCTGGGCGAGCTGGTGGGGGTTCTGGGCAAGGGCTGGTGGGTTCTGGGCGGGCTGGTGGGGTTCTGGGCGGGCTGGTGGGTCCGGGCGAGGGCGAAGCTGACGGGTCTTGCATGGGTTGAAGGTGGGCTGGTGCATGGACAGTGGAGGGGAGAGTTTCATTTTCTGGAGTTGGGATGGGTAGGTTTCAAGCTGAAGTAAAGAAGAAAATAAAAATATACATGAGGAAGGAGAAAGAAGAAGTGCAGAGACGTACCAGAGAATTTTGAGCAATTAATGAACTGAGCAATAAAAGAAAGGCGGAGGGCAGATATATACAGAAGTTCAGAGTCTACAAGTCAATGCAATGATGTTCTTAGCAAAGTGGTGGCTATTGGGTTTCCAAGACAGCTGAGTAGACATAGGACTCCTAGAACTCTGTACAGTGAAGAAAGTTGGGTACCGGTTTGTGCTGCGTAACGGACCAGTTTGCGCTCCGTTAACAATTATAGTTTGAAACGCCGAACTCCGATTGACACAAATAAATATACCGTTTTGATCAACGCATCGAGACGGACACAACGGTATAAAGATATTGATGGTTCGACACCGTTTGCAAAGTGGTAAATCTTATTGAACCATTTGCACGAGCGAACATTTTGGCTAGCAATTAAAAGCGAAATTTGACGAAACGAAATGCGCCGTCAAGTTCAGAATATTTTTCTTATGCAACATTGAGAAAATATTTGAATTCGGACGACAGGAATTTTATACATAAGGTTTAAACTGATATGTAAATGCGACGAGCGTAATTTACTTCAATATTTTTCAACGAAATTTGGCGCACGCCTATGTCTATCTAGACGCATTTCAAATGTGAAGTTTGGATGGTGTAACGACTCGGATTTTGCCCGCTCGAAAATCGACATCCATACTTCAAATCGTATTCGAATGCCGTAGATCCAACCGTTCAAATCCGATTCGCCGGAGCTTATAACAAAATTAAGTAAACAACACAGCGGAATAAAAGAATAATACATTGATATACAGCTTTGATACAATATCTGATACAACAGATGATCCAATAGATATCAATATACATCAGAGATATGATACAATAAATAGCAGCGGAAAAGAAAAATAGATAACATCTAGCAGCGGAACAATATAACTCTAAGGCAGTCTTCAAAAGAGAACTCCGAGAACTGCAACTCCATTTCCAAGAATCAATCCAGCAGAAGCTCGAACCCCCAATAACATATCACCAAGCTCAACAAGACTGGTGTGATCCAAAGACTGAACTAACTCCAGATAATCTACTAAACCTGACTATCTGAAAAACCCAACTCTAGACTGCTCGTGTAGAAAATAATGAGCACCCAGAGTTTAGGAAAGAAACGATAAACTCCAGATCAGTCGTGGGACTGGTATGAGCAACAAAACAGTTTATTTTTCTTTAAAATCAAAACAGAGGAATATTTTTGAAATCAATTCGCAATGCTTTTGAAAATGTAACTACCATAAGACCTCCCACCACACACACAATGCAAACGCAAACTTGGAGGAGATTTCTTCTTATGTTAGTCAAAGATGCTTCTACGCAAAAATCAAATCAATTTTGATATTATTATTAGTGCATAGTGTAGAACAAATTCTTTCGAAAGTAAAGATATAAATCTTAGCCAGCATAGGTACCATTATATTATGCCTACTAATAGCTACCATATTAAATGGCAGGTTCTACAACTAAAACCGTACAAGATCGTATTGTTTCTTTGGATTTCCAACAAATGGTCAGGCCAAGGAACTTCCCATTGCCACATGAGAACGCCTCTGGAAAGACATCCCCGAGAACCAAACCGGAACTCTGCCAACACAAGGCCGGGTTACCCCTAACTGGGTAACTACTGACACGAGCACGCCATTCCCCGATCGTAAACGACCTTTTTCACGGGATCCCGATAACCAACAACCACAAAGTAATAAACTCGTAGTAACCACATAGGTTAAATATCTGGGCTCCATACCATGATACCACCTCTATCCAGAAGGAAATGCACATACCCTAAGGGGAGCTACAGCAACCCCTAATAACCTTGCCGCATCTTTCCTGTTTTGACCATTTCCGGGATGTGAGGCTCGATGAATTCACGTCCACAAAAACACACTTTGTACAAAAAGCCGTGCCTTGGGTCAACAAATGATCAACACAATGATCACTAAGATAGACGATCAAATAAATGATCCTATCACAAATAATCAACACAATGATCATTTCAGCATCACTCAGCATGTCACATTACCAAACTGGGAATATATCGCTGATAACTTCAACTATATAACCTCTGAGCTCGTACGTCTCAGAGAAGGGTGTTAAGCAAAGAATAAATTCTCCGCCACCAACAGAAATATATTTGAAAGAAATCGGCTTTATATCTCAACTTGTAATGTCAGGCATACAATCCATACAAGTCTGTTCCGGGCTCGAACAGAACCGAAGGCACTTACAAAGAAGTCCTTGCAAATCCGGATATTCACAATCCCGATCGGATTTCCCATCACTTATGGAATCTCTATACCAGGTGCGACCCAGTGCAGAGACAATCGACAGGTCATCCTATCGCTCTCGCAAATACCGGTCTTCAACACCGATCTTCAAATGCAATTCACAACGACGTACCACATATTCGGAATGGGTTATACGACCCCATGGTCCTTTCCCGGTTAACCCGAATAGTAAGCGAAATAGTTCAAAAACAAATGGATAATGGGATTTCAATTAAGTCACACTTAATAATTCAAAACTTTTCTTCAAATGGCTTAACAAATTACCATTTTCAATCTTTAAACAAAAAGATTTATTTTCACAACCTTTAACGGTTTAAACAATTTTAATCCTTTAAACAAAAGATTCATTCACAGATTTTTCCAAATCAATTTTCATTTCAATTTGATTAACTCGTTAAATCTTTAAATCAAAGATTTAACTTATGGCCTTCGAAACAATTTCATTTCAATTTGATTTAAACAAATTATCAATTTAAATCTGTCAAAAATAAACAGACTTAATTCATAGCTTTCAAAAAGAATTTATTCATAACTTAGGAAAATCATTTCTCTATTCAATCTTGAAATCCCCTTAATTAACTGGAATCTCAGTTCTTATCCAAAAGTGTTTATCATTTGAAAACAACAGTTTTCATTTTGGAAATCTGATTCATTTATACGAGTTGAAATCCTTGGGTTAAATTCAAATTCCCAAAAACAATACTTAAAAGTGGTTTAATCCCTATATAACCAATATAACATCCTTAATCCCTAATTTCAAATTACAGAATTAAATTTGAATATTGAATTCAAATTTAAATTAAAGTATTTAAATTTCAACACTTAATCCAGTTATTCAAAATAAATTTCCATCTTTGAAATTTCATTTCAAAAGCTTTTCACTTTAAACCCTCTCCATTTCCAAAACATTTGAATTTTAAAAATTCAAATTTTAAACTATTTCAAAAATCTGTGACTTAATCGATTTCCTCGTGAAATCCATATTTATGTGTGTATGGTGTGGTCCAAGGGTTTAACACAATAGTGCAACATTATTCAATCATCACAGATTAAAACATAGAGATATAATTGATAAGCGATATAGCTATAACGCTTATCGCTTATTCACTGATTCACATGTTATATACAAATGTAAATAAATGAATAAATTATGCACATCTAAATCCACAGAACAAAATATCACAGATCAGTCAGGACAGTAAATTCGAGGCATCTCATACAATACAATCATTCATGAGTAAGTCAAGTATTCAATAATCATTTATAAGTTAGATTTATAAATCATTTTATTCTAATCAATTCAATTTATTTCCAAGTGAATTAATTACTTATGAATTAATTATCAATTTCTGATTTATTAATTTCAAATCATTTGATATAAATTAATTTATCAATCAACTTAATTAATTGAATTATTCTTAATTTATAATATTTGTTCATTAACCTTTAAACCAATTACAAAATTAATCGACCCCTTAATTAATTAATTAGTTCTTAATAAATCACATTAAATAAATCAATTCATGATTACTAGTTAATTCACCTTTGACTTAAATTGGTTATTCTCAAATTAATATATTTTAAATTTTAAAGATTTAAAACGAATAACCCTTTTTAGAATATACTTAAATATTTAACACTTTCAAGTTATTAAACAAATTTAAATTTTTAAACTTGGTTTCCAAACTAAGTTTCGAACCTAAATACATATTTAAAACTTAAATTTATAAGTTCAGTTCAAACTTGCTTTAGCTTTGCTCAAATCTTTCTTTTACAAATCAAGTTCTAATTTTAATTCTATTCTTCTTTTCAAATCCACTTAATTTATTATGTAATTTTAAGTTACTAAACTTTATTTATTTTCAACTAAGTTTCAACTGAACTTGGATTTATATTCAACATTGATTCAAAACTTATTTTAACTTTGTCTGATCATTCAATTCAGGTCTAAGTTTTCAAAAACAATTAAAACAGGTTTCTGTTCAAACCTGGAAAACACTCATACCCGAGCCACTCAAAGACTTGCTTCGAGTCCACCCCCCTTCTTTCTCGAATGAAACCCGAGCAATATTCCAGTGCCTTCCTTCTTCTCCTTATTTTTTTTCTGTTCTTCCAGATCCAAGTGTGCACGGTGCACGTGCACAAATCGTCAACGCCGATGCTATCTCCGGCAACACCACAAACATGTCGCCGACCATCCTCACGTGCAACCCCAGCCTTCGAACGAGCATCACGAAGTATGATGCGAAAATTGACCAGTCGTTCAAAACTGAAACATTCAATCATCCAATAGATCTCCTCGTCCCAACCTGCTCTGACCATCGGAGGTGCTGCGGCTCTGGCCTCGCCTCGCCGAACCCTCGTATTACCCACCCCTAAAATAGCACGCAGCTCGATGCACCATAGGTGGAGGAAATACCTCGTCTCCGAGCTCAACTAAAATGACTGCTAAACCCTATAATTGCTTCGATACAACATCGCTCTCATTAGAAAAATTGTTTATCATTTTTCCTGATATGATTGATTACCAATCTCACTTCATGCAAAGTTTCAACACAAAACAATTTCTCGATTGCTGGAAATTTGTAGAAGAAGCAATTTCTATTTAATTACAACTACTGTTGAGATAATCCATGAAAAATCTCAATTTTTGTTTTAAAAATCATCATTTGCAGTATGTATTCAATATAACATCTTGAATTAATATTTTATGGAATTCGAAATTTCCAGACTTCAGAGTTTTCACTGTAAAACTTGATTTTTTTCCATTATATATTCTTTTGTACTTCATGAAACCATTCTTAGATTATAACTTATTCTTAAATACGACCACTTTGTTTCAAAACCAAAGCCTAATACTAATTTGAAGAGAAGAAATTGAATTTCTTCTTGATCTGTACTCTGTAAAGCAAGAAGAGCAGATACATACACATATAGACACAGCACTTTCAAATATATATATGTACTCAATTTAATATTTGCTAGTTGATACTTACAGATATACATATATATACATATATATAAGCAACAGTTTTATATTTAAAAAGTATCTAAAAAGAACAAGTTACTCACAGTTGATTTAAGAAGAACAGAGCTTCCTTTATGTTTGAAACAGGTTTTGAAATCTTGTTGAAACCTTCTTTGTTTGTATTGTTTTTGTAATTTGGTTTTTTTTTTTGAAATAACATTCATTTCAGTTTTGCATAGCTTATGGACGAACTGAAGATGTTTGATATAAATGAGAAAAGAAGTTTACTGGTGGTGATGTATATGTGAAGCTATAGGTGTAGTTAGTACAACAGGGTGATATATTTTTGTAAAATAAGCATGCTGAAGATTCTTGCATTCAATGCTAGAGGTGTATTGTATTTAATGCCAAGATATGTGTCTCCATACCTACCTCATTCTATCCCTTTTTCTTGCTTCAGCTGAAGTGATCTTGTGTTGGAGGTGATACTATATACATAGATATTATTATTTGTACAGGTTAATGTTATCTTGTTTGTTATGTTACTTGTTTTATTCTTTCACTTGTCTTTGCTTTTCTTTTGTTTATTTCTTGTTTTATATTTTACATAATTTTATAAATATGTGGTTTCTACTTTGTATGTTATTTTATTTGTTTGAATACTTTTATTTGCTCTTATTATTTTTTTTTTCCTTTGCATACTCAAACTTTTATATTTGTTTGTATTTAGTTACTTTATTTTCTTAAGTACTTTGTTTCTTCCTTGCATTATATTTGAATTGCATACTTATATATTTGTCATTTATTTGCTTATACTTGTTTATACATTATTTGTTTGCAGTTTTATATTGAGTTGAGTTTGTTTACATACCTTTTCTTATGTGTATTTCTTCTTTTGTTTTATCACTTGTCATATGAATACATTTCAAATCACATTTGAATGCATATTGTTTCTTTTCTTTGCAAGCCTACACATTTCTATTTTTATCTTGAGTATTTATTTTATCTTACATACAAATTGTTTTGTATCTTTTTTTTTTATATATTTATTTCAATAGTTTATATTTTAAAAGATATTTTGTTTTGTTTATGTTTGTGTTTTATTTTACTTTGCATGTTATTTCATTTGTTTGAATACTTCATTTATATGTTTACTTGTTTCTTGTCTTGCTTCTTCATTTTATTTGCTCACACATTTTGTTTTAATGTTTAAATATAGATGGTTTGTTTTTGCAAGTTAATTCATATATACGTTTTGTTCCACTGCTTTGTCTTATTACTTTATAGTATGAATAACTTCTGTTTTAACATGTTGTTAAAATTTATTTATGAGTTACTATATATATATTTTTCTTAATTTATTTTATAACCCAAATATTTATTAAATCATGCATCTAAGATTTAAATTCAAATCAAAATATATATATATATATACACTCAAGATTTTATAATTTGAAATTGACTCATATATATCCAAATATACATATACAGATATATATTCACATATATACATATATATATAATATTTAAAAATTTAAATGATTTATATAGAATATACTTGAATCCGGGGAAACTCGCATCACTTAATCGATTAATTTCACAAATTTTATTCAAAATGAAATTACTTAACAATTTTAAATTCAAAAATTCAATTAATTATCAATTTAAATATTTATAAAATCCGGGGTCGTTACAGACTTCCCCCCTTAAAAGAATTTCGTCCTCGAAATTCGCAGGCACGAAAACAACACAGATAGATGAAAGATAGAGAAATATCTTTTCAGATCAAACTGGATATCGATTCTGGATTTGGCTCATCAAATCAGAATATCAACAATAGATACAAGAAATTATAATAAAATTTCAAATTTTGGTTTTAAACAAAATCATTTTATCGATACAATTCTAATCATTCTTCATATTCTATTAATCAATTTAATTCAATTAAAATTTCTAATTTATTCAAAATTTCCAATTTCTAATTTATTCAAAATTTAAATTCTAAATTTCAAATTCATTGAAGTTTAAAACGAAAAACTGATAAGAAATCGATGAAGATACGAAGTAAGAATTTTCTACAATGATTCGTAGAGCCACCATCACACCGAAACTTCTTCTTGTAGCTGGTACGAAGAAATCAAAAGAATTTAGAAACGAATCAAAGAAAATTGATAGAGAAAGTTATTTCCACTGTTGTTACAGAGTATTGACCAATTATAGTCGTATTTCCCTGTCCCCTGTCTCGTTCTCTTCTTATACTCATACTCACTATCAGTGGATAGTAAGTGAATTTACTGAGGCATTCAAACAGATACCTTAGGGATTACTCATTCTAGGGATACTTCACCCTATCTCTAATGAGTTACTTAATGTGTTACACTCCTGAGCTAAAGCTTTAACCCTTAGCTCTGATACCAAATGTAACGACTCGGATTTTGCCCGCTCGAAAATCGACATCCATACTTCAAATCGTATTCGAATGCCGTAGATCCAACCGTTCAAATCCGATTCGCCGGAGCTTATAACAAAATTAAGTAAACAACACAGCGGAATAAAAGAATAATACATTGATATACAGCTTTGATACAATATCTGATACAACAGATGATCCAATAGATATCAATATACATCAGAGATATGATACAATAAATAGCAGCGGAAAAGAAAAATAGATAACATCTAGCAGCGGAACAATATAACTCTAAGGCAGTCTTCAAAAGAGAACTCCGAGAACTGCAACTCCATTTCCAAGAATCAATCCAGCAGAAGCTCGAACCCCCAATAACATATCACCAAGCTCAACAAGACTGGTGTGATCCAAAGACTGAACTAACTCCAGATAATCTACTAAACCTGACTATCTGAAAAACCCAACTCTAGACTGCTCGTGTAGAAAATAATGAGCACCCAGAGTTTAGGAAAGAAACGATAAACTCCGGATCAGTCGTGGGACTGGTATGAGCAACAAAACAGTTTATTTTTCTTTAAAATCAAAACAGAGGAATATTTTTGAAATCAATTCGCAATGCTTTTGAAAATGTAACTACCATAAGACCTCCCACCACACACACAATGCAAACGCAAACTTGGAGGAGATTTCTTCTTATGTTAGTCAAAGATGCTTCTACGCAAAAATCAAATCAATTTTGATATTATTATTAGTGCATAGTGTAGAACAAATTCTTTCGAAAGTAAAGATATAAATCTTAGCCAGCATAGGTACCATTATATTATGCCTACTAATAGCTACCATATTAAATGGCAGGTTCTACAACTAAAACCGTACAAGATCGTATTGTTTGTTTGGATTTCCAACAAATGGTCAGGCCAAGGAACTTCCCATTGCCACATGAGAACGCCTCTGGAAAGACATCCCCGAGAACCAAACCGGAACTCTGCCAACACAAGGCCGGGTTACCCCTAACTGGGTAACTACTGACACGAGCACGCCATTCCCCGATCGTAAACGACCTTTTTCACGGGATCCCGATAACCAACAACCACAAAGTAATAAACTCGTAGTAACCACATAGGTTAAATATCTGGGCTCCATACCATGATACCACCTCTATCCAGAAGGAAATGCACATACCCTAAGGGGAGCTACAGCAACCCCTAATAACCTTGCCGCATCTTTCCTGTTTTGACCATTTCCGGGATGTGAGGCTCGATGAATTCACGTCCACAAAAACACACTTTGTACAAAAAGCCGTGCCTTGGGTCAACAAATGATCAACACAATGATCACTAAGATAGACGATCAAATAAATGATCCTATCACAAATAATCAACACAATGATCATTTCAGCATCACTCAGCATGTCACATTACCAAACTGGGAATATATCGCTGATAACTTCAACTATATAACCTCTGAGCTCGTACGTCTCAGAGAAGGGTGTTAAGCAAAGAATAAATTCTCCGCCACCAACAGAAATATATTTGAAAGAAATCGGCTTTATATCTCAACTTGTAATGTCAGGCATACAATCCATACAAGTCTGTTCCGGGCTCGAACAGAACCGAAGGCACTTACAAAGAAGTCCTTGCAAATCCGGATATTCACAATCCCGATCGGATTTCCCATCACTTATGGAATCTCTATACCAGGTGCGACCCAGTGCAGAGACAATCGACAGGTCATCCTATCGCTCTCGCAAATACCGGTCTTCAACACCGATCTTCAAATGCAATTCACAACGACGTACCACATATTCGGAATGGGTTATACGACCCCATGGTCCTTTCCCGGTTAACCCGAATAGTAAGCGAAATAGTTCAAAAACAAATGGATAATGGGATTTCAATTAAGTCACACTTAATAATTCAAAACTTTTCTTCAAATGGCTTAACAAATTACCATTTTCAATCTTTAAACAAAAAGATTTATTTTCACAACCTTTAACGGTTTAAACAATTTTAATCCTTTAAACAAAAGATTCATTCACAGATTTTTCCAAATCAATTTTCATTTCAATTTGATTAACTCGTTAAATCTTTAAATCAAAGATTTAACTTATGGCCTTCGAAACAATTTCATTTCAATTTGATTTAAACAAATTATCAATTTAAATCTGTCAAAAATAAACAGACTTAATTCATAGCTTTCAAAAAGAATTTATTCATAACTTAGGAAAATCATTTCTCTATTCAATCTTGAAATCCCCTTAATTAACTGGAATCTCAGTTCTTATCCAAAAGTGTTTATCATTTGAAAACAACAGTTTTCATTTTGGAAATCTGATTCATTTATACGAGTTGAAATCCTTGGGTTAAATTCAAATTCCCAAAAACAATACTTAAAAGTGGTTTAATCCCTATATAACCAATATAACATCCTTAATCCCTAATTTCAAATTACAGAATTAAATTTGAATATTGAATTCAAATTTAAATTAAAGTATTTAAATTTCAACACTTAATCCAGTTATTCAAAATAAATTTCCATCTTTGAAATTTCATTTCAAAAGCTTTTCACTTTAAACCCTCTCCATTTCCAAAACATTTGAATTTTAAAAATTCAAATTTTAAACTATTTCAAAAATCTGTGACTTAATCGATTTCCTCGTGAAATCCATATTTATGTGTGTATGGTGTGGTCCAAGGGTTTAACACAATAGTGCAACATTATTCAATCATCACAGATTAAAACATAGAGATATAATTGATAAGCGATATAGCTATAACGCTTATCGCTTATTCACTGATTCACATGTTATATACAAATGTAAATAAATGAATAAATTATGCACATCTAAATCCACAGAACAAAATATCACAGATCAGTCAGGACAGTAAATTCGAGGCATCTCATACAATACAATCATTCATGAGTAAGTCAAGTATTCAATAATCATTTATAAGTTAGATTTATAAATCATTTTATTCTAATCAATTCAATTTATTTCCAAGTGAATTAATTACTTATGAATTAATTATCAATTTCTGATTTATTAATTTCAAATCATTTGATATAAATTAATTTATCAATCAACTTAATTAATTGAATTATTCTTAATTTATAATATTTGTTCATTAACCTTTAAACCAATTACAAAATTAATCGACCCCTTAATTAATTAATTAGTTCTTAATAAATCACATTAAATAAATCAATTCATGATTACTAGTTAATTCACCTTTGACTTAAATTGGTTATTCTCAAATTAATATATTTTAAATTTTAAAGATTTAAAACGAATAACCCTTTTTAGAATATACTTAAATATTTAACACTTTCAAGTTATTAAACAAATTTAAATTTTTAAACTTGGTTTCCAAACTAAGTTTCGAACCTAAATACATATTTAAAACTTAAATTTATAAGTTCAGTTCAAACTTGCTTTAGCTTTGCTCAAATCTTTCTTTTACAAATCAAGTTCTAATTTTAATTCTATTCTTCTTTTCAAATCCACTTAATTTATTATGTAATTTTAAGTTACTAAACTTTATTTATTTTCAACTAAGTTTCAACTGAACTTGGATTTATATTCAACATTGATTCAAAACTTATTTTAACTTTGTCTGATCATTCAATTCAGGTCTAAGTTTTCAAAAACAATTAAAACAGGTTTCTGTTCAAACCTGGAAAACACTCATACCCGAGCCACTCAAAGACTTGCTTCGAGTCCACCCCCCTTCTTTCTCGAATGAAACCCGAGCAATATTCCAGTGCCTTCCTTCTTCTCCTTATTTTTTTTCTGTTCTTCCAGATCCAAGTGTGCACGGTGCACGTGCACAAATCGTCAACGCCGATGCTATCTCCGGCAACACCACAAACATGTCGCCGACCATCCTCACGTGCAACCCCAGCCTTCGAACGAGCATCACGAAGTATGATGCGAAAATTGACCAGTCGTTCAAAACTGAAACATTCAATCATCCAATAGATCTCCTCGTCCCAACCTGCTCTGACCATCGGAGGTGCTGCGGCTCTGGCCTCGCCTCGCCGAACCCTCGTATTACCCACCCCTAAAATAGCACGCAGCTCGATGCACCATAGGTGGAGGAAATACCTCGTCTCCGAGCTCAACTAAAATGACTGCTAAACCCTATAATTGCTTCGATACAACATCGCTCTCATTAGAAAAATTGTTTATCATTTTTCCTGATATGATTGATTACCAATCTCACTTCATGCAAAGTTTCAACACAAAACAATTTCTCGATTGCTGGAAATTTGTAGAAGAAGCAATTTCTATTTAATTACAACTACTGTTGAGATAATCCATGAAAAATCTCAATTTTTGTTTTAAAAATCATCATTTGCAGTATGTATTCAATATAACATCTTGAATTAATATTTTATGGAATTCGAAATTTCCAGACTTCAGAGTTTTCACTGTAAAACTTGATTTTTTTCCATTATATATTCTTTTGTACTTCATGAAACCATTCTTAGATTATAACTTATTCTTAAATACGACCACTTTGTTTCAAAACCAAAGCCTAATACTAATTTGAAGAGAAGAAATTGAATTTCTTCTTGATCTGTACTCTGTAAAGCAAGAAGAGCAGATACATACACATATAGACACAGCACTTTCAAATATATATATGTACTCAATTTAATATTTGCTAGTTGATACTTACAGATATACATATATATACATATATATAAGCAACAGTTTTATATTTAAAAAGTATCTAAAAAGAACAAGTTACTCACAGTTGATTTAAGAAGAACAGAGCTTCCTTTATGTTTGAAACAGGTTTTGAAATCTTGTTGAAACCTTCTTTGTTTGTATTGTTTTTGTAATTTGGTTTTTTTTTTTGAAATAACATTCATTTCAGTTTTGCATAGCTTATGGACGAACTGAAGATGTTTGATATAAATGAGAAAAGAAGTTTACTGGTGGTGATGTATATGTGAAGCTATAGGTGTAGTTAGTACAACAGGGTGATATATTTTTGTAAAATAAGCATGCTGAAGATTCTTGCATTCAATGCTAGAGGTGTATTGCATTTAATGCCAAGATATGTGTCTCCATACCTACCTCATTCTATCCCTTTTTCTTGCTTCAGCTGAAGTGATCTTGTGTTGGAGGTGATACTATATACATAGATATTATTATTTGTACAGGTTAATGTTATCTTGTTTGTTATGTTACTTGTTTTATTCTTTCACTTGTCTTTGCTTTTCTTTTGTTTATTTCTTGTTTTATATTTTACATAATTTTATAAATATGTGGTTTCTACTTTGTATGTTATTTTATTTGTTTGAATACTTTTATTTGCTCTTATTTTTTTTTTTTCTTTGCATACTCAAACTTTTATATTTGTTTGTATTTAGTTACTTTATTTTCTTAAGTACTTTGTTTCTTCCTTGCATTATATTTGAATTGCATACTTATATATTTGTCATTTATTTGCTTATACTTGTTTATACATTATTTGTTTGCAGTTTTATATTGAGTTGAGTTTGTTTACATACCTTTTCTTATGTGTATTTCTTCTTTTGTTTTATCACTTGTCATATGAATACATTTCAAATCACATTTGAATGCATATTGTTTCTTTTCTTTGCAAGCCTACACATTTCTATTTTTATCTTGAGTATTTATTTTATCTTACATACAAATTGTTTTGTATCTTTTTTTTTATATATTTATTTCAATAGTTTATATTTTAAAAGATATTTTGTTTTGTTTATGTTTGTGTTTTATTTTACTTTGCATGTTATTTCTTTTGTTTGAATACTTCATTTATATGTTTACTTGTTTCTTGTCTTGCTTCTTCATTTTATTTGCTCACACATTTTGTTTTAATGTTTAAATATAGATGGTTTGTTTTTGCAAGTTAATTCATATATACGTTTTGTTCCACTGCTTTGTCTTATTACTTTATAGTATGAATAACTTCTGTTTTAACATGTTGTTAAAATTTATTTATGAGTTACTATATATATATTTTTCTTAATTTATTTTATAACCCAAATATTTATTAAATCATGCATCTAAGATTTAAATTCAAATCAAAATATATATATATATATATACACTCAAGATTTTATAATTTGAAATTGACTCATATATATCCAAATATACATATACAGATATATATTCACATATATACATATATATATAATATTTAAAAATTTAAATGATTTATATAGAATATACTTGAATCCGGGGAAACTCGCATCACTTAATCGATTAATTTCACAAATTTTATTCAAAATGAAATTACTTAACAATTTTAAATTCAAAAATTCAATTAATTATCAATTTAAATATTTATAAAATCCGGGGTCGTTACAGATGGCAACGGGAATTGTTTGTGAAAATTCGAATTTCTACATAAAATAAGCGATTTAAAATTTTAAACTGGGTCTGAATTTCAGGGTCGTTACATTCTCCCCTACTCAAAACTTTTCGTCCCCGAAAAGGAACAATGGAGATAGTGGAAGAACAATAAAAGAGGTACGATAGATATAGAATAGATTATCGAATAAAGTAAAGAATATAGAATGGAATTCACCTTCAACAAACAATTCTGGATTAGAATCTCGGATACTCTCCTCGGTTTCCCAAATACAACCACGATCATCGGGACTCCATTGGACTTCGACTAGGCTAACAGTCTTCCTTCTAAGCTGCTTCGTATCCCTATCAACGATACGAAGCGGTCTCCTCTCTATAGTCAAATCCGGCTCAATATCAACCTCATCTAACTGAGCAATAGGAATGGTCATGGATGGATCATGTACAACCTTCCGAAGATGTGAAACATGGAATACGTTGTGCACGCCCTCAAATTTCTCCGGCAGCGCAACTCTGGGCTAGTGTACCAATCCTCTCAGTGATAGTGAATGGTCCAACAAATCTAGGAGCGAGCTTCCCTCTACGACCAAATCGAATAACATTTTTCAAAGGTGATACTTTAAGAAAGACCTCATCTCCAACCTGGAATTTTTACTCTCTTCTACGCCTATCGGCATAGCTCTTCTGCCTATCCTGTGCGGTCTTCATCTTCCTTCTGATCTCATTGACCTTCTCGGATGCTTCCATAATCATATCCGGGCCAAGAACTAATCGGTCACCAGGCTCAATCCAACAAGCTGGCGATTTGCATGGCCGTCCATATAAAGCTTCAAACGGTGCCATATCGATACTCGCCTGATTATAAAGATAATTATATTTCAATTCAAATTTTTACTTATTCAAATTGAAGATTTTGGATTACCTGATAGCTGTTATTATAAGTGAATTCAACCAAATGGAGGTGGTCTTCCCAAGATCCACCGAAATCAATAATGCAAGCTCGGAGTAGATCTTCCAAAATCTGATTTACCCTCTCAGTTTGGCCATCTGTTTGAGGATGATAGGCCGTGCTCAGATTCAGTTTGGTGCCCAAGACGTCCTGAAATGCCTTCCAGAATTTACTAGTGAATAAAGGATCTCTATCGCACACAATACTAGATGGAACTCCATGAAGTCTGACGATCTCTCTCATATAAATCTCGGCCAAACTCGAAGCAGTACGAGTGGTCTTAACAGGAATAAAGTGAGCAGATTTTGTCAACCTATCAACAATCACCCATATACTCTCGTTCCCTTTTCTGGTCCTCGGTAATCCGTCAACGAAGTCCATAGAAATTTGGTCCCATTTCCAACCCGGAATCTCTAGGGGTTGAAGTAATCCCGCAGTCTTCAGGTGATCGGCCTTGACTTGCTGGCAAGTGGTGCATCTACTAACATATATGGAAATATCTCTCTTCATCCCACTCCACCAATATAAACGCTTCATATTTCGATACATCTTTGTGACACCAGGATGAAATGAAAGTGATGACTGATGATTCTCTCTAAGCACTTCTTGTCTCAACCCGTCAACATTTGGAACACAAATACGGTTGTCAATCTTCAGAACTCCATTACCATCTATCTGTGCTCCCACTTTACTGTCAGCATTTCCAACTCTACCAAGAACTAACTCCTTCATGCGATAGAGCAAGGTGTCCTCATATTGCTTAGCTTTGATGCGATCCAAAAGAGATGGGGAAATAACCAGCTGAAATAGCATGCCTTCTACAAGATTACAACATGACAATGCTTTGCTACGGCTCAAAGCATCAGCTACAACATTTGCTTTTCCAGGAGTATAATTGATGTCGAGATCATATGAAGCTAAGAATTCGAGCCATCGGACTTGTCTCTGGTTCAAATCCTTCTAAGAGAAAATATACCGCAAGGACTTATGATCTGTGAATAATTCAAATTTTGTCCCCAAAAGATGGTGCCTCCATAGTCTCAAAGCAAATACAACTGCAAGAAGCTCTAAATCATGGGTTGTATAGTTTACTTCATGGGTCTTCAACTGACGACCAACATAAGCAATCACCTTTCCATTTTGCATAAGGACAGCACCTAAACCTTCTCGACATGCATCAGTATAGACAGTTAATCCTTCACTCCCGTCAATTACTGCAAGAACTGGGGCTGAAGTTAACTTACACTTCAACTCATTAAAAGCTGATTCACACTTCTCACTCCAAATAAACTTGACATCCTTCCGAGTTAAAGCAGTAAGTGGGGCAGAAATCCAGGCAAAGTGCTCAATGAATCTGCGATAATAACCGGCTAGGCCCAAGAAGCTACGGATATCAGTAGGAGTTTTAGGAGTCTCCCAATCCTGTAGATAAATTTCAAATTAGAAGGGAATAAGATGAATCGAATAGAATTTATGAATAGAATAGAACTTACATTGATTACGGCGATCTTAGCTGGATCGACCGAAATCTCGTTTTCAGAAACAATATGGCCAAGGAATCGTACTTCGTCTCGCCAGAAGTGGCATTTAGAGAACTTGGCTTTAAGCTGATGATTTCGGAGAGTTCCCAGAACATAAGCAAGATGTGTTTCATGCTCTTTCTCATCTTTGGAAAAGACGAGAATATCATCAATGAAAACCAGAACAAACTTGTTAAGGACATCACGGAAGACTCTATTCATTAAGTCGACGAAATAAGCAGGTGCGTTGGTCAAACCGAACGGCATAACCAACCATTCATAGAATCCGTTCTCGGTACGGAAAGCTGTCTTATGAATACTATCTTCTGCTACTCTGAGTTGGTGGAACCCAGTGACTAGATCAAGTTGTGAGAAAACTTTAGCTCCATGGAGCTGATCAAATAAATCATTGATGCGGGGCATCGGATAGCGGTTCTTGAGAGTGCGCTTGTTTAATTCTCGGTAATCAACACACATGCGAAGAGATCCATCAGATTTGGTGACAAAGACGACTGCGGCGCCCCATTCAGAACAACTTCTCCTGATCAAACCCTTAGCAAATAAATCATCAATTTGGGCTTTAAGTTCAGCTTTTTCTTTAGGAGCCATCCTTCTGTGAGGGAGAACTACGGGAGTAGCTCCGGGAATAAGGTCAATGCGGAAATCGATCTCTCGCTTTGGCGGTAGAGAGTCGACCTCTCCAAATACATCAGGAAATCTCTGAACAATAGGAGTAGTACTAAGGTCATCCGGGTGAGCATCAAGAGAGAATATGAAGCTTCCGGCATATTTCTGAGGTGATTTGCATTCGATGACAAGCGGTAGACCCTAGTCATTGACTAGAGAAACAGATCGAGCTTTGCAAGAAATGATAGCATCGAATTTTCTTAACCAATCAGCACCAAATAAGATGTCAAATGCTTCGAAGCCAAGCACATAAAAATCCCAAGTGAATCGATATCTTCCATACAAAAGCACAACCTCTTTACAAATTCTACTGAGGTTGGCAAGTCCTCCAATAGGGTTGGAGACACATAAGGAAGTAGTAGCAAGAGTAGGTTCTAATTTGAGCTTATCACAAAGATCAATAGATATGAAGCTATGAGAAGCACCAGTATCGAATAATACCCGAACAGGTAAATTATGATATGTAAAAGTACTTCGTAAGGTACCTCGGTCATCCTGAGCAGGTGGTGGAGGTGGTGCAGGAGTGGTGACAGCATATACTCCTGATGGTGTTCCTTTCTTCCTCAATGGGCAATCTCTCTTGAAGTGACCTGGCTGGAGGCAGACATGGCATAAATCATTCCTCATCTGAGAAGGTGGTGGAATAGCAGCTCCGGTGGATGGACAACTATTAGCATAATGGCCCTTCTTATCGCATTTGAAGCAAGTGATCTTAGCAAGGTCGATTGGGCTTCTTTGGGCATATCCTAATCCTGTAGTCTTTTGCCAAGCTTTCTTTTGCTGATCGAAGTTCATCTTCCTCTTTCCGAGCTGGCTGGAAGAGGGCTGAGTAGGAGTGGCCTTAGCAGTAGGTCCCCTAGGCTTTGCCTCATATCTAAGAGCATAGTCGACAAGCTCGGTGAAGGTGCAGTGAGTGTGGCCAGTAAGCAAGTCATAATACTCTGGTCTAGCTCCCATAATGAACTTCTCGTTCTTTAGAAGTGGTGTGTCGATCAATCCCGGGCCAAATTTGGACAGTTCGTTGAATTTCCTCTCGTACTCAGAAATAGTCATACTGCCTTGCTTAAGATCCATAAAAGCTCTATAAAGTTGGGTTTTCCCAGCAGAGGGCATCCACTGTGCCGAGAAAGTATCCCTAATCAAAAGATAGACTAGATGAGTAACATTTTAAAGATTGAAAGAAGAATTAGACTACGAAATCCAAATAAATTTATACCTAAACTGGGCCCAAGTGATGGTGTTCTCCTCGATACGGGAAGTAACCGATTCCCACCAATCTTGCGTGGCATCCTGAAGTTGCCACGCAGCAAGCTGACACTTTTGAGCATCAGTGATCTCCAATCCAGAAAATATCTTCTCTAAGCCTTTGAGCCATTGCTGGGCTTCGATAATGCCCTCGGATCCAGAAAACTTAGTACCTCCTAGCTGTGTATACTCCTTGCTAAGAGTGGTGAATTTGACTGGAGCTGGGGCGGCAGGTGCAGCCTGGGCAGGACCATGGCCTCTTCCTCCCCTATTGTTTCTTCCGGAGCTCATCCTGAAATATCGAAAGAGATTTAGAACCAAGGATAGAAAAACATACAGCTCGAAGAAAATCTAATGAACGAATCAAAGAAGTTTGAATTTTTAAAGGATCGGGATATTGAATCGATTCTCCTCATTCTAGGGTATTGCTACCCTATCTCTAATGAGTTTATATAATCACAAACTAAGGTTTTTAGGGAAACCAAAGCTCTGATGCCAACTGTAACAACCCGTATATTTGGACCATTTACATTGACAATAATCCTCACATGTCAATTTAAATAATACAAAACACGAATCATTATGGGATTATAAATACATAAATGTAAATGAGAATCAATACAACATCACAGTCACAGAACAGTCACAGAATAATGCAGCGGAAATACATCGTCATAATAGCAGTTCATGAAGCTACTACATATAGTACGACAATGTCTATACAAAAGGTGACTGCAAGGAAATACATAAATGTCCAACAGACACGGACATCAAAATAGACAGATAAAGATAAATGCTAAGTCTTCAGCATCTTCAACCAACCTTGATCAACAAACTGGATAGCTTCAGACTGACCCGAGCATATACAAAAAGAAACACTCGAGTCAGGACTCAAAATCTTATGCAGGATAATAAATGCAGGAAATAAAGTTCATAACTCAAAGATGAATAAAATAACATCTCTAAGGATCCGATAAACTATCTATATATACAATAGAATACGGTATGTAGGTAATGTCTAATCAGCAAAAATAGAATATTAAAATAGCGTTAAGGCGTTACCATAATTCCCCTTAACACATTTTATATTCCCAAAAGCATATACAAGACCGTAGTTTCCCCAAAACCGGAAGTCACCAGAGGGCAATCCATATACTCAAGGTACAAATCAAAACGTAGTGGTCTCGAATAGGATAATCAGTATGACAAGGTACATGAGGCAATACCAACTAGGATACTAGTAGTTGCGTGATCCTGACTGATGTTGAGCATAGTAGCTACTATCTCAACACCGCGAAACAACACTCCCAAATCAAAGGGTGCACCCAAATCGAATCACAAAAGTAATATATATGGTATCGAAGAAGCGTGTCCGCTAGATGTGGCGATCCTCAATGGCCCGGCGCGGCTCCTGTTTTAGTCATGTCAGGGGTCATCCAATATCGTTCTCTTTCTTCAGTCAACGCGTTCACCAAACCATCCACTTCATTCTGGATCAACACTTCGTGCATAATAGTTATTAAAGTGGTTTCGGTATCGACAGAGAATATGTCCATATCCGATCCCGGTTTCTTTAATAACTACGAATTTATTACCCGATGGTCGATTAAATTTAACGTTTAAACAAATCAAAGTCCAAAAGCAAGGTGCAAATTCGACTTCCAAAATTTGACATTTTACGATTCAATTTATTTTAGATAATTTAAACATATTTCCAAATGAAATCCTTCGCTCAAACATTTGAGTTGACAATTTAAAATTTAGTGATCAAGTTTGATTTAAGGTCTAAAAGTCGCTTATTAAATTTAGCTCATAATCAATGGATTCAATTTAATGGTAAACTTAGTTAAACACTAACTCAAGTTCAATTCATGTCACTTTATGTTTATATCCACTGTTATCATACATTCGATTAAATCAACTTTATTAACTAAATTTCCCCTTTCAAACTTCATTGGTTTATTTACCGATTCAATTAAATTTCAAATCAAGAAGTTCATTTTCATATACAAAATCCTGATTTGGTAAATTCGTTAATATTTAAAATCCTTTAAATTCAAATTATCCCTAATTTAAATTCATTAAATTAGTAAGTCAAAATTTTCTAAATCTCAATATAACTTATAACAAGTTCAAATTTATTACATTAAAGCCTGAGTTTAAAACTAGAGCTAACAAATCTTTAAATCTTTGAATTATTAAATTCTAAAACTTACTTGCTTCTAATCTTATTTCACTTAAAATTTCAATTCATTTTATCCAATTTGGTAAGTCATTAATCCTTTTCAATTTAAATCCGTTAATTCATTCCAACTTAAGTCCCTAAGTTCGTTATTAAATTTCCAAACAAATTGTTAAGTTCATTCCTTAAATTAAAATATATTTCAATTTCGAAAGTGGTTTTGTTGACCAATCGGGTTTCTTATCTTATTTTCTATCCTAGGCCAAATTGTTTAAATGGGGTATTTATCATTTCAACCCAATATTATTCAATATAAAACAAAGCATAGCAAAGGAAACTTGCAGTGTGATAACTGGGATGGTGTCAAAGTAAATAAACAAGCAATATCAATCAAACATGACAATTTAACAATTTATTAAATAATCCCGAAATAACCGTATTAACTTACATTTGTAGTTAATGCAAATTAATACAATTATTCCTAGAATCCGCACTATCATTTCATGCGAATTAAAGATTAATCCATTTTGATGTCACTTGGTGTCTACATACATTCAATAGTTCAAATGAGGTTAACTCTATTCTAGGCGTCGATTTAGTTAACGTTTAAGGGTCAAAATTCAATATATTTAATACATTTAAATTGTTTAACTATCCTACCAAATTCAACTTCATATTACCTATCGCTTATATTAACGACCAAATTACATAGCAAATTTAGTGTCACAACTATTAACCATAAATCAACATTTATCACAATTTTTCACATTTAAACCTTTAAACAATACATGGCGTCAATTTAGAATTTTAAATTCTAACAATATTAAATTTTAACTTATATATACTATTTACAGTTTAATTCAACAATTTTTAAAAATCAATGATTCAACATCTAAATTTATAATAACAACAATTTATCACTTAATTATCATTGCATAATATATTGAGTCGTGAATAAAATATTCACCTTGCGTGGTTAGAGAAGATGACGAAGCACTAAGACGAATAGATAAGAGGCACAAACAAGCACGATGCAAAACGACGCAAACTGCAGTTCAACAAATAATTAATCAAAATTTTGTTTACTGCAATATAGATCAATTGAATATGTATAATACCCATACCAAAGCAAAGAGCTAAATAGATTGACAAGTTGAATGGAAGCCTACGTCTCCGAAACAGCAGCTGAAACAACACAGTAAAACACTGTATATGAGAAACCAAAATTCAAAGTTATCTGCTGTTACTTAGTATAACAGTCACATATATATAATTATATATATCAACGCATATCGCTGTGGCCAGGGCGAGACACAGTGGGCTGGTGGTGCGAAGTGTGGATACGGCAGTGGGGCTCGGTGGCTGCTGACTGGGCAGTGGGTGGGTTCTGGGTGAGAGCTGGTGGGGTTCTGGGCGGGCTGGTGGGGTTCTGGGCGGGCTGGTGGGGGTTCTGGGAGGGCTGGTGGGGTTCTGGGCGGGCTGGTGGGGATCTGGGCGAGGGCTGGTGGGTTCTGGGCGGGCTGGTGGGGTTCTGGGCGGGCTGGTGGGGTTCTGGGCGAGCTGGTGGGTTCTGGGCGGGCTGGTGGGGTTCTGGGCGAGGCTGCGGGTCTGGGCGAGAGCTGGTGGGGTTCTGGGCGAGCTGGTGGGGGTTCTGGGCGAGGGCTGGTGGGTTCTGGGCGGGCTGGTGGGGTTCTGGGCGGGCTGGTGGGTCCGGGCAAGGGCGAAGCTGACGGGTCTTACATGGGTTGAAGGTGGGCTGGTGCATGGACAGTGGAGGGGAGAGTTTCATTTTCTGGAGTTGGGATGGGTAAGTTTCAAGCTGAAGTAAAGAAGAAAATAAAAATATACATGAGGAAGGAGAAAGAAGAAGTGCAGAGACGTACCAGAGAATTTTGAGCAATTAATGAACTGAGCAATAAAAGAAAGGCAGAGGGCAGATATATACAGAAGTTCAGAGTCTACAGGTCAATGCAATGATGTTCTCAGCAAAGTGGTGGCTATTGGGTTTCCAAGACAGCTGAGTAGACATAGGACTCCTAGAACTCTGTACAGTGAAGAAAGTTGGGTACCGGTTTGTGCTGCGTAACGGACCGGTTTGCGCTCCGTTAACAATTATAGTTTGCAACGCCGAACTCCGATTGACACTAATAAATATACCCTTTTGATCATCGCGTCGAGACGGACACAACGGTATAAAGATATTGATGGTTCGACACCGTTTGCAAAGTGGTAAATCTTATTGAACCATTTGCACGAGCAAACATTTTGGCTAGCAATTAAAAGCGAAATTTGACGAAACGAAATGCGCCGTCAAGTTCAGAATATTTTTCTTGTGCAACATCGAGAAAATATTTGAATTCGGACGACAGGAATTTTATACATAAGGTTTAAACTGATATGTAAATGCGACGAGCGTAATTTACTTCAATATTTTTCAACGAAATTTGGCGCACGCCTATGTCTATCTAGACGCATTTCAAATGTGAAGTTTGGATGGCAACGGGAATTGTTTGTGAAAATTCGAATTTCTACATAAAATAAGCGATTTAAAATTTTAAACTGGGTCTGAATTTCAGGGTCGTTACAATTTGCATCTACATTTGCTTGCTTTGTTTCAGAAGAAGCTACCAATTGCTACAGCTACATTTTTTTTTTTGATTTTCTTGGATGATTCAGATTTTAAAAAGGTTGCTATTTTAATGATTTTTTGGTTTGTATAAAATTTCTAGGCTTTGATCTTCTTTGTTTTGAAATTTTGGAAAGATGGAAAAGAAAATGAGATAGTGTGTGGAGATTTTTTTTTAATTTTTTATATAACTTTGTTATATCTTTTATTATTAAAAATAAGGAGAAAAATAAGAAATCAAGACACTTGTAAATTTGGCTTACACTTGTCAGCAGGTATTTTCTCAAGCTTCCATATTTAATTATGTAAATATTAACTTACATTGTAATTTCATGAATTAATATGTTTTAAATGATTCTTGTTTTTAACCTATATATATATATATTTCCCATTAAGTAAAAATATCATCTTACTTTATATAAATAAGTCTTTTAAAGAAAATAATACAAAACATATTATATTCTAATAAAATCATACCTATATATTTTAGATCCAAAACATTTTAAGATATCAGTCTTTACAAATCAAATTTACATCCAAATTCAAATTTAATTTGAAATCCAATTTGAAATCAATCCAGATACATATAGATTTAAACAATCACAATTTCAATTTGTAAATAATAATCCTATTAAAATCTATTCACGCCTATATATATATATATATATATATATATATATATATATATATATATATAAACAATCATTATTATTGTTTGAAAACAAAATTTTCACAAATTTTTAAATAATTTATAAAAGAGATTATCACATTTGAATTTGCTTGAAATTTTCTAGGACATAACATTCCTCCCCCGTTTGAATCTTTTCGTCCCCGAAAAGGAACGAAGCCAGAACTTTTAAAACACTTCGAAAAATATATATAATATTATAAAATAGTTTTTATGAAAATACTTTTTATAACTCGATGTTTTAACCAATCCATCCTTGTTCTCACAGAAATTCGGTCATACGTTAATCAGGCGTATGACTGAAATTCTATAAGTACTTAGCAGATCCGTTTTTAACATCCAATGAAAATACTTGAAAAATAATTTTATGAAAATATTGAAAGCATTTTGAAATAGAGGAAATATCTTTGGTGAGAATGCTTTGGAAATCATCACCCCCTCCATGGTCGCAGTTACATTCCAGGGTTACGTTGCCGTCGCATCAAAAGTCCATGGAACTGCTGGCTCTCCGGGGCCTCTCGATTACGCAATGGATCCCACACGACAGATCGCAGTTACATTCCAGGGTTACGTTGCCATCGCAGCAAAAGTCCATGTAACTGCAGGCTCTCAGCGGCCTCTGATTCTCGCTATCAAAATGAAACTTCTCCACTCCTACATAGGTCGTAGCCTACCGATATAAAATCAAACACAGACTGTTCGCTCTCAGCGGCACACACGACTTTCGCTATGTTATACTCTACTCATAATCCCCAGGAACTAGTTTTTTTGGGACTCCTCACAGGATCAACGTTAGAACCCTCCCTTGGGGCTCAAGGTAGCACCACCCGATGGTACTCCTGAGAAGATCATTTCAAGGGAGGCCTTTTTTCCCAGAGCCATCATCAAAACATTTTATACTTTATACATATAGTATCTTCAAATCATACACCTAGTATGGACTCATACAAAGCTCCTTTACACAAAATCGATTATTCCAAAATCGATAATTCTCAAACTTGGCTTTCCAAATTCTCATATTGATTTTACCTACAAATCAAAAGCCTTTCCAAATCCAAAGGTTCCTAAAACCTTTTCTAAAATCCTCATAATATCCTTTATATATATACAGATATATATAATTTTAAAAACTTTGGATCTTTTCAAACTTGTATAAAACTGCCTTTTATACTTCAAACATTTTCAAAAACCCTTTTCTTTTGGCAAAAGATTCAACAAAGGAAGTTTTATTTCATAAAACAAAGATATTTAACTTTGTTTACTCAAAATCAAATATTTAATTTTGATTACTTTTTTTTTAATATCATTTTCATTCAAATCCGTACGTGTACACATATCATCCGTACGCTATACCAATCTGATCGCTCACTCGACCACACAATTTCACTACCGAACTAGTATCGTCCACCCGACTTCCTAGTGCGGACACAGATCTGGTTTCTTGATCAGAAACCGTCATTCTCCTTGTATAGTCAAACTATGATAGAGAATATCCAGAACCAATCAACAATCCATATCCAGGTTCACCGTCGAAAATCAAGTGAAAAATCCCACTTGGATCGATATAACTATCTCGAAATTCTATGCTCGAATCTGGATCAAATCACTATGCGAATAGAATAACATACGTACACCCTACGTATTTATCTTTATTGGTTATTAGCCAAATCAATTCCATTTCTATTCACATTCACTTTGATTTTTCATTCACTTACTCACAATTGCTTCAATCCATTTGGATTATCACCTATATGCTTATCTTGATTGGGTATTTAACCAATAATAGTTTGAACTCCGACTAGTTTATTTTTAGAAAATAGCTTGAAAAGTTAAAAATAGATAAGTAGTTGGAAAATAATTACTAGTTTGTAAAATAGGTGTAAAATAGTTAGAAAATAGTTAAAATAATTATAGAAATTTAAATAATTGCAAAATAATAGTAAGATAGTAATTAGTTTTGTAAAATAGTTGAAATATAGTAATTAGTTTATAAAACAGTTGGAAAATTGTTAAACATTTTCAAAAATAATTGTAAAACAAGTAAATGATAGTTTGGCTTTTAAAAGAAAGGTTGTATATATAATGAATAGCTTGGAAAAATAGGTTTATATTAAAACAATTTGTATTAAAAATAGTCCAGAGTCAAACTGCTCACTCCAATCTCCATTCTCATCTATTCAATTTAAATTTTCATTTCCATTTAAATTGACCCAATTCTAATTTAAATAACTTCAATTTCCATTGAAATTGATTCAACCCCGATCCAAGTTGAATTAACCTCAGTTTCTTACCAAATTTAACTTTATCCAATCATGATTTCAAAATCTACTAATTCAAATAAATTTCAATTGAACTAGTCCCAATTTCAATTCATTTCAACTCCAGTTTGAATTAATCCCAATTTCATACTCCATTTCCAAATCAAGTTGAATTATTCTTGATTTCCTCCCAATTTCAATTCAAATTCAATTTGAATTTAAAATTATTCAATTTTAACTATAATTCCAAATTATTCAAATCAATTCGGACTAATTTCAAATTGAACCACTTCAGTTTCAAATCGTTTCAAATTAATCCAATTCAAATTTTCCTTTGAATTTTATACTTATACATCCTCAATCACAATTTCAATTAATTCAAATCAAATTCAATTTGAACTAATTTCAATTCAAATTCCAAGTTTAAACCGTCTTGAATTATATAAATTCGAGTTAATACTTAAAATGTTGATTTAATTCCTTTAAATCAATTTACCTTTAAAGTCTTTTAAAAAACAAAAAATTTAATTCACAGTTCAGACCTAACATATTATACCGCAAATCAAATTAACCTTTGAACAATTAAATTTTGAGTCAAATTCCCAAAATTCCATTTTAAATTATCTTTACTTAACTTTTTCCAAAGTTCAAATAAAAATTCAAAAGAATTTTATCCTTAATTTCAAATGAAAGTGTGATTTTCCTTTTATCCCAATAAGGGATATATTACCACACTTCACTTCTCATTTATTTAAACAAGTCCAATTTGCAATTTAAGATTTTTACTAACAATAGGATGATATCATCCATTTCCAATTTCCAGATCTCAAACCCATTTTGAGATCACATGAACTCCAAATTCGAATTAACCATTTAACTTTCCAAGTTAAATCCTAATTTTATCTTCAATTTTCCAAATCAGGTTGATCATTCCAACTTATATAACTTCTTCCAAGTTAAATTCAGTTCACTTAATTCAGTCAAATTCACACAATTTGAATTCCTATTCAAATTTCAAAATTCTTTTCCATCTACAAGTTCAAAAAAACTTATCGCTTTGGGTTTTCACATCTCCTTCCCAATTTAAAACTCAATATTTAGAGTATATCTCAAACGGTCTTTGATATTATGCATATCCATACATAAACATATTTATTCCTGACCCAACCAGGCTGTACTTTAAAATTTAAACCACCTTTGGTTTTCAATCCAAAACAAATTCCCTTAAATCTTCAAACAAATCTTGTTTGAAATAGGACCCTTTCCTTCGATTACATTAAATAATATTATTTATTATTTCTTTATTATTTTGAAAAAAAATTCAAATTTCTGGAACTAGATTTTAAAACCTCACAATTTAGATCATTTTCAGTTCCAGTTTATAAGTCATACTTGCCCAAATGTTTTACTTCTTTGAAACATTTCATTGTGCTTACTCATTAATACACATTTTATTATTAAACACAACAGTTATTTATGATAATAACCCAGATTATCATATCTGAAAACCAATTTATTATTATCTTATTCTAAAATTCTTTCCCAAACTCAAGATTTTAATTTCAATTTGAATTCATTTCAAACTTATCTTTATCAAATTTCAATTTCAGTTTGGTTGTATTTCTATTGCTTCTTAATTTAATTTAATAATTTATCAACCAATTTCCTTAATATTTATTTGAAAGAAATATTGCTTTATATATCAAACTATATTCTTATATAAAATCATTTAAAACTTTATATAAGAAAATTACAAGTACGCTCTCTCATATATACACTCAACTCACTCTAGGGTACCACTTACCCTCCTTAATGAGTAATCCCACCAGAGCCATTGTTCTCGCTTAACCCTGCTCTGATACCAAATGTAACGACTCGAAAATTTCGATCTAGAAACTTCTAGAAAGTTAGGAAAAGAAGAAGAGATAGAAGAAGAAGAAACAGAAAACCAAACCCAAAGTCTCACATTCGCAGCGGATAAAATATAATATCACATAAATAATAGTTATACAAAGGAAACTGTACTTGTCAAATTACACTTTAATATATATCAGAGTTACAACAGCTTTACAATCACAGAACATATAAATCAATCTGTTTCAGATACTATAATATACCACATCAGAAGCTCTCCATATATTCCTGCTCTCCAGCTCGCCTCCTGAGCTCCAGAACGTCCTTACCTGAAAATCTGTAATACTCGGTCTGACCCGAGCATTACATCAAAGTAACACCCGGGTCAGGCTGGAAACCAGCGTGAGTAAACCCATCTAACTTGGAATACAAAAGCATACAATTTATATAAACCCGGGGTAACTTATATCAATTTACACTTCACAAGTTGTTATAGACATCAACCATTTCACACATCAATTTCTAAGTGCCAAAACTTAGATTTAAATGGTCCAATTTTCTTAAGTCATTCCACTTCAGCCTATTGGTTTCACATATCAAATTATAAGAATCGAAGTGGTTTCGGGTATTTACTACTACCCGACTCCGGCCTTTTCGAAACCATTATCCACTTAACTTTGATTATTCAAGTGAAATACAATTCTACTTTTAATACATGATGTCATAGTAATTCATCATCAATAGATAACAACATCTTCACAGTTTAAATCAAACATATCCTATCACATAGCATCACAAACCATATATTAGGAATAACAATTAATCAAAGGCTTCCAACATCATTCTATTCATCCTTAATTACATTTAAGTAATTAACCGTTGATTAATTTCACAAATTAATTATCCTTAACCCAATACGGTAATTAACCTTCAATTACTTCATTAATTACCAACCATAATTATTAATCACCCTTGATTAATAACTGCAGTAATTATCTACCTTAATTACTTCACCAAATAAATTAATTACTTCTTAATTAAATATCTCTGATTAATCCCTTGATTAGTTATAAAGTAATTTAATCAAATTCGAGTTAGATTCACTAAGGTTGGTTTAACCCTTTAAACCAAGTTAACCTTACGCAATCACATTTAATTAATCTATTTAATGATTAAAATTAATCACATTAATTAATTGTTAAATAATCCTTAGTTAATAACCATCATTAACTATTTAACAATTCATTGATTCATATTTTAATCATAATTGATTACAAATTAAGTAACCATTAATAGCTCATTAATTAACCCCTAATTATTTAATTAATTAAGTGTTAACTGTAACTTAATTAATCCTTTATCACTTGATTAATCAATTACAAATCATTAATTAAAATCTAATCTTATTTAACTAATGATTCATAAATTACATAGATTAATTTAACCTAAATCAATAATTAGCCATAACAACTAATTATTCCTTTACTAATAATAATAACTCTCTAATTCTAATTTATTAACCAATAATTAAGGCTTAATTATTTATTAATAAATCTTTAATTGTCAATAAATTCAAATGATAAATCACTTATCTTACTCATCTTCTTAGTTATTATTCCAAACCTTACCTAATAAATCTTCAAATTTAAAATAACTTTAAATGCTTTGAGTTTAAGCAAAATTTATAGCATTAATCTTTTGATTAAATCATTTAATTCGCTGATTAATTAACAACTTAAATACTTTCTCTACTTAAATTAACAAAACATTTAGTAATCAATTTACCACTTACAATAGTTAAAATTCTTAATTTATTAAGACTTAGTTAACCTCTAATTAAAACCCAGATCAATCCTGGGTATTTCTTCACATCAACACGAGTAACAACCCAAGCTTCACTTTATTTTCCTGACTTCGAGCCTACCCCAATATTTCTCTAGCACGAACTTGATCAGTAACTATCCTTATCCAAAACCTGACACGTTCGTATACGTGTGCACTTGCACGACCACGCTGATCGTCACTGGCCGCCGCCGATAGTACACACTAGTCACTGGAGACCTCCCCAAGCATTCCATTACCCAGAACCCACAATCCCTTCCAAAATCAAATTTGAGCGAGCTCGAACCCATCGGAACTTCAACTTGGAACACACACCCATCATCATAAAATGGCTTCGCGCCACCGAATCAACCCACCATTGGCCACGATCCTTCGAACAGAAAAACGTAATTGACCACCACTACTTTTCCCCCGGGTCCGGTCATCTCTAATGCCCTATCGACGTTGAACTTTCCACAGGAACTACGTCGTTCAAAACTTGGTCACAAATCCTAGATCACCTCCGTGCCGTCTGAACAGTGGACTATTGGTCCAGCCACCATTTTTGCCAAGGCTATCTAACCCTTCGCCACCTCCGGCGGTGATCCGGACCCCCAAAGCTACTCCGATCATCGGAACAGACCCAAAACATACTTTCTGATAACCCTCGAATTTCGCATTCAAAACAACTTAAAAAAATTGATTGAACTTTTTAATAATCCTAGTTCTCAAAATCGATATGGATTATAAACCTGAATCATAGAATAGGCATATCTGAAATTAATCATATTTTCAAAGTTCACACTGTTTTTCTTGATTTCCAAAAAATATTTAAACCTATTATACTTAATTACATGTTTAGAATTTAAACCTTGAAAATCTAAGTATACTTTGTCTAAAACACCATAAGCTATAAAGGTTTTGAGGAAGGGAAGATGAATTTTTTTTTTTGAAATTGTTATTGAAACAATAAACAAAACAGAGGCACTTATGTATATATACAGGCATACTTACTTAACAGATCTGTGTTTATAAACATATAAGTAATATTTACATCCATACAAGTAACTACAACAACATTAATTAATCTATCCATCACATGCAGCAAGGTAGAGCAAGTTAAAACCTTATATAGATTGTTTACTCACAGGTATACATAGAGAAATCTGTTTTAGAATGACCTGGAACTACACTTTTTGTATAAAAAACTTCCTTCAAATTTAACTCAAAAATCCTTTTAACAATTAGATCCTGAAGATTCAAACATGTTTATTTAAATACCACGGCCTATAGGAGAATATACGATGAGATTTTGATTTTATATCTCTTTTTGGTCAGTATAACCAACAGAGACCACTGTATATGAGTATATAAACATGCACAGTCAATCCAATCATATTCATATACATGCAAGAATAACACAAATTCCTGTAACACTTATCACAGCAGTGTTACAAATATTATTCACAACCACAAGATTTAAAACAAATTTAATTTTTTTTAAAAAGTGTTTACTCACCTGTACACAGAGCAGCAGCATTATATTTTAGGTCAGGGTCTAGATGTTGATTTAATCCTCTTAATCGAGCTTATACTGATATGGGACTTAGCTTTAGTTGAGATGAATTTGCATCTACATTTGCTTGCTTTGTTTCAGAAGAAGCTACCAATTGCTATAGCTACATTTTTTTTTTGATTTGCTTGGATGATTTAGATTTTTAAAAAGGGTGTTATTTTAATGATTTTCTGGTTTGTATAAAATTTCTAGGCTTTGATCTTCTTTGTTTTGAAATTTTGGAAAGATGGAAAAGAAAATGAGATAGTGAGTGGAGATTTTTTTTAATTTTTTCATATAACTTTGTTACATCTTTTATTATTAAAAATAAGGAGAAAAATAAGAAATCAAGACACTTGTAAATTTGGCTTACACTTGTCATTAGGTATTTTCTCAAGCTTCCATTTGTAATTATGTAAATATTAACTTACATTGTAATTTCATGAATTAATATGTTTTAAATGATTCTTTTTTAACCTATATATATATATATATCCTATTAAGTAAAAATATCATCTTGCTTTATATAAATAAGTCATTTAAAGAAAATAATACAAAACAAATTATATTCTAATAAAATCATACCTATATAGTTTAGATCCAAAACTTTTAAGATATCAGACTTTACAAATCAAATTTAAATCCAAATTCAAATTTAATTTGAAATCCAATTTGAAATCAATTCGGATATATATAGATTTAAACAATCACAATTTCAGTTTGTAAATAATAATCCTATTAAAATCTATTCACACACACACACACACACACAGAGATATATATATATATATAAACAATCGTTATTATTGTTTGAAAACAAAAATTTCACAAATTTTTAAATAATTTATAAAGGAGATTATCACATTTAAATTTCCTTTTTCTGGGATATCACAACCATTGTACATTTGCTTTCCTTTCTAAATGGTCAAACCATTCAAAGGAAACTCTTACTTCAATATCGTAATGAATCTTTTACAAAAGTGCACCGATCATCCCTTACATTTAAAGATATCAAGCATTGTAAATTGATCAAAGTGACACTTTAGTGATTGACTTCTTATACATATCTTGTAGCTTTTGGTCTAATGTTACATTTTACATGACAAGATCATTATCATAATCAATCATAGTTAATATACATTCTCACATTTTGTTTTATTTGCTTATTTCGAATAAACAAATTTCGTTGCAGTTTCGTATATTACAAATTACAACCATGCACCATATAACATTAATATATAATCGAACATCGATCGAATATCCATATTCAAATATTGCTTTTAGAGTTCGAAACTCATAAAGGAAAACACATTGTCTTTGGCAAATAAACATGTAAGTAACCACTTATGAATGTGTTTAATAGTTATAAAATTATGCACTTGCATGGATATTAAAACAATAACATGTAGAAAATATTTATTAGTAAGTATACTTTATATTTTTTTTTTGTCAATCTTTAATTCAGTCCATTTATGATAAACATTTTAACAGCTATAATAATTGCACAAATTTATTAATGCTGATTATTATAACTTCATATAGCAATTGTTCATACAGTAATAGAAAGATTAAATTTTACCATTTCATTTTTCTAATAAGTATCCCGCTAGATTTTTATGTTTATTAAAACACTAAGAAAAAAATAGAAATCATTTGGTTTCTCTAGTGGGTGTTAGGACTTGCTTTCCTTGAGATTCCGACCTTGAGGAATATCAACATATCATAGGCCCACGAGTAATGGATGACACTTTACCGGTTGTACCGAATACAACTCCTAAACCATGGTCTTTGTCCTAATCTCATCTCAACCGTAAGAAATGTCAACAAATCGAAAGAGATTATTCACTCGTACTCACCATTTCATGATGGCATAAGTATAACGCACGTACCTTGAAGAATACCAACAAATACGTGGATGTATCTTACTTTGTCTAGTCAATATACTAATAGTGCTACACATAACATCTCTAGCTTGAGGAGTATTAATAACTAGGGAGTTTGCAAGCAATCAATTAATATATAAATGGTGGATTACAACTTTATATTAAAGATTTATGTTTTTAATATATTGTATAGGGTGATATTGACATATGGAATAATGTACTTCTTATGAACTACCCTCGTGACTTATGTGTTAAACACATACGAAATCATGATGTATGTAATATACACATGTATTTATCCCTTAAGTCTATTTGGGTTTTTTCATGTTCCACCCTATTTTATATATTCATATTATGTAAGTTTAATTATTATATCACTTTTATAATTTAATTAATTAACTTATATAATAGTCTTTTTGTAGGACTCTTATATAATAGTCTTATGCACATTACATTAATTAATCTTATTTAATTATTTTAATTAATTTAATTAATTAACATTTTAATTAATTTTATGTTATTTATGCAATTAATTTAATTAAATATGTATACCATAACATTTATGGTTACACACATAGATATATTACTATTTGTCAACTAACTTTCAAATAACTTATTTGTTAGACAATTTAACTAAGTATTAGTTTCAAAAATTCCTTATGCATATACATATATACTGTAACTACCCAGAATTTCTGTCATTTGAAATTCGTATTGTTAATTGATTTTGAATATGCACAAGTTAAATTTATAAGCTGAATAGATTTTATTTCGAATATTTTAATTTAATTAGATAATTAAATCGATAATTTAATATTTGAAATCGCTGAAATAATTGAAAATTGGATTTAATTTGAATAAAAAATATTTATAAAGTTGTATTAAATTCTATTTGAATTAGAATGATGTTGGTAAACTTTTAAAATTGAATTAAAAGTTGAATTATAAAAATTGAATATTTTAATATTCAATTGACATGTAAAAATCGCCATTTTTCATACAATCTTGGATTTCGATGAAACTAGTTACATCGAATCTATAATGTTATATTATTGTAAGATTTCAAATTTCATGTCAATCGGATTTACGGTTTGTCTCGGGCAAGCTAAAACGCATAGAAATCGATTTAAGTGAATTTTAAATTTTAATAGTCGATTCGAAAACCTATCTTTCAAATATGATCGAATTGGCTTCTGATATATATTCCATTATGTTCGGAATAGAGTAAAACATTATAAACTCTAGGCGGCAAACTTTGTTTCGAGTTCGAAAATTTTTCGAGTGAATAGTGTCGCGAAACTTTCTATAAAAGACCTCACTTTTTCTTGCTTGCAAAAACCCTAGGTTTAGAAACCCTAGCCGCCGGTTATAGTTTAATGGCTGAAAATTCATGAATTTCTTCCCTTAATCTCTCTCAATCCATAAATCTATTCGAGAAACTTCCAACACGAGAATTGTAGAGTTTCTCGTGACCTTTCCATCCATACGGTGATGATATGGTGAAGTCGATCGACGTGGCTACAATTCGTGCTCAAAGTCACTGCAGTTGCACACCTTTATCGAGGAAGATGAGCAGCCGAGCTTCAATCCTTTCAAGGTAAGGATGGAGTCGAGTGCGGGCTTCGAGTTGGTGGTGTTGGGTCGCCGTGAAGCCGAGTATAAAGGTCGCAAAATTTCAAAGAAGATGGCAGCTTTTGGGTTCATCATGTACGCATAAATGAAAGGGGAGAAGAAGAAGATCATGGCCAGGATTTTCTGAAGCTATAATAAGTGGTTGTGATTGATTTTAGGGTTTGAAATTATTATATTATAAATTCTTATAAACTTTAACACATTGTAACTTGTTCACACGAGGTCAAAAATTGACGAAACAAGTTGCGTTAGATCTGTATTGACGAGCACTATATTATGGGGTAGAATTGGGATTTATTTAAGCTAGTGAAAATTTTGGTTGAAATTAAACGCTTGTTTAATTTTAATCGGAATAAATCACTAACGCGATGACTGCAAGAAATGTGAGTACAACTCACTCTTTCTGACTCACTGATATTTTTATATAAGTGAGAATAAATATTATTTATGATGATTGATGATTGTTTGGATGATATATGATATATTGATTGATATTTGGATCTATATACCAGCCTAGTGGAGCAAATGACCCTATACGTTCCCATGTATGAGCGGATGAACTTTTGTACACGCGTCATATATAAAACGTACGTTGTATATATATATTCTAATATGTACATTTGTTGCAGGTGACAAGTTGGAGAGATCCAACATGATTCCTCACCATTATTTGCAGATATTGATATATATTCTGTTATCATATGATATATGATGTTTGGATATTGTGATTGATGTATTTAGTGCTGTTGCAGCATTGGGCCTATTTTTATATTTGAAAATGTTAAAGTGATGATTTCCAAATTTAAAAGGATTTCAAGTGATTTTGAAAATATATGTTTTGTTGAATTTTGAAATGTTAAATGAATGGATTTACTTTAAATAAATAAATGTTATAATTTTTATGTTATAAAAATTATGATGTTTTGGGAAATATAATTGAAATGTGATTTTGAAACATAAAGTTAACGGTTTTGTGAAATAGTATAAATGGAGATTTTTGAATTATTATAAATGGTTTTATATATAAGATTTATAAAAATTGAATTTTTATAAATCAAAATAATGGAATTATAAAGGAGTTTTATAAGTGTTAAAATGAAGTTATAAATGAATCTTATGAGTGATTAAGATTTGTGAATTTATGAAGTTATAAAATAAATGAATTTGTAAATAGATGATTTATAACTAATTAACATATAATTGGATTTGGATTATAAATGAGAAATGGAATTGGTTAATAAAGGAGATTTATAAATTAAAGTTTTTATAAAATAAAAATGTGAATTAATAAACATTGTTTTGTAAATTCGAAATCAATTAAAATTGATAAGTTAAATTTAGAAGTTATTAAAGAAGAATATTCATGACTTTAGACAGTGAATAATCTTTTAAAATTAAATAAACGTTTTGGGAAGTGATATTTTAAATGAAATTAAATAGTTTAAAGATGTTTTAAAATGTGTTACGTATCGAAACCATAGATTTCAACATTCATTGTTGAAATAGACGTTTCAAGAAATAAGAAAATGATGGACTATAACATTGTTGTTATAGGAAATGATTTTCGAAAGAAAAAGTTTTTGTATAGTATTGTGATTATATATCTATATAATTTTCGAATCCCTTTACTAGTGATTGTGGGTTGTCATAACGATGTTTTACGCAACATTCGTTTTGACTCAAATAAATGTGTTTAAGTGAATGTTTTCCTTGAAGAATAAAATATATACTTAATCTTGATTTAAGTATATGGAATATCTTCTAAGTGTTGAAAGTAAATTGATTTGTGAGTTACTTATTATTAAATAAGTATATGGAAATGTTTTTCAATATAGAAGTTGAAATGGTTTTGAAAATATATCTTTTTAAAGATAATTTGAAGTGAATATTTGGCAAATGGTTTAATTAATAAAAGATTAATTAAAAGGGCCTAGTGATTGTATGTGCTGCTAAATATTTGTTTGTTTGCTTTGATAATTAAATAACCGACTGTCAGACTTGGCCAAATTTTAGTTCCTTGACTTGATGTGGGAACTATTTAGTCGTACACTTAGTACGTAGCCTTCTGTGTAGGCTTGATTATTAGTTGTGTTGAGGATGTTGATTCGTATAGTGTGCAGTGTTACTCCAATCTATTTTCTTGGCCCGAAGGATGGCCAGTTGAAAGTTGGAGACGTGATAAGTCTATGAGACTTAGTTTCTATGTGAGGTTGGGAAACGCTTTTGCGTTATTGGTGTGAAGAGACGATTGTGCAGGTTGCTTGTGATGATATTGATATTCCGAAGTTTCATAGTGGGAGACCGCTTGTTGATCATTTGGGGTCAAAATCCCAATATACATCCAGTAGTAGTGATCTCTTCATTATGAAATATCCAATGCAAGGGCTATTCGCTACTAATCCTAGGGATTTCCCGACTGGATGTGGTAGTAAAGTACCTTCGGTTTGTCCTATTCTTGGACAACTTATATGGATGTTTGTCTGACATTGCATTTCTATATATTACGTACATTTGTTTTTTAAAACGTTCATCAGTGGTGGGGAGAAGGAAACTTCTCTTAGCTTAACACTCTCCTTGAGACGTATGACGTTAAGGGTTGTATTTTTGTGGAAGGCAATTTGTAGTCAACAGAAATGGACGTGTGGCATTCAAAGTGATGTGAATGTGATTCGTGAAAGGTAGTCGTTACCCCAAGCCTCATCAACCGGAAATGACCAAAATAGGGTTAGATGCGGCAAGGCTAAGTGGGTAATTCCCAAGTAGGATATGATAGTCTCTTCTAGATATATCTTTACATGCTATGACGTTGTGTATCTGATTATTGTGGTTTGTATGCTATGAGGGCCCTCACTAAAGGTCGGTAACGACCGAAGGATGATATATTCGGCACCATCAAGTTCCAGAGGTGGACCGGTCTTGTATTGGTAAAGGGCAGATGTCCTGTGCCTCGGGACATCCATCTAGAGGTGTACCCCTTGGAAGGTAGTCCCTTCACCTGGTCATTTGTATGGAAATCCAAACTCCACTACATAACTGCCATTTTATTTGTAGAGCCTAATATGCTGGAATTTAATAATGGTAACAATTTCGGCTATTTTGAACATTATTTGTATACTGGATACTAGTATAATATCAGATGAATTTGACATGAGATGTTTTAGTTATCGTAAGGTAAAAATATGTCCATATTTATATGTGGACTTGTCTTACGAGATACTTTTGTTTTGATAAAGGAAAATTTTTAGTAACTTAATAAATTCAGTTTAGTGTGTTTCTCATGCTGGTATACCAGACTGATCCAGGCGTTCTTTCCTTTCAATGCTAGGGTCAAACCAAGTATATTTATAGGTCTAGATTTGATTCTTTTGGAGCTACAGTAGGAGAGCTAGAGTTTTTCATTTTCATACATCCGTATTTGCTTGATTATCCGCTGCATTGCTTAGTTGTTTTAAATTATCGGCATTTGTAAGTACAAGTTATTATAACTGTTCAGGATGAAAACTATTGATTGATTGTTGAACTCTGATTGATGTGTGTATATATACAATTTCTATTTTGTAAAGATCACTGATATGATATTATATATTTTTCCGCTGCGATGTGAGATTATGTAGTGTTCTGTTTGGTTCTATCTTCTCTCTTTCTTCTCTTCTTTTCTTCTCTCTTTTTTTCTTTCTCTTGACTTTTCGTCGGCCTGTGCTTTTTGGGTTGGACATGTGTGGATTATTGTCGATTCAAAGGGTACAGATTTTTGGGTCGTCACATTTGGTATCAGAGCTTAGATTTTTTATATTCCTAAATTTTAATGTGTACTCAGTATAGATAAGGGCAATCGCACCCTTGATTGAGTTTGAGTGTATTATATATATGAGCGCGTATTTGTTAGTGATATAAAATGTTTTATATTGTGTTTGCTTATCTGCTGAGAAGTTTATGAATTTTGGTCGGTATGTGGGACATCATATTATCGATAGGGATTTCCAAACACTTAAACGAGACAAGTCGACATAGTATTATTTTAAATTGGGTAAATGAAATTATTTTACCATGATTATATTTTATATATAAAAAATGATTTTTTAGAATTATTAAAGTGTATATAAATTGATTGTTTGGTTGTTTGAAAAGGTAAATATATATAAGTTAATAAAAGCCGTTTGAATAATATAAATAAAAGCAACAATTGTAAAAGAATAAATTATATAAGCAAATGAATGATAAAGTATGGAAATATAATTAAAGTGATTTACAATTGTGAAATAATCTTATAAATAAGAAATTAAACAACATGAGTATATTTGTAAATGTGAATTGAAAATAGAAAATGGATTTAAGCTAAGAAGTTGAAAATTAGAATCCTGTTTGTTTTGACAGATTTATAAATAAAAGAATTTTTAAAAGAATATAAAGCACTGAATTCACTACTGTTGCTGGAAAATAATATAGGTATTGACTGCAGCATCATCAGTATCATTTTTGAGTTTTGTTTGTGATGGATTTGCTACTAATAGTAAATTGAAATTGAAGTTTTGTTGTGATAAGCAAATTTGATTTAAAATCCAATTTGAAACTGATAAATATAAGTAAGCTGAATTATGACTTATAATCTGAAATGAAAAATTTTACTTGGTAAAGTTGAAATAAATGGGAGTAGCATAGTAAAATATATGATTTGAAATTTAACTAAAGTAAAGAAAAATAAATTGGGTTGGATTTTAACTAGACTATATAATTAAGTTACTGAAATAGAAATTAAACTTAAAAGGTAAGTAAAACCGATTGTTAAAATGGTTAAACAGTTTTGTTAAGCAAAACAAAATCTGAATTTCAATAGCAGAATGGAATTTGACTTAAGTAAAAGTTAAATAAATAGAATTATAAATGAATTAGAGAATGAACTTATGTTATATAGTGAAAGTGAAGGTAAATGAAATTGAAATGAAAGATAGCTTAAGTGATGTTAAATGAAGTTGTTTTGGCATCAAAGTAAATTAATAATGCGAATTAATAAAGTAAAGTGTTGAATATGAACTTGAGTTATATTATGAAATTCAACTTTGATTGTAAAAGTGAATAAGGGAATAAACATGGATTAGAAAATGTTGTTGTTAAGAATTGAATAAAACTTAAGTTAAGAAGTTATGAATTAAATAATTGAATGAAAGTCAATTGAATGTTAAACCAATTTGAAATTAAAAGTGTTGAACCAAATTGAATGTTGTATGTGAATTAAATAAATTTGGTTATGTTGGTTTTACATTGGTTATTAGATAGTTGTTAGTTGATTGTATAGAAATTCATATGGAACTGAATTAATCAAATTGAAAGCTAAAGTGATTATATTCGAAATAGAAGTGAATTTGATGTAATTTGGAAGTGAACCAACTTGAATATAAATTAGTGAATGTAAACTAACTTGAATTTGAATGAATGAATGAATGTTAGTAAAATCCATTGTGAATGAATCAAATGTGAATAAATTGAAAATCAATTCAATGAATATTAATGAAAAATGAATCTATATTGATTTGATTATGGATTTGTTGGATAGAGATTGATTTGTTGGATGTTAGTTGGATGATAGTTGTTTGATGGTTGGATTTGTTGCTTTTGTTGCATTTGCTATATTGGAATATATAGTAGCTATATTGGTATATGTCGTATATTGATAATACTTTCTATATACATGTTTCTCATTTGTGTATTGAGTGTTTAGTAGGTGCGGATGGTGTATGCTTCACATTTGGAGCTCGCTTTCATGCTATATTAGCCGTATATGCTCGCTGATAATATATAAGGTACATATCTCGGATTACACGTCGTACTTTTACACTTTTTTCCCTATGGGATGCCTCATCCTCATAGATGAGATGTATATTTGTGATATATACGTGTTGTGATCCTACTACGATCGAACCGCGCAAAGGAGACATTGGCGAAATTTTCTGGAAATTTAAGGCGTTAGAATTTTTGTTTTTGAGATTTTGAAATTTTTTTGATTTTGAGTTGAAAAGTTAAATTATATAGTGGGTTTTGAAAAGATAACTTATATAGATTTGAAAACTTAGTAAAGTTTTTACAAGAAGTTTAACGAACGGATTTTTGAAAAAAATTAAAAGGTTAAATGAATTTGTTATCTAGTTTGAACAAATTGTTTTGAAAAGTTAATGGATTTTGTGACTTCTTCTTACTTGTAATTTCGAGGACGAAATTATTTTAAGTAGGGGAGAATGTAATGATCCATAATTTCTACCATCTGAAATTCGTATAGTTAATTGATTTTAAATATGCATAAGTTAAATTTATAAGCTGAATAGATTTTATTCCGAATACTATAATTTAATTGGATAATTAAATCTATAATTTAATATTTGAAATTGTTGAAATAATTGAAAATTGGATTTAATGTGAATAAAAATGATTTATAAAGTTGTATTAAATTCTATTTGAATTAGAATGATGTTGGTAAACTTTTAAAATTAAATTAAAAGTTGAATTATAAAAATTAAATATTTTAATATTCAATTAACGTGTAAAAATAGCCATTTTTCATACATTCTCGGATTTTGATGAAACTAGTTTCATCGGATCCGTAATGTTATATTATTGTAAGATTTCAAATTTCGTGTTAATCGGATTTACGGTTTGTCTGGGGCAAGCTAAAACGCATAGAAATCGGTTTAAGTGAATTTTAAAATTAAATAGTCGATTCAAAAACCTATCTTTCAAATATGATCGAATTAGGTCCCGATATATATTCCACTGCGTTCAGAATAGGGGTAAAACATTATAAATGCCAAGCGGCACGCTTTGTTTGGAGTTCGAAAAATTTTCGAGCGAATAGTGTCGCGAAATTTTATATAAGAGGACCTCACTTTTTCTTGTTTGCAAAAACCCTAGCCGCTGGTAATAGTTCAATGGCTGAAAATGCATGAATTTCTTCCCTTAATCTCTCTCAATCCATAAATCTATTCGAGAAACTTCCAACACGAGAATTGTAAAGCTTCTCGTTACCTTTCCATCCATACGGTGCCGATCGTGTAAAGTTGATTGACGTGGCGACAATTCGTGCTCAAAGTCGCTGCAGTTGCATGCTTTTATCGAGGAAGATAAGTAGCCGAGCTTCAAGCCATTCAAGGTGAGGGTAGAGTCGAGTGCGGGCTTCGAGTTGGTGGTGTTTGATCGTCATGAAGTTTAGTATAAGGGTCGCGAAAATTCAAAGAAGACGGCGGCTTTTGGGTTCATCATGTACACATAAATGAAAGAGGAGAAGAAGAAGATCATGGCTTGGATTTTCTGAAGCTATAATGAGCGGTTGTGATTGATTCTAGGTTTGGAAATTAAATAAAAATTGAAATTATTAAATTATAAATCTGTATAAACTTTAAAACGTTGTAACTTGTTCATACGAGGTCGAAAATTGATGAAACAAGTTGCGTTGGGTCCGTATTGACGAGCACTACATTACGGAGGTTGATTGGGATTTATTTGAGCTAGTGAAAACTTTGGTTGAAATTAAACGCTTGTTTAATTTTAATTGGAATAAATCACTAACGCCACGACTACAAGCAATGTGAGTACAACTCACTCTTTCTGACTCACTGACATTTTTATATAAGTGAAAATAATTATTATTTATGATGATCGATGATTATTTGGATGATATATTATATATTGATTAGTATTTGGATATATATACCTGTCTAGTGGAGCAGATGACCCTATACGTTTCCATGTGCTAGCGGATGACCCTTTGTTCGTGCGTCTGCCTTGAAGCGAACATTGTACACATGTTTTAATATGTATATTTGTTGCAGGTGACAAGTTGGAGGGATCCAACTGGATTCCTCACCATTATTTACTGATATTGATATATATTCTGTTATCATATGATATAAGATGTTTGGATGTTGTGATTGATGTATTTAGTGTTGTTGCAGCATTGGACCTATTTTTATATTTAAAAATGTTAAAGTGATGTTTTCCAAATTTAAAAGGATTTTCAACTGATTATGAAAATATACATTTTATTGAATTTTGAAATGTTAAAGGAATGGATTTATTTTAAATAAATAAATGTTGTAATTTTTTGTTATAAACATTATGATGTTTTCGGAAATATAATTGAAATATGATTTTTGAAATATGAAGTTAACTGTTTTTTGAAATATTATAAATGGAGATTTTTGAATTATTATAAATGGTTTTATATATAAGATTTATAAAAATTGAATTTTTATAAATCGAAATAGTGGAATTATAAAGGAGTTTTTATAAGTGTTAAATGAAGTTATAAATGAATCTTACAAGTGATCAAGATTTATAAATTTGTGAAGTTATAAAATAAATGAATATGTGAATAGATAATTTATGAGTAATTAACTTATAAATTGGATTTGGCATATAAATGAGATAAATGGAATTGGTTAATAAAGGAGATTTATAAATTGAAGTTTTTATAAAATAAAAATGTGAATTTATAAACATTGTTTTGTAAATCCGAAATCAATTAAAATTGATAAGTTAAATTTAGAAGTTATTAAAGAAATATATTCACGATTTTGGACAGTGAATAATCTTTTAAACTTAATTAAACATTTTGGAAAGTGATATTTTAAATGGAATTAAATGGTTTAAAGATAAGTATCGAAACCATAGATTTCAACATTCATTGTTGAAATAGAGGTTTCGAGAAATAAGAAAATGATGGAGTATAACATTGTTGTTATAGTAAATGATTTTCGAAAGAAAATTTTTTCGTATAGTATTGTAATTTATATATCTATCTAATTTTCGAATCCCTATACTATGATTTTGGGTTGTCGAAACGTGTTTTACGCAACATTTGTTTTGACCCAAATAAATGTGTTTAAGTGAATGTTTTTCTTAAAGAATAAAATATATACTTAATCTTGTTTTAAGTATATGGAATATCTTCTATGTGTTGAAAGTAAATTGATTTGTGAGTTACTTATTATTAAATAAGTATATGGAAATGTTTTCCAATATAGAAGTTGAAATGGTTTAATTAATAAAAGATTAAGTAAAAAGGCCTATTGATTGTATATGGTGCTAAATATTTGTTTGTTTGCTTTGATAGTTAAATAATCGACAATCAGACTTGGCCAAATTTTAGTTCTTCGACTTGATGTGGGAACTATTTAGTCGTACACTTAGTATGTAGCCTTCTGTGTAGTCTGGAATATCAGTTGTGTTGAGGATATTGATTCGTATCGTGTGGAGTATTACCCTAATCTATCGAGCTTCCTTCTTGGCCCGAAGGATAGCAAGTTGAAAGTTGGGGACGTGATAAGTTTATAAGACTTAGTTTCTGTGTGAGGTTGCGAAACGCTTTTGCATTGTTGGTGCGAAGAAACCGGGATCAGATTTATCTGAAAACCACTTCGAACCAACATATATGCGATGATTGTACAGGTTGCTTGTGATGATATTAATATTCTTGAGTTTCATAGTGGGAGACTTCTTGTTGATCATTTGGGATTTAAATCCCAATATACATCCAGTAGAAGCGATCTCTTCATTATGAAATATCTAATGCAAGGACTATTCGCTACTAATCCTAGGAATTTCCCGATAGGATATGGAAGGAAAGTACCTTCGGTTTGTCCTGTTCCTGAACAACTTGTATGGATGTTTGTCTAACATTGCATTTCTATAGATTACGTACGTTGGTTTTTACAAACGTACATCAATGGTGGCGGAGAAGGCAATTTCTCTTAGCTTAACACCCTTCTTGAGATGTATGAGCATAAGGGTTGTATTTTTGTGAAAGGAAATTAGTAATCAATAGAAATGGCCGTGTGACATTCAAAGTGATGTGAATGTGATTCATGAAAGGTAATCGTCAACCTCAAGCCTCAACCGGAAATGACCAAAACAGGGTTATATGCGGCAGGGCTAAGTGGGTTATTCCCAAGTAGGATATGATCATCCTATTCTAGATATATCTTTACACGCTATGACGTCGTGTATCTGATTATTGTGGTTTGTATGCTATGAGGGCCCTCGGTAAAGGTCGGTAACGAACGAAGGATGATATATTAGGTACCATCTAGTTACAGAGGTGGCCCAGTCTTGTGTTGGTAGAGGGCAGATGTTATGTGCCTCGGGACATCCATCTAGAGGTGTACCCCTTCGGTAGGTAGTCCCTTCACTTGGTCATTTGTATGGAAATACAAACTCCACTACGTACCTGCCATTTTATTTGTAGAGCCTAGCATGCTGGAATTTAATAATGGTAACAGTTTCGGCTATTTTGAATATTATTTGTATACTGGACACTAGTACAATATCAGATGAATTTGATATGCGATGTTTTTGTGACGACCCGACTTTCTTAACACATAAAATCACATCATTTTTAAGAAAGAAAGGGATAGAAAAGAGAAAAGAAGGAAGAGAAGAAAGAAACAACACCAGAATCTAAACAGCGGAACGAATAAACTATATTAACAACATAAATATTACATAGTTTACAACAAATATCAGAGTTACACAGGCATACATCACATACTAGACAGTTATAAACACCTGTCTAGTTATTACAACTCAATACAACAACTCAAGAACACACAGAGGAAAACTAGATATATATCTACACGTAGAAGCCTCCTGCTTTATTTTCTCCTTCACAATTCGTCAGCAAACCTGAATCCCTTGGCTACTCGTAAAAATTTGAGTACCCAAGAGTTTATGAAAAAACAAAAATAAACTCCGGGTCAGACATGGGTCTGGTGTGAGTAACAGGTTAAAGTTGCTTAACTTTCAAAAATCTTTTGAAGAGAAAGGTATCACGTAAGACTTCCCACACATAAACATGGAAAAGTTTTTACATTACGCTAACCAAAACATTTGATAGGAAATCCGATGATATTATAATAGGTCTAGGGTTTTCAAATAAATAAGAAATAGCCGAAATTGTTACATTATTAAATTCCAGCTATTAGCCACAAAAGTGGGTAATACAATCAAAACCGTTGGCACTTATTGGATTTTGGATTCCATACAATGGCAGGGCTACTTGGGTACTGCCCGTCACAGTACATGGCCTAGATCACCGTACCGAGGAGCCACCCTAACTCCCCTGCAACGCAAGGCCGGACCCATTCCTTACTAAATAGTTCCGAACAAGATAACCCCGACGGTTGGAGCTCAAAACCGTCCACACAGCCGAAATAAAAAGGGACCTCTAGACAGGGGTAAATCTCGCTCTCCAGTGGGTGCGACCCACGAATCCTTGCTGCACATCCCCTGTTTTAGCCATTCCCGGTTGATGAGGCTTGAGGCTACGATTACCTTTATAAGACATATCACTTAGAATGCTCGTCGTCCGCCTGACGATGTTCTGAAAGCATTCAATCCATACAAGTTCGTTCCGGGTTCGAACGAAACCGAAGGCATTATCTCGTTACACTCATATTGGAATCACCCTTAGAGTCAACGACAAAACCCTTGCACTCTAAACCACCATCTCGAATCTATAAGTACTATTCCGTCAAACTCATTACGGAATCACCCATAGAGTTATACCGACGTATAGCCCTTACACCTCGAGTCTTCACTCGCTCCACTTGGATTCACGACCTAACGTTATTTGGAATCGATGTGGTTTTCGGATATCCAATTATGGAAACCCGATCCCGGTCTGATCGAAAATCCAAAGCGTGTCTTTTAGGTCCAAGTTGTTTCAAAGGTTTAAAATTCAATACAGTATCTATATACACACAGATTTATAATTCATAAATCATAACTGATAATCAACATTATCACATAACAGGTAACCCACATTATCAATATCAAATAGATATTCCACGCATCACCATCATAATAGATAACCTATGTTATGATCACAATACAATCAAACATCCATACCACACAATATCATTTATCTCATTACTGAGATCACAAAGCATCAAAGACAATCAATGTCATCCATTCATTCATAAGCAATGATTTACTCATCACCATATAATTAATTTAAAATGAATTAAATTAACTATCTCTATCTCTAATTAATTTAAAATGAATTAAATTAATTACTTCATCTTTAATTAATTTAAAATAAATTAAATTAATTACTTTATCAATATAAATCCTGCTTACTTAATCATTTAATTGATTATAATCTGTTAATGATTCATTATTAATTACCTTAATTAATCACCTTTGATTAATTATCCTTAATTACATTCATGTAATTATCCTTAATTAGTTTCACCAAATTAATTATTCACATCCAAACAGTAATTAACCCTTAATTACTCAATTAATTAATTAATCATAATTAATTACATTTATCCTTAATTAATTACATTAATTAATTACCTTTAATTATTTATCATTGATTAATTAATCTTAATTAACAAACTTTAATTACATCACTAATTGAAATAATTAATGATTCCCTTTTATTAATTACCTTAAGTAATTAATTAACTTAATTACCATATTAAAACAAATTAATTATCCTTAATTAATTTCTTAATTAATCCCTTGATTAATTAATAAGTAATTAAACCAAAATACTTCATACTTAAACATCTTCACTTAATTACAACCATGTAATTATTAATTAATTACTTAACTAAGTAAATACAGAAATCATTAATTACATAAAGTAATTATTTATAAAACCCAAATGTTTAAAATTAATTAAACTTAATTAATTAAATTAAACGATCCCATTAAACTAAATTAATTACATTTAGTAATTAATTTCTTGATTACTTTATTAAGTAATTACTCAAACCATTTACAATTGATTATTAATCAATTAATAAATCTAATTAATTATAAAAATTAATCACATTAATTGATTATTTAAATAATCCTGGTTAATGACCTTCATTAACCATTCTTTATTTATTTTATAAAGTAATTAACTTAAATTAATTACAAATTTAATAATCTTTTATTATCAATAATTTAAAGTCTAATTATTTAAATAAATTAACCTTTATTAAAACTTAATTACTTAATTAATAATTTATTAATCATTAATTAATAATCTAATAAATGATCTAAATTTCAAATTGATTAACCCCTAAATCAATATGCATTAAATCTTAATAATTAATTAAATAAATAAATTAATTATTTCTTAATTACCTTTTTAATAATTTAATTACAAAACATTCATTCTTGACTTAATTTTAAGTTAAAGCATTCCTTAATTATGTTTTAAAAACAAATTTATTTTAAACAAGGTACTTTTGAACTTGCTTCCAAATCTCATTTTAAATACAAGTTTTGAAATGAAAATAATTTAAACTTATCAAAGTTTAAACAATTTATAACTTTAGCATCTCAATAACTTAATTTATATTTAGTTTAAATCTTGCAACTTCAAACTTTCTTTTAATTTTCAAAAACTGAAATACATATTCCACTTTGATTCAAGATTTAAACTTAAGATTTAAACTTCTCTTACATTTTAAAAATTCAACTACTTAAACATTTTATCTCAAACTAAGATTCAAATTAAGCTTTGAATCCAGATTTAAATTTAAATTTTAAACTCTGTTTAAACCTTAAACTTCAGATTTTAAAACATTTTATAAAATACTTTAGCAATTTCAAAGTTGTTAAAAACCTTTCATTTTTATATAACTTATATATGTTTAAATCTATAATTCAAACTCATTTTGAATTAAGATTTTAAACTTATTTTAAAACTTTGTTTAATGCTTGCTCTACACTTTTTAAATTCAGTTCAAATTTTAAAAACTTAAATACTGTCAGGTTTGTAAACAATATTTGACAAAACAGATTCAAGTTTAACAATCCTGTAAAAATTCTTTTTATAAAATTGTAAACAGAATTCCAGGTTTCTATTGAAACCTGAAAATTCTCACCAACCCGAAGCACATCCCCACTTGCTTCGAGTTTGAAACCCATTTCCCAGAGTAAGGCAATAGAGTACTTCGAGTAAAATTCTAGCAATCCCCTGTTCCAAAAACTTCCCAATCTTCAACATAAACATCCCATCACCGTGCATATGCACGGTGACTACGGTCGTCGTTGGTCATCAGTAATGGTTTCAATAACCCAGAAATGACTGAGCAACCCATTCACGACCATCTATCCTAGCTCCCATCCTCTAAATCAAATTCGAACCTAAAATGCCCAAACCTGGAAACGACAACCCAGACTCATCTTCAAACCTGTCAACGAAAAGAAGTCGCCGTTCAGACCACCTGACGATCGACCCCTCCGGCCTCAACTACATCCACGACCAAGCTACCCATTTCCAAAATCTTACAACACTCGATCAACTACATTAGCTGAAGTGATCAATTCTTATCTCACTGTAAAACTAGGGTTTAATTCATAAAAATTCAACTGCATCCACTCTAGCTAATTTTTAACCCATTCAAGATTTTTTTCAACATCTCCTATCCCTACACAATCAACCAGAAGTAACTCAAGATTTCCTAATTCCAAAATTATCAGATTTTGGTAAAAATCTATTAACAGTGAAAACCCCCACTGTAACTTCATCAATCATTTAAAAATCCTAATTCTTGGTCTAAAAATCAAGTGATAGTTAATGCTTTTTATTTCTGAAACTGCATTACAAATTTAACTTTTTTTTATTTTTAATTAAAATTATCATATACTGATGTTCTTGTGTTTTCCAGTGACAACTACTGAAATTTTAACTTTCTCAATGTTTTAAATATCTACCTAAGATAATCAAACAATCTTTACTTCATAAATTTCATTATACCAGAAACTTAATTAAAAGATAAAGATTTTGATAAATTTTCTGCTTGGGAAAATCAAAACAAAGCAGGCCATACTAAAAAAAACAGCATGCATACATAAAATACCTACATCAGATATTTACTTAAAATAACATTCAATGCTTATTCATCTAAACATAAAATTATGCAACCAATTTAGATTTTAAATTTTAAAAAGGTTACTCACTTATTTAAAAAGAAGCAGAGCCTCATAGAAATGCTTTTAATTTTTGAATCTACAGCAGACCAATTATCTTCCCTTTTCACTTTAAAAACTTGTTTGCATGACTCCCATATAAAAATGCTTTTGCTAGCTCCTGATTTACTCCATGTTTGAAATGATATGCAGATGATCCCAGAGACAAGAATGCAGATTATTTCATTTCCAGGCCTTAAAACAGGAGTCAGGCCTAGTTTGATTTCAGGAAGTTGAATATGCAAACTGCAAATTTTAGATTTGCACAGGGATTTGAACATGCAGTTGATTTTGAATAATTTACTGATTTTGGGTTTATATGTTTAGGTTGTCTTGAGCATGATTTGTTTATGGTTGAGTGACTTACTGATTGAGGGGTTTTGATTTTGAAGAGGGGGAGTATGCAGATGTTTGAACATGGTTTAGATTATGCCGATTTGTGGAATTTTTTTTAAGGAAATGCAGATTTGAACAGGGTTGTATGTATGAAGTAAGTGAGATTTTGATTAAAGAAATGAGAAGAATATGCAAGCTAAACTAAATGAATTTCAGATTTAATAAAACAAAAGAAAAACTAAATTTTTACACTTGTACAACTTTATAACACTTGTCAATTTATGTTTAATTTTTAATGTAAAATTTGAACACTTGTTAAATTGTTAAATTAGTCTTTTAACACATGTCTCTTTTAAAATAATTAGTACTTAAATTTACAAATGTATGTTACAAAAGAAATAAGAACAAACTATGTTTGTAAATAAACATATACATAAAATAATTAAACAATTTAAAATTTATACTTTTGAATTTAAATTCAAACTAAATTCAAGAATCAAATAATTCCAAATCAAGTTATAAATATAAATTAAATTTGAAATAAAAATTACAAATTCTATTCAAAAATTATTTATAAAGACAATACAATATCAATATTGCTTTTATAAATATCTTCTTATTAAATTAAAATTCATTTTACAAGAAATTATATTTTTATTAATAAAATATCTATTTTATTAAGCCATAGATCCTTTTGTTAAATTTATTCTAAATTTAAAACTCAATCTAATTTAATTTAAACATTTTAATATTTTTCTTATCAATTTTAAAATCATATATTTATTTATGAAATAGTTTTAAAACCTCAATACTAGTTAAAATCAAAATTTCCAATTTAAAATGTAAATATTGGAATTTTAAAACATGGTTTATTTCTTAAATTTAAACCAAATCATTTATTTAATAACTTTGAAAAACCTAAATATCAAATATATTTTTTTTCCAAATTACTATAAATAATAAAACTAGAAAATATGCTTTATTTATTAAAATTAAAACAAAACCAATCTATTTAAAATATAAACCATATATTCATATTGTAAATAGAAATCAATTTATATCATTTAAAAGATAAAATAACCAATTTAAATAATTATTAAAGAAAATTATTAAATTTATTTGAATAATTATTAACAGAATATCAATATCAATTTAATTTTTACTATAGATTATTAAATTGATATTGTTCAAAATTCCGGGATATTACAATCCTTCCCCCTTAAAAGAATTTCGTCCTCGAAATTTAAAACGAAGGTAATTTAATAATCTCATTTGATTTTAAATTTTAAACACAAGTATTTTTTTCAAACATATGCTAACAACCAGAGCAATCAATTCAACCAATCAAACAAATCTAATTATCTAGACAAATTCTGGATAGAAATTTATCGAGTTTCCCCAAGTGTGTATATATATACCGGGTTACTCGCTCTAGAGCATCCAAACAAACTATACTATGAAGCTACAAAGCTCCTATTCAACTATATCTATAACACTAGACAAGATATCAGACTACATACGAGTCTGACTTTACAACCAACACTCCAGAACTGCTGGTTCCACAACCAGAGATAGATCATACACGTACTCCCTCAAAGATACGTGAAACCCATCGAATCCCAGTTATCCAAACTGGAAATTCAATCCTATATATCAATCACTTATTCTCCAAGATCACAGAAAAGATCCAAAACACTTCAGAGCTAACTTCTCAGACTTACCCAAACTTATAGCTCACTTGGTCGGAGAAAACTTATCCAAAATTAAATCTCCGACTCAGAATCCAAAATTTCTCCAACTCATATCCAAAAAACTCTCCAGACGATCCTGGGCTGCCCACAACCTCACTAATCAGCTCAACCTTGCTGACACTTCTATAAACAAACTAGACCAATCAACCCAACAAAATGATCTCCTCAAGATCAACCAAAACCAACAACTCAAACTCAACTTCTCAACATCAGAAGACAACAACTTCTTCTGTCCGAAAAAGAAAAACAGATGCACTTCCAAACTGCTTCCGCTGCTCAACTCTGATCTGAAGTAGAAGAGAATACTTGAAGAAGAACACAAGCACAACAAGACAACACACCCTAGAGATATGGTTCAACAATTCCATAAGAAATATTCAGAAATTCCTCTAAAACTCCTAGCTGCTACACCAACTCAATCTCCTTAAAACCATTCTACTATTAAGCTGAACCACTGGTACCACTCCTGGAATTCCTGTCGATAAGAAAACTCAATCTACGGATACGAACAAAACTCTGACTTCCTGAAGACGTCCAAAAAAACTCAGATAACCCAAGAGATCACTCAAACAATCGCAAGTCACTTTTGTGATCCACCAAACCAAATCCAAGGAAAACTGTTCTTCCTTTACCAAACAGAACAACTTACACTTAATTAGCCAACTCAACGAAGAAACGGGTCTACTCAGCTGCTTCTGAACTCCACTCCAGAAAAACTTCTAAGCCAGAAGATCTCTTGCCAATACCGAGAATACTCCAAGCTGCACTGTTGCCACAGATACCAAAGAATTCCAAAACAAGCTCTTCGAGAAACTCGGACTTCAAGCAAACAGAAACTCAAGCTGACCACAGCCACAACACTGAAGCAGACTCATCTCTTTAACTTGTTCCAAAGAAATCATCTTCGAGAACATCCATAGTCACTGCATCTCATCACGTAGCTACCACTCCCTGAGGTATCAAAATACCATCACTTGCTTCTGCCCAAGCAACAGATCCAAACACTACTCATCAACTTCAAAGTATTAACTCCGAATCTTAACAGGTTTCCTTCAGAGATCAATGAAGTCCTTCATCACTACAAAACTCGCTCAAGACGGTATTAGGTCTACAGTCTCGACAGATACACTACCAACCTCAAATATTCAAACTCCAACAAATGGTAGTAATCGTGTCACACACACTACTACCCCATCTACCTTTATAACTTATATTGGAAAACCTGAATAGGTAACCCAACAGATAGGTAGAAATAAATATATATTATATTAAAAATTACAAATACGCTCTCTCAAGAAAGACACCACTACAGAGCCTATGTATTCACTCAACCTAACACTCTGATACCAAGTGTGACGACCCGACTTTCTTACCACAGAAAATCGCATCATTTTTAAGAAAGAAAGGGATAGAAAAGAGAAAAGAAAGAAGAGAAGAAAGAAACAACATCAGAATCTAAACAGCGGAACGAATAAACTATATTAATAACATAAATATTACATAGTTAACAACAAATATCAGAGTCACATAGACATACATCACATACTAGACAGTTATAAACACCTGTCTTGTTATTACAACTCAATACAACAACTCAAGAACACACAGCGGAAAACTAGATATATATCTACACGTAGAATCCTCCTGCTTCATTTTCTCCTTCACAATTCGTCACAGCAAACCTGAATCCTAACCTGAATCCCTTGGCTACTCGTAAAAATTTGAGTACCCAAGAGTTTAGGAAAAAACAAAAATAAACTTCGGGTCAGACATGGGTCTGGTATGAGTAACAGGTTAAAGTTGCTTAACTTTCAAAAATCTTTTGAAGAGAAAGGTATCACGTAAGACTTCCCACACATAAACATGGAAAAGTTTTTACCTTACGCTGACCAAAACATTTGATAGGAAATCCGATGATATTATAATAGGTCTAGGGTTTTCAAATAAATAAGAAATAGCCAAAATTGTTACATTATTAAATTCCAGCTACTAGCCACAAAAGTGGGTAATACAATCAAAACCGTTGGCACTTATTGGATTTTGGATTCCATACAATGGCAGGGCTACTGGGGTACCGCCCGTCACAGTACGTGGCCTAGATCACCATACCGAGGAGCCACCCTAACTCCCTTGCAACACAAGGCCGGACGCATTCCTTACTGAACAGTTCCGAACAAGATAACCCCGACGGTTGGAGCTCAAAACCGTCCACACAGCCGAAATAAAAAGGGACCTCTAGACAGGGGTAAATCTCGCTCTCCAGTGGGTGCGACCCACGAAGCCTTGCTGCACCTCCCCTGTTTTAGCCATTCCCGGTTGATGAGGCTTGAGGCTACGATTACCTTTATAGGACATATCACTTAGAATGCTTATCGTCCGCCTGACGATGTTCTGAAAGCATTCAATCCATACAAGTTCGTTCCAGGTTCGAACGAAACCGAAGGCATTATCTCATTACACTCATATTGGAATCACCCTCAGAGTCAACGACAATAATCCTTGCACTCTAAACCACCATCTCGAATCTATAAGTACTATTCCGTCAAACTCATTACGGAATCACCCACAAAGTTATACTGACGTATAGCCCTTACACCACGAGTCTACACTCGCTCCACTTGGATTCATGACCTAACGTTATTTGGAATCGATGTGGTTTTCAGATATCCAAATATGGAAACCCGATCCCGGTCTCATCGAAATCCAAAGCGTGTCTTTTAGGTCCAAGTTGTTTCAAAGGTTTAAAACAATTCAATACAGTATCTATATACACACAGATAGATAATTCATAAATCATAACTGATAATCAACATTATCACATAACACGTAACCCACATTATCAATATCAAATAGATATTCTATATATCACCATCATAATAGATAACCTATGTTATCATCACAATACAATCAAACATCCATACCACACAATATCATTTATCTCATTACTGAGATCACAAAGCATCAAAGACAATCAATGTCATCCATTCATCCATAAGCAATGATTTACTCATCACCATATAATTAATTTAAAATGAATTAAATTAACTATCTCTATCTCTAATTAATTTAAAATGAATTAAATTAATTACTTCATCTTTAATTAATTTAAAATAAATTAAATTAATTACTGTACCAATATAAATCCTGCTTACTTAATCATTTAATTGATTACAATCAGTTAATGATTCATTATTGATTACCTTAATTAATCACCTTTGATTAATTATCCTTAATTACATTCATGTAATTATCCTTAATTAGTTTCACAAAATTAATTATTCACATCCAAACAGTAATTAACCCTTAATTACTCAATTAATTAATTAATCATAATTAATTACATTTATCCTTAATTAATTACATTAATTAATTACCTTTAATTATTTATCATTGATTAATTAATTTTAATTAATCAACTTTAATTACATCATTAATTAAAATAATTAATGATTCCCTTTTATTAATTACCTTAAGTAATTAATTAACTTAATTACCATATTAAAACAAATTAATTATCCTTAATTAATTTCTTAATTAATCCTTTGATTAATTAATAAGTAAGCAAACCAAAATACTTCATACTTAAACATCTCCACTTAATTACAACCATGTAATTATTAATTAATTACTTAACTAAGTAAATACCCAAATCATTAATTACATAAAGTAATTATTTATAAAACCCAAATGTTTAAAATTAATTAAACTTAATTAATTAAATTAAACGATCCCATTAAAATAAATTAATTACATTTAGTAATTAATTTCTTAATTACTTTATTAAGTAATTACTCAAACCATTTACAATTGATTATTAATAAATTAATTAATCTAATTAATTATAAAAATTAATCACATTAATTAATTATTTAGATAATCTTGGTTAATGACCTTCATTAACCATTCTTTAATTATTTTATAAAGTAATTAACTTAAATTAATTACTAATTTAATTATCTTTAATTATCTATAATTTAAAGTCTAATTATTTAAATAAATTAACCTTGATTAAAACTTAATTACTTAATTAATAATTTATTAATCATTAATTAATAATCTAATAAATGATCGAAATTTCAAATTGATTAACCCCTAAATCAATATGCATTAAACCTTAATAATTAATTAAATAAATAAATTAATTATTTCTTAATTACCTTTTTAATAATTTAATTACAAAACATTCATTCTTGACTTAATTTTAAGTTAAAGCATTCCTTAATTATGTTTTAAAAACAAATTTATTTTAAACAAGGTACTTTTTAAACTTGCTTCCAAATCTCATTTTAAATACAAGTTTTAAATGAAAATAATTTAAACTTATCAAAGTTTAAACAATTTATAACTTTAGCATCTCAATAACTTAATTTATATTTAGTTTAAATCTTGCAATTTCAAATTTTCTTTTAATTTTCAAAAACTGAAATACATATTCCACTTTGATTCCAGATTTAAACTTAAGATTTAAACTTCTCTAACATTTTTAAAATTCAACTACTTAAACATTTTATCTCAAACTAAGATTCAAATTAAGCTTTGAATCCAGATTTAAATTTAATTTTAAGCTCTGTTTAAACCTTAAACTTCAGATTTTAAATTTTTTTATAAAATACTTTAGCAATTTCAAAGTTGTTAAAAACCATTCATTTTTATAAAACTTATATATTTTTAAATCTATAATTCAAACTCATTTTGAATTAAGATTTTAAACTTATTTTAAAACTTTGTTTAATACTTGCTCTACACTTTTTAAATTCAGTTTAAATTTTAAAAACTTAAATACTGTCAGGTTTGTAAACAATATTTGACAAAGCAGATTCAAGTTTAACAATCCCGTAAAAATTCTTTTTAAAATTTTTTAAACAAAATTCCAGGTTTCTGTTGAAACCTGAAAATTCTCACCAACCCGAAGCACATCCCCACTTGCTTCGAGTTTGAAACCCATTTCCCCGAGTAAGGCAATAGAGTACTTCGAGTAAAATTCCAGCAATCCCCAGTTCCAAAAACTTCCCAATCTTCAACATAAACATCCCATCACCGTGCATATGCACGGTGACTACGGCCGTCGTTGGTCATCAGTAATGGTTTCAACAACCTAGAAATGACTCGGTAACCCATTCACGACCATCTATCCCAGCTCCCATCCTCAAAATCAAACTCGAACCTAAAATTCCCAAACCTGGAAACCACAACCCAGACTCATCTTCAAACCTGTCAACGACAAGAAGTCGCCGTTCAAACCACCTGACGATCGACCCCTCCGGCCTCAACTACATCCATGACCAAGCTACCCATTTCCAAAATCTTACAACACTCGATCAACTACATTGGCTGAAGTGATCAATTCTTATCTCGCTGTAAAACTAGGGTTTAGTTCATAAAAATTCAACTGCATCCACTCTAGCTAATTTTTAACCCATTCAAGATTTTTTTCAACATCTCCTATCCCTACACAATCAATCAGAAGTAACTCAAGATTTCCTAATTCCAAAATTATCAGATTTTGTTAAAAATCTATTAACAGTGAAAACCCCCACTGTAACTTCATCTATCATTTAAAAATCCTAATTCTTGGTCTAAAAATCAAGTGATAGTTAATGCTTTTTATTTGTGAAACTTCATTACAAATTTAACTTTTTTTTAATTTTAATTAAAATTATCATATACTGATGTTCTTGTTTTTTCCAGTGACAACTACTGAAATTTTAACTTTCTCAATGTTCTAAATATCTACCTAAGATAATCAAACAATCTTTACTTAATAAATTTCATTATACCAGAAACTTAATTAAAAGATAAAGATTTTGATAAAGTTTCTTCCTAGGAAAATAAAAACAGAGAAGGCCATACTAAAAAAACAAAATGCGTACATAAAATACCTACATCAGATATTTACTTAAAATAACATTCAATGCTTATTCATCTAAACATAAAATTATGCAACCAATTTAGATTTTAAATTTTAAAAAGGTTACTCACTTATTTAAAAAGAAGCAGAGCCTCGTAGAAATGCTTTTAATTTTTGAATCTGCAGCAGACCAATTATCTTCCCTTTTCACTTTAAAAACTTGTTTGCATGACTCCCATACAAAAATGCTTTTGCTAGCTCCTGATTTACTCCATGTTTGAAATGATATGCAGATGATCCCAGAGACAAGAATGCAGATTATTTCATTTCCAGGCCTTAAAACAGGAGGCAGGCCTAGTTTGATTTCAGGAAGTTGAATATGCAAACGACAAATTTTAGATTTGCACAGGGATTTGAACATGTAGTTGATTTTGAATAATTTACTGATTTTGGGTTTATATGTTCAGGTTGTCTTGAGCATGATTTGTTTATGGTGGAGTGACTTACTGATTGAGGGGTTTTGATTTTGAAGAGGTGGAGTATGCAGATGTTTGAACATGGTTTAGATTATGCAGATTTATGGAATTTTTTTTAAGGAAATGCAGATTTGAACAGGGTTGTACGTATGAAGTAAGTGAGTTTTTGATCTTTGTTGAATATGCAAGCTAAACTAAATGTATTTCAGATTTAATAAAATAAAAGAAAAACTAAATTTTTACACTTGTACAACTTTACAACACTTGTCGATTTATTTTTAATTTTTAATGTAAAATTTGAACACTTGTTAAATTGTTAAATTAGTCTTTAAACACATGTCTCTTTTAAAATAATTAGTACTTAAATTTACAAATGTATGTTATATTAGCTTAGTTTTAAATTGTTAGTTTATATTTTAAATATGGATATAAATTTACAAAAGAAATAAGAACAAACTATGTTTATAAATAAACTTATACATAAAATAATTAAATAATTTAAAATTTATACTTTTGAATTTAAATTCAAACAAAATTCAAGAATCAAATAATTCCAAATCAAGTTATAAATATAAATTAAATTTGAAATAAAAATTACAAATTCTACTCAAAACTTATTTATAAAGACAATACAATATCAATATTTCTTTTATAAATATCTTCTTATTAAATTAAAATCATTTTACAAGAAATTATATTTTTATTAATAAAATATCTATTTTATTAAGCCATAGAACCTTTTGTTAAATTTATTCTAAATTTAAAACTCAATCTAATTTAATTTAAACATTTTAATATTTTTCTTATCAATTTTAAAATCATATATTTATTGATGAAATAGTTTTAAAACCTCAATACCTATTAAAATCAAATTTTCCAATTTAAAATGTAAATATTGGAATTTTAAAACATGGTTTATTTCTTAAATTTAAACCAAATCATTTATTTAATAACTTTGAAAAACCTAAATATTAAATAAAACAAAATTTCCAAATTACTATAAATAATAAAACTAGAAAATATGCTTTATTTATTAAAATTAAAACAAAACCAATCTATTTAAAATATAAACCATATATTCATATTGTAAATAGAAATCAATTTATATCATTTAAAAGATAAAATAACCAATTTAAATAATTATTAAAGAAGATTATTAAATTTATTTGAATAATTATTAAAAGAATATCAATATCAATTTAATTTTTACTACAGATTATTAAATTGATATTGTTAAAAATTCCGGGATATTACAGTTTTAGTCATCGTAAGGTGAAAACATATCTGTATTTATATGTGGATTTGTCTTATAAGATACTTTTGTTTTGATAGAGGAAAAGTTTTGGTAACTTAATTAATTCAGTTGAGTGTGTTTCTCACACTGGTTTACCAGACTGATCTGGGCGTTCTTCCCTTTCAATGCTTGGGTCAGACCGTGTATATTTATAGGTTTAGATTTGATGCTTTTAGAGCTTCAGTAGGAGAGATGGAGATCTTCATTTTTGTACATCCGTATTTGCTTGATTATTCATTGCATTGCTTAGTTGTTTTAAATTATCGACATTTGTAAGGATAATTTGTTATAACTGTTCAGGCTGATATCTATTGATTGATTGTTGAACTCTGATTGATGTGTGTGTATATATACAGTTTCTGTTTTGTATCATTGATATGATATTATATATTTTTCCGCTGCGATGTGATATTTTGTATTGTTCTATTTGGTTCTATCTTCTCTCTTTCTTTTCTTCTCTTCTTCTCTCTTCTTTTCTTTCTCTTGACTTTCCGTCAATCTATGTTTTTTGGGTTGGACATGTGTGGATTATTGTCGATTCAAATGGTATGGATTTTTGTGTCGTCACATATACTTACATCACCTTAAAAAATTCAAGATAATGTAACATACAAACATACATACATCCATATGTATTGTACATGCATATATGAATGAATATTGTACATACATAAAAATATACTGTACATACATACATATATATTGTACATGCATATATCAATGAATATTGTACATGCGTACAAATATATCGTACATACAAACATACATATATATTGTACATGCATACATGCTTCACTTCGACACCGCTCAAAGGTGTTGCCTCCCTTAGTCGCCATCTCCTATGGCCGCCTCTCTAAACCCAACCCTGACAAACAAAGTCACGCCCCCATTCATCGCTTACCATACAGCTTATGCCTTTTAATGCATCACAACCGAGTTGTTCATCTCATTTTCTTACCAACCAATAATTACTGCAAAAAATAGTACTAAGTAAAAACTGATAACATACAGTATCATTATATGAGAAAATGAAAAAAAAGAAATATAATAAATACATAATGCTACTGAGTTGTATCATTTAATCATAAAATGCTGCCACAAGGTAAGATAAACTATTACAATGCGAAATTGAAATATAAGTGCTTTTTCTTAATTCAGTAGATATAAAACCGATACTACATGGTAGCGTTATAAAGTAATTTCGAAAAAATAGCATGACAAAAATATTTGAAAAATAAAATAAAAATGGCACTATCCTTACAAAGCTATGCAGTAGATTATGAATTAGTTTTTGAAAATTAGTATTAAAAGCTTCCAATAAATGAAAAAAATAACGATATTAACTATATGAATGTCATAAAATGAAAGTAGATTAGTGGAATTTAGAAATCTTAATTCTAAAATGATACTACAATTCACAAAAACCAACTACAAACAAAAAAAAGCTAATATACTTCGTAGATTGATACTAAATTCTTAAATTTTACTATAAAATTATGTTGTTAGATACAATATATACATCATCTAAAAAGGTGCTACAATTACTTACAAACTACTACTATGATTTGAAATATGCCACTACAATTCAATAACTACTACTACAATTTACAAAATATTACTATAGAATAGCAATATCAACTTATACATAAATTTCCCCTTATAGTTTTTAAAAAATGCATAAAATAATGTTACATAGTAGCATTACTGCACATGTCTAAATAGATGCAACTTATACTTTGAAAACTATTACTACAATTCATAAAGTGCCACTATAAAGTAGCATTATTAACATGAATATACATAATTAATTTATTTAGAAAACAAAAAATGAAATTGTATTGTAACATTACTACACATTATCTTCTTCTTCCTCTATTTGCTAGTTCTTCTTCCTCAACTTACTACTTTTGCTTGCTACAAGATAAAGCATGTTTACCGATGCTAATACGACGTCGGTGTTAGTAAAGAGAATAATGCCGCTGTGTAAATGCCATAAAGATGTTGGTAAACATGTTGTCAATTTTTTTTCATCGGCACCAGGTTGATGTCTTTCATGGGGTACTTACCAACATCTTTCACTGATCCAAAACCTATACCTTATTTCGGCGCTTTTTCGGTTAGATACCAATGTTATGTTTACATCGTACCGACACCTATAAAACTTTTTTTGATGCCTTACTAATGTTATACTGACACTAAATTAAAATGCAAAAATTGAATTTTTTTCTTCTTTCCAACGCCATGCCAGCCTTAGCTGAAGCATTTTTGGAGTATTTCTGCTACCACTCTCACCTCTATAACAAATTCATATATATTTGATATTTAATAAAAAAAACTATACCAAATAATATCCAACATCACATATTCGATATGACTGATAATTAGTCACATAAATACAACAAATAAAAGCCAATAACAAATTCATATACATATCTGGCATTACAAACATCAATATACACGATATCCGTCAATACAAACATATCATCCAACATACAAATAACAACATACATAATATCCGCCAATAAAAACATATCATCCAACATACAAATATCAATATTACGAATATCCGCCAATACGAACATAACATCAAGCATAAAAAATATCCCTTGTGAATAGATGTTTACATAAACTTCCAAACAATATCCAAACATAAGTATAAAAACACTATAAATATTAACTACCACTTACAGTGCCTAACATAATCATCATCATCAGAAGAAGAATTATCCACCTGTAGAAAATGTTACACAAATGGATGAGTGAGCTAACCGATCTTCCTCTCCAACTTATCGACATGTAACCTCAGCGTTATTTACTTTTTCAAGATTAGTTAATTTGACACTCCTCTCTAATGATGATCTTTATATTATACCCAAATTTGTTTGTAATGTAAAAATTTATTTAACTATTATTTAGTGTATTTAACATATTTTGAATCAAATAAATTTCCTAAATTTATTGAAACAAAATATGTAATTTAACTTAATTATACATATTTTTAATTTATTGAGTGATCTAACATATTTTTTTTAAATTTATTTGGTGATTTAATAAAATCTATATTTTAATGCAAATAAATTTATTTAATTTATTGAAACAAAATGTAGAATTCAACTTAATTATATTCTTGTTTTTCGATCGACTTATCCAACTTATATGTTTGTATAATCCATTTGGTGATTTAACAAAATCTGTAATTGAATCCAAATAAATTTTTTAATTTATTAAAACAAAATGTATAATTTAACTTAATTATTTTTTAATTTTTTTGAGTGATTGAGCCTATATATTTGTTTAATTTATTTAGCCATTTAACAAAATCTAAATTTTAACATAACATTTTATTTATTGAAACAAAATGTATAATTTAACTTATAATTTTTTAATTTATCGGATGATTCAACAGAATCTATACTTAAGTAAACTTGTTTAACTTGTTTAAACAAAATGCATAATCATTACGTATTTTTCAATTTATTGAGTGATATAGCAACATCTATATTTGGCTCAAAAAAATTCGTTTAATTTATTAAAGAAAAATGTTTTATTTAACTTAATTATTTTTTTAATTATATTTTTCTCAAACGCGAGTATTTTTCAAAATGATGATTTATAACACCTTAGAATTAAGAAAAATAATATACTAAGCATGCAGACAAAATGCATGTATATACAAATGGATACTGGGATTTATAACCAATGCATGCATACATAATGTATACTATACATACGTACATGCATGCATACATACGTACATAAATATATATTTTTGTATACATATATACTTATTTCCATATGTAAATAATGAATATTTAAGTTATTACCTTTGGAATATTATCGTAGTTGGGCTTAAGTTCTATCCTTTTGGCAATAGCTTTGCTAAGTGTGTTGAACCTCTTCATCCACTTCTCTTATTATCTCCAGACCTTTACTCCACATCTCCATATTCCTGGCTTGGTTTTCCCCTATTTTGCAGTTTACATATTCGTTAGAATTTTATACATGTGTATGTTTCTATATAAATATTATTTAAATGTAGTTTTATGGATAACTTACCACAAACTCTGTTGAAGCATCATCAATCTAGCTACTAGTGATGAATCCATCCGATAACCCAATCTTGTGGGTCCTACAATAGATTTGCTAGGATGGAGGCTCCCTTTGCTACTCTTCATGCTGGAATTTGAATTTAGTATATCATCAAATATTCATATTTCATTATTAAATGTTAAATAAAGTGGCCGAATATATATAGTAGATCGTTATGATGATCTGGGTACAGTCTTGGGTTATTATTATAAAACCTAGCATTTCAACTCGTAATTTTTTCATTTTGTCATGCTTTCTTTTTGAAGTCCTCTGTCTTCCAATATTGTAAGAACTGCTTGTATATCTCCTAGGCAAGCGATGAATATTTTGTTCCACACTCACACATAACATACATCCATTCTTGATATTATTTGACTGATGTAGATGCCCTAGTCCATCTCATAACTTCTTTAGAAATGCGAACTCTCTAAGTAAGTTTCTTTTGCAAACGCATGTTCAATATATTATAAATAAAGTGGCATATGTATTTATATAGTGTTGTGTATTTACCATAAATTCCTAAAACTTGTGTCCCTTAACATCAATGGCGATGTCACTAAATATGGGCCAGAATACTACGATCCAGGCAAGCAAGCCTTTATGGATGGCATGGAAGAGGCATTGCTGGTGAAATTATAAATGTGCATGTACATACATGTTTAATGGTAAATCATTGTATATATGATTTTATGTATGCATAAATGAGTGTTTATGTATTAATGTCAATGTGTGTGTGATTTCAACTATATTCAAACAAGTAATTACTCATCTCGGTCCTCATTCTTTTAATAAGATTCCGCATCGTTACGTTCTTCCCCGCTTAAAAGAATTTCAATCCCGAAATTTCATCACAAACCGATAAACAAGAAAGAAGCCACACTAGTGCTTAACATTTCCCAAAGTGTTAAATGACCAAAACGAATGTAGAATTTTTGCAGGTTTACAACCTTCTCATCATACAGGGATGATAGACAATCTACTAAGTGTATCTCATGCTCAACAACTATAGGTGATACTAATTTTTCTTTTTACTTATAAAACTATTAATGAAAACATACATAAAATGCAATTTAAGTTTTAAATTTGTATAATACTCTATGACATCCTAAGAGTATATACAACTATCTGATTTAGTCTTTTATGTTATCTTAATTTCAGATGCGTGCCTAAAATAAATCCACGTCTTAAAATTGAGTCGGCCCCTTTGACCTCTTTACCCTTTCGATCTGGAAAGAAGCTAAGAAGAGTTGGACAATGTTATCCAAACTCAGTCCTAGAGTTTCCTTAGATATCTCTAAGGTAAAGATGTTTATTAGCTGGCCCAATAACATCTCCAATCTCCAACCAACACATTGGTGATTTGCATGGTCTTCCATACAAAGCTTCAAATGACGCCATTCCTATACTCATCTGGTAACTATAATTATAGGAAAATTCAACCAAATGTAAGCGATCCTCTCAAGATCCACCAAAGTCTAATACACAAGCTCTTAATAGATCCTCGAGTACTTTTTTACTCTCTCTGTCTGCCCATCTAACTGAAGGTGATACGCAGTACTCATATTAAACTTAGTGCCCATCACTTCCTGTAGGCTCTTCCAGAATTCACTAGTGAACAAAGTGTCTATGTCACTGACTATACTACTAGGAACTCTATGTAGTCTAACTATGTTCTTTATGAACAACTTAGCGAAAACAGGTGTCGTTCCAGTTGACTTAACAGGAATGAAATGCGCAATCCTGGTCAATCTGTTCAACATAACCCATATACTTTCATTACCTCTATTTGACCTTGGCAACCCGTTTATAAAATCCGTAGATCTCGAATCCCACTTCCAAACTAGAAACTCTATGGATTGAAGCAACCCACTCGATTTCTAATATTTGGCTTTCACTTTTTGAAAGTTTGTGCACTGCCTAACCCACAAGCCAACATTCCTTTTCATGTGTTCCCAATAGAAGCTTCTCTTCATATCCTGATGCTCTTGGTCCCTCGAGGATTAATCGTAAACTTGAATCGATGAAATTCTCCAAGAAATTCTTTCCTCAAGTCCTCCATATTTAGAATACACAACTGTCCCTTCTTTCTCAACCATCCTCTCTGGTCAAGTTTAAAATCCTTTAGATCATTGATCTCAGTTCCAACCTCAAGCCTTATAATTTTCTATTCCAACACCAGATCCTTCTTCTGCTTAGAAGCAATTTTCCCAATCAATACTGGTCGAACTTCTAAACAAGGCAACCTGGCGGTACTCCAACTAGAACCAGCAGTCGATCTTAATTGCACATCACAACTGACTAAGGCTTCTAAATTCTTCCACTTCGTTAACATAGATAACACCACATTATGATGTTTTCTGCTAAGATCATCTGCTACCCTATTACCTTTCTTTGGTGTATACTCTAAACCAAAACCATACGCGACCAAAAACTCCAGCCACCTCTGCTACCTCATATTCAACTCCTTTTGAGAGAATAAATACCATAAAGACTTATGATCGGTATACAACTTAAATCTCTCACCTAAGAAATAATGCCTCCAAATCTTTAATGCGAAGATCACAACTGCCAACTCCAAATCATGATTATGATATTTACTTCATGTGGTCTAAGATGCCGAGATGTGTATGCAATAACTTTACCATTCTGACCAACACCGCTCCTAATCCAGTTCCACATGCATCAGTATATATCACAAATCCCTAGTTTCCGTCTGGAACTACTAACATGTGTACAGTGTTCAAAAAATGCATTACTTAAGGAATTCCTCCTCACCTTTATTGGACCAAAAAAATCTTACTTTCTTCCTGGTTAGCTTAGATAACGTTGCTGCTGTCCACGAGAAATCTTCAATGAATCTCCGATAGTAGCCAGCAAGTCCAACAAAAATCATAATATCAGTCACTGTCTTTGGTCTCTTTCAATTATTCATGGCTTTGATCTTATCTTGATCAACAAACAATCCTTTCTCTGAAATCATATGACCAAGAAATTTTACTTCGTTCTTCCAAAAATGACACTTGGTATACTTCGCCTTTACCTGATTCTATCTCAGCATCTCTAGCACCACCCTAAGATGAACTTCATGCTCTCTCTCATCCTTAGAGTATACTAAAATGTTATCTATACACACTAGTACGAACCTATCCATGCATTCTTGGAAAACTCAATTCATCATATCCACAAAGAAAGCAGGTGCATTCGTTAATCCAAATGACGACACCAACCACTCATATGAACCATACCTAGTTCAAAATGCTATCAAAGGATTACCGTCCTCTACCACTCTTGACTAATGGAAACTTGTTGCCAAGCCCAATTAGGAAAACACTCTGGTTCCACTCAACTAATCTAAAAGATCATCTATTCTTGGCAAAGGAAACTTATTCTTAATTTTCCTTTCGTTTAACTTGAGATAGTCAATGCACATCCTTAACGACCCATCCGGTTTCTTTACGATCACCACAGCCGCTTTCCAAGGCGAACTGCTTGGTCTAATAAAACTCCTTCCTTCTAGATCCACTAGCTGCACCTTCAATTCCCTCATCTCAGCTGGTTCATCCTGCTAGGTGGTCTACTTGCAGGTTCAGCCCTTGGCACAAGATCTATTCTAAACTCAACAGCTCTTTCCGGGGGTAGTCCAGTGACTGGCTCAAAGACATCTGCAAACTCTCTTGCTAGCCGAACCTAACTTAACTCATTTCCTAACACCATAGCATTAAACATAGCACTAACACTCCGGTCAGTATTCTCTGCTGAGAATGCACTCGGTTATGACTATCAGGGTGTCTCAGTGATATTTATCTATCTTGGAAAAATATTCTTACCTCATGTCTACTCAACCAATCCATACCCAAAATGATTCCAAAATCAACGAATCAATAACATAAAAACTACATGCAAATTTATGACTCAACAAATCAAGTTTTAACTAGTCACACCTTAATCCTAGAGATGCATATCCTCCTATTGGATTCGCAACCCTTTAGGAAGTAACAAGGTAGGTAGGCTCTAAACATAATGTATCAACCAAACAATGAGATATAAATGTATGCAATGCACCGGTATCAAAAATTATTCTAACTGGAATACCTTTTTTTCCTCCCTAACTGGCTATGGACACTGATTCTTGTAATGCCTAACTTGATCACAGTTGAAGCACTTCACATTCTTCCTATTTGCAGCTTTCTTTCTATTTTCCGATCGGCATTCATTAGCAAAGCGACCCTTCTTGTCACACTTATAGCAAACTGCCTCAGCCTTTGACTTCTTAGCGTTATCTCCCACTACGCTCCCTTCTTTTTAAAGAACTTCGTCTTCTTCCAATGAGAACCCTGAGTTTCCACTAATTTCACTTTAGCAAGATCAGCCAGTAATTTCTCAAGGCGATTGGCCATCTCCACCACCATATTACAAGGATCATGGACTTGTGTCATGGTCATTCTAGCGAGCTCGGGCCTCAATCCCTGGATGAACTTCTTATTCCATTTAATGTTAGTATCTATAATAGCATATGCATATCGAGACAGCTCTTCAAACTTAGTAGCATACTTGACTACAGACATCTCCCTTTGAACTAAATCCATAAACTTCCTCATCAGCTCATACTTGGCAAACTTAGTTACAAACTTTTGCTCGAATCTCGTTATAAAATCATCCCACGTTAACTGCTCCTTCGAAACTCCGGCAGTGACATTATTCCACAATGTAGTGCTGACCTCTACAACCGTCTAAAGGCCAACCTTCTCCTTTGTCCATCATTCAGACCCAAATAAGTAAATATACGCTCATAATGCAATAGCCAGTTCTGAACCTTTATAGCACTCTCCGTTCCCAATAATGGTTTCCCACCCAAACTGTTGTAATCTCTATTCAGCAAAGCAATATTCTGAACTAAAGCCACATGATTAGCTCCTCCTACATTTCCAGCAACACCAGAAGCAGCTTTAGATTTCATCGAACCAGTAAAGAACGGATACATCACCCCATATCTATTGGTGGATTTGCAGAACCCACATTGGCATCAGCATTTTAATTAATAGCATTAGCCTGTCAACCTGGATTCCTCCTAGTAGTAGGTCAAGAATTTCCATTAGTTGTGGTGCTTCCTTCACCGAGATTTCCTCTTTCGTTCCTACTTCCATATCTCATTTCTCTTAAATCTTCATATGAGCCTTAGTAAGATACAGAAGAATGGTCTAAGAGAGCGGATAATACGTACTTATATACATATAACTATATATAGAAAATATGAGTACGTTATTGTAATCTTAACCTAGACCCCAATCGTATTATCTGATACATTGGATTTGATTGGAAAATCTTTTAGGTTTAAGGTCCTTTTAAAGTATCATAAACCTATGTCTTGATACCAACTTGTAATATCTCCCTACTTGGAGGCCCAAAACTAACTGTTACAGATGTTGTAATCATCTATAGTTATTAATCTTTGGTGACCAAATACAGCGATATTAGATACATAGATACAACGAAACACAAGAATATGGAAAAAAATTAAATAGGAAATAAATTCCACATTCTAAAATGTTACATAATACCAATTTGCAGACCACGTTCAGATAACATAGAATTATTACAAAATATGCCAAGTGGCATATGAAGATGCCCCCTTGGTAGATCAGAATATATAGACGGGCAAGAAAACAATCTGCCTTTAGAAACAAAGCACACAGTGGAAATAAAAGAACTCTAATAATAAGCTTGCCTCCTGCACATTCTTGAAAGCTTTATTCGTCTAAAATAGTGCCTGGAAATCTTAAATTGAGTATGTGATGACCGGGAATTTTGAGCAATATCAATTTAATAATCTTTGTTAATAATTAAATTGATTTGATAAATTTATATCATAAATTGACAAGTTTATTCTTTTAAAAGCTAATCGTATTTAATTTAACAATATCTATTAACATTTTTCCTAACAACATAAAATTGGCAAGTTTAATTCTTTTCAAAACTAATAATATTTTAATTTCAAAATATTTATTTTAGCAATTTAAAATTTGTAAGGTTTATTTTTCAAAAGCTAATCAAAATATTTTCTATTTATAATGTATATGTATATATATATAGGTTTATATTATATGTAGGAAGTCTTTAATGTAATAAAAGCTATATATTCAAATTGTAATATATACGAATATATATATATATATATATATATATATATATATATATTGTGTTTTGGATTTGTGTTTCAGAAATTTAATGTAGTAATTATCAAAACTAATGTTAAAAATGTTTTCCATTTGAAATGTGCATATATTTTTATATATATTAGAAATGGGAAAAATATTGTTTTGAACTTAATTAAGTGTTTCCAAACTTTAATATATATAGTTTGTAATTTGAAAATTTAAATTTGACTTAATACTTTTAAAATGATATTTGAGGTTTAAATTTTTAATAACAGGGATAATTTCTTATTTAATATATATATATATATATTTTAAACTTGAGTTCTAAATAAGATTTAAATTTAAAAAGTTCAATTGTTTTTAATATTCTTTCCTTTTAAAATTTTTAACATAAGATAAATTTGGTTTAGGAATTATATATATAAAATTAAAATAAATTTCTCAAGCTTATAAACATACGATACATTAAATTGAATCAAAAGCATAAGTAATTTATATTTGTTAACTTGAAGTCACTTTTATATTTACAAAAATCTAAAGCATAAATTATAAAAAGATAAGTACACATTATAATCATGTAAATATTACATAATTACATACATAACTTAAATAAATTATAAAAAGGAAAGTAACAGTTGTAAAAAATTAATTAAGCATTAAAAAACTTGTAAACATTTTAATATATGTTAGAGACATTTGTAAACATATAGGCTTAGGTGTGAGTTAACTTAAGCATAAAAGAGACAAATGTCAATTCTCTGGATAATTTAATTTCAAATTAAAATTTGTAAAATATGAAGAAGAGAATTATTTTAATCTTCAGCTAAAATTCTTTCTTCTTTCTAACCAAAATGAATACAAAACAAAGATAAAAAAGAAAGAAGTAAAAACTGTAAAATCTAAAGAAAAAAAAGAAAGAAGTGAAATCTGGAATCAAGGAACAAGAAGAAGATAAGCAGGAAAATCCAACATCAAGGCAAGATTTTCAATTGCAATCAAGTAACAAGATGTAAAACTTCAACAAGCAAAACTGGAAAATTCAGCAGCAAAATTTAAATTTAACATGCATAAGGAATTCAAGAGCCTGGAAAACAAAATAATTCTATGTCCTCTGCATATCAGTGTGTAAATGAATTTTTTTTAAAAGCAGTTTTAAATCTTGAATTTCATCTTGTTCTTGCATATGAAATCATGATGATTTGCCTGGATTCTCGGATTTAAACTGACGCATGTTGGTGTATGAGTGATTGATGATATTGAGATGCCTATAAGCATAAAATATATGCTCTGTGTGCTTATAACAGGTTTCAGTTTCATAATAAAATCAATAACTCAATGTTGAATTCGAATTGGCTTACGATTTGTAAACAAAAGTTGTTTGAAATCATGTAACATTTCATCTAAAAATAATTATAGATATTTAAAATGCTTAATTGGCTTAAATTTTTTGATTTTACAGTTAAAATAAAATTTGGGTCAAATGTTTATTATTTCAATTTTAAGTTTAGATTTCATAATGGAATTACAAATAGGAAATCATGATTTTTGAGGTATGTATCATGATTTTTAGTTTGGTATTTGGAGTGAATTCTTGGTTTATCTGTTTTGGGCAAATTGACCAATTTTGGGCGATCGAGGGCGATCGAAGGCGAATGCGACGTCATGGTTGATCTTAAAGGTGGAGGAGGTGACGATGATCGTGGGAAAAATGCTATGGTGATTATTGTTGATCGTGTTGGACAGGAATGAACGGAGTAGGGCTTTGTACCCTGAGTTTGACGTCGTAGTTCAATTGGGTTTCGCGGCGTCGAGGTGCAACCGGAGTTGATCGGATGACGTTCTGGAGGTGTAGGAGGTCGTGACGTAGCTTCGGGGAGGATGGCATGGTGTCTCGAGTGATGGATCGTCGGCGGCGATCAAATTTGCTGTTGGTATTGGTTCAGGCAGTTTGGGTTTAGGGGTCGTTTTTGATTCTCGATCAAATCGTGATTTCTGGGTTGTCACAAGTGGTTGCCATGGTTGAGAGCGATGTGACGCAAACCGGAGTGGAGATCGTCGATGGCCAGGGGCGTCGTGCACATGAATGTGTACGGTTGCATGTATTTGATGTTTGGTTTTGGGTAAGGGTCGAGTTTGCTTGGGTTTTACTCCAGGTTTGTTCGAGTTAATCTCGAAGCACGATGATGGAGGGCATGACTCGTGTTAGCATCGGGAGATCAGGTGGATTACTCGAGTTTTCAATCGAGTATTGGATGTTTATTCGAGTATGCTGGGTTGAGCAGTTTGTGTTGTTCAAGTTTTAAAAATTTAACAGCAAATGTCTTAAAAAAAATTAACAAAGAAAATTTGATTTTGTAAATAATTCAAGTTTTAAAAAAAAAGGTAAAACAAGTTTTTACATATTAAACTAAATTGTTTTCAAGAATAATTATTTTAAACAAGTGTTAATTATTTAAATAGATAAGTTTTAAAAGGGTAAATAAGTGGACTTTCGAAATGATGTTTGTATTAAAATTTATTTAATAACTTTGGAAAACTTTTAAAGATATAAAAGTTAAAGTAGATGTTTATATGGTTTTAATTATAATTGATTTCTAAAGTATTCTATTTTAAACAAAGCTTAATGATAAGAATTTAGTAAAATCGAATATAATAAGGAGTTATCTTTAAGTAATTAAGAAATTTTAATGTATCAAAGATTTTAACATGTGAAATTAACAAGGGTAATTTAACTATTATAAATAATTTAAAAGTAATTAATAATCGATTAAATGAATTGTTAATTAAGGATCTTATAAATATAAGAAGTTAAAGAATCATTTAATTAAACTTAAATGATTAGTTAAATAATCGATGAAGAAATTAATTAGTGATTAATTAAAGATAATCACTTATGATTTAAATTGATTAAATTTAATTACTTGGTGAAGGAATTAAGTGACTAATTACTGGAGGTAATTAAGTAAAGAGAAATTATTTAACAAAGTAATTAGAGGTTAATTACTTTATGGAAGTAATTAGGTGGAAGTGACTAAGGGTTAATCACTTGTGTTATTAATTAAAGGAATTAATTAATATAATTAATTAAAGGTTTAAATTTATTTATTAATTGAAGACTAATTAATTAATGAAAGAATTAAGAGTGATTAATAAAATGATTAATTACTTGTTAAATAATTAATTAGGAGGGTTTTGATTAATAGAAGTGATTATTAATTAAATAATTAATTAGTAATTAATAATTAAAGAATATTAATCCAAAATTAAAGTTTAATTACTAAATGTAATTAAAAAAGTAATTAATCAAATATGATTAATTAAAACTAATTAATCAAGTGTGATTAATTAAAAGGTGATTAATCAGGTGTGATTAATTAAAAAGGGGTAATTGAGAAATAATTACTTAGGGTAATTAAATAATAATTAATCAAGGATGATTAATTTAAAAAAGGTAACTAGGAGATAATTACTTGGAATAATTAAGAAGTAATTAATCAAGGTGCTTAATTATAATTGTAATTACGGGATAATTACTTAAAGTAATTAAGAGATGATTAATCAAGGGAGATTAATTAAAGTGGACAATTAAGTGATGTTTATTTAATTAATTTATAATTAATTAATGAATAAGTAAGTTGGATTAATGATAATCCAAGTGATTAAGTAAAAAATTAATTAAATTAAAAATTAATTAAATTAAAAATTAATTAAATTAATTAAGAGTAGACTAAACTTGTTTATGGATGATTAATGTTTGGATGATAAATATCATTGGATGAGTTAATGATATTGGATGATATTTTATGTCAATAGTTGATATGTAATGATTTGAATGTGATATGTCTGAGAAGTGATATATATGCTGCTTTGTGATATGTGTGGATTAATTTGATAATAGTGAATTATCTATCTGTGTGTTATGAATTATCCATTTATGTAAGTGATATTCTGAATATCTACTGTTTAAAAACCCTTAAGTACAACTTGGATATTAAAATAGCGTTTGGATTCGATGAGACCGGGATCGGGTTTGCAACATTACAGCGTGATAGGAGGTTCTCGCTTTGCGTTAGGTGGCGAACGGGAGACTCTTACCCCTACTTGCCCCCGGGGGTAGTATAAGGCCTTGCGAGGTTGGTTGCGAGTCGAGAGGCTGGCCGTAAAAGCAAACCCGATGTATCACTGTGAGCTACAGCGGGGCTGGGATGGTTGAAAAGCCTACCGGTCGAGTGAGTCGCTGTCGATGGTTGAAAAGCCTAGATCGTTACAGTTGGTATTAGAGCGCTAGGTTGAGTGAATACCTAGGCTTTGAGAGTGACCTCTTTCTTGAGAAAGCGTACTTGTAATTTATATATATATATATATATATATAACAAATATATATATATATATATATATATATATATATAACAAATATATATATATATATACCTAATCTGTTGGGTCATCTGTTCGGATTTTCCAACATAGGTTATAAAGGTAGATAAGTTAGGAGTGTGTGTAACACGACTACCACTAATGGTAGAGGCTCATATGTTGTGGTTGAAGGTGTATATGTCGAGATTATAGATCTAATACCGTCTCGAATAAGATTTGTAGAATGGTGAAAGGATTTCACTGATTCCAGAGAAGTCTTATCAAGGATCGCAGTATATTCTTGAAGTGTGAGGTTGATTTGCTCTCGAGTGAGCGGGATTTCCAAGAGTTGAATCTATCAGTTGAAGCAGGTGATGGTATTTTGGTGACTTCAGTAAGGAATAGCTGTGTGATGAGATGCAGTATCCATAGATGGTTCTAAATATGTTCTTTTGGAAGCCAGATTAAGATGGTGTTGGAGGAACTGTGATGCCTACTGAAAGGGAGATTCAGATATTTAGGATCTTTTGGATCTCAAGTAAGGGAATCTTATCTATATTGAAGTATGAGACTAAGGTCGATGAGTTACCTCTTTTCGGGCATGGTCTCATTGTTTCCCTTAAGAAGAACAAGTGGTTGGTGTTGGTTTGGAGCCGAGTTTTCTTGAGAAGATGTCTAACCGTCTCAAGGATCTTTTCGTGGAATTGGGTGATAATTTTGAGTTTCAAGGAGCTTTTGGTTAAGGAAGATCTTTGGCTTAGAAGTATCATTAAAGTGTAGTTTGGAAGCAGCATGTGGACACGTTTCTTCGATGGTTCAGAAATCTTTGGGATTCTACTATCGACAGACCAGGCAGATAGTGAAGGCTTATCCATTTCTTTGGGAGGCTCAACAGAACAGGATATTTGTTGGAAGTGATCTAACAGTTTTTATGATAAATAAGCCATTCTGGAAAGATTTACCTTGATTAGGAAAGCTGTTCTAGTTGGTGAAGATAGTTCTTTGGAATCTATACTGAGTAAGATCGCAGGAGTGACTTGCGATTAGTTTAGGAAATCTTTGAGTATTCTTTTGATATTTAGGGAATTACATGTGGAGCTATTAAGTAGTCAGAGATTTTCCAAAGGTTTTGAGGAAATCAGAAGCCTAGCACATCGGAGGTTGAGTTCCTTATCGACTTGGATTTCCAGGAGTAATATTGATGCTTCAACCTAGTAGAGGAAAGGCACTTTGTGAGAGAAGAGTTTGGTGAAGCAACTCGGAATTTTTGAGGAGGGATTGATCACATTTAGTTTTCTAGTTAAGATTCTGTTGGGATGTTTTGACCAATTGTAATGGGTCACTAAGATTTTATGGGTCGGATGAACAGTGTATGTAGAAAGTTTGTGCTCAAGTTCTTCGGTGGTATTCTCATCTACTCCAGATCAGATTTGTGTAGCGGAAGCGAGATAGCAGTTATCCTAGAATGGGAGCAACCGGGAGTTGTAGTTTTCTTGGATTAGAGGATTTCTAAGAAAATTCAAGTATGAAGGAATTTTCTGGATTTGGAAGGCAAGGTTGTCAATTGCTACTGTTTGGCTATTCCAGATAAGAGAAGTAGGTCTGAAGTCCACTAATACTTGTGGAACAGAGTTGAGTTTTGGATTTCAACAAATTTTTGGGGAAACCATTTTGTTGAGTAGGATCTGGAAATTGGTTTGATTTTGGTCCAGTTTGTTCATAAAGCAACCAGCTAGGGTTAAGCTGATCAGGAATGATGGAGGACTCAGGAGCATCAGAAGAGTTATGCAGTTAAGAATTAAGGAGATTTGGAATGTGAAGTTGGAATTTGGATACTGTTTTAGATTTATCTGATCAAAGGAGATATAAGATTGGGTAAAACTGGAGAGCTAGCTCCAGAGGTATTTTGAGTTTTCCCTGTGTTCTCTGGAGACTAGATTTTTATCTACATGATTGAATTGCCAGTTCGGATAGTTGGAATTCATTGTATTTCACGAATCTCTGAGGAATACATGTATGTTTCATCACGAGTGATAGAATCAGCAGTTCAGAAGGATCTGGTAGTTGAGCTGGTCTTGAGTTTAGATTTGTAGATCCAGATGAGGGGAGTTTTAGGTTATAATAGTATAGTTACTTTAGGTTCTGTAGAGCGAGTATTCCAGTATAGGTACCTGGAAAACTCTAGATAATATTAGGAAGTTCTATCTAGAATTTTTCCTGGATAATTAAAATTGTTTGTTTGAATGATTGCTATGGTTGCTATGATTTATTTGTGTGATTGATGTTTGAAGTTTAAAACTTTTGCCGGGTTATTAAATTATCTTTGCTTTTAAATTTCGGGGACAAAATTCTTTTAAGGGGGGGACGAATGTGATGACCCGGAATTTTGAGTAATATCAATTTAATAATCTTTGTTAATAATTAAATTGATTTGATAATTTTATATCATAAATTGACAAGTTTATTCTTTTAAAAGCTAATCGTATTTAATTTGACAATATCTATTAACATTTTCCTAACAACATAAAATTGGCAAGTTTAATTCTTTTGAAAACTAATAATATTAATTTGGAAATATTTATTTTAGCAATTTAAAATTTTTAAGGTTTATTTTTCAAAATCTATTCAAAGTATTTTCTATTTATAATGTATATATGTATATATAGGTTTATATTATATATAGGAAGTCTTTAATGTAATAAAAGCTATATATTCAAATTGTAATATATATATATATATATATATATATATATATATATATATATATTGTGGTTTGGATTTGTGTTTCAAAAATTTAATATGGTAATTATCAAAACTAATGTTAAAAACGTTTTCCATTTGAAATGTATATATATTTGTATATATATTAGAAAGGGGAAAAAATATGGTTTTGAACTTAATTAAATGTTTCCAAACTTTAATATATATAGTTTGTAATTTCAAAATTTAAATTTGACTTAATAATTTTAAAAGTGATATTTGAGATTTAAATTTTTAATAACAAGGATAATTTCTTATTTAATATAGATATATATATTTTAAACTTGAGTTCTAAATAAGATTTAAATTTAAAAAGTTCAATTGTTTTTAATATTCTTCCCTTTTAAATTTTTTAACATAAGATAAATTTGGTTTAGGAATTTTATATATAAAATTAAAATAAATTTCTCAAGCTTATAGACATATGATACATTAAATTGAATCAAAAGCATAAGTAATTTATATTTGTTAACATGAAGTCACTTTTATATTTACAAAAATCTAAAGCATAAATTATAAAAAGATAAGTACACATTATAATCATGTAAATATTACATAATTACATACATAACTTAAATAAATTATAAAAAGGAAAGTAACACTTGTAAAACATTAATTAAGCATTAAAACACTTGTAAACATTTTAATATATGTTAGAGACATTTGTAAACATATAGGCTTAGGTGTAAGTTAACTAAAGCATAAAAGAGACAAATGTCAATTTTCTTGATAATTTAATTTAAAATTTGTAAAATATGAAGAAGATATTTATTTTAATCTTCAGATAAAAATTTTACTTCTTTTTAATCAAAATGAATACAAAACAAAGAACAAAAAGAAAGAAGTAAAAAATGCAAAATCTGAAGAAAAAAAAGAAAGAAGTAAAATCTAGAATCAAGGAACAAGAAGAAGATAAGCAAAAAAATCCAACATCAACGCAAGATTTTCAAATGCAATCAAGCAACAAGATGTAAAACTTTGACAAGCAAAACTGGAAAATTCAGCAGCAAGATTTAAATTTAACATGCAGAAGGAATTCAAGAGCCTAGAAAACAAAATAATTCTCTGTCTTCTGCATATTAGTGAGTAAATGAATTTTTTTTAAAAGTAATTTTAAATCTTGAATTTCATCTTGTTCTTGTGTATGAAATCATGATGGTTTGCCTGGATTCTTGGATTTAAACTGATGCATGTTGGTGTATGAGTGAGTGATGATATTGAGATGCCTGTAAACATAAAATATATGCTCTGTGTGCTTATAACAGGTTTCAATTTCATCATAAAATCAATAACTCAGTGTTGAATTCGAATTGGCTTATGATTTGTAAACAAAGGTTGTTTGAAATCATGTGACATTTCATTTAAAAATAATTAAAGATATTTGAAACGCTTAATTGGCTTAATATTTTTGATTTTACAGTAAAAATAAAATTTGGGTCAAATATTTATTATTTCAATTTTAAGTTTTGATCAAATAGGAAATCATGATTTTTGAGGTATGTATCATGGTTTTTAGTTTGGTATTTGGAGTGAATTCTCGGTTTATCTATTTTGGGAAAATTGACCAATTTTCGGCATTAGACGGCGAATTCGACGTCGTGGTTGATCTTGAAGGTGGAGGGGGCGACGATGATTGTGGGAAAAATGCTATGTTGATTTATTGTTGATCGTGTTGGCCGGGAATTAACGGAGTAGGGTTTTATACTCTGAGTTTGACATCGTAGTTCAATTAGGTTTCGCGGCATCGAGGCGCAACCGGAGTTGATCACATGACGTTCTAGGGGTGCAGGAGGTCGTGATGTAGCTTCGGGGAGGATGGCGTGGTGTCTCGAGTGATGGATCATCGGCGGCGATCAATTTTGTTGTTGGTATTGGTTTAGACAGTTTGGGTTTAGGGGTGTTTTTGATTCTCGATCGAATCGTAATTTCTGGGTTGTCGCAAGTGGTTGTCGTGGTCGAGAGAGATGTGTCGGAGACCGGAGTGGAGATCGTCGACGGCCAGGGGCGTCGTGCACGTGAAAGTGTATAGTTGCGTGTATCTGATGTTTGGTTTTGGGTAAGGGTCGAGTTTTCTTGGGTTTTACTCCATGTTTGTTCGAGTTAATCTCGAAGCACGATGATGGAGGGCATGACTCGTGTTAGCATCGGGAGATCAGGTGGATTACTCGAGTTTTCACTTGAGTATTGGATGTTTTACTCGAGTATGCTGTGTTGAGCAGTTTGTGTTGTTCAAGTTTTTGAAATTTAACAGCAAATGTTTTAAAAAAAATTGACAAAGAAAATCTGATTTTGTAAATAATTCAAGTTTTAAAAACAAAGGTAAAACAAGTTTTTACTTATTAAACTAAATTGTTTTCAAAAATAATTATTTTAAACAAGTTTTAATTATTTAAATAGATAAGTTTTAAAAGGGTAAATAAGTGGATTTTCGAAATGATGTTTGTATTAAAATTTATTTAATAACTTTGGAAAACTTTTAAAGATATAAAAGTTAAAGTTGATGCTTATATGGTTTTAATTATAATTGATTTCTAAAGTATTTTATTTTAAACAAAGCTTAATTATAAGAATTTAGTAAAATCAATTATAATAAGGAGTTATCTTTAAGTAATTAAGAGATTTTGATGTATCAAAGATTTTAACACGTGAAATTAACAAGGGTAATTTAACTATTGTAAATAATTTTAAAGTAATTAATAATCAATTAAATGAATTTATAAATAAGGATCTTTTTAAATATAAGAAGTTAAGGAATCATTTGATTAACTTAAATGATTAGTTAAATAATTGATTAAGAAATTAATTAGTGATTAATTAAAGATAATCACTTATGATTTAAATTGATTAAATGTAATTACTTGGTGAAGGAATTAAGTGATTAATTACTGGAGGTAATTAAGTAAAGAGAAATTATTTAACAAAGTAATTAGAGGCTAATTACTTTATGGAAGTAATCATCTAGAAGTGACCACGGGTTAATCACTTGTGTTATTAATTAAAGGAATTAATTATATAATTAATTAAAGGTTTAAATTTATTTATTAAGTGAAGACTAATTAATTAATGAAAGAATTAAGAGTTATTAATAAAATAATTAATTACTTGTTAAATAATTAATTAGGAAGGTTTTGATTAATAGATGTGATTATTAATTAAATAATTAATTAGTAATTAATAATTAAAGAATATTAATCCAAAATTAAAGTTTAATTACTAAACGTAACTAAAAAAGTAATTAATCAAATATGATTAATTAAAAGTAATTAATCAACTGTAATTAATTAAAAGGTGATTAATCAGGTGTGATTAATTAAAAAGGGGTAATTGAGAAATAATTACTTAGGGTAATTAAATAATAATTAATCAAGGATGATTAATTTAAAAAGGGTAACTACGAGATAATTACTTGGAATAATTAAGAAGTAATTAATCAAGGTGCTTAATTAGAATTGTAATTAAGGGATAATTACTTAAAGTAATTAAGAGATGATTAATCAAGGTAGATTAATTAAAGTGGATAATTAAGTGATGTTTAGTTAATTAATTTGTAATTGATTAATGAATAAGTAAGTTGGATTAATGATAATCCAAGTGATTAAGTAAGAAATTAATTTAATTAAAAATTAATTAAAGTAATTAAGAGTAGACCAAACTTGTTTATGGATAATTAAAGATTGGATGATAAATACCATTGGATGAGTTAATGATATTGGATGATATTGTATGTCATTAGTTGATATGTAATGATTTGAATGTGATATATCTGAGATGTGACATATATGCTGCTTTGTGATATGTGTGGATGAATTTGATAATAGTGAATTATTTATCTGTGTGTTATGAATCATCCATTTATGTACGTGATAATCTGAATATCTACTGTTTAAAAACCCTTAAGTACAACTTGGACATTAAAATGGCGTTTTGGATTCGATGAGACCGGGATCACGTTTTATATCCGAAAACAAAATCGATCCAAATTAACGTTAGGTCGTAATCCAAGTGAACTAAACTGAAGACTCGATGTGTAAGGACTATATATCGTTATAACTCTGATGGTGATTCCATAATGAGTTTAACGAAGATAGTACTTTCAGTTTTGAGATGAAGATTCAGACTACAAGGGCTATTGTCGTTAACTCTGAGGGTGATTCCAAAATGAGTGTAACGAGATAGTGCCTTCGGCTCCGTTCGAATCCAGAAAGGACTTGTATGGATTGAATGCTTTCAAAACATCGTCAGGAGGACGGTGATCATTCTAAGATAGATGTGTCCTTTAAAGGTAATCGCAGCCTCAAGCCTCATCAACCAAGAATGGCTAAAACAGGGGAGGTGCAGCAAGGTTAAGTGGGTCATGCCCAAGTAGGACGAGATTTACCCCTGTCTAGATGTCCCTTTTTATTTTGGCTGTGTGAGCAGTTGGATCTGCATCCAACTGCGGGGTTGTCTTGTTCGAGACTATTCAGTAAGGAATGGTCCCGGCTTTGTGTTGCAGGGGATTGGGAGTGGTCCTCGGTACGGTGATCTAGGCCACGTACTGTGATGGGCGGTACCCTAGTAGCCCTGCCATTGATGGAAACTCATTCTTCCTACGAGACCCTACGGTTTTGATTGTATTACCCACTTTTGTGGCTAGCAGCTGGAATTTAATAGATGTAACAATTTCGGCTATTTCTTATTTACTTGAAAACCCTAGACACTATTATAATATCACTGGATTTCCTATCAATGTTTTGGTTAGTGTAAGTAAAAACTTTTCCATGTTTATGTGTGGGAAGTCTTATGTGATACCTTTCATTCAAAGGATTTTCTAAAATTAAGCAAATTTTAAACCGTTTACTCACACCAGACCCCTGTCTGACCCAAGTGTTTTATTTCTGCTTTATTAAACTCTTGGGTACTCATATTATGTATGAGTAGTCGAGGGATTCAGGTTATCTTTGACGAATTCTGGAGGAGCTTTGGAGCAGGAGGCTTCAGCGTGTAGATATATAGACAGAGTTTCCGCTGTGATGTTATTCAATATGGATGTTCTTGTATTGTATATTAGACAGAAATGTTATAACTGTCCAAATTGAGATGTATAGTTGTGTACTCTGATGTATATGATGCTATATATATGTTATATATTTCATTCATTCCGTTGTGAGATTCTGATATGTTGTTGTTCTTTCTTCTCTTTCTTTTTTCTTCTATCCCTTTCTTTCTTACGTAATGATGAGTCTTTCTGGTGATAGAAAGGCGGGTCACTACAGAGTACCAGAGATTTTAAGGGGAAAATAAAAACTCCGAGTTAGACATAAAGCCTGGTATGAATAATAATTTACCATCTCAAACCATTTAGGCATCTAGCGAGACCACGCCGCTTAACGGAACAGGTTTTCCCTCGCTGGTATCCTAAAACATTTAAAAAACCATATATTTTGCTCCTGTATCCGCAATGGTTAAAACATAACATTTAAAAACATATGATAATATGCAAAACAAATAAATCAATTCTGGATTGCCCATCCTCATACATTCTGACCATCTGCCTCAATATAGTTTCTAGGGTTACTATTAACCTGTCAAATGTTTATGGATAGTCTATCCAATTACTTCGATTTCATGGGATCACTAAGAATCTATTGGTAACTCCAATGTCCTATTTATTATCCTAGTTTTTATGGACTAACTAGGAACCTATTGACTAACTGTCAATGTCTTCATCTGAATATAGTTTTTATGGGCTAATTACAAACCTACTGTCCCATACCAGTATCAAATCATAATTTTCATGGGATAATTATGAACCTATTGGCCCCTTCCAATATCATACTGTTTTCGTAGGCTTACTGTAAACCTATTGGCCCCTGCTAATATCTTTAATTAAGATTTTCACATCTATTAAGTTATATTCACTACAACGTCAACCTAACCGGTTATTCTGCCCTCTCCCTAAAATACACTTATGTGTTAATTGCAATGTGAATAATATTTCCAAAACCTCTTATATTCCATGGGTTTTCCTCTAAAAATGAGAATGATTTATTTTTTTGAAGCTTTAAAACATCACTTTCAAAACCACTAGAAGACCTCCTTCGAAAGCATAAAAAACCTCTTTTCAAAAACTCTAAGTATATACCTTTTGAAGCCAATTATACTATTCGATAGTAACAAGAAAACATTCTTTAAAACATAGCTTCAAAGCAAATAAAGTACACTTTCAAAAGCATTGTGTTTACTCTGAAAAACATCATTTGGGTCAAAATGGTTATATATAAAAGTATCTCTTTTGAAACCAACAAATTAATTTGTGGAACAGTTGATGGTGTCCAAACCATCTTAGTCGAAAGCAAAGACCTTTAAGCATTAAAACTTCGGAGGACAGAGTCGTAACCCCTTTTCGAAAGCAATTAGGAAGCGAATTAACTTATGTAAAAACAAGGATAACCTCTCGAAGGCATTAATAAATTTAAGGCTTCAGAAGGAAAATAGCGGCTAGGTTTCGACTCGGTCGGAACCAAACCTTTCGAAGGCTCTTATTTAAAGGAAAAAAATAATCCCCTGCGAAAGCTATTCATAAAGTCCCCTTCGAAAGCATGGCTTTTGACTATGTTGAAAACTTTAAGTAAACAAGGCAGGAATTTAAATTTAGAAAAAAAACTAAGGTTTCGACTCTATGGGGTATCGACTCAGTTGAAAGCCCTTTAGAAACTAGGCATAGTTTATCTTCTTAAAACAGAATCTTGGTTTTGACTCTGAAGAAAGCATAGCTTTCGATACCCTACCATCTGCTACTTACCAAGTCACTACGTACCAATTCCGCTGATAGCATGTGCCTTGGTTTCGAATATGTGGGTTTCAACAAATATGGTTTTGACTGAGATGGTGCGAAGGCAAAGGAGTCGAATTGTGCCTTTGAAATAGGCAGAACCACCTTCTTCCTAAAATGCTGATTTATAGCTAAACATGGCAATTACTTTATAACTAACCTGCCGGATGTAATCCCTTGATTGGTTACTTAAAAACTTTTCAAATACTTTACAATTATTAAATGTCGCGTTAATTTAAATCCAAATCAAAGAAACATAATGTTTTAAGCCCTTTCATATAATAAAACCAACATTTGCAAAAAAGTCCCTCTTTAACAATAATTTATTTTTTCGAATAAATCAAATGGGAAATATCTCGAAAAATCATACAAAATCAATTTTATCATGTAATCAAACATATTAAAATTTCCTAACCAGTTTCTTCCTGAATAACTCTACTTGATTTTAAACCCAATTATACCATATTTTCCTTTAAAATTCGTAACAAATTTTCTATAGCATAGAAAATTCTAAAAATCAATCCCATCTCCAAAGTTTTGTGTTATTCAACAAATTTTTTTTCCATGGCAATCGAAAATCATAAACCCTTGGTTTTCCTTTAAAACTGAGCAAAATCGTATGTGTGTGAATTAAAATAATTCGATCATAACATGATTCAAGCGTATCATCATCCATTTCATTATTAAAAACAAATTGAGCATAAAACCGAAAACATATAATCATTAAATCAAATAGAGATGGTATAAAATTATTATTTATAATAAATTTGACATGAAATTTGAGATTAGTTTTTGATTAATCATCCCTAGCTTTTTACCCTTAGCTTTAGATTGAAATTCTTCTTTTCCTCCTTGTCAATGGCTGGCTATCTTAGGGTTTTTTGCATTTTGTTTTTGATTTGAGAAAAATGAATGTGAACGGTCAGTAGTGAGAAATGTACGGTCGTGTAAAATAAAGAGGATATTTTTACTAATATGCCCATGTGTGAACTAATTATCCTTTAAACCAATTTAAAGCCCATTGAATCTTTATTATTAAGCATGGTCCATGTTATAATTTATTCAAATATAATCCCCTTATCATCATTATTCTATTTAATGTATCTAATTAATTTCCTGAATAATATTATCAAAAATTAGGGATGTTACAGCTTTCCCTTCTTCCTCGAAATTCAGAAAAGACTAAATACTAAACACAGCAATCATATGTAACATCTCCTAACAACCATACTAGTATAACTAACTAGCAACTATCTATATAAATCTAATATAAATATACCCTCAAAGCAGATCAGGATAAGTATCTGTTATCCTGTCCTCCATCTTCCAAGTATAGTCCTTCTCGTTGTCGCTCCACTGAACATTCGCCAACCTGACTATCTTATTCCTTAATCTTTTCTCATCTGTAGCTACAACCTGAACTAGTTGTCTAGAAAAAGTCAAATTAGGCTCTACCACTAAGTCATCCAACCCTGTCTGAGGAATAGTAGTCTCTGGATCATGCACATACTTGCGAAGATGAGACACATGAAATACATTATGGACACCTGCCAAACTGCTCAGTAACTCTATTCTGTAAGCGATCTTTCCAATCCCCTCTATAATTGAATTATGTGATTATATACATATATATGTCATTTTATAGTTGAATATGTATGTGAGATTAACGACAAACATATATGCAAAATCATTATAACATACGCGATCTATACAAATATCATTATTGGTCTAATATCAAACATGAATTGAAAATATGTAAAATATATATTTTTACCCATGATAGTTGCCAATGAAACACACCTCGAATATTGAATATAGCTCCTACATATCTGATCTATCTCTCCAAATATTGCAGCAATCCAAAGATGAACACCACGTTCCCTATTTTAAAGTAGTTTTAGAATTTTATCCTAGGGCCTTTGCAATTTTCATCTGGAATGGGACTAGAGAGGGAGCTCAAAGAATGAAGGAAGAGATCCCCTTTATAAGTGTCTAGATTGGAGAAAAGGACAAAACTAAATCTCCTTTGTTTACTCAATCTACTATGCTAATTTAAATTAAATTTTAACACAGAAAAGGTCTCCATCACTCCTATGGCTGACCAAAATTAGACAACTATTAGGCTGACAAAATGTCCAAAACTATTTTGAAATTTATTTATTTAAAACCAATTTAAATATTTATCGATATCGTATGTCGGTACTAACATATATAACTTTTATATATGCATCCAATTAAATAAAAATTACAACAAAATCATAATAAAATTTCAATAATTAGTATTTCATCAATATTAATTAATTTAATTAATTTACTATTATTATAAATTGATTAAATTGTGTGGTATTCCGGAGTATTCAACATTGAGGTTGTGCAACTCAAAGTTGTAAATTCAATCAGCGACTATTACTGAATAATTTGAATATTAATGTTCACATGCGGTCGAAAACTGAAGTAATTATGCCGTTGGCGGCTATCGCTAGCCGTTGAAAATTATCGTGCATACATGCTAGAGGTTGAGAACTACTGCTTCATTCTTCATCTTCCCCTAAATTAAACAAAAACCCTACCTCCACCTCCTCCCCGTCGTCAGCCAACCGTCGCGCCTCCTCGAGCTTCTCCAACTACATCATTCTCTACTCTCAACAAGCCTAGGACCTACATCAATCTCCAATCAGGTTTTGTTCGTAAATCCTAATTAATTATGATTTGTCAAATTAGGGTTAATTTGTTATTATAGTTGTATAATACCCCATTGATTGTTTGGTATACCTTATTGAATGCTAATTAGGTTGTTATCATAATTTTTTGTCATTGAAATGTTGAGAGAAAAATTTATTTAGTGTGTACGTGCGTTAATTGGTATGTATGGATTGATTAATTAGTGCATGTGCGAATGAGGGCTACTTTGGATTAATTGGAGTCGATCCTCAGAATTGGTGTATGCGTTTTCTAGATGATGAAAATGAAGATTTAGTGTATGCGTTTTTTAGAATGTAAATAAATTATTGTAAAAATTGTTGTATAATGCGCTTTACATTTGTAAATCCTTTAGAGAGTTTTTGTTCCCGCCCGATAAATATTGTATATGATCATAGTATGGATACTCGTTTTTATCATAGAACAGACATTTATATTCATCAGATACAATATTTGTCGGATTTTTCCTTGTATTGGACAAGTTACAAACATAGTAGTAATTATATTTGCAACCCATTTTATATTAAATGGTTCAAATTTTTTGATAACACTTTCTTTTTGTTCCTTATGTACACACATATGTGTACGATATAGAGAACAAAAAGGGAAGTGCTGTCGAAATTTTGTTAAATCGTTTAAATAAAATGATTTGTAAAATATAATTACTACTGTGTTTGTAATGGGAAGTAGGATGATCAACCATCAAAGTGTAAAACAATAACCTAAAAATTGTACACTATATTCATATAATAATTTGTGTAATCCATTTGAAAATAAAATTAAATAAATATCATTATATATTTACAAAAATTTAAATGTACAATTTATTTGAAAAATAAAACGTCAATATGTAAATAATTAATGTGTTTTTATGATTTAGATTAGGAAAAATGGTCAATTAGTTTATCGATCAAAGATGGATGTACCAACAAAGGAGAGAAATCGAAGCCTCAATAATTAAACATTTTCAAAAGGGTGTACACGACTTTATTGAATTCGCTTTATGTAATAATGGAAACGAGGAAGAAATTCGTTGTCCAAGTAGTAGGTGCAAATTATTGAAGCGTTTGATATCGGATATGGTAATAGTTCATTTGCACCAATATGGTTTCGTGCCAACTTATATGGTATGGGACCGTCATGGAGAACTTATAGCATCTAATCCCGTACATTAGGAGGAGGAGGTGGATAATGAACTTGTTCTGACGAATCTCATAGAAGATATGGTTGAAGATGTAGCACGTGTAATGTTTCCTACTATTGAAGTTGATGGTAACGATGTTTAATGTTAAAGAAAAACCAAGTATTAGAGCAAAAATAAAAATTTATGATTTATTGGAGGCTGCTAAGAAACCTCTTTGGAATGGTTGTACAACCAGTACTCAATTATTAGTAACTGCAGAATACATTGCGATGAAACCAAAATACAATTTCACAAAAGTTGGGCTTACTAGTATAGTAGAAGCTGCAAAACGGCATATGCCACCCGATAATTTAATGTGCGAAAATCATTATGAAGCGAAAGAACTTATGTGTACTTTTGGTTTGCCATATCAAAAAATAGATACATGTTTAGATGGTGGCATGTTTTTTTCAAAAGAAGACTTCAATCTTAGAAATTGTAAAATATGTAATCAGGAAAGATACAAAACAAGAAAGAAGAAGGGAAAGGAAGTTCCATACAAACATATGCATTACTTAACCATCCCCCTAGGTTTCAATGGTTATATGCATCTTTTGTAACCGTGCATCATATGAGATGACACTATGTGAGAACACAGGAAGAGGGTATGTTAACACACCCAGCTATGGAAGTGTTTTGATAAGATATACCCTGCTTTCGCAGCAGAGAGCCGTAATATTAGACTTGGTTTATGTACGGATGGATTTTCACCGTTCTCTCAATTTGGTTCAAAATATTATCTTGGCCTATAATCGGTACACTTTACAATTTATCTCCATGGATGTGTATGAAAACTCCGTATATATTTCTCACTACTGTCATTTCTGGCCCTGATGATCTAACACAAGGAATCGATGTATATTTACAACTGTTGATTGAAGAGTTGAAAACACTATAGTATGAAGGTGTTGAAACATATGACATTTCAAAAATTTTCGTATGCTCGCTTCTCTACTGTGGACTATAAGCGATTTTCCTGTGTATGCAATGTTATTGTGTTGGATTACAACTGGTTGTCTAACTTGCTCTTATTGCATGGAAAAAACACGAGTATTTTCTATACCGTATGGGAAGAAAATTTCATGGTTTGACTATCATTGGTGTTTTCTCCATGTTAATTATCCTTTCAGAAAAGATTTAAAAAAAAACTTTACAAGTAATATAGTTGAGACCTTGCGACCACCAACGATTTAGTTAAGCGAAGATATTTATGAGCTTGTAAAGGATTATCCAAAGATACGTGAAACCGATAAACAAATTGAAATTCAAGGTAAATCGATGATTAATAATTGGTGCAAAAAAAGTATATTTTGGGAGTTTCACTATTGGAAAAATCTCCTAACTCATCATAATATCGATATGATGCACAACGAGAAAAACAAGCTCAATATTGTATTTAACACAATTCTAAATGTTAAAGGAAAGACTAAAGATGATATGAAATCAAGACGTGATTTAGAAGCAATATGGAATCATCTTTAACTTCATATGAAGCCAAATGACACTAAAAAACCCAAAGCACGCTATGAGTTAGACGTTAACTAAGTTAAAGTACTGTTAAAGTGGGTGGAAGGATTAAGATTTCTTGATGGTATTTCCTCTAATCTTCTTAGATGTGTCGACTATAAGGACGGTAAACTGAATGGAATAAAAAGCCATGATTATCATGTATTGATGGAATATTTGTTATCCGTCGCTTTCAAAGAACCGTTTCCTGCAAAAGTTTGGACGGTTGTAATAGAACTTAGTTTGTTTTATAAGGAACTTTGTTCAACTACCTTAAAAGTAGATCGTCTATGTAAACTTGAGGAAGAAATTTCTATACTGCTCTCCAAACTGGAGAAAATATTTCCCCCTGGTTTTTTTAATCTAGTGGAGCATTTACCTATTCATCTTCCATTTGAAGCACCTCTTTGAGGTCCTCTGCAATATGGATGGATTTATCCATTTGAAAGGTATTAATATCGAGTATGTTAAATTTTAGTTTAAACACATGTAATAAATTTTAACTATAATTATTTTTAACAGGTACTTAAATCATCTAAAGAAAAATGTGAGACAAAAAGCACAAGTTGGAGTGAGACAGAAAATACCATGTAACCCACGCATATTTTCTTCTTAAGTGTGCCGAAATTATGCCATTTGTTAGGTATTAATGAATGACGCGTCTAAAATTTTTTACTTGAATAATACATGTGTATTAATTATAATGCAATATATTATCTATATATGTAGTATTTATGAATCACAACATCTAAGTGGGGATATCAGCAAAAAAATTGCTACTTGGTTTTTGAACCACATATATGATCCGGTAAATTGCGTAGTCGACGAATGGTTGAAACATCTTGCAATGTGACCAAAAAGAAAAGTCAGGACATATCCAATATACTTTATCAATGGATACAAATTCAACACGAAGAATATAGGGCCCAAAAATTAATAACGATAATGGTGCACATGTTAAAGGTAGTGATGATCCAAATGATCGCATCAATGGTTTTGACGACCGTTAATTCGGGTTTGCAATTAACATATTTCACCAGGCCCGTGGAAGAAGATTATTTGTTTAGATACAACTGGTTCAGTAATATTCCATGTTCTGGAATCAACATGCACCAAAGATATAATATTATTGAAATAAAGCATACATCATGTTATCATAAGTGCGATCTGTTTATACTAGCAAAATAGCCCTAAAAGTTTATTGTGCTCCTTATCCATCTATAGAAAGAGATAAAGCAGATTGATCGGTGGTTTTTAAAACGAATGTAAGATTTACATTTAATGGAAAGAATATTCCGGACAAATAAGCGTACCAAGCTGATATCGAGGAAAATGACGAATTTGCAATAAAAGATGATCAAATCGATTTTGGATTTCTAAATAACGAATTAAATGTATTAGTAGAGGCATTTGAGACCACAAAGGAAAACAATATAGAGTATTAGACCGGGTCTGAATCAGAAAACTACGAGGACTAATTTATTAGTATACATGTTGAAAAAAGGTAATTTATGGGAGTATTGATGTTACACTTTTTTGTGTTTTCCATGCGTTTATTGATGTTAAATTTTGATATGTTTACTTATAATTGGATAATATGTTCTGCCATAATAAAATAATATGTATGTGACAGGTATTACAGATGCCCTTCTTTAGTCGGTGGAGTTCTTAACAGTTGGGTTCCCCCTCTGCATCTCAAAGAGGGAAAGGTTGCAGCGGTGGTGATGTATGTAGCCCTTTACAGGAGATGCCATGTATGGTAGTCAGATTGCTACTGAAACTGATTGCTTGTAAGTATTAAATTTACTTCAGCATTGAAAATATTTTGTATAAGATATTAGTCATGATTTGTCTGTATCATATTTAATGCAAGGGTTTTGAGCTTGACCCTTCCAACTTGTTCTCAGCATATCGAAGCAGACATACATGAGCCGTATGACTGCATGTATCATATTTAATATATATATTATGTTAAACATATTATTATGCGATTATATATATATAAATATGTCATTTTATAATGAATATGTATGTGAGATTGACAACAAACATATACGTAAAATCGTGATAATACACAAGATATATACAAATATCATTATGGTTCTAATATCATACGTGAATTGAAAATATGTAAAACAAATATTTTTACCCATGATAGCTGCCAATGAAATGCACCTCGAATATTGAATATAGTTCTGATATATCTGATCTATATCTCTCCAAAAATTACAGCAATCCAGAGATAAACACCACCTACCTTGTTTTAAAATAATTTTGTAATTTTATCCTAGGACCTTTGCACTTTTCAATTGGAATGGGACTAGAGAGGGAGCTCAAAGAATGAAGGAAGAGATCCCTTTTATAAGTTCCTTATTGGAGAAAAGGAGACTAAATCTCCTTTGTTTACTCAATCTACTATACTAGTTTAAATGAATTTCGAACACAGAAAAGGCTCCCCATCACTCCTAGGGCCGACCAAAATTGGCCCATTATTAGGCTAACAAAATGTCCAAAACTATTTAGAAATTAATTTATTTAAATCCAATTAAAAATTTATCGATATCGCATGTCGGTACTAACATATATAACTTTTATATAAGCATCCAATTAATTACAAATTGCACCAAAATCATAATAAGATTTCAATAATTAATATTCCATCGATATTAATTAGTTTACCACAATTATAAATTAATTAAATTGTGTGGTATTTTAGATTATTCAACATTGCGGTTGTGCGAATCAAAGGTGTAAATTCAGTCAGCGATTATTATCGAACAATTTGAATATTAATGTTCACATGCAAACTTAGCTAGTGCTGTGATAGTTTGGCTGAATTTATCAGTTATACAACATTGGTAGAACCCAATTTTACTATTTTAAATGGTTCCGACTGCAATAACCCACATTTTAATGATTCGATATTTAAATAATTAATTTAAATATTGAACCATTAACGAATTAAAGGACTAAAATTTGATTATTCGCATACGGTCGAATTAGGACTCGAGACTGCTTCCATTGAGTCTAGATCGACGTTGTGAATTAATATGAATAGAAATATCGCTATATTTAGAGTTATGGCATTTTTATGATTTTCATATTACTATACTATTTTGTAATATGTGCGTAGTAGCGTCCAGTGGGATCTGGACTGATGGCTTGTATGTCTAGGTGAGGACTTCATTATGAAACATATTGTTAAAGAATTTTCCAAAGTTTGGCTATTCGATGGTTAAAACAATCTCAAAATGTGTGAAATTATCATCCTGGTATGCTATCTCGGATATTGACAAGTTTATATCATCAAGATTGGAAAAAATGAGGGGATTACTGCGATCCAGTGTAGCATGTTATCGTACAAGGTCGAAAAGCATGATGGTTTATATAAAAAATATACAATACACACACACCCTCACCCACACACACATATATTTTCCTTTCCTCTTACTTTTCTTCTTTGCAAATAATATAAAAAGGTCCAATAAAGCTGGTTGTAGGTTTGCCTTGTTTCCAAGAACTACAAGTCACGATTAATGATGAGTTTAGTTCCATTGGACTCGGTGAGAGGAGAGCTTCACATCCATGGTGATGAGGTGGCATGCAGAGGTGCTTAGTTGAGGATGACTCCACTTGTTGTCAACTAAGGTTTGGAATTGGTCGCGATTAAGAAAATTTTAGGCCAGAAGAAGAGAGTCGTTCTGCTTCTCATGAAGACGCATACCATTATACAGCATCCATCATAACTTCGATAAGATTAGGGGAGCAAGCTATGACTTGATAGGAGGGAGTGGTTATGAATTGGTTGGCAAAGTTGGATTCATTGTCGCTCAATTTGATCAATGAAGATGGTCGCGCTCAATTTCGTCGATCATAGCTTGAGTTATAGGGGATGATGTGCATGGCAAGGTGAGTTTCATGTGTGCAGGTTATGCTGGAGGAGATTGGGGAAGAAAGAGATTAGGGGAAAGAGGTAATTAATTTTGTTAATTGTAATTAATTAATAAATTGATTATCTCGTTTCGTATTCAAGTTATATCTCTTACATACAAGGTCCAATTGTGATACGGTCTTCGTTGTTGCACTCATAGTGAAATTATCACTGGCATGGTAGGGTTTGGACTGAATCCGAATAGTTGAGAAATTATACTTCAGGTGAGCAGAATTAATATTCTAAATTAATATTATAGTATAAATCTCGGTACTTATATATATTGAGAAATATTGCCTAGAAGAGGTAAATTAATATATATATTTATATATGTATACCTTGTTGTTTCCCCATGTTTTTCCATTGATTTGAGTAAATATTCGGGACAGTTGATAAGATCCCTTATGTATATTGTATTATATTCTTATTGAATAGAGTTAGATAGAGATGATAACATAGTTGTAAATTGATTAAACTCTAATTTATTGCTATATTGGTGACTGAAATATTATTATATATTTTATTACTAATTGAAAGTAAGAGTATGAATTTTAAAAATAACTTAGAAGGCTTAAAAATGATTTATAAGCTAATTATATATTTTATAAAATAGTTGCTTGATTTTATAGTATAGTGGAAGAAGAAGATATTTGGACTTTTATTAAAAAGATTCAGGAAACAAAAGTAAGATTTGATTATTAAACAATCAAATTACTTATTTAAATGGATGTATATGTGAGAACGTATATTTTATAAGCACTTTATGAGTATCTCTTGCATCCAATGACTATCGTGTATGCTAAGTTGCATGAGGCGACATGGGATCGAGTAATTGCTTCGGTGAAGCTCAAAACGTGAATTGTGGAGTATAAGTGTAAATGTGTGTGAATTGGTGTATAATGTGTGTGTTAACAAATAAGTATACATCTATAATAAAGGAAGGTGATGTGGTAGAGTGTAGTTGGGTTATTGAGATGCACATCACATTTTGGTAGCAAAACGATCACAGAAAGGATCCATGATGACACGAACATCCCTCCCGGACACTCGAAGGAATCAATGTAGACTCAACCATAAGGCATCAAACTTCAACTGCGTGATGAAGAAAAAATGAAGGGATGTGAAGGTGACTTGATGGAGAAGGCGGCACGATGAAATGAGCGGAAATTGGGCCTTTGATAGTACTTCAACTAGGCATTGTTGCCCAACGCAAAGCACGTACCAGTGGATCGGTGACACTGACCAGTCCACTGGTCAGTGGCCGAGCCAGGCAATAATGCCCAGATGCAGAGCGTTTCCCATACAAATCGACCCGATTTCCTCCTTGCGACTTTGGGAAGACTTTTGGGCTAATCGGGAAAGTGGTATGCGAGTCTGTACCTCTTGGTATCGACCTTGGGTAGAAGTTTTGATGAATGGTATTCGTCTTATATTAGTGACCATACATTGTATTAGTGTTATGTTAGTGGTTGTTCTTATTACTGCTCTATAGCAGACGCCATTCGTGTAGATGGACAAAGACGAGATATCAATCTTCATTTGTGGTAAGCGTATTTGATTGTGTGACGTTATATTTGATATACACACATACGAGATTAGTGTTCCTTTGTGGTCCCAATGGCATATTACACGAGATACTCACATTGTTCTTTTTTGTATAAACATTATGTGAATTGGTCAAATAATCTACGATGTCTAAGCGGAGACGATGATGATCATATATGAGTGGATCATTTATCACTTATTCTCATTGTAGGGTGTGGTGAGATCCATGTAGGTTTCAAGTAAGTAAAGTAGGTCATATATCACCTTTACTCACTAAGGGGTACGGTGAGATCTGCACGAGATCCATCTCCAAGGGTGCAGCCAGGATTCTAAGGCACAATTTGATACTGACTCTATTAATTTTAGTTCCCCAATGGGAATCATTGAATCATGATAATTTGAATTATTGATCGATATCTAACATGGACTCATGTTTCAGATATAAAGAGTAGGTCATATATCACCTATGTTCACTGAGATGTACAATGAGACCCATACGAGTTCGACCACACTGGATGCAACTCTAGGTTTAAGACACATTTGGGTACTGACTCTATTTATCTTGGGCACGAGTCTCCATGGACTCTACTCATCAGCAATGATGAGTATCAATTTATATTCTTTGTTTATCCTCTATCGTTATATTTTGCGTTATATTAGTTGTTTGATAATAATGTTGTGTATTTTAAGATATGATTTTTTGTGATAATCATATTGTCTCTGCATTTGTATATTGGGTTACCTTATTATGGTATACTATCACATATCAGTCACATTATATTAGTTGTGTTGATTCATTTATTACAGGAGAAGAGGAAGTTATGTTATGATTTTCTACTTTTGTGACGGGTTTACTTTACTTGTTTATGGGCAGTCCGCATTATCCCTGAGCCACGTTGATGGAGAATACTGATGTACCTTAGTAGTTCTTGTTCTATTTGTAAATAGTATTTTGGGATAGTTTCCCTTACACTAGGTATTATATCTGACCTACGTTTTATCTTTATCAATTTATGTCATGTTAACTGTCGAGTACTCGATTAAGTAGTTTGGGAGCCAAGTGATTTGGGATAAGCTATCAGAGTGGCGTAGCTGGAGACTTAGAGGCGAAAATGATGCTTTGGATATATATACTTTATATTATTGTAGTACATGATAGATATGTCATTTCTATATGAGACTTGTTGTATAAAATATTCTATACTGACTTTTTATATTGATATTTAATTTTTAGTTACTTCCTCAAATGCAGTCTCTTATATATTGTTCGTCCTATTTTATTCGTGCATATTAAGCATATTATATATTATCATTCTGCTATGAGATTATATTTTTATGCCTTGATATGGTGTTTGTTTTTAATTTTACCTTGACAAACTATCTTTCATGGTATTAGGGAACTAGACATTGTCATTTGATGTTGATTTCCAGGTTTTACGAAGGGTGATTTGTTACATCGACGGTGACAATTATTTACACCAATTCTCTTCATCAAAACTATATCACATTAGGACTTACAAGATTTAGTATTAATTAAAATTCCATTATCGTTCATATTCAACTTGTATAGTCGAAACATAAAGTCCTTGTTTCAATATAACAATTATTAACTAAACCACTCTAGCCAGAGACTTTGGTTTTGAGTTGACTTCTATTGAGCGTGATACTAACCTCCTATAACCGAAGAGAAGAATGTTCTATTGAATAGTGTTCTCTTTCAGCACTTCAACTCAAACCTAACTGTTGTCAACCGATAAATGCCATGCCACAATTTGACTATAATCAAAGTGGAGTGTCCACATTGAAGTTTAAAGTATTCTTAAGTCAAAAGAACTGTGCAATATTATCATTTCAAAATTTTTTGTTTGACCTTAGTTATATTATCCAATAGAAAACTGTTGGGTGACTCTTTCCATAATTATCCAATAAATATCAATACGTAAACCCTTGCTGCCCCCAACAGCCATGAGTAATACACTAACCAATGTTTAAAGAGTGTTGTGTTCTCTAGTCTTAAAAGATGTATTCATATCCAGTCTCGATACATCTTGACTAAAAATATTTAAAATGGTATGTTTATTATATTATTATAAATCGTTCGTGATTACAAAAATTGTATTTACTATTAGAAAATAGACCATTTAAGTTTTTTCTATTAAAGATACTAAATTAACAATTAATTAATATAACACATTATACAAGTAGATAATAGAAAGAAAAAGCCTTTTATTTTGAATGAGATTTTATTACATAGTCAATCATTTACAATTAATTATAGAATTTCATCTAGGGCATACCTCTAACTCTATTAGTCACTTATATGACCTAGTCTACAAATGGCATAGATAATTAGTATTAATGTCCACATTAGAAGAATTATACACAACATATATATCATTTGAAGTAAATATATAAATTCCATTATCCAAACACCATTACAGATTATATTTCCATAAAACATAATGTTCATAATATTATCAAAAAAATGAAAAACATATCCAAACTCAAATAATCTACTTATATAAATTATCCACAAATAAAGTTGTTAACATAATAGTAATTATGCACAATTAAACCTAATCCCTTCGGCAAAGCCAAGTGAGAATATCCAACTGTAGTTGCATCTGCTAGAGATCCATCAAAAACTTGATGTCTTATTTTATCGTTTTGCTACATATTATTTTTTCCTAGGTTCTTATAACGAATTACGGATATGAGTTCCAGATTAAGTATCTAAAACCCAAGAATTATATTAATTGAAAAATAATTTTGAATCATAAGTACACTTTTAGGAGCGATAGAAACATTCTCTTTTATTCTCTTTGACAAGTTTTAAGTTGTCCGGACAATCCTGTTTCTAGTAACTCTTCTTGTGAAAGTGATGACACTCATCCTTTTCATTAGGGGAACTCTTCTTACTCTTCTTATTAACAAGCTTTCTCTTCTTCGAGCCATTCGAAAATGATGCCTTTCCTTTTACAACGAGCATTGTGCCTTGATCTTTGGATGAGGACTCGGCTAATTTCAACATATTAAGCAGCTGCATGAGACTTACATTCATTTGGTTCTATTGTAGTTCAGTATAAAAGGCTCAAACCATAGAGTGATAGGACACAAGATCAAGTCCCCTTGTACGTCGTTGACCCTCATGATGTCCAGTTGTGAAAGTCTATCAGTAAATCCTTTAATTAATAAGATGTACTCGTCCATATACATGCCCTTCTTCATCTTTGTATTGAATAATTTATTAGCATTCTCATACTCTATGAAAAAAGATCATTCCCCAAACATTGCTTTGAGGCCGTCGAAGGTTTGATGGACAATCATGTTTTCGTGTCATGATTGCAACCATTTTTCTAGTGTAGACATCATGTAAACTTAGGCGATTTCTAGGTCTGCAACTCAGTTATTATAAGTTATTATTAAATCAGGATCCACATCTTCGGTTGGTTTTTATTTGGGGATTCATGTGTTGATGACCATAAGCGTTCACAGGTTAGTGCTATTTTGATTACCCTTAACCAATCTATGTTGTTATATCTAGTGATCTTGTCATTTTTTGAAAATAACTTCAGCGTGGACATTTTTTGCCAATCTAATTTGGTAGAGTATGGCGTTTATACATAGCAAATGCTATTATATTACTAGTAAGGTTAAACATTATATTTCATTTTACAAATAATCTCCCACTAGATTTTTATACTTCTCAAAACACAAAGAGAAATATTTAAGTCTTTCGTATTCTCTGGTGAGTGCTAGGACTTTCTTGCCTTGGGATGCTGGCCTTGAGTTTACTCAACCAATCATAGGCCCGAAGGCGATATGTAACACTTTATGGGTTGTATCATATATAACTCCTAACCTATAGTATTTGTCCTAATTTCACTTCAAGCTTAAGTTTTCTCAACAAAAAGAGATTATGCACTCATACCTATCATTTCGTAATGACCTAAATATAGTATATGTACCTTGAATTTGCTCAACAAATATATAGCACTATCTTACATTGTCTAGTCAATATATTAATAGTACTACACATAATGTCTCTAGCTTGAGTTTGTTCAACAATTAGAGAGTACGGAAGTAATTTACTAATATATAAAGGGTAGAGGAAAATATTTATATTAGAGATTCCTAACCTTTAATGTATTTATTTGGGTGAAAACTGACTTAATGAAATAATGTGTTTCTTACGAGATACCCTCATGATTCGAGCGTTAAACGCATATGAAATCATGGTATACATATTATATGTATGTATTTGTTCCTTAATCTAAGTTATGTTACTTACGGTTCCACTCTATTTAATCAAACCATATTTATTAATTTCATTTTTTAATTAATCAGCACTTTTATTTACTAGTTTATTTTATTTTATGTAATTTAAAATAGAATATATATATATATATATTCTATAATATTTATAGTAATATACATATATCATTATACATGTATATTAGTTGTTACTTAATAATTAACATTTGGTTAATTTAGTTAATTAGAACAATTTTTATTAAAGTTAATTAATTTTGAAATTTTAATTATTAATTACCTAAACATGAAGATATATTGTAATGATCCGTCTTTTCGACCCTCAAAAGTCGGCACCTAATACATGTATGGTATTAGAATGCCGAATATCTAAGTGCTAGAAAGGTGGATTGTTAGAGTAAAAAGAAAACAAATCCGGATAACGGAATCGCACAATGGAATTATAACATATAATATAACAAAGACATCAAAGTTGTCACTTTAAAATACATAGTATATCAGAATTTAATACAAACTTTATCAGCCTAGACAGTTATAACTTCCTAACTTTGCTGATGGGTATGCATAATAATATAGCAGAAAATAAAAATATTATGGCATGTGAACATCCAGCTCTACTCCATGAGCTTCAAGTCCCACTAACGATAACCTAGAATAACTCGGTATGACCCGCGCATTATAAATAAATAACACCTCGATCAGTTTGGAAAACCAGTGCGAGAAAACTCAAGACATATGATGAACATATAATAATCTGTGAGACCACGCCACTATATATGGAATGGGTTTTACCTCACAAGAATAATTTCTATACATGAAAGAACGGAAATCAAATCAGAACATGGTCTAAAATTTAAACAATGGACACAAATAATTAAACATCACGAAGAGTGCGGGACACTTCTCGATGCAATCAAGAAAGAATTAACTCAAAGGTTTGAATTAAAAACAAGGAAAATGATTTTTCTAATAATGACTAGGAGGATGCGCCTCCTTAATGAAAGTATACCTCTAGATAATACTTGAGATGGTCATATTATCTATGACTCCCTTAGAAACATACAAGCCGGTCCCTGCCAACCTTGTCGAGTATCCAAGTATTTCACATCTCCACGTACATACGACTAAATACAAACTAGAGTATATGTGAAGATACCCTTATGGGAGCAACCCCATATAGCTTGACGTCCACTAACTCTTTGGTGTTTATCATTTTTTACAAATGATATCCAAGTTCGAATTAGCAACAAATCAGCTTAAATTGATGAAACACAAAGAAGAAAGCAGAATCGATGGTCAATAAATCAACTATCAGGAATAACAAAGTGATCTCATATGGGAATTACTTCTCATTCCTTTATCACTACTCGTCGATTTTAGACTTGCACCATCCCTCGGTTAACAATGAAGCCGGACAGGTTGGGGCATTCTTGCCTTGATGTAAATTCTAAACTTTCAAGATAGACACGAATTTCCATACCATGACGTTTAGTATTAAGTATATGCCTAAATCCTTTCCATATAAGTGATATTGCTTATGGAAATTAAATCTCTTACAATTGTTACCACTTGTCGATCCCAAACTAGTACCACTCCGAGAGAAAAATGAAATCGGACAAGTTAGGGTAGTGATACTTCCTATCTGACTCGGCAAACATTCTTAACTTTAGGAATAGAAAGAGTTCCCTCAACCTTTAGTGCTAAGCGTAAGATTAAATATTTTCTATAAAAAAATCAAGCTTTTAAAACGTTTAACTCACACTTGTGCTTGATTTTCACATCATAAATATTTGTAAAACAATTTAAAAATACTCTTTAAATTATTCTTTTAAAGTGCTAACTATATTTCTAAGTGTATTAAAAAGAAGGGTAAAAAAATGTTTTTAAAACATTGTTCACTACAAACTCAAAAACAATTACACTTAGCTTTATTTTTAAAACCTTCCTTTTTAAGGTCTTTTCATTTCTAAAATATCGTTCATAATCAACTTATTATTATCTTTAAAATATAACTCCTTTAAAGATTTAAGAATAACAACATTTATTACGTTAAGTAAAAAGTTTTCTTAATGACTTTACGAAATCGTTTATTAAAACAAAAGTGTTATGATCCATAAATTCTTTCTCGATTCTCGAATAATATTTATTACAACAACGGTGCTGTAATCCACAACTCATTTTCAATTTCAATAAAATTAAAAATACTTGAAGTATAGTTTTTATAACATCCAATTCAAATATTACTTAAAAGGAAAATCTCAAGTTTAATGTATATTAATGCTCAAAATCATTTCTTTTCCTTATTTTCAAAAAAAAGCTTCTTTTTTGATAATTTATACTAAATCACTTAGAACATATATAAATTTCAAACCATTTTGAAACACATAAATATTGTCAAAAAAGTTCACTTAAAGAATTGAAGCGGAAAAATCAAGCTTAAAACCATTTTATAAATATTGGAAATAATGCTGCAAAGCTGTCGCTAAAAGAGCTTGGAAAATTCCTTTGAATTGGCTCTATTCAAAATGGAATTTTCTCCACCTTTTTGTAAAGTATGAATACTATATTTTATTTTTAGAATAACATACTATGAGCCTCGTACCCATTCAAAAACAATTAGTGACTTTTGAATTCAACAAAGCTCAAAAAATTGTTTTAAAACTTGACTTCCGAACTGCAAAACTACGACCAAAACTTTTCTAACTTTCAAACATTTTGGAGTTAGGTGTTATAACTTTTCTTCCAAGCCATTGGAACCTGGTTCAAATAAAATTTAAAAAATGCAAAAACAGGATCAAATATTTAGCGATGCAAACACAAGCACAAGATTTAAAGAGATTAGATTTCAAGGTGCAATAGCGTGATTTCAAAGTGCGAAAACACGACTAATCCACAATTCAATATTGTTGTAACTTTTACATCTCAAACAACAACCAAACATTTATATAAGCAAGATGCATATACAAATAAATCAGTAATGGCAAGAAACCCCTTAGGGTCTCTTTATAAAAGTCCCATGTAAATTACGTATATGTATGCTCTTCGAAGTGTTCCGTAGCGACCTATTTGCAACGAAAGCACTTTGACTACCTCTTACTTTTGTCCCTTGCAAAACAATGATTACTTATGCTTTCCACTTTCAAGTGGGAATCAAATCCAAATAAGCAATACACACAAGTTTTAAACGACATAAAAAAAATTGTTTTACACATTTTATCAATTTTAATTTTTTTTTTTAAAGTGAGTTCAGTTTAATTTTCCCGAAGGTAAACTTCCTACCCTCAACCCAAACTAGCTCCAAACTCCCCTCTTCCCTCCGAATGCTCATTCTGAAGCTTCCCTTACCCAATAAGCTCACGGCCCAAGCAAAGAAACGGTGAAATGGCTCCAAAACTTGCAACTTTAGAATGATGGATATGTTTGCAATATTATTACAAGATTAAGATTACACAATGATTAAGAAGAGGAAAGGTCGTGTTTTGACATTGCTTTACTTAAGAAAAAGAATGGAGAAGAGAGGGAAGAAGAGAGCAAAGGGAAGGAAAGTGTGTAACGACCCAGAATTTCTGTCATTTTAAATTCGTACATTTAATTGATTTTAAATATGCACAAGTTAAATTTATAAGCTTAATAGATTTTATTTCGAATATTATGATTTAATTGAATAATTAAATTATTAATTGAATATTTGAAATTGCGTAAATAATTGGAAACTGAATTTAATGTGAACAAAATTTATTTATAAATTTAAACTAACTCTTATTTGAATTAGAATAATGTTAGAGAACTTTTAAAATTGAATTAAAAATTAATTTGTAAAAGTTGAATATTTTTATTTTGGACATGTAAAAATAGTCATTTTTCAAACAGTCTCGGTTTTCGATGAAACCAGTTTCATCGGATCCGTAATTTTATATTTTTGTAAGATTTCAAATTTCGTGTCAATCGGATTTACGGTTTGTCCGAGGCAACCTAAAACGCGTAGAAATCGGTTTAAGTGAATTTTAAATTTAAATAAGTCAATTTGAAAACCTATCTTCCAAATACGATCGAATTGGCTCCCGATATATATTCCAATACGTTCGGAATAGGGGTAAAACATTATAAACGCCAGGCGGTACGCTTCGTTTGGAGTTCGGAAAAAAATCGGATGAATAGTGTTGCAGCATTTTCTATAAAAGGACGTCATAACTTGCTTTTTTCACTAAAACCCTAAGGGCAAGGGCTAGCCGCCACATATGAAAACAATGACTAGAATTTCACATGTTCTTCCTCAATTTTCTTCCAATCTACAAATTTTTACGCCTCGAAAACAACTGCAAAGTTGTAGAACATCACGAGATCCTCGAATCTAACGATCATGATTGGATTTCATATGGAAGATCGTCAACAATTCGAGCGTGAAGTCACGATATTCACTCACGTTTTCAAAGGGAATGCGCAATCTAGTGTGACGTGGTCATAGCCGAAGGTGATGCTCGCGATGGGCTTTCGAAATATGGTCCCCGATCGTCGCCTAGGGGGATGAACGAGTCGCGTCGATCTAGGGTTTAATTTCGTATATGGGTTCTCACGTACGAAGATGGAACGAGAGGAAGAAGATAAGCGCGTGTGGCCAGATCTGGTGGGAAGAAAATCGATGGCCACGATTGATACTAGGTTTAAAATTTTTAAAATAAATTGTAAATTTATATATAATAATTTGTATAAACTTTAAAATGTCATAACTTTTTCATACGGGGTCCGTTTCTAACGAAACGAATTGAGTTGAAACCGTATTGACGAGGATCATATTATGGAGCTGGATTGGTATTTGTTTAAGACAATAAAAATTTTGGTTGAAATTAAACGCTCGTTTAATTTTAATTGGAATAAATCGCTAACGCAACTACTACAAGCAAAGTGAGTACAACTCACTCTTTCCGACTCACTGATATTTTTATATAAGTGAAAAATAATTTATTATATGATGATTGATGATTGTTTGGATGATATATAATATATTGATTGGTATTGGATATATATACCTGCCTAGTGGAGCAGATGACAATATACGTTCCCGTGTATGAGCGGATGACCCTTTGTACGCGCGTCTACCTTGAAGCGGACATTGTACACATATTCCAATATGTATATTTGTTGCAGGTCACAGGTTTGAGGGATCCAACTGGATTCCTCACCAATATTGATTTATTTACAGATATTGTTATGTATTCTGTTATCATATGATATATGATGTTTTGGATGCCGTGATTGATGTATTTGGTGGTGTTGCTACATTGGACCTATTTTTGGTAATTAAAAAAATGTTTATTTGATGATTTCGAAATTTAAAAAGGATTTTTAAGCGATTTTGAAAATATACGTTTTATCTAACTTTGAATTGTTGAGTAAATTGGGTTTATTTTAAATAAATAAATGCAATAATTTTTATTTTTATAAAAATTATGATTTTTGGGAAATATAATAAGAATATGATTTTTGAAATATTGAGTTAATGATTTGGTAAATAGTTTAAATTGAATTTTTGAATTATATTAAATGGTTTATATATGGGATTTATAAAACTGATATTTTATAAATCAAAGTAAATGAATTATAGACAAGTTTTAAAAGCGTTAAAAATGTGGTTATAAATGGAGTTTATAAGGGAACAAGATTGATAATTGTGAAGTTATTAAAAGAATGAATTTGGATAAATAAATGGATTATAAGTAATTAACTTATAATTGAACTTTGGCATTCAAATGAAATGATAAATGGAATTGGTTAATAAAGGCATTTTATAACTTAAAGTTTTCATAAATATATATGTGATTTATAAACATTGTTTTATAAATCCGAAATTAGTTGATTTTGACAAGTTAAATATAGAAGATTATTAAAGAAGATATATCCACGATTTGGGACAGTGGATAATTCTTTAATTAAAATGTGAAATAGTAATAAATTTGGAAAAGTAGATATATACACAATTTTGGACAGCGAATTATCTTTTAAATTAAATGTTGCAATAATAATGAATTTGGTTAGGAAAGTATATTCACGATTTTGGACAGTGAATAATATATTAAATAAATGTTTTAGGAAGTAATATTTTAAATGGAGTTAAATGATTTGAAGTTGTTTTAAAATGCGTCAAATATCGAAATCATAGATTTCAACATTTGTTGTTGAAATAGACGTTTTCGAGAAATAAGGAAATGATAGACTATTACACTGTTGTTATAGTAAATAATTTTTGAAAGAAAATATTTTGTAAAGCATTGGGATTTATATATCTATCTTAATTTCGAATCCCTATACTATTGATTTTAGGTTGTCGTAACGATTTTTACGCAACATTCGTTTTGACCCAAATAAATGTGTCTAGAGTGAATGTTTTCCTTAAAGAATAAAATAAATACTTAACCATGATTTAAGTATATAAAATATTTTATAAGTGTTGAAAATAAAATGATTTGTGAATTATTTATTATTAAATAAGTATATGGAGAAGTTTTCCAATATAGAAAGTTGAAATGTTTTGAGGTTATATCTTTTAAAGATAAATTGAAGTGGATATTTGGCAAGTGAATTAATTAATAAAGATTAATTAAAAGACCTAGTGATTGTTATGGTGCTGAATATTTGTTTGTTTGCTTTGATGGTTAAATAACCGACTATCAAATTGGCCAAAATTTTAGTTCCTCGACTTGATGTGGGAACTATTTAGTCGTATACTTAGTACGTAGCCTTCTGTGTAGGCTTGATTAACCTTTTTGTGTTGAGGATGTTGATTCATGTAGTGCGGAGTATTACTCCAATCTATCGTGCTTCCTTCTTCGCCCGAAGGATAGCAAGTTGAAAGTGGGAGATGTGATAAGTCCATGAGACTTAGTTGCTGTGTGAGGTTGAGAAACTCTTTTGCATTGTTGGAGCGAAGGGACCGGGCTCGGTTTATCTGAAAACCACTTCGAACCAGCGTATATGCGACGATTGTGCAGGTTGCTTGTGATGATATTGATATTCTGGATTTTCATAGTGGAAGACTGCTTGTTGATTGTTTAGGATTAAAATCCCAATATACCTCAAGTAGCAGTGGTTTCTTCATTATGAAATATTCAACGCGAGGGCTATTTGCTACTAATCCTAGGGATTTCCCGACAGGATGTGGTAGGAAAGTACCTTCCGTTTGTCCTGTTCGTGGACAACTTGTATGGATATTTGTTTGACATTACATTTCTATAGATTACGTACATTGGTTTTTACAAACGTACATCAGTGGTGGCGGAGATGGAAAGTTCTCTTAGCTTAACACCCTTCTTGAGACGTATGAGCTTAAGGGTTATATTTTTGTGGAAGGCAATTAGTATTCAATGGAAATGGCCGTGTGGGATTCTAAGTGATGTGATATGTGATTGCGAAAGGTAATCGTTACCTCATCAGGCCTCATCAACCGAAAATTACCAAAACAGGGTTAGATGCAACAAGGCTAAGTGGGTCATTCCCAAGTAGGATATGATCATCATCTTGTAGATATATCTTTACACACTATGACATCGTGTATCTGATTATTGTGGTTTGTATGCTAGAGGGCCCTCGGTAAAGGTTTGTAACGACCGAAGGATGATATATTCGGTACCACCCAGTTATAGAGGTGGGCCGGTCTGGTGTTGGTAGAGGATCCTTAGTGATGGTCCTCGGTACATTCTTCTAGAGATGTACTGCTGGAAGGTAGTCCCTTCACCTGGTCATTTGTATGGAAATCCAAACCCCACTACGTGTTTGCCACTTTGATTGTATTAGCCGATTGGGCTATATGTTGGAATTTAATAATGGTAACAATTTTGGCTATTTGAATATTATTTCTATACTAGACACTAGTATAATATCACATGAGTTTGATATGAAATGATTTAGTTATCGTAAGGTGAAAACATGTCCGTATTTATGTATGGACTTGTCTTATGAGATACTTTTGTTTTGATAAAGGAAAAGTTTGGTAATTTAAAAAATTCAGTTGAGTGTATTTCTCATGCTGGTTTACCAGACTGATCCGGGTGTTTTTCCCTTTCAATGCTCGGGTCAGACTGAGTATATTTACAGGTTTAGAATGGTGCTTTTAGAGCTTCACCAGGAGAGCTGGAGATCTTCATTTTTGTATACACACACTTGTTTTGATTATCCGTTGTGCTTTTTTTGTTGTTGTATATTATCGGCAATTGGGAGGACAGATTATTATAATTGTTCAAGTTGATAACTATTGATTGATTGTTGAACTCTGATTGATGTATGTATATACAGTTTCTGTTTTGTAAAGATCATTGATATGATATTATATATTTTCCGCTGCGATGTGAGATTCTGTATTGTTCTATTTGGTTTTGTCTTCTCTCTTTCTTTTCTTCTCTTCTTTTCTCTTCTTTTCTTTCTCTTGACTTTTTGTCAGTTTGTGCTTTTTGGATCGTACATGTGTGGATTATTGTCGATTCAAAGGGTACAGATTTGCGGGTCGTCACATCTGGTATCAGAGCTTAGATTTTGTATATTCCTAAGCTTTGATGTGTACTCAGTATAGATAGGGACACTAGCACCCTTGATTCATTCTGAGTGTATTATATATATGAGCGTGCATTTGTTAGTGAATATAAAATGTTTTATATTTTGTTTGATTATCCGTTGAGTTGTTTGTGAATTCTGGTCGTGATGTGGGATGCCATGTTGTCGATAGGGATTTCCAAATACTTAAACGAGGCAAGTCGACATAGTATTATTTTAAATTGGGTAAATGAAATAATTTTACCTCGATTATATTTTATATATAAAGAAATAATTTTTCAGAATTATTAAAGTGTATATAAACGAATTGTTTGGTTGTTTGAAAATGTAAATATATATAAGTTAATGAAAGAAGTTTGAATAATCTAAATAAAAACAACAATTGAAAAAGGATAAATTATATAAGCAAATGAATTTTAAAGTATGAAATTATAATTAAAATGACTTACAAATGTGAAATAATCTTATGTATAAGAGATGAAACTATATAAACATATTTATAAATATAAGTTGTAAATGAAAATGGATTTAAAGTAAGAATTTGGAATGATCTTATATAAGTAAAGCAAAATAGTGAAATTATTTAAGTATAGATTTATAAATGCGATTTATAGATAAAAGGTTTTTTTTGAAAGAATATAAAGCACTGAATTCACTACTATTGCTGGAAATAATAAGGGTGATGACTGCATCATCATCAGTATCATTTTCGAGTTTCTATGTGGTGGATTTGCTACCAATAATAAATAGAAATTGAAGTTTTGTTGTGATAAACAAATTTGAATTCCAAATCCAAGTTGAAATTGATAAATATAAGTAAAATGTGTTTTGGATTTATAATATGAAGTAAGAATTTACTTTGGTAAAGTTGAAATAAATTTGAGTTAGCATAATAAATATATGATTTGAAATTTAACCAAAGGAAAGTTAAATAAAAGGATTTGGATTTGAAATTATAAAGAATGAGTTTAGTTAATGGAAGTGAACTTAGGTAGATGTTCATAGAATTATGAATGAATAAGTTGTATAACTTATAAAATGAGATAAGGTAAGTAAAACTAATTGTTAAAATGGTTAAGCCCTTTTGGTTAGGCAAAACAAAAATCAGAATTTGAATGGTGATATGATTTTGACCTAAGTTAAATAAATGAAATTGAAATGAAAGATAACTTAAGTAAGGTTAAATGAAGTTGATGTTGGTATCAAAGTAAACTAATAAGTGAATAAAATGAATATGAAGTTGAGTTATATAAAGAAATTCAACTTTAGCGGTAAATGAACTAGCAATTGAATCATGGAATGTTAAACCAATTTGAAATTAAATGATCTGAACCAAATTGAATGAATGTAAAGTAAATTAATTTGGTTATGTTGGTTATACATTGGTTATACATTGGTTGTTAGATGGATGCTAGTTGATTGTATTGAAGTTCATTAAGTATTAACAAAATTGAATTAATTAAATTGAAAGTAAAATAATTGAATTCAAATTGAAAGTGAAGTAAGAATGAATAGAAATAGAATTGATCTGATTTGGAAGTAAACAGACTTGAATATGAATTAGCGAATGTAAAGTAATTTAATATGGATAAATTAATGTTAGTGGAATCTAATGTTAATGAATCAAATATGATTAAACTGAAAATCAGTTCAATAAATATTAATGAGAAGTGAATGAATATTGATTTGATTATGGATTGATTGGATATATATTGCTTTGTTGGATGATAGATGTTTGATGATTAGATTTGGTTTTTTTGTTGCATTTTCTATATTGGCATATATAGTTGTTGGTATATGTTGTATATTGATATTACTTTCTATACACATGTTTCTCATTTGTGTATTGAGTGTTTAGTAGGTGCGTATTGCGCTTGCTTCGCATTTGGAGCTCGCTTTCGCGCTGTATTAGCCGTATATGCTCGCTAATAATATTTAAGGTACATATACATACCGTACTTTTATACTTTTTTCCCTTCGGGATGCCTCATCCACGTAGATGAGATGTATATTTGTGATATATATATATATATATATATATATATATATATATATATTGCTATTTTTTTCGGATCGAACCGCGCAAAGGAGACGCTGGCGAATCTTTTTGAAATTTAAGGCGTTATAATTTTTTTTGAGAAATTGGAAAAAATTTGGTAACTAAGTTTTGATTTTGGAGTTAAAAGTTAAACGATATTAGTTGGTTTTGAAAAGATAACTATGAATGGATTTGGAAACTTTGTAAAGTTTTTATAAGAAGTTTAACTAATGGATTTCGAAAAAGTTAAACACTAAAGAGAATTTGAAATCTAATTTGAACGTATTGTCTTGAAAAGTTAATTGATTTTGTGACTTTTCCTTACTTGGTAATTTCGAGGACGAAATTCTTTTAAGTAAGGGAGAATGTAACGACCCAGAATTTTTGTCATTTGAAATTTGTATATGTAACTGATTTTAAATATGCACAAGTTAAATTTATAAGCTTAATATATTTTATTTCGAATATTATGATTTAATTGAATAATTAAATTGTTAATTGAATATTTGAAATTGCGTAAATAATTGGAAATTGAATTTAATGTGAAAAATAATAATCTATAAAGTTGAATTAAATCTTATTTGAATTAGAATGATGTTAGAGAACTTTTAAAATTGAATTAAAAGTTAATTTGTGAAAATTGAATATTTTAATATTTAATTGACGTGTAAAAATAGTTATTTTTCAAATAGTCTCGGATTTCGACGAAACTAGTTTCATCGGATCCGTAATGTTATATTATTATAAGATTTCAAATTTCGTGTGAATCGGATTTACGGTTTGTCCGGGGCAAGATAAAACGCGTAGAAATCGGTTTAAGTGAATTTTAAATGTAAATAAGTCAATTTGAAAACCTATCTTTCAAATACGATCGAATTTGCTCTCGATATATATTCCATTGAGCTAGAATAGGGGTAAAACATTATAAATGTCAGGCGGCACGTTTCATTTTGAGCTCGGGAAAAAATCGGATGAATAATGTCGCAACATTTTCTATAAAAGGACGTCATAACTTGCTTTTTTCACTAAAACCCTAAGGGCTGGGGCTAGCCGCCACGTATGAAAACAATGGCCAGAATTTCACCACATTCTTCCTCAATTTTCTTCCAATCTACAAATTTTTATGCCTCAACTTCAACTGCAAAGTTGTAGAACATCAGGAGATCGTCGAATCCAACGGTTATGATTGGATTTCATGTGGTAGATCGTCTGCAATTCGAGCTTGAAGTCATGGCATTCATTCACGTTTTTCAAAGGGAATATGCAACCGAGTGCGACGTGGTCGTAGCCGAAGGTGATGCTCGCGATGGGCTTCAAAATATGGTCCCCGATCGTCGCCTAGGGGAATGAACGAGTCGCGTCGATCTAGGGTTTAATGGCGTATATGGGTTCTCACGTACGAAGATGGAACGGGAGGAAGAAGATAAGCGCGTGTGGCCAGATCTGGTTGGAATAAAATCGATGGCCACGATTGATTCTAGGTTTAAAAAATTAAAAATAAATTGTAAATTTATATATAATAATTTGTATAAACTTAAAATGTCATAACTTTTTCATACGAGGTCCATTTCGCACGAAACGAATTGCGTTGGAACCGTATTGACGAGCATTATATTATGGAGCTGGATTGTCATTTATTTGAGCTAGTTGAAATTTTGGTTGAAATTAAACGCTCATTTAATTTTAATCGGAATAAATTGCTAACGCAACAACTACAAGCAAAGTGTGTACAACTCACTCTTTCCGACTCACTTATATTTTTATATAAGTGAGAAATAATTTATTATATGATGATTGATGATTATTTGGATGACATATGATATGTTGATTGGTATTTGGATATATACCTGCCTAGTGGTGCAGATGACCCTATAAGTTCCTATGTATGAGCGGATGACCCTTTGTACGCGCGTCTGCCTTGAAGCGGACATTGTACACATATCTAATATCTATATTTGTTGCTGGCGATAGGTTGGGGGGATCCAATTGGATTCCTCACCAGTACTGATTTATTTACAGATATTGTTATATATTCTTTTATCATATGATATATAATGTTTTGGATGCCGTGATTGATGTATTTGGTGCTGTTGCAGCATTGGGCCTACTTTTGGTAATTAAAAAAAAATGTTTAAGTGATGATTTAGGAATTTAAAAAGGATTTTAAAGCGATTTTGAAAATATACGTTTTGTCTAATTTTGAATTGTTGAGTAAATTGGATTTATTTTAAATAAATAAATGTGATAATTTTTATTTTTATAAAAATAATGATTTTTGGGAAATATAATAAGAATATGGTTTTTGAAATATTGAGTTTATGATTTGGTAAATAGTTTAAATTGAGTTTTTGAATTATATTAAATGGTTTATGTATGGGATTTATAAAATTGATATTTAATAAATCAAAGTAAATGAATTATAGACAAGTTTTATAAGTGTTAAAAATGAGGTTATAGATGGAGTTTATAAGGGGATAAGATTTATAATTGTGAAGTTATTAAAAGAACGAATTTGGATAAATAAATGGATTATAAGTAATTAACTTAAAATTGAACTTTGGCATTTAAATGAAATGATAAATGGAATTGGTTAATAAATGCATTTTATAACTTGAAGTTTTTATAAAATATATATGTGGTTTATAAACATTGTTTTATAAATCTGAAATCAATTTATTTTGACAAGTTAAATATAGAAGTTTATTAAAGAAGATATATCCATGATTTGGGACAGTGGATAATTCTTTAATTAAAATGTGAAATAGTAATAAATTTGAAAAAGTAGATATATTCACAATTTTGGATAGCGAATTATCTTTTAAATTAAATGTTGCAATAATAATGAATTTGGTTAGGAAACTATATTCACGATTTTGGACAGTGAATAATATATTAAATAAATGCTTTGGGAAGTGATATTTTAAAAGGATTTAAACGATTTGAAGTTGTTTTAAAATGTGTCAAATATCGAAACCATAGATTTCAAAATTCGTTGTTGAAATAGACGTTTTCGAGGAATAAGGAAATGATGGACTATAACACCATTGTTATAGTAAATAATTTTCGAAAGAAAATATTTTGTAAGCATTGAGATTTATATATCTATCTTAATTTCGAATCCCTATACTAGTGATTTTGGGTTGCCATAACGATGTTTTACACAACATTCGTTTTGACCCAAATAAATGTGTCTAAAGTGAATGTTTTTCTTAAAGAATAAAATAAATACTTAATCGTGATTTAAGTATATAAAATATTTTATAAGTGTTGAAAATAAATTGATTTGTGAATTGCTTATTATTAAATAAGTATATTGAAATGTTTTTCAATATAGAAAGTTGAAATGTTTTAAGGTTATATCTTTTAAAGATAAATTGAAGTGGATATTTGGCAAGTGAATTAATTAATAAAGGTTAATTAAAAGGCTAGTGATTGTTATGGTGCTGAATATTTGTTTATTTACTGTGATAGTTAAATAACCGACTATCAAATTTGCCAAAATTTTAGTTCCTCGACTTGATGTGAGAACTATTTAGTCGTACACTTAGTACGTAGCCTTCTGTGTAGGCTTGATTATCGTTTGTGTTGAGGATGTTGATTCGTGTAGTGCGGAGAATTACTCCAATCTATCGAGCTTCTTTCTTGGCCCAAAGGATAGCAAGTTGAAAGTTGGAGACGTGATACGTCTATAGACTTAGTTGCTGTGTGAGGTTGAGAAACACTTTTGCATTGTTGGTGCGAAGAGACCGGGATCGGTTTGCCCGGAAACCACTCGGACCAACGTATATGCGACGAAAGTGCAGGTTGCTTATGATGATATCGATATTCTGGATTTTCATAGTGGAAGATTGCTTATTGATCGTTTGGGGTTAAAATCCCAATATACATCCAGTAGCAGTGGTCTCTTCATTATGAAATATCCAATGCGAGGACTATTCACTACTAATCCTAGGGATTTGCCGTCATGTTGTGGAAGGAAAGTAACTTCGATTTGTCCTATTCCTGGACAACTTGTGTGGATGTTTGTCTGACATTGCATTTCTATATATTATGTACATTGATTTTTACAAACGTACATCGGTGGTGGCGGAGAAGGCAACTTCTCTTAGCTTAATACCCTCCTTGAAAAGTATGAGCTTAAGGGTTGTATTTTTATGGAAGGCAAATAATATTCAACGGAAATGGCCGTATGGCCAGCTAAGTGATGTGATATGTGATTGTGAAAGGTAATCATTACCTCGTCAGACCTCATCGACCGGAAATGACCAAAACATTGTTAGATGCGGCAAGGCTAAGTGGGTCATTCCCAAGTAGTATATGATCATCTTCTTCTAGATATATCTTTACACGCTATGACATCGTGTATCTGATTATTGTGGTTTGTATGCTAGTGGGCCCTCGGTAAAGGTCTTTAATGACCGGAGGATGATATATTTGGTACCATCTAGTTATAGAGGTGGGCCGGTCTTGTGTTGGTAGAGGATCCTTAGTGATGGTCCTCGGTACATTCTTTTAGATATGTACTGCCGGAAGGTAGTCCCTTCACCTGGTCATTTGTAAGGAAATCCAAACCCCACTACGTGTTTGCCATGTTGATTGTATTACCCAATTGGGCCATATGTTGGAAATTAATAATGGTAACAATTTCGGCTATTTTGAATATTATTTGTATACTAGACACTAGTATAATATCACATGAGTTTGACATGAAATGATTTAGTTGTCATAAGGTAAAAACATGTCTGTGTTTATGTGTGGACATGTCTTACGAGATACTTTTATTTTGATAAAGGAAAATTTTGGTAATTTAATAAATTCAGTTGAGCACGTTTCTCACGCTGGTTTACCAGACTGATCCGGACGTTCTTCCCTTTCAACGCTCGGGTCAGACCGAGTATATTTACAGGTTTAGATTGGTGCTTTTGGAGCTTCACCAGGAGAGCTGGAGATCTTCATTTTCGTATACACGTACTTGTTTTGATTATCCGCTGTGCTTTGTTTGTTGTTGTATATTATCGGCAATTGGAAGGGCATAATATTATAACTGTTCAAGCTAATAACTATTGATTGATTATTGAACTCTGATTGATGTATGTATATATACAGTTTCTGTTTTGTAAAGATCATTGATATGATATTATATATTTTTCGTTGCGATGTGAGATTCTGTATTGTTTAGTTTGGTTCTATCTTCTCTCTTTCTTTTCTTCTCTTCTTCTCTCTTCTTTTCTTTCTCTTGGCTTTCCGTCGGTTTATGCTTTTTGGGTCGTACAAGTGTGGTTTATTATCGAATCAAAGGGTATGGATTTGCAGGTCGTCACAAAGGGGAAGTGTAAAACACGAATGAGAAAGGCGGGTTCACTTTTATAAAGAAGGAAAAGTGGCAAATGATACATATATCCATTCAGATATTTACATCCGTTTCTCCTTACCTAAAAGACCATCTTACCCCTCTACGTACATTTGAAATGACATTTCCCCATAACCCAAAAGTACAAGCTCACTTGTTATTTCAATGTAAGAAAAATCATGGTACTTTCTTCGTAAAAATATATATAACTTAAGATTTTCTTAAACTATTTCATAAACTAATCTTATCCTTTTTTACTAATACTTGTTTTACTTTTTTATTAACTTATTTCATGCATATAAATGTTGTTAAAAATGTATAAAAATGTGTAACAACATTCTACAACTTTTCATTCAATAAAAATTCGAAAATCCGAAAAATGAATTTCGATCACATTTTAATTTTCATCGAACTATTTATTTATGTAAACAATTTTACAAAACAAGTTTAACATTATTACTTATTAGTTAAAAGGAGTTTAATAAGGCTATTAAATCCATTTAAATAATATTAAATTCATAATTCAAAATTTAAATAATCTCTATATTTGAATATAAGTGTTCACATTTTTCTTGGATGTTACATAAATATACGCATATTATTATATATGTTTTTAATTTTAAAAATTATTTTTTACTTAATTATTTATAATAAAATTATTGAAAATAATTAATTAGTTTTCTAAACATTTTGGGCTTATTTTATCTTTTGGGTCAAGTCGGTAGCTAACTAGAGTAGAGTACTTGATTACGAAATCCCAGCCTTAGACATTATCTTTCTAAACACCCTACTAAATGAGTTGGGTTTAATAAATTAGCTCTAATATTGCTAATTTAGACCGCATAGATTATTGGGATTTGATACCATTGAAGAAAAATGGTCCGGTCGCAGTGACTTTAATTGGTCAATTTCAAAATTGAATTATTTTACATCCAGTCTACAGTATTTTAAATAAAATCTTTATTTTATTTAATTATTTATATTAGGCTATTAATCTAACTTATATAATTATAATGTATATGTGCATCACACATATATGTGTGTGTAGTGTACTTGCAACATATAAAATTGTGCATGGTTAATATGGTTGTATGTAGGTGTTGAGATTTACATTGCAACAGACACATTTTTCCAAATATATATATGTGTGTGTGTGTGTGTAGCAAGGATAATTTAAAACCAAATCCAGATCAAATTCATTTTAAATATGAAATAAAATTTTAAATATGGATGTGTCTGTATGTATTTATATATAACTTTTTTGAAATAAGCATTTGAAATATTTCATTTTTCAGTTTAAAATGTTTATTCATAAATTATTAATTGGTAAATATAATAACGAGTGTTAAATTTTTTTAAATTTGATTTTAATTTTCGACCAAAATATTTCAAATAAAAGATTAAATTTTTTATAATGTCAAATAATCTGGATTCATGTTAACAATTATATTTTTTATACTAAACATACATTAACTATTTAAAAGGATTTAAAATCTATATATATATTTATATATATTAATTATGTTTCAATATATATATATATGTTTCTAATCCATATATATATAAATATATATTAGCCTTAAATATTATATATACATTAGTTACAAAGTTCATATTTTAAATTTGATAAATATTTGAAATACAATTCGAATTTCATACATATTTTTTAATATAAAATTATATTTGAAAAGAATATGAGAATTATATGTACATGTATATATGTGTGGGTATTTAAACAAATTATATATGTGTGTGTGTATGTGTAATATTGGATAACAATTGTAAATTTGTTATAATAATCAATAACATAAATAAAGTAGTAAACATATATGATTGTAAAATGACAGCAAAATTTAAGTATTTCCTAATAATTGTAGCCTGAGAAGTGCAGGTTGAATGTTGAACGAATCTCCTTTAGATCTTATCTAGACACCTCTTGAATTTGCAGTAGACTAGAGATGGATACATCCTTCGATATAAATTTAATTGAAATTGGAAATGAGGGGCTAGACCTTATGATACTTGAGGCCAAGATATAGTGGAGAGCAGGCAAAATAGTGAACTCTAAATGAGTGAAGAGGCGAGGTTCAAATAGGCACAAAATTTGCATGTAAAGTGGAGATCCAAATCTCCTTGTTTGCTTTTTTTAGCCAATTCGAAAACAAAATTTTGCATTCAAAACTCACCCTTTCCCTTTTTCTCATGGTCGAATAAATTATTGGCTAGATGGGCAAACATAACTCTCCAAGTTCAACTAGCATTTATTAATTTAAATCCAATTAAAATATTTATAGATATCGTATACAAATACATACATACATACGTATATATATAACTTTTTTGTACTTTATTAAATACTAATGACAACAAAATAAATCAAATAAAACTTAATAATTAATATTTTTTAAATATTAATTAATTCATAAAAATTATTATTTAATTGAATCGTGTGGTATTTCGAAGAATTCAACATTATAGTTATGCAACTCAAAGGTATAAATTCAATCATCTATTAATATCAAACAATTTGATAATTAACATTCACACGTTATCTTAACTAGTGGTATGACTGTTTGGTCCAAATTATCGCTTACACATTTTTCAGTAAAATCTAATTTCACTATTTTAAGAGGTATATAGTAGTAAAGATTTTTTACACAAATTCACTTTGTCAAAACCGTATCACCTTAAGGCTTGTAGAAATCGGTTTTGGTCAAAGTTCCAATATCGTCCACAATTAATCTAGACACAAAGTCCTCGGTTCAATAATAGAAATTATTATTAACCATACTACTCTTACTAGAGTCTTTGACTTTGAGTCTTATATAGTTGACCATGATACTAACCTCATATAACTATGGAGATAAATTCTTTATTGAATAGTGTTTCACTCTCGAAGCTTCAACTTAGGTCCAATTATAGTCATTTAATGGACGTCGTGCCATGGCATAACTATAATAAAAGTGGATTTTCCACATTTAAGTTTAACATCATTCTGAAATTGAGAGAACTATATAATATAGTCACTTCGAGATTCCTTGTTTGACCTTAGTTATATTAACCGACAAAAACTCTCAAGTGAGTCATTCCATAGTTACCTTATAAATATTAGTACACAACTCATTCATGCCCCCTCAATAGCCATTTGGAGAGCAATATGTACTCTACTCTGAAGAGATGTATCGCTATCTTGTATCGAAATATCTTGACTAGGAATATTTAAGGCAATATGTTATTTTAATATGATAAATTTCTCACGATAACAACATATTGTAATTACTACATGTAACATATTTTAAAGGGTCTCCTACTTAATATACTTGAATTAAATAATTAATTTAAAAAACACAGTATGACAAGTATATAATAGAAAGAAATAACACCTCTTATTTCGAATAAGATTTTATTACAAAGTTAATAATTTACATTAAATTACAAAACTTATCATTCGGTATGACTTTGAGTTTTCATATATTTACATTAAAATAGAAATTATGAATAATCATTTATAATAGACTGTTTGCATATAACAACAAAAGTGTCTCGAAGTTAGTAAGAGTACAGGTTTAGGACAGAATCCGACAACTGATATGAAAGAACGCTTGAATAGCATCAGAATTGAGCCAACGTTTTGACAGAGAAATCAAGTAGTTTTGTTTTTAGAAAAAATACAAAGGAAGCGTGTCTATAATAAATAATATTAAAAAGTACTGAAATATATCTAAAACTATAAGTAAATATCATGCTATTGACTATTAATGATGTACCCATTTTAAATCAACTTCATTTCTATTGTTTAATTTCTAGAATTAAAATGACATCTTTTATAATCTATTAAGAAGAATGTTGGTACTGTCCCAAATGATATAGATACAAACTAAATCAAAATATTTAATGTGGAATATGTAAGATGGATTCCTTATGCATTGGCACTAAGAATTATCGTACTTGCTATATTGTCTACAATACTAAATTTCTCTTATGTATTAGACACGTGGAGAAAGTATCAAATCCCATTTAAGACCGCTAAATGATAGTTAAGAGTATTCTCAAGAATTTACGAAATACTAGAGATAGTTTATCGAAACAACGAACTTCTTATGAAGAAGTATTCAGACTCAAACATTATAAGCAATATCGAGTATAATATGTTGATCCTCAATTCCTGATCAATCTTAGTTAAGTAACTTTAAGTTGGAAATGTTCCAAACGAGATATTATGGCTAAATCAACCTATAGGCTATGTACATCGCCTAGAATAAGTGTAATAGCAAAAGCAAGGTGTTGTGTGTTAATGCACATATTTATAACTGAGTTGGGGTGACCCAAATGTTTAGAATCTCATAACTTTGTGATATGATAACAGTGCAGTAATATAGATCACGAAAGAACCTAGAGCTCTAAGAAACTCTGAAAAGTTCCATATGATAAACATAGTTTATCAATGTTGGGAAGAGTTGTTTGACAGAGTAAACAATTAGAAAAACATAGCAGATCCATTCACAAAGAGACTAACTTGACCAGTATCAACAAAACTAGTCGAAGGGATGGGATTGAGATTCCAAAATTGAACCTAATGCAAGTGAATGCGGACGATATTGGAATTTTGATTAAAATAAAATTTTGTTAGTCCTTTGGTGTAAATAATCGTTACTAAAAAGTACCACCAAAATTTGCAAAATTGGATTTAGCAATTAGATTTTTAAGTAATGAATCAAGTCAAATGGTCACACTACATGTGGACATTTTATCGAAATTGTTTAAATATTAGTTCATGCGTAAATTAACATATTTGAGTCGCACAACCGAATCTATTCAATCTCCGAAACAATGATTTAATTAACTAATTTATAATAGTTATAGGTTAATTATATTTGTTAATATTTTTGAACTATTAATTATTGTTGTATTTATTGTATGGGGCATGTTTAGTAAAATTGAGTTGACCTTGGAAATGTTCATGGTGCAGTTAGTAATTAGTTAAGGGCGTATATAATGGTTACATTTGTATTGTATCGATATTAATTTAAATTTGATTTAAATAATTTAATTATTATCACGTTGAAGTGTTTATTGGCCCGTTAAGATCCAATACATAAACTTCTATAGGGATGCATAGAAAGAAGGGTCCAAGTTTGACTTAGGAAAGAAATTTAGGTAAGATATTTTCTCAAATCTTTTCTAAAAAAGGGAACCAATGCTTTATTTTTTGGGGATGTTTTTGCCTCCTACCACTACTGTTTTTAGGACACAAATACCAATCCTTCCCATTTCCATTTTTTCACTCCAGGCACATCCAAACTATTAAATTATATTAAATCCACTATTATGCACCTATCTCTTGCAAAGAAGGTGCAAATCCGAGGGATCTAAGAAGAACATGTGTTTCTATAGCCTCATTTCTAAGGTATAATTTATTTATACTTCAATTATATATATTAATCATTGTAGATCAAATATGTCATTTTTCACCATTTTCATATATGTTTTAGCCTACCAATTTATATCAATTTACATATGAAATTATTACTGTAACAGCCTACTTTTTTCAACCTTCAGATTTGACATCTGAACCGATGTTCAAATCCCAAAAACTAAAAAATAGTAGATCGTTAAGTTATGATAAAAAGAACCAAAAAACAAAATCTAACCATAGACTTTCTGAGCTCACAACGGAATGGAACAACATAATATAAAATATCTTTATACTTAATATAGATCCAAATATGTAATTAGATCTTGCAACAAATCAGAATCCATAACATGCATGAATATACCAGTCATCGGTTATATTTACAATTTATACAATATTTACATTATGATATCTTCATCATGTGTTCTCCATATCACCGAGGTCCATCAACCTAGTAATTTGGATAAAAAGGAAAATATGAGTGAGTCAAACATACGTTTGAGTGGGTGAAACAAGTCTATCTCATATACACTATAATAAGACTAGTAAAACATCATTAGTGTCTCCTAACCTATACACACATAACCTGCCTATTGCATGCAAGGAGTAGTATAGACGCTATATCTTGGTTGGCTACTCGATTAAGGACATACCAAGTCTCATTACAAGCTACACACAAATATATACTTAATCGTATAGTATACCAAATTCACAATACTATGGGAATACCAATTTCCTAAAACAACAAATATGTTATTATTGAGGGAACAACCATTTGCTCAGGACATCTATTCCCGGAACCACTAACATCGATACTAAGGGAACAACCAATTCCTTGGAACAACCACTTCCTTTTCAAGTACTATGGGAACAACTATTTCCCCAGGACAACTATTCCCTGCACCATACACTCCTTATACATAATTACTTGATAGATCAATAGCACATTAGACATGCCCAATATCCATTATATGATCATAACCAAGTCAACACGACATCAGTCATCGAAAACAAACTAGACATCCAATTTCACACATATCAGACACAATTATATTCATGGCATCTATGTTTTTTGCCTTGTAATTATCGTTCCGCATTGCCTCCATCGAAATAGCCCAAAGTATTACATGAAATCCCAATTCTGCAAATGCCTCCAAGCATAGTTGGCTCGGTTGGTTCTTATAATCGTCATTCTCTTTATAATTTCCTTGTTTTTGTTCTCTGACCAATTCATTTTGCCTTTATTTCAAAATTAACTTCAAATACTTTGTTTATATTATTATTATACTTTATAAATTAGTTGTCATTTTCATATGTGTGTGTATAATTTATGTAGTTTCTTACAACTCTATTTACTATAATTTAATCTGTCGTTGACTTCAATGACTCCATTAATTATTAGTTTCATTTAATAAACTCATTACAAAATATAATTATCTCCTAATCAGACCCCTAACGATATTAAATCATTCTAATTGCATTATATAATCATAAAGAAGGTTCACTCATTCAAAAATAAAGGTCAAACACGAAAATCCTTCGCCATCCTATTCCATAAGTGCACGAAAACCTTTGTAATTTGCATCAATTCTTCCACTAGATAGTATTACTCGTATTCACTATTATTTTGATGGGTATATCGCCAAAATCCTTAGAAAATTAAGAGAGTTATGCCATTTTAAAGTTGTGAAATAAAGGATCGAAAATGGGGAAGAAAAGGGACAACGTACGTTTAATTTTCCAATCTAAAACGATGCTTTTATAGTGCCAATTCGGTTTAATAACTATTCCCACCATTTAAAATAAGCAATTTTAATTTAAATTAAAAACTGAATTAACCCTTGTATGTCGACATATTCCAAGATGTATGTCGACGTATGTGTAATGATTGAATGTATGTCGACATATCCCAAGATGCACGTCAGCATATCATTTAATGTATGTCAACATACATGTTAAAATTTTCACTTAGCTATTAGTTCCTTTGTATTTCCTCCATACAACCTCCAAATTTATCAAAATCAATGTATGTCAACATACATTGTTGTTATTTAGCACTTGAAAAGGATTTGGAAATTAAAAGGAAGTACGAAAATTTGATCTGATGGGATTGTTTTCATGTTCCTACTGTCAAATGATGAACACAAGAAGAGGGTAGCTGAAGGTGACTCTATAATGATTAGGAACAAGAGGTTTATTATAAAGAAATGGGATCCTACTATTAGTAACGTCTATGGCGGTATTAAATCTATTCCTATATGGATTAATTTTTCTAATATACCTATTTTTGTGCGGTCTCCTCTGGGCATTAATTGGTTGTCTACAAGGATAGGTAAGCTTGTGTGTTTGGATGATAAAAAAAAGAAGGGGCTATCTTATACAAAATGTTCAGTTAAAGTGACCACTAAGTCTGAATTGATAAATGAATTCCATGTCATGCTTGATGATGGTTTCGAACAAATTATGAAAGTATTTTATCAATTAAAGCCAAAGATTTGTAGTGAATGTGTTGTGTTCGGACATTCAGTTGAACACTGCTTAAATCAAAAGAAGGTGGAAGTGATTACTATTGAGAACACTAAAACTGTGGTGAAGGAAGTGGTTAAACCTATTAAAGTTGGCCCTATTTTTGTTAAGAAGAAAAACAGATCCAATAATGTTTGGAAAAGAGTGGGGTTTACTAGGAAGAATGTAGGAGGAAAAGATAGAATTCATGGCACTCTTTTATTAGAAGAACTAGGAGCTCAACCTCGAAAAACCTATAGTATAATTATGTTTCACAATGTAGAGATCTGGAACATTAGAGGAGCCTATAAGAAATCTAAGCTTAATCAAGCTAGAACCATTATGTCTTACAATAAGCTACCCATCTTTGCTTTAGTAGAAACCAAGCTTAATTTCACATTGACTACTAAAGCAGGTCTATACATCAATTCCACTTGGAAACCTTTTCACAATCTTGCTCACTCCCCTTTTGGTAGAATACTTGTACTTTCCAATCCTTCTGTTTTTTTTCTTAATCCCATCTTTATCCATCGCCAGTTTATGCATTTCCATGTTATTCACATCCATCTTCTATCTCCATGTATATTATCTTTGTTTATAGAGACAACCACCTTTCAACCAGAAAATTTTTGCTCGACTATATGCCTCATTTAACTAGAACACCCACCCATGGATTGTTTCGGAGATTTCAACTGTATGTCAAGTGCTTTAGATCGTAGTGGTGGTTCTCCTCTTAATAATAGGGATACTGCCCCCTGAATGAAGCAGTGAATCTATCTAGCCTTCTTAAACAAACTGTGATTAGTCCCCACTACACTTAGAGCAATAAGAGCCGTTCAAGTGTTCGAACAATGAGTAGAATTGATCACTCCTTCATCAACTACCTATCTTTAGACCTCTAGCGAACCCTCTATACCCATGTTCTCTCCCTTTCACTATCTATTCATTCATTTATCCTTGTGAAATGTGCTGACACTGCCATTGGAAAAAAAATCAAAATTTAAATTTTTTAAATCTTAGGTCAAAGACCTTGAGTTCTTAAACGTTGTTCAAAATATATGGTCTACTATTTACTTTGGCAACCTTATGTTTATCTTTCATAAAAAACTTCAAGCTGCCAGGACTGGTTTGAGAAATTGGACTAAAGAGAAATTTGAGGATGGTGACTCACTATCCAGGCAACTAACATCCGAGCTGCACAAAATTCAAATCAACATGCTGGAGCACCATGAAAATCTTACCTACTCTGAGCTGGAACATGATAAGACAACAAAACATGATGAAGCTCTTATTATGGAACTTGACATGGGCAAACAAAAACTTAGGAAAGAATGGCACATTCAGAGAGATGGAAACACCAAACTATTTCTTAATGCTTTAAAGCAGTCTGCCAGCAACATTTACCAGATAATTGATGAACAAGGTTCTATTCATACACTCCTGACTAGGTTGAATCTGACTTCTTGAAGTACTACACAAAGCTTTTAGGAAACGATAACCTACATTTACCTTTTTTTGATGACCCCATTTCCACCAGTCTTCCCATGCTTGATAATGAAGTAGTTAGTTACTTGTCAGCTAAGATCACCGATGATGAAATAAAGCAAGCTGCTTTTAATATAAATAAGTCTTCCTCAAGAGGACCTGATGGTTTAATACCATGTTCTTTACTCATTGTTGGGCTGTTATCTCTCTTGACCTTCATAGAGCAGTACACGATCTCTTCAATCACAGTAAAATGCTGAGAGGAATAAATGCAACTAACATTGCCTTAATTCCTAAATCCAAGGAAGTCAAGTCCGTTATGAACTTTAGGCCTATTGCGTGCTGCAACGCAATATACAAATTTATTTCTAAGGTTATAGCTTCTAGACTTATGTGACGACGTACCTTTTCGAATATCAAAAGTCGATAATAATACATCAGCGGTATTCACATGCTAATAACTAAGTGCCAAAAAGACAGATTGTTAGGGGAAAGAAAGGAGATAGAAGATAGAAGAAACTAAACAATCATAGAATTTCACAATGTGTTGGGGATATTTCCACCGAGCCATCAGAAGGAGGTTACCACCGAATCAAACACACTACCCAAGCTACTGCCGGTCCAACCCAAACCGAAGCATCACCGATCCAACCCACTTCCAACTACCACCGAATCAAACACACTACTACCGGTCCAACCCAAACCGAAGCATCACCGATCCGCTGCCACACCAACTCACAACCGGACCATCCCTCACCGGACCAACACCCACCGGACCAACACACGCCGAACCAAGCCCACACCAAACCAACACCATTACCGAACCAACCATCGTCAGACCAAATTTCAACTCCAACCATCTCTGAACCAAGAGGATGCCGAACTAACATCGCCAGGCCAGATTGCTTCGGCCCAAGCCCACCAGCAGCTATATACATCCAAGACCCCTGCCCCCATCATCACTCTATAAATAGAGGGGCAGGGGTACAACAATGGCAGACAAGTTTGAAAGCTCAAGCACGAAAGGAACTTTCAAACAACTTTCATATACTTGCATACAAAGCTTTGTACTTGTAATCTGAAAGAAAAAGGAGAATAACATATAAAGTGGACGTAGGCACGTTCTGGCCTAACCACTATAAATCTGTGTGTCTTTTACAGTTTAGTCCATCTATTTCGTATATTTGCATAAATCACCCAAACCATCCAGATCAACATATAATCAACTAAATCATACGACTAGGAGGTGTTTGCCCAATTTTTGTGCAAACATTTTTGGTGCTTTCGCTGAGAACAGGAGCTCGAAGCTTCACCTTCTCCCACTTAATCCTTTTCCTGTCAGCATCGTTCATTTGGAAAACATGCCTCCCGGACGGAAGAAAGATACTAACAAAGGAAAGAACGTTGCAACTGGCAGTATCCCAGATCCAGTGATCAGGGACCAAGACAATCGTCAGGTTCCAATGGCAAATTTAAATCAGGCAAATCCGACAGCCCCGCTACGGAACAACTAATTACAAGGGCGGATCTGGACAGGATTGTGGCTGAAGTAACTAACCGCTTCGCATCTCAACAAGAAGCCTTGGTGGACCTACTCATGTCACGCTTAAGAGATGCTGAAGAATCCAACCGCAACACTGAATCATGGGGTGAGTCCCGGTATGGAGGATTCGAGAGGCGACAAAGGTCTTTCTTCTTCGAAGAAGCTAACAACAAAACAGCCATGGTAGGAGCCGAGCCCGGACTCAGCCCGAATTCCGACCCAAGGAAACACTTGGAACCGAACCCAACGGGGGAGGTGCCAGGCAGGGGTTGGATGTGGCTGAGCCTGTCATGCTACCTAACCATGAAAACACCAGTAGACGGGGCCGAGCTGGAGTCCGGCCCAAAGTTGGACCCGAGGAAGTGCTGAGAACAGAACCCAGCAGGGGAAGATCAAGGCAAGGGCCAACTGTGGCTGACCCCAGCATGCCCCCAGAAGACCGGAGGCAGCCATTGGAGAATGTTAGGAGTGACAGACGATACCATCCCTACAAGCCGTCTGGACAGAATCAGTCCCGCAGGGAAGAACCAAACTCATTTCTATCCGCTCCAAGTTCTGATGAAAGGATGGCGCGATTGTTCAGAGAGTGCGTCCAACGGGAGCAAAGGGATCGGTGGATAGGTGCTAGGGTAACCAGCCCCTTCACCCGCAATATCGAAACCGCCATCACCCCCTGGGAATGGAAAATGCCAACAATGGAACCTTACGAGGGAACGTCTGAATCCATAGTACACTTACAGAGATACACCCAGCATATGCTCATGAGCAGAGCAACGGAGGGAGTATTGTGTAAATGCTTCCCACTTTTCTTTGCAGATCTAGCTACCTCCTGGTTCTGCCACCTACCCCAAGGGTCCATCAGCTCGTGGGAAATGTTGAAAGAAAAGTTTATCAGCCAGTTCCGCATTCATGTGGAACAACCCAAGGACGCTTATTCCTTATCTAATATCAAAAAGAAACCCGGAGAGACAGTGCAACAATATCTAACCCGATTCAACGCCGCGGCGGCCGCAGTCCAAGATGCCGACGAGAAACTTATCCTAATGGCTCTCTGCAGTGGTGTACATCCGGATACTAAATTTGCTAGAAGACTAACCCAGGAAAAGCCAGCTACTTTACCTTATTTCTTCCATGAAGCTGGAAAGTATATGAGACTTGAAGACTCTGCCACTTAGAGGCAGTCAGGGTAACAGGCTAAAACAACTACAGACAGGGTTCCCGCTGCAACAAAGGATGTTCGGAGAAATGACTCTAGAGACAATGCTGGGGGCAAGAAGGGGGAAAAGCGCCTATATCGACCTGGACCAAGATTTGACTCTTACACTCCTTTGAATGAAACAATCGAAAACATCTTCCTAGCTACTCGAGACGAAGTTAGATACAAGTGCCCCCCGCACAAGAAGGAGTCAGATAACGCACTCAAGACTGGAAAGTTCTGCCGCTTCCATGGATCCCATGGACATGACACCAATGAATGCCACCATCTCCGGGACTTGATTGAAGAACACATTAGAAGGAAGAGACTGGAACGCTATGTAAAAAGCTAGAACAGGACTTCGACTCCTGCCAATGAGAATCCGGGGCTACCCCTTCCAGTAGTAGGCGGAGGAAATCACAACACCAGCGGCTCTAGTCAAGAGAAGATAGTGGTCCATACCGTATCAGGAGGACAGACATCGCCGACAGAAGCTGGGCAAAGATGGAAAGATACGGTAAGTCACTTAGAAACGATGAAGGCTACGTTAACTCTGTTATGGAAGAACGCCACCCGAAACGGAAAGAGAATGACGACATCACATTCAGTAGGCGTGATCTAGAGGGAAGACAATACCCACACCTGGATCCTATGGTCATCTCTTCCTGGTTCGGTCCAACCAAAGTTTTTCGAATTTTAGTAGACACTGGAAGCTCGGTAAATATCCTATTCAAGCATGCTTTCGACAAAATGAAGCTGTCAATGAAGGATGTGTCTCCCTGCAACAAACCACTACATGGTTTCACTGGAGATGCGAAGATGCCCCTCGGGCAACTGGACCTTTTTGTTGAAATAGGAAGTCATCCCCGCTCCGTTGTGCGAAAAAAAATATTTGTGCTAATAGAAAGCCACTCGGCCTACAACGCCTTTTTGGGAAGACCAGCCTTGTCTGACTTCCAAATTGTCCTAGCCCCATGGTGCCTGAAAATAAAATTCCCAACAGATAACGGAGTAGGAGAAATGGAGGGGGATCAAGACGCTGCTCGAGACTGCTATGTAACTGAACTTCGCAATAACCGCAGAAAAGATAATGGGAAAAATGCAGAGACTACTCTCTGCATGAAAAACTTGGAAGCATAGCAACTAAAGAAAGCCACTCCTCTTTGATATACCAGTGACCCTTTCAATGAATTAGACCCCAGGGACAAAGAGGAGGAGGCCACCGCCGAGCCTACAGAGGCTATGGAATTCGTAGCTGTAGACAAACATGACTCAAGTAGACTATTGAAAATCGGATCTCAACTAAAAGAAGAAATAAAGGAACAACTCATTGATTTTCTTCGCCACAATATGGATGTATTTGCATGGACGCGCGCTGATATGACAGGAATCTCCCCAGATGTAGCATGCCACGTACTGAACATCGATCCCACCAAGGTTCCAGTAAAGCAGAAAAAGAGAAACATGGGGGCAGAACGATCAGCAGCCCTAGAGGAAGAAGTGAAGAACCTACTTGCCAATAACTTCATACGAGAAGCCATCTACCCAGAATGGATCGCCAACCCGGTACTGGTAAAGAAAGCTAATGGGAAGTGGCGATCATACATCGATTTCTCCAACTTAAATGACGCTTGCCCGAAGGACTGCTTCCCATTCCCCCGAATCGACCAACTCGTGGACAGCACAGCCGGACACGAACTCTTATCCTTTATGGACGCATACTCAGGATATAACCAGATCCCTATGCACGCCCCCGATCAAGACCACACTAGTTTCATCACTGATCGGGGATTGTACTGCTACAAAGTAATGCCTTTTGGACTTAAAAATGCCGAAGCTACTTATCAGCGCCTTGTCAACAAGATGTTTGCGGAACTAATAGGACGAACTATGGAAGTTTATGTGGATGACATGCTGGTAAAATCGAGGAAAGCCAATGATCATATAAACCACCTGGATGAGATGTTTCAAGTACTTCGCCAATATGGAATGAAGCTGAACCCTCTAAAGTGCTCCTTCGGAGTATCGTCGGGAAAGTTCTTGCGATTCATCGTCCATGCCAGGGGGATTGAAGCAAACCCCGAACAGGTTCGGGCGTTGCAAGATATCAAGATACCATCCACTCGAAGAGAGATGCAAAGCCTAAACGGGAAAGTGGCCGCCCTAAGCAGGTTCATCTCTAAAGCAACCGGCAAATGCATCCCTTTCTTTGAAGCTCTAAAGAAAGACAAATGAAAGTTCAAATGGACTAACAAATGCTCGACAGCCTTCCTCAACTTAATCGAACACTTCCAGAGACCACCAGTACTCTCAACTCCAAATGAAGGCGAGGAACTATACCTATACCTTGCTGTATCGTCCCATGCTTTAAGCGCCGCTTTGGTGAGAGAAGACGACCGCACGCAGCAGCTCGTATACTTTGTAAGAAGGAGGTTTACGGGGGCAGAAGCTAGATACCCTAAACATGAAAAGCTAGCATACTGTTTGCTAATTACTTCACGGAAATTGCGACACTATTTTCAATCTCATTCCATCAGAGTTTTAACCGATCAACCGCTAAGGCAGGTACTCCATCGCCCCGACACTTCTGGGCGACTACTTAAGTGGTGCATTGAACTGAGTCAATATGATATCACCTACCATCCTCGCACCGCTATCGAGGGGCAAGCCATAGCTGATTTCATTGTCGAATTTACTACTAACGAAGGTAAGGAGAAATCTGAAATAGCAGAAGATATCAAGTGGAATCTCTTCGTAGATGAAGCATCAAATGAACAAGGCTCGGGGGCAGGTGTTTTGATAATCACCCTCAGGGGAAGGAAGCTGCACTATGCCCTAAGGTTGGAATTCGCTGCCACCAACAATGACGCAGAATACAAAGCAGTGATAGCCGGATTAGAACTTGCCCTGGAGATTGGAGTCGGTTCTTTATGTCTCCATAGTGATTCTCAACTTATTGTAAATCAAGTACTGGGAGAATTCCAGACTCGAGGAGAACGACTCACAGCATATCTAAAGAATACCAAGCTACTGCTCAATCAATTGGATCACTATTTAATCAAACACATTCCTCGAGAAGAGAATCAGGAGGCCGACGAACTGGCAAAGCAAGCTAGCATGAAGGACGACACTACTTGCCGAACAATAACCATCTCAAAGCAACTGGCTCTGAGCTACGAGCCAATGAATATGATAGCTGCAATTGAAGAAGAAACTTGGATGACCCCCATCCGGAAGTACTTACAAAGTGGCACACTGCCCGACGGACGTAACGAAGCTAAGAAAATCTTAAGGAAAACTTCCCGTACACATTACAAGAAGGCATTCTCTATCGGCGCGGCTTCTCTAATCCTTTATTAAGGTGTATCGCTGGAAGGGAAGCCAGGGAAGTGTTGTCCAACATCCATCAAGGAAGTTGCGGAGATCACACCGGAGGACAGACTCTAGCAAAGAAAATACTCCGATACGGGTATTACTGGCCCACTTTAAACAAAGACGCCTTAGACTTCACCAAAAGATGTGACAGATGTCAGAAATTTGCTAAGATTCCTCGACTACCAACAAATGAAATTACTCAAATGACCAGCCCTTGGCCCTTTGCAATATGGGGAATTGACTTGATTGGCGAACTGCCAATGGGCCGAGGCGGAGCCAAATATGCCATAGTGGCAGTCGACTATTTCACAAAATGGGTGGAAGCGGAACCTCTAAATAAAATATCTTCGGCAAAAGTTATTAACTTCTTGATCAAAAATGTTTTATGCAGGTATGGGGTTCCACTCAAAATCATATCGGACAATGGACATCAATTTGACAGCGAGGAATTTGCCGACTGGTGCCAAGAGCACGGAATTCACAAAAGCTTCTCATCTGTGGCTTATCCCTAGGAAAACGGACAAGTCGAAGCTGTCAACAAAATCCTCAAAACTCTAATCAAGAAGAAACTTGAAAAGTCAAAAGGCGCTTGGGTGGATGAACTTCCTACGGCACTTTGGGCCTACCGCACATCTTACAGAACATCAACAAGTCATACTCCTTTCTCTTTGGCTTACGGATCGGAGGTCATGCTCCCAGTTGAAACTGTAGTGCCTTCCCACCATAGGATCCACTACAACCCAGAAGAGAACGAAGAACTCCTCCACATGTCTTTGGATCTAATTGAGGAGAGAAGAAACGATGCAGCACTCAAAGCGGCAGCTCACAAGCAAAAAGTGGCAGCACAATACAACTCCAAAGTCAAACACCGTAGCTCACAAGAAGGAGATCTTGTCCTCAAGCGGATCTTCCTGTGCCCAGGAGCGCTAGATCCAATCTGGGACGGACCCTACGTAATTCATAAAGATCTCCGCAACGGAGCCTATATTTTGTCAACAGTGGATGGAGAGGTGTTCCAGAGGGCATGGAACATCCGACACCTCCGTCGATACTTTTCTTAACTTGTACTGCCCATATGAAGTGAATTAACAAAGAGAATCAGTGGACGTAGGCATTTTCGTGCCGAAACACTTTAAAAATCTTGTCTCTTTTTAACTTGTTCCTTTATATCTTGGCTGCTTGTTAAGCTTTATCCTTTTCTGTTGAACAAAATCATGTATAACGACATTTCCATACTGGAACTTCACGGCGCAACCTCACCTGGACAAGACCCAACAGGTACTATGCGATTCTATGCACTCGCCAATGAGACACTTTTGCTCCAGCATCCCTCTGCTGTGGGTTAACTCATTGCTCGCGACTGCCCTCAAAGCCAACTGTAATGAGCCGATTATAAGCCATCAAGAAGGCCGACTATAGCCGATGGCAGTTCATTACGGCGTTCGGCTCGCCGGCAACTGTGAACCTACTTTAAGCCCCAACATAAGGTGTGGCCAGCCAGGGGTAGTTCACGGTTGACGATCGGCACCCACGCTAGCCGGCCACAGTAAATCGAATAATACCCACGATTACGGGCCATAATGGCTCGGGTAGTTACTGTGCGCGATCTCGGCTCCGATATGTCTTAAGTGTGGCTGTGGTAAAAAAGATGAACTCCTCGCGGAGGCGTAAGATGGGTGACAAATGTCTCCAAGGCCCACAGCTAGGGAAAGTGACTACAAAACCCGTTTGCCACGAACTTAAGCATATCGACGGCCTTCCATGATTGGAAGTTTTACTGTTTCTCATATTTCCATTTCATTCAAAAACTTTTCTCCTATCCTATATAACAATCCTTAAAGTACAAGTCACAAAATAGGGAAACTCTCGCTTGTGGAAATATGAACTCACATCCGGATGACGGAACACTCAGCTACATTCCATACTCAATCACGCAAGACATTCAAAGCAACCCTCTACAACTAAAACACGAAGGGCGGTACTATCTTCTCTTATATACAAATATGTAGCTTTAATTTATTCACACATCATATTCGCATTACAAGACATGAAACAATATTTTGAGCGGAAACTTAGCATCAAATGCGATTAAGTCACATGCATAAACACGCAGCTGTATTTCTTATGCAACATATCAAAATAACAACCACATTCGAACATAACAGAATCAGCTTATGTTATAAAATTACAGAAAGTCATTCTTTACAAATAATATAATTACAAGTTACATTAATGTTTCGGACTAACATAGATGGCAACCAAAATATGTACAAGTCAAGTCAAGGAACCGGAGCTTCGCCTCCATCCCGCTAGCCCTCTGGATCTACTTAACTACAGGGTCAGAACTCCCCGCATGTATTCCAGTGGTCCATCCTGCCCAATTCAAAAGAGAATCCATCAATAATCACGAAAGATAAGCAATCAAATCATGAAAATGTTAAAAGGAAAGACTTACCAGCGTCTGCTCCCTGATCATCATAATCTAGCTGCACGCCTACCTCATCCGCAGCAAGCAGCCGCATGCCTTCCTTAACCGCCACCTTCTCTTCCTTAGTGGATTGGGCCGTAACCACATCCATCCTGAAAGCCGCACCACCTTCCTTATCCGCATCAGCCTTAGCTTCCTCCAAAGCCCGGAGATATATCCTAGCCATGACCCGGGGATAATCGTCCATCCACGACAGGTTGCCCTTCCTCCAAGTATGGAAATACATGTCCTGGAGCATCTCGTCCATCATCCCCTCATTCTCCTCAAACTCTTTCATTCGAGCCTCAGAAGCCGACAGTCGTGCGACAGCAGCATCTCTCTCCAATCGGTATCTCGAGCAGTCAGCCTGAAGGGACTTCCGCATCACTTCCATCTCCTCCTTCAGCTTGGCCTGAGCAAGCTCTACGGCCTCAAGCCTCCCAGATAACTCTTCTACCTGCTCAAGATCCGCTCTCCGAACCTCGTCCACCATTGTGATGGCCATGTCAATCCGTTCCTTGCATGCAGCCTCCATCTTTCGTAGTTCTGCCTTACTAGCCTCTTCCATAGTCTTCTTCAACCGCTTGGAGGCTGCCTCATGCTGAGAAATCTGAATGGCTTGATCGGCGAGATGCTTGGCCTGGTCAGAAACCATTACCGTAGTCGGATGTTGGCACTCCCAATCTCCTCTCCAGCCTTGACCAAACGGGCATGATGCCCCATCAACTTCCTGGTTTCCTCCGCGACCCGGTCGATATTAGCCTTGGCTTCTTCCCCCATGGTAACTATCCGGGTAGTAAGCAAATCGAGATCTAAGGGCTTAGCCTCATCAAGCACCCGTACCATGGGGTCGCGGGGAAGAAGATACTCACCCGTGGCCTCGTCAAAAGAGATGTCCTGAAAACTCGGGTCCAGATCCGGGTGGCCGGCAAATGGGTTGCGAACCAAACAAGGGTGGTCTATCGGGGTGACGGTTGGATTTTCGGACGGATGTGGGGAAGGCATAAGCTCGGTATCTTCCTCAGTAATATCATGGATAGGCTGGACTAGAGGCTGAGGGCCAGGTGAAGGTTCAAACGAAGATCGCCCCATCTTCCTCTTTCGCATGTCTTCTTCAATAACTCCGAGAAGAGGGTAATAGCTAACCACATCTCCAGGACGGCTAATTGACGGATTTGGTTTGGCAGAAGCTTTGAGTAGCTTATATTGTTCAAGCCGGTGCCGAATACTGATGTCTTGGCCACCTTACCCGTTCCTGGAATAAAAACCAAGTGTTACAAGCATGCATGAAACTATGATCCGAGAAATATGTTAAGTTAAAAGGAGTAGGAAAACGCGCTTATTTTACAAACCCTGAGGGGGAGTGGGGTACTGCAATAAGTCCTGAATTTCATTCCAGGAAGGGAGCTGGCCGTAAAATATTCCTAAGTCCTTATCATAAAGGGAGTCTGCGAAAGTTAGGAATTTACCTTGAACCACCGGAGTTACCTTAGCTGAAATACCCTTAGAAGATGGATCGGCACCAGTCCCAGCCTTGTCAACCTTCTTCGCCTTCTCCACCGAGGCTGATCCTTCCTCCAATCCCTCAAAAGCTTGGCGGAAGGCATCATCCGTCCACTCCTGGATCTCCCCTGCCTGCTTAGAAGACAAAGCCCCGGCACCACTACCATCCTGTCCTTCACCTTCTCCATCTCCTCTTCTCTCCTCCTCGCCTCTTTCCTCCTCTCCACCTTCCTCCTCCGGAATATCTGGGCATGTGCTAGGGGATGGTCCGTCAGACTTCTTAAGCTTCTTCCCCCCGACGACTGGAGGTACCGAGAAAGTTCTCCTCTTGCTACTCTTCGCAGTGGCCCCATCTTTAGCTTTAGCAGCCCTCTCCTTGGCTGTATCTCTCTGCTTAACCACAGATTGACGTGGCAGAATCAAGTTGTGCTCCAGGAGAGTGGCATTCCTGATCAGGTAAGAAGCCGACCTATCCCTTCCTGAGATAGCCTCTACCTCCGCAGCCATCTGTACAAGGTGATCATTCTCTATGACCGCAAAGCCACCTGTCGCTAGCAAGAAATAAAAGCACATAAGAAGAAGCATTGTAGTTGGGACAAAGAAGTTACGAATTGAATTCAACTTACAGCCAGAAGTGAAAAGGCGAAAAGAAACGGAGTCGTCCTTGACGAAGAACCATTCCTTCTTAAACATGGTAAACTTCGAGTATAAGTCCAAGACCGGCTTGAAGGACACGGCCGACTCTAAATTAATGTACGGAGACCCCTTCTTGTAGCCCCTCAGATTATACAAATATCGGATTTTCCGGTTAGAAGGGGGCGCCCATACCTCCTCTGGAAGATAACGAATAGACACACTAAGATGGCGTAAGAGTTGGGCTGAAGCTGGAAAGGAGCCACCTTCAGGTAGGTAATGAAGCTGACTATCCACGCATTGATCGGAGGAATGGCCCCGCACATGCAATGGTATCGGCTATACGCGAAATATCATTCAGGGGGATTGTACGGCATCACTCCGTCCCCCGGCTACAGCATACTCGCTCTGTCAATCCTAAAGGAGCGAGAGATAACGTCAAGCTGCTCCTCTCTGAGAGAGCTCGGAAAGCAATCGGGAGGAGAATTCAGAAGCTCTTGAGGGCCATATCCGTCCACTAATGACCTCGGGGCAGGTCCGTGTCGCGCTGGTTCCGGTTGGACTAGGGGCACGGCAGGAGAATCTCTTATGTCCCTAGATTTCCTCTTATCTGATCGGGTTTCCACTCTTTGAGACATTTATCTGCAACACAAGAAAAGTATATCGTTAAAACATACAAACAATGTAGTCTGGAATTTCACCCATAAGTCAAAACGCTCAAGCTCCCAGTTTCATTCGGTAAAGAAAATGTAAAATTTCATTCGGTATTCAAAGTCTCAGGGTTCATCTGATGGTTCAAATACAAGTACATTCGGCATTTCCCCTTCTCATTCGGTGGTTAGAACACGAGCTCATTCGGTAAACCACAACTTTCAGGTACATTCGGTACACGAGGCCCCCAAACCATTCGGTAATTGAGAATAAAAAGTTCACTCGGCAGAATAGATCATCACCTGGTTCGGCAAGAATCTGATTCGGCTAACGCTTTGATTCGACAGAGATTATATTTTGATTCGGCTGATGAGGGAAAATGGAGGCGTTAGGCCCCTATTTATAAGCAAGCATCAACAACCGGACTAGGTGGCTTGGCGTTAGAGACTGGATGGAAACACACGAGCTCAAAACAAAGCATGCCATGTGCATGCACATACCCTACTTTGGGGGGCAAGTGTTGGGGATATTTCCACCGAGCCATCACAAGGAGGTCACCACCGAATCAAACACACTACCCAAGCTACTACCGGTCCAACCCAAACCGAAGCATCACCGATCCAACCCACTTCCAACTACCACCGAATCAAACACACTACTACCGGTCCAACCCAAACCGAAGCATCACCGATCCAATACCACACCAACTCACAACCGGACCATCCCTCACCGGAACAACACACGCCGAACCAAGCCCACATCAAACCAACACCATTACCGAACCAACCATCGTCGGACCAAATTTCAACTCCAACCATCTCCGAACCAAGAGGATGTCGAACCAACATCGCCAGGCCAGATTGCTTCGGCCCAAGCCCACCAGCAGCTATATACATCCAAGACCCCTGCCCCAGCCTCACTCTACAAATAGAGGGGCAGGGGTACAACAATGGTAGACAAGTTTGAGAGCTCAAGCACGGAAGGAACTTTCAAACAACTTTCATATACTTGCATACAAAGCTTTGTACTTGTAATCTGAAAGAAAAAGGAGAATAACATATAAAGTGGACGTAGGCACGTTCTGGCCGAACCACTATAAATCTGTGTGTCTTTTACAGTTTAGTCCATCTATTTCGTATATTTGCATAAATCACCCAAACCATCCAGATCAACATATAATCAACTAAATCATACGATTAGGAGGTGTTTGCCCAATTTTTGTGCAAACACAATACAACGGAATAACATATATTAATCGATATAATACTTTGTAATGTCATTTCAAAAATGATACATCAGAGTCATATTAATACAAATTCTACACTAGGACAGTTATAACAGCCTTTTTTCTACCCTACTTATACAAGATACTTATAATACAGTAGAAATAAGATAATAACTTGGTGTCAGTGAAGCATCCTGCTCCAAGTTCCTGTAAAACGCATTCGTGGGAAAACCTAAACTACTTGGCTACCCATAAAAATTTGAGCACCCAAGAGTTTTAGGGGTAGAAAAATAAAACTCCAGGCCAGACATGGATCTGCTATGAGTAAACTCAAACAACTAAATTATGTTTAAAACCTTTTTAAAATCAAAGGTATCTCATAAGACCACGTCGCACATAAACACGAACGACTTTTAACCTTACAATAACCAAAACACTTAGTAAACCTTGTAATAATATAATAATGCTAAGCATTTAAACTAAATATATGAAAATAACCGAATTTGTTACCGTTATTAAATTGCAGCATGGTAGGCTCTACAATCAAAACCGTAAAGTCGCGTATTGGAGATTGGATTTCATACTATGACAGGGCACTGAGGTACTACCTATCATGGTACACATCTAGAAAATGTATCGAGGACTTCACCAGGATACCATGCCAACATAAGACCGGCCTACGACATACTAGATAGTACCGAATATGTCATCGTCATGGCTTCTTTGCAACCCTTTTTATTGAGATCTTAAGCACACCCAATCTACAAATATGTAGAAATATTTAGAAAGGCGATGACATACCCTAATAGGAGCGACCCACTTAGCTTTGCAGCATCTCCTCTGATTTTAGTCATTCCCGGTTGATGAGGGTTGAGGCTACACTTACCTTTTGAATAGCAATCCCATTTGAAATTCAAACAATACCTTCCAGGCAGTAATGCAGTGCCATCATTTATCGTCACAACCCAAATTTCAGCGTTTGAAAATCGACGCCCGTACTTTGCTTGTACTCGAATGCCGCAGATTCAATTTTTGAAATCCATCTCGTACCTGAGCTTATAACACATTAAGTATAACCACATAGAGGAAGAAAAGAAGATATATCATATAACTCCAATGAATACAATATCCAATAGTATACAACAATGATACAACCTCCAACACATATCAGAGATATGATACTACAAACCACAGCTGAAGATACACAATATCAGCAGAGGAACAATAACATAAACTTGAACTCCAAAGAAGTAACTCCAATATCAGCAATCTCCATCTCCAAAGCACCAATTCAGAAATAGCTCGACTCCCAATCAAGTTGTACTAAGCAAGTTCAGTCATTCGAAGACTAAAGAAGATTTCCAGAGACTAAAGACTACCGAATCTACTCCTACTATTCGACTATCTGAAAAACCCAACTCTAGACTGTCCGTGTGGAAAATTGTGGGCACTCAAAGTTTAGGAAGGGAACAATAAACTTCGTATCAGTCATGCGACTGTATGAGCAAACGAAAATAGTTTATCTTTAAAACAAACAACAAAAGAATTTAAAACATTGAAAACCGCAATGCTTTTTGAAAAATGAAACTACCATAAGGCCTCCAGACACACACACCATGCAATCACACACTTGAGGGAGATTTCTCCTTATTATTGTCAGAAATGTTTGATATGCGAAAATCATTTGATATTATTATTAATGCATAGTGGATAACAATTGCAAGTATAATATTAACCTTAGCAAGCATGCGTACCATTATAGTTTGCCTACTATGGCTACCATATTAGATGACAGGCTCTACAACTAAAATCGTACAAGGCGCGTATTGGAGATTGGATTTTCAACAAATGGTCAGGCCAAGAAACTTCCCATTGCCACATGGTTGCGCCTCTGGATGGACGCCACGAGAACCTAACCGGATCTCTGCCAACACAAGGTCGGGTTACCTCTGTAATAAGGTAACTACCACACGAGTATGCCACTCCTCGGTCGTAACCAACCTTTATACCAAGATTCACTAACAACCATAAAGTAATAAATTTGCAGCAACCACATAGGTTGGGTATGTGCGCTCCGTACCACGATACAACCTCTATCCAGAAGGAAATGAACATATCCTCAGGGGGCGCTACCTCCAAATAACCTTGCCGTATCTTTCATGTTTCGACCATTTCGGGCTGTGAGGTTCGTCGAAGTCTCGTCCACAAAGCTACGCTTTTCACAAAAGTCATGCTTCGATCAACAAATGATCAGCAACACTTTGTATGCCACATTACCAAATTGGAAATGTATCACTAGTAACCATCAACTACATGACCTCTGAGCTCGTACGCCTTAGAGAAGGGTGTTAAGCTAAAAGAATAAATTCTCCGCCACCAAACAGAAATGTATTTGATAGAAACCAGCTTTACATCTCAAGGTCTAATGTCAGACACACATTCAAACAAGTCTGCCTCGGGTTTAAACAGAGCCAGAGGCACTTCCAAAGAAGCTTTTGCAATCCGAATAATCCCTAATCACGTCCAGACTCTCCATCACAAAGGGTGCTCAAATCTCTATACCGGCGCGACTCGGTGCAGAGACATTCGTCGGGTTATCCTTTCGCTTTCGAAAATATTCGGTCTTCACCACCGGTCTTCAAATGCTATCCACATCGTCATATCATTATTCGAAATGGGTTATATGACACAAGGCCCTCTCCCAGCTAAATGAATAATGAACGCAATATTTAAAAACATATGGATATTGGGATCTTAATTAAGTCACAACTTATTACCCAAAACAAATAGTTTAAACAAATTACCATTTTAAATCTTTAAACAAAAAGATTTACTTCACAAAGTTCACCAATATTTCACAAAGATTCATTCACAGCTTTTCAAAACAATTTCCTTTTCAAATTGGATTATCTCATCCAATTATTAAACCAAAGGCTCAATTTATAGCTTTCAAAACTATTTCCAAAGATTCATTTATAATTCTCAAAACAATTCCCATTTCAAATCTTTTATATATAAAAGATACACCATTTAAAATCCTCTTCGATTTCAAAACAAGGTTTAACAATCTTTCACAAAAGTTCATTCATAGCTTTCAAAACAATTTACAGTTTCATTTCAACTTGAAATTTTTCAATACAAATTGGAAATCCTTTCTTTATATGAAAGTTATTATTATTTGAAAACAACTAGTTTTCGTTCCGGAAAAAGCCGATCTCGTTTGCACGAGTTAAAGCTCTTCAAGTATAAAGCTTGGTCTAAATTCAAATTCCCAAAACAATACTTTTTAAATGGTTTAAAAACCCGTATAAACACATTTATAACTTGCAAAACCTTTTTAAACCCTAATTTCCAAACATAGAATAAAATTTCGAATCTTGAATTCAAATTCAAATCAAAATATTTAAATTTCAAATCTTTATCAAGTTATTAAAAATAACTTTTATTTCTAAAACTCCTTTTCAAAAGATTTTCAAATTTAACTCAGTTCCATTTCCAAAACCATTTGGATTAAAAAAATTCAACCTTTAAAATCATTTCAAAATATCTGTGACTTAACCAATTTCCTTGTGCAATCCATATTTGTGTATGTATAGTGTAGTCCAGGGGTTTTACACAATAATGCAACAACATTCAATCGTATAATTCAAGCACATCAATATCGATAAGCGGTATAATCCTGTAACGCTTATCTTCATTAACAGATTCATAGATAAATAGTATAAATTAATCACAGATAAATAAATTACATTCATCATAGATCAGTAAGTTACATTTCTCACGGGTCAATAAATTACATTCAATCACGACTCAAACCAAAATAATTCATATCACAAAGCATTACATATGAAGAACATCAACCAATTCTACATCCAATAGAATCCAAACATCCATAAGTAACATCAATTTATTCACCTGATTTATTTAAATCAAATTAATGGCTTATGAATAAATTAGTAATCCCGGTTAATTACTAATTATAAACCACTTAAATTAATTATCCTTTAATAATAAATTAATTAACCTTTAATTGTTAATTAATTTACCCTTAATTTATAAATTAATCTACCTTTAATCATTAAAAAATTAATCTTTAATCATTTAATTATCCTTTTATTAATTATCCTTAATTAATTTCCTTAATTAATTAACCCTTAATTAATTATCAATTAATTAATTATCCTTTAATCATTTTCATTAATTAATTAACCTTAATTACTTTCATTTAGTAATCAACTTTAAGTAATTAATTATCTTTTAATTACTTATCATTAATTAAATTTAATTATTAATTATCCTTAATTATTTCCTTAATTAATTGTATTAATAAATTAACTTTTAATTAATAAGATGACCCTTAATTAATTTTTCTTTATCCACTACATTAAATACTTGTGCTATAGTAACTTAAAATTTTAATAATCAAATATAAACCATTTATCTTTCTTAATCACCTAACTATCATTTAAATCAAATGCTCCAAATCATTTATCCTAAAACCATTAGAGATTAAATAAAATAATTTGTCTAACACAAAAATTTATAAACCAAAACATTTGATTTTAAAAATTAAAACTTGAACCTTGTTGAGTCAAATCTACTTTAGAAACTCATCATTATATTTCTTTGAAAACTCATATATTTTAAATAGACTTCAAAGTTTTGTTTAAAATAGATTGCTAAGTAAACTTAATCATTTTAAAATAACTTAAAAACTTGTTCATGCTTTATAATTGAACCCTGGTAAGAAATCTTCTTTCAAATTCTTAAACCCGGGAACAAACTTTCTTTTAAATTGATTACACCTGGCAACTTACAATAACTCGAGCCCAATCAATCAAAACCCCGAGCTCGCACTTGATTTCCCCGAGCTACACTTCAGTTTTTCCCAAGGAAATACTTTCTTCTTTCTTTTCTTTTAAACTTTTTTTTTGTTTTAAGATTTCAAAAACTTTTATAAAAACCCACTCGAGCCAAAAACCCGAAATTTTCGAGTTTGACTTCGAGCCCGTTGCTTCTTCTCCACCCAAACTAGCAACCCCATCAGATACCACATTCACGCGTGCACTTGCATACGCCTCCAGATCGCCACCGACATTTGCTCCGATCATCTCCAAGTCGTCTATGATCTCGCTGATGGTTCCGACCTCCCTGAAACATCTATCTCGCCTGAAATCGAAATTTAGGATAATCGAGCAACCTAGAACACACTCAGATTGACTAACCACGCCACCAGAACTCCTGCCGCTTCGTCCAGAGCACATCTACGAACCTCGACGTCATTTCCCATCCTCGCGATAATCTCCGGCCACACCTCGGCGACGCATTCGCCTCGCGCAAACACTGCTACCCCGATCAACTGAAAACCCTACTACTCCCATTTTCGACCACCACGACCTATGAAAAACTCATCCACCATTTTTCTGTTAATCATTGATCAGCAAGTAATCTACGGCCACAACCTCGAAGTTCAATGTCGCCGCGATCACCAGAAATCGATGAAACACATAATTCAGTTTAATTCGCGATCCCTTACCATTTACAAACTTAAAATTGTCATAATCTAATCAAAATTCATCATTTTTAATTTCGAAGCAGATCATATAATTATAACTTAGAATCTGGAAACTTGAATTTTTGAACTATAATGATTTTAACAATAAATTCCTATTTTTGAATTAATTATTCAATAAATCAACCTGAATTTATTTTTAAAATTGATGTTACATAATTACACCCATTTTTCATTCACAAATCATAGCCTAAAAAGATTTAAGGGATGAGATATTGAATTTTAAACAGGTATGAAACCTGTATATTTAGAACAGAGACCTATATATGCTTTTTAAACAGTTATGCATAGACTGTTTTCACATATATATATATATATATATATGTAGATAGAAATGCAGATGTATTTAAATCTATTCAACATTTTTTACAACCAATTTCAAGCACTCACCAAAATATATATAAAACAAATTCAGGTTTTAATGGTTAGTTTGCTTACATTTCCTTGAAGAAAACAGAGATTGGAATTTGCAATTTTAAAAACTGGAATTGATGTTTTGATCTATGAATTTGCTTGAATATGATTTTTAATTACTTTTGATTTTGTCTTGCTCTTGATCCTTGTTCCTGATTTGAAATTTTTGATTTAAACTTGCTTTTGTACCTTTGGTCTTCAAGTTGATTCCCAGGCTTTAGACTTTGAACTTACTATTTTAATTCCCATATCAAAGCTTTTGTTTGAATTGATCTTTTACAGGTTTATTTTTGTTTCTGCTTTGATCTGGATTTGATTCAAAACTTGATTACTTTAATTTTGATCTATTTCAGAAATGCTTCTAGGTTTGAGATTTTGTTTCTTTTGAACTGCTTTTTTTTCAAGTCGGAAATCTAAAAAAAATATGCAGTGTTTTCTCTAATTCCCTTTTGTATATTTTAAATTTCAAGAGAAAATCTTGTTTTTGCCACTTGAATTATTATTAAGTCACTATTGTAACTCAACGTTAACACTTGTAAAAACATGTCTTTTTATGTTAAAACCCTTTAGTATAATTTATTTTAAAATTTAGTTTTAAACCCTTTTAGCTTTATATTTACAAAACATTCCTTTTTGTATTAACATATGTTTTATGTTTCTTATTTTACTTTTATACATTTACAAACTATATTTTAAAAAGAAAAATGTTCAAATCTTTATAACCAATAACCAATACTATTTTAAACTAGTTTATTATGCTTTTAAATTAAAACTATTATACCTTTAAATAAATACTTATCTATATACATTAATAACTAAACATGTATACATACATACATACATACATATATATATATATATATATATATTAAAATTTATCCTTTAAATGGCCTTTGAAAATTTATTATATCAAATTCAAAATATAACTTTCAAATATATATATATATATTACAATTTATTTATCAACTTTATTCACATATATGCTATGTATTTTTAAATCTTCATGTAGATAAAATTTATACTTTATATAACTGTTTTTTAAAAATAAGAAAATGTTTTGAAACTTAATTTCTATATTAATTCCAAAATAAATCCAATTTGTTTTCAAGATATTCATTTTAGTATTTTTAAATCAACAATATTCATTGTCAATATATTTATTAAATTTCAAAAATCAAATTTCCAATTATAATTCATTTATATAACTAAACGGACATATTTTTTATTTAATTTGGAAAATTTAAATACATCCAAAAATTTTATTCACAATATATTTTATTTTTTTAGAATTTCCAGCTTAAAATTCAATTATTTTTATATTTCAAATCCAAATTAATTCTCATTAATTCACAATTAAATTCTAAAATTTAAATTAATTGCCAATTAAATTTGAGTCAAAAATCGGGATCGTTACAGATTCCCCTTTAAGAAAATTTCGTTCCCGAAATTTGCTAGGGAGACACAAAGAATATAGAAAGATAGAAAGATGAATTACCAGATCAAGCTGAATATCTATTCTGCATTTGTCTTACCAAATCAGAATATCAAAAACAGATACAAGAACGAATCTATTTAACACTTCACAAGATACTCAGGTCATCCAGATCTACGAAGTATACAAGGGCGTTGCTTAGTTCGAAGGATAGCCAATCGTTCGTAGAATATGTCAGGACACAAAGAATAGACAGATATATGGATACAATCCCAAAACTTTTTAATTTAGAAACCAAAGTATACCTATCAACCATAGCAACCAAGCAAACAAAAGAATTGGAATTGGAGCAAAGGAGATTGATAGAGAAAAGTTATTTCCGTTGTTGCAGGGTATCGACATTTGTAGTAGTACTTCCCTATCCCCTACCTTATCCTCTTGTTGCACTCATATTCACTATCAATGGATAGTAAGAGAATTTACAGAGGCCTATGGACGGATATCTTTGGGATATACTCATTTTAGGGTATACTTCACCCTACCTCTAATGAGTTACCTAATGTGTTATACTCCTGAGCTAAAGTTTCAACCTACAGCTCTGATACCACTTGTCACGACCCAAATTTCAGCGTTCAAAAATCGACACCTGTACTTCGCTTGTACTCGAATGCCACCAATTCAATCGTTGAAATCCATCTCGTGCGGGAGCTTATAGCACATTAAGTGTAACAACACAGCGGAAGAAAAGAAGATATATCATATAACTCCAATGAATACAATATCCAATGATATACAACAATGATACAACCCCCAACACATATCAGAGATATGATACTACAAATCACAGCAGAAGATACACGATATCAGCAGCGGAACAATAACATAAACTTGAACTCCAAAGAATAAACTCCAATATTAGCAATCTCCATCTCCAAAGCACCAATTCAAAAATAGCTCGAACTCCCAATCAAGGTGTACTGAGCAAGGTCATTCATCCAGAAGAAGATTTCTAGAGACTGAAGGCTACCGAATCTACTCCTACTATTCGACTATCTGAAAAACCCAACTCTAGACTGCCCGTGTGAAAAATTGTGGGCACCCAGAGTTTAGGAAGGGAACAATAAACTCCGGGTCAATCATAAGACTGGTATGAGCAAACGAAAAAAGTTTATCTTTAAAACAAACAACAAAAGATTGTAAAACATTGAAAACCACAATGCTTTTTGGAAAATGAAACTATCATAAGTCCTCCCGGCATACACACCATGCAATCGCACACTTGGGGGAGATTTCTCCTTATGATAGTCAAAAATGCTTGATATGCGAAAACCATTTGATATTATTAGTAGTGCATAGTGGAAAACATTTGTAAGTATAATATTAATCTTAGCCATCATACGTACCATTATAGTATGCCTACTATAGCTACCATATTAGATGGTAGGTTCTACGACTAAAATCGTACAAGGCACGTATTGGAGATTGGATTTCCAACAAATGGTCATGCCAAGGAACTTCCCATTGCCACATGGGTACTCCTCTGGAGGGTCGCCCGGAGAAACTAAATGCATCTCTGCCAACACAAGGCCGGGTTACCTCTGTAACTAGGTAACTACTACATGAGTATGCCACTCCCCAGTCGTAACCAACCTTTATCCCGGGATTCACCAACAACCACAAATTAATAAATTTGCAGCAACCACATAGGTTGAGTATATGGGCTCCATACCATGATACCACCTCTATCCAGAAGGAAATGAACATACCCTTAAGGGGCGCTACCCCCAAATAACCTTGCCGCATCTTTCCTATTTCGACCATTCCAGGTTGTGAGGTTCGACGAAGTCTCGTCCACAAAGCTACACTTTTCACAAAAGCCATGTTTCGATCAATAAATGATCAGCAATACTTCGTATGCCACATTACCAAATTGGGAATGTATCACTAGTAACCATCAACTACATAACCTCTGAGCTCGTGCGTCTCAGAGAAGGGTGTTAAACTAAGAGATTCTCCGCCACCAAACAGAAATGTATTTGATGGAAACCAGCTTTACATCTCTAGGTGTCCAGACACACATCCATACAAGTCTATCCTGAATTCGAACAGAACCGAAGGCACTTCCAAAGAAGCCCTTGCAATCCGGATAATCCCTAATCACGTCCAGACTCCCCATTGCAAAGGTTGATCAAATCTGTATACCGACGCGATTCAGTGCAGTTACATTCGACGGGCTATCCTTTCGCTTTTGAAAATATCCGATCTTCACCATTGGTCTTCAAATGCTATCCATATCGTCGTGTCATTATTCGAAATGGATTATATGACACAAGGCCCTCTCCCGGCTAAACCGAATAATGAGCGCAATATTTAAAAACATATGGATATTGGGATCTTAGTTAAGTCACCACTTATTACTCAACAAATGGTTTAAACAAATTACCATTTTAAATCTTTAAACAAAAAGATTTACTTCACAAAATTCACCAATATTTCACAAAGATTCATTCACAGCTATTCAAAACAATTTCCTTTTCAAATTGGATTATCTCATCCAATTATTAAACCAAAGGCTCAATTTATAGCTTTCAAAACTATTTCCAAAGATTCATTCATAATTCTCAAAACAATTCCCATTTCAAATCCTTTATATATAAAAGATACACCATTTAAAATCCTCTTCGATTTCAAAACAAGGTTTAACAATCTTTCACAAAGGTTCATTCATAGCTTTCAAAACAATTTACAATTTCATTTCAACTTGAAATTTTTCAATACAAATTGTAAATCCTTTCTTTATATGAAAGCTGTTATTATTAGAAAAAACTAGTTTTCGTTTCAGAAAAACGCGATCTCGTTTGCACGAGTTAAAGCTCTTCAAGTATAAAGCTTGGTCTAAATTCAAATTCCTAAAACAATACTTTTTAAATGGTTTAAAAACCATATAAACACATTTATAACTTGCAAAACCTTTTTAAACCCTAATTTCCAAACATAGAATAAAATTTCGAATATTGAATTCAAATTCAAATCAAACCATTTAAATTTCAAATCTTTATCAAGTTATTAAAAATAATTTTTATTTTTAAAGCTCCTTTTCAAAAGCTTTTCAAATTTAACTCAGTTCCATTTCCAAAACCATTTGGATTAAAAAAAATCAACCTTTAAAATCATTTCAAAATATCTTTGACTTAACCAATTTCCTCGTGCAATCCATATTTGTGTGTGTATAGTGTAGTCCAAGGGTTTTACACAATAGTGCAACAACATTCAATCATCACAATTCAAACACAGTAATATCGATAAGCGGTATAATCTTATAACGCTTATCTTCATTCACAGATTCACAGATAAATAGTATAAATTCATCACAGACAAATAAATTACATTCATCATATATCGATAAGTTACATTTCTCACAGGTCAATAAATTACATTCAATCACGGCTCAAATCAAAATAAATCATAGCACAAAGCATCACATATCAAGGATATCAAGCAATTCCACATCCAATAGAATCCAAACATCCATAAGTAACATCAATTTATTCATTTGATTTATTTAAATCAAATTAACGACTTATGAATAAATTACTAATCCCGGTTAATTACTAATTATAAACCACTAAAATTAATTATCCTTTAATAATAAATTAATTAACCTTTAATTGTTAATTAATTTACCATAATTAATAAATTAATTAACCTTTGATCATTAAATAATTAATCTTTAATCATTTAATTATCCTTTTATTAATTATCCTTAATTAATTTACTTAATTAATTAACCCTTAATTAATTATCAATTAATGGATTATCCTTTAATCATTTTCATTAAATAATTAACCTTAATTACTTTTGTAACATCCCGCCTTTCTATACGCTTCAAATCGACGATAAACCACACATTTTAGACTTAAACCATACAGAAGGGCGGATTGTTATGGGGTAAATAAGAAAAAATAGAGATAGAGAAAAACAAAATCTTGTAGCGGAACGATAAAATATATTAATCAAATATACAGTTCATGAAGCTGATTTACAAAACATTTGATTATATTTATACAATACATATCAGAGTACACATACCAGAGAATAATAATTAATGCTGCGGAAATATATGGTGTAGTGGAATAATATAGTGGATAATAGTACTACAAATCTTCATCTTCGTCCTCAAGAATAAAATCTTCAAATCCTGAAACGCTCGGACTGACCCGAGCGAATTGAAAAGACAAAACACTAGAGTTAGAACTAAAAGATCTTATGTAAGTTAAATCAACTGAAATAAATATGAGTGTAATGGCGTTGGAGATGTTTACGGGGTTTGACATCTCCTATCCAGTATCTAACGTGAGTGCAGTAACTTAAGAGATGTTTGGGATTCACATCTCCTAAGGATCCGTTAAACTATTTACTATGTAGTAATATTTCGCTATTATAATAATGTCTATAATAAAATAAACTTACTTTTAAATAGCGTTAAGGAGTTACCCAATCTCCCCCTTAACACAATAATAGTCCCAGTAGTCCATCCAATATCATACTCCCTCCTGATCGGGAAGCCACCAAATGATACCACACGGGCTACGAGAGAAAACCAAACTCATACAAGGCTCGATAAGGTAGGTGACACCGTACAACTAGGCAATGCCAGGGTAGATATACCAACTGCTATCCGGGCTGGTGGAAATGCGTAGAAGCTACTACCGCCCACCTCGAACAAACACCCCCAAAATCAAAAAGTAAAGGTGGCCACCGAATCAATCCAAAGTCAGAGTATAATATCGAAGGGATGTGTCCGATAAAAGGTGCTACCTCCTTGGCCCGAGAATCGCTCCAGTTTTAGCCACATTATGCCAACTCACGGGAGTCCATGTATAAACCTTAATAGAACGCCGCCACCATCCTACTTCATTCCGGAATCTCTACCGCGTACACGGTTGTTAAAGTGGTTTTCGGAGTTGGCAGAGAGTATGACAACTTTTGATCCCGGTCTCTTCAACAACCAAACGTTATTATAACACCGAGGTCATTTTAAAATAATTATACTTCAAAACCAGAATAAAATATTCATTTCAAAACCATATAAATACGATATCACTTCCTCTTTTAAAAACCAAATCAATATGATATCAATTTCAAACATATCCCTTTTTTTAAAACCATAACATTTTCAAAGTTATAATATTTTGAAACCAAAACTTGAAATATAGCCTTTTAAAACATAAAACTTTGAATTTCATAACTTTGAAACATACTACACCACTTAAATGATTTAAATATTAAATTGCTTTGTAAAATAAAATAGTTTCGTCACCTTCACAAATCAATTCCAATTATAGAGTCAAATTCCCAAATAAACCATTTCAATTACCATATATTTCAAAGCCTTAAATATTACACCATTTCGCAATGAATTCTTTGATAAGTTCATATATATCAAATTCCTTTACTCTTATTTCGATTTGAAATATTTAATTAATAAATCAAATATCATTTAAGTTAACCTTTGAACTTCAAATAATAGGATGTACTTTCAATTTGATTTAACTTGATAATATTCATTTAAATCAACTTGAAATTCATTTAAATCCTCTAAACAAAAAAATCAAGTTATAAAAATCATACCTTTTAAAATCTCAAATTTATTCAAATTTCAAGTCAATTTTATTTGAGGATAATTCTTAATACTTTAATTCAAATTCAAATTCGTATTTTCGTCCAGCCTAACATTATTTAAGTCATTATAAATAAAATTCAAATAAATACTTAACCGTATTACATCTTAAAAAATCAACTTTTATTATTAAACTTCCTTTACACTATTAACCCAATTTTATACATAGCTTAAAACCAAGAAATTAATTATATATATAATAACTTTTATAAAATATTCAATTAAATTAAAATCTCATAAAATCATATATTTCTTTACAAACCAAAGAAATCATTTCAAAATATATTTTTTATATATAGACCGCGGTGCCTGTATATAATTTTCTATCCTATGCTCAAGTGATACGGATATTTGCCATATCATTCCGTAATTTAAAAATTAAAATGCGGTTGTATATCATTTCAAACCGCAATCCCAAATCAACATTAATGCATAACAACTTGCAGATTACGATAATATAAATAAAACATCCATTCATCCATCATAAAATCACACATTCATCACAATTATCATACAAAACAAGGAATCGATATCAATATATAACTGATAATATATAATAGGTGATTAACTGGCAGTTATATTCAATAATAAATTAAATAACGATTTAATTTAAATAAATGCAATAACTGAGATGATGATTAAAAATATACGAGAAAGTCATAAATAAATGCATAATCAAAACAAAATTAAATTTAACAAACATAAGAAATTTTAGAAGTTGTGAGTGGGTTAAAACACTCACCTTTTGAATTTAAATTCAATTTAAACCCAAAATTTGCACAGTCTCTAAATTCGTCCGTACTAATGTCAAAATGTCCGAAATTTTAATACGAACCTAGCGGAGAAAACCGTGTGTGAAACGGAGTTCATACGCAAAAGTTATACGTATTAGAATAATTTGTATTGAAAATTAAAATAATAAAAAAACAAACTCACGTTGCCTACTACGTTATCGCCACGTCACTATTGTTTCATGCTCACGCATCCTTCTTCCAAAAAACATCGAACGGGAAACAAACCAGGCCGCACCACACCCAAGCGAAACGCATGACACCACACTCACTTTCATCTCGATCCAATACTAGAATTGCGATCCCCAACCCAGGCCGACCCAAACGAGTGCTCGCGTGCGCTTCTCGGTGGCAGGAACCACCTCCACCGTCGATGGCTTTGATGGCGAATTTCAGCGAATTTTGACACCTGTTGCACGAACGAACATCACTGTAGTGGTCTGCACGACTCCAGCTTCCCAACGCCACCTCCTGACCGACGATCGGATGACGATCCACCATCGGATCGTCAAAACCCTAAAACGAACGGCCTATGTTCACTCTCGATTTCTGGGCAAATGGTCACTCAAATTGGAAAATGAATTTCACCCAAAGATTACGCTTTTCGAGAGCTTCGAAATATATTTTTTTCAAATTTTTCCGAGGAGTTGAAATTTTTGCTTCGGATTTGATTTGGAATTGGATCTGGAATTTTGTTTTCTGCCATTGAGGAGGAGGTGGAGAGGGATTGTATGCACATACAAATGAGAATAGAGGTATGCTAGGGTTTATAACCGAGTATTTATAGATGGGGTTGAAATAGAATAGATGGACATGATTTGAATATGCGCACTAACGACAAAATGGCCCAAAAAGCCCGTTTCGACTCCGGAATGAAATTGGGTCAACCCATATATCAAAACAGATGTTTTAAAATATTTTAAACGCGATAGAACAAGTTACACGTCCAAATTCCATCGTATGAAGAAGTTATGCTAAAATCAATATTTTTCAAACTGATTTCAATTAAATCGATTTCAAGGCATTTCGCTTTCGTACGATCGAGCGACAGGTCCGATCGCTATGAAACTTGAAATCCTACAATAATTCACCGTTACGGATCCGGTGAAACTAGTTTCATCGAAGTCCGAGTCAGTGGCCAAAATGGCTATTTTCCAGTTAATTAAATAAATTAATATTAAATTAAATTAAATTACTTTTTCAACTTCAACTCTATAATTAACAAATTTCATCAATTTTAACTTTCTTAATCATTTACACTAGTTTAACAAAATTTAAATGTCCATTTTGGATAAATCTATATATTTTAGTGTCATCTTTCAATTTCACTATATTCAAGAATTATAAATTGAATTTTCCAATAATTCCAATTAATTTACTTTTCAATCTATATTTTTTTTTACATTCATTACATTAGTGCTCCTATTCCATCCTTTATTTATTGACTATCATATCTCCATTTACTATATTATGGTCAATTCACACTACCGTTATTATATTAGTAATTACTAAAGTAACGTTTATTATCAACCATAAACATTATAATTATTCAACGGACATTGATTGTATAAATTTCCAATTTATTATGTATTACTTCATCAGTTAACATAACTTTGAATTCAATTCCCAATTTACTAATTTCAAACAATTATAACTTTACAATCTGTTTCAATTAATAGGGTGTGCACTAATTTAGTTATTGCATTAATTCTTATTGTTATAACATTAAAGTTCCTTTACTCTAATTAATTTCCAATTATATTATTAAACTAAATAAACAGGTAACTTATACAAGTGTTACCATGCCTTAAATTACAGTCATGAATTCCCTATTGTCAAGCAACCGTTACAGTTCTTAAATACTTATGCTCTTATTTAATTACCATTAACTACATTATTATTATTCCATTAGCTAATCAGGTATTTACATTCGTTTCTTTCATTTCAATTTATCCATTTATTAAGTTTTACATAAATAAATATTTATTTCCAAGTATTACCTTAATTAATATTAAGGTAATATTTTATTTAGATTTATTGCAATTAATTCCAATCCAATTTCTATTTCCTAATATACACTAATTTAACTTCTTTTAAACATTGAATACCTCCCACATAAATTTAACTTTTGTTTATATTTATCCAAATTTGATTTTTCTCATTTCAATTAATAGACTAAATAAATGGGCAACACATAATTATTGCCTTTGTTTACTTTTACTATATTTAAGATTATTGTTTACAGACCCAAGGGCAACAATTAACACTAATTTTTTTTATTAGAGTTCCACTTCTATTGTCAAAAATATATTTTAATTACCAAGGCAACACTTGTTTCCTTACATTCCATCCAAAGACTAGTATAACATTTTTACACATTTGAAATTATTGTAATTTCATTCATTTTATCAATAATTGGCTTAAATCATTATTGTTACGTTTTGTTTTACTTATTATTTTACAATTAGTGCTACCATTAGTTCGTACACTAGTTCAATCCATTTATTATACATTTTTTTATTAGTAAGTCAACATTTAAATTAATAATTTACCTTTTATATCCCATTATAAATTAATGCACACATTAATTAAGATTTTAAATCAAATTAATAATTATATCTTGGTAACATTCTTTATTTACATTAAAAATAAAATTAACATTTACATTGTCTCACTTATTGGAAATACATCCAAGTTCTTAACAATTAACTTACATTTATACAGTTACATTCCAATTATTAAAAATTAACTTACCAATCTTATCGAAGTTATTATTTCCATTAACAATTCACTAAATTTTTATTTCCTTCAACATTAAGTTACCAAAATCTTCTTAAATTAAGAAATTTAGTTACCGAATTTTACGGGTCGTTACACTCTCTTCCACTCAAAATATTTTCCTCCCCGAAAAGGAAAAAGAAGGGAAAAGAAGAATTAAGAAATCAATATATCTTACTTAAAATATTAGATTTATACATAAATAAATTTACAAAATTTAATAATTTATATAAAATATCCATTTATAACTATTAAATCCCTTTATACTCAAATTAGTAAGGTTTGGAAAATATTTTCAAAAAATTTCCCTAAGTCCAAAATTTACGAAAAATTTCGGCAGAGTCTCTTTTGTACGGAGAGGCTCGGGAGAAAATATAGTATCAAATATAACAATTTACAACTAATATTTCCCAAAATAATATATATCCCAACCCGGGAAAAATAATATAATAACGTTATAAACCGCAATCCGGAAAAGTACCTATTTGTCGGGCAACAACGCTTAAATTATGAAACCAAAAGTAGTGGCAATTGCTTCCATAACCTGTATTTCACTTATATAATCCAAAAAGTTAACAATTATATAGAATGAAATACTTAAAGTGGTTTCAACCATAAACAACAATTCAATACAAATATCAATCACTTGCACAAGACATACAACCATCACATAGAATCATCACAAATAAATCATTCATCCATATCAATAAAACAAATAGTTGTTCGGGTTCAACTTGAAATTGCACAGACGGAAAAATAAACTACTCAGTGCACCATTTACTCAATAGTCTTAGATGGAGCTAAATAGATTATTCATACATCTAAACAAAATTTAAAGTATCCTTGCCCAAACAACCATAAACAAAACAAACAACGATTTCAATCAACAGATAATCAAAAGATTTAGTTTATTCTTATTAATTCCGGTAAGGACCCGATTCTTCGTCTTCCGAAAACTGACATCAATACGTTCACCGTATCAACTGCCGAGCAATCAAGGGACGAAAAACCGAACACTTAGGGTTTTAAGAAGAAGAAAAAGGATAGAAGAAGAGATAAAAAGATAGAAAATAGAGAGGAAAGAAAATAGAAAATAGAACGGAACAGAAAACAACAGAACAATAACAGAATCTCACAATTCGCGGCGGAAAAACATATAATAAATAAATGAATAATCTTTAAATAAAGAACTATATCAGTTATTATATTACATCACATCACATTACATTACATCAGAGTGTACAACAACAAACAACATCAAACAATGCAGCGGAAAAAGAAATACTATATACTAATAATACGTCATGCCATCCTGCTTGCTTCCAGCAACTCCAGAATATCCTGATAAACCTTAACTCTTGACTGCCCGTGTGGAAATTGGTGGGCACCCAGAGTTTAGGAAGGAAAACAATAAACTCCGAGTCAGTCATGTGACTGGTGTGGGAACTCAAAACAGTTTATTTATCTTTAAAATCAAAATAGAGGAATATTTTTAAAGTCAATTCGCAATGCTTTTAAAAATGAGACTACCATAAGACCTCCTGCCACACACACAATGCAAACGCAGACTTGGAGGAGATTTCTTCTTATGTTAGTCAAAGATGCTTGATACGCATTAAAAAGAACATTTGATATTATTACTAGTGCATAGTGTAGAGAAAATCATTTCGAAAGTAGAATATAAATCTTAGCCAGCATAGGTACCATTATAGTATGCTTATTATAGCTACCATATTAAATGGCAGGTTCTCCAACTAAAACCGTACAAGTCTCGTATTGTTTCTTTGGATTTCCAACGAATGATCAGGCCAAGGAACTTCCCATTGCCACATGAGAATGCCTCTGGATGGACATCCCCGAGAACCAAACCGGATCTCTACCAACACAAGGCCGGGTTACCCCTAACTGAGTAACAACTGACCGAATATGCCATCCCCCGGTCCTTTGGGACCTTTCAACCGAGCGCTCGTAATCAATTCACACAATCATAAAGTGTTTTCAACATGAGTAAGTATCTGGGCTCCATACCATGATACCACCCTTTTCCAGAAGGAAATGCACACATCCTAAAGGGCGCTACCCCTCATAACCTTACTGCATCTTTCCTGTTTTGACCATTCCGGGGTGTGAGGCTCGACGAAGTCACGTCCACAAAAACATACTTTATACAAAAGCCATGCTTTGGGTCAACAAATGATCATAGAAATGTCACATTACCAAATTGGGAATATATTGCTGATAACCTTCAACTACATAACCTCTGAGCTCGTATGTCTCAGAGAAGGGTGTTAAGCTAAGAGAATAAATTCTCCGCCACCAACAGAAATATATTTGAAAGAAATCGGCTTTATATCTCAATTTGTAATGTCAGGCATACTATCCATACAAGTCTGTTCTGGGTTCGAACAGAACCGAAGGCACTTACAAAGAAGTCCTTGCAATCCGGATATCCACAATCCTGATCAGATTCACCATCACATATGGAGAACTCAATACCGGAGCAACTCGGTGCAGAGTCAATCGACAGGTCATCCTATCGCTCTCGCAGATACCCGGTCTTCAACACCGATCTTCAAATGCAATTCATAATGACGTATCACATATTCAGAATGGGTTATACGACCCCATGGTCCTTTCCCGGTTAACCCGAATAGTGAGCGCTTATTCAAAAATAAGTGTGGCATTCAAATCCAAGCGAATCACAATAAATACCCATTCAAAGGGAAATATTGATAGTCGGTTATTGTACTATCAATGGATATGCACAACATCACCGGATTCCAAATAATTTTCCAAATTATTTATTTCCCAAAGATATCTTTACTAGATATATAATTTTCACACTTCAAAAATAAATCAATATTTATTTTTAACAAATTCCACTTTCTTTTATAATTTCCATAGTGAATTTATATTTCAAAATATCTATGAATATACGATTTCAATTATTCATTTTCAATTTATCTTCAAAAAGATAAATTCTCTAAACGTTTCATTTCACATTGGAAAAACATTTCCATACTTATTTATTAAGTGATTCTCAATCCATTTATTTTCAACACTTGGAAAATATTCAATATACTTAAATCGAGATTAAGTATATATTTCATTCTTTAAGGAAATCATTCTCTTAAACGTATTTATTTGGGCCAAAACGAATGTTGCGTAAAACATCGTTACGACAACCCAAAATCACTAGTATAGGGATTCGAAATTAAAATAGATATATAAATCCCAATACTATACAAAACATTTCCTTTCGGAAATCATTTACTATAACAACAGTGTTACAGTCCCCCATTTCCTTCTATTTCTCGAAAACGTCTATTTCAACAATAAATGTTGAAATCTATGGTTTCGAATCTCAACACATTTAAAAACATCATTAGATCGTTTTAATTCTATTTAAAACATCTAATCCAAAACATTTTCTTTAACATATTATTTACTATTCAAAAACGTGAATATATTTTGTTAACAAATTTCATCCTTTCTATTCATTTTATTTTAAAGGATTATTCACAGTCAAAAACGTGAATATAACTCCATTAATAGGTTTCAACAATTTACTTATCAAAATAAGTCGTTTGTGAATTTATAAAACAATGTTTATAAATCCCTTTATTATTTATTTTATAACAACTTCCATTTATACATCTCCTTTATTAACATATCTCAATTCATATCTCATGATATACTAGAAATTCATATTATAAGTTAAACACTTATAATTTATTCGTTTACAAGAATCGTTCTTTTAAACATCCCAATTTATAAATCTTATAATTTATAAGATTCATTTATTTACCCAAATCTAGTCTTTTAATAACTTTACAAATTTTATAAACCTACTGCTTATAAAATTGCATTTATAACTTCACGTTTATAATTCTATGAATTCCATTCATTTATGAATTTCATTCACAATTCATTCTAACACTTATAAAACTCGTTTTATAACTCAAATATTTTTTTTATTTATAAATTATCAATTTATAAATCTCTTTTATACAAATCAATTTATATTATTATTTTAAAACATCTTTAATCTCCTTTATAATTTCATCATTTTTGATTCATAAAATAATTAACTTTATAAATCCTATATTTTCAACTTTTCATAATAACTTAAATAAATCCCAATTTAAACTCTTTTTATAAAGTTATTAACCCATATTTTCAAAAATCAACTTTTAACTGTATTTCTAAAAAATCATAATTTTTATAACATTAAAATTATAACGTTTATTTATTTAAAATGGATCAATTCAAAAATATTTTATAAACGTTTTCTTTCAAAAATCACTTTGAAATCCTTTTAAAATTCTAAAATTTGGTCCAATGATGCTACATACCAAATAGTCAATCACGACAACAACGATATCATATATCGATATGATAATCCATCAAATATCAACATATCTGAAATCAAATAAAAACCGTTGAGGAATCCAGTTGGATCCCTCCAACCGGTTTTCCTGCATCCACAAACATTAACACAATACCAATTCCGCTCCAGTACGGAATTATCGCGGTATATGGGATTTATAATATTATCCGCTTAATAGACGGTGCAATAGGGTCTCATCCGCTAAAAAATGCGGGAAATCAACAACTGCAATATATACATATGCCAATATATATATATATATATATATATATATATATATATATATATTGTTATTATATATAATACCAATTTCACTGTTTATGAAATATTCGCGGTATATGCTTTTAATAAATAACATCCGCTTACTAACGGCGCATAATGTCTATTTTAACAATCAATAGATAACAATCATCATTCAAACATGCATTCAAATATTTTAAATCTAACTATTTAAAATAAAATCAAAACTGATTCGATTGAGTGAGAAGTTCTCACCTTGATTTCAATTTCGTTTTAGCGATTTATTTCGAATACGTTTAATTTTACACGAAATTTTCACTAACTCCAAACGACTCCAATCCAACTCCATCGCGTAGTGCTCGTCCATACGATTCCAACGCAACTGGTTTCGTGCGTTTTCGACCTCGTATGAAAAAGTTATGATTTTTCAAAGTTTTACACGATTTATATAAACTATTTACAACATTAACTTTATAATTAAACCAAACTAAACCACAACCGTTAGATCTCACCCCTCAACATCATCAGGCCGCACACCCCTTCTTCCCAAACTCACGCACATGATCCCTGCAACTCACGCACGTACAAACCCATGAACACAAAACTAGGGTTCCACTTTGCAATCTCCTCGCTTGACGAAACTTCATCAAACCAGCTCCATATTGAAGCCCATTGCAAGAGCTATCTTCGGTCCAAACGTCTCAGAGCTCGGTCGAGTCTTCTGCACGCAGTTCGAGGCCGAACAGCCTGCCTTTGAACACAAATTCCCGTTGATTCGTGAAGCTATTCGCGATCTTGACCGTTGATATTAAAGATCTCATCGAGCTCTTCAAGATTGTAGTTGAGAGTTTCTGACGATTGATGATGGATTGAGAGATCGGAGGGGAAGAACGTGGGAGACTTCTGGCCGTGGGTTTCTATGGAGGCGGCTGCGTATAACTAGGGTTTTTTTTTCTTTTATTTTTGTGAATTTATGGGCTATTTATAGGAAATTTTTGAACACTATTCATTCCGAAAATTCCGAACTCCGATTCACGCGCCGTAACCAACGTTTCTAGGGTTTACCCCGCGTTCCGGACACAATGGAATAGGTTTCGAAAGCTAATTCGGACATCTGTGCGAGATATGGCAATAAACGTTCAATTTAAATTTAAACGATTTAAACGATTTTCTAGGCGTTTTAGCTTGCACCGGACAAACGGTAAATCCGATTGACACGAAATTTGAAACCTTACAATAATATCACATTACGGATCCGATGAAACTGGTTTCGTCGAAATCCGAGACTGTTTGAAAAATGGTTATTTTAACTCGCCAAATTAATATTAAAAATAATTCGATGCGTTTCGAGCTGCCACGATCAAACGATAACTCGATTGACACGAAAATTGAAATTAGGTAATAACTAACTATTACGGATCCAATGGAACTGGATTCGTTCAATTCAGAGACTGTTCAAAAATTGACTAATTTCACTAGTCGATTTAATATTAAAATATTAAATTTTCACAAATTAACTTTTAATTCGATTTTAAAAGTTCTAAAATATCATTCTAGCTTCAATATGATAAAATAAAATTTTACAAATCATTTTCAATCATATTTAACTCAATTTTCAATTATTTCCATAATTTAACATATTAAATTATCGATTTAATTATTCAATTAAATCTAATATTCGAAATAAAATTTATTCGACTTATAAATTCACTTATTAATATTTAAAATTAATTAAATATTCAAATTTAAATTAATTAAAATCCTGGGTCGTTACAATCTTCTCCCCTTAAAAGAATTTCGTCCTCGAAATTATCAAGTAAGAAAGGTTACAGAATCTATCAACTTTCCCAAAATTCATAATTAAACTTCTTACAATAACTTACTAAGTTTTCAAATCATACTTAGTTATCTTTTCAAAAACAACTACTATTGTTTAACTTTCAATCCCAAATCAAAGTTAAAATTTTCAAAATTTTCCAATTTTCTCAAATTTTTTCTAACGCCTTAAATTTTCGGAAAAATTCGCCATAGTCTCCTTTGCGCGGCTCGATCCGGAAAAAAAATGACAGTATATATATCACAAATATACATCTCATCAAGTAATGAGGCATCCCGAAGGGAAAAAAAAGTAAAAGTACGATATTTAATCCGAGATATGTACCTTATATTTTATTAGCAAGCATATACGGCTAATATAGCGCGAAAGCGAGCTCCAAATGCGAAGCAAACGCGATCCGCACCTACTAATCACTCAACAAACAACATGAGAATCATGCATATATGAAAATAGTATCGATATACAACATATAGCAACATAATAACTATACATGTCAACATAGCAAATGCAGTAAAAGTAATATATTCGACCATCAACCAACTATCATCCAATTAACATTCATAACCAATAAATATTCATTCATATTCTCATTAATATTCAATGAAATGGTTTCAAGTTAATCACATTCGATTCATTTAACAGTGGATGTTTTTACTAACATTCATTTTCAATTAGTTTATATTTACTAATTCATATTCAAGTTGGTTCACTTCCAAATCAAATTCAATTCTATTTAAGATTCATTTAACTTCCAATTGAATTTTCAATTACTTTAACTTTCAATTTCATTAGCACTTAATGAATTATATACAATCAATCAACTAACAACCATATAACAACCAATGTATATTAATTGCAACCAAATTCCTTTGCTTACAATTGGTTTAATTAAATTGGTTTTCATTCAATTATTCAACTTCTAATAACATTAAATTTTAATGAATTAACACCTACATTCATTATTTCATATCAACTTAATTCACATTCAATTGATTAACATTTAATCCATTAATTCAATTCAATTACAAAAGTTGAATTTTATTACATATAACTCAAGTTCACATTTATCACTTAACTTTATTAATTTACTTTGATACCAATATCAACTTCATTCAACATCTCTTAAGTTATATTTCATTTCACAAACATCACTTGGTTCTACATAACTTAAATTTCCACTTGTAAATCCAATTCAGATTCCAAATTCTAAAGTAAATTTCCATTTAACTTTAAATTCATTTTTATTTACAACTCATATTCATATAGTTTCACTTCTCATATATATAAGTTTATTTCACAATTGTAAATCACATTAATTATAATTCCATTCTTATAATTCTTTTGCTTATACAATTTTTTTTTATTCAGATTATTCAAACAATTAAACAATCCACTTATATACATTAATAATTCTAAAAATTATTCCTTCATATATAAAATATACTCAAGGTAAAATTATTTCATTTACCCAATTTAAAACAATACTGTGTCGAATTGTTCTATTCAAGTGTTTAGAAACCCCTTCGATTCAGTTTCGAGGCTGCGCCGACGAAGGTTCATATGCCACTCAATAAACCAATCATCACAATATAAAACAATTTTATATTTACTAACAAATACGCTCTCATAGCTATTATTACACTCAAACTCATTCTAGAGTACTACTGACTCTATCTCTAATGAGTACTACCCAACAAAACCATGGTTGTCGCTTAACCATATGCTCTGATACCAGATGTAAGGACCCGATTCTTCGACTTCCGAAAACTGACATCAATACGTTCACCGTATCAACTGCCGAGCAATCAAGGGACGAAAAACCGAACACTTAGGGTTTTAAGAAGAAGAAAAAGGATAGAAGAAGAGATAAGAAGAAAGAAAATAGAGAGGAAAGAAAATAGAAAATAGAACGGAACAGAAAACAACAGAACAATAACAGAATCTCACAATTCGCAGCGGAACAACATAAAATAAATAAATGAATAATCTTTAAACAAAGAACTATATCAGTTATTATATTACATCACATTACATTACATTACATCAGAGTGTACAACAACAAACAACATCAAACAATGCAGCGGAAAAAGAAATACTATATACTAATAATACGTCATGCCATCCAGCTTGCTTCCAGCAACTCTAGAATATCCTGATAAACCTTAACTCTTGACTGCCCGTGTGGAAATTGGTGGGCACCCAGAGTTTAGGAAGGAAAACAATAAACTCCGAGTCAGTCATGTGACTGGTGTGGGAACTCAAAACAGTTTATTTATCTTTAAAATCAAAATAGAGGAATATTTTTAAAGTCAATTCGCAATGCTTTTAAAAATGAGACTACCATAAGACCTCCTGCCACACACACAATGCAAACGCAGACATGGAGGAGATTTCTTCTTATTTTAGTCAAAGATGCTTGATACGCATTAAAAAGAACATTTGATATTATTACTAGTGCATAGTGTAGAGAAAATCATTTCGAAAGTAGAATATAAATCTTAGCCAGCATAGGTACCATTATAGTATGCTTATTATAGCTACCATATTAAATGGCAGGTTCTCCAACTAAAACCGTACAAGTCTCGTATTGTTTCTTTGGATTTCCAACGAATGATCAGGCCAAGGAACTTCCCATTGCCACATGAGAATGCCTCTGGATGGACATCCCCGAGAACCAAACCGGATCTCTACCAACACAAGGCCGGGTTACCCCTAACTGAGTAACAACTGACTGAATATGCCATCCCCCGGTCCTTTGGGACCTTTCAACCGAGCGCTCGTAATCAATTCACACAATCATAAAGTGTTTTCAACATGAGTAAGTATCTGGACTCCATACCATGATACCACCCTTTTCTAGAAGGAAATGCACACATCCTAAAGGGCGCTACCCCTCATAACCTTGCTGCATCTTTCCTGTTTTGACCATTCCGGGGTGTGAGGCTCGACGAAGTCACGTCCACAAAAACATACTTTATACAAAAGCCATGCTTTGGGTCAACAAATGATCATAGAAATGATCACCAGGATAGACGATCAAACAAATGATCCTATCACAAATAATCAACACAATGATCATTTCACAGCAACACTCAGCATGTCACATTACCAAATTGGGAATATATTGCTGATAACCTTCAACTACATAACCTCTGAGCTCGTACGTCTCAGAGAAGGGTGTTAAGCTAAGAGAATAAATTCTCCGCCACCAACAGAAATATATTTGAAAGAAATCGGCTTTATATCTTAATTTGTAATGTCGGACATACTATCCATACAAGTCTGTTCTGGGTTCGAACAGAACCGAAGGCACTTACAAAGAATTCCTTGCAATCCGGATATCCACAATCCTGATCAGATTCACCATCACATATGGAGAACTCAATACCGGAGCAACTCGGTGCAGGGTCAATCGACAGGTCATCCTATCGCTCTCGCAGATACCCGGTCTTCAACACCGATCTTCAAATGCAATTCATAACGACGTATCACATATTCGGAATGGGTTATACGACCCCATGGTCCTTTCCCGGTTAACCCGAATAGTGAGTGCTTATTCAAAAATAAGTGTGGCATTCAAATCCAAGCGAATCACAATAAATACCCATTCAAAGGGAAATATTGATAGCCGGTTATTGTACTATCAATGGATATGCACAACATCACCGGATTCCAAATAATTTTCCAAATTATTTATTTCCCAAAGATATCTTTACTAGATATATAATTTTCACACTTCAAAAATAAATCAATATTTATTTTTAACAAATTCCACTTTCTTTTATAATTTCCATAGTGAATTTATATTTCAAAATATCTATGAATATACGATTTCAATTATTCATTTTCAATTTATCTTCAAAAAGATAAATTCTCTAAACGTTTCATTTCACATTGGAAAAACATTTCCATACTTATTTATTAAGTAATTCTCAATCCATTTATTTTCAACACTTGGAAAATATTCAATATACTTAAATTGAGATTAAGTATATATTTCATTCTTTAAGGAAATCATTCTCTTAAACGTATTTATTTGGGCCAAAACGAATGTTGCGTAAAACATCTTTACGACAACCCAAAATCACTAGTATAGGGATTCGAAATTAAAATAGATATATAAATCCCAATACTATACAAAACATTTCCTTTCAGAAATCATTTACTATAACAACAGTGTTACAGTCCACCATTTCCTTCTATTTCTCGAAAACGTCTATTTCAACAATAAATGTTGAAATCTATGGTTTCGAATCTCAACACATTTAAAAACATCGTTAGATCGTTTTAATTCTATTTAAAACATCTAATCCAAAACATTTTCTTTAACATATTGTTCACTATTCAAAAACGTGAATATATTTTGTTAACAAATTTCATCCTTTCTATTCATTTTATTTTAAAGGATTATTCACAGTCAAAAACGTGAATATAACTCCATTAATAGGTTTCAACAATTTACTTATCAAAATAAGTCGTTTGCGAATTTATAAAACAATGTTTATAAATCCCTTTATTATTTATTTTATAACAACTTCCATTTATACATCTCCTTTATTAACATATCTCAATTCATATCTCATGATATACTAGAAATTCATATTATAAGTTAAACACTTATAATTTATTCGTTTACAAGAATCGTTCTTTTAAACATCCCAATTTATAAATCTTATAATTTATAAGATTCATTTATCTACCCAAATCTAGTCTTTTAATAACTTTACAAATTTTATAAACCTACTGCTTATAAAATTCCATTTATAACTTCACCGTTTATAATTCTATGAATTCCATTCATTTATGAATTTCATTCACAATTCATTCTAACACTTATAAAACTCGTTTTATAACTCAAATATATTTTTTATTTATAAATTATCAATTTATAAATCTCTTTTATACAAATCAATTTATATTATTATTTTAAAACATCTTTAATCTCCTTTATAATTTCATCATTTTTGATTCATAAAATAATTAAATTTTATAAATCCTATATTTTCAACTTTTCATAATAACTTAAATAAATCCCAATTTAAACTCTTTTTATAAAGTTATTAACCCATATTTTCAAAAATCAACTTTTAACTATATTTCTCAAAAATCATAATTTTTATAACATTAAAATTATAACGTTTATTTATTTAAAATGGATCAATTCAAAAATATTTTATAAACGTTTTCTTTCAAAAATCACTTTGAAATCCTTTTAAAATTCCAAAATTTGGTCCAATGATGCTACATACCAAATAGTCAATCACGACAACAACGATATCATATATCGATATGATAATCCATCAAATATCAAAATATCTGAAATCAAATAAAAACTGTTGAGGAATCCAGTTGGATCCCTCCAACTTGTTTTCCTGCATCCACAAACATTAGCACAATACCAATTCCGCTCCAGTATGGAATTATCGCGGTATATGGGATTTATAATATTATCCGCTTAATAGACGGCGCAATAGGGTCTCATTCGCTAAAAAATGCGGGAAATCAACAACTGCAATATATACATATGCCAATATATATATATATATTGCTATTATATATAATACCAATTTCACTGTTTATGAAATATTCGCGGTATATGTTTTTAATAAATAACATCCGCTTACTAACGGCGCATAATGTCCATTTTAACAATCAATAGATAACAATCATCGTTCAAACATGCATTCAAATATTTTAAATCTAACTATTTAAAATAAAATCAAAACTGATTCGATTGAGTGAGAAGTTCTCACATTGATTTCAATTTCGTTTTAGCGATTTATTTCGAATAAAATTAAACGGACGTTTAATTTTACACGAAATTTTCACTAACTCCAAACGACTCCAATCCAACTCCATCGCGTAGTGCTCGTCCATACAATTCCAACGCAACTGGTTTCGTGCGTTTTCGAACTCGTATGAAAAAGATATGATTTTTCAAAGTTGTAACTATTTACTATTTACATAAACTATTACAACATTAACTTTATAATTAAACCAAACTAAACCACAACCGTTAGATCTCACCCCTCAACATCATCAGGCCGCACACCCCTTCTTCCCAAACTCACGCATATGCTCCCTGCAACTCACGCACGTACAAACCCATGAACACAAAACAAGGGTTCCACTTTGCAATCTCCTCGCTCGACGAAACTTCATCAAACCACCTCCATATTGAAGCCCATTGCAAGAGCTATCTTCGGTCCAAACGTCTCAGAGCTCGGTCGAGCCTTCTGCACGCAGTTCGAGGCCGAACGGCCTGCCTTTGAACACAAATTCCCGTTGATTCGTGAAGCTATTCACGATCTTGACCGTTGATATTAAAGATCTCATCGAGCTCTTCAAGATTGTAGTTGAGAGTTTCTGACGATTGTTGATGGATTGAGAGATCGGAGGGGAAGAACGTGGGAGATTTCTGGCCGTAGGTTTCTATGGAGGCGGTTGTGTATAACTAGGGTTTTGTTTTTTTTTCTTTTTATTTTTGTGAATTTATGGGCTATTTACAGGAAATTTTTGAACACTATTCATTCCGGAAATTCCGAACTCCGATTCACGCGCCGTAACCAGCGTTTCTAGGGTTTACCCCGCGTTCCGGACACAATGGAACAGGTTTCGAAAGCTAATTCGGACATCTGTGCGAGATATGTCAATAAACGTTCAATTTAAATTAAACCGATTTAAACGATTTTCTAGGCGTTTTAGCTTGCACCGGACAAACGGTAAAGCCGATTGACATGAAATTTGAAACCTTACAATAATATCACATTACGGATCCGATGAAACTCGTTTTGTCGAAATCCGAGACTGTTTGAAAAATGGCTATTTTAACTCGCCAAATTAATATTAAAAATAATTCGATGCGTTTCGAGCTGCCACGATCAAACGATAATTCCGATTGACACGAAAACTGAAATACGGTAATAACTAACTATTACGGATCCAATGGAACTGGTTTCGTTCAATTCTGAGACTGTTCAAAAATTGACTAATTTCACTAGTCGATTTAATATTAAAATATTAAATTTTCACAAATTAACTTTTAATTCGATTTTAAAAGTTCTAAAATATCATTCTAACTTCAATATGGTAAAATAAAATTTTACAAATCATTTTCAATCATATTTAACTCAATTTTCAATTATTTCCATAATTTAACATATTAAATTATCGATTTAATTATTCAATTAAATCTAATATTCGAAATAAAATTTATTCGACTTATAAATTCACTTATTAATATTTTAAATTAATTAAATATTCAAATTTAAATTAATTAAAATCCTGGGTCGTTACAATTCCATTCATACATTTGTTGTTTGATTTCTTTTTCATTCATATAATGTTTTATCACTTTTTATTTTACATTTATTTCTTACGATTTTGTTTAGAAATAACTTCAACTTATTTACTTAAGTTTTAAACTTCTTACTTACAATACCTGCCTTCTATTATATTTAATTAGTAGTATTTCGATTACACTAAAGATTATAACAACTACAACACTAAATTCTTATTTATTAAAGAATTTCATTAATTTCTTTCTTTACTTCAAGTCTATTACTTATATAATAACTATTACATTTTTCTTATTAACATTTCAACTTTTTATATCTTTTGGTAAGTTATATATAGGCCTTTAAGAATGTAATTGAAAGTTTACAAGTTTTTCCCATTTCTTTTAATTAATTTATTGTTCAATAATAATCCTTTGTTTTATAGGTTCGAAATTATAAATTAGTTATATTCCATTTTACTACACTTAATCGAAACTATTTATTACGGAAACTTAAGAATTAAATCCCAGGTTCTATTCAAAATCATTTTAAAATAACAGATTAACATATGCTTGAAATTTATATATCCAATTATAATTAAAATAATTTAAAATTTTATATTTATTTATCAAAATAAGTCTGCAGTAAAACTACTACAGTGACCTTCCCACTTCGAAACTCGAAAATGAATGTTGATGATGCGGCCGCCATCACCGAAATTATTTTCCAGCGACAGAGAGGGAAATACAGAGCTTATTCCTTTTCAAATATCTTAAAACAATACTTTCAAATTATATTGAAATATTTATATCAGAAATTACTTCTAAATAATATTATTATAGTTCAAAATCCTTTGCAAGTAATTTTTCAAAATCCCGGACTTAAGTTTTAAAATTTCCAAATTTCATTGATTTTATTGTCTATCTCATTTTACCTATAATTTTTAAATTTTATTACCTAACAACCAATATATTTCAACCAAATATATATATATATATATATATATCATTTATAAAATTTATTTTATATATATAGAAAATATAATAGGCAAAATTATTTCATTTACCTATATTAAAAACAAATATTATGTCGGTCTGTCATATTAAGTGTTTAGAAATACCTATTTATGTCATAGCGTCCCATGCACCAACCAGGATTTATAAATACCAAACGAAACAGATTAACATAATTAAAACCATTTTATAACACTAACAAGTATGCTCTCTTATATATATACACTCAGCGACTCGTCACAGGGTATTACTACCCTATTAGTAAAGAGTCAAACCCCACAAAGCTAAGGTTTATCGCTAAACCAAAGCTCTGATACCAGATGTAACATCCCGCCTTTCTGTACGCTTTAAATCGACGATAAAACACACATTTCAGACTTAAAACATACATAAGGGTGGATTGTTATGGGGTAAATAAGGAAAAGTAGAGAAAGAAAAAAAAAGACAAAATAGAATCTTGCAGCGGAACGATAAAATATAATAATCAAATATACAGTTCATGAAGCTGTTTTACAAAACATTTGATTATATTTATACAATAGATATCAGAGTACACATACCAGAGAATAATAATTAATGCAGTGGAATTAAATGGTGTAGTGGAATAATATAGTAGATAATAGTACTACAAATCTTCGTCTTCGTCCTCCAGAATAAAATCGTCAAATCCTGAAACGCTCGGAGTGGCCCGAGCGAATTGAAAAGACAAAACACTCGAGTCAGAACTAAAAGATCTTATGTAAGTTAAATCAACTGAAATAAATATGAGTGTAACGGAGTCGGAGATGTTTACGGGGTTTGACATCTCATATCCAGTGTTTAACGTGAGCGCAGTAACTTAAGAGATGCTCGGGATTCACATCTCCTAAGGATCCGTTAAACAATTTACTATTAGTAATATTTCGCTATTATAATAACGTCTATGGTAAAATAAACTTACTTTTAAATAGCGCTAAGGAGTTACCCAATCTCCCCCTTAACACAATAATAGTCCCAGTAGTCCATCCAATATCATAGTCCCTCCTGATCGGGAAGCCACCAAAGGATACCACATGGGCTACGGGAGAAAACCAAACTCGTACATGGCTCGATAGGGTAGGTGACACGGCACAACTAGGCAATGCCAGGATAGATATACCAATTGCTATCCGGGCTGGTGGAAATGCGTAGCAGCTACTACCGCCCACCTCGAACAAACACCCCCAAAATCAAAAAGTAAAGGTGGCCACCGAATCAATCCCAAGTTAGAGTATAGTATCGAAGGGATGCGTCCGATAAAAGGCGGTACCTCCTTGACCTGATAATCGCTCATGTTTTAGCCACCTTATGCCAACTCACGAGAGTCGGGTCCACGTATATACCTTAATAGAACGTCCCACCATCCTACTTCATTTTGAAATCTCCACCGCGTACACGGTTGTTAAAGTGGTTTTCGATGTTGGCAGAGAGTATGACAACTTCCGATCCCAGTCTCTTCAGCAACCAAGCGTTATTATAACACCGTAGTCATTTTAAAATAATTATACTTCAAAACCAGAATAAATATTCATTTCAAAACCATATAAATACGATATCACTTCCTCTTTCAAAAACCAAATCAATATGATATCAATTTCAAACATATCCCTTTTTTTAAAACCATAACATTTTCAAAGTTATAATATTCCGAAACCAAAACTTGAAATATAGCCTTTCAAAACATAAAACTTTGAATTTCATAATTTTGAAACAAACTACACCACTTAAATGGTTTAAATATAAAATTACTTTATAAAATAGAATAGCTTCTTCACCTTCACAATTCAATTCCAATTATAGATTCAAATTCCCAAATAAACCATTTCAATTACCATATATTTCAGAGCTTTAAATATTACACCATTTCGCGAAGAATTCTTTGATAAGTTCATAAATATCAAATTCCATTACTCTTATTTCCATTTGAAATATTTACTTAATAAATCAAATGTCATTTAAGTAAACCTTTGAACTTCAAATAACAAGATATACTTTCACTTTAATTTAACTTGATAATATTCATCTAAATCAACGTGATATTCATTTAAATCCTCTAAACAAAAAAATCAAGTTATAAAAATCATACCTTTTAAAATCTCAAATTTTTTTTAAATTTCAAGTCAATTTTATTCGAGGATAATTCTTAATACTTTAATTCAAATTCATATTTATCTTCCAGCCTAAACTTTATTTAAGTCATTATAAATAAAATTTAAATAAATACTTAACCGTATTACATCTTAAAAAAATCAACTTTTCTTGTTAAACTTCCTTTATACTACTAATCCAATTTTATACATAGCTTAAAACCAAGAAATTAATTATACATATATATTAACTTTTTTAAATAAATATCTCATAAAATCATATATTTCTTTACAAACCATAGAAAATCATTTCAAAATATTTTCTTTATATAGGCCGCGGTGCCTGTATATAATTTTCTGTCCTATTGTCAAGTGATACAGATATTTATCATTTCAATCTGTAATTTAAAAATAAAAATGTGGTTGCATATCATTTCAAACCGCAATCCCGAATCAAAATAAATGCATGACAACTTGCAGGTTATGATGATATAAATAAAACATCCATTCATCCATCATAAAATCATACATCCATCACAGTCATCATACAAAACAATCAATCAATATCAATATATAACTGATAATATATAACGGGTTATTAACTTGCAGTTATATTCAATAATAAATTAAATAACGATTTAATTTAAATAAATGCAATAACTGAGATGATGATTAAAAATATACGAAAAAGTCATAAATAAATGCATAATCACAACAAAATTAAATTTAACAAACATAAGAAATTTTAGAAGTTGTGAATGGGTTAAAACACTCACCTTTTGAATTTAAATTCAATTTAAACCCAAAATTTGCACAGTCTCCAAATTCGTCCAAACCAGCGTCAAAATGCCCAGAATTCCAATATGAACCTAGCGGAGAAACCACTGTGAAACGGAGTTCGTACACAAAAGTAATACGTATTAGAATAGTTTGTATTGAAAATTAAAATAAATAAATAAAACTCACGTTACCTACTACGTAATCACCACGTCACTGTTACTTCACGCCGCGCATCCTTCTTCCAGAAACCATCGAACGCGAAACAAACCAGGCCGCCTCTACACCCAAGCGAAACGAACGCCACCACACTCACTTTCACTTCGATCCAATACTGCAGTCGCGATCCCTAACGCAGGCCAACCCAAATGAGTGCTCGTGCGCGCCTCTCGGTGGCCGGAACCACCTCCACCGCCGATGGCTTTGATTGAGAATTTTGGCGAACTTCGACACCTGTAGCACGAACGAACATCACTGTAGTGGCCTGCACGACTCCAGCTTCCCAACGCCACCTCCTGATCGACGATTGGGTGACGATCCACCGTCAGATCGTCAAAACCCTAAAACGAACGGCCTATGTTCACTCTCGATTTCTGGGCAAACGGTCATTCAAATTGGAAAATGAATTTCACCAGAAGATTACGCTCTTCGAGAGCTTCGAAATATAATTTTTTTCAAATTTTTCTGAGGAGTTGAAATTTTAGCTTTGGATTTGATTTGGAATTGGATCTGAAATTTTGTTTTCTGCCATTGAGGAGGAGGTGAAGAGGAATGTTATGCACATACAAATGAGAATAGAGGTAGGCTAGGCTTTATAACCGGGTATTTATAGATGGGGTTGAAATAGAATAGATGGACACGATTTGATTGTACGCGCTAACGACAAAGTGGCCCAAAAAGCCTGTTTCGACTCTGGAATGAAATTGGGTCAACCCATATATCAAACTAGATGTTTTAAAATATTTTAAACGCGAGGAACAGGTTTCACGTCCAAATTCTGTCGTATGAAGAAGTTATGCTAAAATCAATATTTTTCAAATTGATTTCAATTGATTTCGATTAAATCGATTTCAAGGCGTTTCGCGTTCATACGATCAAACGACAGGTCTGATCGCTACGAAACTTGAAATCCTACAATAATTCACTGTTACGGATCCGATGAAACTAGTTTCGTCGAAATCCGAGTCAGTGGCCAAAATGGCTATTTTCCAGTTAATTAAATAAATTAATATTAAATTAAATTACTTTTTCAACTTCAACTCTATAATTAACAAATTTCATCAATTTTAACTTTCTTAATCATTTACACTAGTTTAACCAAATTTAAATGTCCATTTGGATAAATCTATATATTTTAGTGTTAACTTTCAATTTCACTATATTCGAGAATTATAAATTGAATTTTCCAATAATTCCAATTAATTTACTTTTTACTCTATATATTTTTCTATAAACATAGTTAATACTTTTTTACACTTATTACATTAGTGCTCTCATTCCATCCTTTATTTATTGACTATCATATCTTCATTTACTACATTTTGGTCAATTCACACTACCGTTATTATATTAGTAATCACTAAAGTAAAGTCTATTATCAACCATAAGCATTATAATTATTCAAAGGACAATGATTGTATAAATTTTCAATTTATTACGTATTACTTCATCAGTTAACATAACTTTGAATTCAATTCCCAAATTACTAATTTCAAACAATTATAACTTATAATCTGTTTCAATTAATAGAGTGTGCACTAATTTAGTTATTACATTAATTCTTATTGTTATAACATTAAGGTTACTTTACTCTAATTGATTTCCAATTTTATTATTAAAAGAAACAAACCGGTAACTTATACAAGTGTTATCATGCCTTTAATTACACTTATTAATTCCCTATTATCAAGCAACCGTTACAGTTCTTAAATACTTATGCTTTTATTTAATTACCATTAACTATATTATTATTATTCCATTAGCTAATCAGGTGTTTACATTCGTTTCTTTCATTTCAATTTATCCATTTATTAAGTTTTACATAAATAAATATTTATTTCCAAATATTACCTTAATTAATATTAACGTAATATTTTATTTAGATTTATTGCAATTGATTCCAATCCAATTTCTATTTTCTAATATACTCTAATTTAACAACTTCTAAACATTGAATACCTCCCACATAAATGTAACTTTTTTTTATATTTATCCAAATTTGATTTTCTCATTTCAACTACTAGCCTAAATAAACGGGCAACACATAATTATTGCCTTCATTTACTTTTACTACATTTAAGATTATTGTTTACAGACCGAAGGGCAACAATTAATACTAATTTTTTTATTGGGGTTCCACTTCTATTGTCAAAAATATATGTTATTTACCTAGGCTACACTTGTTTCCTTATATTCAATCCAAAGACTAGTATAACATTTTTACACATTTTAAATTATTGTAATTTCATTCAGTTTATCAATAATTAGCTTAAATCATTATTGTTATGTTTTATTTTACTTTTTATTTTACAACAAGTGCTACCATAGTTCATACACTAATTCATTCCATTTATTATACATTTTTTTATTAGTAAGTCAACATTTAAATTATTAATTTACCTTTTATATCCCATTATAAATTAATGCACACATTAATTAAGATTTTAAATCAAATTAATCATTACATCTTGGTAACATTCTTTATTTACAATAAGAATAAATTTAACATTTACATTGTTTCACTTATAGGAAATACATCCAAGTTCTTAACAATTAACTTACATTTATACAGTTACATAATAATTATTAAAACTTAACTTACCAATCTTATCCAAATTATTATTTCCATTAATAATTCACTAAATTTTTATTTCCTTCCACATTAAGTTACCAAAATCTTCTTAAATTAAGAAATTTAATTACCGAATTTTATAGGTCGTTACAACTTTCATTTAGTAATTAACTTTAAGTAATTAATTATCTTTTAATTACTTATCATTAATTAAATTTAATTAATTAATTATCCTCTATTAATTTCCTTAATTAATTGTATTAATAAATTAACTTTTAATTAATAAGATGACCCTTAATTAATTTTTCTTTATCAACTACATTAAATAATTGTACTTTAGTTACTTAAAATTTTAATAAATCAAAGATAAACCATTCATCTTTCTAAATCACTTAACCATCATTTAAATCAATTGCTCGAAATCATTTATCCTGAAACCATTAGAGATTAAATAATATAATTTGTCTAATACAAAAATTTATAAACCAAAACAATTTTAAAACATTTGATTTTGAAAATTAAAACTTGAACCTTGTTAAATCATATCTACTTTACAAACTCGTCATTATATTTCTTCGAAAACTCATTTATTTTAAATAGATTTTAAAGTTTTGTTTAAAATAGATTGCTAAGTAAACTTAATCATTTAAAAATAGCTTAAAAACTTGTTCATGCTTTATAATTGAACCCTGGTGACAAATCTTCTTTTAAAATTTTAAACCGTGGAACAAACTTTCTTTTAAATTGATTAAACTTGGCAACTTACAATAACTCGAGCCCAATCAATCAAAACCCTGAGCCCGCACTTGATTTCCCCGAGCCACACTTTAGTTTTTCCCGAGGCAATACTTTCTTCTTTCTTTTCTTTTAAACTTTGTTTTGTTTTTTTACGATTTCAAAAACTGTTATAAAAACCCACTTGAGCCAAAAACCCAAAATTTTCGAGTTTGACTTCGAGCCCGTTGCTTCTTCTCCACCCAAACAACGCAACCACATCGGATACCACATTCATGCGTGCACGTGCATACGCCTCCATATCGCCACCGACCTTTTCTCCGATCATCTCTAAGTCGCCTATGATCTTGCTGATGGTTCTGACCTCCCTAAATCATCTATCTCGCCTGAAATCGAAATTTGAGATAATCGAGCATCCTGGAACCAACTCAGATTGACTAGCCACCTTGCCGACGATGAACCATGCCACCAGAACTCCTGTTGCTTCGTCCAAAGCACCGCTACGAACCCCGGCGTCGTTTCCCATCCTCGCGATAACCTTCGGCCACACCTCGGCGACGCATTCGCCTCGCAAAAATACTACTACCCTGATCAACTAATAATCCTACTACTCCCATTTTCGACCGCCACGACCTATGAAAAACTCAGCCACCATTTTCCCTTAATCATTGATCAAAGTAATCTACGGGCACAACCCCAAAGCTCAATGTTGCCACGAGCACCAGAAATCGATGAAACAACCTAGTTCAGTTCAACTCGCGATTCCTAACCATTTACAAACTTAAAAATATTAATGATCTAATCAAAATTCATTATTTTTAATTTTGAAACAGATCATAAATTAAAACATAGAATTTGGAAACTTGAATTTTTGACTTACAATGATTTTAACAGTAAATTCCTATTTTTGAATTAATTATTCAATAAATGCACCTGAATTTATTTTTAAAATTGATGTTACATAATTACACTCATTTTTGATTCACAAATCATAGCCTAAAAAGATATAAGGGAGGAAATATGAATTTTAAACAGGTATGAAACCGGCATATTTAGAACAGGGACCAACATATGCTTTTCAAACAGTCATGCATAGACTGTTTTCACCTATATATATGTAGATAGAAATGATGATGTATTTAAATCTATTCAACATTTTTTTTCACAACCAATTTCAAGCAATCACCAAAATATATATAAAACAAATTCAGGTTTTAATAGTTATTTTGCTCACCTTTCGTTGAAGAAAACAGAGCCTGGAATTTGCAATTTTGAAAACTGGAATGGATGGTTTGATTTATGAATTTACTTGAGTATGATTTTTAATTGCTTTTGATTTTGTCTTGCTCCTGATCCTTGTTCCTGATTTGAAATTTTTGATTTAAACTTGCTTCAGACTTCGAGCTTTATATATATGTTAAAATATATGTAGTCAGACTTTGAGCTTCAGACTTTGACCTATATATATGTAGTCAGACTTCCAGCTTCAGACGTTGAGCTTTTTAATACCTTTGGTCTTCAAGTTGATTCCTAGGCTTCAGACTTTGAGCTTACTGTTTTGATTCCCGGATCAAAGCTTTTGTTTGAATTGATCTTTTACGGGTTTATTTTTATTTCTTCTTTGATCTGGATTTGATTCAAAACTTGATTGCTTTAATTTTGATCTGATTTCAGAAATGCTTCTAGGTTTGAGATTTTGTTTCTTTTGAACTGCTTTTTTTTAAGGTCTGAAATCTGAAAAAATATGCAGTGTTTTCTCTAATTCCCTTTTGTATATTTTAAATTTCAAGAGAAAATCTTGTTTTTGCCACTTGTATTATTATTAAGTCACACTCGTAACCCATTTTAATACTTGTAAACTCATGTCTTTTTATGTTAAAACCCTTTAGTTTAATTTATTTTAAAATTTAGTTTTAAACCCTTTTAGCTTTATATTTAAAAACTTTCTTTTTATATTAACATATGTTTTATGTTTCTTATTTGTACTTTTATACATTTACATACTATATTTTAAAAAGAAAAATGTTTAAATCTTTATAACCAATACTATTTCAAACTTAGTTTATTATACTTTTAAATTAAAACTATTATACCTTTAAATAAATACTTATCTATATACATTAATAAATAAACATGTATACATACATACAAACATACATACATGCATATATATATATATATATATATATATATATGTATGTATTAAAATTTATCCTTTAAATGGACTTTGAAAATTTATTATATCAAATTCAAAATATAACTTCGAATATATATACATATATATTACAATGTATTTATCAACTATTTTCACATATATGCTATGTATTTTTAAATCTTTATGTAGATAAAATTTATGCTTTATATAACTGTTTTTAAAAAATAAGAAAATGTTTTGAAACTTAATTTCTTTATTAATTCCAAAATAAATCCAATTTGTTTTCAGGATATTCATTTTAGTATTTTCAAATCAATAATATTCATTTTCAATATATTTATTAAATTTCAAAAATCAGATTTCCAATTATAATTCATTTATATAACTAAATGAACATATATCTTATTTAATTTGGAAAATTCAAATACACCAAAAAATTCTATTCATAATATATTTTATTTTTTTAGAATTTCCAGCTTAAAATTCAATTATTTTTATATTTCAAATTCATTCTCAATTAATTCACAATTAAATTCTAAAATTTAATTAATTACCAATTAAATTTGGCTCAAAAATCGGGATCATTACATTTATTCATACAAGTTGTCCATGATAAGGACAAACCGAAGGCACTACTTCTACTACATCCATCTTAGAATCACCCTCAGGACTAGTAGCAAAAAGCCCTTGCACTTCAATGCTCCATCTTCGATTCCATATTCTTCAAGTTGTCTTCAATTCGAAATGTTTGAGTTGAGTCGAATTGGTTTTTCGATAACAGATCTGATCCTGGCCTATTCGAAACAACTTTCAATTGTTCCCTGTAAACTCAACCCCAATTTTTAAGGAAATAAACAAATAAAGATAAGAGAAGAGTTCACCTCCTAATCGTTTTTGGATGGATTTTCTTATCATTTATCTTAGATTAATGAAATAAGATTTATACGCACAGTACAGCATCATTAGGGATGACTATGCCTTATAACTCACGTGTTTCTCCTAAATATTTTCGAAGTTACATTTAGGTCCAAATTAGATAGTCGGTTATTTAACTATCAAAAAACAATCATTCAACATTGATATGGTTCCATGTGGGATCCACTAAGCATTTATTAATTAATCTTTAATTAATTGAAATCGCTTTAGAAACATTCGATCAAAACATCTTTTCAAAATACTATTCCCAAACTCCTTACATCCCTTTTATACTTGGAAAAGCATTTACATACTTATCTCAATTGTATAAGTATATTTACCCAACTTTACAAAAGTTTCCTTCTTTCAAATTTCTTTTTGAAAACATATTACTATAAACCGATCATGTGACGAGCCATAATTCCGTGCCCTTTGAGCCAACAATAAACCACACATGTTTGACCCAAATTGCATGAAAGAATGGATTATCAAAGGTAATAAAGAAAGATAACACAGAAGAGAATCTCACATGAATGGAATATTATATAATATTGAACAATATCTTTATTGCGGAAAATTTTAAAATACATATATATCAGAGTCAAACCTAAATTCAGCTTGAATAGTTATAAACATCTATCCTTACAATTGTTGGCAAACATCAAATAAAAATAACAAATAGATAACAATCGATAATAGAATACGTCTACGTAGACAAATATCTCCAACTCTCCTTTGGAAACTCCAACCATCTTCACTAAACCTGAAACTACTCGGATCTGACCTGAGTATTGAAAATACCTGGATCAGGCTTGATAAACTAGCGTGAGAAAAACTCAATAATAAATGACATTGTCATATATCAGCCTTGGGAATAAATTCCTTTGAAAAGAAAGAGTATCTCATAAGACCACCCCCACAAATTAACACTGACAGGTTTTTACCTTATGATAACTAAAAATAATTATATCAAAATATTTGATATTATTTTTAATGACATTCTTTGAAAACATTTGCAAATAAACTTATTAATCTTAGCTGAAATTGTTACCGTTATTACATTATGGCCCTAATCATTTAGGGCTATACAAATAAAATCGCAAGTTCTTATTAGGGAATGGATTTCCATACAAATGGCCAGGTGAAGGATCTACCTTCCGATGCGTACACCTCTAGATGGATGTCCCAAGAAACCGTCACAAAGATCCTCTACCAACATAAGACCGACCAACCTCTATAAGTACATGGTACCGAATATGTCATCCCTGGTCATTACCGATTTTTTTCTGAGCGCTCAATTTCCACACGCCACATTAATTTACATCTCGAACGTCATATCAGGAAGAAATATATCTAGAAGGGGATGATCATACCCTAATTGGAAATGGTCTGTTTAGCCTTGCTGCATCTAACCATGTTTCGGCCATTTTTGATTAATGTGGCTCGAGGAAAAATTACCTTTTCATATAGCACATATCACATCTTTGAATGTCACATTGTCATTTTCGTTGACTACTAATTGTCTTCCACCGAAATACAACCTTTGGGCTCATACGTCTCAAGGAAGGTGTTAACTTAAGAGAAGTTGCCTTCTTCGCCACCACAGATGTATGTTTGTAAAAACCAATGTACGTAACCACAAAAAATGCCCTATCAGACATTCATCCATACAAGTTTGTTCTAGGACTGAACGAAACCGAAGGTGCTCTCCTACCACATCTTGTCGGGAATTAACCCTGAGATTAGTAGTGAGACATCCTTGCAACCCAAAGAATTTAAAAAACGAAAGGACCACCACTACTTAGTATTTGGGAGCTAACCATAATTATCAACAAACAGTCCTTTAATCCTAGATATCCCTTGTCTTCATTCTAATTTAGGTCTTCATCTTTTCACATATGTAAATTGGTTCGAAGTGGTTTTCGAATAGAAATCACCCAAATCTGAACCCGATTCCTTCGAAATCCAATCATTGATAAAAAAGTGAATATGAGTATACATGATTTGTCAAGTCTCTTTTCACTTTAATTCTTTTTGGATGATTACAAAATCTCTTTTTTCATCTTAGAGTAATTCTAAGTTAATTCATTCTTTTGCTTTGCATAACTTTTAATTGGGTCAAAAACATTGTTATTTAAGACATCGTTTACGGTAAACCTTAAAATCAATCTTAGCAAACATTATTGAGTAAATAGGATCACAGAAATTATTTCAATTTTACTCAACATTAATTTTTGTATTCAACAAGTGCTATCGTGGAATAACGATGAAATCACCTTTTGAATTCCACGAATAAGATGAGTTCCTCTTTGGAATTTAATATCACATATAAGAAGATTATCTCTATGCAATCCAAGTTGTAGTTTATTTATTTTGGAGATTGCTTAAATTTTGGATAATTTCAGTCTTCTTTTATTTTGGAAAAACTTAATGTAATCTTTTAGAGCATCTAGGCTTTCCTTTCGATCTATTCCACCTCTCTCCTAAGAAGAGAAAATTTAGAAAGGTAAGTTTAGGGTACTGGCTACTCTATCCCTAATCTTAGTTAACACCTTGTTTTATCTTTCCAGATGTCATAGGCGGGACAAAATTACTAGTCGTTTTTGCATACTCGGTTGTTAGATTTTATTTCGAAATTAATAATAAGGATTCCAAATTATATTTAAATGCTCAAATTTCCTTTTAAAAACATTCATAATTGATTCTGGGAAAAATCGTTAAGTTTAAACTCATATTTCAAAAGTTATAGAATACACAGCGGAAAATTGCTGTGGAAAGTGTTATATATGGCTTATTTGATTTAATCAAATTTTAATATTTGAAAATTCATATTTTCCAATTTTTTTTTAAATTATTGAAATAGATTTCTCAAATTTATTTCATATTTTTTCATAATTAAAAACGTCCATTTAAATAGATTTTATGTTATGCTCACTTAACTACACAAGCGCGGTTTTTCTACAAAATTGATTTAGATATAATTCAAAATCTACTTAATAAAATCTCCATTTTATTTCTTCATTTAGAAAATATGGATATAATAGTTTGAAATTTTCTTATCTTAAATAATTCCGAGCTATATTCTATTCTATATACATATTTGAACTTTTTGGTGCGAAATCGCAAAACAACCGTTGCGCGATGCGTCTAATTTTAACTTATTTTTTAGTACTTGAAATAATTTATTCAAATTGAATATTATTACTTATAAAATTATTAGAAATCATTTTAAATCAACATTTTCACCTTTTAAATTATTTAAAGTGTATTTTCACTATTTCCCTATTGTAATAATATTTTATTCCTATTAATTTAATATTAAATTTTAAAATCTAGTTTCAATTAAAATTCAATTCTAACTTCAAAATAAACTCAATTCAAACTTAGATTTCAAATTTGATTTCATATCCATCTCTAATTTCAAATCAAATTTCAATTTCAATTTTACTTTTAATTGCAATTTTAAAAGGAGATTTATTTATTCCAATATATCTCATATGAAAATGGATCTTATTTAACAAAGGCATTACTTAAACAATAATGATAGTAATTGATGTCCATATTAACATAACAACCATGCAACCAATCATATCACATTAAGATAAACAGTGATGGGCAAACATTATAAGTTTCATGACATTAAAATGGATCATCCAACATATTAAACAACCAAGCAAACTTCCATATCATCAAATGGTGATTATCTAACATAACAATTAAACTTCATAATCAATATAATTCAAATAGTGATGAGAATTTCTCGATTTCATATCCACTCCTTCATTCTTTTTGGCAACTAGCATGCCTCATGAACTAACAAGCTTTTTTTCCGAACATCTCCAATTCCCACTTTCCCTTCCTTTTCTCTTTCTCGTTTTTTTTTGGGTGCGTGAGCTTGGAAGGGGGTATGATAGTATGGCCTTGCCTATAGGGTGTGTGTGCGTGCTTTGGGTAGTGGGTAGGTGGGATGTGTGGCTTTTGGTAGCACGTAGGGTGGTGGCGTGGGGTTTTGGTGACATGTATGGGTTGTAGGAGGGGGATACGTGGGGTATCGGGCTCAGGTGTGGTGTTTTTGGGACGGGTACGGGTGTGTGCATGGGCTATAAGGTGTATGTGGGCTAAGGTAGGTGGATAGGAGTGGGTGCATGGGGGTAGAGGCGTGTTGGGTGGTTTGGCCGAGGATGGGAAGTGTTTTGGTGGTGTGGAGGAGGAGTATAGGCGGTATAAGGTGAATTGCTTGGAGGTGGATGAAGAATGGAGGAAGAGAATGGAGTTTGGGATTTTGTGGAATGAAAATGAAGTGAAGAATGAAGGGGTTTTGGCTTGTATTATTGGTGGAGTTTGAGTAGTTAATGTCATAAATACCCTTTCCTGCTTTTGGACTTTGATTAGCATTTATATTAAGTGCATTTAATGTATGGAATGATGGTTTAGGAAGAGTGTGTAAGAGATAAAAGAGGTGTCACCATTTTAAGGCTTATTAATATTTTAACATATGAATTTGCTCCATTCCTATGTATATACATAACATCTTATTAATGAGATGAGATATATAAGTAATGATGTTGATTATAAAGATTTAAACTAAATTTTAATTAGTCAAATCATAAATACATACATACATACATACATACATACATACATACATACATATGTATATGTGTGTATATATATATGTATGTATCAAAACTTTCCTAATATAAACATGTTTGTCTTATATGCTAAATGTATAAGTATTTAAAGTTTGTAAAGTAGTAAATATGCATATGTGTATATTTGGAAATGTATCATGTTGCAACAATATGGCGACAACTTGTTTTGGTTGAAAACGGTATTTTTGTTGACATATTTTACAGTCAAAATTTAAAGTTTTTGTTAAGATATATATTAATGCAAACCAAAATTAAAAAATGAACTTCTTACTTCCTTAAATAAATTTAAACATATAGATTCATATTTTAAATTCGTATTTAAATAATATCAAAATCTCCATTTTTGCAATGTATGTAAAACTAGAAAATGTGACAAAATTTGAATATTTTTGTAAAACGATTATAAACATATTTTCGAATCCATAAATATGCTTCTATTATCTTTATGAAGTGATTTTATTAAGATTTAACTTTTCAAATAAATATTTAAACATATTTATTTAAGCATTTATATATATTTACACAAACTTAACTTTTGCTGATTTGTTCAAAAACTCAAATTTATACATTTTTTTATTAATTATAAGAATAAATAATTTCATTTTTATTTATTACATATAACTTATTTATTTAAGTTTTAAACATTTTAAAATTTTAAAATAAACAAAAATCTCTCATTTTCGAAGTAGCGAAATTATGGGTCGTTATAGATCAACTATTTCTTTACAAAAATTCATTTTTAAAATCCCACTTTACATTTAAATATCTTTATAAATTTACAAAATAAATTTACAAAATACTTTTATATGTCTACAAGTCATTTTACAAAACCTCTTTACAAACCTCTAAAATTATTTATAAAATATTTCCCATTTAAAATTCCTTTGACAAACTTCTTTAAGAAAAATCCTTTACAAAATATCTTTTGCAACTCATCCTTTTAAGTCACTTTAAATAAATCTTTTTACTTGGTAAAAACCTATTTTTATAAATAAGTTATTATTTATAAATACCTTTATAGTATAATAATATAACTTTAAAGATCATTTATAAAACTTAAACCCCAAAATTGATTAAAGAATTGAAGTTAAGTCAAAACCGTACTTTATAATTTCAAAATGAGCTTAGCAATCCCAGTGGTAGTAATTTATTTTACTATTTAATATTAGTTTCATCTTCAAGTCACTTAACCATTTATTTACATATGCAAACATATATGTTATTGCAATTTGTATCCAAAATAGGGAATAGCATGTCAATACAACTCAACTAGCATATACATGGCCAAATATCATAATAGTAGTTGTGACACCCCTAATTTTTAATAATATTGTTCAAGAGATTTAATAAGATAAACTAAAAAGAATAATGTAAATAATTAGAGTGATAAGGGGATTGAGATACGAAAATGAATTATGGGTCGGGCTTAATAAAATAAAATCGCTTATAAATGGTTATATGTGATAATTAGTTAACTAAATGGCTAATTAGAAAATAGTCGCACATAACCCATCACCTATATATATATATATATATATATATATTCTCGTTTCTCTTTCTTCATGTTTATTTGGGCAATAAAAAAATAAAACGTAAACATAAAAAGAGTAGCTGACCATTGTTAAGGAACGGAAAAGGAGAAATTCAAATCAAGCTAAGGAATTAAAGCAATGGGAATAAATCTTAATCTCAATCCAATCTTCTTATTCTAATAAAGGTAAATAATAATTTACACCATCTATAATTTGTATTATGATTATATATTTTTGAATTTAAGATTAAACTTATTTTTATGATGTTTTGGATGATGATATGCTTGAATAATAATTTGTTTCTTTAAAAAAATTGTCTAAATGAGGATTTATGCAGTTTGAGGGTGAAACCGATTGAAATTAAGCCTGGAGTGCCGTGGAAAAATTTTATGTTATGTAATGTATGATTTTGGAGTTGTATTTTAATTTTAATAATTTTCCAAACTATGAAATGATTATTATAAATTTTTAAAGAAAAATATGATAAAATTGGGTTAAAAATTAATTTCGTTTATTTTAGGAATAATTTAAGTCTGAAATTTTAGTATGTTTGAAAACATGATGAAAATGAATTTCTGTAATTTTTAGGGATTTTTCCTAATTGATTTACTATGAAAATTAAATTGTTTTAGAAGGAAGGACTTATTAGCATTATTGTTTTTGCTCAATGGAAGTGCTTAATTGTTAAATTCTCCTTGATTTAGGTCTGATAATAAGTGGCAGCTTTTTTGTAAAGAATTTGAAAAGGTTTTAAGGCAATCAATCAAAGGATTACAAATAGGTGGGTTGTTATAAAGTCATTACTAAAGATAACATTATTTCATCTTGCCCAGAAAAGTTGGTTTCGCCTCCTTTAGAAGCGCATTTCGACTCCAATGCCTCCGCCTTAACCTGGTCGAAACCAACCTAGGCCGGTACCAATACACTTGGTATCAATGATGTTGGTACAAAGTGGATTAGAGAAAAGCAAAAGACATGGTGTAAAAAGCATTGCATCCGACGGGGTTGATACCTTTGTTTTATTTCAAAATGTTACGCCCATGCCTGCTTTATTAAAGGTTTCAAAGGAATCGAAACATAAGCCATCGAAAGGGGGGTTTCTAAATATCTTTTGAAGAAGGTTGTCGTCTTTCATTTTAAGTATAAGCTTTCGAATGAGATCCTTGTTTATAAAACAATGCTTTTGAAAATGGTGGTTCCGACCTCGTTGAAGCCCTGTTGCCGTTCTTTTGCCTTTCAAGTGTATTGAAGTCATCAATGCTTTCAAAGGGTAGCTTTTTTGTTTCGAAGGTGTGCTAAGCCATTTCCTAAATGCTTTAGAAAGGGTTCAGGGGTTTTGAAGGCAATGGCTTCGAAAGTGGGTATCGATGCTAACCATCAATGTTTTACTTAAATTTTTTGCAGCTTTCGAAAGGATGGTGCCAACACCATCAAACTTCCCTAAACAATTTTAAATGATGATTAAAGGTTTCGAAAGGGATACTTTTGTATATATTCATTTTGGCCCAAAAGATGTTATTAAAGAAAAACCCAATGGTTTCAAATGCAATACTTTCATTGGTTTTGAAGCTTTATTTCTAAGGACTATTAAGTAATGTTTTAATACTTTCGAAAGGTATATTTGGGTTCCGAAAGAGATGATTATAATGCTTCGAAAGGTATATATTTAATGTTTTGAAAAGAATATTTTGTGCTTTCGAAGGAGACTATCTAGGGGTTTCGAAAGTAATGTTTTAAGGTTTCGAGAGCCTTAGTTTTCAAAATAAATAACCCAGTCTCATTCAAAAGGAAAATTGTGGCATAAATAAAGTGTTTTAAAATGGAGTTTTTGAAGAATTTTTTCTTGATTAATGGTTAAAGGGATTAACCAAGTTTATATAAATTGATTTCAAGGATATTAAATCATAGGTGTTGATATTATTATGTTAATATGTTTGTTTCTTCCAATATATATTAAGATTATAATGGACCCATAACTTTAATTTAAGGAAGGGCAGAATGGCCAGCTAGGTTGACCCAGTAGTGAATATGAATTAAGGATACTAAAATGTTAAGTAAAGATATTGGTAGGGGCCAATAGGTTCAAAGTAAGCCCATGAATACTATGTATAGGAAAAGATATTGGCAGGGGCCAATAGATTCATAGTAAGCCCATGGAAACTATGTATGAATGAAGACATCAGGAAGATAGGTTCATGGTTAGCCCATGAAAACTATGATTTGATACTAGCATGGGCGGATAGGTTTGTAGTTAGCCCATGAAAACAATATTCAGATTAAGATGTTGACAGAAGTCAATAGGTTCCTAGTCGACTAATGAAAACTAGGACAAGATAAAAGATATTAGAGTTACTAATAGGTTCAGGGAGAACCCATGAAATAGAAAAGATATTGGTAGGGGCCAATTTGTTCTTCGAAATCCCATAAAAACTATAAAACTGGACAGGGAGTCCATAAATGTTAAACATGTTATTAGTCAACCTATGGAAACTATTCGGTTAACAATAACACTAGAAACTATAACTGAGATAGATAGTCAAAATGAATGGGGATGGGCAATCCAAAATTGATTTACTTCTTTTTCATATCATCATATTGTCTTGAATTGTTTTGACCATTGTGGATGCAATAACATAGTATATGGTTTTATAAAGGTTTTAGGATACTAGTGAGGGGAGAACCCGTTCCATTAAGGGGCATGGTCTCACTAGATATCTAACTGGTTTGTGATCGTAGATTATTATTTATACCAAGCTTTATGTCTGACTCGAAGTTCATGTCTTCCCCTTAAACCCTCGAGTGCTCAATTGATTTTGAGTAGTTTGAGAGTTCAGGTTTTCAAGTACCTCTTTAGATGAATAAAGCTTCTAGAGACGTGCAGGAGGTAAGCTAGTTAATAAGAGTTCTTTTATTTTCACCGTGTTTTTTTGGACGTAATGACATGCTGTTTACTTGCTTATATTATACACTAATCAAACATGGGAGCATCTTTATATATTGCCCTTGGCATATTGTGTAATGATTAAATTTTATCCGAACGTGGTTAACGATTATGGAATTACATAATGAACATGATGTGTTTCTACATGAAATGTGGAACTTGTTTGATATTTTAATTTTTTTTTCCATATTCATGTGTTTCTGTGTATCAATGTATCTAACATTACCGTATTTGGTTGCCAAGGATTAAAAACTATGGTTGATTGCAGTATCCTAGCTGTTAGTTTTTGGCCTTCAAGTAGGAAATGTTACAAGTTGATATCAGAGCATAGGTTTATGAAACTTAAAATAATTTTAAACCTAAAAGATTTTCATACGTAATCCAATAAATCAAAAAATAAGATTAGGGCTTGGGTCAATGCTATTGTAACATACTTGAATTTGATATATATATATATATATATATATATATATATATAAGTGTGTATTACCTTCTCTCTTAGACCATTCTTCTGTATCTTACCAAGGCTCGTATGCAGATTTACAGGAATGAAGATATGGAAGCGGGAAACGGAAGAGGAAATCTCGGGGGAGAGAGCATCACAACAACTGAAATGTTCGACCTAATACCAGAGGGAACCAAGGTCGACATGCTAATGCTAACTAAAATGCCGATGCCAATGGGATGCTAGAAATTCACTAGTAGATATAGGGCGATGTATCAGTTCTTTGTTAATATGATGCAAGCAAGAACTACTCCTGGAGTTGCTGGTAATGTTGGAGGAGCTAATACCTTAGCTCCAGTTGAGAATAATTATACTAAGCTGAATGGAGATTACACCAGTTTTAGTGGGAAGCCATTTATGGGGACAGAGACTGCCATAGAGGTAGAGAATTAGTTTTTGCAATGTGAGATAATATTTGCTGATCTGTGTTTAGATGGCGAGCAAAAGAGAAGGTTGGCCTCTAGGCAGTTGCAAGGGTCAGCACTTCATTGATGGAACAATGTTACTTTTGGAGTTCTGGAGGAGGAATTGACTTGGGCTGATTTTCAAAGGAGATTTGAGCAAAGCATTATGTTTGAGGTTGCTAATTCAGCACTAGTGAGAATGTTTTTGGATTGGGAGCATGGAGAGGTGTCGGTTGTTGATTATGCTGTTTAGTTTGATGAGTTGTCTATTATGGAATACTGTAGACACTGTCATAAGGAGGAATGAGTGGTTCATTCGGGGATTGAGGCCCGAGATTGCAAGGATGACCCTGCCACATCTCTGTGATTATAGTAATTTTGTTATGGAGATGGTAATCTGCCATGAGGAGATGCTTTCTATTTGTGGTAGAGAGAAGCCAGTTAAGATCATGAGTTCTCAGGGAATGAAAAGAAAACTCTTTAAGAAGAAAGGAGCCTAGAAGGGAGATGCTAGCAAGAAGGCAAAAGCTAATTTATTTTGCTACAAGTGTGACAAGAAAGGTCATTATGCTTACGAATGTCGATCAGGCAAGGAAAATAAGGCAGCAGATCAGTAGAATGTGAAGTGCTTTAACTGTCTACAAGTTGTGCATTATGAGAACTAGTGTCCAGAGCCAGTCGGGGCAGACAAGGGAAAGGCTTTTGTTGTTGGACCATCATCTACAAAGCCAACTGCAGCTGATAAAGGGAGGACTGTGGCGGAAGGTATGTTTTTGATTCAAAGTATACCAATTAGGATACTATTTGATGCCGATGCATCACGTTCATTTATATCCCAGAGTTTGGTTGATAGGTTATGCTTAGAACTCGCATACCTTGTTACTTCCTTAAGGGTTGCGAATCCAATTGGAGTGTATGCAACTAGGAGGATGAGATGTGACCAGTTAGAGCTGATTTTTTAGGTCATAAGTTTGTATGAAGTCTTTGTGTCTTTGATTTCGTTGATTCTGGAATTATTTAGGGTATGAATTAGTTAAGTTAGTATGAGGCTAGGATATTTTGTCAGGATGGGGAGATATCACTAAGACACCCTAATAGTTATAACCGAATCATATTCTCAATGGGGAATTCTAACCAGAGTGTTAGTGCTTTGCTAATATTATGGGAGAGAAGAAGATTTAAGTTAGGTTGGAGTAGAAAGAGATTTTGTAGATATCTTTGAGCTGGCCATAGGACTACCACTGAAACGAGCTGTTGAGTTTCGAACAGATCTTATGCTAGGAGCAGAACCGTAAATAGACCATCTAGTACGAGGACACTGAATTAAATGTAGGAATTGAAGGTGTAGCTAGTGGATCTAGACGAAAGGAATTATATTAGACCAAGCAGTTCGCCTTAGGGGGAGGCTACGGTGTTCGTCAAGAAACCAGATGGGTTGTTGAGGATGTGTATCGACTATCTAAGTTGAATGAGAGGATGATTATGAATAAGTATCCTTTGTCGAGAATTGATAATCTATTTGATCAGTTGTATGGAGCCAGAGTGTTTTCGTAGTTCTATTTAGCGACATGTTCCCATCGGTTAAGAGTGGTAGAGGATAATATTCATTCGACAAAATTTCAGACTAGGTATGGTTCGTATGAGTGGTTAGTAATGCCATTCGGATTAACGAATGCACCTGCTTTCTTCATGGGTTTGATGAACCAAGTCTTCCAAGAGTATTCGAATAGGTTTGTTTCGGTGTTTATAAATGAAATTTTGGCGTACTCTAAAAATGAAAGGGAGCATGAAGATCATCTTAGAGTTGTGCTTGAGACGCTGAGACAACATCATCTAAAGGCGAAGTTTTCCAAGTGTCATTTTATAAAGAAAGAGGTTAAGTTTCTTGGTCACGTGATTCTAGAGAAGGAGTTGTCAGTCGATCCAGATAAGATCATAGCTGTTAATAATTAGAAGAGACTCGAGACGGTAGAGATTAGAAGTTTTCTTGGACTTGCTGGATATTACTGGAGATTCATAAAATATTTCTTGCGGATAGCAGCACATTTGACCAAACAAACCACGAAGGATGTGAAGTTTATTTGGTCCGAAAAATGTGAGGAAGCAATCCTTAAATTAAAGCATTTGTTGACCAATGCACATGTATTAGTTTTTCTAGATGGAAGCCAAGGATTGGTTATGTATACTGATGCATGTGGGACTAGATTAGGGGCTATGCTGATGCAGAAGGATAAAGTGATTGCCTACACTTCACAATAGCTTAGACCGCATCAAGTGAGATATCCTACTCATGATTTGAAGTTGGCTGCGGTGATCTTCGCATTGAAATTTTGGTGGCATTATCTCTTATGGGAGAGGTTTGAGCTATACACAGATCATAAGCCTTTGAGGTACTTATTCTCTTAAAAGGAGGTGATTATAAGACAGTAGAGGTGGCTGGAGTTTATGGCTACTTATGATTTGTGTATAGAGTATACTAATGGGAAAGGAAATAAAGTAGCGGATGCTCTTAGCATAAGACATCAAAAATGTGGTGTTAGCTATGTTGGCAGAGTGGAATGATTTAGAAGCTTTGACTACTTGTAGTGTGCGATTAAGATTGACTGCTACTTCTAGTCAAAATACTGCCATGTTGTCCTATTTAGAAGTTCGACCAATATTGATCGAAAGGATAACTTCTAAGGAGAAAGAGGATCCAGAATTAGCCGAGAGGATTAGAAGGCTTAAGGTTGAAACCGAGATCGATGATCTAAAGAATTTTTGTCTTGACTAGAGAGGATGGTTGAGAAAGGAGGGATGGTTGTGTGTTCCAAATGTTTAGGACTTAAGGAAAGAAGTTCTTGAAGAATATCATTGGTCCAAATATATGATTTATCCTGGAGGGACCAAATGGTATCTTAATATGAAGAGGAGCTTCTATTGGGAAGGTACGAAGAGGGATGTTGGCTTGGGTTAGGCAGTGTGCAATCTGTCAACAATTAAAAGTCAGACATCAGAAGCCGAGTGGATTGCATCAACCTTTAGAGATTCCTGTTTGGAAATGGGATTTGATATCCATGGATTTTATAGAAGGGATGCCAAGGTCAAATAGAAGAAATGAAAGTATATGGGTTATAGTGGATAATTTGACCAAGAGTGCCTATTTCATTCTAGTAAAGTCAACTAGGACGGCACCATTTTTAGCTAAGTTGTTCATGAAGAACATAGTTAGACTTCATGCAGTTCCTACTAGTATAGTTAGCGACAGAGATGCTTTGTTTACTAGCGAATTCTGGAAGATTCTACAGGATGTGTTAGGTACTAAGCTCAAGATGAGTACTACACATCACCCTTAGATGGATAAGCAAAGGGAGTCAACAAGGTACTCGAGGATTTACTAAGAGCTTATTTATTGGACTTTGGTGGATCTTGTGAAGATCACATACGTTTGGTTGAGTTTTCCTATAATAATAATTATCAGACTAGTATAGGAATGGCGCCTTTCGAAGATTTGTATGGAAGACCATGCAAATCACCAACATGTTGGTTGGAGACTGGAGACAGGCTAGTCTTAGGTCTAAATTTGATTTGGGTGGCATCAAAGAAGATTGAGATAATCCGAGAAAGGATGAAGGAAGCTTAATCCAGACAAAAAAATTACGCAGACAAGAGGCATAAAGATCTAGATTTCTCAGTTTGAGATAAGGCTTTCATTAAAGTATCACCTTTGAAGGGCTTGGTGTGATTTAGAAAGTCAGGGAAGCTTGCCCCGAGATATGTTGGTCCATTCTAGATTATAAAGAGAAGTGGAAAGCTCGTATATAGAGTAGAGTTGCCGAGCAGTATGGAAGGTGTTCATAATGTATTTCATGTGTCTCATCTTTGCAAGTATGTGCATGATCCACAGACTACTATTCCTCCGACAGCGTTGGATGATTTGGTAGTAGTGCCTAATTTAACTTTTGTTAGACAACCAGTTCCGGTTGTAGCAAGAGATGAGAAAAGAATGAGGAACAAGACAGTCAAGCTGGTGAAAGTTCAGTGGAGCGACAACGAGAAGGACTGTACTTGGGGGACAAAAGATATGATTAGATATACTTATCCAGATCAACATTGAGGGTATGTTTGTATTGGATTTATATAGATAATTGCAAGCTAGGTAGGCTAGTATGGTTGTAAGGAGTGGTTACAGATGATTGCTATGTTTAGTAATTGTCCTTACTGAATTTCGAAGACGAAATTCTTTAAGGAGGGGAGCCTGTAACACCCCTAATTTTTATAACATTATTCAAGAGATTTAATTAGATAAATTAAATAGAATAATGTAAATTATTTGAGTGATAAATGGATTAAGATATGAAAATGAATTATAGACCATTCTTAATAAGATAAAACGGGCTTATAAATGGTTATACATGACAATTAATTAACTAAATGGCTTATTAGAAAATAGCTGCACATGACCCATCACCTATATATATATATATATATATATATATATATATATATGTATATATTCTCGTTTCCCTTTATTCACATACATTTGTGCAAAAAAAAATAAAACGTAAACATAAGAAGAGGAGTCATCCATTGTTAAGGAAAAAAAGAAGAGTAATTCAAATCAAACTAAGGATTTAAAGTAAGAATAATAAATCTTAATCTCAATCAAATCTCCTTATTCTAATCAAGGTGAATAACAATTTGCACCGTCTCTATTTTTTTTTTGTGATTATATATTTTCAAATCTAAGATTAAATTCATTTTTATAATGTTTTGGATAAGATATGCTTGAATTATTATTGATTTGATTTAAACAAAATTGTTTGAATGGGGATTTTGGCGAGTTTAAGGAAAACCGATTGAAATTGATTTTAGAATGCCATGGAAATATTTTATGTTATGCAAAATATGGTTTGGAGTTGGTTTTTAATTTGGATAATTTTCCAAGCCAGAGAAAGATTATTATAGATTTTCAGAGGAAAATATGATAAAATTGGTTTAAAAATTAATTTCAATTATTTCAGTATGAATTTGAGTATAAAATTTTAGTATGTTTGAAAACATGATGAAAGTGAATTTATGTAATTTTTGAGGATTTTTCCTAATTGATTTACTATGGATATTAAATTGTTTTAGAAGGAAGGACTTATTTGCATTATTGTTTTTCTTAGTGGAAGGGCTTAATTGTTAAATTCTTCTTGATTTAAATCTGATAAGAAGCGGAAGCTATTTTGTAAATAATTTGAAAAGGTTTTAAGACAATCGATCAAAGGATTAAAAATAGGCAGGTTGTTATAAAGTCATTACCAAAGATAGCATTAATTTAGCCGTACCCAGAAAAGTTGGTTCCGCCTCTTTTAGAAGTGCCTTTCGACTCAAATGCCTCCACCTCGACCAAGTCAAAACCAACCTATCCATAACCAATACACAAAGTATTAATGATACTGGTACAAAGTGGATTGGAGAAAAGCGGAAGGCATGGTGTCGAAAGCATTACTTCCAATAGGGTCGATACCTTTGTTTTGTTTTAAAATGTTAAGTGCCTGCCTTTGTTTTATTAAAGCTTTCAAAGGAGTAGAAACATAAGCCATCAAGGCTTTTTATAAATAGCTTCCAAAGAAGATTTCCATCATTCATTTATAGGTATAGCTTTCGAATGAGATCCTTGTTTATAAAAAATGCTTTCGAAAATGGTGGTTCTGACCTAGTCGAAGCCCCGCTGCCATTCTTTTGCTTTTCGAGGGTATTAAAGTCTTCAATGATTTTGAAGGGTAGCTTTTGTTTGGAAGATATACTAAGCCACTTTCTAAATGCTTTCGAAAGGGTTTAGGAGTTTTAAAGGCAATGGCTTCGAAAGGGGGTATCGATGCTAACCTTCAATGTTTTACATATTTTGAAGCTTTCGAAAGAATGGTGCCGACGCCATCAAACTTTTCCCAAACAATTTTTTATGATGATTAAAGGTTTCAAAATGTATACTTTCATATATACACATACACACACGCACACACACATACATATACATACAAACATACGTGTGTGTGTGTATTCACCTTGACCAAAAAGATGTTTTTGAAGCAAAACCCAATGGTTTTGAAAGGGGTATTTTCATTGATTTCAAAACTTTGTCTCTAAGGAGTATTAAGTAATGTTTTGATACTTTCAAAAGTTGCATTTTGGTTTCTAAAGAGATGATTAAAGAGCTTCGAAAGTTATATATTTAATGTTTTGAAAAGAAGTTTTCTATGCTTTCGAATGAGGTTATCCAAGGGTTTCGAAAGTAATGTTTTAAGGTTTCAGGAGCCTTAGTTTTCAAAACAAATTACCCAGTCTCATTTTACAGGAAAAGCATGGCATAAATAAAGAGTTTTGAAATGGAGTTTTTTAAGAAGTTTGCCTTGACTAATAGGTTAAAGGGATTAACTAGGTTTTATATAAAATGGTTTCATGCACAGGTGTTGGTATTATTATGTTAATATGTTTGCTTCTTCTAATATATATATTCACATTATAATGGACCCATAACTACATTTTGGGGAAGGGTAGAATAACCAGCTAGATTGGCAAGTAGTGAATATAAATTAAGGATACGAAAATGTTAAGTAAAGATATTGGTAGGTGCCAATAGGTTCACAATAAGCCTATGAAAAATGTGTATAGGAAAAGATATTGGCAAGGGCCAATAGGTTCATAGTAAGACCATGAAAACTATGTGTAAATGAAGATGTCGCGAAGAAAAGTTCATAGCTCACCCATGAAAACTATGATTTGATATTGGCAGGTGCCAAATGGTATGTAGTTAGCCCATAAAAACTATATCCGGATTAAGATGTTGATAGAAGTTAATAGGTTCTTAGTCAGCCCATGAAAACTAGGACAAGAGAAAAGATATTGGAGTTACCAATAGATTCAGGGAGAACCCATGAAACAGAAAAGATACTGGCAGGGGCCAATAGGTTCTTAGTGATCCCATGAAAACTATAAGACTGGACAGGTAGTCCGTAAACATTAAACAGGTTATTAGTCAACAAATGAAAACTGTTAGGCTAATAGTGACCTTAGGAAATATAACTAAGACAGGCAGTCAAAATGAATGAGGATGGATAATCCAGAATTGATTTACTTGTTTTTCATATCATCATATTGTTTTATTGTTTTATCCATTGTGGATGTAGGAGCATAGCATATGTTTTTATAAAGGCTTTAGAATACTAGTGAGGGAAAATCCATTATGCTAAGTAGCGTGGCCTCACTAGATATCTAAATAGTTTGAGATGGTAGATTATTATTCATACCATGCTTTATGTCCGATTCGAAGATTATGTTTACCTATTAAACTCTCGGGTGCTCAATTGATTTTGAGTAGTTTTGAGAGTTGAGGTTGTCAGGTACCTCTTTAGATGAATAAAGCTTCTGGGGACATGTAGGAGGCAAGCTAGTTAATAAGAGTTCTTTTATTTGTATTTGTATTTTTGGACGTATGGCAATGTTTTTACTTGCCTATATTATAATTTAATCAACCAGTGGGAATCTTTATATGTCGCTCTTGGCGTATGTTGTAATGATTATATTTTATCTGAACGCGGTTAATGGTTATGAGATTATGTAATGAACATGACGTGGTTTGACATGGAATGTTGAACTTTTTTGATATTTTAAATTTTTTACTCATATTCATGTGTATCAATGTATATAACATTACTGTATTTGGTCATCAACGATTGATAACTATGGATGACTGCAGCATCCGTAGTCTTTAGTTTTGGCCTCCATGTAGGGGATGTTACAAAAGGATGGTGTTTACTCCTGCCAAATAGGTATCCAACAATCATACAATTAACTTACAGCAGAACGAGGATTTTTTCTGCTAATACATATGTCCATACAATCAAACAACCATTCTACAACAGCGCGAGGATTTATTCTGCTAACACATATCCATACAATCAAACCATTTACATAACTCATTCACAATTGTTTGTCAACTTAGTGGTATCGACACTTGAATCCCTTGTGTTAAAAAGTATCCTTGAAAAAGAAGTACCATTAAAATCATTTAATTCTGAAAATAGAGGATTTAAAACATAAGACTACCTTCTAAAATGATTAATTACAAGTTAAACTCTTTATTTAATCATAATTAACCTTTATTAACTTTGAAATTAATTTAATTATAAATTAATAAATAACCTTTAACAAATAATTTATTTATAATTTAAACCTTTAAATAATCCTTTATTAATTATCAAATAATAATTTAAAACCTTTGTTGATAATTAGCTATTAACTAATCTTAGTTAATTAATTAAAGAACTTTTAATTAAAACTGAAATAATAAATTAAACCTTTAGTAAATAATTATTTTAAAATTAAACCTTAATTAATTTATCATTAAAATAATTAACAATTGATTTATTAAATAAATAAATAACTGACCTTATATTTGATTAATAATTAATTAAAAATAAATAACGTACTTAACTAATAATCAAGTTAAAATTAATCCTGCTTAATCAAATATTATTTAAAATTAATCTTACTTTTAAATCATAATTGATTTGTAGTTTGTCTTCACTTAATTATAATTAATAAGCCTCGTTTATTGCTTAATTAATTATTAATTATCAAAAATTAATTAATTAAAAATTAATTATTAATTAACTTTTTAAAACACCATTACTAAGTTTATAAAACATTTTCAAGACACTTTTAAGTACGAAAACTAAATTTTAAAAATTCAATTTTTTATCAAAACTATATCCATAACGACTATCGCTATAGATGCAATAACTCGAGTTTATTTTCCCAAGTAACTAACTTTTCAATTCTCCACTTCAAACTTTTTTTCATTTAAACCATAAGGAAAAGTTTAGAAATTAAAACAAGGTTTAACTTTGAAGTTTCAAAAACTTAAATACTTTAAAACCATTTCCTTCCATAGAATCCAAATCTCCTTTTAACATCTCAATGTTAACTTATAAGCATATAACATCACTGCAAAGTTCTGACCGATATCATGTCCAAAGTTACAACCAACATCAAATCAAAATTTTATAAACTATATCATAACCAAAGTTTACAAATTCACAACAATACTAAGGTAGACTTCGTTTCAAGTCCACTTTTTCCATATCGAATCATCCATATTCACAATTAACAAACATATCACAACTCAAATATATTTCACACACGTAATAAACCAATTTATGCAACATATATCAAGTTAAAAACTTTGAAAATCAAAACTAATGTTTACTCACCGAAAGCTTGAAAATCATAAAAATCCATTATAAAATAGGTCATCTTGTCACTGATTTTTGATTATGTTACTCTTGAAACATGAACAAGTCACGAAAAGAAAAGTTTAAGAAAATTCTTTTCTCTACAATTTGAAAAAAGGAGTCACTTAATTTGGTTTTGGTTTGATGGTGAAATGGTCAAAAGAAGAACTGGTATTTTCGCCCATGATAATATGAATCCAAAAATGAGTCTGAAATAAATGCAATTTTCACCCAAAAATGTGCAAAATTTGGTAAAGTCTTTCAAACGAAATTTGTAGCCACTGAAAGTATATCTAGTTTGAAAAAAGAAAATCTTGATTTGGAGTAGTATGGAGGAAGTTATGGCTGAATGAAATGGGAGAAAAAATGGGAAAGGAAGAGTTCAAAACAAGATTCATAAACATTTTTTAAAAGAAGCTTGCGATATTTTTCAGATACTTCAAACTTAAAATAGAATCCATTAGAGTTCCTTAGAAAAAATTTGAAAAGGATGATGAGTTAAAAAATGGAAAATAAAATGAAACGAGTAGGAGAAAAAGTGAAGTTTGTTTTATATAAATTGGAATGTTGGAAATTACTAAACCACCCTTATCCTTTTACCCTCCACCTCTTTGCGCCACCTCACCATGCCATGTCTCCTTGTCTTCCCCTTTCTTAATTTCGAAATTATCATTGAAAAAACTTGAAAAGATGGCCAAATGTCCATTTGTTGCTATTAAGTCTAATTATGTCTCCCCTGATGTGACATATGTACACACACATATATATACATACGTATATATATATATATCTTGCTTAACTTAATTTAATTATACTTAACCCTAACTAATTTACTGATCTATGTTCATAATCTTTGCATATATGTGAATATACATCTACAAACAAGTACACAACATTTCAAATAACTTTTATATGATGAAAAGTCGAAAATTCGGAAAAGAGTTTACAGTCTGTTTTTCATCGAACTATATATTTTTGTAAACAAAATTTGAAAATTATTTCACATTATTATTTATCAATTAAAACAGTTTTATTTTGACTATGAAACCTATATATTGAATATTTTAAATTAATTAAATATTCGACTTAAGTCTGTCCTTCCATAATTTCACCTAATCAGTCTACTTTTCATCCTGAAAGGAGTATACTTGACAATGTGTTGCTTGCACATGAGCTTTTAAATGGTTATAACATGACTAATATCTCTCCTAGGTCCATGCTCTAGCTTGATATAAAAATACCTTTGATTCTCTTTAGTGGAAATCTGTAGTAGCCATGATGGCCAAAGTGAACTTTCCTTGCCACTTAATTAGCCGGATATACACTTGTTTCTCTACTACCTCTTACTCCTTTGGTATTAATGGTCTGAATGTCGGTTATTTCTCTGGTACTCAAGGAAAAGACAAGGACATCATATTTGCTCACTTTGTTTATTTTAATAATGGAGCTGCCCATTCAAATGATAAATAAACACGTTTTTAACAAGGAGTTCTCTCTGCATCAAAAGTGTAAAAATTTAAGAATTACCTCCCTCGTGTTTTTTATGATCTCATCTTACCGAGCCTACAGTTGCTTCTTTACTAATATCAACTCTAGTCACTAATCTTTCTTCCAAGTTACTAGACTTCAAATTAATTTGGACAAGTCTAGTTTTATATAGTGGGTGTTCCTGAAGATAGGTGTGGTGCCCTTCGAGTTGTAGTCTCCTTGCCTCCTCTGAATCAATCCATAAGCTACTTGGGTTGCCTCTCTGTAGCAGGAAAATAGGGTACTTTGACTACCTTCCTTTGTTTGACAAGATTACCTCCTACATGAACAGTTAGACATGAAAGTCTATAGAGTGGATCGTGAGTGTATATGAAAGTATATGTGACTAACTATATGATGCAACTAAGATAAAATTAATCTAGGAAATTATAGAATAAGCACACCAGGATTTTACATTGGTTCGGACCTCCTGTCCTACGTCCATTCCCGAAGCTCCCCTTCGAAATTCGATTATCAAACACCCTCACTTCGCCCGGAGGAACTGGCTTGGTTATATTAGCTTATTCTTGTCAAGTATGTGTTCTATAATAAGGATATTGACTATTAAATACCAATGCTTTCAATATATATATATATATATATATATATATATATATGTAGAGAGTATTGATTTTGGAGATCTGAATATATATGGAAGAGTGAAATACAAGTATAGTTTGCTAGATATCAAGAATATAACAGAGTATGTGAGTAAAGAGCGCAAGTAAGTAAGGTGTGTTCTTCTCTTTGATTCTTGATGTTATATATAGTGGTAGAGAGATTCCTTGAGTAGTTGCATCCATTAACAGGTGCCCTATAGTTGGTTCTAATGGTGATGAAGAGTTGCAACAAAGAGAAGAGAAGATGTCTTTTCAAATGTGGTCGTTGTATTTTGAATTTTAAATTCTGAGTTCAGCATCAGAAGTCTGGTATTTGTTTCAGACGTCTGGCTATACATATTTTTTTGTATATAGTAGCCTTTCAGACTTCTGAGTGCATTAACCAAACATTTGATCCTGTCTGTTTTGAATTCCAGAGGATTTCTTCAAACGTCTGGCTAGTGCACCTAGACACCTAAAACCTACGCATGTTTACTTTGTGCATCTATCTTGTTGCTCCATTGATCCTATCGACTTGTAGTCTCTTGTAATGTTCCTTGAGCCTTATTCTTGTCTTTCTAATGATGTTACTCTAGCAAGTACCTGTAAAAAGAAATATATATGCATATTCGATTTTCATTGTATAGTTGTTTTCGTCGAAACCGCAGATTTGATTTCCTAACAATCTCCTCCTTTTTGATGATGACAACTATACAATGTACTTACATATAATTTATAAAACTCCCTCTGAATATGTGCTTATTTATAGTTTTCATATATATATATATATATATATATATTTCTTCCCTTTGGCATTATCAAAAAGAATTTTAAAATTTTAGCCAATTGCCAAAGATAACACAAAAAGAGAATTTCATTAATAATTTGAAATTGAGTACATTCATAGATATTGTCAATTGTACATAAGTTAAAATCCTAAATTCTACGAGTCTTTCGGAGAAGCATTTTCTTGATCATCTCCTTTATCTTCTTTTTGGGAAGTGCTAGGTTGCTTTGTAGGAGATGTCAAAGCTTGTTTTAGAGGTTCATCCTCAAAAAGTTTGGAACGTTTCGAAGGAGGAGAAGGCACTGGGGTTGGCCAATCTTCAGAAGGAGGTGTCGGATCGCGAACCCATCGAAGAACCTCTTTGAGAACTGTTAATATAGTCGAAAGTGATCTCTCAACTGTTGCTAGGTGTGTGGCAATCGATGTTTCAAAGCTGTCAATACGCTTAGCTAAAATTTTTTGATTTTGAGACAATATATGTTGATTTTTAAGAGTTAGATCTCGAACGCTTTCATTTGGAGTTGTTTCTGTTTGAGTTTCCAAAATCTCATCCTGGCTTGTATAATCAAATGGTACACGAGGAGGAGAAGTTTTCTCACGATGTTGTTCCTCCTCTTGTGATGGTTCAATATGTGGTTGAGGTGGAGGCCCAACTTGTCTAGCTTGATGATTGTGATCCAATCTTCAAAAGAAATAAATTCCGGAGGAATTTCCGGTAGGTGAATTAGTGAGAAAATTTTTGTGGAAGCATAATTTGGAGAGATTTCTGCAGAAGTTGATACGTAGGAGGGGATGTTGTGAGCACGTAGAAGTCTCAAGATGTATATGGGGTAGATAATCAATGGCCATGATCGAGTCCAAAAATGTTTGAGCTCGTCAAAAATAAATTTGGCCCAATTTACCCTTGTTCCGCTAAATAGAGCATATAAAGCTTTGTGTTCTAACTCAGTTATCTGCTCATGACTTCCCAGATGGGGCACGATGGTATTGATGATCATTCGAGTAAGAAGTCTTGCCTTTGGTCATAATTATTTGGATAAAAATTTAGGCATTTCATCCTTCCATATTTGATGTGTTATACTGTTACTTAGTTTGAAATGCATATCGGGAATATTATATAGATCTTCGTCCATGTCGAAACATCCAAGAGTACATCCTATTATTCCTGGAGTGAGTCTAATCGTGTTGCCATAAACACTAGACCATAACCAATTGTCTTCAATTTCAGTGTTCCATATCTCCGTGCTATCCAAATTGGCGTAAAAAAGAAATATAGCTAATTAATCGATTTGGATGTCATTGGAAGTGAATGATATCAATGTTTCTGGACCGGCATTCTCACATAATTCATCTAAATCATATATTAAAAACTTAAGTAAGTTATAAAATGGACCAGTATGAAGTTTCTTCTTCTGTATAACCACATATCTCTTGATAGAGTGCGGTGCTCGATTCATCCATCTTTCGATTTGATAATCTGAGAAAACTTGAGGATTTAAGGAAGTTGATTAATCTTATTTTCTTTTGGATATCTTAGGGTTTTTAGTTCTAGGAGGCATTTGTAATCGAGCGACTTTAAAAAGAGAAGTTGTTTTTGAGTAAAAAAATCATCGATGAAGTATAATCGGTTGAAAATAGAAGTGAGATTAAAAAAATAGACGTTATCTGGGTGTTCTAAAGTGTCGACCGAATTTCAGACGTCTGAAAGAGAATTCTGACGTCTAATTTACCCTAATTCGAACACAGTAAATAATTTAAGACGTCTGGTTTAGTCGGTGGACTTCTAGTTTGGTCAAGTTTTTAAAAAATTGATCGTCAGAGAGATTTTTCAGACGTCTGGTTAAAATATCAGACGTTTGAAATAAAATACCAGACGTTTGAAATAAGTCGAATTTTTATAATTTGCTGCTAGAAACATAATTCAGACGTCTAGTTCAAGATTCAGACGTTTGAAATAGTCTGGTATCTATTTCAAGGAGGCAGAGCAAATTTTCAGACGTCTGTAGGGTTACAACAGACGTCTGACATATGCACAGCGATGAAAAATTCGTGGAATATTAGAGTGTCAGGCGTTTGAGATCAATATCTAGACGTCTGAGATTACCAATCTTCCAAAAATAAACTAATTCTAATGGGTGTTGCTAATTTTTCGACCTTTTATTGTTTGAAACAAAATGCATTATTACTTTTTGTGAAACAAAATTACAAATGTACATAGATAAAATTACAATAAAAGAATATAATCTATTTAGATGGCATGGAGTTTTGCGATCATTTAACTTGTCATCCCTCCATGGTATTAGTGGAGACCATATATTTCCACGTTCGTGGGTTCTCGGGGAACCAGAGAATCACCTTGCTGAAGGGTCCAAGGGTGCACGATACGAGGAAGAGTATCCGAGGAACTGCAAGGCATCGGAAGTGGTTCATGGACATCTTTCTTCTGTGAAGTATAAAACTTCATCGCTACTTGCTCCAAAAAGCTTAGCTGACGTGCCGTGACTTTTTGTTCAAAATATAGTTCTTGTTGTAGATCTTTTTGTTGTTTTTGACAGTGATGTATCTCATCAATTTATCCTTTGTGTTAGAAGAGATAAATAAAGATCATTTGGACTTCTTGCTATCGGGAGTGAATCCCATGTGATATGAGGACCACCTATACATCGGTTCCTGATGGTGTGGGTGTCGGAAGCCATTGTGGTGTATCTGCTGAGCTATCCGTTATAGGTGTCGAGATGGATAGATAAGAATTTTCAGAAGCAAGGATTATATTTTGTTGGAAAAATATGAATTGTGTATATATTTTTTCTTTCTTTTTTTATATATAAGTTCAAAAATTATTTGTAGATAATTTTCAGAAACTAGCTAACTAATAAACTAAAGGTAAAAGATTTATCAATTATAATTTGTGGATAGAAAATTATTAGCTAATCATTAGCATAAATGAAGGAGTGGTTATTAATTTAGGAGATCAATAAGAGAGCATATCCCTAAATCGTGTCGGAGTTTAATAAAATTTTGTTCATTTAGTGGTTTTGTGAAAATATCTGCTATTTGATTTTCAGTATTTACGTATTCTAATGAAATAATTCCTTTTTCAACATTGTCACGTAAAAAATGATGTTGTATATCTATATGTTTAGTTCACGAGTGATTTACATGGTTTTTTGATAATTTTATTGCACTCGTGTTATCACAATATATTGGGGATTTATTGATAATTTTGCTGAAATCCGTAAGTGTTTGTTGCATGTATATCACTTGTGCACATGCTAGAGCTGCTGAAATATATTCGGCTTCGCAAGTAAATATGGAAACATAATTTTTTTTTGCCAAACCATAAAATAAATGATTGTCCGATAAAGTGACATGTTCCACTAGTATTCTTACGATCTGTTCTACATCCATCGAAATCCGAATCACTATATAAAACTAGTTCAAACGATGATCCTTTAGGGTAAAACAAATCGTAATTTCTAATACTAGATAGATATCATAAGATATGTTTAACACCTTTTAAGTGAGATTCTTTTGGTTTTGCTTGAAATCGAGCACAGAGATATACACTCATCATAATATCGGGTCGACTAGCCGTCAAATAGATTAAGGAACCAATCACGCTACGATATAATTTTTCATCCAAATATTTTCCATTTCATCCTTTTCTAAGTGAACTGTAGTATTCATTGGTGTTAGTTTGCTTGAAGTTTTATCCATTTCAAAACGGCGTAATAGATCGTTGCAATATTTTTTTTGATGAATAAAAGTACCATTTTCAAGTTGTTTTATTTGTAAGCCTAAGAAGAAATTTAATTTTCCCATGTAAAAAAATTTCAAATTCATTTTTCATAATATTTGAAAATTGATTGCAGAGATTTTCGTTGGTTGAACCAAAAGTAATATCGTCAACTAAATTTGTACAACTAAAATATCATTATTTTCTCGTTTAATAAATAAAGTTGTATCGATTTTGCCTATGTGAAAACCAGATGTAATTAAGTGATTTTTAAGATGTTCGTACCATGCACGAAGAGCTTGTTTTAATCCGTATAATGCTTTATGTAATTTAAAACATGGTCGGGATTTTTTTCTTTAATAAATAATGGGAGTTGTTCAACATATACGTTTTCTTTAATAAAACCATTTTGAATCATACGTTTTCTTTAATAAAGGAACATGTCCATTTGAAATAGTTTAAAATCGTGATGATTTGCAAAAGGGAGTAACGTACGCATGGCCTCTAATCTTGCTACTAGAGAAAAGGTTTCGTCATAATCGATTCCTTCTTCTTGATTATAGCCTTGAGCAACTAAACGTGCTTTATTTCTAACATTATTTCCGTTTTCATCTGCTTGTTTTTAAATACCCATTTTGTTCCTATAACTGATTGATCTTCTGGTCTTGGTACTAATTTCCAAACATTATTACATTCAAATTTACTTAATTCTTCTTGCATAGCTATTATCCAAAAATTATCATTTGAGGCTTCTTTATAATTTTTTGGTTCAAAATTTTACACAAATGTTATATAGCTTATTTAATTAAGTTGATTTCTAGCTACTCTAGAATTGAGATCTCCAATGATATTATCTTTTGGATGATCCTTAAGAATTCTAGGGGATGATATCAAAGTATTATTTTGCACATTTGTCTCATTATTAATAGAATTTGTTGTATTTGTTATTGGAATTATATCTTCATCATTGTTAGTAGATGGTTAAGAAGATTTTCATCGAACGAAACATGTTAACTTTCTTCAATAGTGTTATTTCGTTTATTAAAAATTCTTTATGCTTTGCTGCATTCGAATATCCAACAAAGATCCTTCATCGGCCTTCGGGTCAAATTTTCCTAAATTATCTATTGTATTTGATATGAAACATTATGATCCAAAAGTTTTAAAGTATGATACTTTATGTTTTCTTCCAAAAAATATTTCAAAACAAGTTTATTTTTCCATAGGACGTATGGTTACTTGATTCAACTCATAACAAGCTGTGGCAATAGCTTCAGGCCAATAATGTTTTGGTAGACCACAACTATTTAGTAGTGTTCGTGCGCATTCTTGTAACGTATGATTTTTTTCTTTCTTCTACACCATTTTGTTAGGGTGTGCGAGGAAAAGAAAAATTATGACTTGTTCCTTTCTTATTACAAAAATCAGTAAAAAGATCATTTTCGAATTCTCCACCGTGATCACTTTGAATATTTTAAATTTTCAAATCCATTTGTGTTTTAATTCTTTTAGCAAATATTTTAAACATACCAAAGGTATCACTTTTATATTTTCAAAATAAAGTCCATTATATCTTGAAAAATCATTAACTATTACGAAAACATATTTGTTGTGATTTATAGATCGTACTTGCGTTGGACCAAAAAAATCTAAATGTAATAATTCTAATGGTTGTTTTGTAGAAATATTAATTTTAGATTTAAAAGAACTTTTCTTTTGTTTTCCAATTTGACAATCGTCACATAAATTTTCTACTATGTGATTTATTTTAGGTAAACCTCTAACCAGCTTATATTTTGCTAATTTATTAATATTTTTAAAATTGATATGACAAAATCTTATGCCATAACCATGGATCATTATATTTGGCGATTAAACACAAATTTGAATTTTTATTTATATTCACGTTTAAGACATAATTATTTTTGTTTCTAAAACCTTCAAATATAAGTTGTTTGTTATTATCGAAAATATTACACCTATCTTTTCGAATTTGATTTGAAAACCTTTATCGTATAATTGACTAATACTTAGCAGGTTGTTTTTTCGATTTTATACTAATAAAACATTTGTAATAATAGGAGAGTTAGAAATACCAGAGTTGATGACTTCTCCAATGCCCACGACATATTCTTTTGAGTTATCTCCAAAGGTTACCGTTCCACTATCGATGTATGTTATATTTGTCAACATTTTTGAATTTCTGTTCATATGCTTGGAGCATCCGCTATCTAGTATCCATTTCTTCTTATTTTTTATTTTGGGTACCTGCAAAATAAAAGATGTTTTAATTGGTGCCATATATTTTGTTAGGGTCCTAGATGTTAGGAGAAGTAGGTAGCCATACCCAAGATGGTTTGGTACCTTTATGAATATAATTTTTATTATAGACTACATTCTCTAAGAAATTATTATTATGTTTTTGTATAATCAAATTATTATTTGTCTTAAGAATCCAAATTTTCATATTTTTGGAATTCATATTAGACTTAGGTGAACTTTTAGTCTTTTTATAATTATATTTCTTAACATCATTTCCCCATTGTTTAGGAGTATTTTTAAATCATATTCCATTCCTATTTCCTAATGGTTTTGAAGTTTTGATAAGATTTTCCAAATCTTGTTTTCCTTTATTAAATTTTGAAATGTTATTTTTAATTTTATCTAATTTTTCTTTTAATTCTAAATTTTCAATTTTCAATATTTCAATATTACTCTTGAAGTTGACATTTTCTTTTAACAAATTATCCTCTATTATTTTACTTTCATCAAAATCAGTAGCAATAGCCTCATTTTTTAACAAACTATTTTTAATTTTTTCTTGAGATAATTCTAGTTCCTCTTCTAAAATAATTTTTTCATCTTTTCACATTCCTACTTCAAGTTCTAATCAATTTATTTTGGCTATGTGTTCTTTGTTCAATTTTTTAATTTGTCTAAATTTATCATCTAATTCCATGCTAAGTTCTAATAATTCGTCATAGCTAAGTTCGGGACATACCTCATCAGTTTGTACCATAAAACACACATTTGCTTGTTCTCCATCACTATCACTATCACTATCAGATGATGAAGAACCCGTGTCATCCCATGTTACTTTGAAAGCCTTCTTCTTTTTGAACTTTTCAAATTTGTTCTTCTTTTTATCATTATTGAGCTTGGAAAGTCTTTCATCATATGTCCAAATTGATTACATTCATAGCTTTGATTGATGTTTGATTTGATAAGCTTGATTTTCCTCCTTTCTGTCCTAAAATTCTTGAATTTGTTGTAATTTTTCGCAATAAATACAATTTCTTCTTCGTCTAAGTCAGAGACTTCATTTGTTGCTGGGAATGCTATGTTCTTCTTTTTCAAATTTAGTTCTTTTCGTGCCTGCAAATTAGCTTCATAGGACATTAAATTTCTTATCAACTCTTCAACTAAGGGTGCTGAGAGATCATTAGCTTCTTCGATAGCTAATAAGTTTCTTTCCCACTTTGGAGTTAAAGAATTGTGTATTCTAGATACTAAATCAAAATTAGTGAATTTGACTCTAAGTGCCATTAAATCATGTTGAATGGTTTGGAATCTAGAGTACGTATCTGCTATAGATTCATTTTGTTTCATTTTAAATGGTGAGAATTGATTTTGTAAAATTGAAATCTTAGTTTGTTTAACTTTGTTTTTGCCTTAGTGTGTAACTTGTGAGGTACGCCAAGTATCAAATGCAGTGTTACATAACATGACATATGAAAATTCATTTTTATCTACTGAGCAAAATAAAACATTCATGGCTTTGGCATTATTAGAAGCAGCCACTTTTTGTGCATCGGTCCATGCGTTCATAGCAGTAGTAGATGCTTCATATTTATCTTGAGTGGCTGACCAAATTTCCAGACCATTAGCTTCCATAAAAATTCTCATATGTGTCGACTAATATGCATAGTTAGAGCCACTAAAAAGTAGGGGTCGTGTTGTGGATTATCCTTCTTGAAAAATACTTGCCATATTAAAGTGATCCAAAAATGTGTTACTGTACTTTGATGAAACCTTGCTCTGATACCAAATGAAAGTCTATAGAGTGGATCATGTAGTGTAAATGCAAGTTTATGTGACTAATTATATAATGCAACTAAGATAAAATTAATCTAGGTAAATATAGAATAAGCACACCAGGATTTTGTACTAGTTCAGACCACCCGTCCTATGTCCAGTCCCGAAGCTCCCTTTTGGAATTCGACTATCAAACACCATCACTTCGTCCGGAGGAACTGGCTTAGTTACAATAGCTTGTTCTTGTCAAGTATGTGTTCTATGACAAGGATATTAACTATTAAATACAAATTCTTCCAATATATATATATATATATATATATATATATATAGTATTGATTTTGGAGATCTGAATATATATGGAAGAGTGAAATACAAGTATAGTTTGCTAGAGATCAAGAATATAACAAAGTATGTGAGTAAAGAGCGCAAGTAAGTAAGGTGTGTTCTTCTCTTTGATTCTTGATGTTATATATAGTGGTAGAGAGATTCCTTAAGTAGTTGCTTCCATTAAAAAGCGCTCTATAGTTGCTTCTAATGGTGATGAAGAGTTGTAGCGAAGAGAAGTGAAGATGACTTTTCAAATGTGGCAATTGTAATTTGAATTTTAAATTTCGATCAGTATCATTCGTCTGGTATTTGTTTCAGACATTTGGCTATATTTTTTTGTATACAGTAGCCTTTTAGACATCTGAGTGCATTAACCAGATGTCTGATCCTGTATGTTTTGAATTCCAGAGGTTTTCTTCAGACGTCTGGCTAGTGCTCCCTGACGTCTGAAACATGGGCATGTTTACTTTGTGCATTTGTCTTGTTGCTCCATTGATCATATCGACTTATAGTCTCTTGTAACGTTCTTCGAGCCTTGTTCCTATCTTTTTAGTGATGTTACTTTAGCATGTACCTGTAAAAAAGATATATATATATATATATATATATATATATGCATATTCAATTTCCATTATATAGTTGTTTTCATCGAAATCGTAGATTTGATTTCCTAACAAGATAAATAAAATGCTTATTCAGGTAGGAAGGTTGACAGTTATCACCTTAATAATATGCCATAATTGTTTACCGGAGCAGGGCTTTTATTCTCCTCTTAAAACTGCTGAATCAAGTTACATATTTTCAAAAAATACCCACACCTCTTGAATTAAGTAAAGTTGAAAGAACTCATTGCTTTGGTGGTCTATGAAATAAAATTACTAAAATTTTGAACAAGGCAGCCTTTTCAAAATACTTTGACAATTTTATTAACAACTAATTCAGTGTATGGACCATGTGGACTAGGAAATTCAACGTGGAAGTAAGAACTTCTAGAACATAGAGCCTTTACCTTTTCGTGGATTGGTTTGGAGGAGTGTTTTGAAGCTCAAAGAGGAATATCTGCATTTGTTACAAATACATCATTCTCTTGAAGTTATGTCAAATTCTGGTATGTGCCTTCGACTTTGCAGTGCCTTTTACTGTGTAATGCTCTAAGCTATGAAGAAAAATGTTGTGTTGGTATTCCCCTTGAAGCTAATGCTTGTGATATATCCAAAATGGTGTCATCACTCTACCTTCTTCCAATAATGTTACATTCAGAACTCTTTGGAACAAGTCAAATGGCATTAAGATGCAACCAACATTGATGAATATGTGTGGAATAATAGCACTCGGGCTTATAGTAATTCCACTATATCTGATGCCATAACTACTAAGGTTGGAGACGGACATGTCAGGTGGAATGAGAGAGTCTGGAACTTAATGAGCCCTTAAAAACACAACGTTTTTCTTTGAAAAGACTTGAAGAATGGTTTAAACACTTTGATAAATTTGCAAAGCATGGTATTCAGGTAGTTAATCAATGTGTTTTCCGTCTTACATATGCTTACTGCACTCAAGTCATTAATCATGTTCATTTCTTTTTTAGTTATCACTCTGCGAGTCGTGAATGACATGTTTATCTGAATGCTTGAAGATCGCAAGACTATACAAACTAATGAAAGGAATATATCAATTCTTATCATGCACTTTCAACTATGCCAGTAGCAGCATTTATACAATAGCCATAATGTTCATCATGCACCAGCTCTACTTGGCACCGCTCCACTGGTCACTTCCAAAACTGAGATAATTCCTCCGAGTCTTGTTCTTTTGATGTTATAGTGGAAATACTTAGCAATTTTGAAGACGAGAAAGAAGATGAAGAAGTAAAGGTTGAAGAAGAAGACAAGGATGAAGAGAAGAAGAAGAGGAGCGAGAAAAGTGATAGAGAGGAAGAAGAGAAGGATATGAGTCAAATGAGGAGACCATTGGAGAGGAAAGGACCTCGACCTCTTCTCCTCAATCGAAACTTATAAGGAAGGGGTCCCCTAGGCCAACATTTGAGCCCTATCAAAGTCCATTCAGAGGATCATCTCCGCTACTCACTCATGATGATATATATGGCTCACCTCCTAACTTGGGGACGGTAGACACCAAAAACTTCAACCTTAAAACTCTGATGCGCTGAGACTTCTTCATTGTCTTCGGCGACATGCCCTTCTTTACTACCAAGGGAAAAGACACCACCTTGACCCATTAGTTGATCTTGGTCCATATATTTAATATGGCACATCAATACAACACTTTGGATCATAACACATGCACACTCCACATGTTTTCCTTTTGCAATTCCCAAGTTGTAATCTCATCTTATATTCCTTTTTAGATATAATAGGAAGTTCTAGATTTAATGATCACTTAAGCAAAAAGACTAGCAACAACCTTCCTCTTTAACAACAAGCTCCCTACCTAAATATGATAGACCAGCAGGGACTAAGAGAGAAATCGTAGAGATAAACAAAAGGGAGAGAATAGAAGAAGAAAAAATCAGATGCTTCTCTAACCACGTCAGAGATTTATGGGAGAACGCCTAAATCATTGAGGGGCTCTGACTTCTGTTCATACAAGGATCGGTCGTCGATTCCATGGGATTTGGATCCATAATCTGAGGAGAGCCTATCTCCAAGGAGGCATAGTTTGTCACTGCGTCCCATCTCTCAAGTTCCCATCATAAGCGCTACTACAACCTCCAAAACCACCGACCAAGACCTCCATGCTCCTATTCTTCTACTTGAATTGTAGGTATTCTGCAATAGCCCTGGAAAGAACACACTATTGCTACCACCACCACTTCTTCAGATCTAGTGGCATTGATTCTTACTGCTCCATTGAAGATGCAAGACCGACATCTTGACTTAGATTTAACTAGAGGAATCCCTCTTGAAATACCTAGAGATAGAATTATCGATCCAAAACAAGGTGGTGCAGTACAATTTATGGAGAAAGATGGGACGAAGTTTTTCCAATTAGGCCAAGAAGAATCGCATCGACATCGAAATGATGGAAAAAGGTTCGAAAAAGATTAGAGAATAAAAGTGAACTTGTATGGTCAAACCAAAAAGGCTAAAAAGACTTTAGGACAGAAGGAAAAAGTACTTGCAAATGAAAAGGTAAAACACTAAGATGAAGTTCAACATATAAGAAAAATAACATTCTCTTGAATTATCAACTTGAAACGACACACATTTGCAGTGGCAACCTGACGAGAGAAAAGGCGTCACTTCAGGCATGCTAGATGTTGGTGCACTATATCTTTTAGTCGCTAATCCCGAAATCATAAATCTTTACCTCTCTCTACAAAAAAATAGGTTAAGAAACTAGTCAACTCATAGGCCCAAAAGATCAAAGAATTAGAAGGAGAGAGGAAAGACCTTAAGGATAGAATCATTGAGCTAGAAGCTCACCTTGCCCGGGCTGTTAAGGAAAAGGAGGAGTTCGATAGGGAAGTCAACATGACCATCTTTAGATTTTACATGAACGTCGTTAAGATGTAAAACATATGATGGCTTAATGGGACTTACCAAAAGATCCTTGTGGAGGTTTATGATGAAATAGTTCGCCAAGATAAAGATAAGACAAAGGAAGATTTTGATGAAGAGGTGTTAAAGGCCCTTCTATTTGAGGAATATGTTTTGAGGCTCTAGCTTAAGGTCAAGAAGCATAGGCGCCTAAAAATTCTACACAAATACCTACTGGGATTCCAGTTGAGCCCATCTCAAAGGACTAGCCAATGGCATCCCTTCTCCAATCCTTGAGGATCTCCGACTAGAGACTTTCACATCCTCAATAGCCAACTCTGAGTCCATCATGATTCCTGTATCTAAAACTTCAACTCTTGCGACTATTGTTGCTTCCTCTAGGTATATTCCTAATATGCCCTAGCTAGACATCTGCACTTCTACCCTTGATGGTTCTGAACTCACCATAACTCCTGAAGGGGGTAGACCATTGTCGTATCTTCTAAGATCACACCATAATCCAGAGGTGCATCCTAAAACTCGCTCATACTCTAGAAACTTTGGATGTCCTCCGAAGGTATTTCTAACCTCTACCACTCAATTTACCTTATTATATGTCAACAATCGATAACACCAATTCCTAAGAACTTGGCTCCAGGTCCCAAGGCAACCACACTGCTTCTGTCATCGCCTCATCTTCCTTCCTCATTCTTATCTCCTCTCCTGGTTTCGGTCTTGAAGCTGAAAAGCATTATTTTGGAGGTGGAACTGCAGGACTTTGGCTTTTCCTTTGACGACGACGATGATATACTCATTACTCAAGCCTTGGGGTTTGATCCTTCGATGGAAACTAAAGTAGATCTAGATAATTCAAAGTTTGCAAGGTGAAAATTTAGCCTAAACCTAGACCAATCTAGTCTAGCATCAGAAAAAAAAGCAAAGAATAGGATTCCACTGATGTGACATCTAAAACTGGACGAGCCACATCATGTCGAATCATAGCAAGCACCCCAGAAGGCTTGATCCTTCTATGCCACTATATATTTCTATGTTTATGCCTACAATCTTTGTTAGGCCTCCTTACGTTGCTATCCCCAAAGTTGCTCTTACATCTTAGAAAACTCTTTCCATCTTCAATGACAAATTCAACTGAGACGTTGAAGATGAAGTCCAGACGACATCGAAGACCCCTAAGAGGAATCATAGGAATCTGATGCTAGAACTAAGGGTATGCCCTAAGGTACACATAAGGATAAACATAGACCTGGCTTGAGTACAATGTGCACAAAACCAAGAAAACAAGGCACACTCACAACTTCAAGTGCAAAATGCCATAAAACAGAGAATATGCAACACATGGATGAAATAAAATGCAAGTTCAAGCTCAGTTCACCACAAAATATTGAACAAAGAAAACCAAGAACACAAAAGGAAAGCAAGTGCGACGACCCGAACTCGATGTCCGACAAACACATCAAATTCGTATCGCCGGAGCTCATAACAACATTAGATGTAAATAAATAGCGAAAACTTCACGGATATCATTGATCATAACACAGATGGAACTTTGATACAATATCCATTACAACATTGATCACTAATATCAGAGTGATACACAACAAAGGATACAACAATAAAGTGAAAAATCCACAGCGGAACAACAGAGACTCCAAAAAGTTTCCAACATACTACAACTTGATAAGGCCTTCAAAAACTCCAAAACTCCAAGAACTTCGAAAGATTTCCAAATCCAAAAGCTTTCCAAAATCTGACAGCTTCCAAAATATGGATAACCTGCTTCCAAGCTACCCATGTGGAAAATTATGGGCACCTAGAGTTTAGGAAGGGAACAATAAACTCCGGGTCAGTCATGGAACTGGTATGAGTAAAAAAACAGTTTATCTTTTAAAAACAACCAAAAGAATTTACTTTTGAAAATCGCAATGCCTTTTTTTGAAAATGAAACTGCCATAAGGCCTCCTTCCACATACATAATGCAAGCGCATACTAGGAGGAGATTTCTCCTTATGACAGTTGAAAAATGCTTGATACGCGTCAACCATTTGGTATTATTATTAGTGCATAGTGCAGAAAACATTTCGAAAAATGTAATACTAATCTTAGTCAGCATGGGCATTTCGCACTTACGCCAACTATAGCTACCATGTCCAATAGCAGGTTACCGCCACATTCCATGGCAAGTTATACAACTAAAACTGTACAGGGCTCGTATTGTTTCTTTGGATTTCCAACAAATGGTCGGGCAATGGAACTTCCCACATCGAAATGGAACGCCTCTGGAGGGACGTCCCCGAGAACCTAACTGGATCTCTGCCAAACAGGCCGATGCTACCTCACGCTTTAACCAAGCTATAACTTGGTAACTAACACACGAGCTATGCCATCCCTGGTCGTTACCGAACTTTATTCCGGGATCCCGACGACCAACAACCACAAAGTAATAAATTTGCAGTAACCACATAGGTTCGATATCTAGGCTCTATACCATGATATCTCCTTTTATCCAGAAGGAAATGGACATACCCTAGGGGCGCTAGCCCTAAAAAACCTTGTCGCAACATTCCTGTTTCGACCATTACCGGGTAGTGAGGCTCGATGAAGTCTCTTCCACAAAGCTATGCTTCTTCACAAAGCCATGCTTCGATCACAAATGATTAACCAATGATCATCAACACACGGCAGCACTTAGCATGCCACATAACCAAATTGGGAATGTATCACTAGTAACCATCAACTAAATAACCTTTGAGCTCGTACGTCTCAGAGAAGGGTTTTAAGCTAAGAGAATAAATTCTCCGCCACCAACAGAAATGTATTTGATAGAAACCAGCTTTACATCTCAAAGTGTAGTGTCAGACATACAACCATACAAGTCTGTTCCGGGTTCGAACAAAACCGAAGGCACTTCCGAAGAAGCCCTTGCAATCCGGGTATCCACAATCCCGATTGGACTTCCCATCACTTAGGGAATCTCTATACCATAGCTACTCAGTGCAGAGACAATCGATAGGTCATCCTATCGCTCTCGCAAACACCCGGTCTTCACCACCGTCTTCAATGCTATCCATAATGACGTATCATTATTCGAAATGGGTTATATGACACAAAGGTCCTCTCCCGGCTAAACCGAATAATGAGCGCAATACTTAAAAACATATAGATAATGGGATTTCAATTAAGTCACAACTTATTGCCCAAACCCTTTTCTTCCAAATGGTTTAAACAAATCACCATTTCCAATCTTTTAAAAAAAAGATTCATTTCAACAACCTTCAATGGTTTAAACAAATTTCCACACTTTTAATCTTTTAAACAAAAAGATTCAATTCACAAAGTTCACCCATTCACAAAGATCCATTCATGGATTTCAAAACAATTTCCATTTCAATTGGATTAACTCGTCCGGTCTGTGAATCAAAGACTCATTCATAGCTTTCAAAAAATTTCAATTCCATTTCAAACTAGAAACCTTTTCAATACAATTTGGAAATCCTTTCTTTAAATGAAGGCTATTATTATTCGAAAACAAATAGTTTTCATTTCGAAGAAATCCGATTACATTTGCTCAAGTTAAAACCCTTCAATTATAAAACTTGGGTTGAATTCAAATTCTCAAAACAATATGTTTTAAAATGGTTTAAAATCCATATAAACACATTTATAACTTTGTATAACATTTTTAAACCATAATTTCCAAACACAGATTTCAATTCCAAATCTTGAATTCGAATTTAATTCAAATTATTTAAATTCCAAATCTTTATCAAGTTATTCAAAATAACTTTTATCTTCAAAAACACCTTTTCAAAAGCTTTTCACATTTAAACCAATTCCATTTTCAAACCATTTGAATTCAAAATTAAAATTTAAAAACCATTTTAAAAAATCTGTGACTTAACCTATTTCCTCGTAAATCCATATTTGTGTGTGTATAGTGTAGTCCAGGGGTTTTACACAATAGTGCAACATCATCAATCATCACCGATTCAATCATATCAATATCGATAAGCGGTATAACCCATAACGTTTATCTTTGTTCACAGATTCATAGATAAAGTAAATTTATTAAACACAAAGATTTACCATTACAATTCGATGTGGGTTACGGATAACCAACTGGAATCCGACGCCCTGTCGCATCGAAATTTAAATGTCGTTTACGGGCACAAAGGGATTTTCATATTCATACAACAATATATTCATCACAGATATAACAGCTCAGCACAAAGCAATTCATATTACAAAGCATCACAATCACATAACAGAGTTATCAATCCAATACACAGCATTCAATAAAATATAGTCATCCATAAATAAGGTCAATTAATTATCTGATTTATTTAAATCAGATGAGTCATCAGTCATGGTTAATTAACATTAATCGATTTCAAAACATTTAATCAATTAATCCGTCGTTTTAAAATAATTAATTAATTATTCCATTCATTGATTTCAAAACAATTGGGATCGAAAATTTCGAGTCGTTACATAAATTATCAACTTGTATGCATAACCATTAAACACCTTATTTTAATTACCTTGCTATAAATTTAAGTCAAAAACATTCCTCTTACATTAAAATAAAATCTGTTTATAACTTTAAATTTTCAAGTTAAACATAAAAATATACCCGAGCAAGAATCCCAGGTTACTCGAGTTGGACCCCGAGTTCTTCCCATCTTTTTGCCGAGTTTCTCATGTACCTATTTCTTCTTCATCTTTTTCTTTTTCTTTTTCTTTTAGTTAAAGTTTAAACTGTTACACTTGCATACCTCTCCACAACATGAGCTTACCCTCGAGTAAAATCCTCATTAGCTCGAGAACGCCTCCGAGCCACCCCTACGAACTCAAAACTGAAACTTGAACAATGTCGCGCACGTGCACAATCACGTCAGAGGCCTCCGACCATCTTCGATGCTCCCGAACTATCGACGAACTCTTTGACAACGAGCCTAGATCGACCAAAACCCCACACAAGTCCACCTTTGAAATCGACTATAACTCGATTAAAGTCGAATTCAGACCTCCAACCAACCTTGCCTCGCCTGAGAAATTCCGACCCCCAGAAAACACCAGCCCCGGCCACGAACACGTCAACCTTCTTACCATCATTTCCAAAAAGCATGTGCAATTCGATGCACGATTTAGGCCACAGCGACAAAATTTCCCGACCACCCTAAAATTAGCTTTAAAAACGAAATCCTCTCGCCGCCATCACCCTAATGATCAAGAGTCTCTACGAGTATTTTTCCAAACATCGGCAATCACTCACCCAGCCTCAGCCCAAACCCCGGCCTCGCTGGTTCCTCCGACCGCCTGAACTTGCCTAAAACCCATTCCCAGTACATTTCGAAACTGCTCTGGGAATACAACACTAAAAATTATCATATTGGCCTTAAAAATCCTACTTTTAGGTAAGTATTCAAGTTATATAATTGAATTTGTAAATCGCTATTCTCGAATTTAATCAGCATTTGGATTTTCTCTGTAAAAACAAGTTTGTACAACCTATATATTGTTTATTTCACATAAAACTATTTTTAAATCTTCATATAGATGGAAACAAACCTGTTTTATGTTAAACTCGAAATATAAAAATAATCAGACGAAGTGAAATTTAAATTAGTTTGCTAGCTTCATGCCTGTCAAAAAAAAATAACAGAGAGGAGGAAGAAAACAGATTCATCTCAGGCATTTATATATATATATATATATATATATAAAGAGTTGAAATTGAAGAAAATACCCAATCATACACATATTAAACATGAGTCATACACGGATTTAAAGCTAACTTAAACCTTTATATGATGTTGTTTACTCACCTTGATTTTAAGAAAAAGAACAGAACTTTCTGTTTGAAACAGGTTTGAAATTGCAAGTTTGAACTCCTTGTAACTCCTTCCTGTTTTTGATCTCGGGTTTTATGAAGTTGTATTGTTGTTTAAGTGAATTTTATTTAAATCTGTAGACGATGCTTCCTTCAATTTTTCTTAGCTTTTGATGATCGAACTGAGCTGGAGAAGTTGATATATAGGAAAGAAATGTACATGGATTATAATTTTGTTTGTACACAGGGAGGCAATATCTTGTTTTGTACAGAAGCATTTTCAACTATATCCATGGAAGCATATAGTGAAATTTGTTGTCTTCTTCTAACGAAACATGCAAATCCTCGTCATAAGTAGGCAGTTACTGGTATATTGTTATTTTTTACTTCCATAATCTCTATCGCATAGTTTAATACTAGCTTCACTCTCCATTCCATTTTTTTCTAAGTGCTACCAAAAGCGTGCCGGTATAAGACCAATAAGATTATATCCAGAAGCTCTCTGACTAGTAGTACATAAAAATCTTGGAATAGTATTGCAGGTTTTGGATGTTAAGTCGCACTAGAAGATAAATTCTCTTTTGGATTGTATTTAAACTCATAGTTTGCTTCTGTTTCACGCACTCATTGCTAATATTAATTTGTTAGGATGGGGTTCCAACTAGAGACCACTCAAATCAAAAGCCCAAAAGCTCAACAAAAGATAAGATCGTGGTAAGAAGTGTAAAAAAACCAATCAATATTTCATTCCAATCAATCCAATCCAAAAGAAATCACAATCCTCAAACAAGTGATATAGAAATAAAAAAATAATGAAAAATAAATCACACAGCGATTTATAATGGTTCCACTAACGTTGCATTAGTGTACATCCACTTGAAGAGAGTGCTTTTACTAATATTGATGAGAAGAGTATAAAAGATTGATTACAATGATTAAAAATCTAATAGAATTGATTTGTGGAGAAGAGAACTGAAGAAAAATTAGGTTTTGACAAACTCTACTTAGTGGAGGCTAATCTCTTGTAGTCGCTTTCTGTTGCTTGCTTGCTTGTAGGTTTGGAACCTAAAGCTAGCTTATATAGAAGAATAGAAAACCTATGCAAAGTCCTAAAATTGCGCCTGTAGATCTCATAAATCTTCACATCAAGCCCAAGCCTGAAAAATAGTTGGAGGCCGCCACTGACATCTGTGATTTTTCACAGACGTCTGTCATAAGTCTCGAGATAGGTTTCCTAAAGTGAGAGACATATGTTGATTTCCGCAGATGTCTATCAGAAGTCTTGGGTTCAGGTTTGCTGAAGTGACAGACGTCTGTTGATTTACACAAAAGTCTGTCGCTGTAATTTTAGCACCACTCCACCTTTTCCGCCATAACTTCCACCTCCGAATTTCGATTTGCGAACCATTTTTTCCATTACGCAGCTACTTTCAACCTCTACAATTCTCCATATAGTGTAGCCAAAATTTAACATAATTCAGGCTATAACATTTTATTTATAACTAAGGCATTCGACATACCTTTGCCTCCTTTTTCTCCTATGTTATTCAAAGCAGCTTTGTGCTTTATCAACCGTTTTAGTAAATGAGTCAGCATCAAAATTTATGCTACTATCACTACGTTTCTATTACTCATCAAAATTTCGGACAATGTTTGCAACTACTATTCTTTTTAGCTTTCCAATAAGATTGTATGAATTAAGATTACATCAAAACTGTACATGCTTGCCTAGCCGAAGTGTAATCAACAATTTGATGTACCTATGTTTCAGTTTTATATGGAAACGGTATCGAACTCACAAACTAGTTAAAATATTAATGACGTGCTTTTACTTTTTAGTATTGAAATTTAATAAGCACTGCTTAAAATATGATTTTCATTAATCAAGCTTGGGTTAGGCATGAAAACGAATACTTTTGGATGCGAATGTCATATCCGTGTTCGCAACCGAAATCGTTTTCGGATATTGCATATCTGCATCCCCAGATATGAATGGATATCGAATAATTATCTAATCCGCTAATGATCGATAAATAGAGAAATATAAATAGAAAATTTTAGTTTAGCATAATTTTTTTTTCAATTTCCATTTATTATCAAAGTGTGAAAAATAAAAAAATAAAATAATAATAAATAGTTTTGACTTTTGGGCAATTAATAACTTTAAATTCATATGATACAAATTATTAGTTTAATAAAAAAAATAACCACATGTCTATCGTTGTACTAAAATGCATAAAATATTAAGTATTATATTAATAAAAAAGGGCGGATAATTTTGGGATGCGAATATCCTCATATTCACATCTATATCAGTTTCTTCCCATATCAGATATTTATCCATTTTTCAGATATGGATGCGGAAGCAAACGGATTTCTAATATTTTGGATATCCATTGATAGACCTAGCTTGGGTACAACGAGACTTAAAGGTATGTCCATCTATATTCTATAAAAGAAACATAGTGATGAGTCCATAAATTATGTAATAAGGCATTTATGTTTTTTCAATTAAATAATTAATTAATGCATGCAATAATATACAGCTACAACTAAAGTGAGAAGTGGGGGAAGAATCCACAAAGTTACTAACCACAATTAATATAAGTGTATTCCGAATAAAGATGATAAAAGCCAATGAATAAAAGATGTTAATCATAATGATAAATTTGCATTTAAAACAAATTTCCCAAAGATCAAAATTTATCATAGTCTATAAAGTATCAATACCGTATAAAACTGAAGCTTTAATAGTTAAAATAAATGTTTGAGAAATTGACAACTAATGAAACTAGAGGTATTATATTTACTGCTCTCGTCGTGCAAAGCATCATCCAAAATTCCACTATGTAAGAAATCATATATTATCATCTTTGATGATGGTGAACTGCAATATCCATGAAGATTGACAAAATAGCATTGTCTAATGCATCTCAAGCTCCCAGTAAAAGAAACAATCTGGTTTTTCATTTGCCTTTACTATTCTTTTAAGAGAAACAATATTTATATCATCCATGTCAAGCTTGCATACTATTCAAAAGCCACAAGTTCCAATAATATGATAATCATTCTATGTCTCCAACATCTTAAGGATGTCTCTTAATAAGTAAAAAATAAACTATATGGAGTGATGAGTGATAACGCTAAATTGCATATTGACTTAGTTAAGATACCATTATATGGCTCGGTATTATTATAAAAAGATTTTAATTTATCTATTCAATAAGGATGAAGGCTATTAAATTCACACTGAAAAATGATTACATTTTCTACCCTCCTTTTTTAACGCGGTTCATTAATGCCAACAAGTGTCAATTTCAGGGATCGAAATTATGACATTTTAATCCTATAGTCAATAATACCACCCAACCGAGTCAACGATGTTGGCTTTACGCTTTATTTATACCTTACAACCATATATGTTAATTGAAACTATTTGTTTATTATGTAATTGCCACAATACTATGACAAATAAAGTTAAAAAAACAAACAAAGTTTCACTTTTCTTATGGTGAGATACTCCATGTCAATCATTAAAAACTCCTTGACCAAATTTTAATAATTTACTTAAGCAAAAAAATATTGGACATTTTCGAAGCACTCACCATCCAATCAACTCTACCAAAGCATATAACCAGTTTCTTTAAGCTTGCAAGGAACTCATCAGTGCAACTCTTCATCTAACTTTTACCTCAATCAACTCAACTGGTTACTAATGTCTTAAAATAGAATTATCGCAAATAAAAGAACTCATCTGCTCATCTATGTCATCCAAATTTCAAAGTATCTGTGTTTATTTAGTGATGGGACTAGCAACTATTTAGAAACATAGCATCACCACTGCACCTATATATAAGATTAAATTTTGCAAAGCAATGAGTAAATTGTAGTATTTATCAATAATTTTATTGCAATGTACTTTTCACATTAAAACAATGCTTTAATAGAAATTTATTTATTTATGCAAAGATGGATTAATTCATAAAGTTAAGTGCTTAGAAAATAATTTTCATTTCTCAATAATAATGATTTTGTTAACTGTTAATAACTTTTATGGTATTGCTTCACAAAATTTACATTCAAATTTATTACAAAGTTTAGGTTTGCTCTTAGAATATTATGTAAACTATGGCGCTGTTAAAGTTCTATTAGATATATCAATATTCTTTTTGAATCTTATTTGCACATAGCCTTTTTATCAATCTTGAAAACTAGCTTGCTCTTGTTAATTAACTAATACCATAAAATAAAAAACAAGTAAAAATCAATGATGATTAGCTACTCGATTGGAAATGCATTTACAGTAATAAAAGGATGATATAGAGTAATAAAATAAGAGAAATAAAAGGATGACATAAGAAATATCTAGAATCTAGAGTATTGAAGAAATATGTAAGGACTAATATATTTGAAATTGTATGAGAGAATATTTAGGAGATATGTATGGAAAGCCATTGGATTATGATAATCTCTACCATTTATTTGAGATGTGAACTTCTACAAATAGATGTGGATTCACTCATTTTGGATGTAAGAAAAAAATATAAACTTTTGTAATAAAGTCTAAGAATAATGTTTTTACTCCCTTTTAAAAAGTATCCTTTTTTTCTTCTCCAACCTCTTGTCAACCTTCTTCTAAAATCTAATATATTTTCCATTGAAGAAATCTTCCAACAAATTGGTATCCGAGTATGAAGATCCTACTAAAAAGATGGCGAATAGCGGCGTTCCCTTACAAGTCCCAATTCTCACTAAGATCGATGATTGTAGTTTAAGGATGATGGCTCTTCTTGGAGCACATGACGTATACGAGATAGTTAAGAAAGGCTACATCCAATAATAGAATGAAGATAGTCTATATCAAACTCTCAAGCTCAAAGTAATAGTTTGAGAGATTAAAGACGAGAGACAAGAAGGTTCTTTGTCTAATCTATCAAGCATTGGTTGACAATACTTTTGAGATAGTTTTAGGATCAAAGTTAGATAAAGAAGCATGGGAAAAGCATCGAACATTTTACAAAGGAGCAGATCAAGTCAAAAAAATACGTCTTCAAACTTTAGGAGAAGAGTTTGAAATTTTACGTATGAAAGAAGGTGAACATGTCTCTGATCGCTTCTCAAGAATTTAAACGGTTACTAATAACCTAAAAAGAAAAGGTGAGAGATTACATGATGTAAGAGTTATAGAGAAGATTCTTAGATCATTAGTTCTAAAGTTCGAACATATTGTCGCCATCATTGAAGAGACAAAAAACTTAGAGGCTAAGGAAATAGAGAAACTTCTTAGTTTATTGCAAATTTACGAAGAAAAGAAAAGGAAGAAGGAAGAGATTGTGGAGTAAGTACTCAAGATGCGAATTTATTCAAAAAAGGAAGAAAGCAATCAAACCAACGAAGGTGAGATTGTGGTCAAGAACGAGAACGAAGTTATGGATATGGACATGGACGAGGTTGGACACCCAATAATGACAACAGTAACCAAAAGAAGAAAGATCGACAAGAGGCCATGGGAGAGGAAATTCAAAGTTAAGGCATGACAAGTAATACGTTAAATGATACAATTGTGAAAATTTTGGACATTATTCTTCTGAATGTATAGCTCCTAGCAAAAAAGAAGTTGAAGAGAAGGTCAATTACATTGAAGAAAGAAGTCAAGATGATGGTACTTTACTGCTACCTTAGATGGAAAAGAAATAGGAGTTAATACCCAATGGATTATGGGAGATTGTCGAAAATGGCTATGAATGACCAAATTGGATAGCATGTCACAAATTGATAAGAAAGCACTTACGAATTTACAATAGAATGACCATCGTGCTCATGTTGTGATGAGTGAGAATGTCGATGAAGTAGCATATGGTCATATACTTGGAGAAGGTTCCACAAAAGAGCCGTGAAATTTGTTGAAAGAAGGATATGGAAATAATAATGCAAAAATAAAAGAGAAGGATAATCCAATTGATGAGAAAGAGGAAAAGATGAATAGAGAGGAGAAAATCCAAAAAGTTGCTGAAAAATGAGGAGGAAAAACCGAAAGATGAAGGAAAATGCATCGAGGATGAAAATGAAGAAGATGAAGAAAATAAAGTAAGCGAAGATGACATTGATGATGAAAAGTATGAAAGTGAAGGAGATGACAATGAAGAAGACACAAATCAAGGAGATGAAATTCAAGAGCTTGGAAAAAAATTTGATGTACGAGCAAAAATCTGAAGAAATGGAAATGAAGAATGTTAAAGAAATAGAAGTTGAATGGGTCAAAGATTGTAAAAGTGAATTTAAGAAAGAATTCAAAGATAAAATAAATGGTTCATTCAAAATTTATGAAACTGGAACAAGATGGAAGTTAGAACACTTAATTTTTGGAAGATTTTATTGTGATGATGAAGTATGAAATGAAAGGAGAAAAACAAAAATTGGTGAACTTACATTGAAGATCTCGACGTTTGGTAAGAAGGTCAATGTAATGAAGAAAGTTTGGATAATATCACTATTCCAACCGAAGCATGTGAAATACAAAGATTTCAAGCACTACTTGGTACTACAAAATCAAGTTTACAGGGGGGTGTTGGAAATAAACTTAATTTTGCAATCTAGAATTTTCATATAAGAAATATCTAGAATCTAAGAAATTTAGGAGATATTTATGGACTAATATATTTGAAATTGTATGAGAGAATATTTAGGAGATATGTATGAGAAACCGTTAGATTAAGGTAATCTCCATCATTTATTTGAAAAAAATATCAATTTTTGTAATAAAGTTCAATAATAAAGTTTTTCTCATTATTAAAAAAGGTCCTTTTTTCTTCTCCAACTTCTTATCTATCTTCTTCTAAAATCAAATCTATTTGCTATTGAAGAAAACTTCAACAGATCTAGAGTAATAAAATAAGAGAAACAAAAGTTTTGTTAATTTTTAAGCACTTATATTACTTGATATTTTTTTCTTTATTGTAACAGGAATCAAATTTGCACATGTGTGTGATTATGCTTGCATATGTATGTATATATACTAGCTAATTTGTATTTTCTCTTTTGATAACATATAATATAACTATATAGTTGCATATTGAATGCATTTAGAAACGAAATATATGTACAACTACAACTATCTAGCTTACGTAGTCGCATCAATTTGAAGCCAACACTAAGCAAGTAGGACTGCTATAACAATTATGACACTATCATATGAGGACACCATTAACTGATATCCAAATAAGCTCTTCCATGATCAGAAGAGTATGTAGCTGCCACTTTCTCAGCCTTAGTTGCTACCTTGGTAGTCCAATTCAGTATGCGAAAAGGTTTGCTCAATGTTAGGCTCCTTAGATTTATCGACTTGTGATCGAGTATAGGTCATAGTGGACTGTGTTTGTGATGATGTTTTAGGTGATTGAATGAGTTTAGAGAGAAGCAAATTGAGGGAAGAAGAAGGTGGGTATCAGATAATAAGAAGATGGAGGCGAAAATAAGGAGAACAGATGTGTATAACAGTAGGAAGAAATGCATGCAAACAGCAAGTAAAAGAAAATCTGGTGATAAATTTTATTAACTTTTACTTATTTCTATGTACATGCTTTTATCATCATATATATACATTACCAAGAGAGACTAAATCAAACTAGCTATTACATTTTCTAGCTTAGCATAATTTTATCATATGAAAGAGAATTAGATGATTAAAACTAGCCTAAATGCCAAAAGCATATATCCAGGCTGTGCACATGTGCATAACATGCACAACGTCAAATCCCATCTTCTACCTTGATTCAACATTGTTATTTGCTTCTTCTTGTTTCTGAGTCTTTCGCTAATTCTTAAGAGACCTTTTCATTACTTCCAAATAGTTAGGATGGATAGTTAATCTCGTTTTTCCTACTCGTTTGCTGAAATGTTGTCTCTGCTTAATGCCGACCACCTGTTTGTTGAAATGTTTGGACATAATAACTCCCCTCTCCTTTAAAAAGGGACTTTGTCTCAAGGTCTAAGGTAGGAAACTTTCTAACTACATTCCAATAGTCTTTCCAAGTAGAATACGTTATTGGTTTATTTCTCCATTTGATCAAAGCTTGAGCTACTGGTTTATTATTTTTTGGTATGAGACTACGGTCAATAATGCTCTTTGGTTCGTTAACTACTTCTTCCTTGTATGATAGTAGGCCTTGTTGAAGGATTATATATGGACCCAATTTCTTTTTTAATCGAATAATGTAAAAAGCAGGGTGAATTTGAGAATCCAATGGCAGCTCCAATTTGTATGCAACATCTCCAATTCTCTGAATTATCTTAAATGGTCCATAGTACTTTCGTGATAACTTATTAGTCTTGGTTGTGCTGACTGAAATTTTCCTGTATGGTTGCAATTTCAGGTATAACCAACCATTCACAGCAAATATCTCTTTGTCAGTCTGCTATTAATTTTTTTTTTGCATTCTCTCTTGTGCTAATTTCAAGCTATCTTTTAAAAATTGCATGGTAATATCTCTGAAAAATAAATGTTGTTCTACTTTTGTAGTGTGAGGGACATAAGAGAGGAGTGTTAGTTGTTGTCTTCCATATAATATTTCATATGGTTTTAACCTTGTAGCTTCCTTCCATGAAGTGTTGAACTAATATTCTGCAAAGGCGATCTACTTACGCCATTTAATAGGCTGATGAGAAACAACGATGTAGGTATGTCCCTAAAACTTTTTCGGTTATCTGAGTTTGACCATCTGCTTGGAGATGGTAGGCTGAAGAGAATTTAAGAGTGCATCCTTGAAGAGTACACAACTCCTGCCAGAAATTGCTTAAATAGACTGGCTTATCGCTTACTATTATTTTTGGCATGCCATAGAGTTTAAATATGCATCAAAAAAGATATTAGCTATTAAATTTGGACGATTCAGATATTTACCGAAGAAATTTAGCTAATTGATCTTATCAATCAATTAGGCTATATATGGAAAGATTTAAGAGGATATTTTGGAAGGCAACAAATTTATTATCAAATCAATTAATTACTCAATAGATTTATAAATTCATTGATTTTGCAATATAAAGGAAGAAAAATTATGGAAGGAGATTCAATCAATTGAAGAAACTCATGGAAACCTAGATCTTCACTTTCTAAGTGCATTGAAATCAAATTGAGGATATTTGAAAATTTTCAAGACAATTGAAAAATTAATTTGCTTCGTCTCCAAGTAATTCCTTCATTCTAAAGTCTATTTAAATGAAGGAGTTCATCATGATATTAGGATGTTAGAGAGAGCATCCTCAATTATCATGTTCTCCAGTAAACCCTAATTGCTATAGCCAAATCAAATTAGGGGTTATGAGCGCAAACAAGTCTTTAGAGAAATTGATTATTCACTTAGTAATTATAGGTTTGTCTCGCCACTTTGTTACCTACAATTATTTAATCTCTCTCCCTCTCTCTCTTATACTCTCTTTCTTCAGTAAAATAAAGAATTGTTGCTAGGTCCGTGGATATAGGCAATTTGGTAGAACCACGTTAAATCTTTGTGTTCTCTACTCTTTTGTTTTTTCTTTGTTTGGTGATTATTTTTCATTGAATTTGTGATGACCCGCCTTTCTAAACCCAGAAAGATGTATCATCGTTAAGAAAGAAAGGGATAGAAATAAAAAAGAATAGAAAGAAAGAATAACAACATCAGAATCTCACAGCGGAATGGAACAAAATATAATACATCAATAACTATTACATAGTTTTACATATATCAGAGTTATACAACATCATACAACAGAACATTCATATATGTATATGTCCATACATACATCTAAAATACATCATGCACTAACTACACAGCGGAACTATATAGGTACATACATACGTCTGGTCTTCTTCTCCAAGCTCTTCCAGAAAATCAATATTCCAAATACCTATCACATGGCTACTCACAGAAATTTGAGTACCAAGAGTTTATGAAAAACAAAATATAAACTCCGGGTCAGACATGGGTCTGGTGTGAGTAAACGGGTTAAAGTTGTTTAACTTTGAAAACCATTTGAAAATAAAGGTATCACGTAATACTCCCTACACATAAACACGGGTAAGTTTTTGCCTTACGCTAACCAAAACATTTTATAGGAAACCCAGTGATATTATAATAGTGTCTAGGGTTTTCAAGTAAATAGAAAATAATCAAAATTGTTACATCTATTAAATTCCAGCTACTAGCCACAAAAGTGGTTAATACAAATCAAAACCGTGGGGTCTCATAGGGAAAATGGGTTTCCAACAATGGCAGGGCTACTGGGTACCGCCCGTCAAAGTACGGGGCCTAGATCACCGTACCGAGGATCACTCTCAATCCCCTACAACACAAGGCCGGAACCATTCCTTACTGAACAATCCGAACAAGATGACCCCACAGTTGTGGCCAATAACTGCCCACACAGCCGAAATAAGGGACACCTAGACAGGGGTATACCTCGTCATGCTTGGGCATGACCCACCTAACCTTGCTGCATCTCCCCTGTTTTAGCCGTTCCCGGTTGATGAGGCTTGAGGTTGCGATTACCTTTATAGAACATATCTCTTAGAATGCTCATCGTCCGCCTGACGATGTGTTGAAATCATTCAATCCATACAAGTTCGTTCCGGGTTCGAACAAAACCGAAGGCATTATCTCTTTACACTCGTTTTGGAATCATCCTCAGAGTTAACGACGATAACCCTTGCATTCTAAAACACCATCTTGATCTTCACTTGAGAATGTCACGACCTATCGTTTAATTTTGGATTGATGTGGTTTTCGGAATATCGAATTAATACCCGATCCCGGTCTCATCGAAATCCAAACGCCATTTTAAGGGCCAAGTTGTCTACTTAGTTTAAATCAATACTTAGAATTCACATAACAGTTATCACAGATAAATCATACACAGTCATCATAGATTATATCACAAGATATCATAGAATATCGTCAAACAGATATCATAATCAGTCAAACAAGGATCATCAGTTCATATCAATATAGTTTGATCTATTTAACTTAATTAATTACTTTATCCAGTTTGATTAATTACTAATTAATCCATTTAATAAATTATTTAATTATTTCTTAATTACTCACTTAATTAATTGATTCTTAATTATTTATTACTAACCGTAATTTATTAATTATATAAAAGTTAATTACTTATCTAATTATCATTAATTACTTAATTAATCATTTATAATCAATTAATTAATAATTTATTTCTTAATTAATTACTTAATTTAACTACCATTTATTTATTAATTAACTTTAAGTAATTAATTAAAATTCTTAAGTTTAAAGTTGATTTAAACAAAAGATCAATTTCTAATTACAAATTTATTTAAAGTTATTTATTTAATCACAAGTAGAAGTTAATTTACATTTTGATTACCTTATATTAATTAGTCATCTTACCTTTACAAACCTTTCTTTTAATAAACATTAAATCAAATATTAACTTAAAACTAACTAACATTTATTTACTTAATTAATGTTAAACTTTGTATAACAAAATACTTAAAGTATTTAGGCACTATCAACAGACCCGAGGTAAGAGCCTCATTCACTCGAGTAAATCTCGAGTTCTCCACTAATTTTCCCCGCGTCTCTCTCTTTCCACCCTCTTTTTCTTTTACTCGTTCCCTTTCTTCTTCCCTTTTTTTTAAGTTAAGATAAAAATTAAATCTGCAGAATCTTGAACATACTCACGCACCAGGTTCGACACGAGGCAAACCCCAAATTACTCGAGCAACAACACGCGACACCCCAACATGAATCACTGACACCGATCGCCACCGTGCACGTGCACGGTGGTTCGCCGTCCCTCCGGCAACCCCCATCGCCTCCAACAAACGACAAATCACCCTCTCATTCGAAAACAAAACCCAATTCAGCATAAAGATTTCGAAATCGAAAATATGTTAGTTGCACGAACCAGAAACTCGCATACCCTATAGAAAAACGCCACGCTCTTCCATCACCGACTACTGGAGGCGACGCTAATTCGTCCACGTCACGCCCAAACTCTCCTCGGCTTTCTCCTCGAAGCGCGTAAGGCTCGATCAAGCTATGGCAATGGAATCAATAATTTAAAGTACACAGGAAAAACTTGAACTAAAACCCTATTTTTGCCTCATTCCAAAACTCCTTGCATTCGAAATTTTTTTAAGCATTTTTCCTATATTCGAGAACTCTCAAGCTAGATATCCAACAAATTTCAATATTTAAAATTTGTTAAACTAATAGAAATTGACAAGAATGCATATTTAGGTCATCCTCAAACTACATCATGTATATTGATCTAAAATCCATCGTTTTTATTTTAAAAATCCTAACTTTGTATATAGATTCCTTCTAGTTATTTGAATCAGCAATTTAGTATACTTAAATTTCACACAAAATAAATGATTTCCATGTAAATCACTTTCCAGTAGGTATACTCCATTGACAGGTTGAAACAAGTTTAAAAGCTTGATTTATATTCAAAACAACTTGCTTTGTTTTAAAAACATAAGCCTATAAATAATCGAATGAGAATATCTTGTATTTTGAATGGTTTACTTGACTTTGTAACTACACCAAAACTTCATATTCAAATTTGACAGAAAACTCATACTTGAACACATAATTGAAAACCAAATACATAGGCCATCATAATATTATCAATACATCATACACACAAATGAACTTAAGACTAAAAGGTTTTGTTTACTCACCTAATAATTTTTTTTGAGCAGAAAACAAGGTTGATGAAGAAAACTGCAGATGAATTCCTGAAAATCCCTCTGCCTTCTTGAACATGTTTAAGATGATATTTTCCTTTCTTCTTTGGTTTGCTTTTTTTTAATTCTTTTTAAGTTTTGTTAAGTTTTGCAAGGCAATAATGTTTATTTTCTTTCCTTTTTTTAAGGTTTGCTTTTAAGTTTCTAAATTATGTGAATGAACTAAAATAGTATGATATATAAATAGAAATGGCTTTGAGTAGGTTATAACTGGACAGCCTTACATGCTTGACCAGGTTTGATTTTTGTGTTTTGATACCCTACAAATTGAAATGATCATACAAATTTCAACTGTAAGATTTCTTGACAAATAGTTGTGCTAATTAATGCATATGTCCTCAAATGAGTTTACAAATAATTAATATCAACTGATTCCTATCTTTGGTACAAAGATATTTGTTTTGTATTTGATGTGAATTCTTGTCTTCTTTGTATATACGATTTCACAGCAACTTGTTATACTCTTTGTTAAAGATCTTGTGTTATATAAATATATGTTATAGGTAAATGTTTAGGCTAAACTTATTTTATATGTTTGGGTAAAATCATTATAGTTATTGTTAGCATATTATTTTATTTTTATTTCTGAATTAAATTTTGAAACCTTTGATTTATAACATTTGTTTGTGTTTATATATTTTATGTCTCTGTTTATAGTTAACTTTTCAATCATTGATTTATAACATATACTTGTATTTGTATTTACATATTTTATATTTCTATTTATATCTTATTTTTACATTATGATTTTCTTAGATTATGCATTCAGGTTTATAACCATATATTGTTTCATACTTAAATTTAATATTTATATTTAAATATTGCTAGGATTTCATACTTTAAACATTATTATTTAGATTACCTTTTATATGCATTATATTAAATATTAATAATATACAACCTTTGATTTTCTTTAATAAGACAGAATTTATTTTAGATTTTCAAATCAAAATTCCCTTTACAGACACATATATAACTGATAAATATCCAAGATCTTATCTGTTTATTAAATTGAAAGGCTTGTATTTAATTTAAATTAGATTAAATATTTATTAAAATACACTGTCAAAATTTCCGGTTGTTAGATTCCTCCCCCTTAAAAGAATTTCGTCCTCGAAATTTAAAACAACATTTAATTCAAAAGTTTTATATTAACAAACCAAACATACATATCATCCATACAATAACAAACAATCAAATTGAGACGACCCGACTTTCTACTCACAGAAAATCGCATCATCTTAAAGAAAGAAAGTGATAGAAGAAGAAAAGAAAGAGAAAGAAGAACATAAGTAACATCAGAGAACTCACGGTGGAACGAATAAAATATTACATAGTATCCTATTACATCAGATTACACAACTTAAACAACTGATAATAGACAGTTATAAACTTCTGTCTAACTATACAACTCAAGAACAACAGATACAGGTACAAACAAACACAGCGGAACCAATATATAACTACACGTCGAAGCCTCCTGCTCCATATCTCCTCCAGAATTCGTCAAGCTAACCTGATCCACTTGACTACTCATACATAATATGAGTACCCAAGAGTTTAATAAAACAGAAAATAAACACTCGGGTCAGACAGGGGTCTGGTGTGAGTAAACGGGTTAAAGTTGCTTAACTTTAGAAAATCCTTTGAAAAGAAAAGGTATCACGTAAGATTTCCCAAACATAAACATGGAAAAGTTTTTACCTTACGCTAACCAAAACATTTGATAGGAAATCCAGTGATATTACAATAGTGTCTAGGGTTTTCAAATAAATAAGAAATAGCCGAAATTGTTACATTTATTAAATTCCAGCTACTAGCCACAAAAGTGGATAATACAATCAAAACCGTTGGGTCTCGTAGGGAAAATGGGTTTCCATCAATGGCAGGGCTACTGGGGTACCGCCCGTCACAGTACGTGGCCTAGATCAACGTACCGAGGAGTACTCCCACTCCCCTGCAACACAAGGCCGGAACCATCCCTTACTGGACAGTCCCGAACAAGACAACCCCGCAGTTGGCCGCGACCCAACTGCCCACACAGCCGAATAAAAAGGGACTTCTAGAAAGGGGAAAATCTTGCTCTCTAGTGGGAGCTACCCACGAAGCCTTGCTTCACCTTCCCTGTTTTAGCCATTCCCGGTTGATGAGGCTTGAGGTTACGATTACCTTTAAAGAACACCTTTATCTTAGAATGCTCATCGTCCACCTGACGATGTGCTGAAAGCATTCAATCCATACAAGTTCGTTCCGGGTTCGAACGAAACCGAAGGCACTATCTTGTTGCACTCATTATTGGAATCACCCTCAGAGTCAACGACCATACCCCTTGCACTCTGACTCACCATCTCGAATCTATAAGTACTATTCTGTCAAACTCATTACGGAATCACCCACAGAGTTATACTGACGTATAACCCTTACACCTCGAGTCTTCACTTGCCCCACTTGGATATGCGACCTAACGTTTAATTGGAATCGATGTGGTTTTCGGATTCCAAATATGGAAATCCGATCCCGGTCTCACCGAAACCAAACGCCATTTTAATGTCCAAGTTATACTTAAGGGTTTAAACTATTTAATCTCATATTCAGGATGATATAAACAATTAGATGAATCATATTATCAAAATAGATAATTGTAACAACATTCATCTTCACAAAGCAGCATAACACATAACAAAGATATCCAATATCAACCAGTATCAACCAATATCAAACGTCCAATATCAACCAATCATCCAATACCAATCTCCAAATATTGATCGTTCAATATCAATCAATTATCCAATATTAATCAATCAATCCATATTAATCAAACATCCAAAACAGAATTGATTATCTCATAATCAATTGATTACCATAATCCTTCTTCATTTATTTATTCCAAATAAATAAATTAATCATCTCTAATGATCTTCTTTAATTAATCTTCCTTGATTAATTATCTTTAATTACATTCAAGTAATTATCCTTAACCATATACAGTAATTTACCTTTTAATTATTATCATTAATTATAATAATCAATGATCCTACATTAATTAATTAACTATAATTAATTACATTAATTCTTAATTAATTACAATTAATTAATCACACTTAAATTAATTACTTATACTAATCAACCTTGATTAGTATCATTAATTACATTAACTAATGATCCTTATTAATTAATAATTACCTTAAATAACTAATTAACTTATAATTAATCAACTCATTAATCATAATCAGTAATTAATAATTTGTAATTACTTATCTTAATTAATTAACTTCTTAATTAATTAATTTCTAATTTAATTATATTAATCCTTGGTTAATTTATCCAATTAATTAATCTTTAATTACTTCATTAAGTAATTATTAAACAATTAATTAATAAATAAATTCTTAATTAATTACTTTATTAATTAATTACAATTTAATTAATTACACTTGGTAATTAATCTTAAGTTAAATTCATTAATTAATTAATCACATTGATTAATTAACTAAATAATTAAGTAATTAACTCATAATTACTTACATAAGTTATTATCTCTAATCACTTTCATTAATAAGTCTTAATTACTTCCTTATTTAATCACTTAACAAAAAATTAACTTCATCATTAAATAAATCTTAATTCTTTATTTAATTAATCACTTCATAATTAATTAACTTCAACAATTATATTAATCAATTCTTTAATTGATATCATTAAGTGTTTAACCAATAATCACTTCAACTAATTACTCCATGAGTAATTATCATTAATTACTTCCATAAGTAATTAACAATTAACCATTAATTACTTTATTAAGTAATTATACTTAATTAATCAAAATTAAGTGATTATTAAAATTAAATAAATACTTAACTAATTATTGAAAATTAATTAAACAATTAATTAACATCTTATATTTAAAAAAAAAATCCTTAATTAATTTAGAAAGAACATTTATCTTTAATTAAACTTTACTTATTAACAAATCGTATTGTCGTGTATTCTAAGTTCATATCAAAATAAATTAACCATATTTATTTACATAAATAGTTTACTTGAATTTAAATCAAATTTTAACAACTTAACAATAAACTATTTAATTTGATTTACAAAATTTTAATTTTAAATTTTATTTGAAAATAAAGCACTTAGAAATCAAATTTAAATTTTGAAACACTTCATACATCTAATTTTAAACTTATAAATTTCCAAAATAATTTGAAAACTTACTTAACAATTTACTTGAAACTATGACTAATATTTATATTCAAACATTCCCTTTTTAGAATTAACATTCACAATTAAATGAAGTTAATTACTTCAAAAAGAAATTATTTTAAACAATTTTAAAACTAAAAATAAATTCAATCAATACTTTTTCAAGGTTTGATTTACAATTTAATTCAAACAACAAGTTTTATCTTGTTTTCTTTTATAAAACTCAAACTTGTTTCCATTTATTCAAACTACAACTTGAATTTGCAACTCTAATAATATTAACAGTATTTAAAAAAACACGACAACCTATACCGAGGAAGATTACCGCAAAAACACAAGTCATTTCCCGAGTCAACCCGGCCAACCCTCAACTTCGAGACGACACGCAAAAGAACACGAGAAGAACTTCGAGTCGGCCTTCATCTTCTTCAACTCCATAATACAGTGCACAAAGCTTACACCGTGCACCAAGCACAACACCACCGGCCGCCGTTGAGCATTGCGATCGACGTCAACGAACACGCTAACGTTCGCGAGCCAAAAATCGAACCCAAAAACAAAAAAACTTGATCGAATCAAAATACGATCATCACGCTCGAAAGTCTGTAGAACAACTCGACACAAGCTCCCACATCACTGTAACCACGACGCCGTTCGGCCCTCGCCTTCTTCACCACAGAATCACCACATCACGAGCTTCCTCATCACCAAAAATGGACCAACTCGAATCCTCATCCATGTCGCAATTGACATTACAGTAAATTCGAACAGTAACTTACCTAAAACCCTAGTTTCATCTAATTCACACAATTCTGCCATTAGAAAAATTCTTAGACATTTTTCCCTAAATCACCAACTTACTCGCAAGCTTCGACCAGAATTACAACTCAAATTATTGCGTGAATCATTTGCAGTTCATAAAAGTTTCCAACATGTTCAAACTCGAAATTCTCATCAAATACCTAGTTAAAAATTATGATTCCTTCTTCTAAATTCATGAATTTGTATAACAAACACAATCTTACCCTTGTAAACATAAATTAGGATAATTGATTTTTAACTACAATTTGATTTTACTGTGATGTTCCTATTTATATATACCTATAGCTTAAAAAAAATATGAAACTAATTTAAAAATTACTTTCAATCGATAACATACACTTTTCATTCATATAACAAGTTCAAACAAGTTATATATTTTGAAGGATTTTGGATTTTGAAAGATGAAAGTCAAATTATGCTTAAACAACAGAGTTTAAAATTTCAAATTTACAGGCACCAAGTACTCATGATAATCATACATTCACATATTCAAATGTTCATTATCAAAGCAAGAATTCATTTACATGCAATATTATTTAACTATAAATTGAACAAAATCTGTTTTTAAATCATTACTCACCTCTGATATATATGCAGAGCAGAACAGGCTTTATTGCTTTTGAAATTTCCTTTGCATGCTTTAGTTTGATTGTTTAATAAGTTGAACAGACCTTAACTCTGTTGAACTCCTAATGCATCCCTCAAATTGATAATGAATTTACAGAAGAATTGAATTGCAGGTTGATTGAAGTTGCAGATTTGCTTTTCATTTGAGATGCAGGTTTTGAAAGTTGAGAGGAACATAATTTGCAAATTTTTAATTTTGCTTATGGATTTTTAATTTGCAGATTTTAATTCTCAGGTTTTGAGAAAATTTTCTGTGTTAGCCATTAAATTGGAGAAATGAAGAAAGGAAAAAGAAAAAATGATAAGAAGAAGGTAAACAATTTTCTTTATATGTTTATTAAAGTTAAAGAAAATAAATTTTTTAAAATAAAGACACTTGTTAATAAATCTCACACTTGTCATCCAATTCACTTAATTATTCTACACGTGTTATTAAGGTGTTGTTAATATGTTACACATGTAATCCTAAGTATTTTTTTTTATAAATTTGCATTTAATTTAAAAGTAAATGGAAAGCTTACTTATATAATTCTCTTAATGAATAAATGTTTACATATGTATATATATAAGTTTACTTTTAAAAGAAATTATTCTAAAACTAATTATTATACATATATCTTTTACATGGACTAAAAATCTAAAACATTTATTTTTATATATTTACAACCATTTTATATTAAGCATTTTTAAAGAAAACAAAACAAAATGTTTAAATCCTTTCAAACTATCATATTTAAAATAAATAATTATCTTATATTTGGAAAACAAATGAATTAAACTTAAATTTACTTTGGAAAAATATTAGGTTTTAAAAAAAAAGCTTTAAATTACCATATTCATTCATATATAAATTATTAATGGATTAAAATTAAATTTCAAAACAATATCAAACTATAATATATACATACATATATGTTACAATTTGAAAATTCAATCTTTAATTTAAAACAAAAGCTCTTCTATTCACAATATATATCAATTTTATATATTATAAATAGAATAAAATCTGATTATCTTGACAAAAATAATTCTTATCAATTTAAATTGTCAGAAAGATATTGAACACCATTAACAAATTAAATATTTATTAACCTTAAAAATAAATTTATCAGTTTAAATTAAAATTACAAAGAAAATTATCAAACCAATTAAATTATTTATACAAATTATTAAATTGTTATTGCCCAAAATTCCGGGTCGTTACACAAATAGTCTACCTAACAAACATCACTAGTTATCCGGGCACAAATCCGGATAGGCTTTCCTAAAACTATCTAGAGTTTCCCAAGTACAATCTCTGGGATCCTCACTCCACTGCACCTTGACGAGTTTCACCACTTTGCTTCTGAGTTGCTTCTCATCTTGCTCTACAATCCGAACTGGATTTATGACTACAGTCAAATTAGGTTCTACTTCCAAACCTTCTTGAACTACTGGTTCTACAACCAGTGATGGGTCATGAACAAATTTCCTTAAATGAGATACATGAATATACATTATGAATTCCAGACATCCATTCTGGCAATTCAATTCTATAAGCTACAGCTCCAATTCTTTCCAGCACTCGGAATGGTCCAATGAATCTCGGAGCAAGTTTTCCTGTCTTTCCTAATCTTATAGCACCTTTGATTGGGGAAACCTTGATAAAAAATAAATCTACGATCTCAAATTCTAATTGTCTTTGTCTTTGATCAGCATATTTCTTCTGACGATCCTGAGCAGCTTTCATCCTTTTCTAGATAATCTCAACCTTCGCAGAAATTTCTCAAATAAGATCGGGTCCGAGCACAAGACGATCCTTTGATTTTATACAATAGGATGGGGATCTACACGGTCTTCCATATAAAGCTTCATAAGGAGCCATCTTAATACTTGCTTAATAACTATTATTATAAGAGAACTCTACTAAATGAAGATGGTCTTTCCACGATCCTCCGAAATCCAAAACGCAAGCTCATAATATATCCTCAAGAATACGATTAAGCCTCTCCGTCTGTCCGTCTGTCCAAGGATGATATGCTATACTCAATCTCAAATTTGTTCCCATTGTTGATTGCAGATCCACCTAGAATTTGCTGGCGAAAATAGGATCACGGTCACTTACTATACTGACTGGAACACCATGCAATCTGACTATCTCCCTCAAGAAAATTTCTGCCAGAGAAGCTGCAGTACGATTTGCCTTAACCGGTATAAAATGGGCGCTCTTAGTTAAACGATCAACAATAACCCATATTCCATCATTTCCTTTCCTGGTTCTAGAAAATCCGTCGATAAAATCCATCGAAATCATTTCCCAGTTCCAATCTGAAATTTCCAAAGGCTGCAATAATCCGGCTGACTTCTGTTGATCACCTTTAACTTGTTGGCAGATGGCGCAACTGTTCACGAATCTAGCTACATCCATCTTCATATTCGGCCACCAGAAAACACTCCTCGTATCCTTATACATCTTCGAGATTCTCGAATGAATATTCAATTTGGAGCGGTGACTCTCTGACAACACTTTCTATCTCAGATCCCTATCATTCGGAACACAAATTCTCCCGTTAATCCTTAATGTTCCCTGGCCATCAATTTCAAAACTGGGACACTGGCCCTTTCTAACTCTTTTGATGATCCTTCTCAACATTTTATCAGATGCTTTCTTACTTGAGATCCTTTCAATAAGAGATGGAACAACTTCCAGAAGAGATAGGACTGCGTTCCTGCTAAGAGCATCAGCTACGAAATTTGCCTTTCCTGGAGTGTACGGAATATCCAAATCATAGGATGCTAGAAATTCGACCCACCGCTGCTGTCTCAGATTAAGATCTTTTTGAGAGAAAAGATATTTCAACGGTTTGTGGTCCGTGAATAATCCAAATTTCTCTCCCAAAAGATAATGTCTCTATATCTTCAAAGCAAAAACAATGGCTAACAATTCAAGATCGTGCGCAGCGTAGTTCTTCTTATGTGGCTTCAATTGCCGACTGCATACGCAATCACCCTTCTATTCTGCATCAGAACTACTCCCAATCCAACTTTACAAGCATCAGTATAAACCTCGAATTTGCGCTTCCCATCCGGAATAGCAGGCATTGGTGCACTAGTTAGCCTTGTCTCCAATTCCTGAAAAGCTTTTTCACACTGGGGTGTCCACTTAAATTTAGCTCCCTTCCTTGTCAGCTTGGTCAGATGTGAAGAAATCTTGGAATAATCCTTGTTAAATTTCCTGTAGTAGCTAGCTAATCCCAGAAAACTGCGAACTTCAGTCGGTGTCTCTGGCTGCTTCCATTCCAGAATAGTTTCAACCTTCGCTGGGTCTACAGAGATGCCTTCCCCAGAAACAATATGCCCTAAAAATCTGACTTCCGACTTCCAAAAATGGAACTTAGAAAACTTTGCCTTCAACACATTCTTCCTCAGTGTCTCCAATACAATCCTCAAATGTTGCCTGTGCTCTTCTTCAGACTTGGAGTAGACTAAGATATCATCAATGAATACCAGAACGAACTTATTCAATACATCCCTAAAGACTCGGTTCATCAGGTCAACGAAGTAGGCAGGAGCGTTGGTTAACCCAAAAGGCATAACCAACCACTCGTAGAAACAATTCGGTCTCCTAAATGCAGTCAAGGGAATACTGTCCTCAGCTACCCTCAACTGATGGAAACCTGAAGCTAGATCCAGTTGAGAAAAGATAGAAGCTCCATGCAACTGGTCAAAGAGATCATCGATGCGAGGAAGAGGATATTTATTACAGATAGTCACTTTGTTCAATTCTCGATAATCCACACAGAACCTTAGAGATCCATCTGATTTAGTTACAAACACCGTAGTAGAGCCCCAACAAGAAAAACTGGGCCTAATCAACCTTTTATCTAGAAGATCCTGAGTCCGCTTAATTAAATCCTCTCCCTCTAGGAGGCATTCTCCTACTGGGATGAATTACCGGCACAGCTCTTGGAATCAAATCAATACGAAACTCTATTTCTCGATGTGGTGGCAGACACTTAACTTCCTCAAATACATCAAGAAAATCTTGTACCACATTGATATCTTCTATCTTCTCTTCATAAGTTTCAATTCCATTCAAACGACTGCTCAAGTGAATTCCAGAATTATCACACGACACTCTGGCAATTCTACCGAAATCAGTTTCCAGAGAAACTGTTCTCTCATCACAATTCAGAACTACTTTATACTTATCCAGCCAATCCATCGAAGAAATGGAACTATTCTGCTACTTCTGAAATTACCTCAAGAAAAACTACTAGGCTAGAAAATCTCCTCAACGGCATACAGAACACTACGAGCTACATTGCTAACCCAGATGCCCAAAAACTTTCTATCCAAAGCTCTTCGAGAAACTCGGATCTTAAACCAAAAGAAACATCCTACTGAACTAAGCCACAGCACCGATACAGACATACTTCCTTAACTTGTGAAAAAACATCTTCGAAGACATCCATAGTCACTGTATCTCATCACACAGCTACTACATCCCAAGTATCAAGATATCATAACTTGCTTCTATCCAACCAACAGATCCAAACTCTAGCTCATCCAAACTTACACTTCAAAGATGAACTCCGAACCTTAACAGGTTTCCTTCAGAGATCGATGAAATCCTTTCACCACCCAAAGCTCACTCGAGACGGTAATAGGTCTATAGTCTCGACAGATATACTTCCAACCTCAAACATTCAAACTCCAACCATTGGTAGTCGTGTTACACACACCACTTCCCTATCTACTTTTATAACTTATATTGGAAAACATGAATAGGTAACCCAACAAATAGGTGTGTATATATATATATATCAAAATTACAAATATGCTCTCTCAAGAAAGAATTCACTCAAGTGCCTAGATATTCTCTCAACCTAGCTCTGATACCAACTGTGACGACCCGCCTTTCTAACCCTAGAAAGACGTATCATCATTAAGAAAGAAAGGGATAGAAATAAAAAAGAATAGAAGAAAGAATAACGACATCAGCATCTCACAACGGAATGGAACAAAATATAATACATCTCATAACTATTACATAGTTTTACATTTATCAGAGTTATACAATATCATACAACAGAATAGTCATATATGTACATGTCCATATATACATCCAAAATACATCATACACTAACTACATAGCGGAGCTATATTGGTAGACACATACATCTGGTCTTCTTCTCCAAGCTCTTCCAGAAAATCAATACTCCAAATACCTATCACTTGGCTACTCATAAAAATTTGAGTACCCAAGAGTTGATGAAAAACAAAATATAAACTACGGGTCATGCATGGGTCTGGTGTGAGTAAACGGGTTAAACTTGTTTAACTTTGAAAACCATTTGAAAATAAAGGTATCATGTAAGACTCCCCACACATAAACACGGGTAAGTTTTTACCTTACGCTAACCAAAACATTTTATAGGAAATCCAGTGATATTATAATAGTGTCTAGGGTTTTCAAGTAAATAGAAAATTGCCGAAATTGTTACATCTATTAAATTCCAGCTACTAGCCACAAAAGTGGGTCATACAAATCAAAACCGCAAGGTCTTGTAGGGAAAATGGGTTTCCAACAATGGCAGGGCTACTGGGGTACCTTCCGTTATAGTACGGGGCCTAGATCACCGTACCGAGGATCACTCCCGACCCCCTACAATACAAGGCCGGAACCATTCCTTACTGAACAGTCCCAAACAAGATAACCCCGCAGTTGTGGCCAACAACTTCCCATGCAGCCGAAATAAGGGACATCTAGACAGGGGTATACCTCGTCCTGCTTTGGCATGACCCACCTAATCTTGCTGCATCTCCCCTGTTTTAGCCATTCCCGGTTGATGAGGCATGAGGCTGCGATTACCTTTATAGAACATATCTCTCGGAATGATCATCGTCCTCCTGACGATGTGTTGAAAGCATTCAATCCATACAAGTTTGCACCGGCTTCAAACGAAATCGTAGGCATTATCTCGTTACACTCATTTTAGAATCACCCTCAGAGTTAGCGACGATAGCCTTTGCATTCTGAAACACCATCTCGATCATCACTTGAGAATGTCACGACCTATCGTTTAATTTTTGATCGATGTGGTTTTCGGAATATCGAATTGATACCCAATCCCGGTCTCATCGAAATCCAAATGCCATTTTAAGGGCCAAATTGTCTACTTAGTTTAAACAGTTTAATCAATACTTAGAATTCACATAACGGTTACCACAGATAAATCATACACAGTCATCATAGATTATATCACAAGATATCACAGAAAATCGTCAAACAGATATCATAATTAGTCAAACAAGGATCATCAGTTCATATCAATATAGTTTGATCTATTTAACTTAATTAATTACTTTATCCAGTTTGATTAATCACAATTAATCCATTTAATAAATTATTTAATTATTTCTTAATTACACACTTAATTAATTGATTCTTAATTATTTATTACTAACCTTAATTTATTAATTATATAAAAGTTAATTACTTATCTAATTATCACTAATTACTTAATTAATCATTTATTATCAATTAATTAATCATTTAATCCTTAGTTAATTGCTTAATTTCACTACCATTTATTTATTAATTAACTTTTAGTAATTAATTACAATTCTTAAGTTTAAAATTGATGTAAACACAAGATCAATTTCTAATTACAAATTTATTTAAAGTTATTTATCGAATTACAAGTATATGTTAATTTAAATTTTGATTACCTTATATTAGTTAGTCATCTTACCTTTACAAACCATTCTTCTAATAAACTTTAAATCAAATATTAGCTTAAAACTAACCAACATTTATTTAATTAATTAATGTTAAACTTTGTATAACAAAATACTTAAAGTATTTAGGCACTATCAACAGACCCGAGGTAAGCGCCTCATCCACTCGAGTAAATCTCGAGTTCTCCCCTACTTTTCCCCGCATCTCTCTCTTTCCACCCACTTCTTCTTTTACCTGTTCCCTTTCTTCTTCCCTTTTTTTAAGTTAATTTAAAACTTAAATCTGCAGAATCCTAAACATACTCACGCACCAGGTTCAACACGAGGCAAACCCCAAATTACTCGAGCAACATCACGCGACCACCCCAACATGAATCACTGACACTGATCGCCACCATGCACATGCATGGTGGTTCGCCGTCCCTCCAGCTACCCTTATCACCTCCAAAAAACCACAAATCACCCTCTCATTCGAAAACAAACCCAATTCAGCATAAAGATTTCAACATCGAACATATATCTGTTGCATGAACCAGAAACTCGCATACCCTACAGAAAACGCCATGCTCTTCCATCACCGACCACTGCAGGCGACGCCACTACGTCCACGTCACGCCCAAACTCTCCTCGGCTATCTGCTCGAAGCGCGTACGGCTCGATTAAGCTATGGCGCCGGAATCAATAATTTACAATATACAGGAAAAACTTGCACTAAAACCCTATTTTTGCCTCATTCCAGAAGTCCTTGCATTCGAAATTTTTTAAAGCATTTTTCCTGTATTCGAGAACTCTCAAGCTAGATATACAACAAATTTCAATATTTAAAATTTCTTAAACTGACAGAAATTGACAAGAATGCATTTTTAGGTCATCCTCGAACTGCATCATGTATATTGATCTAAAAACCATCGTTTTATTTTAAAAATCCTAACTTTGTATATAGATTCCAGCTAGGTATTTGAATCAGCAATTTAGTATACTTGAATTTAACGCAAAATAAATGATTTCGCTGTAAAACACTTTCCAGTGGGTGTACTCCATTGACAGGTTGAAACAAGTTTAAAAGCTTGATTTATATTCAAGAAAACTTGCTTTTGGTTTTAAAAACTTAATCCTATAAATAAACGAATGAGAATATCTTGTATTTTGAATGGTTTACTTGACTCTGTAATTACACTAAAACTTCGTATTCAAATTTGACGGAAAACTCATACTTGAACACAGAATTAAAAACCAAATACATAGGCCATCATAATATTATCAATACATCATACACACAAATGAACTTAAGACTTAAAGGTTTATCTACTCACCTAATAAATTTTTTTCAGCAGAAAGCAAGGTTGATGAAGAAAACTATAGATAAATTCCTGAAAATCCCTCTGCCTTATTGAACTTGTTTAAGATGATATTTTCCTTTCTTCTCAGGTTTGCTTTTTTTTAAGTTTTGTTAATTTTATAATGTTTGTTTTCTTTCCTTTTTTTAGGTTTGCTTTTAAGTTTCTAAATTATGTGAACGAACTAAAATAGTATGATATATAAATAGAAATGGCTTTGAGTAGGTTATAACTGGACAACCTTACATGTTTGACCAGGTTTGATTTTTTTGTTTTGATATGCTACAAATTGAAATGATCTTACAAATTTCGGCTGTAAGATTTCATGACAAATAGTTGTGCTAATTAATGCATGTGTCCTCAAATGTGTTTACAAATAATTAATATCAGCTGATTCCTATCTTTGGTACAAAGATATTTGTTTTGTATTTGATGTGAATCCGTGTCTTCTTTGTATATATGATTTCACAGCAACTTGTTATACTCTTTGTTAAAGATCTTGTGTTATATAAATATATGTTACAGGTAAATGTTTAGCTAAACTTATTTTATATGTTTGGGTAAAATCATTATAGTTATTGTTAGCATATTAGTTTATTTTTATTTGTGAATTAAATTTTCAAACCTTTGATTTATAACATTTGTTTGTGTTTATATATTTTATGTCTCTATTTATAGTTAACTTTTCAATCATTGATTTATAACATATACTTGTATTTGTATTTACATATTTTATATTTCTATTTATATCTTATTTTACATTATGATTTTCTTGGGTTATGCATTTAGGTTTATAACTATATATCGTTTCATACTTAAATTTAATATTTATATTTAAATATTGCTAGAATTTCATACTTTAAACATTATTATTTAGATTACCTTTTATATGTATTATATTAAATATTAATAATATACAACCTTTGGTTTTCTTTAATAAGGTAGAATTTATTTTAGATTTTCAAATCAAAATTCCCTTTACAGACACATGTATAACCGATAAATATCCAAGATCTTATCAGTTTATAAAATTGAAAGGGTTGTATTTAATTTAAATTAGATTAAATATTTATTAAAATATACTGTCAAAATTCCGGGTCGTTATAGAATTAATGCCTGATAATTAACTGACAAGTTAGATCCTCGTAGTTGCTTCCATCCTTAGTATTCCGTTGCAGTTTTAGAGTTAGTGCAAATTAATTAAAATTTCGCTCACCATTAGCCACTTGTGTTATAAGGATGCTAAAGGGAGAATAAGTGTACATACTTTGATAATTTATCCATCACCACATAAATAACAGTAGCATTGTTGCTTTTTGTTAAATAAGTGATAAATTCCATTGATAAAACTTTCTATACATGTTCAGGAGTTGGTAGTGGTTAGAGAAGACCTAAGCAGGAAAAAATTTCTGATATAGACCTCTGACATATATCACACTACTTTATATATGTCTACGTTGTTTTCTTCATTTATTTCCAAAAGAACGCTTTTTTTAATTGTTCTCTTGACTCCTGCATGACTACCCAAAGGAGTGGAATGAAACTTAAAGAGTATAGAGTCCAATAGTAAAACTTGTGTAGAGTCAAGTAATATTTTTCCTTTATAAAAAACAACTCATCAACCAGCTGATATTTATTAGAGCCTAGGTTCCTTGTAAAATATGCTCCTTTTTTATTACATAAAATGGGCTTTGGTTGACTTCTATTCTAAGTTCAGTAATCTAGTCAGGTTGCACCATTAATATTGCTTTTATTTTTGAATTACTATGCATTCTAGAGAGACTGTCTGCAAAAATATTCTCTCTCCCTTTTTTATACTCAATTTGATAGTCATAACTATATAACTTAACTAACCATTTGCCATGAATACATGTAGTTAATTTCTGAGATAATAAGTGTTGTAAACTTTGATGGTCAGTCCTTATGGTAAATCTTCAACCTAGTAAATATTGAGACCACTTCTTAGTTGCAAGGACTAAGGCTAAAGGTTCTTTCTCATATGTAGATAAATATAAATTTCTTCCTTTTAGATCTTGACTTATACATGCAATTGGTTTAATGCTTTGCAAAAGGACTGCACAAATCTTTGAGACACTAGCATCACATTCCACTATATACTCCTTGCTGAAATCTGGCATTGATAAGATGGGTGGATTAATATGGAAAGACTTTAATTTATAAAAGGCATCTATAGCTTCTTGGGTCAAAAAAAGAATTCTTTTTCAACATTGTATTTAGTGGTTTGGTAACTAAACCATATCCTTTGATAAATTCTCAATAGTAGACTGCAAGGCCTAGAATTCCTCAAAGAGCTTTGATGCTTTGTGGTTGTAGCCATTCTATTATTGCTTTAGTGTTTTCTTTATCCACTACAACCCATTCTCTGATGTGATGTGTCATAAATATTTGATATTATATTCAGCAAATGAACACTTAGCTAAGTAATAACCAGTTTGTTGTCTTGGAGGACTTGTAGTGTAGATTTCAAATGCTTTAAGTGATTTGTCCAACACCTGCTATAAATCAAAATATCATCGAAGAATACGAGTATAAGATGCCTTAAAATTATTTTAAACTGCTATTCATGAGAGATTGAAATGTAGATGGTGCATTTGTTAAACTAAAAGGCATCACTAAAAATTCGTAATGACCATCATCTTTTCTAAAGGATGATTTATGAATATCACTCTCACGCATTCGTATTTGATGATAATTAGATTTCAAATCTAACTTAGTAAAAAATTTGGAACCATAAAGTTCATATATTAAAGGGATGGGAAATTTGTCTTTGATAGTTTGTTTCTTCAATGCTTGATAATCTACACATAACCTCCAAGACCTATCTTTTTTTCTTACCATAACAACTGAAGTAGAAAAAGAACTTAAGCTATTTCGGATAATACTTGAGTCAAGCATGTTAGTAATGAGTTTATCTAGCCCATTTTTAATGTGATGAGAATGTCTATAAGGTTTTAAACAAACTGGCTTTAACCTTTCTAATAAAGGAATTTTTATGATCGCATTCACAAGAAAGTAGCAGAGAATTAATTAAAAAGGTAAAAATAGAAATTTCATTAAGTAAGAGCTGAATTTCTGGATGAATTTGTGGCATCATGGAACTGTCGTGGTTGAAGTTGACATAAGCATAAATCTCAAGTGAGCAAAATTAAATTCTTATGTACTTTGTTTATCATCTACAGCTTGAAAATCTTCCATTGTTAGCCCTTGCCACTTATATTTTTTACCTTCATAGTAAACTATGTCTTGCATTTTTTAAATTTCAAGAATATCTCATAAAGTTCTTTCAGCCACTGTGCACCTAAAACAATCTGGCATCATTCTATGGTTAAAACTGACAAATCAATAGTCATTTTTCAACCTTGACATTTGAGTAAGGTTTGAATACACATTTCATTCCTTTGTGATTTCTTCCTATTTGCTACCTAAACTTCAAAAGGCTTAATTGACACTTAGATAAATTTAATTTCTAAGCTGAAGAATTATCAATAAAACTATGAGTGGACTCTTAGATAAATTTGTTAATTATCCTACCTCTAATTTTTATTGTGTGTAATGTAGGAATACTTAATGTGACGACCCGCCATTCATCTCCATAGAATGACACATCATCTTGAAGAAAGAAAGGGATAGAAAAGAGAAAAGAAAGAAGAGAAAGATGAAACAACATCAGAATTTCAACAGCGGAACGAACAAATTATATTAATAACATAAGTATTACATAGTATACAACAATTATCAGTGTTACACAGACAATACAACACATACTAGACAGTTATAAACACCTGTCCAGTTATTACAACTCAAAACACAATACAGAAAACACTCAGAGATACCAACACAGCGGAACACTATATATATCTACACGCAGAAGCTTCCTGCTCCATTGCTCTTCGTATTCGTCAAAGCTATCCTGGATCCCTTGGCTACTCGTAAAAATTTGAGTACCCAAGAGTTTAAGAAAATATAAGATAAACTCAGGGTCAAACATGGGTCTAGTGTGAGTAACAGGTTAAGGTTGCTTAACTTTCAAAAACCTTTTGAAAAGAAAGGTATCACGTAAGACTTCCCATACATAAACATGGAAAAGTTTTTAGCTTGCGCTAACCAAAACATTTGAGAGGAAATCCAGTGATATTATAATAGGTCTAGGGTTTTCAAGTAAATAAGAAATAGCCAAAATTGTTACATTTATTAAATTCCAGCTACTAGCCACAAAAGTGGGTAATACAATCAAAACCGATGACACTTATTGGATTTTGGAGTCCATACAATGGCAGGGCTACCGGGGTACCGCCCGTTACAGTACATGGCCTAGATCCCTGTACCGACGATCACTCCCAATCCCCTGCAACACAAAGCCATAACCATTCCTTACTGAACAGTCCCGAACAAGACCACCCCGCAGTTGTGATCAACAACCGCACCACATAGCCGAAATAAAGGGACATCTAGACAGGGGTAAATCTCGTCCTACTTGGGCATGACCCACTTAGCCTTGATGCACCTCCCCTGTTTTAGCCATTCCCGGTTGATGAGGCTTGAGGCTACGATTACCTTTATATAATACATAACTTAGAATGCTCCTCGTCCACTAACGATGTTCTGAAAGCATTCAATCCATACAAGTTCGTTTCGGGTTCGAACGAAACCGAAGGCATTATCTCGTTACACTCATTTTGGAATCACCCTCAGAGTTAAGACAATGACCCTTGCACTCTGAATCTTCATCTTCACTTCAGATTCGCGACCTATCATTAATTTGGATCGATGTGGTTTTCAGATATCCAAATATGGAAACCCGATCCCGGTCTCACCGAAATCCAAAACTTGTCTTTTAAGGCCAAGTTGTTTTAGAGTTTAAAACAATTCAATTCATTATCTATGTACACACAGATAGATAATTCACATCACAATAGATAATCCATATCATCATCACAATGCAACCAATGCATACATATCACATAACATTACTCATCTCATAGCTGAGATTACAAACAATTTAAGGCAACCAATATCATCCATCAAACACAAGCAATGATCTAATGATCACACCATCTATAATTAATTTAAAATAAATTAAATTAATTACTTAATCTCTAATTAATTTAAAATGAATTAAATTAATTATTTCATCATTATAATCCTGCTTAACTTAATCATTAATTGATTACAAATCAATTAATTAATCACCATCTCATTTGTCATTTCAATTAATCATCCCTGATTAACAATTTTCTAATTACAATAAGTAATTAGCCTTTAAATTAATTACACAAGTTAATTATACTTAACTCTTTGCAATAATTAACTTTTAATTACTTAATCAATTAATTAGCAAAAATTAATTACATAAATCCTATATTAATTAATTACTTCATTTATTAATTATTCCTTAATTAATCAATTCTAAATTACATCATTAATTTTACTAATTAATGATTTCTAATTACATTTTTAATTAATATCTCTATTTAAATTAATTACATTAAATAATTAATCTACAATTAACCACATATATTAATCACCCTTGATTAATAACATCCAATAATTAACTACCCTTAATTACTTATTTCAAAAATTAATTACCCTTAATTAATTATCTCAATTAATCCCTTGATTAATTTCAAAGTAATTTAAATCCAAATTACTTTCACTATCAACATGTTTAATTTCATTCAGTAATTATCAATTAATTCTTCCCTAAGTAATTACAATTCCATTAGTTACATAAAGTAATTATTCATTAATCATCAAGTGTTTAAACTAATTAAACTTAATTAATTAATCTAAACTAATCACATTAACACAATTAATTCTGTTAAGTAATTAATTCATTAATTACTTATTTTAAGTAATTAAACTTAAACAATTCCACAACTGATTATCATTAATTAATTAATCTAATTAATTAAAAATAATTAATCACATTAATTAATTGTTAAATAATCTTAAGTTAATGACCTTCATTAACTATTCTTTAATTACATTATTAAGAAATTAACTTAGATGGACCATCATTAATTACAATTTAATTAATATTCAATTACCAATTAATTAATTACCGATTATTAAATTAATTAAGTGTTAACTGCAACTTAATTAATTCTTAATCACTTGATTATTTAATCTTTAATCATTAATTAAAATTTAAATAATAATTCCTAATTAAAGATTAATTAACCTTAATTAATCAATCATAGGACTTAATTAATCAATTTAAAATCACTTAATTACTTAATTAATCATTCATGTCCTTCATTAATTAAATAACTAATTATACAATTAATCATCTTAATAATTTAATGAATTAAATTAAAATTTAATTTAAGAGAAACATTTCTTAATTAATCAAAGTATTTAAGAACAAATTGTTTTAAATTTACTTTAAATTTCACTTTAAATTTCACTTTAAATTTCATTTCAAAATTTTAAGATTTTAAAATGAATACAATTTTATTTAAACAAGGTTTCAAAACAATTTAAAATCTTTTATCTCACATGTTAAAGAAAGATCCATTACAAAGAATTTTCAAAAGAATTTAAACCCAATTCAGTTTTAAATTCCAATTAATTTAAAAATACACTCTAAACATTCCAAGATAATTAAAAACAATTTCAATACAAAAAATTTCCTTTAATTTAAAAACTGAAATACAGATTTAAACCTCATTCCAATTTTAACTTAAATTTTAAAAACTTTACATTCAATTTGCATCTTCATTTTAAAAGTCAAATTATTTAACCATTTCTAAAATAGTTAAAACAAATTTAATTTAAAAACTTATTTTATTTTAAAACTTGAAATTTTAAACCAAATTCTAGATTTCAAAAACTAAAATTTAAATTGATTTTAAATTTCTATTTTACAAATTTTAAACTTCAATTTTAAATTCAAAACTAAATACACTTAAAAGATGTTTAAAACTAGATTTAAATTTTAAAAATTAATTTTTTTCAAATCTCAGATTCAAACTACTTTGAATCCATATTCAAATTTAGATTTTAAACTTAGTTTAAATTTCCAGTTTGCATTTTTAAACTTTACTTTTAATTTTAATAACAGAAATAGGTTTTCTCTTTTGTTTAAAAACCTAAAACAAAGAGATATACGTGAGTAACCTTATATATTACTTCGAGTCAAAAACTTATCTGCTTCGAGCAGAAAACTCAAATCCCCGAGACCAACGCGAGGCAACCAAAATCCTGTAACCACCCCCAAAACCCAATCAACATAGCCCATCAGAAAATAGTGCACAGTGCACATGCACGGGGCCTCCGGCCAACCTTGATCATCGTCGCGACCTCCCCACAGTCGACACTCATCAACTCCGACCATCCAAACAACGTCCCAGTCATCATTTGCTCAAATACAAAATCGCGACCTAAAATTCCCAAACCTGGAACAAAACAGTAACTTCATTCCAAACCTGTCAACGTCCTTCGTCCTTCCACTACCGATCACCAGAACTCCAGATGCTCCAGCCATAGCTTCGCCCATGCCCTAGCCACCATTACCCAAAATATAGTTGAACTCGATCAACTGAGGAAGATGAACCAATGCAAAAACTTTAACCCATACAAACTAGGGTTCCAAACCGCAAATCTCAATCACACCCTCAAAGATGAAATGCAACCCAATCCAAAAAAATTCTCAACACCCTTGATAACTCCACCTCCTCCAGAAATAATCTCGGTACCTTAAACCACTTATGGCAACAGAGATGCCCCAAAATACAACTTACTCTCAAAATGAAACTGCTATTTGATTCTGGCATTTTAAATTGTAATTTTTGGTTTAAAATTCATGATTTTGCATGATGTTTTGATTCATAATCCTGAAACATAAATTCATATAGTTTGAATTTTCACTTATACTTATTTTACTCCGTTATTCATGGTTTTCAGTGAGCTTTAAAATTTATTTTCACTTAAAACAAATTTTAAAATTTACTTTATGATGAAACGACCAACTTTGGTTTAGAACTTAAATCCTAGCGAAGCCTAGATCAAAATGGAATCAACTTTGTTTAGATTTTTAGTTCTGAAACTATAAACAATCCATTTACAGGATATACTATCAGACACATATTCATGCAATCACATATGTACAGAAATGCACTTAAAACTTTACACACAACCATACAGATTTACAGATATGAACATGCAACAAGATTTTATACTTAAGATTTTAAATTAAAAAGTTACTCACCTTTTTGATGAGAAGAACGCAGATTTTAATAACCCTTGAGAACCTTTTGAAACTTTAAAACTTGATTTGTTTGCCTTTAAAAACTTTAGTGCTTTGATCTTTGAAACTTGAGTTGCAGATGTTTTCAACTTGCTTTGATTGTTGCATGCAGGGCAATCCAGGTTTTGAATGAATTGAATGCAAGCTTTCATGATTTCCAGATTTAGAAGAATGCAGGTTTGGAAATGAAATACAGGGTTTATGCTATGCATTTGAACAGGGGTTTTTGTATGAAGATAAATTTCAGATTTGCATGTTGGTTACAGATTTGTGGAATGCAGATTTTCTTTGTATGATGAACAGGTTTGCTATGCATTTGATTCTCAGATTTGCATGTGTTTGGATATGAGGATGAAGAGTTTTGATTATAGGTTTAATTTGATTTGAAGATGGTTTAAAGTGGAATGTTTCTTTCAGCTGAAAATTTCTCTTAGTTTAGGAATTGAAATGAGGAAAGAAAAAGAAATGGAAGATGGCATGAATTTATATAACTATATTTATGATAAATTAAAAATCAAAGAAAATTAAAATTAAAATTTGACACATGTCTTAGGTGTTAACACTTGTTAACTTTCTTATTTAAACATCTAACACATGTTAAATTATGCTTTTATATACTTACACATGTCCTTTTAATAATTTGTATTTATATTTAAAAGTTAAATGAAAGTTTAAACTTAATTAATTAGTTAACAAATACTTAGTTATGTATAGATAATAATTAAAGAATAAACCAAGTATAATTATAAATAAAAAGAAAACACATATCAATTATTTGAAAATAATATTCTTAATCATTTTAAATAAATTTATAAAAGAGGTTATAAATTACTTATTATTTAAATGAATAAATGTTTCATATTTAATTGTATTTTATACTTCATATTTTATTTACAAATCATAATTATTAATCAATATTTCAAAAGAAATAAAATAAACAAATCTTTATTTTAATCTAAATTAATGTTCAAACTTAAGTTAAAATATATTTTAAACAAATAAAAATTTGTCTTATATATTTAAAATCATTTAGTTATTTTATTAAATAGCTTTGAAAAGCTTAAATAAAAAATAAATCAAAATTTCCCAATTTCCAAAATATTACAATTAGAAAATATGCTATACTAATTAAATTTAAAAACCAAACTTATCTATTTGAAATATATATAAATATATATACATATTATAAATAGAAAACAATTTATTAACTTATCAAAAGATAAATTCACTAATTAAATATTAATAAAAGAAGATTATTGAATCAATTCAAATTTATTAACAAAAATTATCAAATTAATTTAAATTTTAAACACAGATTATTAAATTGATATTGCCATAAATTCCGGGATATCACACTTAACAAAGCATTTATAGAAATTGATAGCAAAGTATGATCTAAATTTTGATTATTTTCTAGATTGGAGAGTTCTGAATGATTATTAATTTAATCATCAGAGTCAGAAGAATTTTTAAAGTCCATAATGCCTTTTAAAATGTAAACATGTTTGGTTTTACATATATGGCCATAGTGATAATTTTCTTTGCAACTAAAACAAAGATTTTTCCTTTTCTTTTCTAATATTTCCTCAGGGGTAAGGCTTTTAATCTTTAAGGCTTTATCAGAAGAATTTTGAGAAAAGGATTTAGAAAACGACAAGTAACTATTTCTAGAAATTTTTTTGAAATTGGAATAACTTTTAAATAACTTTGTTTGGAATGTTTATTGGCCGAGACCCCTTTAGTTTCAAAAGATTTAGCTAAAGAAACTGCTGCATCAAAACCAAGAGGGATGGCTGCTGCAACATGAAATTTAATTTCCTCCTTTTTTGAATTGGATACTTAGATGATAGTACATATTAGTACTATAATTCTTAGATAGTATACAACGTACTACATGTCAATATATTTTCGAATTATACTATACAAGTTCCGAACCTGTGACCTCTTGCACCAAAGTCGAAGTGCTTAACCACTGGGACAATGGTGTTTGTCATATCCTCCTTTAAACCACCTAATTTTTTTGTAAAAGATGGGTAGAGGTAAATTGTTCAATCATTCCTTCAAGTTGTTTAAATTGATTAACATAATGCATCACTAATATAGTTTTCTTAAGGGAAGAGAACATATCATGGGGTCCTTCTAACTCATTGCGATTAAAACGTACCTGAATTGCTTTATAGAAGGTTGTCCATTGATCATACTCTTGAACATTATAAACTATTGCAAAGCTTCGTTTTAAGATGGAAGGAGCAAATGTATACACATTCTTGAATGTCAATGCTATTGTATTTGAAAAATTGCTTTACTTATCTTAGCCAGTCAATTACCCTATCTTCTCCTGAAAATGCAGGGAAATTTATTTTGATATTAAGCTTTGCAGTGTCTCTTGAGTGGCTTGTAGAAAGTTTAGAATGTCTTGAAGGAGAATGATCGAGGTTAATGGGTTCTGATCTAGGTAATACAGGGATTCTATTATTAGGAGGGACATATATATTTGATCTTTACTATTGAATGTGAGTTTGAGAAAGGGAATTGGATATGTTCATATCATATCTCAATGTTCCTTGATGCTTTTTATCCTTTACTTCTTTAAGTTCAACAAATATTCCAACATTTCTTGCATTTTATCCATCTTCTCATTGACTTTTTGGCTGCTTTTTGATACTTTCAGGGTGGCTGCGGACAGTTCTTGAGCGGTTTTTTCTAGTTTCTTCAGAGACGGAGCAATCGCTATTATTGATCAAATCTTGCCTTTGCCACAACTCTGATAGGTTTTCATTATTTTTATATTCCGAAGAAGAGGAACCTTTCTTGTTTGCACCAAAATTTAGAGAGGGATCTGATTGGTGAGGGCCTAAATCATGCTCACTAGGCAGCTCTAATACCATAATGTTAGGCTCCTTAGGTTTGTTGACTAGTGATCGAGTATTGGTCATGATGGAGTGGGTTTGTGATGACGTTTTTTGGTGATTGAATGGATTTAGAGAGAAGCAAATTGTGGGAAGAAGAAGGTGGGTATCAGATAATAAGAAGATGGAGGTGAAAATAAGGAGAACAAAAGTGCATAACAGTAGGAAGAAATGTACGCAAACAGCAAGTAAAAGAAAATCTAGTGATAAATTTTATTAACTTTTACTTTTTTCTATGTACATGCTTTTATCGTCATATATATACATTACTCAAGAGAGATAAAATCAATCTAGCTATTACATATTCCATCTTAGCACAATTTTATCATATTACAGAGAATTAGATGATTAAAACTAGCCTAAATGCCAAAAGCATATATCCAAGCTATGCACGTGCACATGCGCACAACGTGCACAACATCAAATCCCATCTTCTACCTTTGATTTAGCATTAGTGTTTTCTTCTTCTTGTATGTGATTCTTCACTAATTTTTCAAAGATCTTTTCATTACCTCTGATAGTTGGGATAGATAGTTAATCTCATTTTCCCTACCTGTTTAATGACATGTCACATCTACTTGATGTCGACCACCTATTAGTAGAATTGTTTGGACGTACAGTCAAAGTGAAACTATTTTCATGGCTAAGTTGATATAATGTAAATACATTAACCAATTTATTTTACCCTTTATATTATTGCATTCTAGTTCATATGATGTAAATGCATAATTTAAATGCGTTGTTGCACAACGTCCATAGCATTTTCTTCTTCCTTTTCAGTTAGATGTTAAAGTAGCAGCTTCTAAGCTTTGAAGACTACTTTTCTTGGGCCAAATTAAATAATATCTTCAGAAGTTCGCTATCATATGCATACTTTATAACTCTAGTAACCTAGTAAAATCGGAAACTTTCTCACTTTTCCAATTCCTTAACTTTCCAACTCAAATTCCATAATTTTCCATTATGCATAATTTACATCCTATATATAATTAATACATCGCAAATAATAAAATAGATCCATGAGGTAAATTAAAATTTCAAGCTATGCTGGTCTCAAATTGCAAAAGAAATAAAAATCAGATCGTATACCCGCAACATGGCACCAGCAACTCTAAATAAAATGATGAAGAATCTTTAGTAATCAATGTAGGATCCGAAGAAGATAACAGGAGGTAAGTAAGGCTTCGCACTGATGGATGATGCAGATGTCAACGAGATGATGACTTTGTGAGTAGCAGAGATGGAGATTGTAAAGCTAGATTTTTTTTTCCAATGTGTAAAGAGAAAGAAACGAAGAAGAAAAGAAGTGAAGGAACGAAAGATTTGTGTATCAACTTTTTTTGGGCTTTACGGAAAGCATCGCAAATTGTGGCTACCATGCTGTTATCCGCCACGGATCACCATTAACCACCTTCAGCGAACTTTCACCACCCGTATAGTGCAAAATCGGATTCAATGGTAAATGACCAATAAATACATGATAGCCGCAGTATAAATTGCGATGCTTTTAGCAACACGCTTTTTTTAAGTTCTAACGGAATGGACGACAAGCATTTTAGCATCATTTGGAGAAAAAAAATAAATAAAGACTCAATTTATATTAGATAGACTCTTAAATGAAATGGCTGAAACTAAATTTTTAGTGTACGCTTCGGACCTTAGAGTTGAACTGCCTTATTACTCTTTGATGGTGAGTATTTGCCCTTGGATTTGTCTAGTCTCGTTTTTTATTCACTGGGTAAAGGAATGATGTAGTGGAACCTTATTCACCTTGGAATCATAATGCATCTGTTCATAAGAAGGGACTTCCGATTTAATTGGATCATTGTATCAGTTCTATATGCCAATGCAGATGTAGTGTGTCCGGTTGCAAACTTTTGGATTATCCGATACGTCAATGGTAATCATCCACCGATTTTTCTTTAGCTTTCTTCAACTATTTCCTTATGGTGGATTTGATATTTACTACACCCGTCTGCCCATTCGCTTGTGGATATACAACCACTAGAAATCTCTTCTTAGTTCGATATCGAGCACTTAATTCATGGAATTCTATACTTTCAAATTGAGTTTTATTGTACAATTATGATTTTATTTGGCACTCCAAACCTACGTAAAATGGTCTTCACTATAAAATTGATCCCTTTCGCTCGAGTGATCGTGGTGAGGGACTTTGCCTTGGCCCATTTTGTAAAGTAGTCCAACGTAATGATTACTTATTTCGTTCCTCTATACGACAGTGGTAGCACTCCACTGATATCGATTTCCCAAATCGAAAATAACCATAGGCTAATGATTGATGTAAATTCATTGGATGGGACTCTTGGAATCTTTGTAGATCTCAAACACTTATCACATTTATTTCTGTATTCTACAACATCTCGATTGGCATTTTGATAGAAATATCTGTATCAAAGAATTTTCTTTGCCATGAATTGTTCCCCAATGTGACCATCACGGCTTCCTTCACGAACATCCATTGGGAATTTGAGAACCACTGAGGTTTATCCTAGTCGACATATTTTGGCAAAGTGATAGAGAATCCTCTTTGAAAGAGGACACCGCCTTACATAATGTGACGTTGTACCTTAAGCAGGAGCTTTCATTTTTACTTTTGATTCTTCAGAAGAATTCTCTTTAGCAAAGAAACCTTGAATGGAGTCATTGATGACTCCTTCTCTTCGACCCCCATGATGTAGTCAATATCCATCTCATCAGAACTAGCGATTTCAACACCTCAACTGGCACGATGCTAAATATATGCGCTTCACCAGATCTTTCTATCTAGATTTGATAATCCACCCCTCGTAATATCATAATCAACATTGAATGATTAAGCCTGACCCCTGAATACCCCCAAAGAAAATCTGTCGAGGTAAAATTTAAAACTAAACGTACTAAAGTACATCGGTGCAATCTCACAATGAAAGATAACATAATATACTGAATAGGAATGAACATAAAAGGATAAATAATATACAAGAGACTGCACTAGAAAAAGCAACTAATAAATAAATATCAATATAGGAAGTCATGATACAATCTTCGTTATCATAAGTCCTATATACAAAATAGCCCGCCTATCGTGCACTACATCAATAACAAGTACATGTATCCCATATGATGACGTTATGCCTCCAGAATATTCCTATTGTCCTGCAAGTCCCAAAGCACTTGACTCTCAAACTACTCAAACGGGTACCGAAGAGTTGTCATGACATAATCAGACAAAGACAAAATGTGGGTCAGTCGTAAAGACTGGTGTAAGGGCAGCTATCTTAAAATATGGTATATTAAAACAATAGACAATGACATAGGAAACTACTAAGGCACGACCAGTCCCTACCACGAACTTGGCTTAGATGTAATCTGAACTATCCATAAATAAGTAAAGTAAACTCATCCAAAAGATAGAAAATCATACCATAACCTATTCTTCTCTTTCATAATAGTCAGCATAAATAATATAATGTGACTTCCATGTAACAGTATACTATGATACAACTAACCAAATATACCAGTGAAAGCGAAATAAAAAAATCACACTATAAGTCCAGCACAAAATATGCAATAATAATAAGTAACTAACTACTAACACAGCAATCCTAACAATAAACAACAAACATAGAATATAGATTGACACTGATCATAGTTAATGGGTAGAGTCCACTAAGAATATCTAACATGGTCCAATGATCCCTATCCAAGGTCCAAAATAAATAGAATCGATACCAATCGTATTGTAGACCCAAAACTGCATCCAGTGAGATAAAATTCGTATAGATCTCACTATGCCCTATACCAGAATATGGATATCCATAACCTGTACCCATGCCTAATTATCGTTAGCTACCAAAGAGACCTATCGAGAGCCAAAAGTATACCATGGACTCCCCTGAAAATAAAATCCTCACAACAAGTTGACGTGTAGGTTTTAACGCAGCACCCAATTGTACTACGAAATAGTATATGACCTACTCTAGACTGACATCCCAATCTCTATCCACTCTGCACCAGAACTGCGTATGCAGGTTATGCACCTCAATGGTACAATGGTTTCTTTTGATGAAAGTGATATCATCCGATTTCAAGCTTCGCCTGGCATCCTACACCTATGTGGATCTTATAGTACCCCATGCCGAAATACAAATATCTATCAATAATAACTAAGCAGAATTTCCATTAGCCACTAAAGTGACCTATCGAGAGCTTAACTATATTATGGACTCCCCGAAAAACCAACACCTTAAAAGGAGTTGACATGTAGGTCCTGTTAAAATACCCAAGAGTACTACGGGACAATATATGACCTACTTAGACTAACGTCTCGGTCTCTCTCCGCCGCTACTCTAAAACCGTGTATGTAGTCTATGCGCTACATTTGTACTATGGATTTCTTTTTCAAAATTGATATTATCCGAATCCTAAGCTTCGCCTTACATCCCATGCCTATGTGGATCTCAAAGTACCCTATGCCGAAATACAAATATCTATAATCGATACCCATGCAAAATTGCCATTATCTACCAAAAAGAACTACCAAGAGCCAAAACTATATTATGGACTCACTTGAAAAACCAATATCTCAAAAGAAGTTGGAATGTAGGTCATGTCACAACATTTAAGAGTAATATGGAGCAGTATATAACCCATGCTAGACCGTTATCCTAATGTCTCTCTCTCTCTGCTTCGGAACCGCATATGTAGGTCGTTTTTCTGAATGGCACAATGGTTTTCTTTTACAAAACCAATATCATATGATTATCTATGGATAGAAAATCCAAATTCAAGGCATCCCATGCTACTGAACTTCATTAGAAATCTGAAGCCCAATCAAGATAGAATATTTCCATAGCTTTGCCCAAACAATATCGGAAGCTCTTCGAGCCCAAACAATTTCTTCAAAAACGAAACCCAGAAACATGGATCCAGACCTCAAAATAATTCCTTTTCCCAACCTGACTAGATGAGAAACAACAATGACCCGATGAGAAGCCATCCAGACCTGACGATGAGCCATCGCAGCTGTGTACTCAAGTGTCGATTGGATATATCTATGTTAATAACACATACATTGATATGTTAACGATATAATATAATATGGATATGTATCTTTTGTTTTACAATGACATGCAGCTAAAGTAGCAATTAGAACATGTTTAAAGTAAGTTTCATAAATAAGTGAATATGCTGATGAGATTAGCAACTTCATCCATAAAAAAATGGAATAGATTTGGTTTCAATGTGTATAAGCCCAAAATAAAAAAAATTAGTTGTCGCAAAAAATAGAAAAAAATGTAAATAACATACATATATAAAATTTGCCATTTAATAAATTATACATAAGCTACCAGTTTTCTACATCATTATCAATATCATTATTTACAATATCATCATCATACATGTTCATTAACTTCGATATCGTCATCAACCTCTATATATTCATCCAATTTAACTCCTTCCAACACTTCATTGTTAAGTGGTCCTATATCATCAATGTTTTATGTCATTTGGAGTATTTTTTGTCCTCCATATAATTTTGGTATGGCTGATCAATGATTATTATCGTATCTCCAATGAATGACCATCTTGGTTTTGTTGTATCAACATATCAGCAGTTGTCCTTATTTTTCATAGCAATTAAGATGCATAATAAATTTGTGTTGCTTTCATCTCTAGCACGACTGGATGATTTCCTTTACATCTCCTTTTAACCAGGAGTAGTATCAAACCAACCATATTTTAATTTTAATTCCAATGATACAGAATAAGAAAGTTCAATTATTTACCATAACACTTTATAGTAATCATGTAAATCATCATCCTATTCATTGCCTTTTACACACACCCACTGTTGTAAGTTGTTTTACTGGCTATGAACTCTATTGTGTGAAATTTGAAGTCGTTTACTTGCATTTTTTATGTTTCACCAGTGAATTAAATGCAAGAGTTTTATAACAAATGCAATGACCAAGAATTTTAATCATTTTAATTCGAAATGTTTAAGTGATTTTAAATATTGGAAAATTAATTTTATAAGTTAAATAGATTAAATTTTGAATATAAAGGTTATTTGAATAATTGGAATTGTTTAAATAATTAAATCTTGAATTTAAAATGAATAAAAAATGATTTCGAAAGTTGATTTAAATTCTATTTTAATAAGAATGAAGATAGTAAACTTTTGAATTTGAATTAAAAGTGAATAAACTAGTTTTAATAATAATTTGTTTTACTTAATGTGTGAAAATAGCCTTGCGGGACACTCTCTTGGATTTGGAAAAAACCAGTTTCATTGGATCCGTAATTATGAATTAATGTATGCCATCGAATTTTGTGGCCTTCGGACGTATCGTTTGGTCGTGCGAGCTCGAAATGCATAGAATTTAATGAAAGAAATTTAAATTAATATAATTTGATTTTGAAAAACTAACTTATGTATAAGATCTAATTGAGTCCCAATAATAGTTCCATTGTGTTCGAAATATAAGTATTACATGTAGAACGCCAGGCGGCACACCTCAAATGGAGTTCGAAAATCTAGCAAATGAATAGTGTTTCATAAAACTTATATAAATGGACCTAACATCCTCACCTTTTTCTAAAACCCTAAAAAGGAATTTTAACCACCATTTTAAACTCCTCTATATCCAATGATCCACAATAAAAAATGCCACTCTGTCCACTTTTGGGCTCCAACCTCAACTAATGGAATGTAGAACCCGACTATACGATGCTATTCAACGGTGATGATCATCATCGGCGAAGCATGGTGATGGCAGGGCACTCCAATGATGCGGTGGTTTTAGGTGATTTTATAAGTGACAGAGGCAATCGGGGGGGTCAGTGATGGTAGCAATCGATGCTGGAAGGTTGGGGCCTCTATTTCGAAGTGACGCAATGGAGGTTGGTGGGCAAAAGGCAATGAACAACTCGGCCAAGTCACGTGCATGGGTTTTGATTTGGGCATGACCTAAAAACGATGCTAATATGAGGGATTAACATAGTTAATTATGGTAATTTATGTAATTGATTGTAATTAAATTAAAATTATAAGGCAACGAGTTCGGATTTGAAGGCAACGAGTTGTGTTGCAATCGTATTAGCAAATACTATGACATACAATTAGATTGGATGGATTTGGAGCTAGTATGAATTTAGGTTAAATTTAATGGCAAAACCTGAATGCTTCAACGATTGCTCGTATTTTGGTGAGTTCAACTCACCACTCTGGCCCACTTATATTTTATATGTGTGGATATTTTTATTGTTGCTATTTGTTGCTTGTTTGGATGATTTACTATTTATCAGCTGACTTGAATATATTTCCACCATTGGAGCAGATGAGACCATATCATGTTCCAGTGTAAGAGTGGATGACCGTTTGTTTACGATCCTGCCTTAAAGTGGTTGATTTATATTATTCAATTATATATATTATATGTGATGTAGGGGAACGGATTGGAGGGATCCAACACTATTCCTCACCGCTGTTGATTTTTTTGTTTACACATATTTATATATATGTTGTAACATGTGATTTGTGATGTAAAGGGGACAGGTTGGAGGAATCCAATTAGATTCCTTACCCCGTTAATTTTACTTTTCATATATTGTGATATATGATGTGTTGGATGTCATACTTAATGACATGGATGATTTTCCCCATTTAGTGTTATAGTAGCACTGGGCCTTATTACTAGTATTTTGAAATATTGTGAAATAACGATTTAGAATTGAAATGATTTTAAAATGATTTTGGAATTTTATATGTTTTTAATAGTTATTATCAAATTATAAAAGGAATAAATATTTAATAAATAAAAATGTATGATTTTTTGTGTTATAAAATTCTAGTTTTGTGAAATACTTTAAATAGAGATTTTGAATGTTTAGAAAAAGAATTCATAAAAGTGATATTTTCTAAATGAAGAAATAGATTTATAAACCGAAGTTATAAATATATATAAAATGGATTTGTAATCGATATTTTGTAAATGGATCTATAAATGGGATTTTATAAATAAAGAAGATTTATAAAGAAATGAATTTATAAATAGAATTTATAAATAAGGAGATTTTGTAAAAAGAAGTTTTATAAAACAAAAAGGAGATTGATAAACTTAATTTTATAAACATAGAAATGATTTATGTTGAGATTTAAACCTGAAGTTAATCTTTTTAAAATGGTTTATTTTTTAAAGGAATGTCTTGAAAGTGATATTTCCTAATGGAGTTTAAATGGTTTTAAAAGTTATTTAAAATTCGATACGTGACAAGAAAATGGATTTCAATATATATATTTGTAATAAACATTTTCAAGGAATTTAAGAAAGGCATGAATATAACACAATTGCTATAGTAAATGATTTCTGGAAGGAAATGTTTTATATAGTCTATGGGGTTTATATACATAAAGCTTATGTTAATATTCAAGGCGTATTTGTTCTACCTAATTAGAAGTCAAAAATGTTGTTCAGTCAAGGTCCGAGAGGTAATGATACCCCAACTTGAATGGCTTCATTATAAACTAATAAATAGTTGAAGTTCGACATCAAAGAAATGTTAAGCATAATTAGTTGAATCCCTATAATAGTGTTTTTGGGTTGTCATAATGATGTTTTATGCAACATTTATTTTGACTTAATAAATTGCGTTTTGATCTTCTATTGTGAAATTCACGAATTGGTTCTTATGATCGTACTAAAGTTTTGGTGGTATAGGAAGCATTGCTTCTTATATTTAACACCTTTTTTGAGGCGTATAAACTCAGGAGTTTTATGATTATAAAAAATTAATTTAGTGGGTCTCCAAAATGGTAGTTTTATTAAATATACTTATATCATTAATATAAATATATGAAAAAGTTTCCACTATCAAAAGATTGAAGTAGTTTGTAAAATATATCTTTTTAAAGATAATTTGAAGTAAATATTTGAAAAGTGTTTTAGTTAATAAAAGAATAATTTAATGGGCCTAGTGACTTCTTATGTGCTAGGTTTTATTTGTTTTTTGATAGTTAAATAACCTATTGTCAAATTTTTCCAATTTTAATTCCTTAACCTGATGTAGGAACTGATTAGTCTTGCACTTAGCACAACTGGGCTTGACTATCATTTTGTGTTAAGAATGATTCGAGTATGGCAGATTGACTATGGTATTCCAATCTGTGGGGCTCCCTTCTTGGTCGGGCTTCCTTCTTGGCCGAAGGATAGCAAGTTGAGAGTTCGAAACCTGATAAGTCTATGAGACTTAGTTTCCGTAAGAGGTTAAGGGCCACTTATTGTTGTTGGCCCAGAGAGACCGGGATCTGATTTATCCGAAAACCACTTTGGACCAATGTATGAATTTGAAAGTGCAGCGTTAGTATGATGATTTTTAAAGACGAAGATTTTTATGACATAGCGTTACTTGCCACCAGACCCGCGATGCATATTATGTATATGGTGGCGGTAGTGCTTCATTGTGAAAAATCTTCGATATGCAAAGACTTCTTGCTACTAATCCTAGGGATGATTCCCGATAGGACGTAGTATGAGAGTACCTTCAGTTTGTCCTATTTCTAGACAACTTGTATGGACAAATGTCTGACGTTGCATTTCTATATCACAGTGATTGATCTCTACAAACATATCATCTATTTAGTGGCGGAGAAGGCAAATTCTCTTAGCTTAACACCCATTCCTGAGACATACGAGCTCTGTAGTTGTACGTTTGTAGAAATCAGCTGTGTAATTGTGGAATGGCAATATGGCATTCAAAGTGGAATGTTTGTTATGTAAATGTAATGCGTTACCTCTCTGGCCTCATCAACTAGGAATGGTTAAAACAAGGGTTCTTCCATAAGGGTATGGTCATCGCCCTTTTAGATTACTCTCTATTTGTCGAGTATGTTGCGTATTGTGTGGCCACGGATATGTCAGTTACGATTGGGGTGATGTCATATTCGGTCCTATCTGCCACCAGAAGGGTTTGTGGGTAGGCCGGTTCTGATTCACAGAGGTTTCGAAGATGTCGATCCTCGGTACATTCCTCTAGAGATGTACAGTACCGAAGGTAGTCCCTTACCTTGCCATTGTAAGGAATCAATTCTCTAATATGTGCCTGTCATTTTATTTATAGAATCTACTTTGTAGCTAATATGCTAGAATATAATCAATGTAATAATTTCGGCTATGATTAAAATTGTTTGTATACAAGACACAAGTATAGTATAATAGAATTTGATATGAAATGTTTTTGTTATCATAAGGTAAAGACTCGTCTGTGTTTATGTGCGGTATGGTCTTACGAGATACCTTTTGTTTTGAAAAAAAAAGTTTTTGATAAATTTACAAATTCAATTGAGATGTGTTTTTATACACTGGTTTACTAGATTGATCCGATCATTATTCCCTTTCAATGTTTAGGTCAAACCGAGAATATTTATAGTTTTAGATTTGGATGCTTTGGAGCTTCAGTAGATGAGTTGGAGGTCTTCAGATCGCATTCATGTACATGTTTAGTTTTCACTACATTGTTGTTAAAATTATCAGCATTTATGAGGATATGTAATAACTTTCCAGGTCGATGATTCGTTATTCGTGTACTCTAACTTGATGTATATGTATTACTGTTTTTCTTTTGTAAAGTTCATTGGTTTATATTATATAAGTTCCACTGCGATTGTGAGATTCTGTGTTGTTATAGTTTCATTTTCTCTTCTTCTCTTTTCTTCTTCTTTCTTCATTCTTTTCCATAACTATTTGTCTTTCCGTTCAATTTGGGTTGGATATGTGTGGTTTATTATCAGTTTGAGTTGTGTGGATTTGCAAGTGGTTAATATCATTGATTTCATTATCAACAACCTATTGAATTAAATTAGTACACATTAATATATGTAATATACAGTTTCATATTTAGACTATTAAATAATTACATATTCTTATATATTTCTGTAACCAAGCCCCAAATCCTTGGTTAGGTTGAACCCTTGGATATTATTGCTTAAATTAAATGTTAAACAATTGATATTTTTAACAGAAACTTGATTATGGTACATAACAGGGTATTGAAAGTAACTAAAGGAATTTATTTTACCTATTAGGATCTAATAGTTCTTTACAATTGAGAAGCACTGGCTATGAATAACTCTTTAAGTTTTAGAAAACTTCCATCCTTACATTTCCTAGAAGGACTTCCATGTTTTTGAAAAATGGAAAGAGAAATATTCGATGATTTATCCATACCGTCATCATTACAAGGGTCACTGTTAGAGTTCTACTTGGCATGGTCTTTGAAATAATAAATGAAAAATGTGAATGCTTCTTTAACAACATATGCCAGACATATTGAACCATCGACACGTACATTTTGTTTCACCGTATTTTAAGGTGACTCGGATATCTTCATACGAAAGTCTTATCAATTATACATTTACTATGTTCATTACGAAAAAAATATAAATCCTACTTGTATTTTACATACCTCTCAAAAGGATAGATCTATCCATATTGCACTGGTCCTCACATTAAAAGCTTCAGTAGGTAGATGTATGAATAGATGTTCCATGTAGTTTAATATTCCAAAAGGAAGTAATTTCTCTAATCTACAGAATAATTTGGGTGTGTCCATTTTCATTTTTCCAATTTACTTAAGTGTGGTTGAGCACAACACTTTATAGAAAAAACTAAGCTTGGGAATAGCCATCCACACCTTGATCGAAAATGCTCCTTATTTGCCAACAAGAAAAGTGTCTCTAAAAATAGATGACAATCATGACTCTTCATAACCGACATTTGAAGATTCTTCGAATCAACAAATCTTTTCATTTTATAAACAATTCACTTATTTACGATGGTTGAAATTTGGTTGTTCACTATCAATTTTAAGCTCAAGATAATTGTAGTATAAGGAAATAACCTCTCTTCACTTCCAAACGATTAATTACATGCAAAAAACCACAGTGTCAATCCCATCAACATTAATGCCACAATTTTCAGTCGAAATGATTCTATCGAATGCATTCACACATGAAAAGAAAATTTGCCATTAGTACATGCAGAAAGCATCCCATTGACAGGAAAATCGCTTTTCGTCCACAATAAAGAAGAAAACATTCTAAAGGTATTTTATTTGAAACGTCATATGTAAAAAAAACTCTTGCCATTGTTTATTTAACTCATCATCCAAAGATTGGAAGTACACGTTTGTCGCATTTTTTGGATTTATTTGTTTAAGGATTAATTACAGTTAGAAGCATGCATGGATTCTTCATATACATCTAACGTGGGTGAAACACTCCATGCCCTTAATATACTCAAAAGGACACATTAAAAGGCATGGTGCGTTGTAGGTACAACTTAAACTAATAGAGACAAAGATTCACAAGACAAAAATAGGTAAAAATAGCGAAAACTGAAATAATAACTTATTTAAAACAAAAGCTTCATAATTTCTTCATAAACCAAATAACTCAAAATCAAGATCCAACATACATGTCTCAAAACCCAACATGTCTCGTGAAATAAAAAATCATAGTCTCAACCAAAAATCAGAGTACAAATATCCCTCTTACGTGCTAGTACAAAGAAAGAACCTAAAGCTGAAAAGGTAGGGAAATTCATAGTAGAATCTTCCCCAAGAAACCTCCGAGCACTGCAATCTACTGCCCTCTCCCTTGATTACTATAGGGGAAAAGGGGGAAAATAGAGGAGTGGTTTCAGACTAAAAGCCTGGTGAGTGATAGTAACTACTAGAACCTTTAAGCATGGTAAAAGTAATAGACTCTTCAATACTTCTAGCATAAATAAGTGAAACAATAGGAAATAGGACAGAGATAAACTGGAAATAAATATGATTAAGTACTACTCAATTTATAAGATAGGTTAATTTTGATTGCTTGCACTTGTCCTTGATTTCTGCTTTGATTATGTTGAATTCCTAATCTTGTAATTAGGATGTAACCCTAATTCTACCCTTTTTGATCGGCCTGCTACTCCATAGACCTTACAACGGACCAGACGCTATATAACTCCCTATATAGCAGCCAATGGTATCTACGAAAGATCCACAAAGCACACACTTTGGATCCAGATGACATATATAGCTCCTTACACAGAAGGCAATGGTGTCTACGAAAGACGTCCATACTAAGTGCTTGGAACTCATAGCAGTTACTGAGCACTTGAATGGAAGCCACACTCGTAATTGCCACCGTGCCCATGCTACCTTTCGCTCCACCTTATGGGTCTTCTTATTAGCTCAAACTCCAGCATAAGCATGCCCCTCATCTAACTTCTAGCTAATGTGAGATCACCGTATGTCCGTAGAAACTATAGGGGAAATGCGGTTGGTACTGTCCCGTCATCCAAACAATATCTAGCTGCGTCCCTTATCGAAATCCCCCGTGATTTGGACTTCTAATTGACTAATTACTACCATTCTTAGCATAAGCGTATGCTCATTTCACTTCAGGCTAAAATGAGACAGTGTTTTGTCTAATAGGGAATGCTATTTGGTACAGGTTCTACTTTTATCTTTGCTTATTAACTTGGATAAAATATTTAAATAAGCCTTTATTATCATCTTTACTTTCTACACTTATTAATTTATCCCAAATCTTAAAATTAACCACATTCTATTCTTCTTATTATAACCTACGTTATAATCATGCTTATTACTTAACCAAGGTCTAAGTGTGAAAATAAGCTTCTTTCATCTTTTACTCTTTTTTTAGTTATAATTCTACGTTATTACAAAGCCAATTATTTAGTCCAATTCTAATCATAATTAAGCAAAATTTTAGTTTTAATTCCATTTTATTACAACCTTTCTAATTTACATCTTACCTTTCTTTATTTCAGATTTCTTATAATTTAATCCAATTTCACGTTAATTCTATTCTAATTCATATGCAAAGAAGAAGGAGAAATAAAAGAAAATTGAAAATAGAAGAAATTCAAGGCATAGGAAGAAGATGTAAATAACTAAAAAAAATATCGGTAAAGAAATAAAATACTGTAATTAAACAATAAAAAAATGGACAAGCTATAATTAATAGAAATAACTAAAATTAACTGAATAGAACAGCTAGAAAGAAATAAACTTAAAATAATTTTAAAAACTGATAAAAAGGCGATTCCAAAGTCCTAGTAAAACTACAACTATTGAAAACCTTATTATTTTAAATTACTTAAAAAATTCTTAAAATAATTACAATTACTCACTTCCATCCTAAGCTCTTCCTTCGGTCTTCCCGGATCCACTTGGAGTTGTAAAATAATTTAATTTATAATGATTTATTCCTTGAAAATTTATTCCATTTAGGGTCCTTCCTTGAAAGGTGAACCCAATTGGAGAAAACCTAGTATGAGAAAAAGTGTTAAGTCTAAGGATCTATTTATAGGTGTCGAAGTAGATCTCGAACCGCTGGATTTGAAGATTGAATTGGATGCTACCACGTCATAGGCTGAATAGGAGCCATTAGATGCAAGAATGGAGGGAGAAGATTAAAAAAAAGTATGCAAAATACATGTAAAAGATTCATTCAAACCTATTGGAATGAAGAAACGATTCTTCATTCCTTCACCTGAGGTGGGTTGACCAGGCGGTTAACCGCCTTGTGTACCCAGGTCAATCAGCTGGTTGACCCGCCCCCTTTTTTTCTTCTTGATTTTGTTTAATTTGTTTTCGTTCATATTAGCTCGGTTTCTGACGTTCTGTATATGGAAATTGACCAATAATTTACAACGGACACAATGGTGCAACCCCTATGGCTCAATTCTGATATTTTCACAAAGTTATTTTATTATTCAATTACTTAATGAATTAATTATTAAAGGTAAAATTTTGAGCTGTTATATTCTCCCCTCCTTAAGGGATTTCGTCCCCAATATCTCAAAGGATAAGAGAATGTACTAAATGTTTTCATCCAATTCTACAACCACTTACTTAATCATCAACCATTCATCCATTATCCTTAAGTTTTTCTAATACCACTTATGATACTTATGCAATTAGTGTATTGTAAATGTCCCTAACTAATGCAAAAGATTAGGCCGTCCACTGATTCAGTTGACCTCCTTTTATGCAATCATGTCTATGTCATGTATCCAAATGAATGCGAAAATTTCCTAATGATAACTGACAATTCTATATGCATGCTACAAACATCACCCGAATGCAACAACCATGCAAAAACCTTCCAATTATAGCAACCATGGAAAATTGAATAAAATGTGCACACATCCATATGCATATGCTCTAGTGTCCTAGTTAGGCCAATCCCTAAAGAATAATACTGCCTAGTGTACCTATATGCGTCCATTAGCATCCACCAGCAAACACTTGCAATCACTAGCATACATTAATCATAGCATGTTCTATTAACGTGTTTACATCAAATCCTACCATCCATAGGTTAAATCCTAAGTTCTACCCTCCCAAAGGATAATAAAGGAAAGAACTTATTCAAAACTAAAAATGGAAAAAGGAAATTCTAAAACCTATTACCAAAGAGACATGGATATGAGAAATGAATTTTCTCCTAATTAAATTAGTCTTCTCCGAAATCTCTCTAACCATGTCGGAACCAAGAAGCAACCTTTTCGTAGACTCCAATCAACATGAAGATGTCTTACATGGCCTTCTAAAAAGAGCTTCAAAAGGTGTCATTCCAATTTTTAGTTTGAAAACTACTACCATATGAATTCCACTAAAGAAAGATGCTTTTCCCAAGTTTCTCCAAAATCAAGAATATCCATTCTCAACCATGTCTGCCTTATTATTTACTCATTTCACTTTACTATCTTCTTTCGTCTGCACATTTGAATCAACATTCCTAGGTTCTTACTGGTGTCCTTTATATTCCACGGGGACCTCTATCATTACTTCCAAAAGTAATCACTGCTATCCCCTACATGGTCTTCCACTTTTCCTGTTACACCTAGGAATCTCTATACTCCATATTTATGAGAGTTTGGTTGGATATTTATCATTTAAAAAACTAATACTTCTAAATTTTCAAAACGTTAAATCTGGAAATCTTTTTTTCTTTGAAAAATGTTATTTTTCAGTTTCTATTAAATTCAAAAATACATGGTTACTTAACATTATTTTTCAACCTAAAGGGAAAAACTTTCAAATTCTAAGTCCAAAACTTATTCCTCGTTTTCTTTTAAAGACTATTTCAATTTTCCATAAAATTTGAATTTTCAAACTCTATTTTTATTAAAAACTTATTTACATTTTCACCAAACCATTTTAAAATATCTTTAAAATATCCTTATGTATTTTCAAATATCTTCTGATTACACCTAACAGTCTCATACCTTAATGTATTGGAACTACTTTCTCCTATGAAAAATTATTAATGCTAAAACTTCAATGAACATTTTAAAAGAGGAATCCATGTTTATGTGAAATTACAAGGAACTTATTTTATATTTTTCGAAATTGGCTATACAAAACATGGCGTTTCTCGTACATTGTATATCTGCTTCGCATATTCTATATAACTTGCACAAAACGTTTTATTGGTTTCGTAGAAAATTATACCATTATTATTTTCATTCCAATAGATTAAAATATGTTTAGCTTATATATTAACTTTCTAATATCTAATTTTCATTTTAGAAAAAAATCATTTTCAAAGAAATTTTAATATTTCCATAACTGCAAAAACACTTCCTTATACTTTATTAATAATAAGTGTACTTTACAAACCATTTTGTTTCTATACATAGAAATTACCTTTTAAATTACATTTTTATTTGGTTTAAAACGAATATTGCGTAAAATACCGTTACTACAACCTAAAAAAAAACTAGAGTATGCATTCAATTAAATAAATACCAATAAATCACATATACCTATGTCAAAAAAATTGCTCTTAAGAGTCACTTACTATAACAATAGTGTTTTAGCCTATGGTCCACTTATTTTTCACGAAAATATTTATTACGAAAATAAAAGTTGTAATCTACATTTTGGATACTTGATACACTATAGGTTTTTATGTTTAAAATCTTTGTTTACTTACAATGAAATTAGTGAGTTATATATATACTACATAATTCTTTAAAAAGTATTCTAATTTTTCATTATATAAAAACGAACTAAAATTTCATACCACTATTCAAAAACCCCATATTTATTTTCTAAAAGAAAATATTAATAATTAAAATTTTCAATTCTAACAATTACATTTTTTTCAACTTTTTAAATTTCAAAATTTTCATTTTATTGGGATTGGCATAAAGTGGATTTTGTCCTTACTAACCTAGGAGTACTTTTCTTAAACCTTGGAAATCCCATTTCCTTACTAAAGTCTTTCGTTAGATTTATTTCAATGTACTACCGTTAAATCCACTTGTGTGAAACAATTATAATTTCTGTAATTATCTATACATGGACTTTCTTCTTTGCTTATCTATTGAATTATATTGTACATCTCTAACCTTTTCCTACCTCTCTTCGGATTTCCATAATCTGAATCCTAAATGTATAAAACCATTTTTTAAATTCCTACCATGTGTAGACATTCTCTGTGCCCCAAGAAACGTACTTCCTTATACCGAAAGTTATACTCCAAGAAATCTATTCTAGCTGACGAACACAAAGAGTACAAAGAACCTCCTTTAGAAGAATAACATGCTCTTCCATACTTCTTGGAAAACACCAAAATGTCGACCACGAATAACCCTATGAACCTTATTTTAGGACATCTCTAAAAACATGGTTCATCAAATCTATAGAATAGGCTGGGAGATTGGTTAGCCCAAAAGACGTTACCTACCACTCAAAGAGTCTATCGAGTGTCCTAAATGCGTTATCAATGCTGTCATCAGCTACCTTAGGCTGATGAAATCCAATGGCTAGACCAAGTCGAGAGAATACAGAAGAGCCAACTAACTGAAAAGATCATTTATCTTAGAGAGTGAATAATGGTTCTTCTTTAGGAGCTTACTTTACTTTCTGTAGTCCTTGTAAAGTTAGAGGGAACCGTCCGCCTTAGTGGTGAAGTAAATTGGCGCTCTTCATCCTGATATGCTTCTTCTTATGAATCCATTCTCTAAAAGATCATGGATCTGCTTGCTCAATTCTTTCGTCTCCCTAGGTTCCATATGCTTCACAGGTAACGATACTATCTTAGCATTCTCAATCAAATAAATTCTGAAGTCAATCTCTCAGTTAGGGGGTAGTCCCATAACCTCCTCAAAGAATTTTGTAAAATTTCTGACGACAGGAACCGAATGCAACTCCGATGAAGATGAATTGAGGGAATAGAGAAAACTCAACATGACTGATCCTTGCGGGTTGCAGGATACCTCAAGAGTCCTACCACTGCAAGTCTCTAATCTAATGAATCTCCCCTCGCCGTCTAATATAACTCCATATTTGAATAGCCAAACCATTCCCAAAATAATCCCATACCTTGAAAATCCTATATATAGGCGTTGTAATCAAATTCTATGCCTACGATAAAATTTTCAAAGCCCTACAAACCATAGTCAAGTGTGTCGATCCACCTATGTGGTTTGAAACAATAATAGGGTCTACTAAAGAAATGTCTAAGTGCAAACAATCTACCAAAGAACTAGAGATGAAAGAGTGTGATGCTCTAGGATCGAAAAGAGTCCGAATGAAAAAAAATCAGAAATAGAAATCAAACTTTCCTACCTTGATTTTGTCTACTGTTGTATCCAAAGTTTGAATTTGTGCTACAGGTGCGCTTGTTGCCTACCTCGCTTTCTTAGGACATACTTTACTAAAGTGACCAAGCAATCCACAACTGAAACACCTTCCTTCTATTCTTGCCTTTTTACAGTCTTTTGCGTTATGACCATTTATTCTACAGCGCATACGTTTCCCCTTTTTCTTGATTCGCTTCAACGATCCCCATTCTTTCCTCTCATCCTTCTTGTTCTTCCATCACAGTTTATTAGACCTTGTTGGAACCTCCTTAAGTTCTCTCTTCTAAGAGTGAAAAGAGAATTTTGGATCGAAAGGAGATTGCACTGGACTTGAAGGTACTTAAAAACTAATTCTAAGAGTTCTTTTTTGAAAAATACTTTTTAAAAGTAGTTATTTTGGAAAATACTTTTAACTTTAAAAATAAATTTTTAGGAATCCTACAACCTTAGGCTCTGATAACAAGTGAAACACCCCACACCCCTTAATATACCCAAAAGGAAACATTAAATGGCATGGTGCATTGTAGGTATAACTGAAACTAATAGAGAATAAGATTCACAAGACAAAAATAGGAAAAAAAAATTGAAAACTAAAATAATAACTTGTTTAAAAAAGGCTTCTTAATTTCTTCATAAACCAAATAAGTCAAAATCAAAATACAACATACATGTCTCAAAGCACAGCATGTCTCATGAAATAATAACTCGCAGTCTCAACCAAAAATCAGAGTACAAATATCCCTCTTAAGTGCCAGTACAAAGAAAGAACCAAAAGCTGAAAAAGTAGGGAAATTCATAGTGTAATCTTCCCTAAGAAACCTCCGAGCACTGCAATATACTACCCTCTCCCTTGATTGCCTATGGGGAAAAAGGGGAAAAATAAAGGAGTGGGTCAGACTAAAAGTCTGGTGAGTGATAGTAACTACTAGAATCTTTAAGAAAATTAAAAATAATAGACTATTCAATAGTTCTAGTATAAATAAGGGAAACAATAGGAAATAGGAAAGAGATAAACTGGAAATAAATATGATTAAATACTACTCAATTAATAAGATAGGTTAATTTTGATTGCTTGCACTTTTCTTTCATTTCTACTTTGATTAGGTTGAATTCCTAATCCTATAATTAGGATGTAACCCTAATTCTACCTTTTCTAATCGGCCTGCTACTCCATAGACCTTACTACAGACCAAACACTATATAACTCCCTACACAGTAGCCAATGGTATCTACGAAATATGCACAAAGCACCCACTGTGCATCCGGAAGGCCTTATGGTAGTTTCATTTTGCAAAAAGCATTACGGATTTCAATTATTAAATGTTTTGTTGTTGTTTCAAAGATAAAATGTTTTTGTTTTCTCATACTAGTCCCATGACTGACCCTCGGTTCATTGTTCCCTATCTAAACTCTGGGTGCCCACAATTTTCCACACGGGCAGTCTAGAGTTGGATTTTTCAGATAGTCGAATAGTAGGTGTAGATTCGATAACATTCAATCTCTGGATATTGGCAATCGCATTTGGATCGAGTCGCTTCGCTTCAGTGTTGATGGTCATTTTCGTTTTTTGGTTTGGTGTCTTTCTAGTCTTGGAGCATTGGCAATGGTGTTGTAGTTAATTGGAGTATCTATCTTAAGGACTTCTGAAGATATTATCTTTTGGAGTTATTTCTTCCACTGTTATCTTGTATCTCTGATATTGATATCAATTGTATCGATGTATTGTATCAAATACTATCGTGTATCAATGATATTCATTTCTCTTCTGCTGTGTTGTTTACTTAATATGTTATAAGCTCCATCCGAACTCGAGTTGGACATTTGAATCTGCGGCATTCGAATACTAGTGAAGTATGAATGTCGATTTTCGAGCGTCGAATTCAGATCGTGACATAAGCTCTTCCTTTAGTCTTCTCAGATCCACTTGGTGTTGTAAAATAATTTAATTTATAATAATTTTCTCGTTGGAAATTTATTCCATTTAGGGTCCTTCCTAGATAGGTGAACCCAATTGGAGAAAAACTAGAAAGAGAAAAAGTGTTAGTCTTAGGATCTATTTATAGATGTAGAAGTGGATCTCGTATCGTTGGATTTGGAGATTGAATAGGATGCAACCACGTCATAGGCTGAATAGGAGCCATCAAATGCAAGAATGGAGAGACCGGATTAAAATAAAGTGTGCAAAATACGTATAAAAGATTTGTTCAAACCTACAAGAACGGAGGAACGATTCTTCCTTCCTTTACCTGAGGTGGGTCGACCGGGCAGTTAACCGCCTTGTGTACCCAGGTCGACCGGTCGATCGACCTTTCCCTCTTTTTTTCTTCTTGATTTTTGTTATATTTGTTTCTCGTTCATATTAGATTGGTTTCTAACGTTCTATATATGGAAATTGACTAGAAAATTACCACGAACACAATGGTACAACTCCCTTGACTCTGTTCAGATAATTTCGTAAACTTATTTTATTATTTAATTACTAAAAAATTAATTATTATGGGTTAAAATTCAGGTTGTTACAGAGGGAGATTGTAAGGTGTTAGAACAACTAGCCACATTGAATAAAGCTCATCGAACGAAACAAATGACGTAAAATCATCCATACACAAGCCATGTGTAATTGTGTGTTTCTTTTGTAAAACCAAGATATGTCTTGTTGAAATGTTTTCAAGATTCATCGTATGAAGGATGACATAAAAACATATCACTATGTCATCGCATGTATTTTGTAGGAGCGGTAGATGCACATAATCTTTGAAATCTCTGCATAATCACCTTTTCCATTAGTTTTCGTTGACTTATATCTAGATTGTTTACGGAATTCACACAACATTATAATTTTTTATCTACCTTCCAATAAGAAATGCATCCACTTGGATATGTGTTAATCTTCTCATACAACAACTCAAAGGTAGAGATCTCTCTTTTAAGAGAGTACCATTTCTCCAATGACAAATTGCCAAGTGGAAACTTTTCTTTACCAGCTATTAATTATGTTTGACATTAGCTTTTCTGATGCATTGTATTCAGATTTTATGGTGATTAGCCTAGATGTCTTTGACAAGTGTATGATTTTATAGCCTTTATAAAGTGGTCATTTCGATGCTTCTAAGAAGCTGAAAAATGTTTTCACTTTTGAATCAAGATTTTCCTCCAAATCGGGTTCATCAGTCCACATACTCGGACATTTCATTCAATCTATTTTTTTCTTTAATAAGGGATTCATTGCAATCCATATCCATATTTACGGTCTCCTCTAGTACAATATGATATTCTTCACCATGATATATCCTTAAATGATAGTCGGGTATAAATCCATGTTGATGTAAATGTAATACCATATTATAATACTCTATAGGTTTTAGGCATTTACATTTCAAATACGGACATCGGTATTTTTTAATAATTATTTTATTATAAGATTTCACTTATTTAAATTCATCCATGCCATTTCTGAAGTGCAATGATATCATTCATCTTTTTTTACCTTTCATGTACATCAAGTTCGATCTTTTAAAAAATCCATATTTTGTGCTCTATACTTAAACAAAAATTACATTATTTTTTACAAAATATTATTTAATTCTTAATTTTTTAATAAAATCAAACAGTAATAATAATATTACTATCGTGCTTTAATAAAACCAAAAGTTGTAACATTATTAATTTTATTATTATTTTTATAAATTTTAGAAAAATATTAATTATATTATTAATTTTTTTATTTCTTTAAATTACATTATTAATTTAATCATTAATTTCAATAACATTACTAATTTTTTATTAATTTAAATAAAATTATTAAAAACTTAATTAATTTCAACAACGTTACTGATTTTATTATTACTTTAAACAACATCATTAATTTTATTATTAATTTCAATAATATTAATAATTTTATTTTTATTTTGAATTCAATAACCATATCAATTTATTATTAATTTAAATAACATTGTTGATTTTATAATCAATTTATTATTGCATACAACATTATATTGATTTTATTATTAATTTGATTAATATTTGTAATTATGTTGTAAAACAATTTTACTGTGACAAATAATTTCCAACACTTTTTTTAATGGTTGTCCATCCTACTTTGTAGTACAAAGGCATTGATATATACTTTTTGTTAATCATTTCAAATCGAATGATTAGCAATATTTGAGCAGTACTTCATCATATTTTCTACATCATATGCAAAAGAGCATACAAAAGTACAAGAAGAAAGCGCTGTCGAATTTTTTTTAATCTTTGGATTTGAAATATGACTTTGGAAACATAAATATAATTTCATGTATAACTTGTTCAATATAGCCACACATTCGACAACTAACATATACTAGTGAATATTTATTTATGTTTTAGATGTAAAATGAATATCAATATAAGATCATACATGATATCTGTCAAATGAGGCCAAATTAAACATCTATGTGGTTTTATTAATAATACCATATATAAATAATGCCATATACTACTAAAATTTAATAAGTAACGTGATAAAGTAATATTAATCTAGTTGTACTAATCATGATAGTAATAACTAGGATTAATAAACACTCATCAAATCTTAATAATAGTGGGGAAGGTCGTAGCTGTGCTTGTGATGACGACGCGGCGGTAAGCAAAGCTCGTTGTGGGTAGTGGTGATTGTGATGGGTGCATGTGGATGTTGGTGCTTGCGGTGGCTAGTGGCTAGCAACTTTAACTATTAGTGCTTACAAAGGGAAAGCTAGGGGTGTGAAGACAGAGGCTTATGACGTCAAGTTCGGGGAAGGCAGTGGTGATGGTGGGCTAAATACGATTTTTTATATTATAATTAAATTGTGAAACTTAAAAGGAGAGCTGACATGGTTAATTTAGAAAGGGCCAAAATCTCCTTGACATTATTTTTTGGGCTTAAGTGCGACGTCGATATATTCGAGTTGATAAATTATCTCTTTTTAGTAGTGTCTCTAACATCACTCCTTTATTATCATTGCTACCACCAGAGCCATCTGTTTTCCATCCTTACACGCCCTCGCCATACCATCAAATTACTTCCACTTCGTGCTCTCTTCAAAATCCTAGTTAACCACTATCGTGTCCACCGACCTCATCACTGGCGTACCATCGTCGATGTCTGTCGCACTCCTTCTCTACCGTCCAAAGTCTATCATGTGGGAAAAAGCAACCCTAATTAAGTCTGTCCTAGCATCTAAATAATTTGGAATTCTATTATATTACAACAAATTTTTGTCCTTCATGCACAAAAATAAAACACATGTCCTAGTATCCACAAAATGTTTAAATTTTATTCTTCCTGTTATTTTCCTATTGTCACGACCCGATTTTCCACTCCCAGAAAATCGCGTCATGAATTAAGAAAGAAAGGGATAGAAGAAGAAAGAAAGAAGAGAAAGAAGAAACAACACAAGAATCTCAACAGCGGAACGAATAAATTATATTAATAACCAAAGTATTACATAGTATACATCAAATATCAGAGTACACAGACAAGACAGTTATAAACACCTATCTAATTATTACAACTCAATTACAATACATAACAACTCAGAGATACCAACACAGCGGAAAACAATATAACTATACGCAGAAGCCTCCTGCTCCATATGCTCCTCCACAATTCGTCAAAGCTAATCCTGAATCCTAACCTGAATTCCCTTGGCTACTCATAAAAATTTGAGTACCCAAGAGTTATAGAAAAACAGAAATAACTCCGGGTCAGACATGGGTCTGGTGTGAGTAACAGGTTAAAGTTGCTTAACTTTGAAAAGCCTTTGAAAAGAAAAGGTATCACGTAAGACTTCCCACACATAAACATGGAAAAGTTTTTACCTTACGCTAACCAAAACATTTGATAGGAAATCCGATGATATTATAATAGTGTCTAGGGTTTTCAAATAAATAAGAAATAGCCGAAATTGTTACATGATTAAATTCCAGCAACTAGCCACAAAAGTGGGTAATACAATCAAAACCGTTGGCACTTATTGGATTTTGGATTCCATCAATGGCAGGGCTACTGGGGTACCGCCCGTCACAGTACGTGGCCTAGATCACCGTACCGAGGATTACTCCCTTCATCCCCTGCAACACAAAGCCGGACCCGTTCCTTACTGAACAGTTCCAAACAAGACTACCCCGCAGTTGTGATCAGCAACCGCACCACTAAGCCGAAAATAAAGGGACCTCTAGACAGGGATAAATCTTGCTCTCAAGTGGGGGCTACCCACGAAGCTTTGCTGCACCTCCCCTGTTTTAGCCATTCCCGGTTGATGAGGCTTGAGGCTACGATTACCTTTATAGGACATAACACTTAGAATGCTCATCGTCCACCTGACGATGTTCTGAAAGCATTCAATCCATACAAGTTCGTTCCGGGTTCGAACGAAACCGAAGGCATTATCTCGTTACACTCGTATTGGAATCACCCTCAGAGTTAACGACAATAATCCTTGCACTCTGAATCACCATCTCGAATCTATAAGTGCTATTCTGTCAAACTCATTACGGAATCACCCACAGAGTTATACTGACGTATAGCCCTTACACCTCGAGTCTTCACTCGCACCATTTGGATTCACGACCTAACGTTATTTGGAATCGATGTGGTTTTCGGACCCCAAATATGGAAACCCGATCCCGGTCTCATCGAAATCCAAAGCGTGTCTTTTAAGGTCCAAGTTGTTTTAAGTTTAAAACAATTCAATTCATTATCTAAATATACATAGATAGATAATTCACAACACAATAGATAATCAACATTATCATTACCAACAGATAATTCATATCATAATCAGATATCCATACTATCATCCAAAAGCAACCAATGCATACATATCACATACACTACTAATCTCATAACTGAGATTACAAACCATACCAATCAATACCAATCATCAAACATAAGCAACTATCTAATGATCATTCCATTCTATAATTAATTTAAAATGAATTAAATTAATTACTTACTCTCTAATTAATTTAAAATAAATTAAATTAATCATTTCATCATCAAATCCTGCTTATCTTAATCATCAATTGATTATAAATCAATTTATAAATCATCTCAATATTCATTTCAATTAATCCTTATTGATTAATAATTCCCTAATTACAATAAGTAATTAGCATTTAATATTAATTATACCTTAATTAATCAATTCCAAATTACATCATTAATTAATTAATTAATGATTTCTAATTACATTTAATCAATCTCTAATATAAATTAATTACATAAGTAATTAATCTTCAACTTAAACCATATATATTAATCACCCATGATTAATATCCTTTTAGTAATTAACTATTTTAATTACTCCTCCCATAATTAATTACTCTTAATTAATTATTCTCATTAATCACTTGATTAATTTTCAAAGTAATTTAAATCAAAATTACTTCTATAATTAATATCTTTAATTACATCCTTTAATTATTAATTAATTACTTCTCTAAGTAATTATAAATTCATTAATTACATAAAGTAATTATCAAACAATCAACAATGGTTTAAATTAATTAAACTTAATTAATCTAAACTAATCACCTTAATCAAATTAATTACACCAAGTAATTAATTCATTAATTACTTTTATTAAGTAATTAAACAATTGATTATTATTAATTAATTAATCTAATTAATTATCAAAAATTAATCACATTAATTAATTGTTAATTAATCTTAAGTTAATTATCTTCATTAACACCTCTTAATTACCTAATTAAGAAATAACTTCAATTAATCATTATTAATTATCAATTAATTAGTATTTAATTACAATTTAATTAATCTCTAATTATTAATTAAGTGTTAATTAAAATCTTAATTATCTTTAATCACTTGATTAAATAAATCTTAATCATTAATTAAAACTTAATTAACCATCCTTAATTTTAGATTAATTAACCTCAATTAATTAATCTCAAATCTTATTTAATTAACTTTAAAAATCATTAATTACTTAATTAAACATCCACATTACTAATTAATTAAATAATTTAATATTCATCCTAATTACCTTAATAATTAATGAATCCAATCATTAAACTTTTATTTATCTTTTAGATAAACATTTCTTATTTAAATTAAGCATTTAAAAACAAAAATGTTTTTAAATTTTACATTAAATTCCATTTAACATTTCTTTTAAACTTTAAAACTCAGATTTATTTTTAAATAAGATTTTAAACAAAACTAAATCTTATATGTTAAAAAGAAACATATACTTTATTAATAAGTTGGAAAGGATTTAAATTTCAATTCAAATGCAAATCATTAAAACAATTCAATTTAAACTTTTTTTTAAAAAAAAAACTGAAGTCTTAGATTTAAATCCAGATTTTAAAAAATTCAGATTTGAATTCACCTTGAATTCCTAATTTAATATTTAACCTTCCCTTCCAAATGCAAATCACATATGCATTTATACTTGAGAGTTTTGAAAATCAAATTTAAATTTAAAAACCATCAATGATTTCAAATTCCAGACAAATCAAATTTGAATTCATATTCAAATTCAAATTAAAACTCAGTTTAAATCTCCACCTAAAAATTTAAATTCACCTTTACATTTTAAAACAGAAACAGTTTTCTGTTTTATAAAAAAATCAAACTTTGAATTTTTCCTAAATTTAAATTATTTCAACAGAATTTATACTTATTTGAATTCATATTCAAATTCAGGTTCTTAAAGCCTAAGTCCAAATTAAGTTTACATTTAAAACCTTCACTTTCAAATTTAAAAACTGCAAACAGTTTTCCTGTTCTTTTATTTTTTTTATTTTTAACCAAACTTGAATTTCTGCATTTAAATTATTTAAATCATCAGAATTCAAACTTTTTGAATTCATTTTTAGATTCAGTTTTACTTCTAATTTCAATTTCCATATTTAAATTTAAACTTGGCTTTTTAAAATCTAAAAACAGAACAGTTCCTGTTGTTAAAACCTGAACACAAATGCACTCAAACCCCCCTATTGACTTCGGGTCAAAAATCTTCTGCTTCGAGTTATCTCCCACCTTTCCCCGAGACCAACCCGAGCCAACAAACATCTCTGCAACCATCAATCAACCCCAACCTGAAACAGGCCAGACCCCATCTCTTCAAACCTGTCATCACCATTATCTCCCATCTCCGGTCACCATCATCGACCAAACTCCGGCAACGACTCCTTCAACACATCATCTATTCACACCCCAAAAATCTTTGAACTCGATCAACCCCAAAGATCATACTCGAGCAAACACAGTAACTGAGTGGAACTAGGGTTCATATCAGAAACTTCCAAATTTCAATCTCAAATTTGAATTGTAAAACAATTTAGAAATTTTCTTATGATCCATGATAGATAGACTATCACCAGAGACAATTTCAACCCAATCAAATGTAAGCTTCAATTGAACTAGACTAAACTGTAAAATACTGTGTTCTTGAAACTGCTCCTTATTTCAATCACAAGAAATTTAAATTTTTGTTTTAATATTCTTGAATTTACTCACAGATTTTATTAATAAACCTGGAATATTAAATCATATAGTTTAAATTTATCACTCTAGTCAAATTAGTTTTGATTTATAACTTTGAATTCATAAACTTCTAAACATGAAATTTCACTCATTTACTGTTTTGTCATTTGATTTATATCCCAGAGCCACTTTAAATCTTTTAACTTAAGAACAAATTTTAATCTGAAGTTTATAAATAAACAAACATATATGTTTAGAACATAAACTCAAATGAAGATAAAATTGAATGACAATGGGATTGATCTGACTGAAGCTTGAAATTAAGGAAAACAGAGATGCTTCAGGTAAATAGTCACATACACACAAACATATTCATATATATGAATTCACAGCTTATTTAAAATAAAATTTCATATCTAAATCAAACATGCAACCAACCTTTACCTATTAAAATCTTAAAAAGTTGAGTTACTCACCTTAAATAAATTGCAGAGCACATTTCCAGATTTTAGCATGCAGGTAGTTTGAATGCAGATGCAAACTAGGAGTTGTAGTTTCAGATCCAGATTGTATTTGCAAGCATGAATGCAGACCTTCTTCCCTTTCCAGATGAATGCATGTTTAAAATTTGTAATGCATGCAGGCTCTTGCTTCCAGATTGTAGAAAACATGAATGCAGGTTTTTGCTTGCTTTTCCAGATTGTAGAAAACATGAATGCATTTGAACAGAGGTTTGGTTTTGCATTTTTTTGAAGATGGTTTGCATGCAGAAAATGGATCAGGGATTTGCATTTTTGAAGAGATGAAATTTTGCTATGCATTTTGATAACAGGGAGTTTGATTTACAGGGTTTGAGGAGTTATTTACAGAGAATGATTTGCATATGGTTACAGAAACTGGAAATACTTTTGATGTTTGGTTTGAAAATGCTTTGAACTTGAAAATGAGGTTGTATGCAGAGGCAAATTCCAGGTTTTGAAGAAATGCATGATTCTGGCTTTGGAAATGAACTATGGGTTTTAGAAAATTGTTGCTGATTTTAGATGGTTTGCTTTCAGATTTGCATTATGATATGATGAGGAGTTTGATTTACAGGTTGATGAGAAACTGGTTTCAGATTGAGGAATGAAGAGTTTTGATTATAGGTTTTTAGTTGGAAATTTTCTCTTAGTTATGAAATGAAAAATGAGAAAAGAAAGTGGAAAGAAAGCATGCAAGTTTTAAATAACAATATTTTGATAAATTAGAAATCAAAGAAAATAAAATTTAAAACAATGACACATGTAAAAGAAATGGACACATGTTAACTACCTATCTTAAATACTTAACACATATTTAACTTATCTCCTAATTTACATACACATGTCTTTTGAATGGTTTTGTTATTTAATTAAGTGTTAAAGAAAAATTAAACTAAATGAAAGCATGTTCACATTTTAAAATTGTATTTCAAATTTACAAATTAAATTAACAAATCAAATTTATCAATCAATATTTTAAAAAGAATGACACAAACATTTTAAAACCTTATTTTAATATTCAAACTTGAATTAAAATGAATTTTAAACCAATTAAAACATTTATCTTACATGTTTTAAAATCATAGAGTATTTTATAAAATATTTTTTTTTAAAAGCTTAATATTAAAAATAAATCACAAAATCCTATTTTTAAAACATTAAAATATGCTATACTAATTTAAATAAATAACTTGTCTATTTAAAATATATACAAAAACATATACATTATTAAATAGAAAACAATTTATTAACTCATTAAAATAATTTCACAAATTAAATATTTAAATAAAGAAGATTATTAAAATCAAATCAAATTTATTAACAAAAATTATCAATTCAATTTAAATTTAAACTTAGATTATTAAATTTAAATTGTCCAAATTTCCGGGATATTACACCTATTATATAAAATAAGTTTTGTAAATATACCTTATAAATTGTAATAGCTGTTGGTTATCTTAACACAAATATTGCATGTTATATATATTGCTTTCATTTTATTATGTATATTTAGAAACGTTCTTTTCAAACACCAGTAATAAGCTTTAAAATTCACTTTCATGCCTTGTCAAAGACCTGTTTCAGAAAACCCACTATGATTATTTTCAATGAAAATATGCATTCTACACCATACATATTACAGTATATGCTACACTTATTTGCATTCTACACTGTATATTTGCAGTTATAAGTACATATATTTGTAAAATAAAAATTTGCAGTTTGAAATGCACATATTTGAATTCGGCACTGCAAATATTCATGACTTGTACTGCAAATATTTAATATACAAAAATGTATTGTTAAAATCGAAAATATTTGTAGTTTACATTGTAAATATAAACAATCTATAATGCTCGTTTCATTGAAAATATTGATAGGGTTGTTTCATGAAAGTTGTTTTTGAGAATGGCTATTCTGGTATTAAGTTTGAAAATAATGGACTTAACAGTTAAGGTTAAACTTTCATACTTGGTCTTAGAAAAAAAAACTTATTTCAGGTATATGACTTGTTAAAATTTTTTACGAAAATAAACATCTTTTTTACTATACAACGTTTTCTTACATACATAATGAAATATGCACTTTGAATCTATGCTAGTATAAATAGAATTTTCTTCATGTGCATTTTTCGAATGTTCAGGCGTAAAAGGTTGATAAGCGAAAAATAGATTTATTTTTATAATAAGTTTCGAACGAGAAATAAAATTGAAACAAGTTTTTTGTCGAGCCTATAATATAAACTAGTGTGAACCTGTGCTTCGCACATGGAACTGCGGAATATTAGCAAATAGAATTTGCATAGTATATGTCCTAGCTGTGGTGGATGACAAATGCAATGGATGTTGCAATCGGTAGTTATCCCGCATTCAGTCAATGTTTTTGGTATGTAGATCCAGTTGTATATTTTTGAAGTTGTAAGACATTCTCGCTATTTCAGGTTACATGAATACAGTTACTCCAAATACCATGTATCCGTAAATGACATTTATATAGAGAATAAGTGTAATGTCTTAAAAGATGGACAGTATAAACAGAGTGGATGTTTTAATTATGATCATGTAATACAATGCTATATGTATCATGCAATTAATTTTGTTTTCACATTATCATTTTCTAAATTGTATCATCAGTAATAGCAACAACTGGCCCATGAGGATGAAAGAAAAAACAAAGATGCATTCTGTAAACAGAATACCGCATCCATGTGAAATAATAAATTGCACTGTCCACATTTCGTAGATCTTGGATCCATTAAAAGATATTCAAATATATTTTAACTGTAGCACAATTGCCAATATACAGATGTAGTATTGCAATAACAAACACGTCCAAGTAGCACACACATAGTCACTGACGTAGACGGACAGTCGAACTGAACTACCTAACAGTCACAGACATAGTGCAAATCAACGCACATCACATAATCTACAATACCAAAGACTTGTGGTGAATCCTGTAGCATTTTGTAGGTTGTGCTTCAGCTGTTCCAAAAACTGTTATTATGTCATCCACTTGAAAAGACGCTACTAGGGCTATTCCTGCGATGAGTTATACCATTATTATTATGGGGAAGACGGAACAGTAATTTAGTTGTTGGTTGCAGTATGCAGCATAGTGGAGTAGTAGGGTAGTAATGAAATGATGTTATGTTTTTCTCATATTTGTTGCTGGAGCCATTGTGAAGTAGTGCATGGCAGCGATATAAAAGTAAATATTTACGCACTTGATGTGAAAGAGTTTGTCGGAATGCTGAGTACGTCGGGTTAGAATTTTTTTTTTAATGTTAACGGGGGAAATAATTTGTGAAATTAATGTGTAGTAGAGGTTACTTTATCTGTTGATTTTCAAGATAAATCCGACAAAGTGAACAATTTATTAAGCGAACAAATAATATTGTACTATAATAATTATTAGTTTTTACAAACAACTATCTTCTTTTGGAACAAATATAAAAAAAAGCAATGAATACTGTTCTATCATGTAGGTTGAGTCAGTTAATTATGTAAGAAGACATTTAATTAAACTAAGACAGGAAGAACAAACAAACGAAACATCTTCAGCTTTGTTTAAATTAAAAGGATAAAAATCAATGTATTACTCTTCTCTCCAGCAATGTCTAAATATGTAGCAGGTGCTACCACAATACCACATTAGTGGCATACAATGATAACAAAATGGTCAACAACTACAAATATTAAAATCCACTATTTTATACCGCTATTTGAGTGGGCAAATAAAGATGGAGCAGGTCTACTTCGACAATTTTGATACGTAAAATTTTGAAAGTCGTTCGGGAAGAGAATTTGTATACATGATAGGTACAGGTTAACAAATATATTATAGAGCAAACACATCATACTGATTTAAAATCATTTTGGATTATTTGGACCATTTCTCGATTTGTGTGTGTCATTTTGGATTATTGTGGCTATGTATAATGAATCATAGATAAGGCGTTTCCATCTACTGTAAATACATTAGCAATTCCATCTACTGCAAATACATCAAAACAGTAGTTTCAATTCAGTAATTGTTGTAAATCTTTCATTTCTGGTAAATTATCTAGAATTCAAAAAACAGTACATCAAAAAGACGATCCACGGTAATATGGTTTAGATCCTAAGATAGTACAGAAGCATTTATTAAAGAGTAACCATTTTCCAACTTGGTTCTGTTGAATATGCGATTATATGATTTTTGTTTGATGATAATAAACATATATATATATATATTCATTTAAATGTACTTATTAATATATTATTTTATTTTCACAGATTAAATAAATATTTGATGAATAAAATAAATAACACAGAATTTGAATTCAAATAGAAATTTTATTCAAACAAATATTTATTACAATTTTTGAATAGTACAAATTTCAAGCTCTTACTATGTATATACAATTTCAATTACAATACAAATTTGATTACATTACAATTCACATTTACATTTGACCTCACTATGTCATTCATTCACCTAACTCGTATTTATCTTCAACTTCATTACAATGTGAATCCAGCATCTGAGCAATCTGCAGAAATATACGTTGACGCGGTAAAATTGAAAATAAAATATTTTAACATCATAAAATAAAATGTGGATTTTGAAAATAATATTTGCCTTAGTTATTTGGGTTGTTCGTCATCATTTAATTTTGAATTCATCATACACGAACAGCTTGTTACATATACAGTGTATCACTGTATATGCCACAAGGCCATGAACATTGATATATACACTTGACAAAATTACACGGACAGGTGAGCACAGGTCAAACCCAAAACGCCGAGTTCAACTCAAGTGCCATAAAAATAATGTCGCAATATCAGCACAAGGTCAAACCCGAGCTTTAAGCTGGATTCAACCAAGGTATGATTTCAAAAATCAACATTAAGTTCGAAGTGAATCAAACTAAATTGAAGCAAATGCCATATCGGTTCAACACAAACTAAACAGGGGCTAAACTGCAAACAAATACATATGGCCAAGCGATGCAGCAATGAGACAATGCACAAATATATATATACATATGTATATGCATATGTATACAAACATGTACCATCTCAATACATATATGAAGCCTCGACTAAACTCTAAAGTACACATGAAGTATACAAGCTATCAAACTCAAAGAAGCAAAAATCCAAACCAAGTTCAAGATCAATGCACATGGAGCAACCAGACCTAACTGGTAGACATGAACCATAAAAATATGACATGCCTCAAAGTTCAACATTGATGAAGCAAGGAACAACTTAGTACACAACAAGATAATACAAGAGAGGACATAGAATGCACACAAAGATAATGCACTCAAATAAATCCAACCCGGGCTAGTCTAGACAGAAGTACAAAGACACAAGACTAGGACATACATAGTGCAGTAGTGCCAAAAGGAAAAGAATACATATATACAAGCAGTATAAACATCACCACGAGCAGGCAGTGGTACGAACTACAAGTAGATAGGGAAGTGCAGATCAATAAATGTAACTAGCAATGAATGGAAGCAACACAACAGCAATATACATTGAAGCAACTCGAGCTCGAGACAGTACAACTAAGTTCAAATGAAACTGGACAGTGCAAGCTTCGAAAAGTATCAGACTCAAATGCATATACATCAATGTGGACACATGTGCACAATGCTACAACAATGATTGAGACAAGTGACTGCGCAAGCTCAAATAAAATCCAAATGTACAAACAAAATGCAGCCTCTACATGAAGTTCAAGAGAACCAGTAAATGGAATAACTGCCCAAATCAAACTACAAAAAACCAGTGGACAGAACAAGTGATATCAGGAATGAACACAAATGGCTAGAGGGATTAATATGGCAACACAGCAACCATGAAATGCAATGTGCACAGAACTATAATTAGATTACACACGACCACCAAGTTCAACAGTCGAGCATTATCAACAAAGTGATACAATAGTCAAAGACAAAATGGCCGGAGTCATGAAATAGCAAGTAAAATCGAACAAGGTCGAAAGCGCTACCAGAGGCGGTGAACAGTATGGCCAAAGTCGAACAAAATCAACATCGTCAAAATTAAGTCAAAGCCGAAGACAACAAGAACGAGAATGAACGAAATCAATGTCTTGGAAATCAAGGAATTGAGCCAAGTCAGAATTCAAAACCGTGTCATTCCAGTGAATTGAAAAAGTCAAAGATTAATCCCAAGCATCAAAACAAAGTCGTATGGCCGAAGATGAATTCAAATAAATGTATACAAACGAAAATCAAGGATCTCGAATCCTGTATAATCAAGTAAACATCATCGGCAATCGACATCAAGTTAAAGCAAGCAAATCAGAAGAAGCAAAAGAAGAATTTACATACCAAATCAAAGTCAAATTCGATCAAGAAGGAGGAGTCGCGAACGAATCAATTGAAGTCAGCAATCAAAGCAGCAACCGTCAATTTAAGCGACGACTTCACAAGCCCTAATCATAGAGCTAAAAGGATCGAACAAAAGAAAGAACCGAGGCCGACATTTTTTCTCAAAGCAAAAAGGAGATAACGGGGCCATATTTTTAGTGAATATATTTTGGGCCGGCCCTTCTATCTTTCGTATTGGTTTATATTAAAAAGGGATAATTAGGATTTTGTTTTTTAATTGTTTTTAAATTGTTGTCTTTAGTATTTTCTTTTGAAAATTGTGTAATTACTAGTCGTGTGACTAGGGGACAAACTACATGGCGTAGTTTGAGAATTCGCAACTCAGTGGCTGAGTTGTGGCAGAGTTTTGAGCGTAGAGTTAGGTTAGTCAGTTGCGGGTGTCACGAATTTACGTGTGTAAGCGTGTAACTGCTTAATTTCTAGTAGAAACCTTGGGGGCAGCACATAGGTAGGGTTTTGCCGAAGCTGGGTAAATTCTGTGTCGTTCTATTACTGCATTTATTATTCTACTATTATCTGTGCTATTATAATTTTGATAAATATGTGTTGAAATAATTTTAGAAGCTTCTGCAATAATTTTGATAATTAATAGTATCACCCTATTCACTCCCCCTCTAGGGTGAAATCGATCCTACAAGTAGTATCGAAGCGAGGAATAGAAGTCAACTTTTGTTTTTAAAAAATTTTGTTTTCAAAAACAATTTTGATTTTAAAAAGTTAAAATTTTAAAATAGTTCTTTTAATACTGCTTTTGCTGAGGGTCAGTCCATAGTTAGACCACCAATGTTCAATAGTGAATACGCCTACTGGAAAAATATAACGAAAATTTTTCTGAAAACCATTGACGCTTGGAATATTGTTGAGATAGGTTATAGAGCACCAACTATAATTGTAGATAATCAGGAAATAGATAAACCAAAGGATCAGTGGACAGAACTAGAAAATAAATTACAAAATGCTAATGCTAAAGCTATGAATTCTATTATATGTTCATTGGATCAATTTGAATTTAATCGTGTCTCACATTGTCTAACTGCGCAGGAAATATGGCACACACTAGAAGTGACTCATGAAGGAACATCTTAAGTCAAAGAATCTCACCTTGCCATGCTAAGTAGTGAATACGAGAATTTCACAATGACGAAGGAAGAAAATGTCAAAGAGATGTACGTACGACTTTCCAATATCGTATACAAATCAAAAGCTCTTGGAAAATCATACATAGAGTTGGAGATAGTCCGAAAAATCCTCAGAGTCCTTCCATGAAGATTTGAAGCAAAAGTGACTGCCATTCAAGAATCGAAAGATTTAAAACAAATGAAAGTTGAAGAACTCATCGGAAATCTCACCACTTATTACCTAGAAATGAAATTCAAGGAAGAGCGTGAAGGGGGAGATACTTGAAAGAAATCAATAGCTCTCAAAGGAACAACCGAAAGTGATGATGATAACGATGATGATGAGGAAGTAGCAGAGATAGCACTACTAATGAAGAAATTCAAAAAGTGGAACCACAGATATGGAAATCCAGATCGAAATCGAAAATTGAAAAGCAGAATAAACAAAATACTAGACAATCCAGAAGAACAGAAGGTCATCTGTCATAAGTGCAACCAACCCAGACACATTAAGCCCAATTGTCCTCAAAATCGACGCGACTTTGAAAAGAAATCAAAAAGGAGAAGTTTTGCAGCCACGTGGAATACAAGTGATGGAGATAATCAAAGTACTAGCAGTGAGAGTGAGAAAGCAGATATGTGCCTTCAAGGAAATATAACTGACAGCCACGATGACGAGCCAAGCGAGGTATTGAAACTCACTCACTCAGAATTACTTATATATTTCCACGAAGTAAATGGCTGTTTTGAACGACTTAGGGAAAAGTATGCTAAAATTGAATCACAAAGAGATGGTTTGATAGAATTAAATAAACAACTTGACCAATTAGTTAAAACCTATCAAAGTAGGATCCCTAAGTGTGATAAGTGTCCAACATTCGAAGAGAAAATTAAAAAATCAGAATTAATATAAATCACTTGAAAATGAAATTCTGATTTTGAAAGAGAGTGAAAATACTAGGAGGGATAATTCTATTAAAAAGTGCACAAAATTATTAAACGAAAATGAATCTCTCAAAACACAAGTCCAACAATTGTCAATGACTTTAGATAAATTTTCAAAATGTGAAAAATCGTTGAATATGCTGTTAGGGAAGCAAATTGTTAATATAGTTAAACAAGGACTTGGATAAAATCAATCTGAAAATATTAAAGACAAAATTAATTAATACAATTCTATGTGCACAATTTGTAGAAAATATGGACACAGTCACAATAATTGTTGGTGTAGACCCAAACACGTGAAAACTATACCAATTTGGGTTCCAAAAGGCACAAATATAAAATCTCTCAAAGTTAAACAATCCGGATGCCGAAAAGAACATATATAAATAGTTTTGGGTCTCCACAAAACTATATTTCAAAATATTCTGCCACTAACAATCATGGACCTATAAAAACAAATAGGTCACAAAATCTTTCATCGTGTAGGTGTGGTGGCAGGCTAAGGAACAAAAACAGTTTTATCTGGATTCTGACTGTTCTAGAAACACAACAGGCGACAATGCAAAGTTCCTTAGCCTAGTACAAAGGTGACAAAATCACAATGGACAACAACGAAAAATATCGGTAAAACAGGTAATGGTATATTTATTTGAACGACATATTAAATGTGATAATCTACACCGTAATCTGAGTTAAGTAAGCCAATAATGTAATGATGAAAAAATGATGATTTTGATTCTGATTTGTTCAAAATTGTTGTCCAATTATATTCTTATGCCAAGAACACTATAAAAATCTCTAGATTCTTTGAATTACTTCATATATTTTAGTTTGGATTAATAATAATGTTTTATTGCATGATAATACATTTGGTTATTTTACGGCTGACTCTATATTCACGGTTTTTGATTATTTACACGGTTTTAATTCAAGTTCAAGAGAATGTCATTTAAAAAGTTGTTAAAATTGATTTTGAGATATTTTGTTGCATACTTCATGGTCTGGTCTATCAAATTCAATTAATGATAATTTTGAGTGAAAGAGAAATTCAGATGCAGATTACACTGGTAATCTAGTTGATAGAAAAATTACTAGTGGAACGTGATTTGTTGAGAAATTTAGTAACTGCATCATTTTTCAAAGAAAATATCTGCATATTTTTCATTTCATAATTTTTTTCCAAATAGCAGAATTTTTTTTAAAACCCCTTCTAGAAAATCATCTTTGACCTTGTTTTCAGATTGGTCATTTTTAGAAAAATTAATTTTATAATTATTTTTGAATTTGATAAACTACATCGACTAATCTGAATCCTAATGATTATCGAAAAGATAAATAGTGATTGAAAAAGTGATGAGTGTTAATATTTATCATATATTATGACTCGAGACGGTATAATTAGTAAATTTCTTTAGAAATTTAAATAAGAATTATAAAACTTTTTGTTGGTAAAAATTCCATGACCATCTCTATTTCTATCATATTTCTAACGACCATCACTCATCAAAATACAATATAGTTTGTCAATATGTGCTACTTTAAACATGAATCATTCGTTTTTCAGTTTACATTGTTTTAAATAAATAAATAATAATAATAATAATAATAAAATAAAATAATATAAAATCCAAAGTATTCACTCTCATTTAAAAGTCCTCACGGTTATGCATGGGTGAATTACTTGGAATTTGTTATGTGCTTCCATGCTCATTTAAAAATTCTCACCGTTAGGCACGTATGGAACGCATATCAAAATTTATTTTTTTAAATAAACAAGTTGATTCTAATCTCATTTAAAAGTCCTCACGGTTATGCATGTTTAGAAGATACTTGAATTCATTTTTTTAAATAAAATTGGAATACTATTAATCTCATTTAAAAGTCCTAACGGTAATGCATGGTTGGTAGATATTCAAATTCCTGATATAAATATACCACAAATAGACACAACTGTATGGTTTTATATGATGATTTCATTCCCATCATTCTAAAAGTGAAATATGCGCCTAACAAAGTATTTATGATTTTTGTTTGATTTTTTTATTGAAATTTAATATTTATATTCGATTGAGTTTTAATGTTGTATTAATATCGATCACTTTATCTCTATTCTAACACTATTACTCTTTTGCTGGTAACAAAAGGGGGAGAGAAAGTTAAGAATTTGTTAAATAAAATCAAGCAAAGGAAATATGTTCTATTTGCATCTAGGCTCATTTGCATATTTTTAATTGTATGCATATATGAAGGGGGAGCTTTGTGTAGAGAGGAAGCATTCAAATAGGGGGAGCAAATTGAATAATCAAATACATTTAACATATTCAAAATCTTAAATATATGTTTGTTATCATCAAAAGGGGGAGATTGTTGAATATGCGATTATATGATTTTTGTTTGATGATAATAAACATATATACATTCATTTAAATGTATTTGTTAATATACTATTTTATTTTCACAGATTAAATAAATATTTGATGAATAAAATAAATAACACAGAATTTGAATTCAAACAGAAATTTTATTCAAACAAATATTTATTACAACTTTTGAGTAGTACAAATTTCAAGCTCTCACTATATATATACAATTTCAATTACAATACAAATTTGATTACATTACAATTCACATTTACATTTGACCTCATTACATGTCACTCATTCACTCAACTCATATTTATCTTAAACTTCATTGCAATGTGAATCCAGCATCTGAGCAATCTGCAAAAATATACATTGACGCAGTAAAATTGAAAATAAATTATTTTTGCAGTATAAAATAAAATGTGGATTTTGAAAATAATATTTGCCTCAGTTATTTGGTTTGTTCGTCATCATTTAATTTTGAATTCGTTATACACGAACAGCTTGTGACATATACATTGTATCACTGTATATGCCACAAGGCCGTGCACACCGATATGTATACTTGATAAAATTACAGGGATATGTGAGCACAGGTCAAACCCAAAACACCGGGTTCAACTCAAGTGCAGTAAAAATAATGTCACAATATCAGCACAAGGTCAAACTCGAGCTTTAAGTGGATTCAAGTCAGGTGTGATTTCAAAAATCAACATGAAGTTCAAAGTGAATCAAACAAAATTGAAGCAAATGCCAAATATGTTCAACACAAACTAGACAGGGGTAAAACTGCAAACAAATACATATGTCCAAGCGATGCATCACTGAGACAATGCACAAATACATATGTATATACCTATGTATACAAACATGTACCAGCTCAACACATATATGCAGCCTCGACTAAACTCAAAAGTACACATGAAGTATACAAGCCACCAAACTCAAAGAAGCAAAATCCAAACCAAGTTTAAGATCAATGCACATGGAGCAACCAGACCTAACCGGTAGACATGAACCATAAAAATATGGTATGCCTCAAAGTTCAACAATGATGAAGCAAGGCACAACTTAGTACACAGCAAGATAATACAAGAGAGGTCAGAGAATGCACACAAAGTTAATGCACTCAAATAAATCCAGTCCGGGCAAGTTTATACAGAAGTATCAAGACACAAGACTAGGACATACACAGTGCAGTAGTGCCAAAAGGACGAGAATACATATATACAAGCAGTGTAAACATCACCATGAACAGGCAGCGGTACAAACTACAAGTAGATAGGGATGTGCAAACCAATATATGCAAGCAGTAGTGAATGGCAGCAACACAACAACAATATACATTGAAGTAACTCGAGCTCGAGACAGTATAACTAAGTTCAAATGAAACTGGACAGTGCAAGCTTTGAAAAGTATCGGACTCAAATACATATACATCAATGTGGAAACACGTACACAATGCTACAATAATGATTGATACAAGCGATAGTGCAAGCTCAAATAAAATCCAAATGTACATACACAATGCATCCTCTACATGAAGTTCAAGTGAACCAGTAAATGGCACAATAGCCCAAATCAAACTACAATGAACCAATGGACAGAACAAGTGCAATCAGGAATGAACACAAATGGCTAGAGGGATTAATATGGCAACACAGCAACCATGAAATGCAATGTGCATAGAACTGTAATCAGTTGACACAAGACCACCAAGTTCAACAGTCGAGCATCATCAACAAAGTGATACAGCAGTCAAAGACAAAATAGACGGAGTCATGAAACATCAAGTAAAATTGAACAAGATCGAAAGTGCTACTAGAGGCAGTGAACAATATGGCCAAAGGCGAACAAAATCAACACCGTCAAAATCAAGTCAAAGCCGAAGACAACAAGAATGAGAACGAACGAAATCAACGCCTTGGCAATCAAGGAATCGAACAAAGTCAGAATTCAAAACTGTGTCATTCCAGTGAATTGAAAAATTCAGAGATTAATCCCAAGCATTAAAACAAAATCGAATGGCTGAAGATGAATTCAAATAAATGTATACAAACGAAAATCAAGGGTCTCGAATCCTATATAATCAAGTAAACATCATCGGCAATCGACATCGAGTTCAAGCAAGCAAATCAGAAGAAGCAAAAGAAGAATTTACATACCAAATCAAAGTCGAACTCGATCAAGGAGGAGGAGCCGCGAGCGAATCAATTGAAGTAAGCAATCGATGCAACAACCGTCAATTTAAGCGGCGACTTCACAAGCCCTAATTTCAGAGCTAAAAGGATCAAACAAAAGAAGAAACCGAGGCCGACATTTTTTCTCAGAGCAAAATGGAGATAACGGGGCCGTATTTTTAGTGAATATATTTTGGGCTGGCCCTTCTATCTTTAGTATTCGTTTATATTAAAAATTGATAATTAGGGTTTTTTAATTGTTTTTAAATTGTTGTCTTTTGTATTTTCTTTTGAAAATTGTGTAATTACTTGTCGTGTGACTAGGGGACAAACTACGTGTCATAGTTTGATAATTCGCAACTCAGTGGCTGAGTTGTGGCAGGGTTTTGAGCGTAGAGTAAGGTTAGTTAGTAGCCGGTGTCGCGAGTTTACGTGTGCAAGCGTATGACTACTTAATTTCTAGTAGAAACCTTGGGGGCAGCACGTAGGTAGGGTTTTGCTGAAGCTGGGTAAATTCTGCGTCGTTCTATTTGTGCATTTATTATTCTGCTATTATATGTGCTGCAATAATTTTGATATATCTGTATTGAAATAATTTCATAAGCTTCCGCAATAATTTTTATAATTAATAGCATCACCCTATTCACCCCTCTCTTGGGTGAAATCGATCCTATAGGTTCGCAACATACGGCAACACCCTTGATGCAAAGGAGGTTGATGTATTTAATCAAGTATGTCTGTAGAAAAAATATCAATATATTAATGTATTAATCCAAAATATATAAGTCATAGTCCAATAACGTCATTACACGGTACAGCTCAGTTATGAGGCACTAATGTAAACATATATTTGCATTATTTAGTGTACAACGTATGTGTATTTTATTTAGATATGCAAGTACTTTTGATTATTTGTCCAGATGACAGATTAAAGGTACAATTGTTGGGTAAAGCATAGTTATGTTTAAAAGCTCAGTAATCATGCAAATCCATCCCATCAATACATTAGTAAATGATGCACAAAAGCAACTAATACAGTAGAAGGCCTAGTCCTACTACAATTCAAATATGCACAGTTCATGCCTTTATTATTAAAGGCAGAAGAACAGAAAAGTGGCAAAAGTTCATCTCGTTTGAAACCTGTTCGCCAGTGCGGCATCTTCATTGACACTTTTGCACGCCTTTTTTTCGAATCTCAGATTTTTGTGCCATCTCAACAAAACGGTGTGAATGACTCCTTCAAATTTTATCACAAGGCGCTGCAGCGCATTACTTGTACCTGCACCAAATTTTTTGCATTCACAATTAGAATAATGCATAAAAATAGAAAATAATCATAATAGTAAAGAGCAACCATGCTTCTATCTATATTCCAATTAACAAAATTTATGAAAGCAACAGGCTAGCACAAAATGTTGTTGCCATGGAGAATCCTTTGTCTTATTAATTCTGACATATTTTATACATTTTTCATTCCCTAATAGGGACATTAAAAGTATTCAACATTATATTATTTTGTCATATGACTGCTTCATTCAGTGAAGCCACACTAGTAGATTTTTTATAAATAAGCAACATGACATTTTGATAAAAAGTAATATCATATTCACATATGGACATCAATCAACTACTGAGATTTTTGTAGTCTGATAAAATATGAATGATACAATGAAATAATTTGGTAGTTTATAATATGATATACCATATAAACTGAGATCGATCAATTATTTACATAAGGGTGCCATTTAAAAGTTACCTCATGCATATAAGAGTACATACTCAAGCTTAAAATGAAAACATCAATATTAAAAGAAGTATCACATAATGCAGATAATAAAAGAATTTAAAAAATCAAAACTTAAAAAAAACATACCCAAAAACACATGCTCTTTATCCTCCTCGACCGTTTGGAATTCAACATCCTAAACTGCACAAATCGAGTGGAATTCATATTATTCAACATGATTGAAAATAACTATGCTAACTCTTGCCATACACCTGAACTCAATAAAAATTAGATGGAAAGTGCTATGGTGATCGAAATAATTTACTTCATTTTGTGCAAAAGGAAGAAAATTGTACCCGTACACATCCAAAATTAAAGGGGTGTCCAACGTTTTTACTTTTTTATAACATTCCGTGGAATCATAGTCAAGTAAAGTAGAAAATTTAAAAAAAGAATCGATATAACATGTAATAATATAACATCCAATGCTAAGTTGGAATCTATTTAAATTTGGTATGGAGTTCAAACAAAAAAAGGTTAAATAAAATATTTATTTTTGGGCTAAGGATTGGGAGTATTATTTCCATATCCATCAAATACTTGTTATATTGCCTTACCTGTTGTTTGTATCGCCCCATAAAGGTTTTCCCTTTCAGGATTAGATTATAGTATTACAAATTTTCCCATTGAATAGAAAGAAAATTCAATAATGATGTATTAACATATTAATTTGTATGCTGACTATGTTTAAAATTTAGTCCTTTGTTGAAAACCGACCATAACAGTATATAATATGTATACATGTAGGGAAAATACTGAAGCATATCTCTAATTCAATACCAGCAAATATATATATATATATATATATATATATATATATATATATATATATATATATTACCACTGATTAAATTTCATATTTGCAGTGATAATTAAAACTGACCATAAGTTCGGTACATAATATGTACGTATAGGGCATGTACCAAGCATATGGTTAATTAAATACTAATTATGGGTTAAATGACATCCTTATCTATTATATAAAGCTACAAAAAGAAAAATAATCTAAGTAAACTGAACAACAGTTGTATAGGATAATACTGGGGGTAGATCAAATAAACTCCGCCAAAACAAACAATGTGTCTCTAATAAGCATTAGATTTAACAAAACGAATCCAATATTAATAATTCAAACCCAAAATGAAGGCAAGAGGAAGATTAAATCGTTACCTCAATGAGGGTAGAAAAATTGAGTATGATATCTATGTATTGGACCTCAATGAGGGTAGCAAAATTGAGTATGATATCTATGTATTGGACCTCAATGAAGCTAGAAAAATACCTACCTGAATTTCAAAAAAATACATCATCAGTAAAATCGACAAATGTTTAGATGTGTATACTAATAGGTGGCTAAAGCAGATCAGTTTGGCTCCTAACCACAACATAAACAAATCTCACTGAGTTTTCGTATCTAAAAATAACTGAGCAAACAAAATTCTAAAAATGACCTAATAATAAATCGACTATGTCCATATCACAACATCAGAAAATTAAACCGAAATATATAAGATGGGTGTTTTTGCAAGAACACATCCATTATTTGCATAAACCATGTCTTAGAGGTTTGAAATTTCCCTTATAAGAATCTCATCGGTATATGATCATTGCAGTTTGAACACATATAATATAAAATAATGTAACGTGCCAATTTTGCATAATAAGACTGCTAAATTAAATGGATAATTAAATAAGAGAACTATAATTAATTAAATATGAAGAACTAAGAATTCATCTATAGAATCCATCAATATACTGTTCTTAACTAATCCTTAAATGGGAGCTAAACATAAAGATGTTAACTTCTTCATTCCTTGATGCATGTAAAACATGCCACCAATACTTATAATTGTACGCAAGGCATCAATAAATATTGAAAACACATCCAAAAAAGGCAGCAACTTGCAGTCGACCATGATGTGGAAACCACTCCAATGATAATCAGACTATGCAAAGACGTCAGTTGATGATAGAGAGAAAATGGCTTAATGCATACATCAAATGGTTCACATGAGGTCAAATGTGGTTCCTGCAACCATTAGGGAAAAAAGATTATCCACTGCCTTTAGATTTATACTGTATGCATTAGTGTCAAGTGATGGAGGTCACCACGACTGTATGTTGCCTTTATACAATTATTTTCTTAATCTATTGTACCATATACTATATGAAAATGTTGTCGAATAATTAATGTCTCAAAGTGCGTAATGGATACATTATGGCATTAAGTAGTTCATTAGTTAAAACTTGCATATTTCTGTGATTTATTCAAAAAAGTTGAAATTTCATATTCTATCAATTTCATGTTCTATTTATAAGTCAATTTACCATGTTAATGTAATAGATGATGAAAATAAATACATCTCTCAAACCACCATCTCCACTGCCACCACTTAAGAGCATGGTCAAAAGCGAAGTAACAGAAGGACCACCCATTGATTCACCAGTGCTTCTAATAGTTGATCTCATAGAATTGAGTATGCTTCCATATGTATTTCCATGTCCTCTTATTAGCTTGGATGAACCAAAATGTCATTGCTCCTACTGCTATTCGAAAGAGCCTGCTCATTTTGATTTTTACCCAAATAAGCTTATATAAATCGTAAAATATGTCCAAAAGAAGAAAGCATAATGGATTGACAAAAATCAATTATATGATGCTAGTATTTAATTGCACCCAAATAAGTTGTCGATCCTTGACTTTCTAAACATATTTTTTTAGAGAATAGAACATATGTAATGTTGTAGAAAAATATTTCCACATCGATAACACAATAGATTTCTATTCTATTCATTGAAATGACAAAAATTTCTATAAATATCACACATTTTGCTCTATATGTTATCTAAAAAGACTGGTTTTACTTATACTATGAACTCCTTGTAGTCAAGGTTTGGGTTACCCTTATTTCGTACAAAATATATTATGAATTTATAATGCTCTAACCCTGACATACGTCGAAAAAAGTCAATAAATTGATATTATGAGTTATAATAGCAAAAGAAGAAGTAGAAGAATTTTACCACAGTATCATCATATGTTTGATCTCATCACGGCCATCAAACGAAATAACTTCCCCACCATTTGAACCTTTTCAATCCCCATTTCTTAAGCGATTGTGATATCCCAGAATTTTTAGGAATTTAAAATGTGATAATCCCTAAATTAAATTGTTTAAAATTTAAAATTGTTATTTTCAAAAATAAATAACCAAGTAATAATAATATAATGTAACGACCCAGAAATTTCGATCCCGATTTCGAATAGTTAAGAAAAGAAGAAAAGAGAAAGAAGAAGAAAATAGAAACAAGTCACAGAAACCTCACATTCGCAGCGGATCAAAATATGATATCACATAAATAACAGTTATACAAAGGGAACTGTACTTGTCAAATTACACTTTAATATATATCAGACTTTAATATTTTACAGTTATAACATATTTACAAACACAGGATAGATAAATCAATCTGTTTTAGATATCATAATATATCACAGCAGAAACTCTCCATACGTTCCTGCTCTCCAGCTCGCCTCCTGTGCTCCAGAACATCCTTACCTGAAAATCTATAATACTCGGTCTAACCCGAGCATTACATCAAAGTAACACCTGGGTCAGGCTGGAAACCAGCGTGAGTAAACCCATCTAACATGGAATGCAAAAGCAAACAACTTATATAAACCCAGGGTAACTTATATCAATTTAACAAATTCACAAGTTGCTATAGACACACTTATTTCACACATCAATTTCTAATTACCAAACTTAGATTAATAATCCAATTCACTTAAATCATTTTCATTCCAGCCTATTTATTTCACATATTAATCTATAAAGAATCAAAGTGGTTTCGAGTATTAACTAATACCCGACTCCGGTCTCTTCGAATCCAATGTCATCTTTAACCCAAGTTATTCAAGTGAATATAGTTCAAGTTTAAATGGAGGATGTCACATTTACACAGCAATTCATCATCGATAGATAACTATATTATCACTGATCAACCCAAACATATTAAAGATGCCAAAATCTGAGGCATTCAATATCATTCAATCATTCATAAGCAAGATTAGTTACTCACACCATTTCTACTTAATTTAAATAAATTAAATTAATTACTTCAATCCCTTTTAATTCTGCTTACTTAACATAAATTAATTACAAACAATTAATTAATCATTCCTCGATTATCCTCTTCAATTACGTTTAGTAATTAGCCTTTAATTAATTTCACAAATTAATTAACGTTCACCCGTTCAAATTTATTTGCATTTATCCTTAATTAATTACTCAAATTAATTAACCTATAATCATTTACAGTGATTAATTATCCTTTAATTAATCACACTCATTAATTAACTAACCCTTAATTAATTTCCTAAATTAATTAATCCTTTAATTAATTACACTAAGTAATTAATTCTTAATTACTTCCATTTAGTAATTTCCTTTTTTTTAATTACTTTCTTCAAGTAATTATCCCATTGGTTAATTATCCTAAATTAATTAACCCTCAATTTTTAATTAGTTAAACCTTTAATTAAATTAATTAATTCTTAACAAATTTATCCTTTAATAAATTAATTATCTTTTAAATTAATTATCCTTAACACAGTAATAAATAATTCCTTTAAATTGATTACACGAATTAATTAACCTTTATTAATTATCTTAATAATTAAATTAGTTAATCCTTACTTAACTAATTTCATTAATCAATTTAAAACATCCCTAATATATTAAATAATTAATACTTTATTAAATTTCATCATTAATTTACCTTTGAAAGAAAAAAGGATGTAACCCATTATATGATTATCTAAGTACAACAATTTGGAAAAATTCTATAACTTTGGAAACTTAATTTAATCTTGTTAATATTTGGATTAAAACTTGGTTTACATTGTACGTTCCATTGTATTCAAAATAAATTAAAGTTACGGCGCAACGAAAAAAAATCCTGATCCTCTCTCCTACCCCAGCCCAACCTTCTCTGTTCTTTCTTCCTTTCCATACTTCTTCCCTCAATTCTACAACACAGCCTCGAGTCCAACACGAACAACGTCTCGAGCCCAAATCCAACTTTCCCAAACTTTTCTTCGAGAACCAAACCTACTCAGTTATAAAACACACCCGGAAGAACGTACACGCGTGCATGTGCACAAGGTGTGACATTCCTGAAATTTTAGCGAAGTTAATTTGGCAATTAAATTAATTTTTGAAAATAAATTGTGAATTAATTAGAAAATTTTCTAGGGTAAATAAATAAATAATTTGATTATAAATAGAAATTTATATTTGAAATTTAAGAATAAGTGATTTATAAAACAAGTATTGAACTTCAAAATAAAATGTATTAAAAATAAATTAGAAATTAAAAAACTTTAAAAAGTTGAACAAATAAAAAAAAGAAAAATGTTTATGAATGTAAATTGTGTTAATATAAATTTTAAATAAGTGTATAAACATGTTGAACAAAAATTTAATGTAAGTACATATACATGAGTTTATATTTCAAGTTGAGATTGAAAATTTAATTTTTATTTAATATAGATATAAAAGAGTAAATAAAAGGAAAATGTATTTATTTAAATAGGAAGCACAAAATAAAGTTATATTTGAGTGTTATTAACATGAAAATGTAAAATGCAAATTTATATACATGAAAGACTTAAGTGAATGTGGTATAAAATTTATTTAATAAATTCTTGTACTTTGAAAATTTAAATGTAGACAATGAAATATACATGCACCTGGTTTGGAGTAGGGTACTTAACAAAATCTAAGCTCATGATTTCATTTTTACAAATGGCATTCCATATCATTACTTTTATTAAATAATGAAATTTAAAATTTCAAGAAAACTCTCCATTTTCCCATATTCAAATCTAATAACATCTCAGCAAATCTGAACAAAAAGTATCAAAGGTTGAGCATCTCAAACAACAATACAGAAGTAGAAAAAAAAAATCAGAAAAAGAAGAAGAAACAACAAACCTGGAAATAAAAGCATGGATTCAAGTTAGCAAAGTTTAAATCAAGAGAAGCTCAAGATTCAACAAGCAATTCTAGTTTCTGAAATCAATCTTCAGTTTACATTTGTTTCCAGCAAGCTTAAACTCAAAGTAAAGAAGCAACTCAGTAAACATGCAAGTTCAAAGTTTCAGATAGAATCTAAAAACAAAGATCTGTTCAGAAGATCAAGCTTCAACCAATTCAAACTGCAGTACAAACCAAGTATGGTTTTAAAATCAATCTCTGGAAACAGTTTCAAAGGCAAGTCATTTTTTTTAAGAATTGAATTTTTGAGTTGTGAATCAGTAACAAAAACAAAAGAATTTAAACTATTTTATTAATAAGTTGCAGGAAGAAAATAGAGTGCAAGGTAGAAATCAAGTTCTTTTGATCAGGGCAGTGCAAGCATCCCTGTAATGAATCAAGATAAGTAAAACTCTCTTAAAAAAAAAAATTGAATTTGAAGTGGTTAATCAGTAATGAAGCAAAGGAATTTAAACAATCCTATTTAACAGTTGCAGGAGATTAAAAGAAAAAGAAAAAAAAAACAGGCTTTGCAACTGCCTCTGTTCCTCTCTGTCTTCTGAAGTCCATGTGAGCAAACACACTTGAACACATTCTTATGCTTTGATATGTGAGTTGATGCTTGAAATATATGAGTTTAGTGATGACTATGTCAGTATGTTTGCATGAATTTGCTTGTGCATGTTTGTTTTTCCTCTGAATATCTCTGTCTTAGTTCTAAGGCTCAAGTTTGTTTCAAAATTCAGTACCCCTTGAATTAAATCACTGTTAGGATTTGGAATGTAAATAAAATTTGTTTGTTTATTGATAAAGTAAGTTTAAATTTATTTAAGTTAAAATAAATTTCAAAATCTCACTGGAAGTATAAAGAAACAACAGTGGATGTTATACAAAGTGAAAACTTGAACTTTGTAAATTATGAATTCAGTATTATAAAGTGAAAACACAAACCAAATCATGATTTATAACACTAAAATCAAAATTTTTATGGCAGGATTGTGGGTGTAGTTTTGTACTACCTTGTTTTTGGGTTTTAGGAGATCACAGGTGATTCCAGTGATGGGGAAGGATGAGTTTCTTCCAGTAGGCAGAGGAGTGTTCAGTGAAGCCTGGAAAAATATTGGGTGGCGATGAAGTTCATCGTAGTGGTTGCGGTGATGAGTTTTTGTCCACAACCCTAGTTTTACTGGGTTGCAATTTTTGCTTGAGTGTGATTTCCTCTGTCGATCGAGTTGCTTGGGGTCTCGGGTACTGGAAGGTGGTGGGTTGACGAGGTCTTTGCCAAAGTTTCAGGGACAACGGTGGACGGAGGCGTGTGGATGTGGCGTTGACAGGTTTAGGAAGATACCTGTTATCTGTTCCAGGTTTTGTTGAAGTGTGCCAAGCTCGGTTCCAGGTTTGAAGTCCAACAGCTCGGTTTCGATTCGTTCCATACGAGATCATCTGGGTGGTTGGAGTTGTTTAGGGGGTTGAAGGTGACGTGCGGGAGGTCTCGGGGGGTGGTCAGAACACTGGCGGCAACGTGCAGGTGCACGACCATGTTCAACGTGCATGTGGTATTAGTTTTGTACTCGGGTAAATCTCGTTATGACTCGAAGTATGGGATGTTTTTACTCGAAGTAAAGTGAAATTGCCTCGGGTTGGAACAATGTTACAGTTTTTTTTTTTTTTACTTTCCAGAAACCTGAAGGTTGGTTTTTAAAATTTAAACTGAAGTTTTTTATGGAATTCAAAATTTTGAACTAAGCTTTAAACCAAGTTTGAATCTGACTTTAAGTAAGTTTAAACCTAGGATTTGAAATAACTTAAATTTTGAAATTTGAATCTAGTTTTAACAACTTTTAAAGTATAAAAGATTAAGTTTTAAAAACAAGTTTTAAAAAGTGTAAACTAAAAATTTAAGCTAAGTTTAAATCTGAATTTAAATCTGAATTCAAGAAATTTGAATCTGAGTTTAAAATATTTTAAATTTAGTTTTAATAACCTTTTAAAATATAAAAAGAATATTGGTTTTGAAATTAAATTGGAATTTTAAAATTGTAATCTATAGGCTTTAAAACAAGTTTGAATTTAGGATTTTAAAAATTTGGAATTGGGTTTGAATTTCAGTTTTAAAATGAAATAAGTTTTTAAATTTAATTAGTTTTAACTATTTTAGAAATGGTTGATAATTTGAGTTTTGTCATGAAGATGAAAAATGTAAGTAAAATTTTAAAGAACTAAGTCTAAATTTGGGATAAAAGATTCAATCTGTATTTCAGTTTTGGAATTAGGGAAATTTTTAAATTTGAAATTTTTTTAAGTAAAGGAGGTTTATCTTAAAAATAAATAAACAAAAATTTAATGATTTGGACTCATTAAATTATTAAGTTAATTAGTTAAGAAATAAATAAATGATTAAATAAAGTAACAATTACTTAGTAAAAGTAATTATAGTAAATAATTAAAGATTGATTTATCAAATATTTAGGGTTAATTACTTCAAAGAAAAATTAATTTATGTGATAATTAAATCAAGTATAATAAATTAAGGTTAATTAGCTTAAAGTGATTAAGAAATCATTATTAATTAAGGAGTAATTAATTATTGTAATTAATTAAGGAATGATAAATTTATTGATCAATCAATTAAGGACAATTTATTATAATTGAGATTTAATTAATCAATAATTAAAAATTTTGTTTATTGAAGTAACTCATTGAGGAATAAGTATTTAAGATTTAATTAATTAAAGGATAATGAATTAAGATAATTAATTTAATAAATGATTAATAAATGAAGATGGTTAAGACTTAATTAATTATAGTTAATGATAATTAATCATTGGTTTAAAGATTTCAAATAAAAGTAAGTATGAGGGCAATAAATTTATAACCACACGGTTTATTCATCTTAATTGTAGATGCTGATTGTTATTGAATGTTGTGTGATGGATTGATATATTTGATATGTGATGTGATGCTATGTGATACTTTGCGCTGATCTGCTATATTTGTGATGAATATACTGTCGTATGAATATGAAGCCCTTTGACCCGTAAAACGGCATTTGAATTTCGATGCGACAGGGAGTCGGATTTCAGTTTGTTATCCGAAACCCACATCGAATCGTATTAGTGAATCTTTGTGATTGATAGTTTAATTTACCTATGAATCTGTGAATATAGATAAGCGTTATGGGTTATACCGCTTATCAATATGATTATGATGTTGTGCACTATTGTGTTGAACCTCTGGACCACACTTATACACACACAAATATGGATTGCACGTGGAAATGGGTTAAGTCACAGATTTTAAAAATCGTTTTAAAATTGAATTTTTTTCCAAAATAGTTTTGGAATTAGAATTGATGCTTTTGAAAATGAGTTTTCAAAAATAAAAGTTATTTGAATAACTTGATTGAGTTTTGAAATGTAAATAAATTAATTTAAATTTGAATTCAATATTTGAAATTGAATTCTATGACTTGGAAACTATTGTTTAAAAAGTTATTCAACTTACAAATGGGTTATATGGGTTTTAAACCATTTTTGAAGGTGATGTTTTGAAATTTAAATTCAACTCAAGATTTCAACTTGTATAAATTTGATTTGCTTCTCATAAGAAATGGACTTCCAAGTTGTGTTAAAAGGATTTTCAAGTCTAAAAGGAAAATTGTTTTCCAAGTTATAGATAAATCTTTGGAAATGGATTTGAAAGCTATAAATCTTTAATTTTAAAGATTTAATTTGGTTAATCCAAATTGAATGGGAATTGTTTTGAAATCTATGGATAGATCTTTGTGAAATTTGGTAAAACTTTGTGAGATTGATCTTTTTATTTAAAGATTTAAAATGGTAATCTGTTTAACCATTTGGAAGGAAGTTATGGATTTTATAAGTTGTGACTTGACTAAAATCCCATATCCATACGTTTTAAAATATGGCGCTCATTATTCGGTTTAGCCGGGAGAGGACCCTGTGTCATATAACCCATTCCGAATAGTGATACGACGTTATGGATAGCATTTGAAGACCGGTGTATAAGATCGGGTGTCTTCGAGAACGTTAGGATAACCTATCGATTGTCTCTGCACCGAGTAGCTACGGTATAGAGATTCCCTTAGTGATGGGAAGTCCGATCGGGATTGTGGATACCCGGGTTGGCAAGGGCTTCTTCGGAAGTGCCTTCGGTTCTGTTCGAACCCGGAACAGACTTGTATGGTTGTATGTACGACATTACAATTTGAGATATTTAACTGATCTCTATCAAATACATTTCTGCTTGGTGGCGGAGGATTTATTCTCTTAGTTTAACACCCTTCTCTGAGACGTACGAGCTCAGAGGTTATGTAGTTGATATTTATCAGTGATATTCCCAATTTGGTAATGTGGCATGCTGAGTGCTGCTGTGTGATGATCATTGGTTGATCATTTGTGATATGATCATTTGTTTGATCATTTATCTTTGTGATCATTGCTTTGGTCATCTGTTGACCCAAAGCATGGCTTTGTTGCACAAAGCGTAGCTTTGTGGACGAGACTGCATCAGGACCTCACACCCCGGAAATGGTCGAAACAGGAAAGATGCGGCAAGGTTATGAGGGTCGCGCCCTTTAGGGTATGTCATTCCCTTCTGGTAAAGGGTGGTATCATGGTATGGAGCCCAGATACTTACTCATGTGGATACTGCAGATCTATTACTTTGTGATACTTTGTGGTTGTTGCGAGCGCTCGGATAAAGGTCCCAAAGGACCGGGGGATGACATATTCGTGTAGTAGTTACCTAGTTACAGAGGTAACCCGGCCTTGTGTTGGCAGAGATCTAACCGTAACGTTAGTTCTCGGGACGTCCCGCCAGAGGCGATCCCATGTGGCAGTAGGAAGTTCCTTAGCCTGACCATTTGTTGGAAATCCATTCATCCAATACGTGCCTTGTACGGTTTTAGTTGTAGAACCTGCCATTTAACATGGCAGCTATAGTAGGCATAGCATCATGGTACCTATGCTGGCTAGGATTTATATTATACTTTCGAAAGATTTTCCACTATGCACTAGTAATAATATCAAAGAATTTTTCTCGTAGTAAGCATGTTTGACTATCATAAGGAGAAATCTCCCCCATGTGTGCGTTTGCATTGTGTGTGTGCCGGGAGGCCTTATGGTAGTTTCATTTTTCAAAAAGCATTGCGGATTTCAAATTTAAATTCTCTTGTTTGTTTCAAAGACCAAATGTTTTGTTTGCTCATACCAGTCCCACGACTGACCTGGAGTTTATTGTTCCTTTCCTAAACTCTGGGTGCCCACTATTTCCCACACGGGCAGTCTAGAGTTGGGGTTTTCAGATGATCAGTAATAGGTGTAGATTCGATAGCTTTCAGCCTTAGGATTTGGCAATCGCATTTTGGATCGAGTTGCTTCTCTTCATCTTGATTTGGAGTTTGAGCTATTTCTGGATTGGTGCTTTGGAGATGGAGATTACTGATACTGGAGTTCTTTCTTGAAGACCATACTGGAGATTTTGTTCCGCTGCTGTGTTATCTTTTTATTTCCGCTGCTGTTCTTTGTATCTCTGATAATGTTGATATCTATTGTATCATCTGTTGTATCATATGATATCTGATATTGTATCAAATGTTGTATATTGATATATGCTATTCTTTTCTTCCGCTGTGTTATTTACTTAACGTGCTATAAGCTCCGGCATGACTCGAATTTCGACGTTTGAATCTGCGGCATTCAAGTACAGTGGAGTACGGATGTCGATTTTCGAACGCTGGAATTTGGATCGTGACATTTTGGTATCAGAGCTGATGGTTAAAACCTTAGCTCAGGAGTATAACACATTAAGTAACTCATTAGAGATAGGGTGAAGTAAACCCTAGAATGAGTATATCCTTAAGATATCCGTTCGAATGCCTCAGTGAATTCTCTTACTATTCACCGATAGTAAGTATGAGTACGAGAAGAGAACGAGATAGGGGACGGGGGAGTACCACTACAAATGGTCAATACCCTGCAACAGTGGAAATATCTTTTCTCTATCAATCTCCTTTGATTCGATTCACAAATTCTTTTGATTGCTTCGTGACAGCTCCAGAAAGAAGTTTCGATGCGATGGTGGCCCTACGAATCGTTGTAGAAAATTCTTACCCCATATCTTCATCCAGTTTCTTATCAGCTTTTCATCTTAAACCCTTGATGAATTTGAAATTGAAAATTTTAAATAAATTGGAAATTTTAAATTGAATAAATTGGTTAACTAATATGAAGCTAAATTTGGAATATATCAATAAAACGATATCGATTAAAACTAAATTCGAAATTCTATTGTAATTTCTTGTGTTGATTGAAGTTCAAAGAGGAATAAATTGGTATATACTTTGGAGTATTCCGACCTGAATTTGGAATCCATATCTAGTGCTTGAGAAATAATAGAAGATTGAATCTATCTATCTATTCTCTGGGATCCGATATATTCTACAAACGATTAGTTATCTCTTCGAACTAATCAATGCCCTTGCATGTTCGTAGACCGGTGAGCCCAAATATCTTGTGTAATAATTATATGAGGTTGTTCTCACATTGTCAATATTCTGATTTGGTAAGCCGAATGCAGAATAAATATTTCGATCTGATCTGATCAATCATTTCTTTATCTATTATCTTTTCTTTCTCGTCTTCCTTGCAATTTCGAGGATGAAATTCTTTTAAGGGGGGAAATTTGTGACATTCCTGAAATTTTAGCGAAGTTAATTTGGCAATTAAATTAATTTTTGAAAATAAATTGTGAATTAATTAGAAAATTTTCTAGGGTAAATAAATAAATAATTTGATTATAAATAGAAATTTATATTTGAAATTTAAGAATAAGTGATTTATAAAACAAGTATTGAACTTCAAAATAAAATGTATTAAAAATAAATTAGAAATTAAAAAACTTTAAAAAGTTGAACAAATAAAAAAAAGAAAAATGTTTATGAATGTAAATTGTGTTAATATAAATTTTAAATAAGTGTATAAACATGTTGAACAAAAATTTAATGTAAGTACATATACATGAGTTTATATTTCAAGTTGAGATTGAAAATTTAATTTTTATTTAATATAGATATAAAAGAGTAAATAAAAGGAAAATGTATTTATTTAAATAGGAAGCACAAAATAAAGTTATATTTGAGTGTTATTAACATGAAAATGTAAAATGCAAATTTATATACATGAAAGACTTAAGTGAATGTGGTATAAAATTTATTTAATAAATTCTTGTACTTTGAAAATTTAAATGTAGACAATGAAATATACATGCACCTGGTTTGGAGTAGGGTACTTAACAAAATCTAAGCTCATGATTTCATTTTTACAAATGGCATTCCATATCATTACTTTTATTAAATAATGAAATTTAAAATTTCAAGAAAACTCTCCATTTTCCCATATTCAAATCTAATAACATCTCAGCAAATCTGAACAAAAAGTATCAAAGGTTGAGCATCTCAAACAACAATACAGAAGTAGAAAAAAAAAATTAGAAAAAGAAGAAGAAACAACAAACCTGGAAATAAAAGCATGGATTCAAGTTAGCAAAGTTTAAATCAAGAGAAGCTCAAGATTCAACAAGCAATTCTAGTTTCTGAAATCAATCTTCAGTTTACATTTGTTTCCAGCAAGCTTAAACTCAAAGTAAAGAAGCAACTCAGTAAACATGCAAGTTCAAAGTTTCAGATAGAATCTAAAAACAAAGATCTGTTCAGAAGATCAAGCTTCAACCAATTCAAACTGCAGTACAAACCAAGTATGGTTTTAAAATCAATCTCTGGAAACAGTTTCAAAGGCAAGTCATTTTTTTTTAAGAATTGAATTTTTGAGTTGTGAATCGGTAACAAAAACAAAAGAATTTAAACTATTTTATTAATAAGTTGCAGGAAGAAAATAGAGTGCAAGGTAGAAATCAAGTTCTTTTGATCAGGGCAGTGCAAGCATCCCTGTAATGAATCAAGATAAGTAAAACTCTCTTAAAAAAAAAAATTTGAATTTGAAGTGGTTAATCAGTAATGAAGCAAAGGAATTTAAACAATCCTATTTAACAGTTGCAGGAGATTAAAAGAAAAAGAAAAAAAAAACAGGCTTTGCAACTGCCTCTGTTCCTCTCTGTCTTCTGAAGTCCAGGTGAGCAAACACACTTGAACACATTCTTATGCTTTGATATGTGAGTTGATGCTTGAAATATATGAGTTTAGTGATGACTATGTCAGTATGTTTGCATGAATTTGCTTGTGCATGTTTGTTTTTCCTCTGAATATCTCTGTCTTAGTTCTAAGGCTCAAGTTTGTTTCAAAATTCAGTACCCCTTGAATTAAATCACTGTTAGGATTTGGAATGTAAATAAAATTTGTTTGTTTATTGATAAAGTAAGTTTAAATTTATTTAAGTTAAAATAAATTTCAAAATCTCACTGGAAGTATAAAGAAACAACAGTGGATGTTATACAAAGTGAAAACTTGAACTTTGTAAATTATGAATTCAGTATTATAAAGTGAAAACACAAACCAAATCATGATTTATAACACTAAAATCAAAAATTTTATGGCAGGATTGTGGGTGTAGTTTTGTACTGCCTTGTTTTTGGGTTTTAGGAGATCACAGGTGATTCCAGTGATGGGGAAGGATGAGTTTCTTCCAGTAGGCAGAGGAGTATTCAGTGAAGCCTGGAAAAATATTGGGTGGCGATGAAGTTCATCGTAGTGGTTGCGGTGATGAGTTTTTGTCCACAACCCTAGTTTTACTGGGTTGCAATTTTTGCTTGAGTGCGATTTCCTCTGTCGATCGAGTTGCTTGGGGTCTCGGGTACTGGAAGGTGGTGGGTTGACGAGGTCTTTGCCAAAGTTTCAGGGATAATGGTGGACGGAGGCGTGTGGATGTGGCGTTGACAGGTTTGGGAAGATACCTGTTATCTGTTCCAGGTTTTGTTGAAGTGTGCCAAGCTCGGTTCTAGGTTTGAAGTCCAACAGCTCGGTTTCGATTCGTTCCATACGAGATCATCTGGGTGGTTGGAGTTGTTTAGGGGGTTGAAGGTGACGTGCGGGAGGTCTCGGGGGGTGGTCAGAACACTGGCGGCAACGTGCAGGTGCACGACCATGTTCAACGTGCATGTGGTATTAGTTTTGTACTCGGGTAAATCTCGTTATGACTCGAAGTATGGGATGTTTTTACTCGAAGTAAAGTGAAATTGCCTCGGGTTGGAACAATGTTACAGTTTTTTTTTTTTTTTTACTTTCCAGAAACCTGAAGGTTGGTTTTTAAAATTTAAACTGAAGTTTTTTATGGAATTCAAAATTTTGAACTAAGCTTTAAACCAAGTTTGAATCTGACTTTAAGTAAGTTTAAACCTAGGATTTGAAATAACTTAAATTTTGAAATTTGAATCTAGTTTTAACAACTTTTAAAGTATAAAAGATTAAGTTTTAAAAACAAGTTTTAAAAAGTGTAAACTAAAAATTTAAACTAAGTTTAAATCTGAATTTAAATCTGAATTCAAGAAATTTGAATCTGAGTTTAAAATATTTTAAATTTAGTTTTAATAACCTTTTAAAATATAAAAAGAATATTGGTTTTGAAATTAAATTGGAATTTTAAAATTGTAATCTATAGGCTTTAAAACAAGTTTGAATTTAGGATTTTAAAAATTTGGAATTGGGTTTGAATTTCAGTTTTAAAATGAAATAAGTTTTTAAATTTAATTAGTTTTAACTATTTTAGAAATGGTTGATAATTTGAGTTTTGCCATGAAGATGAAAAATGTAAGTAAAATTTTAAAGAACTAAGTCTAAATTTGGGATAAAAGATTCAATCTGTATTTCAGTTTTGGAATTAGGGAAATTTTTAAATTTGAAATTGTTTTAAGTAAAGGAGGTTTATCTTAAAAATAAATAAACAAAAATTTAATGATTTGGACTCATTAAATTATTAAGTTAATTAGTTAAGAAATAAATAAATGATTAAATAAAGTAACAATTACTTAGTAAAAGTAATTATAGTAAATAATTAAAGATTGATTTATCAAATATTTAGGGTTAATTACTTCAAAGAAAAATTAATTTATGTGATAATTAAATCAAGTATAATAAATTAAGGTTAATTAGCTTAAAGTGATTAAGAAATCATTATTAATTAAGGAGTAATTAATTATTGTAATTAATTAAGGAATGATAAATTTATTGATCAATCAATTAAGGACAATTTATTATAATTGAGATTTAATTAATCAATAATTAAAAATTTTGTTTATTGAAGTAACTCATTGAGGAATAAGTATTTAAGATTTAATTAATTAAAGGATAATGAATTAAGATAATTAATTTAATAAATGATTAATAAATGAAGATGGTTAAGACTTAATTAATTATAGTTAATGATAATTAATCATTGGTTTAAAGATTTCAAATAAAAGTAAGTATGAGGGCAATAAATTTATAACCACACGGTTTATTCATCTTAATTGTAGATGCTGATTGTTATTGAATGTTGTGTGATGGATTGATATATTTGATATGTGATGTGATGCTATGTGATACTTTGCGCTGATCTGCTATATTTGTGATGAATATACTGTCGTATGAATATGAAGCCCTTTGACCCGTAAAACGGCATTTGAATTTCGATGCGACAGGGAGTCGGATTTCAGTTTGTTATCCGAAACCCACATCGAATCGTATTAGTGAATCTTTGTGATTGATAGTTTAATTTACCTATGAATCTGTGAATATAGATAAGCGTTATGGGTTATACCGCTTATCAATATGATTATGATGTTGTGCACTATTGTGTTGAACCTCTGGACCACACTTATACACACACAAATATGGATTGCACGTGGAAATGGGTTAAGTCACAGATTTTAAAAATCGTTTTAAAATTGAATTTTTTTCCAAAATAGTTTTGGAATTAGAATTGATGCTTTTGAAAATGAGTTTTCAAAAATAAAAGTTATTTGAATAACTTGATTGAGTTTTGAAATGTAAATAAATTAATTTAAATTTGAATTCAATATTTGAAATTGAATTCTATGACTTAGAAACTATTGTTTAAAAAGTTATTCTACTTACAAATGGGTTATATGGGTTTTAAACCATTTTTGAAGGTGATGTTTTGAAATTTAAATTCAACTCAAGATTTCAACTTGTATAAATTTGATTTGCTTCTCATAAGAAATGGACTTCCAAGTTGTGTTAAAAGGATTTTCAAGTCTAAAAGGAAAATTATTTTCCAAGTTATAGATAAATCTTTGGAAATGGATTTGAAAGCTATAAATCTTTAATTTTAAAGATTTAATTTGGTTAATCCAAATTGAATGGGAATTGTTTTGAAATCTATGGATAGATCTTTGTGAAATTTGGTAAAACTTTGTGAGATTGATCTTTTTATTTAAAGATTTAAAATGGTAATCTGTTTAACCATTTGGAAGGAAGTTATGGATTTTATAAGTTGTGACTTGACTAAAATCCCATATCCATACGTTTTAAAATATGGCGCTCATTATTCGGTTTAGCCGGGAGAGGACCCTGTGTCATATAACCCATTCCGAATAGTGATACGACGTTATGGATAGCATTTGAAGACCGGTGTTGAAGATCGGGTGTCTTCGAGAACGTTAGGATAACCTATCGATTGTCTCTGCACCGAGTAGCTACGGTATAGAGATTCCCTTAGTGATGGGAAGTCCGATCGGGATTGTGGATACCCGGGTTGGCAAGGGCTTCTTCGGAAGTGCCTTCGGTTCTGTTCGAACCCGGAACAGACTTGTATGGTTGTATGTCCGACATTACAATTTGAGATATTTAACTGATCTCTATCAAATACATTTCTTCTTGGTGGCGGAGGATTTATTCTCTTAGTTTAACACCCTTCTCTGAGACGTACGAGCTCAGAGGTTATGTAGTTGATATTTATCAGTGATATTCCCAATTTGGTAATGTGGCATGCTGAGTGCTGCTGTGTGATGATCATTGGTTGATCATTTGTGATATGATCATTTGTTTGATCATTTATCTTTGTGATCATTGCTTTGGTCATCTGTTGACCCAAAGCATGGCTTTGTTGCACAAAGCGTAGCTTTGTGGACGAGACTGCATCAGGAGCTCACACCCCGGAAATGGTCGAAACAGGAAAGATGCGGCAAGGTTATGAGGGTCGCGCCCTTTAGGGTATGTCATTCCCTTCTGGTAAAGGGTGGTATCATGGTATGGAGCCCAGATACTTACTCATGTGGATACTGCAGATCTATTACTTTGTGATACTTTGTGGTTGTTGCGAGCGCTCGGATAAAGGTCCCAAAGGACCGGGGGATGACATATTCGTGTAGTAGTTACCTAGTTACAGAGGTAACCCGGCCTTGTGTTGGCAGAGATCTAACCGTAACGTTAGTTCTTGGGACGTCCCGCCAGAGGCGATCCCATGTGGCAGTAGGAAGTTCCTTAGCCTGACCATTTGTTGGAAATCCATTCATCCAATACGTGCCTTGTACGGTTTTAGTTGTAGAACCTGCCATTTAACATGGCAGCTATAGTAGGCATAGCATCATGGTACCTATGCTGGCTAGGATTTATATTATACTTTCGAAAGATTTTCCACTATGCACTAGTAATAATATCAAAGAATTTTTCTCGTAGTAAGCATGTTTGACTATCATAAGGAGAAATCTCCCCCATGTGTGCGTTTGCATTGTGTGTGTGCCGGGAGGCCTTGTGGTAGTTTCATTTTTCAAAAAGCATTGCGGATTTCAAATTTAAATTCTCTTGTTTGTTTCAAAGACCAAATGTTTTGTTTGCTCATACCAGTCCCACGACTGACCTGGAGTTTATTGTTCCTTTCCTAAACTCTGGGTGCCCACTATTTCCCACACGGGCAGTCTAGAGTTGGGGTTTTCAGATGATCAGTAATAGGTGTAGATTCGATAGCTTTCAGCCTTAGGATTTGGCAATCGCATTTTGGATCGAGTTGCTTCTCTTCATCTTGATTTGGAGTTTGAGCTATTTCTGGATTGGTGCTTTGGAGATGGAGATTACTGATACTGGAGTTCTTTCTTGAAGACCATACTGGAGATTTTGTTCCGCTGCTGTGTTATCTTTTTATTTCCGCTGCTATTCTTTGTATCTCTGATAATGTTGATATCTATTGTATCATCTGTTGTATCATATGATATCTGATATTGTATCAAATGTTGTATATTGATATATGCTATTCTTTTCTTCCGCTGTGTTATTTACTTAACGTGCTATAAGCTCCGGCATGACTCGAATTTCGACGTTTGAATCTGCGGCATTCAAGTACAGTGGAGTACGGATGTCGATTTTCGAACGCTGGAATTTGGATCGTGACATTGCACAAGGCGTTGGAGCTACACCAAAAATCGTCGACAACACCTCCAAATCGTCGATGATCCCCCTTCCACTTTGATCGTCCAGAAATCCACGATGACCCAAAAATCAAAATTTAGCCAATCTGCCCCAATCCCAGAAACAGACCCTCGCCTACATCAACCTCGCACTGCCGCCGTTGACCAACGAAGACCCAACCTCCTTGCTTGGAGCTGCACCTACCTGTTATCCTCCTTCTCCACCACCTCTAGTCAGAACCGATGCCATATCCACCAAGAAATCCCATCTCGAACAAAACGTAGACTAAACCCTAAAAATCATCGCGCCGCCGTCACCCATGCTCAGAAACGGACGACGCTATTTTTCCCCCGTTCCACATTACCTCGTTTCCCTCTAGCCAGAATCCCCAAGTTCATAACCAACGCGATCGCCAGAAAAGCCTCCACGACCATAATCCGTTAAACTCAAAATTTCTCAACACATACAGACCTAAAAATCAGGATTTTTTCCCACAATTCATTATTTCTAAGCATGATTCAGATTATATGATCAAATTGCGAAATTAAGATAATTAAATTTCCTGCTTAAAAAGTTTTCCTGTAATCTTTTATTTCCAGTAATTCTCTTATTAATTATAATCAATAATATTTTTTTTTAAAATTTTTCTATTACAAACAAATTTCCTTTAAAGATTACAACCTAAAATTGTTCATACGAAGAGGTATAAATTTTTGAACTTGATTTGGTTAATTAGAATCAAACAGAGGCTAATTTTATTCATACTGACATACACATATATTTATATAAATATATACACACAGGCATTCAGCTACTTCCAAACAAAGTTCATCCATGCAAATCTTATGCACACATTACTTCTAAATTTCTTCACAGGCAACAACAAATGAAATAGTTTAAGCTTAAAAAAAGAAACAGATTGTTTACTCCCCAGGAAATGCTTGAACAGAGCTACAGGCTTATATTTCTGAACTTGATTTTTGAATTGAAACACTTGATTGAAGTTTTGAATCTTTGCTTTGCTTAATTGTTTTTACTGAGTTAGTCTTTGCTCTGGAATCAGGATTGAGATGCTCAGATTTACTTGTTTGATTTTATTCCTTTGGTTCTTTTTCTCAGGTTTAATGTTACATACTTCCATTTTTCTTGTTTTAGAGAATGGGGATGAAACTTAGTTATTTTCTTAATCATATTATTTCCCATATTTCAATTAAGAAGAGATCAAGCCACTTGTTTAAATTTTATATTACTTATCAACATTTGTCAATACATGAACCTCCCAATTTACAAATGTCGTAAAAGAAAATAGTTTTTAAACCCTTAAATTTTATTTAGCACTCATACCTGTGTTAATAAAAAAATGTTTTATAAAACTTTTATATTAAATCTCTATTTGGTAAGTACCTTTTCTGAATTTCTTTCTATAAAAGCATTTGAAGAAAATAATATGGAACTAATTATTATTATATATAATACTTTTATATATACAACCTATGTATATTTTGAAGTATTACCCTTTATTAAATCCTCTTAAATTAAATCAATTGACACTTGTCTAAGAATGTAACATTTGTCACTAGCATGAATTAATTGATTACATTTGTTAAATTATATATATACTTATTTTACAAGTGTATTTACCTTGAATTAATGATTTTTTTAAATGATTTATAAAACTTATATGAATATATTTTTATTAAGTAAAAAAATTGTTTTAATTCATATAAATAAATATTTTTAAGAAAACAATGTAAAACCAAAAGAAATAAAATCATATATACTATATTTTTAAATCCAAAATATATTTAAGATATATATCTATTATTTGAAATTCCATATAAAACCCAAATTCAAATTAAATTTTCAAATCAATTTTATATATACATATATTTAAACAAATACAATTTCAACTTGTATATATACTAATTCTATCTATGTGTGTATATATATATATAACACAATTAAAAAATATTTATTTATCTGATCAGATTCGTTTGTTCAATTTATAAATTCAGTATTTCTACTACTTAACCCAATTATATTACTAATTACAATGCCCAGAAATCCGGGTTATTACATTCCTCCCCCCTTTGAATCTTTTCGCCCTCGAAAAGGAACGAAACTAGAATTTTTTTAAATTGCTTAAAATCAGATAAATTTTTCTTTGATCATTTTTAAAACACCTTAAAAATTTACATAATATTATAAAATAGTTTTTAGGAAAATACTTTTTATAACTCGATGTTTCAACAAGTCGAACCTTGTTCTCATAGAGATTCGGTCATACGTTGATCAGGCGTACGACTGAAAATCTATGAGTACTTAGCAGACCCGTTTTCAACACCCAGTGAAAATACTTGAAAAATAATTTTATTGAAAATATTGAAAGCATTTTGAAATAGAGGAAATATCTTTGGTGAGAATGCCCTGGAAATCATCACCCCCATCCATGGACGCAATTACATTTCAGGGTTACGTTGCCATCGCAGAAAAAGTCCATGTAACTGCAGGCTCTCTACGGCCTCTGATTTTCACTGTCAAAATGAAACTTCTCCGCTCCTACATAGGTCGCAGTCTACCGATATAAATTCAAATGCAGACTGTTGGCTGTCAGCGGCACACATGACTTTCGCTATGTTACCATAGATCGCAGTCTTCCGATATAAAATCAAACGCAGACTGTTGGCTCTCAGCGGCACACACAACTTTCGCTATGGTATACTCTATTCATAATCCTTAGGAACTAGTTTTGTCCGGACTCCTCACTGGATCAACTTTAGAACCCCCCCCTTGGGGCTCAAGGTAGCACCGCCCGGTGGCACTCCTGAGAAGTTCATTTCAAGGGAGCGCCTTTTTCCCCAGAACCATCATCAATACATTTTATACTATATACATATATTATCTTAAAATCATACACCTAGTATGATCTCATAAAAAGCTCCTTTACCCAAAATCAATTATTCCAAAATCGATAATTCTCAAACTAGGCTTCCCAAATTCTCATATTGATTTTACCCAAAAATCAAAAGCCTTTCCAAATCCAAAGGTTACCAAACCTTTTTCCAAAATCCTCATATAATCCCTTATATATATATATATATATTTAGATATATATAATCTTTAAAACTTTAGATCATTTCAAACTTGTATAAAACTCCTTTTATACTTCAAAACATTTTCAAAAACCCTTTTCTTCTGGCAAAAGATTCAACAGGGGAGTTTCATTTTATAAAACAAAGATATTTAACTTTGTTTACTCAAAATCAAATATTCAAATTTGATTACTCTTTTCAATGTCAATTTCATTCAAACTCGTAGGATGTACATATATCATCCGTACGCTATACCAATCTGATCGCTCACTCGACCACACAATTTCACTTCCGAACTAGTATCGTCCACCCGACTTCCTAGTGCGGATATAGATCTAGTTTCTTAATCACAAACCGTCAATCTCCTTGCATAGCCATAACTATGATAGAGAATATCCAGAACCAATCAACAATCCATATCCAGGTTCGTCGTCGAAAATCGAGTGAAAAATCCCAACTCGGATCGACACACTATCTCGAAATTCTGTGCTCGAATTTGGATCAAATCATTATGCGAATAGAATAACATACGTACACCCTACGTATTTATCTTTATTGTTTATTAGCCAAATCAATTCCATTTCTATTCACATTCACTTTGGTTTTCGTTCACTTATTCACAATTGCTTCAATCCATTTGGATTATCACCTCTATTCTTATCTCGATTAGGTATTTAACCAATAACAATTTGAACTCCGACCAGTTTATTTAGAAAATAGCTTGAAAATTTAAAAATAAAATAGATAAGTAGTTGGAAAATAATTATTAGTTTGTAAAATAGGTGTAAAATAGTTACAAAATAGTTAAAATTATTATAGAAATTTTAGATAATTGCAAAATAATAGTAAGATAATAATTAGTTTTGTAAAATAGTTGGAATGTGGTAATTAGTTTATAAAACAGCTGGAAAATCGTTAAACAGATTCAAAAATAATTGTAAAACAAGTATAAGATTGTTTGGCTTTTAAAAGAAGGGTTGTATATATATAATGAATAGCTTGGAAAAATAGGTTTATATTAAAACAGTTTATATTAAAAATAGTCCAGAGTCAAAACTGTTCACTTCCCAATCTCCATTTTCATCAATTCAATTTAAATTTCCACTTCCATTTAATTGACTCGATTCCAATTTAAATAACTTCAATTTCCATTGAAATTGATTTAACCCCAATTCTAGTTGAACTGACCTCAATGTCTTTCCAAATTCAATTCAAATTCCATTTGAATTAAGAACTATTCAACTTTTAATCACAATTTCTAAATATTTAAATAAAATTTCAATTTGAACCAACTTCAAATTCCAGTTCACCATGAACCATCTCGAATTACATAAATTCGAGTTAATACTTCAAATGTTGATTTAATTCCTTTAAATCAATTTACCTATAAAGTTTTTAAACAATTCAATTCACAGTTCAGACCTAACATACTATATCACAAATCAAATTAACCTTTATTTTTACATCAATAACCCAAACCTTTGAACAATTTAAATTTTGAGTCAAATTCTCAAAATTCCATTTTAAATTATCTTTACTTAACTTTTTTCAAAGTTCAAATAAGAGTTCAAAACAATTTTATCTTAAAAATTTAAATTATTACTCTGTTTTATCTTCCAGTTTAAAATCAATTCTTAAACAAGTTTAATTTACAAATTCAATCATTAGATTTTCAGTTCAAAATAATTCCATATCCTTAATTTTAAATTAAAGTTAGATTTTCTTTTATCTCAATAATTGATGTATCACCACACTTCATTTATTATTCATTTAAACGAATTCGATTTGTAATTTAAAGATTTTCAATTACAATGGGATGATATCATCCAATTATTTCAAACATCCATCCATTCCAATTTTCGAATCTTAAACCCAATTTGAAATCACTCAAACTCTCAATTACAATTAACCATTTAACTTCCCAAGTTAAATCTTAATTTCAACTTGAAATTTTCAAATCAGGTTGATCATTCCAACTTATTTAACCTTTCTAAAGTTAAACTCAATTCACTTAATCCAGTCAACCTTACCCAAATTTGAACTTCCATTTCAAATTTTAAACTTATCATAAATAATCTTCCCACTTATTAAGTTCAAAAACTTGTCACCTTGGGTATCATATCTCATTCCAGATTTAAAACTCAATAATTAGAGTTTATTTCAGACCAACTTTGATATTATGTATATATATACATATTTACTTCTTGGCCCACCAAGCCAAATTTTAAAATTTAGACCACCTTTGTTTTTAATTCAAAACAAATTCTTTTAAAGTTTACAAACAACTTCTTATTCTAAATTAAGATAATATTCAAAATAGTTTAAATAATATTATTTCCTTTAATACTTTGAAAACTATTTCGAATGTTTAGATTTAGAATTCAGAACTTCATAATTGGAAACCCACTTTAAATATACATCCCTTCTAATTTACAAGTTATTCTCTTTAAATGTTTACTTCCTTAAAACATTTCATTTTTGCTTACTCATCTGTACACATTTTATTATTAAATACAATAATTATTTATGATAATAACCCAGATTATCATACCTGAAAACCAATTTATTATTAACTTATTCTGAAACTCTTTCCCAAATTCAAGATTTTAATTTCAGTTTGAATTCATTTCAAACTTATCTTTATTCAATTTCAATTTCAGTTTGATTGTATTTCTATTACTTATTAATTTAATTCCAATTTTCAACATCCAATTGCCTTAATATTTATTAGAAAGATATATTGCTTTATATATCAAAATACATTCCTATATAAAATCATTTAAAATCTTTATATAAGAAAATAATAAGTACGCTCTCATATATATATACTCAACTCATTCTAGGGTACTATTGACCCTATCCTTAATGAGTACACCAACTAGAGCCAAGGTTCTTGCTTAACTTTCAGCTCTGATAACAGATGTAACTATCCAAAAATTTTGGGACCGAAATTTCTAGGTCGTTACATATGATGTCTTAATTATGGTTATATATTGATTTTAAATAAGAACAATTATTTAAAGTGTGTTAATTTGTATATTTGATTTTAAATAGACTTGTTATTTTCAAATTTAATAAGTATTGTTTAAAATTATATATATGTATTAAGTTGATTTTAAATGGAATAATCAATTTTAAACTTAATAACGTGTTTATTTAAAAAATGTAAATGTTTGAGTTGATTTTTTTAAAATTGGATTTCAAAAGTAAAATTTGTATTTGAATCTGGATTTAGATTTTGAATCTTTTAAAGATAGTTATTTTATTTTACTTTGATATGAAATGCATGAATAAAGTTTTTATTTTAAAAAAAAGATTTGTTTTATATTGTTTTCTTTAAAGAACTTTATTTATATAAATTTAGAAAATGTTTATTTAATAGTAAATAAATACAAAAGTTATATTGACATTTAAAAATGAATTTAATATATTTTCATGTGATTTTATTTAAAATCTAATGGATTTTCATTCTATTTCTTTTAAAAGATTATATGTATATATATTAGAAAGGCATTTAAAATATACTCATCAACTAGGAAATTCAATTTAAAAGGCATTTAAATAATTTTAAAAAAACAAATGAAAATAAATAATTACATGTGTTGAATTCTTATGCATGCTTAATACATGTGTTAGCTAATTAGTTATTATAGATGACAAATGTAAGTGTGATAACAAGTGGAATGAATTATTTTCCATTTTCTTTTATCTAAATTAATTTTAATTCAATTCTATATAAACACTCGTCTCCCCTCTCTTCTATTTTCCTTATTTATCTTTTCATTTTATTGCAAGAACCTTTCTCAGTTCAAACCTGAAGTTCATTGTTTAAACTTGTAATTCATTTCCTTTGAAACAAATCAAAGAAAATCTGTAATCTCCTCTGAAGCAAAATGCAGCCTTAAACCATTTATCAAATTACCATGAAAACATTTTTATGTCTGCAACCTTCTCAAGCCAAAAGCCATGTAGTTATTTTCCAAACCAAAATACAAAATCCTGTAGTTCTGTTCAACTGAAATCTGGAATCCACCAATAATCAAAGTTGGAAACACACCTCAAAAACAAACCTGCATCAAGCTCTGTTATCAATCAAAAGCCTGTAACCATGCATTTTTTCAAGTCTGTAACACCTTCAAGTGCATGCAAGTAAATCTGGGTCAAAGCAAAAAAGTTTTCAAAGTAAATCAAAGTGTTCATAGCAATTCCAGTTTCCAGAGGCCAAGTTTCAAAGCATTTCAGTTTGTTTTTAAGCAAACACTCCAGTTTTAAAGAATGGAAGCAAAATCAGTTTCAAAGTTCCAGTTTTTTTCAGGCTCTGATCAAAATTGCTTTAACATTCTGCCTCTTTAATTGGTGAGTAAACTTTTAATTAAAAGTTAAGTTGATAAATAAAGTTACTTTTGAAATTATGTGGTGAAGATGCTCTGAATGTTTATGTATATATAACCGTAGTTCCTTTATTTATGTGATTGTGTTCAGGAGTGTGCATGTCTCTGTTATATTGTCCTCCCTATTCTTAATACAAGTTTATCAAGTTTAAACCAAATTTCATGCTGCTCTTACACTGATTTCATATAGGATTAGGTCTTCAAACATTAAATGTTTGTTTAAGTTAAAATTTAATATTTAAGATGAATTTAAGTAAAATGTTTAGAGTATTATTTGGGAATGATGAATACAGTGAGAATTCTTTTAAACATGCTAAAAGAAATCACTATAATTCATTAAATCAAGATGATAACTTGAATCTACTGTAAAGTTAGAAATTTTAAAATTAATATCATAATTTTTAACATTGCTAAGGATGTAAATTTTGGGATCATCTGAAAGTGGGTTTCTGAGCAAATTCTGATGGCCACAAAGTTTATGGGGATCGGGATTTTGGGTAGAGGTAGGGGAGCATCTGGTGGTATGGCAAAAATGAATGGATGGTTGTCTGATGGTCGTGGCATCGGTGGCAAGATGGTTCAGGTTCTAAACCTAGTTTTGGGTCAAGCTGCAATGAATCACTGCTTTACTTCTAGTGATTCGAGTTGCATAAGATTCTGGAAAGTGGAAGCGCGGTGGGTCAGCAAGCCATAGCCGGAATCGTAATAGTAATCGTGATCGGAAGCGAGTGTTCATAGGATTTCCTGGTGATGGGTTTGGGTCTCAGTTCATTCTGGGACACTCGATTTTGAATCGAGGCATGAGATGATGCTTTGTTGATCGTAGGTGCTCGTAGGTATGTTCGGTGACTTGGCGATGGGGTCGTCGATGGTCGGAGGATGCTCCGGCGTTGGTGCAGGTACACGGTGTTGATTCGCGTGTCTGGGAAGATGGTTAGTGGGGCGACTCGAAAGAAGCTCTGTGCTTTTGGGTTAATGTCTCGAGTTTAAACTCGAGTAGTTTTGGTATGGTATCCCGTAGTTTTAATTGTTACAAGTTCTTTAAATTTAAAATCTTAACTAAACCTTTGAAACTTAAAAAAAAGATGATGTACTAGTTTTTGTTTCAAGTATACATGGGTTAAACCCAACGTATAATGTTTAACCTGTTTTTAAATTTAAAATAAAGTAATTTTTAATTTTTAAATAATTAAGCTAAATCAATTTCTTGAGATTCATTTCTTTGAAGTGAATTGTTTGTATAAATAAGTTTGTATGATTTGTTTTAAATGTTTTAAGTCAAATTCTTAAAGTTATTTTCAAACTTAATTTGAAATATAAAAAGGAAATTAATAAGGAAATGATTTATCTTAAAAACTTAATATAAGTTTGATAATAAATGGAATAATTAAAGAGTGATTTATTAATTGAATTAGTTAATGATTAATGATTTATAAATTGACAGTTAAAGTTTTCAAAGTGATTTATTAACTTGAAATTAAGGATTGTTAATTAATAATTAGAGGTAAATAATTAATGTTTACTTTATATTTTAAACTTAATTAATGATTTAATTTAGTAAAGTTAGTTGTTAAGATAAAATGTTTACAAAGATAATTAAAGATAATGTTTTATCTTAAGGATAATTAACTTTTAAATGAGTTGTAATTAATTAAGTTAATTAAGAAATTTTAAATTTAATTAATTAATTATTAAAAAGAGTTAATTAAGTAATTAATTAAGGATGATTATTAATTTAATTAACTAATAATTATGATGGATTAATTACTTATTAGAGATTAATTAATTTGTAATTAGAAATTAATTAATTAAGTAATTAAGGATTAATTAAACTAGTAATTAAGAAATACTCAATAAAGTTTTATTAAGTAATAATTGGGTTTTCTTGATTAATAATTAAGAGGTTATTAATCTATAATTCAAGTTAATTAAGAATTATTAACTATTACTAAAGGTTAATTAATTAAGGATTGATTAATTGATAATTATGGATTAATTAATTTGTAATTAAGGTTCTTAATTAATAATAAAGTTTTATTAATTAATGATTAAGAGATAACTAATTTGTTAATTAAGGTTAATTAATTAATTATAAAAGTAATTAGGGATGGATTACTTTGTATTAAAGAATGATTAATAATTAAGGTTTATTAATTAATAGTTGAAGGGTAATTAATCTGTAATTAAGGATTAATTTGGTTAAAGAGTAATTAAGGGATGAATTACTCAGTTATGATTTATGAGGTGAATGTGATTAAGCTAAGTTACTTAATTTGTTAATTAATTAAAGATAGTCACATGGTAATTGATTAAGTATATATGCTTACTTAATGAGATTTCATAAGAGTTATTACTTAAGGTAAGTAAATGATTAATAAATTACTGGAAATAAATGAGATAAGGGAAATTACATAATGGGAAGTAATTTAGAAGGATAATTATTGGTAAAGTATTTAAGGATTTATTGCTGGTGTACTAAATCAAAGGATTTATAAATGTAATTAGAAGTAATCAAGAATAATTAATTACTCTTTATAATTATTAAAGATGAATAATGAAAGCAATTAATTTAAGCATGATTAATTAATGTAATGAATTAAGGAATAATGTAATTAATTATAGTTAATTAATTAATGGAAGTAATTAATTAAGGTTCGTTAATTAATGTGATTAATGAGAATAATTAAGAATTGATTAATTAGGATTAATTAATCTATAATAAGTTATTATAAGTAATTAATTTTAATTAATTAAGGATTGATGTCATTAATTATAATTAACAGAGTAATTAAGGTTAAGTACTTAATGGTTTGAAGATAATTAATTTGTGTAATTAATTAAGGGTAAATTACTTAATGTGATTAAAGATACTTAGTCAAGGTTGATTAATTAAGATGATGGTTAATTAATTGGTTTAATTGATGATTATGTAAGCATGATTTGTGTGATGAAGGTAATTAATTTAATTAATTTTAAATTAATTAGAGATGAAGTAATTAATTTAATTCATTTTAAATTAATTATAGATAGTGTGATTATTAGATCATTGCTTACGAATGGCTAATTGATATTGAATGCCTTGATTGTTTGATATCTCCGATGAGATAAGTGTGATATATGATATAAGATGGTTTGGTTGAAGTATGATGATAATATGGATTATCTGTTGTGATGATAAGTAGATTATCTATTGTGATATTTTGAATTATCTATCTGTGTGTATATAGATAATAGAATTGAATTGTTTAACCTTAAACAAATTGGACCTAAAATATATGTTTTGGATTTCGATGTGACCGGGATCGGGTTTCCAGATTTGGATATCCGAAAACCACATCGATCCAAATTAATGATAGGTCGTGAATCTCAAGTGAAGATGAAGATTAAGAGTGCAAGGATTGTTTTCGTTAACTCTGTGGGTGATTCCAAAATGAGTGTAACGAGATAATGCCTTCAGTTTCGTTCGAACCCGGAACGAACTTGTAAGGATTGAATGCTCCAGAACATCGTCAGGTGGACGATGAGCATTCTAAGTGATGCGTTCTATAAAGGTAATCGTAGCCTCAAGCCTCATCAACCGGGAATGGCTAAAACATGGGAGGTGCAGCAAGGCTAAGTGGGTCATGCCCAAGTAGGATGAGATGAACCCCTGTCTAGAGTCCCTTTTATTTCGGTTGTGAGGGGGGTTGAATAGCTACAACCGCCGGGGTTGTCTTGTTCAGGACTATCCAGTAAGGGATGGTTCCAGCTTTGTGTTGTAGGGGATTGGGAGTAATCCTCAGTATGGCGATCTAGACCCCGTAATGTGACGGGCGGTACCCCAATAGCCCTACCACTATATGGAATCCAAACTCTAATAAGCGCCCTCGGATTTGATTGTATTACCCAATTTTGTGGCTATGTAACGACTCGCCTTTCATTCCATAGAAATACGCATCATTAAGAAGAAAGAAAGGGATAGAAAAGAGAAAAGATAGAAAGAAAGAAAACAGACAACATCAGAATCTCACAGTGGAACGAATAAATTATATTATATCACATAAAACATTACATAATATTATATACATAAGAGTTTTACAGCTAATACAACACAAACTAGACAGTTATAAACACCTGTCTAGCAATTACAATTCAAGTACATCAGAGAAAACAGATACAACTCAAACACAGCGGAACCACTATATATATCTACACGCTGAAGCCTCCTGCTCCATTATCTCCTCTAGAACTCGTCAATGCAATCCTGAATCACTTGACAACTCATATGTAATATGGGTACCCAAGAGTTTAATAAAATAGAAAATAAACACTCGGGTCAGACAGGGGTCTGGTGTGAGTAAATGGTGTTAAAATTTCTTAACTTTAGAAAATCCTTTGAAAACAAAAGGTATCACATAAGACTTCCCACACATAAACATGGAAAAGTTTTTACCTTACGCTAACCAAAACATTTGATAGGAAATCAAGTGATATTATAATAGTGTCTAGGGTTTTCAAAATAAAATACAGAAATAGCTGGAATGCTTACATCTCACGTTCCAACATAGTTGGGCACAATCAAAACCGTATAGGCACTTATTAGATTTTGGATTCCATCAATGGCAGGGCTACTAGGACCGCCCATCACAGTACGTGGCCTAGATCACCGTACCGAGGAGCCACCCTAACTCCCCTGCAATACAAAGCCGGGACCATTCCTTACTGAACAGTCCCGAACAAGACCAACCCGACGATTCTAGCTAGCAATCGCTCCACACAGCCGAAATAAAATGGGACATCGAGACGGGGTAAATCTCGCTCTCCAGTGGAGGCTAACCACGAAGCCTTGCTGCACCTCCCATGTTTTAGCCATTCCCGGTTGATGAGGCTTGAGGCTACGATTACCATTATAGGACACGTCTATCTTAGAATGCTCATCGTCCACCTGACGATGTTCTGAAAGCATTCAATCCATACAAGTTCGTTCCGGGTTCGAATGAAACCGAAGGCATCATCTCGTTACACTCATTTTGGAATCACCCTCAGAGTTAACGACGATAACCCTTGCACTCTGAATCACCATCTCGAACCTGAAAGTACTATTCCGTCAAACTCATTATGGAATCACCCTCAGAGTTATACTGACGAATAGTCCATACACCTTGAGTCTTCACTCTTCACTTGAGATTCATGACCTAACGTTTAATTTGGATCGATGTGGTTTTCAGAATTCCAAATTTGAAAATCCGATCCCGGTCTCATCGAAATCCAAACGCCATCTTAATGTCCAAGTGAAATTAACTTGAATAATTAATTCAATTCATTATTATCTATTTACACACCGATAGGTATTTCACATAGCACAATAGATAATCACATTCTCATCATAACAGATAACTCGTATCATAATCACAACAGATAACCATCACAACCAGATAATCATCACAAACCGACATACTTTAACCATGCATCCATATCATATAGATACTACTCATCTCATTACTGAGATCACATCCATCCAATCAATATCATCCATAAGCAAAGATTTATTAACCATCATCTATAATTAATTTAAAATAAATTAAATTAATTACTTCTATCTCTAATTAATTTAAAGTAAATTAAATTAATTATCCCATCTATAAATCCTGCTTAATATCCAACTATTAATCAACCTAGTTAATTAATCATTCTATGAGTATTCAACTTGATTAAACATCTTTGATTAATCATTCTCTAATTACAATAAGTAATTAGTCTTAATTAATTTTACAAAATTAATTAACCTTAATCATAAGTAATTAACATTTAAATACTTCATTAATTAACTATAATTAATTACATTTATCCTTAATTAATTACATTAATTAATCACTTCATTAATTAATTATTACTTAATTAATTAATGACCTCTAATTTAAATTAATAACTTTATTTAAAATTAATTACATTTAGTAATTAATCTAAAATTAAAATGCAATTAATAATCACCTTTGATTAATATTAATCCAGTAATTAACTGCCCTTAATTACTCATAACAAATTAATTATCCCACAATTAATTATCTTCATTAATTAATCCCTTGACTAATTACAAAAGTAATTACCAAAATTACTTTATTAAAAATCATTTCCCACTAATTGCATTCCAATAATTATCACTTATTACTTCTCTAAGTAATCCTGCTCCATTAATTACGTTAAGTAATTACACTTATTAAACCATCAAATGATTTAATTACTGAAATTAATTAAATTAAATTAATTAACTTAACAAATCACATTATCAAATTAATTACAATTAATACCTTTAATTACTTTATCAAGTAATTATTCTTAATAATTTAAAATTAATTACCTTAATTTAATTAATCTAATTAATTAACAAAATTAATCATATTAATTAATTACTTAATTATCCTTAGATAATTATCATCATTAATTAATAATATTTCCTTAAATTACTTACTTAAGAAATTTATCTTAGATTAATCCTTATTAATCATCTTTAATTAAAAATTAATCTAAACCATTATTTAAAATCAAATAAATAAATTCCTTAATTAAATTCTTTTATTATCTTAATTGTTCTAAGATAATTTATTTAATTATTAATGATTTCATTAACATTCAAAATGTATTTAAATAATACATCTCTAAATTAAATTCAAATTCCATTTTAAAATTTAAGATTTCAAAATGTTTAACTATTTAAACATTATCCAAATTTATATAAATTATAACCTTAAAATAAAAGTGAAAACATTCATTACTTATGCAAGCAAATTTTAAATCCAAATTTACTTAAATTTATTAAAGAAATCAAGTCTTTAAAATAAATTGATTATTTAAACTTCTCAAATTTCAAGTTAAACATTTCATTACTTTTATTCAAATATTAAAGAAAAAAAATCTTTCAAGTTTAAACATTTATTTGAAATCAAATTCATTTTTAAAATCTACTTTAAAGCATTTGAATTTGATCAACATTTTAAAATTTAAAAAAAAAACTGTTTAAATTTGAACTGGATTCAAAGTAATCTGAAAACTATAATTAAACTTGATTTTAAAACTCAATTTAGATCTTGCTTAAAATTAAATATTTTCATTTTAAAACTTTGAATTCAAAAGTTCATCTGAATTTAGATTTTAAACTTTGCATTTTGAAAACCCCTATTGAAATTCTGCTCAAAAACTTGAATTCCATTAAAAAAATTCAAAACTGCAGATTTCAGTTTTACAACCTGAAACCAATCACTAACCTGAGACCTCAAAATTTTACTTCGAGTTATCAACCTACAAGCTTTGAGTTAACCACACAGCTTACTCGAGAAAACCCGAGTAACTTACTCCCATTCAGGTTCAACACAACAAGCGCAAAGAGGTCCACCGTGCACATGCACGGTGGGGCCGCCAATCGTTGTTCATCAACGATGACCTCCACATATCAGAAACAACCCAGCATCCTACCTCGATCTTCATATCACCCTCTCCAACTCGAAATCAAATTCGAGTGCCAAGGCTGGAACCAGAACCTGGAACAATGAAATGAACAACCACCCAAAACCTAGAAAACGACAAGTTCACGCCGCCTCGACCACTGGAGGCGCTGAAATTCCGGTCACGGCCTCGTCAACTCACCAGCTTCCATTTCCCAAGAGCATGCGACACTTGATTGATCACATGTGCCGTGGTGATCGTTCCATCAAGAACAGTAAAAACTAGGTTAACACAAAAGAATGCGTCGTCGTTGCCACAACGTCCAGCTGCACTGCCTTCCACTATTTTTCCTCGCCCCTCCGATCACTCCTTCGTCACCACAGGGAACCCCGAGCATCCCGGTCCACTTGATCACCCAAGAATCAACAATAACCCATTTTTGTTCAACCCAAAACCGCACATTAAACCCCAACCTAAAAATTGTGATTTTAGTTTTAAAAATCATGTTTTAGTTTAGATATTTGATTTATAATCCTGAATTTATAAATCATGACAAATTACATTTGACTTAATTTAAGATTTCACTATGTTTTATTTTTTTCTAGAACAATACTAAGTTATTTTAATTAACTATAATCTTTAAACTAACATTTATGATGTAACAATCATATTTCATTTGTAACTTAGATCCTAACAAAGCCTAGATCTAGAGATAAGGAAAATATAAAAATCAAACTTGAACTAGAAAATTTAAACAGATGTCTACCGGTCTTTAACAATATGCAGATATCATGTTTCTCATATACACCAATTTCAAATATAAATAAACACAAACACATGACTATCTTCAGGTATAAATCAAGCAACCATATAAAAATATACTTAAGCATTTTAAAAAGGAAATTACTCACAGTTTTTAGAAGACATAGCACTTTTTTTTTAAATAACAGTTTGTTTGAAACTTGAGTTCTGTAAGTTTGTTTAGCTCTGACTTTTATAAGAAAAACTGTTTTTAAAAAAAATGGAAGTTCACTCACCTATTAATGAAGAAGCAGAAGACAACGGAGATGCAATTACATTGCCTGGAACCTGATTTTGCATGTTGCATCTGCTTGCTTAGTTTACTTCCAGATCTGATTACTGAAGTTGATTTGCAATTTGCTTGATGAATCTGTGTTTTAACTTCCATTTGACAATTGAATTTACTTGTTGCCGTAGAATTTAAAAACTGCATGCAGACAAATTTTCCTTTGCTTGAATTTGTTGAACTTGCAAATTGATGTTAAAGATAGGAGCAGATTTTATTTTTGCAAATTTTAAACATGAATTGAATTTGGGTTTGCATTGGGTTTTGCAGATTTTTGAGTGTACTTAGTTTTGAAATTCTTTTCTAAAATCTGATTTTCAGATTTCATTTGAAGATAATGGTTTTAACAAATGCATTCCTAAGTTTTCTTATCTAAAATAATTATTTCAAAAATAATTTAACATGCCACTTGTTACTTAAGTAAGACAAATGATTTACAAGTGTCTTTCTATGTGTTAAGTGTTTGACACGTACTCATTTTAATAATAAAAAGAAACTTCTAAATTTTATAAAGGTTTTTAAATTCATTTCTTACTTATTTAAACATGTTTTAAATGTTTAATTACATTTAGTTTTTACATGCTTACATATAAACCTTCTTTATAAAATTACACAATTTAAATGTTTATTTGAATGTTTTCAAAATAATATTTTTAAAGCTAAACTTTTCAAAAGAGAAAATTTAAAAAGAAAAAGAATGTTCAATTAAATTTTATTCAAGTGTTTCAAACCAAATTATATTCTAATAAAATTGAACTAAATCTATTTCAAAACAATTTTTAAAATAACACAAAATAAACTTTTATTATTATAAAATACAATTTAACCTATTTTGTTTTTTTATAAACAAAATAAATACTTACTTATATTTCTTTGAAGATATAAGGAAGACTTTTAAATTTACCTTTGAAAAGTTTTCAATACCAAATTTAAATTAAATTAATCAATTCATAATTTATACACATACGTATATAATAAATTGGAAAATATTCTTATTAAGTTAAAATTTAAATTAAATTCAAAACTCCTATTTACAATGTATACACATATATACATTATAAATAAAATATCTTTGAATCAGCTTAGAAAGATAATTTTATTATGTAAATATTTTTAACTTTTGAAAAGAATAAAATTCCTAAAAGTTATTATTATTATCATCATTATAAATTTTAAAAAGAACATCATTTATCAAACTAAACAATTATTAATCTTCAAAAGATAATTTCTGTTTGAATTAAATTATTATATCAGTATTTCACATTTTAAAATAATTATTAATGAAATTATTAAATAAGTATTGCCTAAATTTCCGGGACATCACAGACTAGTAGCTGGAATTCAATAAATGTAACAATTTCGGCTATTTCATATTTATTTGAAAACCCTAGACCTACTATAGTATCACTGGATTTCCTATCGAATGTTTTGGTTAGCGTAAGGTAAAAACTTACCCATGTTTATGTGTGGGGTGTCTTACGTGGTACATTTTCTTTCAAAAGGTTTTTAAAGTTCAGCAACTTTAACCGTTTTCTCACACCAGACCCATGTCTGACCCGGAGTTTATTCTGTTTTTCTTAAACTCTTGGGTACTCAAATTTTTACGAGTAGCCAAGGGATTCAGGATAGCTTGGACGAATTCTGAAGGAGCAATGGAGCAGGAGGCTTCAGCGTGTAGATATATAATATTCCGCTGTGTGATCTCTGAGACTTTTGTCTATATTGTATATTGAGTTATATAACTAGACATGTGTTTATAACTGTCTAGTATGTGTTGTTTATGCTGTGTAACTCTGATGTATATGATACTATGTAATATATTATATGATTAATATAATTTATTCGTTCCGCTGTTGATATTTTGATATTGTTTCTTTCTGTCTTCTCTATCTTTTCTCTTCTCTATCCATTTCTTTCTTAAAAATGATGCGTCTTTCTGTGGAGAGAAAGGTGGGTCGTTTCAGCGATGGTCTTTCCAAGTATACTTCCCATTCCTAAATAAATATTAAATTTGACACCGAGTAGTGACTTTATGTAGGGCCTACATTTGTGGTGCGTCTGCATCTTTATATTAGTGAAATAGCTAGCCATGATCGCTCTGGAATTATGTATTCATGCAAAAAATATCATGGCACCTAGTACTATAAAAGCGGTATATCGAGGAACTTAAGCAAATACTTTCCCAGTCTGCACATAAGTTAATGCGGTCAGAAGGTAGGAAAGATTAAACCCTAATTATCCAAAGCACTAACACCTGCATATGTACAAAAGGGAAACTTGATATAAATATAAACTAACAACCGTGCGTGAACAAATACTAACCAATTAATGTCGCTTACATGGACCATGAAGTAGTGTTAGGAAACACCATAGAAAACCACATGTATAACAGCTACTTCAGTCGTTATAAGAATTTTACTCTATGCCTAGTTATTCTTTGGCCATGTACCAAAACTCAAAACAACTTCATATCTCAAGAAAATATGCATAAGTGGGTTCACTTGTAGGTGAGCGATAGCAACTTCAAAGTAAATTTAAATCTGAATGATACAACCTTTCTATCATTAAATTTGTCTTCCAACACCATTATTTTATACCTAGGATCACTAACTACATTATAAAAGTACAGTAAAATTCAATCTAGTCAGGTTTAACGTCAATGATTTAAATAATATAAAGAAAGTATTAAAAACGCATGGGTGAAATAATTTTATATTCTAAAGTTAGTATGCTTTTAATCAATGGACAACTCAATAAAACTCCCATTTTCATGCACACACACATATAACCTCATTTACAATATATTTTTATATGAAACATTATTTACAATGAATGATGTGATATCTTTATAATTCGGTAATTATGTACATACATAAAAAGTGTAAATGATTTTGTATGCGAAATCAAAGTGTTGGTCATGTTAGCGTTATGCTTACCATAAATTTGCACAGTTATGATTTCCCTAAATTTGTGTGTAGCATTCAGGTGAAAGTTTCAAAAAGTTAATGCGTGTCCAAATATAGCAAGTGTTATAGTTGTTTGACGAAAAGTAGACAATGGCTGTAAGAAACATGATTAAAAAAATATTAGAAAAATAGTTCACATAGTATGACAGTATTTACTTATATACACACATACATACACATATATATATCTGTGTGTGTATGGTATTATATATTTATGGATAAATATGCACTCGGTTAGTCATAAACCCTTCATTGTGTCATTACAGAAGATGCCAATCTGGGAGAAGAGGCCTATGAGTACACTGGGTTGTATGCACACATGACATAGTGCAGCAGCATGGAGCAATTGAGACGGGACACAAGCGGTTGCAGGTATGGTTGCTAGAAGGGGAAAATGAGACTTACGTGAATTGCACCATTAATTGCTAGGCCACTGAAGACTATGCAGGTGTTAACTGTGGACAGATAAGGATTGGTAGTAAATGGACCTGACGTGAATTAGGTTTGCTATCATAGGTTGGCGTTAATTGTAGTGTAAGCAGATAAATCCTTAAATGAGAATTGAAATATGAAGTTGCATATAGTTTGATTGTTGCAGATATATGGTCGCTACCCTGAGAAATGAAATAAGGATCGTAATATCAAGTTACAAAGTGCAACAGCGTGGACTGACGTGAATTGCTACCATGGTCTAGCATGAATGAATTGACAGTTGTTGAAGCAATTGAAGGAGAGCTAACTGGTATTGTTGAGTTGCCAGCACGGACGTGCTAAAATTAAAATGAGATTTGAAGTGAGAGTTACATACTACTATATCTATGTTGTTGAAGCTTGTAGCATGACTGTTGTAGACATATGGTAACGTTGAAGTGAGGAGGACTGGCAATGAGCATGCATAAGGTTAACACACAGTAGTGATAGTAGGCCAAAACTCCAAAGTAAATGATTTGGTGCTACAGATGTGGGAGCATGCACCCAAAAACAGGTTGACAACATGTAACAATTGCACATATATTTCATATGAAATTAGCTTTGAAATAATCGAATGAACATATTTTTAGTCAGGGAGATGCTACATTTAAGATTTTATAAAATTCAGTGTGCGACGTACCTTCACAATAAACTAACCAAATTCTGAACAAGCCAGTTATCCATTGATTGCAATTCCAATAAAGTAGGTAGCTAGAGGTGGAAAAATTAGAACTTACCAATTGAAAATAAACCAGTTACAATGAGTTCTAGACATGTTGCCTCCTTAGCTCCTCAACTGCTGTAACGATCCGTCTTTTTTGATAGTTTAAACCGACGATCAAATACACATGCCGATTCTAAACCATTCAAAATGGAAGATGGTTATTGGGGTAAATAAGAAAAGAAAAGAAAAAGAAATAAAGAAAATGAGACAACACAGAATCTCGCAGCGGAACGATAAAATATAATAGTCAAATAAACAGTTCATGAAGCTGTTTACTATACTTTGACAATTATTTATACAACATTTATCAGAGTTATACATATACAACAGAACAATTAAAATAATGCAACAGATAGCATGATGCAAGGGTAATAATAGTAATAGTATACCAAATCTTCGTCTTCATCTTCCAGAATAGATCTTCAAAAATCTGAAAAAAACTCAGGACTGACCCGAGCGTAATGAAAAGACAAAACACTCGAGTCAGGACTAAATTATCCTTATAAAAAGTTAAATCAATCGTAAATAAATATGAGTGTAACGGCGTCAGAGATGTTTACGGGGTTTGACATCTCATATCCAGTGTCAACGTGCGTGCAATAACTTAAGAGATGTTACGCGATTTTCCATCTCTTAATGATCCGTTAAACTACCTACTATGTAGTACAATATGCTAAGTAGATAATGCCTATCAGTAATATAAAGTATCAAAATAGCGTTAAGGCGTTACCATAATCCCCCTTAACACATTTTTATAATGCCATAGTCTATACAGCACCGTAAGCCCCACCGTAAACTGGTGGTTATCAGAGGGTACCTGACGCAGCGGATTAATCAAAATAAACTTCAATTGGTGAAAGTAGCAATCGATGAATTGAGAATACTGTAAGGCCCAAATCCGTTGATCCAAAAATGCCGGATTCTAGCTATCTTCAACTCGTTGATCGCGCACGATACCGAGAAAGAAGATCTACGGTTCTTCAACGTTGATCAAGCGCACTTGATTCCGTGAATCGGCTTCAACAAACGTTCATTCGAGCGCACTCGAATGACGTAAGTGGAGATAGGAGATCACACTCAACTACCAATTAAAAGAAAGCACAAAGCAATCAAAGAGAATTTTATTCAAAAGTCAACAAGCAAAAAGTTACAACTCACTCCCTATTTATAGAAGTTTACAACACAGACCATAAGTCGCGTACGACTCAAGACCTGACCGACTCATCACAAGACTTACGACTCATATTGACTCGGCAGCGACTCTAACACCATGCGACTCAATATATGTCAACAACGACCTAACACCAATATATACAGACTCATATATACACATAACCGAGACAACTCTTAAGTCGACACCGACTTAACATGAAACGACTCATCCCCTTTACAACAAACAAAAATGCAAACGACTTAGGCAAGGTCGTTACCGACCTAACTGACTCAAGAAAATACACTACACAGACACATTGCGGCATAACTCCTTAACGACTCAATTAGGGCGACTCATCATGAGTCGTAACTCGTTGACTCGGCACAGTCTCCTTCTGATATCCAGTTAGCTCGGAAGCGACTCATGCTTCCATTGACTCGTGAACGACTCAAGTCCGATACCTCCTCCATTCGACCTATGGTTATCACTTCCCCCTGTAACTCCCTAGGTCGGAAACGACTCAAGTTTTCATTGAGTCGTGGACGACTCATCAAACTACATCACAAACTCATGTTTTCAGGAATTAAAGATTGCACAATTTCTTCTCTGGCCTTAGCTGCATCATCCTCCCCCGGTTGAGAAAAATTCGTCCTCGAATTTGTACGTTCTTCTTCATCTGATTGTTTACCTCCGTAATATGGAACAAGATGTTTAACATTGAACACGTCAGACGTGTAAACATCTTCTGGCAGCTTCAACTTATAAGCATTTTCATTAATTTTCTTCACAATTTCAATTGGACCAATTTTCCGCGCTTTCAACTTGTTATAAGCACCCACCGGAAAACGATCCTTCGTCAATACAGCATAAACCAAATCACCTTCCTTAAATTCAATACTCCGTCGTTTCAAATCAGCAGCCCGCTTATACTTCTCATTTGACTTTTCTAATCGTTCTTGAACGATCTTATGACATTCCGTCAACCCGTCAACAAAGTCTACAGCTCGTTTAACCGTCCCCTTCAGTTGTGGTACTACTGCCAAATCCAACGGTCCCCTGGGTAAATTTGAATATACAATCTGGAATGGACTGAATCCTGTGCTACGATTAACTGCATGATTATGAGTGAACTCTGCCTGGCATAACTTCATGTCCCAACTTTTCAGATTATCTTTCACCAAACATCGCAACAAATTTCCCAATGATCTGCTCACAACTTCGGTTTGACCATCTGTCTGCGGATGATACGCGCTGCTAAAGTTCAACTTTGTTCCCATCATCTTCCACAAACTTAACCAAAAGTGACTCAGAAAACGAGTATCTCTATCCGACACAATAGACTCTGGCAATCCATGAAGTCGATAGATCTCCTTGAAAAATAACTGAGCAACACGAACAACATCCGTCGTCTTCTTGCAAGCAATAAAATGTGCCATTTTAGAAAATCTATCAACCACTACATATATAGAATCATTACCACGCTGCGTTCTCGGCAATCCCAATACAAAGTCCATACTCACATCAACCCATGGTCTAGCCGGTACAGGCAACGGTATATACAACCCAGCATTGGTCGCGGTTCCTTTCGAAACTTGGCAAATATGACATCGCTCCACAAACCTTCCCACTTCTTTTCTCATCGACGGCCAAAAGTAAGACTGTGAAATTAACTGTAAAGTACGATCACGGCCCACATGTCCTTCCTCATGCAACTCCCTGATAATTTTCAATCTCAAGCTACAATCCGGTATGCATAAACGATTACCTTTAAACAGAAAACCATCCACCAATATGAATTCATCAGCATTCCCTTCCTTAACTTGTTCAACAAATTTCTTAAAATAAGGATCTTCTTCAATTAGCTCTGGCAATAGCTCGAAACCCGTCACTTCAACTTTCATTGTCGTTAATAGATGACTCCTCCTACTCAAAGCATCAGCTACCCGATTCGTCACTCCCGACTTATGTTTAACGAAAGTAAATTGTTGCAAATAGGCAATCCATGATGCATGTCTCGCAGAAATCTTGTCCTGCCCCTGCAAATGCTTCAACGCCTCATGATCAGTGTACAGAACAAACTCTTTCTGAAATAGATAATGCCTCCAATGTTTAATCGCTTGCACAACAGCATAGAATTCAACGTCATATGTACTGTATCTCATCTTTGCCCCTGACAACTTCTCACTGAAATAAGCAACTGGCTTCCCATTCTGACTCAGAACTCCTCCAATACCAACTTTCGAAGCATCAGTATGCAATTCAAACAACAACTGAAAATTCGGTAAAACAAGAATTGGTGTTGTCGTCAAAAGTTCTTTGATTCGTTCAAAAGCAACTCCTGCTTCCTCCGACCAAGAAAACTGTTTCCCTTTCATACAATTAGTAACCGGTGCCATCACGCTACTGAAGTGTGGAATAAACCTTCGGTAGAATGATGCCAACCCATGAAAACTTCTAACTTCAGTGATAGTTCTTGGCTGTGGCCAATTTCTAATAGCTTCAACTTTACTCTGGTCAACTTGAATTCCTTCCTCCGAAACAACATACCCCAGAAATAAAACACTCCTTGTCATAAACACACACTTCTTTGTAGCAGCATAAAATTGTTCCTCACGAAGAATAATCAACACTTCCCTCAAATGTAGAACATGCTCCTCCATACTCCTGTTATATATCAGAATATCATCGAAATAAACTACCACAAACTTCCCAATGAATGGTCTAAAGATTTGATTCATCACCCGCATGAATGTACTAGGTGCATTTGATAAACCAAATGGCATAACCAACCATTCGTATAACCCCTCTCTTGTCTTGAAAGCTGTCTTCCATTCGTCACCTGATCTAATTCGAATTTGATGATAACCACTCTTCAAATCAATCTTCGAAAATATAGTAGCCCCACTCAACTGATCCAGCAAGTCATCCAACCTCGGCATAGGAAATCTGTAGCGAACAGTAATCTTGTTCAAAGCTCTACTATCTGTGCACATCCTCCATGTTCCATCCTTCTTTGGCACCAACAAAGCTGGTACTGCACAAGGACTCAAGCTTTCCTGAACACGTCCCTGCTAAAGTAACTCTTCCACCTGCCTTCGTAACTCTTCATGTTCCTTCGGACTCATTCGGTAATGTGGTCGATGTGGTAAAACTGCTCCCGGAACAAGATCAATTTGATGTTGAATGTCTCTCAGTGGCGGTAACTCCTTAGGCAACTCTTTTGGAAAGACATCTTCAAATTCTTTCAAAATTGGCTTTGCTTCTTCTGGAATCTCAACTTCTTCACTACTCTCTCTCCCAATCAACAAAAACACTTCAGGTTCCTCTTCAACTTCTTTAACAAACTCCTTCAAAGATAATAAAGTTTTCAATTCCACAATCTCCTCCAGCTTGCTCTCCTTCTGTTGTTGCTTCTTGGGAACCAAAGTGATTTTAATACCCTCGAACATGAAATTATAGCTATTAGCACGACCATCGTGTTGTACTGCTCTATCAAACTGCCATGGTCTGCCCAACAACAGATGACACACATCCATGTCTACAACATCACACCAAATTTCATCTATGTACTTCTTCCCAATAGAAAAATTAACACAAGCCCTTCGACACACGTTCACTTCACCACCCTTCCTCAACCATGCTAACTTGTACGGTTTAGGATGTTTCTCAGTTTTCAAGTTCAATTTCTTCACAGCCTCTGTAGAAATAATATTATCACAACTTCCAGCATCAATAACGAACTTGCAAACTTTCCCCAGAATAGTGCATGTCGACTGAAAAATATTGCTTCTCAACCAACTACAATCCTCCTCTTTCTTTGGTGTAAGACATGACCTCCTCATCATAAGATTACAACCTTCATCTCCAGACAATTCTTCTTCCTCCTTAACATAAGGTGCATTTGAACATTCTGCCTCCTCACCATCATCCTCCTCAACTTCTGCAACCATTGCTCTCTTCTTCGGCTTCAGACATTCATTGCTTTTATGACCCAACTCCTGACAATTATAACATTTGAAACCACTGCTAGCCTTCGCCTTCTCATCCTCCTTCACCACTGGCTTTGTAACAGGTTTAGGAACATTAGAACTTCCACCAACACCCCTCGCTTGATTATTGGAATTAGTAAACACACCACCTCCACGCCTTCCTTGTTTCTCCCAAGCCAACGCTTTCTGATGTGCCTCTGCAACTGATCTAGGATCGAACATATTAACCATATCCTGGATCTGCATTCTCAATCCCCCAATGAATCTAGCAGTTAGCTGTTCTTCTGTTTCCATAATATCGTTCCTGGTAATGAGTTGGTAAAATTCATCAGCATAATCACTAACAGACTTCGTCCCTTGCCTCAGATTTTGCAACCTCTGGTACATAAGTGATTGGTAGTTGTAAGGTAAGAAAGTAGATCTCATCAACTTCTTCATCTTATCTTACGATTCTATCTTTGACTTCCCCATTCTCTCCCTGGTAAGTTTAGTTTGCTGCCACCACGCCAAAGCTCTCCCCATCAACCTAGTAGCAACCAACTTCACTCTCCTATGCTTAGGAACCTCCTTAAAATCAAAGATCTCTTCAACATTAGATAACCAATCAAGAAATTCTTCTGCTACCATCCCTCCTTTAAATTCTGGAATTTCCATCTTCATCCCCGATTCCCAACGACGATCATCTTCAACATCCCGGTAAGAATTTCGAATTTGATCTCGATCTCGATAATGAATACTTGCTCTATCACCCTCTTCATCAAAATCAAAAGTACGCCTACATCGATCTCGACCATTATCATCCCTCCGTTCATGCATGCTTCTTTGACTATGTCTCTCTTCCTCTCTATATGCTTCATTGCCAAATTCACGTCGACTTCTTCTCTCTTCATGTGCATAGTCATGATGATCTCTTCGTGATGAAATTGATGTTTCTCTTCTATATCTACAAGAATGTGGTGATACCCTCCTCGCTTCCGTAACCGATGGCGAAACTCGGTTTCCTCCATGGTTCGAGTTTGGTGATCTCCTCCTTTGATTCAAATCATTCATCAATTTCTCCAATTTTCCAATGCCTTCATCAAACTTCTCACTAAATACGTTGTTCCATAAGCTCGGCTTCTTCTCTTCGATACAAAGCTTCAACGTTTTGAAGACGATTAGCTCTCCCTTGTGGCATGATTCAACTTCACAAAATTTCAACAAATCGACACCAAAGTGATACTTCACAAGCAAATCACGGCTTCACAAGCTTCTACACAACTTCACAAGGCTCGGCCTTAACTCCTTAGCTCGAAACAAGCTTTCAATGATCCTCCCTAGGCTCGGCTACTCCACTAGTATACACGGCCTACTTCAAATTCAAACACTTTCAACACTTTGATCCAAAATGGAATGGATCGAAAGTTCTCCCTCTTGTTGCAACTTCAAAATGAACACAAAGAACTCCAATTTCAAACTTCAACTTCAAATACTTGGCACCAAGAATCAACTTAGCTATGATTGGCTAAGTATGGCTCTGATACCAAAACTGACGCAGCGGATTAATCAAAATAAACTTCAATTGGTGAAAGTAGAAATCGATGAATTGAGAATACTGTAAGGCCCAAATCCGTTGATCCAAAGATGCCGGATTCTAGCTATCTTCAACTCGTTGATCGCGCACGATACCGAGAAAGAAGATCTACGATTCTTCAACGTTGATCAAGCGCACTTGATTCCGTGAACCGGCTTCAACAAACGTTGATTCGAGCGCACTCGAATGACGTAAGTGGAGATAAGAGATCACACTCAACTACCAATTAAAAGAAAGCACAAAGAAATCAAAGAGAATTTTATTCAAAAGTCAACAACCAAAAAGTTACAACTCACTCCCTATTTATATAAGTTTACAACACAGCCCATAAGTCGCGTACGACTCAAGACCTGACCGACTCATCACAAGACTTACGACTCATATTGACTCGGCAGCGACTCAAACACCATGCGACTCAATATATGTCAACAACGACCTAACACCAATATATACAGACTCATATATACACATAACCGAGACAACTCTTAAGTCGGCACCGACTTAAAATGAAACGACTCATCCCCTTTACAACAAACAAAAATGCAAACGACTTAGGCAAGGTCGTTACCGACCTAACTGACTCAAGAAAATACACTACACAGACACATTGCGGCATAACTCCTTAACGACTCAATTAGGACGACTCATCATGAGTCGTAACTCGTTGACTCGGCACAGTCTCCTTCTGATATCCAGTTAGCTCGGAAGCGACTCATGCTTCCATTGACTCGTGAACAAATCAAGTCCGATACCTCCTCCATTCGACCTATGGTTATCACTTCCCCCTGTAACTCCTTAGGTCGGAAACGACTCAAGTTTTCATTGAGTCGTGGACGACTCATCAAACTACACCACAAACTCATGTTTTTAGGAATTAAAGATTGCACAATCTCTTCTCTGGCCTTAGCTGCATCAGTACCCCGTAGGTATAACACAAAACAAAACGTAATGGTCGCGAATAGGATAATCAGTATGACAAGGTACATGAGGCGATACCAACTAGGATACTAGTAGTTGCGTGATCCGGACTGATGTTGAGCATAGCCAGCAGCTACCCCAACACCGCGAAACAACACTCCCAAATCAAGGGGTGCATCCAAATCGCATCACAAATGTAATAGATATGGTATCGAAGAAGTGTGTCCGCTAGAGGTGGCGAACCTCAATGGCCCGGCGCGGCTCCTGTTTTAGTCATGTCAGGGGTCATCCAATGTCGTTCTCTTTCTTCAATCAACACGTTCACCAAACCATCCACTTCATTCTGGATCAACACTCCGCGTATAATAGTTATTAAAGTGGTTTTCGGTATCGACAGAGAGTATGTCCATATCTGATCCCGGTCTCTTTAATAACTACGTATTATTACACCGTTGGCTCTTTTACATTTCAAATCGATTCATAATTGATATCAAAATATCATATTCGCTTCAAAAATCAAATCCATTTCAAATATCATCGTATCTATTTAAAATGTAAGATTTCGTTTCAAAAATCATTTTTCGCATCAATATCTCATTTCGATTTCAAAATCATTTCGAACTTCAATTTAGGTTGCAACCTCAACCCAATTCGTATTTAAATTCAAGATTTAAATATAAAAATTTCATCGTATTGACCAGCTTAGAATTTTAGAAAATAGTTTTAAGTAGTTTAAAAATAGTTTAAATAATTAAAATAGTTAAAAATACTTAAAATCTTAAAACGGATTTGAAATAGATAATTAGTTTAAAATAATTTAAATTGGGTTAAGTAGATTTAAAATAGATTAAAATAGTTTAAGTATTCAAAAATGGTTTATATAATCGAGTAATTTGGAAACAAAATAAAACAGCTTCAAAACCAATCCATTTCAATTTATAACTTCCCAATTCAAATCACTTTCAATTTCCATTCTACCGATTCAATTTCAATTTCAATTCAAATCAATGTCAACTTTGACTTCAAATTTATTCAATTTTATATTCACTTTCAATTAGTTCAATTTCAATTTATATCGATTTAGAGCTTGGTTTTCAAAATATCCATTTATAACACTTAACAAAATCATCCATCAATTTTCGAGTTTAAATCCAAATTTCAAATATGATTCAATTCCAAGCTCGACTTCAAAATATCACTTTTATATCACTTTTATCTGGTAATATTCAAAGCTCGAATTAAGGTTAAATCTTTAAACAAATCAATTTTCGAAATTCAATCGAATCCCAATTTTTAAATTTCAAAGTCTCGACTTATATTATTTAACAATTTCTTTTAACCAAAATTTATTTCAACATTCCAAACTCAATTTTTCGATAAATTCGATTTCTATAAATTTATTTCTATTTATAACTTTTAAATCAAAACATTTAAATAAATTTCAAATCGACGATTTTAAAAATTATTAATTTAGCCAATTCGGTGTCCGTATATAATTTACTATCCTATGGCCAAGTAATTATTTATTTCAACTAAATGTCAGGGATGAATATATATCACTTAAATCAAATCACAGTTTCATATGTATGCATAACAGGATATATATAAGCAAATAAACATCTAAACGTTTAAATATCAACCAATAGCATCCATCGAAATACATCATCTAATAGACAATACAATTCATGGCCATTTCATAGTTATCAATGTCAGGTAATTTAATCGCAATTCAATTTTTTTATTTCAATTTAACTGTCAATTTAATTTTCAATGATTAATTCGAATGACAATCTATATGACAATTAAATTTTATCAAACAACGACAAATAAAATCCATATCACTTCATAATATCAAATTGAACTAGCATAAAGATATTTAGTATGTTGTGAGCGTTATAAAACACTCACCTTGATTTTCACGATTTTAAATCAAATCGAACGACGTTCGATTTAACCCAAAATTTTCTCTAGCTCCAAACAATTCCAATCTAGCTCCATTGCGTAGTGCTCGTCCATACGAACCCAACGCACTTCGTTTCATGAGTTTTTGATCTCGCAGCAAAAAGTTATGTTATTTCAAAGTTACACGAATTATCATATAAATAAATTAACACCCCTCTTGAAAAATTGATCCCAATTGCTCCCTTCTCCTATGTCACTATAGTCATATGGCATCGTCGTCTTAAAACTTGTTCTCACCGCTATCTTACTCTCCACGATCCTGAAATTCTTCTCCGAACCTGTAATTTTGTAGTCTCTCCAAACCAAAAAACAAAGGAAAGCTAAATTCCCCCAACAGTTTAAATGGCTTTGCCATCAATCAAAAATTGATAAAACAACTTCTATTTGGCACATAGTTTCGACAGAAATGTATTAACAGGTGAGAGATTTGGAGAAATAATTCCGTGGTGATATGAAAATTTACCTTTAAAAATATTAGTTCCATTTGCGATGCAAAGAAATGTTATTCAAGGATCATGTAGTGTCTATCTTTTTATATATCCGAACAACAGAAAATTAAAAGCTTACGAGATGGCGTAAATCTGAGGCGATGTGACGGTGGCAAAAACGTAGGAAAATAGAGTACAGAGCGAAGAAGTGAAAATTGAGAGGGACCTAATTATGTATGGAAGAAGGCATGGAAAAAAGGGGCTGTGCTAGAATCGCATGCGAAATGGGGAGACAGGATAATATCGAACATGGGAGAGAGAAAGGTGTAAGTATGTATGATGACCTTTCGGTTTTAAATTGGACGGAGCAATTGCAGATAGAAACAGAAAGGAAAAAAAGTGACTGTTCATTTCAAAAATTGGTGGAGGCTTGTGTGAGCTTGAAATTGAACTCGCTAGTAATACAATAGTATAGATTGTCCAATGGCGAGTTAGTAGATTTGGAACACCTTATGTTGCATGCCAAAAAATTTATTTGATCTAATTGACTTTCATCCAAGCATTTCTTCAATATTAGTCCAACTTATAGTTAACTTGTTGACAAAATAGAAGAATTTTCCTTATCAATACAAGTTGTTATAGCACATCTACTGGACGTGTGCAAAGAAAAACCGTATGTTATCTTATTTTAGTGCATAAAACACATCACCTAACTTCTTTTTCCATTGAAAATTATAACAAAATATAAAAATAGAAATTATTTTATATTTAGGTCCATCTACCATAAACTTCAAAAAATTAATAATTATTTGTTAGACATATAGATATAATTATCACCCATACTAAAAAATGACAGGCTTCATTTTACAAAAAAAATTGATGTATAACCTATAAGGTACAAAATATGATGCACAATGTTAGCATTTTCAAAAATCCCTCACTAGTGTATGGGAAATATCATGTGAACCCAATTCTAACATAAATGGATATAATGTCAAAGTAAACATTGATCATCTTCCTGCTATCAAATTGTTTCTGCGCTGGCTAAGAGCTCGACAACTCTAGTCTTCTTAACAGCCATATTGGAAGAGTACATAATCAAAACGAATTCTTGGGATCAAGAGCCTTTTTGCCTCGAGCATAACCCATGTTGTTTTATTGTATACCCAACTTGGGATGTGTTCTACCATCAGTAGTTTCTATTACTGCATTCAAAAGAACACAAAGTTTCCTCTTATATCATGTAAACCCAATTCAAACATCTGACTATATATAAATGCTAAAAATACAAAAATTCATTCACAAAAGAAAAATATTACATATTTCTTATCGAGAATGCAAGAAAGTAATTCATGTTGTTGTTTTGTTTTATAGTTACTTTTTAACATGTGCATGGTTCAAAAAATCATCAAATGTGTGCGTTGTATCCAAATCAAAACCTCCTGCAAACTACATTATAAGCAATAATAAAGTAGGTTTATGATAGGAATGTACTGTACAATAGAAGTTATTTTCTCCATGTTGGAGGAGTAATAAATCTAAAAATATCAAAATTGTCATGCAAATTACTTTTGATATTATAATAGGCTATAACGTTCAGAATAATCAAATTTGTGGGCACATGAACTTCACTCTGTATTTCTGGCAGCAATATTATGGATGCGATAAAATTTAGCAATCTCAGTTCACTTCTACCTAATACTATGGTAGTAAAGTACTTTTTATTTTAAACTTTACGGACGCAAAATATTATTAGTAAACATCATGATAATTGTTCTTGCAGGATAAAGCGATACCGATACAATTTCGTATTGGTGATCTAATACAGAAATTATAATGGATATCTCTCTCCCTTTAAACAAGAAAATTGAAGCAATTTCTAACCTTGTGAATTCTATAAGCAATGTGGGTAACTTTAAAAAGCATTTTGAAGATGCAACTTGATTTGTAAGATATAATAGGTTAACAAATTAACAAAAATGTTTAAATATCTTCCATTCAATGCAAGTTAAGTTGAAAAAACAAGCCTCTACCTTTTCTAATTCTTTCGGCCAAAAGATGATATTTTCACCTGATTATTCATTGAATGACAACTACTGCTACATTCTAATCATTTAAAGAAAGTAATAAGTTATAAGAAAAAGATGTGACTCTATTTAATTTAGTGGCTTTAGATGACAAGTCCTTATCATTAATAAAATAAAATAAATGCCCCTACCTAATAATTTATGTAAATAAGGTCTCTGCACCTCCATTTCTTTCATAAGTTGATGATATTCTCGCAGTTTTATAAAAAATCCACACCCCTTGTTATCAATCTTTAAAACGCAATAAATTTTTCTAGAAGTATCGGATTAACAAACCATTTTCACCATAAAATCAAAAAAATTCTTTCAAATGATAGGTATTATAGATATGTAAAAAATTAAATTTTCAAAATTCATTTTTCAAATTCAAATTTTAGAAAATTCATTGTTATAATGCAATATTTCACTGTATTTTAAAATGCATTCATATTAATACAGTTTTTAACTACGTTTCCTAAATGCATAAAATGCACTAGTTTTTAACTACATTTGCTAAATCTAGTTAAAAATGCATTAAAAAACAGTAGTTTTTTTACTAAATTTTTAAAATAAAAAATGCATTACAAAAATTGCAAATATCAAGGATTTTTTAACTACATTTCCTAAATGCAGTTAAAATTTCATTAAAATGCAGCAATTTTTAACTTCATTACTAAAATAGAGTTAAAAACTACATTTGAGGGGTGCAGTTTTTAACTGCTTTTATAAAATGCAGTTAAAAACTGCACTATTAAACTGTAGCTTTAAGCTGTACTTTAGTAAGCTGTTAAAAACTAATTTTCGTACAACATTAAAATGCAGTCTAACGCAAATTGTTAGGAAATTTTTTATTATTTGGAATTTTATTTTTAATATTAACAATGGCTCTCATTGGAAAGTTTATTAAATTTTTGATTTAATGGTTGTCATCCCAAAAAGTGGATCAACATCCAGAAATCAGATGAAAGCTTTAGTTCAAATAAAAGTAAAATGAAATTTAAAAAATAAACAAGAACACACAATTTTTTTATAGTGGTTCGACGTAATCTCCAGCCTACGTCCACGTTCATCTTTTTATTACAGGTTGCTAGTTGTTATCTCTCTGGATTATAACTAGTTTTTCCCTTGATCTAAGTTATACTGAATTCGAATAAGTTTGTAAGGGTTAAGAAGTGAAAAAGATGTTGAAAAAGCTTCAAATCCAAGAGTGTTAATGGGATTCAACAGGGAGAAGATCCTTTTCTAGTAGCACGTAGATTGGTATTTATAGAGGAACTAGGAAGCATATAGTCCGAAGCGCAATAGTAATAAAGTCCAGGAGATAGCGCAAAGTCACATCAGAAGTCCGAAATTAGCCCAGTCAAATCCTTAATTCTTTGACGAATTATGGTCCTTAATACCAGGCTGAATTTAGGATCTTTCCCAAACATGATGTGTCAAGACCCGATTCTTCGACTTCCGAAAATTGACATTAATACGTCCACTATATCAAATGCCGCTTAATCGAAGGCCGGAAAATGGAACCATGAGGGTTTAAGAAAGAAGAAAGAGGTAGAAGAAGAAGAAGAAAGAAGAACAGAAAAGAAGAAACAACAACAGAACAGGAAATCAATATCAGAATCTCACAATCGCAGCGGAACAACATATAATAGATAAACGAATAATCATTAAAACAAAAAAACTGTATATTTTATACATTACATCACATCATATTACATTCATCATATTAACAGAGTGTACAACAACAAACAGCGGAAAAGAAATACTATATACAATAGATAATATGCTACGCCATCCAGCTCGCCTCTAGATATCTGTAGCAACACCTGAATCCAGAATGACCTGATAACCTAACTCTAGACTGCCCGTGTGGAAATTTGTGGGCACCCAGAGTTTCGGAAGGGAACAATAAACTCCAGGTCAGTCATGTGACTGGTGTGAGAACTTAAAACAGTTTATTCTTAAAAACAACCAAAGAAATATTTTTCTTTAAGTAAATTCGAAATGCTTTTGGAAAATGAAACTACCATAAGGCCTCCTGCCACACATACAATGCAAATGTAGACTTGGAGGAGATTTCTCCTTATGATAGTCAAAGATGCTTACTACGCAGAAATCAAATCATTTTTGGTATTATTATTAGTGCATAGTGTAGAAAACAATTTCGAAAGTAGAATATAAATCTTAGCCAGCATAGGTACCATTATATTATGCCCGCTATAGCATACCATATTAAATGGCAGGTTCTACAACTAAAACCGTACAAGGCGCGTATTGAAGAATGGATTTCCAACAAATGGTCAGGCCAAGGAACTTCCCATTGCCACATGGAAACGCCTCTGGAATGACGTCCCGAGAACCTAACCGAATCTCTGCCAACACAAGGCCGGGTTACCCCTAACTGGGTAACAACTGACACGAATGTGTCATTCCCCGATCCTAACCGATCTAGATCCGAGGATCCCCGATTTCCAACAACCACAAAGTAATAAATTTGCAGTAACCACATAGGTTAAGTATCTGGGCTCCATACCAAGATACCACCTCTATCCAGAAGGAATGACATACACTAAAGGGGCGCTACCCCCTAATAACCTTGCTGCATCTTTCCTATTTTGACCATTTCCGGGGTGTGAGGCTCGATGAAGTCTCGTCCACAAAGCCACGCTTTTAAACAAAAGCTATGCTTTGGGTCAACAAATGATCAAAGCAAGATCATCAAGATAGACGATCAAACAAATGATCCTATCACAAATGATCATTCAACGATCATTTCACAGCAACACTTAGTATATCACACTACCAAATTGGGAGTATATCACTAATGACCTTCAACTATATAACCTCTGAGCTTGTACGTCTCAGAGAAGGGTGTTAAGCTAAGAGAATTAATTCTCCGCCACCAAAAGAAATATATTTGAAAGAAATCAGCTTTATATCACAACTTGTAATGTCAGACATACAATCCATACAAGTCTGTTCCGGGCTCGAACAGAACCGAAGGCACTTACAAAGAAGTCCTTGCAATCCGGATATTCATTAATCACGTCCGGACTTCCCGTCACTAAGGGTGATAAAACCTCTGTATCGACGATCAGCCGTTGCAGAGTAACTCGACGGTAATCCTTCCGTTTTCACAAATATCCGGTCTTCAACACCGGTCTTCATATGCAATTCATAACTACGTATCACATATTCGGAGTGGGTTATACGACCCTATGGTCCTTTCCTGGTTAACCCGAATAGTGAGCTCTTATTTAAAAATAAGTGTGGCATACAATTCAAGCAATCACAACAAATACCTATTTAAAGGTAAATATTGATAGTCGGTTATTTAACTATCAATAGAGATGAGCACATCATCAGATTCCAAATAATTTTCCAAATTATTTATTTCCCAAAAAAAAAAATATCTTTACAAGATATATAATTTCCCACACCTCAAAAATAAACAACATTTATTTTAAAAACCAATTTCCTTTTTCATTTATAAATTCCATAGTGAATTTATATTTCAAATTATCTATTGATCTACAGTTTTCAATAGGTTCAATTATTCAATTTCAATTTATCTTCAAGAAGATAAATTCTTAAAAACATTCCATTTCATATTAGAAAAGCAATTTCATACTTATTTAATAATAAGAAATTCACAAATCTTATTTATTTTCAACAATTTGAAAATATTCAATATACTTAACTCATAGTTAAGCATATATTTCATTCTTTAAGGAAAACGTTCTTTTATTCACATTTATTTGGGTCAAAAGGAATGTTGCGTAAAGCATCGTTACGACAACCCAAAATCACTAGTATAGGGATTCGAAATAAAATAGATATATAAATCCCAATACTATACAAAAATATTTCCTTTCGGAAACCATTTACTATAACAACAGTGTTATAGTCCACCATTTCCTTATTTTCTCGAAAACGCCTATTTCAACAATAAATGTTGAAATCTATGTTTTCATTCCCTTTTATTTCTCGAAAACGTCTATTTCAACAATGAATGTGAAATCTATGTATTCGATACTTAATGCATTTTAAAACACCTTTAATCGTTTTAAATTTCATTTAAAACATTCCTTTCCCAAAATATATCCATTTTTATTAATAATATATTCACTGTTCAAAATCGTGAATATAACTTCTTTAATAAACTTCTATATTCAATTTATCAAATTCCATTGATTTCGAATTTATAAACAATGTCTATAAATTCTATTCCTATTTATAAACTTCAATTTACCAATCTCTTTTATTAAATCCAATTCAATTTATATAACCCAATTATAAACCAAAATCTATATTATAAGTTGAATACTTATAATATTATTTATTTACCAAATCGTTCCTTTGAACTTCATAAATTTTTTTTTTAAAAAAAAAATCTTATTACTTATAAGATTTCTTTATATATTTTCTTTCAATTTCAACTTATAAAAATTTCTTTTATTAACTGTTTCTATCAATATCCCATTTAAATGCCCAAAAGCCAGTTTATAAGTTAATTTCCTATAAAACTTTTATTTTCAACATCTATTCATTTGATAACTTTCACAACTTATAAATCTATAAATTTTAATGAAATTCATTTTATACATCGACTCAACACTTTATAAACCCGTTTCAGAATTCCAATAAATTTAATTCACAAATATCCATTTATAAAATCTTTTATATAAACCGATAATAAAATTTATCCAAAATCCCAATTTAACTATTTTATAAAAATCTATGTATTTTAAAAAAATACATTTCTGTCATATTCCATAAAAATATAAATTTTTATAACATACAAATTTATAAGTTTATTTATTTTAAAACGAATCAATACAAAAATTTAATAAAACATATTCTTTGAAAAATCACTTTAAAAACCCTTTTAAATTCAAAATCGTTATTTTTAACTTTAAAAATGAATCCGATGATGCAACAGCATCGAATAGTCAATCACGGCACAAATATCCTATATCGATATGATAATCAATAATCACACAATATCTATAATCATAAAAATATTTGTGAGGAATCCAGTTGGATCCCTCCAACCTGTTTCCCTGCATCCACAGACGTTAGCACAATACCAATTCCACTTCAAGGTGGAATATCGCGGTATATGAGATTTATAAAATATATATCCGCTTAAAAGGCGGCGCAATAGGGTCTCATCCGCTATACAAGGCGGGAAATCAATTCCAATATATACATATGCCAATATATATATATATATATTGCTATATATAGTATATCCTACTATATCTACTATCACAATCAAACAGCAATCAATAATTGCAATCATCATTCAAAAAATTTAAATCTAACTATTTAAAATTCAAATCGATCTGTTCGATTGAGTGAGGAGTTCTCACCTTGGTTTTATTTCCGTTTCAGCTTTTATTTCGAATAAAATTAAACACGCGTTTAATTTTACCCAAAATTCTCATTGACTCCAAACGACTCCAAATCAGTTGCATCGCGAAGTGCTCGACGATACGATTCCAACGCACCTTGATCGATAATTTTCCGATCTCGCAGCAAAAAGATATCACGGTTTAAACATTTACACGATTTAATATAATTAAATCTACAATTTCTTTTAATATTTTTAACCTCATTTATCACTGGCCATTCGTTTCCAATGATGAAATCAAGGCCGTGGAACGCAACTTCATCTTCCCGCTTGCTCCTAGGTAGCTCACGCGAATAGGAACCCATCACCAACGATACTAGGGTTGGACATCGCCACCTCCTCGACGAACTTGAACGCGATCAGGGACCTCCATTCTCCTCGCCATCACCAAGGCCACCATCGGCCAGAGACGTGGCTAGCTCGGTGGTCCCCAGCCCCCTCAAAATGCGTGCGACATACCCACGAACGTGCCCAAATTCTTCCTCCACAGTCGACGAAAGCCCATTGATGTGCACGTAATTGTGCATATATTTACATCCATATTTTATCTCTTTTTTTAAATAATCATCATATTTGGGCATTTTAACATGTTTAAAACCAAAATTCAATTATTTCCAAACCATCATATTTTCATCATCATTCAGGGGCAAAACGGTCATTTTTGTGCATGTGTGAATGTAAGAATTTTTACTTGGACATTTTTTGATTATTTTTATTGGAATTTGGATGCATATGGAAGAGGCTTATATGAAGATACATGCATGCACAAGGAAATACAAAGGAATGAAGAGGAAATAATTCAAGTTCAAGATCATGGAGGACCCCACCCACTTACCTAACTTCCAATTAGAAGCTAAGCACATGCTAAAAGGACTTAAAGCTTCATGTACATATTAAGTGGGGGATTAGTGAATGTTAATGATTACTTGGAGGCTACACCACCTCAAGGGTATTTTGGGAAGCTCCCTAAAAAGAGAATTAGGGTTTTATGCATGTATAAATAGCCCTCTTATGTACATGAAGATGATCATCTACTCTTTCATTTTACTTAGGAAATTAAGAAATCAAAGTGTAAGCTCAATGTTCTATGAAATAAAAATGGCTTCCAAGCCTCTTTCTTCTCTCTTTTTTTACATGTTTTTCTTTGTTTTATTGTTAATGTTTATTTATATGCTCTCTTTCTCCTTATGTTCATAGCTTAGATTTACATTTATGCAAGTAGTTAGTAGCTAATCTCTTTTGCTTTCTTTGCTTATTTTCTATTTTCTTTTCTTTAATGTTGAAACTTACTTGTGATGCTTCAATGCCACAAATGAGTAGCTAAACCCCTTCAATTTAGGGGTGATGAAGCTCTCTAACTTTATGTAATTTCAACATTTTTTATGATTTATGATCTCTTTGTTTATGCTTCATGAATGTGAATTTTGATTTAAGTTTATACAAGTGGGTTTGATAGCTTATATTGCTTATGCAAATGAGCTATTCTTACTCAACATAAACACAATTTACATCAACTTTTGCTAATTAATTTTCGATTATGAAATGAAAGTAAAAATGAAATTTGATGATCTATGTTACTAGTTACAATAGTAAATAGATCATACTTAATATAGTTTTTGCTTTGGCTCCTTTTTCATGAGAATTGTAAGTGGTATAATTGTTGTATTATAGTTTGATGGTTTGAGTTATGTTAACTAATAACAGAAACAAACCATACTTATGATAAATGCAATGATTATTTCACTTAATATCAAAGTTAGAGATCATAAATTATGTGTTTGTTGATTTACAAAAATATGAGAGTGGATTTGCCTCTAAATTGTTCTCTAGTTCTATAGTTTACTAATCACATTTCAATTCTAGTTTAGCTTCATTTTAGTTCTATCCAACAATTTCACTCGACTTTGGTATAATTTGATTGAATAGAAATTTTTAAAATCATCAATTCCCTACGGATCGACCCGTATTCGCCACGTGCTACATTCGTACACCGTGCGCTTGCGGTATAAATTTTATTTCTAAATTCGTTCGACGGTTTTCTAATCCGGTAGAATTCCGTCGACGAACAAGTTTTTGGCGCCGTTGCCGGGGAATTGTTTGATTTTATTTTCTATTCTTCGGATTACTTTTGTTTGATTTTTGTGTGTTTGTTTTGTGTGTTTGTTTGCATTCAAAAAAAAAAAAAATTGTGTGTGTTTGTGTTTTCAATCTTTTGTGTGTGCTTGTTGTTATTTATTTTCATTTTGCAATGCATTTCTATAAAAAATCATATACAATTCGAAAAGGAAAAAAAAATTCATTTCAAATTTCATTTACAAATTTACAGCTGCATTTACATTTTTTTTTTACTATTGCATTTTCCATTTTCACATTTACAAAAAAAAACAACAACTGTGCACTGTGCACATTTTCATTCTCTATTACAAACTGTTTCTGTTAATCACTGTACTTCTGTTCCCCCACCCCTCTGCAACTCCACCCTTTCCTGCTACAAAGCTACCACTCTCATTCACTGTTGTCCATCCATTCTCTATTAAACTCCACTACTGCCCGAGCAACTTCATTCATCACCTCCATACAACATCACAGCAGCAGTTCTCTATCACTAACCAACCATCCTCATCCACCACCGAGCTTCTGCCAGAGTACCATCCCACTCAACCATCACCTGCTACTGCTTGCTTCACGCATTCACTTCACTTCCCTGCATCCACCAATACCTCTACATCCATACAACATACATACCAACAACTTGCTTGCGGCCATATTACAAACGACAAGAAACTCACCAAACAACCCAACCACAAGCCTACAGTTGTGAACAAAGCACCAAATCTTCATCCCCTTATCACAATTCATTCTCTACTGCACACTACAGTTCAATATTCAAAATTCCATTACTCTATACTGTCGACACTCTACAAAAACTGCCATATCCTCCGCAATTCAAACTACAGCCAAAAAAAAAAAAAAACACAACCGCAACTTCAATTACCCCAAACCCACACAGCACCAAATTCATCTTCATCCATCTTCCTATCAACCACCACGCATACTTCCATCCATCAATACTGCAACTACCATCCCCCTCTGCATTCAAGCCACCTCGCATTCAAACACCCGAAGCTTGCCAACAATAATACACTTCTACCAACTGCCACTAAAGTTCAGACCACCGCAATACTCATTATTAACCTCTGCCATTTGCTCATACACAACCAACTTCCACATCCAAACTTCCCTGCTCCCCTCTTGTACAACAGCTCCACCTTCACTGTCATCTCCATCACATATAAAAAATCACCCACTACCTCATTTGGCTGCTCAACCAAACCATCCACTGACCATCTCCTTCTATCACAAACACAGCAACTTCACCCACCATACAACCGACCACTTACATATCACCTTCCACCATTATAACATCCATCATCAGTCAACCTCCCAACAACAACCATCTTGCTTCACTCTTCACTGCCTTTAAATTCCACCTTACTACCTTCTTATTCACCCTCTTCACTGTACATTGTCTTCCCTGGTAGAATTCAATCACTTTCTTCACCACTTACAGTCCAACATCTCTCCAACACTACCCATACTTCACCTGACTTAATTGTCTGCCTCCCATACAAAACAGTGCTTCACAACCGCAACCACCTCCAAGCAATTTCACTGCCAAACCATAGTCCATCCACTGCCGTTCAATTTCACCTCTGTCATCACAAACTTCGCAACTAGCCTCACTATAACTTCCTTCCCTGTCGCTACTGTCAACCAACCAATTGCCATATCCACTCAACAACCTGCCTGAATCAAGTCTTGACCAACAACCATACCCCTGCTTGCTATCACTGTCCCCCTTAGCTCCACTCAGTCAACATAATTCATATCAGCCATCAACATATCCACTTTTCATCTCCACGTTCACTCAAACTCAAACATACAACTGCTGTGCACTCACCCCTTCATCATCTGCTGCAAACCCCACTTCACATCATCATAGTAATCCTCCATAAAACAAACCACTGCCGCAAGCCCCCTCCTATCCAAAGTAATCACAACCACCAGAACTACTTGAGCTTCACCATCCCAAATTCGCAAAAGAACCACCCCGATCGAGCAACTCGTACTTCGAAGTTTCCTCCACAATCTCCAATTGCCGAACCCCCAACCTGAATTAGAGAACCCTTCGCCGCCACCAAACTTACCATTTCGCCAATCACATCTCCTTGAACAATTTGTCTTTGAAACCCCAATCACCCATCGCAGACATTCGCGAACACAAATTTCCCAGACAAAAAAAACAAAGAAGAGGTTTTGATTCGTGAAATTGAATTTTGGGTGCGAGAGTTTATGAATTGGAGTACTCAGCGGTGCTCTATGTTGTATATAATTACCCGTTGAGAAATTTGTTTTGGGCCTTTACTTCTTAGGCCGGGCCCTAATTAGGTTTTAAAAAAAAAAAGAGAGAGAAGAGTTTGTTTTTTTTTCTTTTGTGTCGTTTAATTTGTTTTGTCTTGTTCCTTAAAAAAAAAAATTCTCTTTTAATTACTTTTTTTAGTTTCTTTTGTTTTCTTTTTTTAAAAGAAAGTCCTTTCTTTTGTTTTACTTTAGTTTTGTTTAATTTGTTTCATTCTTAATATTTTTTTTTAAGTAAAACCCTACTTTTAAATTTCCTCTCCAAAAAAAAAAATTCAAAAAAAAAAAAAAAAACAAGTTCAAGTTTGTTTAATTTTCATTTTTCATTTATTTTATTTTCAATTGTTTTGTTTTTCGCTTATTTTGTTTTTCATCTTTGATAAACATACAAAGAAATAATAACAATAAAAATTGTTGAATATATCTTTTTTTTCATTTCAGGTTGTCAAAGCAGAAAATCACAAGGAATTGCTTGCCAAAAGGAAAAATAATTGCTTTGCTTTGCTAAAATCGCCACTAAAAAAAAAAATTGCTAATAATCTGCACGCTCTGGTATTGTGCTTTCATCTCTAGTGCATTGTTGGTTGCTTGCATTTGCATTTATATATAACCAAAAAAAAAATTTCAAAAAAAATCCAAAAACAAAAGCAAACTTCATTTTAGTTGCATTGTAATTTCACGTTTAATTTCTGCTTTGCATTCATCTCATCTTGTTTTTCTTTTCTAAGGGCAATACCCCAATTCACATAAGGTGAGGGATTTCATCACCCTTTCCTTAGCCCACAAACGCATTTCATCGTAGAATTTGACTAATAATAAAGGTTAGACGTTGGACCTAAGGGTGTCACGAGCTCACTTAGGGCTTAATTGTGTCTTCACAATTGTTTCACTTAAACGATTTTATTTCTTGGTGTCTAGGCTACGGCAGAGTAATAACCAGTTATAAAAATTACGGTGATTCGTAAATATTATACTGGTTGTTCCTCTGAAGGTACTTAAACCTTCGGTTGCATTGCTACGGTGATTCGTGGTGCACCGATAACCCCTGTCCGTTACCTGGCTGAGAAATATTTTTGTTGATTTAAGACAAAGTGTGATTATACAATTTTGGGTTAGGAGCTACTAAGGACAGAAAACTGTAATTAAGTCCTTTGCATTCATTTAATTGTATTAGTTCATGCATATTTAAAAAAAAAACTCAAAAACAAAAATCTAAAAAAATTTGTAAAATCATTTCAAAAAAAAAAATTGAAAATTCAAAAACAAAACAAAAATCAAACTTTTCTTTTTGAAATAAACTTCACTTGGTAAATAGTTTTTTTTCCCTTAAAAAAAAATAAACATTTTCAAATCTTCCTTCATTCTCCAAACTCGTTTCTAATTTCTTTCTCCTCTCGACTTTCACTTGTGCATGAGTACTTGGACTCGTGACACAACAACGAATACTTGGATTCGTGACCCTTCTACAAACCGTTTAACTCGAACAGACAATCCTCCCGAAATGGCGAACGAAAACGCCCCTCGAACTCTTATGGATAGAATCTTTCCCGATAGAGTTTCTATTCCATCTTGCATCACATTACCCGCCCCTATGGGTAACCATTTCGAAATCCATTCGAACCATATTGCCACGCTTCCAAAATTTGGCAATTTCGAACACGATGACCCATACATCTTTTTGACTAAATTCGAACAAGTTTGCGCAACCATTAAACTTCAACAACTTTCTGATGACGGAATCAAACTTCGATTAATCCCATTTGCTCTGACGGATTACGCTGAAAAATGGTTGTACAGCTTACCTTCGAACTCGATTAAAACGTGGGAAGAATTTGTAAAAGCTTTCTTAAAAAAGTTCTACCCCTTAGAAAAAACAAGTAGAATTCGAAACGAAATTGTAAATTTTCATCAATTCAAGGGTGAACCATTTGGAAAATATTTTGAAAGATTCAAAGAGCTTTTGATAAAATGTCCACACCATAACTTTGAAAAATGGACGATTTGCCAAATCTTATATGATGGACTCGAAAACAGCTCATGAACCATGCTCGAATCAATGTGCCAAGGCAATTTTCTTGCCCAACATCATGACGATGCTTGGCAATTTCTTGAAAACCTCGCTGAAAAGTCATCCCAATGGGAACGCTCGAACGAAAAATCAATCTACTCACGATCGAGTGCACACTCAACGGGATCTTCTTTTGCTTTGGAAGCTAAGATCGACGCAATGATTAAAAAATTCGATAACGTTTTCTCATCGAATCAAATGAACCAAGCTTCCCAACCAATGTGTTATAAATGCAACGATCCTAATCATATAGCCGATCAGTGTCCCAATTCCGTCGAACAAATCAATGCTTTCAATAAAACCAAAAACGACCCGTTTTCTCCAACGTACAACCCTGGATGGAGAAATCATCCGAATTTTGCGTGGAACCAAAACAATCCCAACACGAATACGATTCGTCCCAATTTTCAAGCATTTCCGAATAATGCTTCGAATCCTCCCTTTCAGCCCAATAATTTTCAACCAAACTTTGCGGGCCCGTCTCATAATCAACCGCAACAACCAAATTTTCCACCAAATTCTACTCATCCTCCACAAGACGATAAACGTTTAACTTCGCTTGAGAAAACTCTTGAAACGTTGGCTAAGGCAACTACTCAAAGCCTTCAATCAAACAGCAATTTGCAAAATTTATTGACTTCATATATGCAAAACACAAACCAATCGATTGCGAAACTCGAAATGCAAATGAGTCAATTAGCCACGTCTGTAAGTGAACGTGAACGAGGAACATTCCCAAGCCAGCCCCTTCCAAATCCCAGAAATCAAAACGCAAATTCAAATCAAGCCCATGTTGTTCAAGATAGCAATGTCACCCAGTTGAATGCTATCACAACTCTCCGTTCTGGTAAACAAATCGATAATCAAGTCGTTAATCCAAATGATTCACTGGGAACTTTTCTTGATACTTCTAAAAGAACGAACGACTCAGAACAGAACGTGGAGCCAAACGTCGAATCGAACGACAATCAAAATTCTTCTTCTTCTACTCGAGTAGACCCGCCTACCGAGTATCATGTTCCATTTCCACATCGTCTTCGACCAAAGAAACACTCGGACCAAATGGAAAAGATGTTGGAAATTTTTAAACAAGTCAAAGTTAATATTCCTCTTCTTGACATCGTTCAGCAAGTCCCCACTTACGCGAAATTTCTTAAGGACTTGTGCACCCAAAAGCGACACACTCAAGTGCCCAAAAAAGTCTTCTTAGTCGCTAGTTTGAGTGAAGTCTTGTCCCAATCCATACCCGTTAAATACAAAGATCCTGGCTGCCCTACGATTTCGTGTACAATTGGAGAAAAGACGATTAACAAATGTTTAATAGACTTAGGCGCGAGTGTCAACTTGATTCCATACTCCGTGTACGAACAATTAGGCTTAGGTGAGCTCAAACCCACGAAAGTCACGCTTCAATTTGCCGATCGTTCCATTAAGAAGCCCGTGGGAGAAATCGAAGACGTGCTCATTCGAGTAGGGCAATTCATATTCCCCGTTGATTTTATCGTTCTCGAAACACAACCCGTGACAAACCCTGCGAGTCAAATCCCATTGATTTTAGGCCGACCATTCTTAGCCACCTCAAACGCCTTAATCAATTGTCGTAACGGTTCGATGAAAATCTCTTTTGGAAACATGACTTTGGACCTTAACATTTTAAATCTTGAAAGCCACTTGAACGAACTTCGTGACCAAACATTAGAAGTTAGTGCCATTCATGAAAACTTTGAAAACGAAACATTTGATCTTAACGATGAACGCGAGGCCGAGTACGAAAAATTGTTTCATGAAGTCCCCAACGAGATCGAACACACTCTTCCCTTTGAATCGCTTCAAGTTGAGTCCGAATCTCAACCCAATTCTGCAATCGAAAAACTCCCGAAATTGGACCTCAAACCACTTCCCGCTCACCTTAAGTATGCATACTTAGGTGAAAATGAAACTTGTCCTGTCATCATTTCTAACAATCTTTCTCTTGACCAAGAAGTTTCTCTTCTCTCTATTCTTTTGAAAAATAGAGAAGCAATTGGGTGGTCCATTACTGATATTAAGGGAATTAGCCCTGCTATTGTCCAACATCGCATTCATTTGATTGATGAAGCCAAACCCACTCGTGATGCACAACGGAGGCTTAACCCAAAAATGAAAGATGTGGTTCGTGACGAAATTCTTAAGCTCCTCGATAACGGTATCATATACCCCATCTCCGATAGCCCATGGGTTAGCCCAATTCATGTCGTGCCTAAAAAGTCCGGACTTACTGTTATAAAAAACGACGCTAACGAACTTATTCCAACTCGTACTCAAACGGGTTGGCGTGTTTGCATTGACTATCGACAACTAAATGTCGCAACACGTAAGGATCATTTTCCTCTTCCATTTATCGACCAAATGCTCGAACGTTTAGCCGGTCACGAATTCTATTGCTTTCTTGATGGTTATTCCGGCTATAACCAAATTCCAATCGCTCCCGAAGATCAGGAGAAAACGACATTCACGTGTCCATTCGGTACCTTCGCTTATCGACGTATGCCATTCGGACTTTGTAACGCTCCTGCGACTTTCCAACGATGCATGGTTGGAATCTTTTCTGACATGATTAAGCGCTTTCTAGAAGTCTTTATGGACGATTTCTCTATCTTCGGCGATTCTTTTTCTCAATGTTTACATCACCTCGAGTTGGTTTTGAATCAATGTAAAGAAAAACACTTGACTTTGAACTGGGAAAAATGCCACTTTATGGTCAAACAAGGCATTGTCCTTGGACATATCATCTCAAACAAAGGCATTGAGGTAGACAAAGCGAAAATCGATGTCATTGCAAATCTACCCATTCCCAAATCTGTTAAGGACATTCGATCATTTTTAGGACACGCTGGCTTTTATCGATGCTTTGTGAAAGACTTTAGCAAAATCGCCCGTCCTTTGACGACCCTTCTTGGAAAAGACGTTCCTTTCGGTTTTAACTCTGATTGTATCTCTTCTTTTGAACGTCTTAAGAGCGAACTCATTTCTGCCCCAGTCATTTGCGCACCCAATTGGGATCTTCCTTTCGAAATAATGTGCGACGCTTCAAACTTTGCCGTTGGTGCTGTCTTGGGACAACGCATCAACAAGATCCTTCATGTCATTTACTATGCGAGTATGACCTTGAACGACGCTCAACTCAACTACACAACAACTGAAAAAGAGCTTCTAGCTGTCGTTTTTGCGCTTGAGAAGTTTCGACCTTACTTGATAGGTTCACACATTACGGTCTACACTGACCATTCTGCGCTTCGATATCTCTTCGCTAAAAGGGATGCTAAATCCCGTTTGATTCGTTGGATCCTTTTACTTCAAGAATTCGACCTTACAATCAAAGACAAAAAAGGATCCGATAATGTCATAGCCGATCATTTATCTCGTCTTTCGAACGCACCATCTTCCTTGCCGATCAATGAAAACTTCCCCGATGGACAACTTCTTTCTATTTATATCGATCCATGGTACGCTGATATAGTGAACTACTTAGTCACTAAAGAAACTCCCTCATCTTGGTCCAAACAGGACAAATGCAAATTCATGTCCCAAGTGAAATATTTCTATTGGGACGATCCATACTTGTTCAAATATTGTCCCGACCAAATCATCCGACGTTGCATTCCGGATAATGAAATAAGGAGTGTTCTTTCGTTTTGCCACGATCAAGCGTGCGGTGGACATTTCGGTCCTCGAAAAACCGCAGAAAAAGTGCTTCAGTGTGGTTTCTATTGGCCTTCTCTTTTCAAAGACTCGTTTGAATTTTGTAAAACTTATGATCGATGTCAAATGCTTGGACGAATTTCTCGACGAGATATGATGCCTTTAAACCCCATTCTTACGATCGAAATCTTTGATGTATGGGGTATCGACTTTATGGGACCATTTCCCAATTCCTTTGGAAACTTGTATATCCTTCTCGCTGTCGATTACGTTTCAAAATGGGTCGAAGCCGTTCCTTGCAAAACCAATGACCACAGAATTGTTGTGAAATTTCTTAAAGAAAACATCTTTTCGAGGTTCGGCACACCTCGCACAATAATCAGTGATAACGGAACCCATTTTTGCAACCGTTCTTTTGAAACTTTAATAAAAAAATACTCGATAACCCACAAGTTATCCACTCCATATCATCCTCAGACTTGTGGCCAAGTTGAAGTTTCAAATCGACAAATAAAACAAATCTTGGAGAAAACTGTCAATAAAAATCGAAAAGATTGGTCTCAGAAATTGACCGACGCGCTTTGGGCTTACCGTACTGCTTTTAAAACTAACCTTGGGATGTCCCCTTTTCGTTTAGTTTACGGTAAAGCTTGCCATTTACCCGTTGAAATTGAACACAAAGCGTTGTGGGCAATAAAAAACTTAAACTTTGATCATGAAGAAGCTGGCGAAAATCGAAAATTACAACTCAACGAACTAGAAGAACTTAGGAACGACGCGTATGAAAACGAGAAAATTTACAAAGAAAGAACCAAAGTTTTTCATGACAAGTCAATCCTAAGGAAAAAGTTTTCGCCTAACCAGAAATTTCTTTTATATGACTCGAGACTTCATTTATTTCCTGGGAAACTTAAATCAAGGTGGACCGGACCATTTGTGGTACGAACTATTTTTCCACATGGTGCCATAGAAATAGAAAACCCAAAGGATGGATCGATTTTCAAAGTCAATGGTCATCGTTTAAAACCCTTCTTGGAATTTCCCGGTTACCAAGAGGAGGAGCTCATGATCCTTCATGAGCCAAGCTACGTCTAGTAAGAATGTTAACCCTCTTTTGTAAATATGTACATATTTTTCCCCGTTACACTCATTATATCATGCATCGACTGTGGGGACACAGTCAAAATTAAGTGTGGGGGGAGTCTCATTTTCAATTTTTTTTTAGTTTTTCATGGCATTTTTGAATTTTCATTTTCTTCAAAAAAAAAAAATCTCAAAACTCCTAAATCTCAGAAACATTTTCTTTTTACCATTTTGATTTATTTTTGAAGAAACACTATGGGATAAGTATAAGTTTTGGTTAATAAATTGAAATTATTGAAAATTTATTTGTCTTAACAAAAATAAAAATGAAGTTTGATTACAAATAACAATGGTTTTACAAGTATATAGGAAGGTTCATTTATGTTAATTATGAAGTATGTTCTAATTGAAAATCGTTGTTTAAAAAGTGGTAAATTTAAAGTAAAGGATATAACATTTTTGTCTTCTAAGTTAAATGGTGCTAAGATGATTTTGAAAACTCTCTCTCTCTTAAAAAAAATATATATATAAAAAACAAAAAACAAAATAATAACATCCAAAGTATTCACTCTCATTTAAAAGTCCTCACGGTTATGCATGGGTGAATTACTTGTAATCTTTGATTATGTGCTTTCATACTCATTTAAAAGTCCTCACGGTTATGCATGTATGAAACACATATTAAAAAAAAGAACAGACTTAATAAAAACCACCTACGGTCGATAGGTGTATGCACGAAAGTGTGTACACTCGCCATGCTCTGTACTCCCCTCACATAAGCCCGAAAGGCAGTGCATGGGTGGTATATCTGGCCTCAGTTTACCTGAGCTAGGTGTGTAATTTTTCTTGCAAATAATGAGAGAGCAAGCAATTGAAATCCTAGCACTATTTTAACTTGTTTGACCTAACTTGTTATTGAAAAGAAATGAAAATACCACTTTAATAAACTTTGATAATCAACTAAGGATCCATTTCATAATTACATTGTGTTATCAACCGAAACAACTAGCCAAACTATGGTCTATCTTTCATGACAACTTGATTTTTATTGGAAATTTTGACCAGTAAATGACTTAAATGTTCAAGACAATGACCAAAACTTGTATTTAACTTATTCGTGTCAATTTAAAAATAAATCCTTCATTTGTAAATATTTCCAAAAAATTCGCATTCATCTCTTTGTAAATAAATCTTGAAATTTGTAAATATTTTCATCCTGCATTTGGATTTTGTGGGTAGTATCCGCTGAAAATCCTCACGAGACAACACTCGTCCTACTGGGGACACCCAGAGGTTTAACGGCTTGTTGCATACGCTCAATGCAATCGTGCTCCCTACGAAAATGGATTTATCTTAGTTTTCCTTTATTCGAGGACGAATAAAAAGATAAGTGTGGGGGTATTTGATGTGCACGTAATTGCGCATATATTTACATCCATATTTTATCTTTTTTTTTTAAATAATCATCATATTTGGGCATTTTAACATGTTTAAAACCAAAATTCAATTATTTCCAAACCATCATATTTTCATCATTATTCAGGGGCAAAACGGTCATTTTTGTGCATGTGTCAATGTAAGAATTTTTACTTGGACATTTTTTGATTATTTTTATAGGAATTTGGATGCATATGGAAGAGGCTTATATGAAGATACATGCATGCACAAGGAAATACAAAGGAATGAAGAGGAAATAATTCAAGTTCAAGATCATGGAGGACCCCACCCAGTTACCTAACTTCCAATTAGAAGCTAAGCACATGCTAAAAGGACTTAAAGCTTCATGTACATATTAAGTGGGGGATTAGTGAATGTTAATGATTACTTGGAGGCTACACCACCTCAAGGGTATTTTGGGAAGCTCCCTAAAAAGAGAATTAGGGTTTTATGCATGTATAAATAGCCCTCTTATGTACATGAAGATGATCATCTACTCTTTCATTTTACTTAGGAAATTAAGAAATCAAAGTGTAAGCTCAATGTTCTATGAAATAAAAATGGCTTCCAAGCCTCTTTCTTCTCTCTTTTTTTACATGTTTTTCTTTGTTTTATTGTTAATGTTTATTTATATGCTCTCTTTCTCCTTATGTTCATAGCTTAGATTTACATTTATGCAAGTAGTTAGTAGCTAATCTCTTTTGCTTTCTTTGCTTATTTTCTATTTTCTTTTCTTTAATGTTGAAACTTACTTGTGATGCTTCAATGCCACAAATGAGTAGCTAAACCCCTTCAATTTAGGGGTGATGAAGCTCTCTAACTTTATGTAATTTCAACATTTTTTATGATTTATGATCTCTTTGTTTATGCTTCATGAATGTGAATTTTGATTTAAGTTTATACAAGTGGGTTTGATAGCTTATATTGCTTATGCAAATGAGCTATTCTTACTCAACATAAACACAATTTACATCAACTTTTGCTAATTAATTTTTGATTATGAGATGAAAGTAAAAATGAAATTTGATGATCTATGTTACTAGTTACAATAGTAAATAGATCATACTTAAAATAGTTTTTGCTTTGGCTCCTTTTTCATGAGAATTGTAAGTGGTATAATTGTTGTATTATAGTTTGATGGTTTGAGTTATGTTAACTAATAACATAAACAAACCATACTTATGATAAATGCAATGATTATTTCACTTAATATCAAAGTTAGAGATCATAAATTATGTGTTTGTTGATTTACAAAAATATGAGAGTGGATTTGCCTCTAAATTGTTCTCTAGTTCTATAGTTTACTAATCAGATTTCAATTCTAGTTTAGCTTCGTTTTAGTTCTATCCAACAATTTCACTCGACTTTGGTATAATTTGATTGAATAGAAATTTTTAAAATCATCAATTCCCTACGGATCGACCCGTATTCGCCACGTGCTACATTCGTACACCGTGCACTTGCGGTATAAATTTTATTTCTAAATTCGTTTGACGGTTTTCTAATCCGGTAGAATTCCGTCGACGAACAACCATCACTACCGTATGGATCTGTAGAACTCACGAAGCTCTATAAGTTTGCAGTTGGAAATTTCTTGAAACAATTTATAGATTTGAAGAAAAGAGAAGGAGAAGAACGGCAACTCTCATCCATTGAATGGTATAAGCGGCAGCTAGGCATAGAACTGAAACCCTAGCTTTTCCTCTTTTCTTATTTTTGTGAATTTAGGGCTATTTATAGGAATCATCGAACACTGTTCATCCGGGTTTTTTAAAACTCCGATTTACGTGCCGAAACTGACATTCCTAGGGTTTATCCCATGTTCCGGACACAATGGAATAGGTTTCAGAAGCTAATTCGATCATCTGTGCGAGATATGGAATTAAACGATCAATTTAAATTAAACCGATTTAAATCGATTTCGATGCGTTTTAATTTGTACCGGACAAACGGTAAATCCAATCGACTTGAAATTTGAAATCTTACAATAATATCACATTACGGATCTGATGAAACTAGTTTCGTCGAAATCCGAGACCGTTTGAAAAATGACTATTTTAACTCGCCAAATTAATTTTAAAATAATTTCGATGCGTTTCGAGCTGCCACGGTCAAACCACAACTCCGATTGCTACGAAAATTGAAATCCGATAATAAAAAACTATTACGGATCCAGTGGAACTAGTTTCGTTCGATTCTGAGACTGTTCAAAAATTGGCTATTTTTCAGTCGATAATTAAATATTAAAATATTCAATTTTCACAAATCAACTTTAAATTCAGTTTTACAAGTTCTAAAATATTTCTATAACTTTAATATGATATAAAAAAAATTTCCAAATCATTTTCAATCTTATTTAACCCAAAATTAAATTATTTCTGGAATTTCACTATTATATTATCGATTTAATTGACCAATTAAATCCAAATATTCGATAAATAAATTGTTCGACTATCAAATTCCACTTATTGGTATTCAAAATTAATTAAATATCCAAATTTAAATTATCAAAAATTCTGGGTCGTTACAATCTTCCCCCTTAAAAGAATTTCGTCCCGAAATTGCAAGTTAAGGAGAATGATCCTAAACCGTTTATTATTTTTCACAATTCAAATAGTTTTATCAACTTTCTAACACAAATCTTTTTATTAGAGATTCATTATCATTCCAATTTCAATTATAAGTTTCAAACAATATTGTTCTACTTAACAATTCAAATTTAAATTCAAATTCAAATTTCAAACTTTCAATTTTTCTCAAAAATTTTCTAGCACTCTAAATTTTCGAAAAATTTCGCCAGCGTCTCCTTTGCGCGGCTCAATCGGTACGACTACAAAATGGCACCACGGCCCCTCAGAATCAAAAAGAAAAGAGAAAGCCAAGTGGCTGGAGAAGAAAATCATCAAATCTCATACTGAAATTCAAATACGTACCTTTTTGTCGAGCAATTCAATTTTATCTTTGAAATCAAAATCCCATTCCCATTTCTTTTAATATACCTGTATAACCTGCTAGTAGTAGTATCCAATTCCAACATTCAAATCATTTTGCACATTCCATTACAAAATATTCAATATATACTTCTTATACCATTTTTTTTTTACTTCACTATTGAAGTTACATATTCGTTTTCATTCATTTTTACATTTCAATTTCAATTGTATATGGATTTCATATTCTTATCTTTTGATCTAAATGTTCATATAACAATGATTTCAATTATATTTCAATTTCAATGGTAATAGTTTAATATTATTACTACCTAACAACCATGCATCCATATACTACAATAATTTATAAAGATAATTTTCTTTATCTACAAAAATAGTTTTGGGCAAAAATTATACCCGATTTTTTTTTAAAACAATACTGTGTCGAATTGTTCTATTTAAGAGTTTAGAAACCCCTTCGATCCAGTTGTACAGACTGTGCCGACGAAGGTTCATATGCCACTCAATAAACCAATCATCACAATATAAAACAAATTTTATATTCACTAACAAATACGCGTTCATATCTATTATTACACTCAAACTCATTCTAGAGTACTACTGACTCTGTCTCTAATGAGTAACACCCAACAGAGCCATGGTTGTCGCTTAACCATATGCTCTGATACCAAAATGTCAAGACCGATTCTTCGACTTTCGAAAATTGACATTAATACGTCCACTGTATCAAATGCCGCTTAATCGAAGGCCGGAAAATGGAACCATGAGGGTTTAAGAAAGAAGAAAGAGGTAGAAGAAGAAGAAGAAAGAAGAACAGAAAAGAAGAAACAACAATAGAACTGGAAATCAATATCAGAATCTCACAATCGCAGCGGAACAACATATAATAGATAAACGAATAATCACTAAAACAAAAAAAACTGTATATTTTATACATTACATCACATCATATTACATTCATCATATTAACAGAGTGTACAACAACAAACAGCGGAAAAGAAATACTATATACAATAGATAATATGCTACGCCATCCAGCTCGCCTCCAGATATCTGTAGCAACACCTGAATCCAGAATGACCTGATAACCTAACTCTAGACTACCCGTGTGGAAATTTGTGGGCACGCAGAGTTTAGGAAGGGAACAATAAACTCCAGTTCAGTCATGTGACTGGTGTGAGAACTTAAAACAGTTTATTCTTAAAAACAACCAAATAAATATTTTTCTTTTAGTAAATTCGAAATGCATTTGGAAAATGAAACTACCATAAGGCCTCCCGCCACACACACAATGCAAACGCAGACTTGGAGGAGATTTCTCCTTATGATAGTCAAAGATGCTTACTACGCAGAAATCAAATCATTTTTGGTATTATTATTAGTGCATAGTGTAGAAAACAATTTCGAAAGTAGAATATAAATCTTAGCCAGCATAGGTACCATTATATTATGCCCGCTATAGCTTACCATATTAAATGGCAGGTTCTACAACTAAAACCGTACAAGGCGCGTATTGAAGAATGGATTTCCAACAAATGGTCAGGCCAAGGAACTTCCCATTGCCACATGGAAACGCCTCTGGAATGACGTCCCGAGAACCTAACCGGATCTCTGCCAACACAAGGCCGGGTTACCTCTAACTGGGTAACAACTGACAGGAATATGTCATTCCTCGATCGTAACCGATCTATATCCGAGGTTCCCCGATTTCCAACAACCACAAAGTAATAAATTTGCAGTAACCACATAGGTTAAGTATCTGGGCTCCATACCATGATACCACCTCTATCCAGAAGGAATGACATACACTAAAGGGGCGCTACACCCTAATAACCTTGCTGCATCTTTCCTGTTTTGACCATTTCCGGGGTGTGAGGCTCGATGATGTCTCGTCCACAAAGCCACGGTTTTAAACAAAAGCTGTGCTTTGGGTCAACAAATGATCAAAGCAATGATCATCAAGATAGACGATCAAACAAATGATCCTATCACAAATGATCATTCAACGATCATTTCACAGCAACACTTAGTATATCACAATACCAAATTGGGAGTATATCACTAATGACCTTCAACTATATAACCTCTGAGCTCGTACGTCTCAGAGAAGGGTGTTAAGCTAAGAGAATAAATTCTCCGCCACCAACAGAAATATATTTAAAAGAAATCAGCTTTTTATCTCAACTTGTAATGTCAGACATACAATCCATACAAGTCTGTTCCGGGCTCGAACAGAACCGAAGGAACTTACAAAGAAGTCCTTGCAATCCGGATATTCATTAATCACGTCCGGACTTCCCGTCACTAAGGGTGATAAAACCTCTGTATCGGAGATCAGCCGATGTAGAGTAACTCGACGGTAATCCTTCCGTTTTCACAAATATCCGGTCTTCAACAGCGGTCTTCACATGCAATTCATAACGACGTATCACATATTCGGAGTGGGTTATACGACCCCATGGTCCTTTCCCGGTTAACCCGAAAAGTGAGCGCTTATTTAAAAATAAGTGTGGCATCCAATTCAAGCAATCACAACAAATACCTATTTAAAGGTAAATATTGATAGTCGGTTATTTAACTATCAATAGAGATGAGCACATCATCAGATTCCAAATAATTTTCCAAATTATTTATTTCCCAAAAAAAAATATCTTTACAAGATATATAATTTCCCACACCTCAAAAATAAACAACATTTATTTTAAAAACCAATTTCCTTTTTCATTTAGAAATTCCATGGTGAATTTATATTTCAAATTATCTATTGATCTACAGTTTTCAATAGGTTCAATTATTCAATTCCAATTTATCTTCGAGAAGATAAATTCTTAAAAACATTCCATTTCATATTAGAAAAGCAATTTCATACTTATTTAATAATAAGAAATTCACAAATCTTATTTATTTTAAACAATTTGAAAATATTCAATATACTTAACTCATAGTTAAGCATATATTTCATTCTTTAAGGAAAACGTTCTTTTATTCACATTTATTTGGGGCAAAACGAATGTTGCGTAAAACATCGTTACGACAACCCAAAATCACTAGTATAGGGATTCGAAATAAAATAGATATATAAATCCCAATACTATACAAAAATATTTCCTTTCGGAAACCATTTACTATAACAACAGTGTTATAGTCCACCATTTCCTTATTTTCTCGAAAACGTCTATTTCAACAATAAATGTTGAAATCTATGTTTTCATTCCCTTTTATTTCTCGAAAACGTCTATTTCAACAATGAATGTTGAAATCTATGTATTCGATACTTAATGCATTTTAAAACACCTTTAATTGTTTTAAATTTCATTTAAAACATTCCTTTCCCAAAATATATCCATTTTTATTAATAATATATTCACTGTTCAAAATCGTTTATATAACTTCTTTAATAAACTTCTATATTCAACTTATCAAATTCCATTGATAACGAATTTATAAACAATGTCTATAAATTCTATTCCTATTTATAAACTTCAATTTACCAATCTCTTTTATTAAATCCAATTCAATTTATATAACCCAATTATAAACCAAAATCTATATTATAAGTTGAATACTTATAATATTATTTATTTACCAAATCGTTCCTTTGAACTTCACAATTTTTTTTTAAAATCTTATTACTTATAAGATTTCTTTATATATTTTCTTTCAATTTCAACTTATAAAAATTTCTTTTATTAACTGTTTCTATCAGTATCCCATTTAAATGCCCAAAAGCCAGTTTATAAGTTAATTTCCTATAAAACTTTTATTTTCAACATCTATTCATTTGATAACTTTCACAACTTATAAATCTATAAATTTTAATGAAATTCATTTTATACATCAACTCAACACTTTATAAACCCGTTTCAGAATTCCAATAAATTTAATTCACAAATATCCATTTATAAAATCTTTTATATAAACCGATAATAAAATTTATCCAAAATCCCAATTTAACTATTTTATAAAAATCTATGTATTTTAAAAAAATACATTTCTGTCATATTCCATAAAAATGTAAATTTTTATAACATACAAATTTATAAGTTTATTTATTTTAAAACGAATCAATACAAAAATTTAATAAAACATATTCTTTGAAAAATCACTTTAAAAACCCTTTTAAATTCAAAATCGTTATTTTTAACTTTAAAAATGAATCCGATGATGCAACAGCATCGAATAGTCAATCACGGCACAAATATCCTATATCGATATGATAATCAATAATCACACAATATCTATAATCATATAAATATTTGTGAGGAATCCAGTTGGATCCCTCTAACCTGTTTCCCTGCATCCACAGACGTTAGCACAATACCAATTCCACTTCAAGGTGGAATATCGCGGTATATGGGATTTACAAAATATATATCCGCTTAATAGGCGGCGCAATAGGGTCTCATCCGCTATACAAGGCGGGAAATCAATTCCAATATATACATATGCCAATATATATATATTTCTATATATAGTATATCCTACTATATCTACTATCAAAATCAAACAGCAATCAATAATTGCAATCATCATTCAAAAATTTTAAATCTAACTATTTAAAATTCAAATCGATCTGTTCGATTGAGTGAGGAGTTCTCACATTGGTTTTATTTCCGTTTCAGCTTTTATTTCGAATAAAATTAAACGCGCGTTTAATTTTACCCGAAATTTTCATTGACTCCAAACGACTCCAAATCAGTTGCATCGCGAAGTGCTCGACGATACGATTCCAACGCACCTTGATCCATAATTTTCCGATCTCGCAGCAAAAAGATATCACAGTTTAAACATTTACACGATTTAATATAATTAAATCTACATTTTCTTTTAATATTTTTAACCTCATTTATCACTGGCCGTTCGTTTCCAATGATGAAATCAAGGCCGTGGAACGCAACTTCATCTTCCCGCTTGCTCCCAGGTAGCTCATGCGAATAGGAACCCATCACCAACGATACTAGGGTTGGACATCGCCACCTCCTCGACGAACTTGAACGCAATCAGGGACCTCCATTCTCCTCGCCATCACCAAATCCACCATCGGCCAGAGCCATGGCTAGCTCGGTGGGCCCTAGCCCCCTCAAAATGCGTGTGACATACCCACGAACGCGCCCAAAATTCTTCCTCCACAGTCGACGAAAGCCCATCACTGCCGTATGGATCTGTAGAACTCACGAAGCTCTATAAGTTTGCAGTTGGAAATTTCTTGAAACAATTTATAGATTTGAAGAAAAGAGGAGGAGAAGAACGGAAACTCTCAGCCATTGAATGGTATAAGCGGCGGCTAGGCATAGAACTGAAACCCTAGCTTTTCCTCTTTTCTTATTTTTGTGAATTTAGGGCTATTTATAGGAATCATCGAACACTATTCCTCCGGGTTTTTTAAAACTCCGATTTACGCGCCGAAACTGACGTTCCTAGGGTTTATCCCGCGTTTCGGACACAATGGAACAGGTTTCGGAAGCTAATTCGATCATCTGTGCGAGATATGGAATTAAACGATCAATTTAAATTAAACCGATTTCGATGCGTTTTAATTTGTACCGGACAAACGGTAAATCAAATCGACTTGAAATTTGAAATCTTACAATAATATCACATTATGGATCCGATGAAACTAGTTTCGTCGAAATCCGAGACCGTTTGAAAAATGACTATTTTAACTCGCCAAATTAATTTTAAAATAATTTCGATGCGTTTCGAGCTGTCACGGTCAAACGACAACTCCGATTGCTACGAAAATTGAAATCCGATAATAACAAACTATTACGGATCCAATGGAACTGGTTTCGTTCAATTCTGAGACTGTTCAAAAATTGGCTATTTTTCAGTCGATAATTTAATATTAAAATATTCAATTTTCAGAAATCAACTTTAAATTCAGTTTTACAAGTTCTAAAACAGTTCTATAACTTTAATATGATATAACAAAATTTTCCAAATCATTTTCAATCTTATTTAACCCAAAATTAAATTATTTCTGGAATTTCACTATTATATTATCGATTTAATTGACCAATTAAATCCAAATATTCGATAAATAAATTATTCGACTATCAAATTCCACTTATTGATATTCAAAATTATTTAAATATCCAAATTTAAATTATCAAAAATTCTGGGTCGTTACATGATGAGATTTTCCAAAGTCCTTCTTTTGCTTTTGCTAAGAGCTCTTGCCAAATTTTAAACTATTCCGCTGCCGTCTCGACGTTCTCCTTAACCCCGGATAAATTAGAGTCCTTCATTTGGGAAGTGAATCTAATTAGTGAGGCCAAATGACTCCAAATTTTTCTACATCCTTTCTTGTGTTTTTCTAAGTGTACATGTCAAATTACAAGTCATTCCGACATAAGACCTAAACTAGGGGTTGATCTAAGGCCTTGTATCAGGGGGTTGATCTAAGCCTTAATTCGAGGATGAATTAAGGACTTAGCCAGTTATTCAACCAAATTTCCAAAGCTTAATTCTCTAGTTCGTTTAAGCGTGCCTCCAAGATTTCAAGTGGCTTTGTCCTTGTTTGAATCTTCTAAGTCAAGTTGAAATCTGCTTTGCTAAAAAGTGGGTTAACGTTTCCTCTCCAAAGTATGCCTTTCGAATGTAAGGCCTGCTTTGCTCAAGAACAAGTTCCTGGCATTAGCATTTGATAATTGGGCTTTCCAACTGCTTCAGTCTTGGTGAAACGTCTGGTTCCTTTGGATTCTCTTTTAAATCAATGCTCGCTCCAAAATTGTTACATTCTAGGACTCTAGGCTATGACTAAGTGTAATATGTACATCACAGTCATTCTGATTTCATTCGCAGTTATTACATATCACTTAGTACATCACATATCGGATTTCATCCCGTGTTCATCCAAGATTTATTAGTTTTATTCTAATTACAAGGTGTTCAAATCATTTTATTAGGTTCATTTCCATTATAGGCTTTGATCTCTTCGGATCAACCTCTATTTAATTTAATGTGCAATCTCTTTGGATCATTTAAGTTAAGAGAACGATCTCTCCTAATCGTTTAAATTTAATTTAAGTTGGACGACCTCTTCGGATTGTTTAGTGTTCCTGTCTAAGGTTTTGATCTCTTCAGATTCTTGCCGAGTCCATTTGCTCTCCGAAAAGGACTTAACTACTAAGCATATCCATCCGCTCACTCTCTAGTGAAAGGACTTACTTCTTACACTCCGGCCCGCCTCTCCGAGTGGTTGCTCTACAGAGACTAAAAAGCCCAACCTTTTCAATCTTTGGTGAGGTGGCTCTATAAAAGCCTATAACATAATGGGCCTAAATTTCGAAAAAAATCGAAACCCAAGTCCATCGAAGGACAGATCGTTCACTAGTACAAAAATCGCATGTTGCTTTGCCTCATTTGCATACAATCGATGCAAATAGAAGTATTTGCATCGATTACGTTTTAACAACCGATGTATTTGGCATGTGGAAAGCAGTAGATAGTACAAAAATACAATTTGCATCGGTTATCGTCAACAACCGAAGAAAATACATCGATGCAAATAGTGTTAGTTGCATTAGTTTTATTTACAACCGGTGCAACTACCTTTATTTGCATTAATTTTTTTGTAGCCGATGCTAATGGTTGCCGCCTTCTTATTTTCGTTTTTCGCTTTCCACTTTCCTTAAGCCTAAATTCCAAATCCAACCGCTAATTCACATTCGCAACTCCTCATACTTCACCTCCAGATTCACATGCTTCCAACTCCCAAATATATTGTTCTGTGTCCTGCTTCCCTCCATCTCGCATGTCAAAATCATACTCGCTAGGTTTTAACTAATTCAATAGTGGAAGTGAAGAAGTGGATCTGGAAGTGACGCTTAGAAGAATCATTGATATGAAATCCTTAATGGCTTCATTTGTATGTACATCTAATTCAAATAATTGAATTGTAAGTCATAGTTTACATTTTCGACGAGTATATTAAAACTGAATTTCACAAATGGAAAATTTCCAGAAATCTCCAATCGGGTTGAAAATTTCAAAGCGAAAGCTTTTTCTTTTTTTTGTTTGTTCACAAATCAAGTTGATTCGCGACTATTTGATTGCTGTGGTAGGAGGAAGTGGTCCCGTGTTTGCTATAGTGGGTGGTTGGTGGCTTCGATTTGAAGTGTGTCGCAGGTTTGGTTAAAGAAGATCGCAAGTGGACGATTGCGGTAAGGATGTTGAGTTCGTTGTGGAGTTTTGCTGGTGGTCAGGTGATAGTGGATGCGGTTTTAGGAAGTTTATGAGTAGGTTTGTGATAAAGTCGCGATTGTGTTGTGGTTCAATCAACGACGGTTTGGATGAAGGTAGGCAGTGCTGTAAGATAAAAGCACAGTAGCAAGGGTGTTCGATTGTGGTTGAGAATGGTCAGTATGTTTGATAGCAGTTTTTTTTCTTTTTTTTTTGGATGAAGTTGTGATGTGGGATGATGGTACAAAATTGTCGCAATGGAGCAGTTCAATTGTGTTTATGGCTGTGGGATGCCTGATCGATGAACTTGTTTAACGAAGATGGTCGGTAGCGGTAATGGTGGATGGTTTCAGTAGATGTCAGTGGGTTATGCAAAATTTAACAAGAAGTATCAGATGTGTGCTAAACGACAAAATATTATAGCAGCAACAATCTACTCGGTAGTAATATATTATCAGAAGCTCATGTCCTCCAGGTAAGTGTTATTTTCTGTTATTATAACAGAATAAGTCTCCCTACTCTAAACAAAGCATGACCCTTTAACCTTGCGAATATGCATCTAATCATGTCAACCAAAGGTAATCACTCATCATATTTTAAAGAACTAGGTCAGATAATCACTTCCAGGAAAGATAAAGAAAAACTGCCTACATTGCAATTCAGAGTCATGGCCACATCATCTTTCTATCTATTAATCAAACCCCCACTAGCTTGAAAAGGCTCTTATTTAAAGTTATCCCTAACCCAGAAAGATTTTTAAAGCCATATAACATCAAATTCGAAGCTATAATATCATGAGGTGAAGGGGAACTAAAATAACAGTATCATCTGCATATTGCAGTGATGAGATATCACCATTCACAACTGAATTTCCAATAGATTCTATGATACCCCTTCTAGCAACCATCCATATCATTCTAGCAAAAACATCCACTGCTATGTTGAAAAGCAAAGGGAAGGGAGGATCCCCTTGCCTGAAACCTTTTCCATCTTTTTTACCTTCCTGTCCATTCACCAATATAGAATATACACTACTAAGCATATCTTGTATCCATGAGACCACTTACAACCAAAGCCCCTATCCTTTAGGACATATAACAGAAAGTCTCAATGTAGTGAGTCACATGCCTTGGAAAAATCCAGTTTTAAAATAACTGAAGATATGTTATCCTTTATACAATGATTAATCACTTCCCGACCACTGCTGCAATTTTCATAATGTTATTGTTTTTAACGAAGGCAGGCCGAGTGTTAAGAATTAAAGTATCCATCTTCCCTGGAGCCTGTTAGCCAGCACTTTAGTGATGATTTTAAAGATGCAATTAAGCAAACTGATAGGTCTAAAGTCTTTAACATCATTATCCCCTTCATTCTTAGCCAGCAAAGCAACATTAGCATGATTAGGCACTTAAAGTCCATTTTATCTGCATGCAAATCATCAAAGAGTACAATAATATCATTCTTTATAACCATCCAGTATTTTCTGAAAGAATAAAGATGGATGGCCATCATGGCCTTGTGAATTGTCTGTTGGTAACTCATGTATTGCTTGATGTATATCCTCCTCAATGAAACTCTGCTCTAAGATGCTCAAATCAACCGATTCATCCTCTTCATAAAGCAAATCCGTTCTAACACCGTGAATCTTTCAGTTACAATTCCAAAAAGTTTAGAGAAATCGGTACACTTCCTTATATTTTTTTCCTTATGATCATATTCTTCAACTCCAATAGCTGTGTACATCTCCTTTGTGGAACCACTTCCTTGATCTCCGTCTTCGCGTGATTTCCTCCTGATCAATAATCTTCAAAAGATATTCCTCCTCCTTTTTTAGTATCTCAATCTAATCATTGTCTATGTTTCCAACCACTCCTTTGTTATTAAGCTCAAGAATTTCTTCACATAATCTGGCCTTCCTCTCCTTAAAGTTTCGAAAACTGTTTTCTCCGAACTTTTTAGAAAATATACAAGCTCTCTAAGCGTGAACATCTTGTTTGTAGCAGCATTCTCTAATCCTTTCACACCGAGCCCTTTCCCCATATCATCAAAGTTATTTTACCATACACCACAACTTTTCAAATCTGAATCTCCTATTGATCTTGACATCATCGCCAGTATCAAGAGTAATAGGGGCAGTAGTCAGATAGAATTCTAGCTTGACCATATTGAGTGGTAAGAGGATGAGTAGGATGCTTACCATCCGATGCAGAATTGATAAAAAATTTGTCCAGCTTGATCATGATGGAATCTTCTTTTTCATTGCTTTACGTAAACTTTCTATTGTTTAGAGGCATGTCTTTTCAAATATTTTAATTATAGAAATATCTTTTTGTAACAGAAGAAATCTACAAAAACTCACTTTGATGATGCGTGCAACAACTTTATTTACTAAGAAATTGAATACTAGATGCACTGTCTCTTTCAGTTGTAATACGAAAGGGAGATCCATTTTTACTATCAGAACACGCAGTGCAAATACCTTAACTGATATCACCCATTTTTTGCGTACATAAAAGAATGAGTGGAATATACGGTCTCACATGCACTTCATGTAAAATATCATAAAAATAGTAAAGTTTTTCTAAAGAAGTTTGATTATATCATAAATCTAAAATGCATTGCCCTTTATAGCTATAAATGCAGTTCATGTGCAATATAGCAAAGCGGAAGTTCTAATAGGCTTATTGTAACATCCCAAGGATTATAATTCTACATAAAATGCACTGGCACGTGCAATGCACATGCCGCAAAAATATTGTTGAAAAAATAACGTATAATGAATTTATCAAGTTTTGATTTGGCACATAGTTTTTACAAGAGAATATCTGAGCATTAAGTAGAGAGTAAAATAAGTAGAATACTAAATGTATAAATGCAAAATAACACTGTAAAAAATATATAGCTTATAAAAAATTGTGTATTAATAACGAGAATACAAAATTAAGTAGGAAGGGAAGGAGGTGATGTCAGTTTTTTGGTAATTACATATTTTCTTGTTCTGTATGTTTACACTTTTAGCATGTGTAACTAGGGACTTGCTACATTCACCGGTTTCCAAGCAGTACTGCTTTATCACTTGGAAAGGCTGGGGTATGTGGGTCTACCTCCCATGTTGGCCCCACATGTCCCTTCCCTTTAGGTGGTACAACGGCTCTTCCACTTCGTCCTTTTTTGGTAAATTAATATGTTGTGCATATGACTCTTAAATTGATAGACTGCATCATGTATCAGATACATTTAAATCGGTTTTAAGTATGTTAAATTTAGATCTATCTCTGTATTAAGTTTTCAACTTAATTTGAGCTAAATACATACTCTATACAAATAGATATTTTATATGGAACTACTCTTATGATTCTTAAAACAGGTACATGAGACTTTTTTTTGGTAAATTAATGAAGTTTCTTTACATATTGTGCATATGATTCTTAAATTGATAGATTGCATCATGTATCAAATACATTTAAATATGTTTTGAGTATGCTAAATTTAAATCTATCTCTGCATTAAGTTTTCAATTTAATTTGAGCTAACTACATGTTCTATACAAATTGATGTATCATATGGAACCGCTCTTATGATTTAGCATTTCTACTCGAGGTTATCAAAACATGATTCAAATCGTAAATCTTAAAGTTCAAATTTTAAATTGAAATGGGATTTATTTGATAAATCGTTGATTCAAATAATCCATATTTTAAGGTTTGCACACTATGAAATGATTATGATGTTTGAAATTATACATCTAACCTTAAGATACGGTTTTTTTCTTTCTCCTGTTCCATTTTTATTTTGTTTAGAAGTGGATTCAAAATAATTCTCAACTACGATTTTAAATGAGTTTGAATCGGAATGTAAATTGAATCTGAACAAGAGGTATTCAATCTGAAATAGGGTTTAAATTATAAGATTTTGAAATTTTTGATAATAATATTTCTACTAATTTTCTTGTGACTTATTTTGTTTTAGTGACCAGTTTTATTTGGTAATTTTGTTTAGTTAGGACTATTTTCATATATCTGTGCTAATCACTGCTGCAGCGTCATGTTTGAGTTGCTTTTCAACCTTATCAGATATTTAAGGTTAACCAGTTTTGGTTTGCAGGCACAAGATGAGACACCTGAACTTGCGGCAGGTGCTTATAAAGCTGTATTTGACTTTATGACTCTGCGAGCCATGACTTGCTGGAACCCAGTTTAAGGTCATTTATAGATCTCATGTGTATTATGCATATATGGTATCCAGCATTTTCCATGTGTTTGACGTAAATGTGATTTATTTCTTTATGTGCGTGTGTAGGGAGCAATACGATACATGGAACATTTTGGCACGTGCAAGAAATGCAAGTCGTCTATTTTCTAAAATTGCATGGCCGAGAGATTCAGAATTGGTATGCTTTCACTTATATTTTTTTATCAGTGAATATGCATGCAGAACATACTGACACGACTATGCTTATTACAGAAAGAGCGGGTGAAATGTTTGAATCTATTGTTAAAAGTGAAAGATTCTATTGATAATATTCCAAAAAATTTGGAAGCTAGAAGGAGATTGCAGTTCTTTACAAATTCGTTATTCATGGACATTCCTTCTGCAAAACCTGTTTCTGAGATGATGCCTTTTTTAGGCGCTTGCTAATCTCGTTCACATTTGGATCTTTCCATCAAGCTTTAGCGGATCAAACCTTTCCTTTTCTCCCTCTTTCTGTTTGTTTCACTGACTGATTGAAATAAATCTTTTGGTTGCAGCATTTTTACTCCATACTACAGTGAAACTATTCCTTATAGTTCGTCGGAACTACAGAAGGAGAATGAAGATGGGATTTCTAATCTTTTCTATCTTTAGAAAATCCTTCCCGGTAATTTATCGTCTATTTTGTGGTTACAGTTTCCTGCTGTTTTCGTTTTTCTGTCACACACGTTTTCTTGCTTATGTGGAGAACTCATGTAGTCTGTACTATTATATTTTAAGTGATGGTTTCTATTTTTGACCAAAAGGTATCATGGTTTCCTTTAGAGAAATGGAACCAATGAGTCAATTGCTAAAGCAATTGCCAATTATATTGGCAATGGTCAATGTAGTCATAGAATATTTCTTGGGCAATTAGCAGGAGAAACCTGGCAATTTATCAAAAGACCAATCAGATGGTCGATAATTGACAACTCAATTGCTAAAGCAATTGATGTGGTATATGACTATCATGTGAAACAATAAGTGAGGCGTATATTGTTTATCCATTTCTTATACCAACAATTGATAATAAGATGTGTTAAGTGTTGATTGACCATGTAATTTGACAAATGACAATTTAGCTAGCAATTGACAACTAAAAACGAGTGCAATAACCCGTATGTTAAGTGTTTTCAACTACAAATTGTATGAATTTTGTAGAAAAAGTTGAAATAATTTCAGCCGTAGGCTAACCCTCAAATGTCGGTAGAGCAATATTTTAGTGGATGCTTTGATCAATCAATTGATAAATCATAAATTAGTTGTCAAGGTTAAGTAGTTGATGTCTAGGACCATTATCATCATATTTCTTGAATACGTATGTGTCTGTGTGTAGCGTTCAGGTAAGCAGGTTCAACTAAATTATGGAAATCATATTCCCTTCTGAAACTTATTTCCCTTTTGACGTCTGTAGCTTGTCAAAGTTTTCTTTCTTTTGAATCTGGGATCACTTTTCATTTTGCTAGCATCTTAATCATCATTTTTGCCATTGTACTTAATTTCTATCACAGATGAATAGACAAACTTTTTAGAACGAACTGGTCGTGGTGAGTCAACTGCAGAGGCGTTACAGAAAAGCTTAACTGATACACTAGAACTACGATTTTGGGCATCATATCGAGGACAGACATTAGCAAGATCTGGCTAGTATATTTCATCCAATTGTTGCATGCATGGAGACGCATACCAAGTGTAACGACCCAGAATTTCCACAAATTAAACTTCGTATATTTAATTAATTTTAAATATTAATAAGTAAAATTTGTAAGTCGAACAAATTTTTATTCGAATATCTAGATTTAATTGCATAATTAAATCGATAATTTAATATTTGAAAATACAAAAATAATTGGAAATTGGGTTTAATATGACTAAAATTCATTTGTAAAATTTTAATAAATCATATAGGAGTTAGAATGATGTTATAGAACTTTTAAAATTGAATTTGAAGTTAATTTGTGAAAATTGAATATTTTAATATTTAATTGACGATTTAAAATGGCCATTTTTCAAACGGTCTCGGATTTTGACGAATATAGTTTCATCGGATCCGTAATGTGATATTATTGTATGGTTTCAAATTTCGTGTAGATTGGATTTACGGTTTGTCCGAGGCAAGCCAAAACGCATAGAAAGTAGTTTAAATCGATTTAATTTAAATTTGATCGTTTATTTCTGTAACTTACACATATGATCGAATTAGCCTCCGAAACACATTTCATTGTGTCCGGAACGTGGGATAAACCCTAGAAACGCCAGTCGGCACGCTTCGTTTGGAGTTTGGAAAATTTTAGATGAATAGTGTTTAGCCAATTTTCTATAAAAGCCCATTTTATTTTCATTTTGCAAAAAAATTAAAACCCTAGGGTTCCTCTCAACCTTCAGCCGCCACCTATAATATTAACGGCCGAAACTCACTATTCTTTCTCCTCATTTTTCTCTCAATCATCTTGCTTTTTACGCTTCGATCTCGAAACGAATATTGTCGAGCTTAGAGAGAGCTTCAGATCCATACAGACTTCATGATGTTTCGAGCATTGGATGGCCACGTTTTTTGTTTCGTTCATGCCGCGTTCGAGTACAATTTCCAATGCAAATGGAGGGTCGAGTATCGAGGCATTTGGGATGGTGATGGAGTGGGCCATGGGCTTTAGATTGGTGGTTGCTGATCGTCGTGAAGTCAATCAGAGAGGTTGCGAAAATTGATGGGAGAAGGTCGGCTGTGGGTTTAACTTCACTGGAAACGCACGATGTAGAGAGAAGCAGGTGTGGCCAAGATTTCTAACTTCAGTTTGAATGGCCTGATTGTGTTTAGGTAGAATAAAAAAAAATGAAATTTGTGTTTAAATTTGTAATTGAAACTTGTAAAATTCATAACTGTTGCATACATTATCAGAATTCGACAAAACTGGCGATGCCGGAATCGCAGCGATGCGATCTATGCGATGAAACTAGATTGGAATTTATTTGAACCAGTGAAGATTTTGAGTAAATGTAACGATCCGGAGTTTTCGATTCCGAAATTTCCAGATAGTTAGAGAGAAGAAGAAAAGAGAAAGGAGAAGAAATAGAAACCAGTCACAGAAAACTCACATTCGCAGCGGATCAAAATATAATATAATATAAATAACGGTTTTACAAAGAAGAATCATCATTAGTACAATTATATTTTTATACATCAGAGTTACACATATACATAAGCACTGGACAAACAATCATGTCCAGATACTACAATATCACAATGGACCCTCTCCATACGTCCCAGCTATTCAACTTGCCTTTAGGGCTCCAGAACGTCCTTACTTGAAAATCTGTAATACTCGGTCTGACCCGAGCATTACATCAAAGTAACACCCGGGTCAGGCTGGAAACCAGCGTGAGTAAACCCAACTAACATGAAATGCAAAACTACATAACTCATATAAACCCCGGGTAACTTATATCAATTTTCAATTCCTCAAGTTGTTATAGATATTTCTTATTTCACACATCAATTTCTAAGTGCCAGATTCAGACTAAATGGTCCAATCCTCTTAAATCATTCCATCCCACCCTATTGATTTCACAAACCAATTTTCTAAAGAATCAAAGTGGCTTCGGGTATTACTAATACCCGACTCTGGTTTCTTCGAAATTCAATTCATCATAATATATGTTATTCAAGTGAAATGCAATTCATTTCTAAATAAAAGATGTCACCCTTTTCACCCAGCAATTTGTCATTGACAGGTAACCACATTATCATTGCCCACCCAATACACCATATCACGAGCCATTTCATATCAGGGGTATCAATCAATTTTGGGCATTTTAAACAATCATTTAATCATACATAAGCAAGATAATCAATCACTCCATCTCGAATAAATCTAATTAACCACAATTGAATTAAATCAATTAGCTTTAAGTCCTGCTTATTAATTAATTATAACCCAATTGATTTACCATCCCATAATCATTCATCTTAGTTAATCCTCCTTGATTTATTATTCTTTAGTTACATTAAGATCATCATCATTATCTAATTTCTTTCATCAAGTAATTATACTTAACCACACCCCATGAATGTTTAACAATTAAACTCAATTAATCGCATTCATTAATAAACCCCAATTACTCATAAACAGTAATTACCCCACTATACTTGCTTATTAAGTAATTAACCCCTTCTCATTATTAATCCCTTTTGGTTAATTAGACCAAGTAATTCATCCTTAATTACCTCTACTAAGTAATTACCTTTTAATTACATTCCATTAAGTAATTCCTCTTAATTTATCACATCCTGTAATTGTGAATTACTTCACTAAATTTCATCAAGTATTTATATTTAATAAATTTCCAAGAGATTACCTTTAATTAATTAGCAAATTAATTCCAATCGGGTAATCCATCCCTTGATTACCCTCAACCCAGTTAATAAATCTTAATTTCAGATTAACACAACTTAATTACAAATTAAGTATTCCTTATTTACCAGTTAAGTAATCATTAGCCATTAGTTAATTAAATTCTTAATTACTTAACTATTAATCATTCGTTAATTATCTTTAAGTGGTTAATTACAAATTTATTCATCAATTCATCATTAATTAATCCAAACTCTAATTACAATTATAATTTAATTGTTCTTAACTACTTTCTTAAATAATTAATTGATAATAATTATTCGACTTAGTTAACATTTTAAAGTCTTCTTTTAAATTTGAAAATCAATCCACTATTGACTACAAAACTAAATTTTTAATTAACTTTATACTCAAATTAATCGCTTAATTAAAATAATAATTAAGTGTTTTAAACATCGTTAAAATATTAACAAAAATAATTAAGATTTGTTTTCAACTCTTGTCTTAAATAGTTAAACCCATATATTAAGTTATAGTGCTTAGTACTTGTAGAGAAACAAGTTACACAACTTCACCTTTATAAAATACTGCTTTTTGGGATAAATCCCGAGACCTCCCTTAATAAAACTCGAGTAGCACTTCGTGTTAAATACCCATTTCACCGAGTCACCTGTACGTTCTTCTTCTGCTTCTTCTTTTTTTCTATAGTTTAAGTTTTAAACGTAAGTAAAAATAGCATCAGGTAAACCCCCACTCGAACACGACATAAAACCTGACACCAAACTATCACCGTACACATGCACAAGCTTTCGACGGCGCGCCAACGATCGGCGATACCTCCGACAAGTCACGATTCACTATCACACTCGATTACGACCATCCAACTCGACCGTCAACCTCGAAATCAAAATCGAGCATCATTTCTCAAAACTGGAATCCAAAAACCTACCCTGAAAACTTCTCGTACTCACCACAACGACCACCGGATCTACAATTCCGGCTACACACTCGCAATCATACCTACCTCCATTTCCCAAAAATTTGTAGCACTCGATCCACCAAAGAAATCGTGGTGGATCGTTTACTGACCACCCTCAAAACTAGGGTTAGGAACAAAAATTGGTCACCTCTGTCACACCAATGCTTGGATCACCATCCTGACATTTTTGCTGACCTCTCTGATGGCTCCACTACCACCAGTAAGAATTCCGACCATGCCGAGCCACCAGATCACCAGACGCAACCCAAAACTCCTAGATTGAACAAACCCGATCTGCCCACTTAATCTTCTTCTAAAAATTGTGATTCGAGTTTTAAAAATCATGATTTTGGATATAGTTTCAGATTGTATGCTTGAATCAGTAAATTGCTATGTCTGAATTTTAACATAAATCAAGCTTACACTGTTCTACTGAGTTTCCATAGCAATTCCAAATAGTTTTTTAACTTAAATCAAATTTTAATCTTTAGTCTAGGATGAAACAACAACTTTTGTTTATAAACCAAATCCTAGCAGCAAATGGATCAAGAGTATATGAATTTTAATCATAAACTTAAGCTTGGATACTGAGAACAGGGATACATAATACAACAGTAATGCACATTTATATACATCCAAACAATTCACTTATATAAACATACATAACGTACTATTTCCAGAGAAATAACATGCAACCAGACTTAAAGATACTTAAGTTTCTTTTTTTTAATTAGAAGAGTTGATACTCAGAGTTTTATGGAAACAGAGAACAACTTCACTTCCTTGAACTGAACTCTGATGTTGATTCGAAAATGAGTTTGATTTATCTTATGTTGAGTTGAATCCCTGAACGTATCTTTGCTTCAGATTAAAAGTCAGAAATTGATTTATTTTAGTTTTTTTTTTCTTTTTTTCCTTTTTTTCACTAGGTTCGAATGAAGGGAAAACTGGCAAGATCACATTTTCCACTATCAGGCATATATTCATACATCTACCAAGAATGAACTTGAAAAAAAAAATGCAAACACGCTTATCACCAGAAATAAAAAAACAACTAACTTTTAATTTAAGTATGTTCAAATAAATGGTTACCCACAGAATTTTATGGCAGAGTATCCATGTTTATTGAAAGAAAACTTGAAGGCTTCAAGCTGCTTCTAGATTTGCTTTGCTTTTTATTTATTTATTTCTTAAAAAAAAAACTTTAGCCTTGCTTTACTGCATTGCTTTTGCTCCCAGAATCTACAATTTGCATGCATGTTTCCAGGTGAAAAAATGCAGGCATGGATGAAGTGTTGTTGCATGCAGGATTGGTTTGCAGCATTGCTTTTCAGGCTTCTGATTTTTGAAGAGAGCCTTCGGGTTAAAATTTTGATTTGTACTCCAGTTTTAAAGATGATTCAGATGGTAGTAGCTTGATTTGGTTAGTGGAAAATATTGTTTCAGATTTGGTTTTGAGGAAAATTTACAGATTTGTTCTTGAGTAAATTTCTTTTTTTTTGTGCTTTGAAGAAGATTTGAACTTAGCTTGAATGTTTGATTTGACTCAAATCTGGATTTTTTTATGATTTCAGGTTTTTGAAGAAAATAGGTCTGGCCCCCATTTTCTTATTACCTTTTACCTAATTTCAAATAAAAAGAACATGCCATTAAGCTTACATTTGTCAATACAAATAATTTATTTCTTACAAGTGTTCGCATGCAAAAAATGAGATATTTACAAGTGTTCTAAATTTATATTTAAATGTCTCTTGTGCCTTGTATGTATTTATATTAATTTCTTAAGCCTTTGTAATAGTATGTTATGTAATTATCAAACTTTAATAAGTTTACATTTGTTATGTAAGAGATTTTCATTTATTTTAAATATTAATAATAAGCTTTATACTTAATTTACTACTTTATAAATACTAAATGTGTGTGTATATATATATAAATTTAACTTAAAATACCCTTTTGAAAATTACTATGTCAATCCCGATTTCACAACCCCAAATGTATATATATATTTAGAATATAGAGTTTTAAAATCTGATTTATTTTAAGATTTTTATCCTTTTGAATTTCAAATTTCAAATTCAAACTCAATTTAAAATCACTCATTTAAATATATATATAAACAACACATATTTAATTTTCTCAATTTATACATCAATGTTTTACAATAGTTAAAATCAGATAATTATCCAATTAACTGATGGACAAAAATCCAGGTCATCACAGTAAAATTAAACGTATGTTTAATTTTATTCGAAATAAAACACTGCAACCGTTATTGAAAGCAAGGTGAGAACTTCTCACTCAATCAAAATTGTTTCGATTTAAATTTTAAATAGTTAAAATTAAAATTTCTTGATTGTTTGATTGGATGATAAATTATTATCTGTTGTATTAAAATTGACATTATACGCCATATATTAAGCAGAGTTTATTTATTAAAAACATATACCGCTATAATTTCACCGTAAAGTGAAATTGGTATTATCTATGTACTTGGAGTTGATTTCCCGCATTATATACCGGATGAGACCCTCTTGCGCCGTATAGTAGTGGATAATATTTTATAAATCCTTTATACGGCGATATTCCGTATTGGAATGGAATTGGCATTGTGCTAATGTATGTGGATGCAGGAAAACAGGTTGGAGGGATCCAACTGGATTCCTCGCCAGTATTTATCTAATTACAGATATTGTGATATTTTTTGATTATCATATTGATATATGATTTTTGGATGCTGTGATTGATTATTTCGTGTTGTTGCATCATTGGCCTATTTTGAAGTTTTAAAAATGTTAAAGGAACGATTTCTAATTTAAAAGTGATTTTTGAAAGTATACGTTTATTTAATTTTGAATTGATTCATTTTAAATAAATAAACGTTATAAAATTTAATGTTATAAAATTATGATTTTTGTGAAATATAAACGAAATGTGATTTTTGAAATAAATAGTCGATTAATTTATAAAATGTTTTAAATTGGGATTTTTGAATTATTATAAACGATTTATATAAAAGATTTATAATATTGATATGTATAAATTAAAAATATAGGAATTATAAAACGAGTTTTATTAAGTGTTAAAAAGAAGTATAAAAGGATTCATAAGCGAATGAAGTTCACAGTTTTATAAATGGTGAAGTTATAAAATGAATAGATTTTTGTAAAATAAAAGGTTTATAAGTAATTAACTTATAAATTAGATTTTTGGTATAAAAATTGAGTTATAAATTGAATTGGCAAATAAAGGAGATTTATAAATCGAAGTTTTATAAAAATGAAAATGGAATTTATAATCATTGTTTTATAAATCTGTAATCAAATAAATTTAATAAGCAAATATTGAAATTATTAAAGGAAATATATTCACGATTTTGGACAGTGAATAGTCCTTTAAGTAAATAAGTGGAAGTGTTGAATTTGGTTAGAGATTTATATCCACGATTTTGGACAGTGGATATTCATTTAAATAAAATGTGTAGAAAATGTTGAATTTTGGTAACGAAGTATATTCACGATTTTGGACAGTGAATAATATATTAAAGAGATGTTTTTGGGAAGTGATATTTTAAATAGAATTGAAACGATTTAAAGATGTTTTAAAATGCATTAAGTATCGAGTACAAAGATTTCAACATTCATTGTTGAAATAGACGTTTTCGAGAAATAAGGAAATGATGGACTATAACACTATTGTTATAGTAGATGATTTCCGAAAGGAAACATTTTATATAGTATTGGGATTTATATACCTATTTTAATTTCGAATCCCTATACTAGTGATTTTGGGTCGTCATAACGATGTTTTACGCAACATTCGTTTGGACTCAAATAAATGTTTTTAAGAGAATATATTTCCTTAAAGAATAAAATATATACTTAAATTGTGATTTAAGTATATCGAATATTTTCCAAATGTTGAAAATGAATAGATTTGTGAATTATTAATTATTAGTAAGTATGGAAATGCTTTTTCCAATACGAAGTGAAATGTTTTGAGATTTTATCTTTTTAAAGAAAAATCGATAATGAATATTAGAAATCGATTTGGAAATCGTATATTTTATAGATATTTTTGAAATGTAAATTCACTATGGGATTTATAAAAGAAAGGGAAATTTGTTTAAAAATAAACGTTGATTTATTTTTGAAGTGTGGAAAAATATATCTAGTAAAGATATTTTGGAAAATAATAATCTGAGAAATTATTTGGAATCTGGTGATGTTGTGCATACCTATTGATAGTTAAATAACCGACTATCAATATTTACCTTTAAAAGGGTATTTGTTATGATTTGCTTGAATTTAAATGCCACACTTATTGTAAAATAAGTGCTCACTACTCGGGTTAGCCGGGAATGGACCTTTGGGTGGCATAACCCATTCCGAATATGTGATACGTCGTTATGGATTGCATTTGAAGACCGGTTTTGAAGACCGGATATTTTTGAAAACGGAAGGATTATATTCGAATGACTCTGCATCAGCTGATCTCCGATATAGAGGTTTTATCACCCTTAGTGACAGGAAGTCCGGACGTGATTAGTGAATATCCAGATTGCAAGGGCTTCTTTGGAAGTGCCTTCGGTACCGTTCGATCTCGAAACGGACTTGTATGGATGTGTATCTGACGTTACAAATTGAGATGTAAAGCTGGTTTCTATCAAATATATTTTTGTTGGTGGCGGAGAATTTATTCTCTTAGCTTAACACCCTTCTCTGAGACGTACGAGCTCAGAGGTTATGTAGTTGATGGTTACTAGTGATACATTCCAAAATTGGTAATGTGACATACGAAGTGCTGTTGAGCATATGTGACCAAAGCACAACTTTTGTATAAAGCATGGCTTTGTGGACGAGACTTCGTCTGACCTCACACCCTGGAAATGGTCAAAACAGGAAGGATGCAGCAAGGTTATTAGGGGGTAGCGCCCCTTTAGTGTATGTCATTCCTTCTGGATAGAGGTGGTATCTTGGTGTGGAGCCCAGATACTTAACCTATGTTGTTGCTGCAAATTTATTACTTTGTGGTTGTTGGAATAGAGGATCCTCGGATGAAGGTCGGTTACGACCGGGAGATGGCATATTCATGTCAGTAGATACCCAGTTAGGGGTAACCCGGCCTTGTGTTGGCAGAGATCTAAACGTAATGTTAGGTTCTCGGGTCGTCTTTCTAGAGGCGTACCTATGTGGCAATGGGAAGTTCCTTGGCCTGACCATTTGTTGGAAATCCAAAGAAACAATACAATACTTGTACGGTTTTAGTTGTATAACCTGCCATGGAATGTGGCGGTAACCTGCTACTGAATATGGTAGCTATAGTAGGCATAAGTGTGAAATGCCTATGATGGCTAAGATTTATATTATACTTTCGAAATGTTTTCTGCACTATTCACTAGTAACAATATCAAATGTTTATTTTTAATGCGTATCAAGCATCTTTGACTATCATAAGGAGAAATCTCCTACGATTATGCGTTTTCATTGTGTGTGTGTGCGGGAGGCCTTATGGTAGTCTCATTTTCCAAAAAGCATTGTGAATCTATTTTAAAATATTTCTCTGTTGTCTTTTAAAGATAAACTGTTTTAAGTTCTCGCACCAGTCCCATGACTAACCTGGAGTTTATTGTTTTCCTTCCTAAACTCTGGGTGCCCACCAATTTCCACACGGGCAGTCTAGAGTCAGGTTATCAGGTCATTCTGGAATTCGGGAGTTGCTGTAGAGAATTGGAGGCAAGCTGGAGAGCATGGCGTAGTATATTACTAGTGTATGCTGTATTTCTTTTCCGCTGTTTGTTGTTGTAAACTCTGATAATGTAATGTAATGTGATGTGATGTAATAACTGATATAGTTCTTTTGTTTAAAGATTATTCATTTATCTATTATATGTTGTTCCGTTGCGTTTGTGAGATTTTGATATTGTTCTGTTGTTTCTTTCTGTTCTTTTCTATCTTTTTCTCTCTTCTTCTATCGTTTTCTTCTTCTTTAACCACAACAATTCGGTTATCCGGCATTCGATTGCTCAGCAGTTGATACAGTGGACGTATTGATGTCGGTTTTCGAGCGTCGAAAAATCGCGAACGTTACAATTTGGTATCAGAGCATATGGTTAAGCGACAACCATGGCTCTGTTGGGTGTTACTCATTAGAGATAGAGTCAGTAGTACTCTAGAATGAGTTTGAGTGTAATAATAAATACGAGCGCGTATTTGTTAGTGAATATGAATTGTTTTATATTGTGATGATTAGTTTGTTGAGTGAGATATGGATTCTGGTCAATACGAGTAATTAACGTTGATGATGGGGATCTCTAAACACTTGTACAGAACAATTTGACATGATATCGTTTTAAAATAGGGTAAATGAAATAATTTTATATTGATTATATTTTATATATAAAGGAATAATTTTTCAGAAATTTTTAAAGTGTATATAAATTAATTGTTTGGTTGCTGGAAATGTTAGAATATATATATATATATATATATATAAGTTAATTAAAAGAATAAATTATGTAAGCGAATGAATTATAAGTGTGTAATTATAATTAAATGTGATTTATGAATAAAAGGAAAAATTTTGAGAGAATATTAAGCACTGAATTCACTACTGTTACTGGGAAATAATAAGGGTGATGACTGTAGCATCATCAGTATCATTTTCGAGTTTCTATGTGATGGATTTGCTACCATAGTAAATTGAAATTGAAGTTTTGTTGTGATAAATAAATTTGGAATTAAAATCCAAGTTGAAATAAATTTGAGTTGTCATCAAAGACATGTGATTTGAAATTTAACTAAAGGAAAGTTAAATAAATTGATTTGGATTAGATAAGCTATTGAAATTGATGAATATAAGTGAAATAAGTTTTGAACTTATAATATGAGTTAATAAATTTAGATTTGGTAAAAGTTAAATAGAATTTACTTAGAATTGAAATCTGAATTGGATTTATAAGTGGAATTTTAAGTTAAGTTAAACAAATGATGTTTGAAATGGAATATAACTTAAGTGAAGTTGAATAAAGTTGATTTGGCATCGAAGTAAATTAATCAAGAGAAGTGATGAATATGAACTTGAGTTATATAAATGAAACTTAACCTTATTGGTTAAATGAATTAGCAATTGAATTGAACTAATGAATTGAATATTAATCAATCGAACGTAAAAGAATTGATATGGGATAATGAATGTAAGTGTAAATTCATTAGAAGCTAATGAAGTTGAGAAATTGAATAATTGAATGGAAGTCAATTTAATATCAACCAATTGGAGTTAAAAAGTTTTAAACCAAATAGAATGTAAATTTAATAATTTGGTTATGATTTGGTTGTTATATGATTGTTAGTTGATTGTATATCATTCATTAAGTATTAATGAAACTGAATTGATAAATGGAAAGCTATGTAATTGAATTTGATTTGGAAGTAAACTAACTTGAATATGAATTAGTGAATGTAAACTAATTGCATATGAATAAATGAATGTTAGTGAAAACATCCAATGTTAATGAATCAAATGTGATTTAAATGGGAAAACCAATTCATTGAATATTAATGAGAAGTGAATGTATATTGATTTGATATGGATTTGTTGGATGATAGTTGTTTGGTGGTTGCATTTATTGCTTTTGTTGCATTTGCTATATTGGCATATGTAGTTGTTGTAGTGATATATGTTGTATATTGATATTACTTTCATATATGCATGTTTCTCGTGGTTTGTTGAGTGTTTAATAGGTGCGGATTGCGCTTGCTTCGCATTTGGAGCTCGCTTTCGCGCTATATTAGCCGTATATGCTCGCTAATAATATATAAGGTACATATCTCGGATTACGTATCGTACTTTTACACTTTTTTCCCTGCGGGATGCCTCATTTCTTGATGAGATGTATATTTGTGATATATGTTGTCATTTTTTTCGGATCGAGCCGCGCAAAGGAGATTATGGCGAATTTTTCCGAAAATTTAGGGCGTTAGAATATTTTTGGGAAAATTGGAAAACTTTTGATAACTAAAGTTTTGATTTGAAGTTAAAAGTTAAACGATATAGTTGGTTTTTAAAAGATAACTAAGTATGATTTAAAAAATTAGTAAAGTTATTGTAAGAAGTTTAACTATTGGCTTTTGGTAAAATTAAACGCTTAAGTGAATTTGAAATCTAATTTGAATGGTTTTGAAAAGTTAATGGATTCTATAACTTTTTCTTACTTAGTAATTTCGAGGACAAAATTCTTTTAACGGGGGAAGTTTGTAATGACCCAGAATTTCTATCAATTAAAATTCGTATATTTAATTAATTTTAAATATTAATAAGTAAAATTTGTAAGTCGAATAAATTTTTATTCGAATATCTAGATTTAATTGCATAACTAAATCGATAATTTAATATTTAAAAATATAGAAATAATTGGAAATTGGGTTTAATATGACTAGAATTGATTTGTAAAATTTTAATAAATCATATTAGAGTTAGAATGATGTTATAGAACTTTTAAAATTGAATTTAAAGTTAATTTGTGAAAATTGAATATTTTAATATTTAATTGACGAGTTAAAATGGCCTTTTTTCAAACAGTCTCGGATTTCGACGAAATCAATTTCATCGGATCCGTAAGGTGATATTATTGTATAGTTTCAAATTTCTTATCAATCAGATTTACAGTTTGTCCGGGGCAAGCCAAAACGCATAGAAATTAGTTTAAATCGATTTAATTTAAATTTGATCGTTTATTTCCGTAACTCGCACATATGATCGAATTAGCCTCCGAAACACGTTCCATTGTGTCCGGAACGTTTGTTAAACCCTAGAAAAGCCAGCCGGCACTTCTTTTGGAGTTTGAAAATTTTGGATGAATAGTGTTTCGCCAATTTTCTATAAAAGCCCATTTTATTTTCATTTTGCAAAAAAATTAAAACCCTAGGGTTCCTCTCAACCTTCAGGCGCCACCTATAATATTAATGGATGAAACTCATTATTCTTTCTCCCCATTTTTCTCTCAATCCTCTTGCTTTTACGCTTCGATCTCTAAACGAATATTGTCGAGCTTAGAGAGAGCTTCAGATCCATACGGACTTGATGAAGTTTCGAGCATTGGATGCCCACGTTTTTGGTTTCGTTCGTGCCACGTTGAGCACAATTTCCGATGCAAATGGTGGGCCGAGTATCCAGGAATTTGTGACGGTGATGGAGTGGGCCATGGGCTTTAGGTTGGTGGTTGCTGATCGTCGTGAAGTCAATCAGAGAGGTTGCGAAAATTGATGGGAGGAGGTCGGCTATGGGTTTAACTTCACTGGCAACGCACGATGTAGAGGGAAGCAGGTGTGGCCTAGATTTCTAACTACAGTTTGAACGGCCTGATTGTGTTTGGGTAGAATAAAAAAAAGAAAAGAAATTTTTGTTTAAATTTGTAATTGAAACTTGTAAAATTCATAACTCTTGCATACATTATCAGAATTCGATAAAACTGGCGACGCCCAAATTGCAGCGACGTGATCTATGCAATGGAACAGGATTGGAATTTATTTGAGCCAGTGAGGATTTTTAGTAAAATTAAACGTACATTTAATTTTATTCGAAATAAAACACTGCAACCGTTATTGAAAGCAAGGTGAGAACTTCTCACTCAATCGAAATTGTTTCGATTTAAATTTTAAATAGTTAAATTTAAAATTGCTTGATTGTTTGATTGGATGATAAATTATTATCTGTTGTATTGAAATAGACATTATATGCCGTATATTATGCGGAGGTTATTTGTTAAAAACATATACCGCGATAATTTCACCGTAAAGTGAAATTGGTATTATCTATGTACTTGGAGTTGATTTCCCGCATTATATAGTGGATGATACCCTATTGCGCCATACAATAACGGATGATATTTTATAACTCCTATATACCACGATATTCCGTATTGGAACGGGATTGGTATTGTGCTAATGTCTGTGAATGCAGGGAAACAATTTGGAGGGATCCAACTGCATTCCACACCAGTATTTATTTGATTACAGATATTGTGATATTTGTTGATTATCATGTTGATATATGATGTTTGGATGTCGTGATTGATTATTTGGTGTTGTTGCATCAGTGGCCTATTTTGAAGTTTTAAAAATGTTAAAGGAACGATTTCTAATTTAAAAGTGATTTTTGAAAGTATACGTTTATTTAATGTTGAATTGATTCATTTTAAATAAATTCACGTTATAAAATTTAATGTTATAAAATTTAATGTTATAAAATTATGATTTTTGTGAAATATACCCGAAATGTGATTTTTGAAATAAATAATCGATTAATTTATAAAATGGTTTAAATTGGGATTTTTGAATTATTATAAACGATTTATATAAAAGATTTATAATATTGATATTTATAAATTGAAAATATAGGAATTATAAAACGAGTTTTATTAAGTGTTAAAAAGAAGTATAAAAAGATTCATAAGTGAATGAAGTTCACATTTTATAAATGGTGAAGTTATAAAATGAATAGATTTTTGTAAAACAAAAGGTTTATAAGTAATTAACTTATAAATTAGATTTTTGGTATAAAAATTGAGTTATAAATTGAATTGGTAAATAAAGGAGATTTATAAATCGAAGTTTTATAAAAATGAAAATGGAATTTATAATCATTGTTTTATAAATCCGTAATCAAATAAATTTGATAAGTAAATATAGAAATTATTAAAGGAAATATATTCACGATTTTGGACAGTGAATAATCCTTTAATTAAATAGGTGGAAGTGTTGAATTTGGTTAGAGATTTATATCCACGATTTTGGACACTGGATAATCCTTTAAATAAAATGTGTAGAAAATATTGAATTTGGGTAACGAAGTATATTCACGATTTTGGACAGTGTATAATATATTAAAGAGATGTTTTTGGAAAGTGATATTTTCAATAGAATTGAAATGATTTAAAGATGTTTTAAAATGCATTAAGTATCGAATACATAGATTTCAACATTCATTGTTGAAATAGACGTTTTCGAGAAATAAGGAAATGATGGACTATAACACTGCTGTTATAGTAGATTATTTCCGAAAGGAAACGTTTTATATAGTATTGGGATTTATATCCCTAGTGATTTTGGGTCGTCGTAATGATGTTTTACGCAACATTCATTTAGACTCAAATAAATGTGTTTAAGAGAATATATTTCCTTAAAGAATAAAATATATACTTAAATTGTGATTTAAGTATATCGAATATTTTCCAAATGTTGAAAATGAATAGATTTGTGAATTACTTATTATTAATAAGTATGGAAATGCTTTTTCCAATACGAAGTGAAATGTTTTGAGATTGTATATTTTTAAAGATAAATCGAAAATGAATATTAAAAATCGATTTGGAAATCGTATATTCATAGATATTTTGGAAATGTAAATTCACTGTGGGATTTATAAAAGAAAGGGAAATTTGTTTAAAAATAAACGTTGATTTATTTTTGAAGTGTGGAAAAATATATCTAGTAAAGATATTTTGGAAAATAATAATCTGAGTAATTATTTGGAATCTGGTGATGTTGTGCATACCTATTGATAGTTAAATAATCGACTATCAATATTTACCTTTAAATAGGTATTTGCTGTGATTTGCTTGAATTTAAATGCCACACTTATTGTAAAATAAGCGCTCACTATTCGGGTTAGCCGGGAAAGGACCTTTGGGTCATATAACCCATTTCGAATATGTGATACGTCGTTTTGGATTGCATTTGAAGACCGGTGTTGAAGACCGGATATTTTTGAAAACGGAAGGATTACCGTCGAATGACTCTGCATCGGCTGATCTCCGATATAGAGGTTTTATCACCATTAGTGACGGAAAGTCCGGACGCGATTAGTGAATATTCGGATTGCAAGAGATTCTTTGGAAGTGCCTTCGGTTCCGTTCGATCCCAAAACGGACTTGAATGGATGTGTGTCTGACGTTACAAATTGAGATGTAAAGCTGGTTTCTATCAAATGTATTTCTGTTGGTGGCGGAGAATTTATTCTCTTAGCTTAACACCCTTCTCTGAGACGTACGAGCTCAAAGGTTATGTAGTTGATGGTTACTAGTGATTCATTCCCAAATTGGTAATGTGACATACGAAGTGCTGTTGAGCATAAGTGATCAAAGCACAGCTTTTGTATAAAGTGTGGCTTTGTGGACGAGACTTCGTCGGACCTCACACCCCGGAAATGGTCAAAACAGGAAGGATGCAGCAAGGTTATTAGGGTGTAGCAGCCCTTTTGTGTATGTCATTCCTTTTGGATAGAGGTGGTATCATGGTATGGAGCCCAGATACTTAACCTATGTTGTTGCTGCAAATTTATTACTTTGTGGTTGTTGGAATCGAGGATCCTCGGATGAAGGTCGGTTACGATAGGGGGATGGCATATTCGTGTCAGTAGTTACCCAGTTAGGGGTTACCCGGCCTTGTGTTGGCAGAGATCTAACCGTAATGTTAGGTTAGGTTCCCGGGTCGTCTTTCCAAAGGCGTACCTATGTGGCAATGAGAAGTTTCTTGGCCTGACCATTTGTTGGAAATCCAAAGAAACAATACGATCCTTGTACGGTTTTAGTTGTATAACCTGCCATGGAATGTCGCGATAACCTACTATTGGACATGGTAGCTATATAGGCATAAGTGCATGCCTACGCTGGCTAAGATTCATATTTTACTTTCGAAATGTTTTCTGCATTATGCACTAGTAACAATATCAAATGTTTCTTTTTACTGTGTATCAGGCATCTTTGACTATCGTAAGGAGAAATCTCCTCCGATTCTACGTTTGCATTGTGTGTGTGTGCGGGAGGCCTTATGGTAGTCTCATTTTCCAAAAAGCATTGCGAATCTATTTTAAAATATTTCTCTGTTGTCTTTTAAAGATAAACAGTTTTAAGTTCTCACACCAGTTCCATCACTGACCTGGATTTTATTGTTTTCCTTCCTAAACTCTGGGTGCCCATCAATTTCCACACGGGCAGTCTAGAGTTAGGTTATCAGGTCATTCTTGAATTCAGGAGTTGCTGTAGAGAATTGGAGGCAAGCTGGCGAGCATGGCGTAGTATATTACTAGTATATGTTCATTTATCTATTATATGTTGTTCCGCTGTTTGTTGTTGTAAACTCTGATAATGTAATGTGATGCGATGTAATAACTGATATAGTTCTTTTGTTTAAAGATTATTCATTTATCTATTATATGTTGTTCCGCTGCGTTTGTGAGATTCTGATATTGTTATGTTGTTTCTTTCTGTTCTATTCTATCTTTTTCTCTTTTCTTCTATCGTTTTCTTCTTCTTTAACCATAACATTTCGGTTTTCCGGCATTCGATTGCTCGGCAATTGATACAGTGGACATAATGATGTCGGTTTTCGAGCGTCGAAAAATCGCGAACGTTACACCAAGCGTAGCAACTTTTAACAAGTTAATATGTTGTTTTTCATTTGTAGGACACCACACTACTTTCATATGTATGTTTTATTCGAAGAAATGCTAAATGCTCAAAAACTTCAGTATGTGGGTTTATAACAAATTATTGTACATTCATTTGCTTTTAGTTTTATTGTACAACCACATGCTTAAATATCGCGTTAGTGTGGATTAGAAAAAAGTCCACTACATTTCCTCTTAAATCATAACTTCTATCGTTTGAATATAACATAAAAATGAAGCAAGTAGGCAAGATTACCACACTGCTGATCACTTTGGCTTTTATCATACTCACAAAATCATGGCTAGCCCCACAGGTTCCATGACTATTCGTATTCGGAGATTCCCTCATAGATAATGACAACAACAATAGAATACTGACCCTTGCTAGGGCTAATTATACCCCATATGGCATCGATTTCCCTCAAGGCTCCTCTGGCAGGTTCACTAATGGACAGACCACTGTTGACTTCTTAGGTGCCTCCTTTCCCCTATTTTTCAATTTACTGTTTACATTTGTTAAGAACATTACCTTTCTATTTTATTACTTTCCCTTTTATATATTCTAGTTAAGCCTATGAATAAAAGCCATGTATTAAGGTTTTGTAAATAAAAAAGCAATCATATAGTTTTGAACTTATACTTATATTCTTCTCCTCTAACCTTTCATTTTTTTCCTATTTTATTGTTCACTGTTTATTGTTTGACAGTTAAATGAATAATTTTAACAATATCAGCCTCTTACCAAATTCGCCTTTCTTGTATGTTAATGTTATGCAGCTCGATTGCTGTGTTTTCGACAACTAGTTCCAGCCTATGCAAATGCTAGAAGAACTAAAGTACTGAGAGGCTTCAACTTTGCTTCTGGGGCTACAGGTATCAGAGTAGAGACTGGAAACAACCTGGTAATTGCCATTATATTCAAAGTTGAATAGTAAAGCATTCTTATAATATTAACCTAAAAGCTAATTGCCTAAGAAATGAAATATTATCAAATTCAGGGGCAGCATTACCATTTTGAAGAGAAAGTAGATCATTTCGAAGAAGCGCTACGATTTATTGAAAGAATGTTCAGAGGAAATAGAACATCAGTTGCTGAGCACTTGAGTAAAGTCGAGTTCCACATTCATTAATCGAGGTCAATAGTTTAAATTTCATGGGGCTTAAGAATGTACGCTTATTTAAATTTACATTGCTATGATTTAATTAATGACTTGTTTTGTACAGATTAAAAATAACAAAAGATATGCAGGTTCCTCCAACTAGACAGTTAAGGTAACTATCTTTGATCTTAAACATACATAACAATTTTCAGTGATCTCTTACCTTCATATTTTATACACGTTGTAGTTAAGCTTTTGATTACATGTATTAAAAATGTGAATCCCAGGAAGTGGCTGAAGCAGTTAAGAATGATTTTGGAACCATTGAAAAACATAAGAATTAGTCAAGTCCTACTTATATATGATATTGCATGGCATTCAATACATTTATTGGTCATCACTGAGTTATGTTGTATTTTTGAGTTTCTTTTGAATTCATTACGTTTGATAAACTATTTCTCATTTTTGTACCCATTAATTCAAAATTTGAGGAAGTGTAGAAGGCCGGTAATTTTTACATCGTGTTCTTGGTTTGGGGTTTCGAGTGGATGGATTTGGAGAGGGTAGGTCGTTCGAATTTTGGAGTGTGGTCTGTCGATCACTGTTGAAGTCATGATGTTAATTTGGAGTTGATGGTGTTGCAGAAGATTGTGGGTTTGTGAATTCGAGCTCGATTTGCGAAGGTGAAGCAGCGCTCGCAATTTTGGAAGGTGTTGTTGCGTGTTGATTGCAGAGGTCGTGGGTTGTAGGAGGTGTCGCGATTGGAGGTGAGTCGAATTCTGGTGATTGATGAAGTTTAGGGGCGTTGCGAGTTCTGATGAACTGCAGGGGTATTTGCTGATAGGGTTTTGATGGCGTGTAAGGAGAGGAGGAGGAGCAGTAGCTGTCGTAGAGGTCTGTTTTCAGAGGAAGTAAGGTAATTGTGCAGTGGTGATAGGTATTATTGTGTTGATGCACTTGTTCAGGTGTTTGATATGTTTAGGTGTTGTATATGAGACAGTGGTTCAGGCTGCTGGTCAAGGGAGAAGGACAAGTTGCAGTGGTGAGAAGGGGATAGGATGTTGTTTATGTGGTTGATGAAGGAGCAAGGTATATTTGATATAAGTGCTTGGTGGTGGTTACTGACTGAAGTGAAGGATTGGTGTAGGAATGGTTTCAACAGGTTTGGGGTTTTGGTTGTAAGTAATGTGTTGACAGTTGATGACTGTGATTTTGCGATGTTGTTATACAGAGGGGAGAGTTGTGTTTAGTGATGATGTATAGATGACAGTGGTATATGTTATTCAGTTTAATTTGGTATTATGTTATTCAGTTTAGTTTGGTGATGATGTATAGATTATTAACACTTTAATTGATATATGTTTATTTTGGTATTATGTTATTCAGTTTGTATTTGCCATGAAATTTAATTTTGAATGATTGTAATATTGCATGCAATAATTGTTTGTTATAATCAGTAATAGAGGGATTAGTTTTCATCGGTTTCCAACAACAACCACAAGTTCCTTTGTTGCATTACAACCGATGCAACATGTTCCTTTGTTGCAACCGTATTTTGCATCAGTTGTTAGTAACAACCGATGTAAAAGGGTTCGTTTTGCATCGGTTTTAGAATTGATGCAAAACTGTTAAGCCTGTTGCATCGGTTGCATGTGCATCGGTTGTAGAACTGATGCAACAGGGGGTTGAACAATCGATGCAAATGGCCTGTTTTGTAGTAGTGGTTGGATTTAACACCACCAAATAAGCATAAGCATTATCAGAGACTGATAAAATTTTAAACTCACATCAGAGTCAATAATAGGTTAAGAACACCGACTATGACTACTACCTTCGAATTAATGGTATTCCTTGTATAGCAGATTGTCACATCAACATTAAGCATAAGAGAAAGAAGAATCTCCAACAACAAAGCACATCTAGCTCAAATGACATGTTCCTCTAAATCTATCTTGTTAGTTGTGATGAGGAGGGCGGTCAAGGCAACGTTTTGGAGACTAGAGAAAATATAAACTGCCCCTTAACAAGAAAACTTGTCAACACCTCAAATTAGGGATTGAAGTATGAGTGATTCTTTCGTGACCATCTTTTGAACAATTGAAGGCAACTAACATTTTTTGTATGGGTAAAGATGGTCTGAAACACTACTTTAATACCTTTCGACACAGACGAAAGCCTAATCTTTCCTTTATAAAATCCTTTCGAATTGATTGGTCTGATGTGAAAACCACCTTTCGACATTGACAAGATGGCCTAAGTTAGGGACTTAACGGTTTCTTGAAATAGTTTAACAGGAAGGGTTTTGACTTCTTCGAAAGAGGAGGCACTTGTAATGTTGTGAATTTGAGCTAAAACCTTTAAGAAATGTGAGAACTAGGGGTTTTGTCCCAGTCGAAGCGGACCCTTTCAACTAGTTTAATGATTGATGGACATATTTGTGTAAAATAAGAAACTCAGAATTACTATGTAATTAAGATTAGCATAATCCCACTTTTGCTGAACTCAGTTGTACAAATTGACCAAATCCCCAAATTGGTTTGGTAGGGTTTATGAGTTTTTAGAAAAAACAAGTTTGAAGTGAAAGAATTTGAATCCTTTAAACCAGATCCCAAGGGTTTTATTCATAGGTGCGGGTTGACACCTTCTAACCCAGTGCTTTCGACATGGTCAAAAGGTCTACTTTCTTGCTTCCACGTGCATCTCTAGAATCTTAGCTTTTGACCTAGTCGAAAGGATTATATGGCCTGGCTTTCATTTCCATTAAAGATTGGGCTTTCTTCTTTCTTGCTTTACTCCTTTCGACTTCGTTGGAAGGTGCTTCGCTTGATTGCCTCTAACCTCGTCGAAATATTTTACTTTATGGCTTTTGACTTCATCAAAAGGTAATTTAGATGCGCTATCGATTTAGCTCCATATGTGCCATGTGACCTATCATGTGAGGACCCACAAATCCGTACTCCTTGAATAAACACTAATCTCCATAGATTAACTCAAGGTGAACAGAAATACGAATTCTCAATATTTAAGAAAAAGAAAAAGATAGAAGAAGAGAGAAAAAGGAAGAAAATAGAACGGCACAGAAAACAACAGAACAATATCAGAATCTCACAATCGCAGCAGAACAACATATAATAAATAAATGAATAATCTTTAAACAAAGAACTATATCAGTTATTACTTTTTATACATTACATCACATTACATTACATTTCATTATCAGAGTGTACAACAACAAACAACAACAAACAGCGGAAAAGAAATACTATACTTAGTAATACGCAATGCCATCCAGCAACTCCTGAATTCCAGAATATCCTGATAAACCTAACTCTTGACTGCCCGTGTGGAAATTGGGGGGCACCCAGAGTTTAGGAAGGAAAACAATAAACTCCGAGTCAGTCATGTGACTGGTGTGAGAACTCAAAACAGTTTATTTATCTTTAAAATCAAAATAGATGAATATTTTTAAAGTCAATTCACAATGCTGTTAAAAAATGAGACTACCATAAGACCTCCCACCACACACACAATGCAAACGCAGACTTGGAGGAGATTTCTCCTTATGATAGTCAAAGATGCTTACTACGCAAAATCAAATCAATTTTGATATTATTATTAGTGCATAGTGTAGAAAAAATTATTTCGAAAGTAGAATATAAATCTTAGCCAGCATAGGTACCATTATATTATGCCTACTATAGCTACCTCCTGAGGAAGCAGGTTCTACAACTAAAACCGTACAAGTCTCGTATTGTTTTTTGGATTTCCAACAAATGGTCAGGCCAAGGAACTTCCCATTGCCACATGAGAATGCCTCTAGAAGGACGTCCTCGAGAACCTAACCGGATCTCTGCCAACACAAGGCCAGGTTACCCCTAACTAGGTAACTACTAACACGAGTATGCCATCCCCCGGTCCTTTGGGACCTTTATCCGAGCGCTCGTAATCAACATCACACCATAATAATAAAGTGTTTCAACATGAGTAAGTATCTGGGCTCCATACCATGATACCACCCTTTTTCAGAGGGAAATGCACATACCCTAAAGGGAGCTACCCCTCATAACCTTGCTGCATCTTTCCTGTTTTGACCATTCCGGGGTGTGAGGCTCGACGAAGTCTCGTCCACAAAGCCACGCTTTATACAAAAGCTGTGCTTTGGGTCAATAAATGATCATAGAAATGATCACAAAGATAAATGATCAAACAAATGATCATATCACAAATGATCAAACAATGATCATTTCACAGTAACACTCAGCATGTCACATTACCAAATTGGGAATATATTGCTGATAACCTTCAACTATATAACCTCTGAGCTCGTACGTCTCAGAGAAGGGTGTTAAGCTAAAAGAATAAATTCTCCGCCACCAACAGAAATATATTTGAAAGAAATCAGCTTTATATCTCAATTTGTAATGTCAGGCATACTATCCATACAAGTCTGTTTCGGGATCGAACAGAACCGAAGGCACTTACAATGAAGTCCTTGCAATCCGGATAATCTCTAATCACGTCCGGATTTCCCATCACATATGGAGATCTCTATATCGGGGATCAGCCAGTGCAGAGACAATCGACAAGAAACCCTTTCGTTTTTGAAAATATCCAGTCTTCAACACCGGTCTTCAAATGCAATTCATAACGACGTATCACATATTCGGAATGGGTTATACGACCCCAAGGTCCTTTCCCGGTTAACCCGAATAGTGAGCGTTTATTTTAAAAAATAATAAGTGTGGCATTCAAATTCAAGCAAATCACAACAAATACCTATTTAAAGGTAAATATTGATAGTCGGCTATTGAACTATCAGTGGATATGCACAACATCACCAGATTCCAAATAATTTTCCAAATTATTTATTTTCTAAAAATATCTTCACAAGATATATATTTTCAATACTTCAAAAATAAATCAATATTTATTTTTAAACAATTTCCCCCTTTCATTTATAAATTCCATAGTGAATTTACATTCCAAAATATTTATGAATATATGATTTCCATTCGATTCCTAATATTCATTTTCAATTTAACTTCAAAAAGATAAATTCAAAATATTCACTTAATATTGGAAAAACATTTCCATACTTATTTATTTATTTATAAGTAATTCACAAGTCTTTTTATTTTCTACACTTGGAAAATATTCAATATACTCTAATCGAAATTAAGTATATATTTCATTCTTTAAGAAAATCATCCTCTTAAACATATTTATTTGGGCCAAAACGAATGTTGCGTAAAACATCGTTACGACAACCCAAAATCACTAGTATAGGCATTCGAAATTAAAATAGATATATAAATCCCAATACTATACAAAACATTTCCTTTCGGAAATCATTTACTATAACAACAGTGTTATATTCTACCATTTCCTTCTATTTCTCGAAAACGTCTATTTCAACAATGAATGTTGAAATCTATGGTTTCGATATTTAATACATTTTAAACATCTTTAGAATTATTAACTTCATTTCATAATATCCCTTCCCCAAAAATATATCTGTTTTATCTAATAATATATTCACCGTCCAAAATTGTGAATAAAATTCCTTAACCAATTTCAACATTTTTACACATTCTTATATAAAGAATAATTCGCTATCCAAGATCGCGAATATACTTCCTTTAATAAATTTCTATATTCAATTTATCAAATTCCGTTGATTTTAAATTTATAACAATGTCTATAAACTCCATTTCTATTTATAAACTTCGATTTATAAATCTCTTTTATTAATCCAATTCAATTTACATAACTCAATTATATACCAAAAGTCCATATTATAAGTTAAGTACTTATAATTCATTTATTTAACAAATCGTTCCTTTAAAACTTCACGAATTTTAAATCTTATCACTTATAAGATTCATTTAAATTTTATAACAACTTCAACTTATAAAATCTCCTTTATTAACAATTTCTATTTATATCCCATTTAAATGCCCAAAATCCAGTTTATAAGTTAATTACTCATAATTCTTTTATTTTACAACATTTATTCATTTTGTAGTCTTCACAATTTTTAAATATATAATTTTCAATTAAATCCATTTTATACTTTATTTTAACACTTAAATAAACTCGTTTTATAATTCCAATATTTTTAATTTATAAATATCAATCTTTATAAATCTTTTATATAAACCATTTATAATAATTCACCAATCCCAATTTAATTAAACCAATCCTTTTAATAATTTACAAATCGTTATTTAAGGTTTAAATAACTCCAAAATCATACTTAAGTATTTTTTTTCCAAAAATAATAACTTTTACAACAATAAAAATTATAACATTTATTTATTTAAAATAAATCAATTCAAAATTTTAATAAAACATATACTTTCTAAAATTACTTTAAAATCCTTTTATATTGGAAATCATTATCTTAACATTTTTTTAAAACTTCAAAATAGGTCCAGTGATGCAACACGCCAAACAATCAATCACGGCATCCAAACATCATATATCATCGTATGATAAACAACAAATATCACAATATTTGTAAATAAATAATTATAGTTGAGGAATCCAGTTGGATCCCTCCAACCTGTTTCCCTGCATCCACAAACATTAGCACAATACCAATTCCGCTTCGAGACGGAATATCGCAGTATATAGAATTTATAAAATATTATTCGCTTAATAGGCGGCGCAATAGGGTCTCATCCGCTATACAATGCGGGAAATCAATCAACTGCAATATATACATATGTCAATATATATATATATATTGCTATATATATATATATATATATATATATATATATATAGATATATCCTACTATATCTAATATCACAACCAAATAGAAATCAATCAATAACTGCAAATCCAACTTTAAATTTTTGAGTGAGAAGTTCTCACCTTTGCTTTTTAATTTGCCATCCATTTTCCATCTCAACTTGATTTCTTGATTTATACCTTGTATACATATTTACACAATTTATTAATATTCGAATTTAATTGAACAATAAATTTTCATTTGATAATTTCAATTATTCTATGGTTTTGTTTTAAACCAATCCCTTTAATAAATTTATTTAACCAAAATTTAAATTTTATACTAATGATTTTATTTAAACGAATCATAAATTTTAAACTAATTTTTATTTAATTTATTTACTTAACCAAGAATTTCATTAAAAAATTCAAAATGTGATTTTTAACTAATTCCTTTAAGTTCTTCAACTTTTAAATCCATATATATATTTATTCTTCTTTTTTCACAAATATCTTTTCTGTTTTACAACTTACTGTCATTATTTTATTTTATTTTTTAAATACTTCAAAAATTATTATACAGTTAACATTTTATTTCAACTAATAATTTCATTAGCACTGCATATTTATTTTTCCTCTGAATATATTAAAATTCTACAATTTGAACTAGATAGTAAACCATCTTTACTTTACAAATATACGCACATATATTTTCTTTTACTGTAAAAATTTACTTTCCGCGTGTGTATATATATATATATATATTTTTGTCACATTATTTTTCTGTTTTTCTATAAAACTGCACATATATATATATTAAAACGAAACTGCCATTTATTATTATTATATTTTTCTTTCATATACATAAGTTTTGAATCTGCACATAAATTAATATCAAATAAAATCAAAAACAAAATTAAATAAATCAGTACCTTACTGCTCCCTCACCCGAACCACAACAAGACGAGCTCGAACGCGAGCACTTGCGAACGCGTCTCCACCTCCAAAATAACCTCGCGAACCACAGCTTGCCACCACGACCCATTCGCAAGTGCCACCCCCAACTGATCGAACCGTGCCACTGCCTCGAATTCGATTGCGTCGCCGCCTCCATCCATTTGCTTGCTTGATCGAACACGAGCTCGAATAGGTTTTAGTTTGGTCTCGAATCTGGGAGGAAGTCATGATTATTCTGATTGATTTGAATGGAATTGGGGTTTTCGATTTTTGGAATTGAAAGAGAGAGCAGCCATGAATCTGAATTGATTTCCAGATTTGATTCGTATAAACTTAAACTGTATATCATCATTTTTTTCGAGTGAAGGGGCTACAGCCATCGTTTTTCTTTCGACCTTTCGAACTGTTTTGGTTTGAACGAGAAAGGAAGTTGTGTGTTTATTTAAAAAGGGATGGAGGGAGACAGGGGTACGTGATGTTTCAAGGAATAGGTCTGCTTACACGATCTCGTTCGTGATTTTAGGCGTATTTTTAGGAAGCTACAGTGTTTCCGATGTTGACTAAAATGAAAATTTAAATTGCAAATTCAAGTTGAATTCGATTTAATTTCAACGCGTTTACTCACCGTGTGCTCACATAACAACTCCGAATAATATGAAATTTGAAATTCGGTAATAATTCAGTATTATGGACCTAATAGAACTAGTTTCGTCGAATTCCGAGACTGTCCCTCGGACGGCTATTTTTAAACATCAATTTAAACGATAAAATTTCAAAACTGAACAATTCAATTTGAATTTCAATTCTGAAACTTCTATTATCTTCAGTATTATCAATATGGATTTTACAAGCTTTTAAAATATTTTAAATCAGCTTAAAATTGAAGATTCAAATTTTTATTCAACTTTCAATAGATTAAATTCTAAAATTTAATCACCAAATTCAAAGTTATATTAGGAATTCAAGCTAAACCATCATTCAAATATTTAAAATTAATTAAATATTCTCAATTTAAATTGTTCAAAATTCAGGGTCGTTACAATCTTTCCCCCTTAAAAGAATTTCGTCTCGAAATTACAAGTTAAGAAGAATGCCCTTATCCCGTCTATCATTTTTCACAATCCAAATAGTTTTATCAACTTTCTAAAACAAATCTCTCTTTTTTATTAGAGATTCATTATCATTTCAACTAGTTTCCAATTTCAATTATAGGTTTCAAACAATGTTGTTCTCCTAACAATTCAAATTTAAATTTAAATTCAAATTTCAAACTTCCAAATTTTCTCAAAATTTTTCTAACACTCGAAATTTTCAAAAAATTTATGGCACTACGGCCCCTCAGAATCAAAAAGAAAAGAGAAAGCCAAGTGGCTGGAGAAGAAAATCATCAAATTTCATACTGAAATTCAAATACGTACCTTTTTGTCGAGCAATTCAATTTTATCTTCGAAATCAAAATATCAATTCCATTTCTTTTTTTTATACACCTGCATATCCTGCTAGCCATAATATCCAATTCCAACATTCAAACCATTTTGCCAATTTCATTACAAAATTTTCAACATATGCTTCTTATACATTTTTACTTCTCTATTAAAGTTACATATCCATTTTCATTCAATTTTACATTTCAATTTCATTTGAATTCAATTCACAATTTCAATTCTATTTGAATTCAATTCATAATTTAAATTCCATTCGAATTCAATTCTCAATTCTAAATATTGAATTCTAACGATTAACTTTCATTTACTAATTCATATTACTACTTTAAATTAGTTTTATTCACTAATTCATTTCAATTTGCAAATTTCGAAATTGATTTGTCGTTAACTAAAATTTTCCAAAAACTTTCAAAAAAAAATTCTAACTCCCAAAATTCACGGAAAATTTTGGCAGAGTCTCCTTTGTACGGGGAGCTTTTGCAATTTTACAATATGTATAAATATGTATACGTCGACTCACACGGTCGGAAAACAGAAAAACAGTTCATATTTCCTATTTTTATTGCGTAGGCGTACCTTTTTAGCATTTTTAAGCAAAGCGGCTAATTATTAGCTTATTGGCACGATCAAATCGAGCCCAACGACTTCGTTGAACCTGTACTTACTTTGTTTAAACACGTCAGTGACAAATACAAAAAATCTATTAACATTCCATTCATTTCCAATAACAAACATATAGATTTCATTAGCAATACATTCAAGATATATTCCATTAGCAATTTATATGGTTTCAATTCATCTTTTGTTGCTTATGACCACTTCACATGACATTTCCATTAAATCAAGTGGTTTACAACTCATTTTCTTCATTCTATTCATTTCTAAGCAAAACGAATTCATACATTTTAATTGATTCAAAGATCAATTTTATTTGCTTTCATTAACTCATATAATTTTATACAATCTTGTTTGTCTCAAATGACAATTATTTCTATGCAAATTTAATGATATTCACTTAATAGAATATCCATTCTAGTTTATAACTAATTTTAAATTGATACCAATTCAATTTATTTTAATTCCACTCCAGTTCAATTTGCATTTCATATTTTCATTTGGTTTATTTTATTAACCAAACAAATTTCATTCAAACCATTTTAAATCTATTCCATTCACTAATTTAATTCAATTAGTACATTCACTTATTCATTTTAAATTTCAATTCTATTTCTTTTACTTACTTGAATTTATATACAAATTCAAATTTATCTTCAAATTTAGCACACGACTAAACTTTAATTTAACCAATTCAAATTCCAATTCATTAGTCCATGAATTAATAATTTATCAAGTTAGTTTACTTGAATTCAATCCATTTTATTTTATTTTCTCCAAGTTTTGATTTTTTATTCAATTTGATCAAATCAAATCTCATTTCACCATTCATTTCCAATTCATTTGCTTACAATTTATTTTACAAATCCCAATTGTATATGAATTCATTTCCTTATATATTTTTTATATTTATAAATTTCATTTGTTAAATGAATTTATCTCTAATCTTTGGTTATACATTTTTTTTTCTTATTTAATTTCATATAATAATGATAATAATTTAATATCATCACTTCTTAACAACAATGCAACCATATACAATAATAATCCGTAGAAAATCATTTCTTTTCTATACAAAAATAGTTTTGGGCAAAATTATCTCATTTACCCAATTCAAAAACAATTTTATATTCACTAACAAATACGCGCTCATATTTATTATTACACTCAAACTCATTCTATAGTACTGCCGACTCTATCTCTAATGAGTAACACCCAACAGAGCCATGGTTGTCGCTTAACCATATGCTCTAATACCACCTGTGAGGACCCGCAAATCCGTACTCCTTGAATAAACACTAATCTCCATAGATTAACTCAAGGTGAACAGAAATACAAATTCTCAATGTTTAAGAAAAAGAAAAAGATAGAAGAAGAGAGAGAAAGGAAGAAAATAGAACGGGACAGAAAACAACAGAACAATATCAGAATCTCACAATCGCAGCGGAACAACATATAATAAATAAATGAATAATCTTTAAACAAAAAACTATATCAGTTATTACTTTTTATACATTACATCACATTATATTACATTTCATTATCAGAGTCTACAACAACAAACAACAACAAACAGCGGAAAAGAAATACTATACTTAGTAATACGCCATGCCATCCAGCAACTCCTGAATTCCAGAATATCCTGATAAACCTAACTCTTGAATGCCCATGTGGAAATTGGTGGGCACCCAGAGTTTAGGAAGGAAAACAATAAACTCCGAGTCAGTCATGTGACTGGTTTGAGAACTCAAAAAAGTTTATTTATCTTTAAAATCAAAATAGAGGAATATTTTTAAAGTCAATTCACAATGCTTTTAAAAAATGAGACTACCATAAGACCTCCCACCGCACACACAATGCAAACGCAGACTTGGAGGAGATTTCTCCTTATAGATAGTCAAAGAAGCTTACTACGCAAAATCAAATCAATTTTGATATTATTATTAGTGCATAGTGTAGAAAAATTATTTCGAAAGTAGAATATAAATCTTAGCCAGCATAGGTACCATTATATTATGCCTACTATAGCTACCTCCTGAGGAAGCAGGTTCTACAACTAAAACCGTACAAGTCTCGTATTGTTTCATTGGATTTCCAACAAATGGTCAGGCCAAGGAACTTCCCATTTCCACATGAGAACGCCTCTGGAAGGACGTCCTCGAGAACCAAACCGGATCTCTGCCAACACAAGGCCGGGTTACCCCTAACTGGGTAACTACTGACACGAGTATGCCATCCCCCGGTCCTTTGGGACCTTTATCCGAGCGCTCGTAATCAACATCACACCATAGTAATAAAGTGTTTCAAGATGAGTAAGTATCTGGGCTCCATACCATGATACCACCCTTTTGCCAGAAGGAAATGCACATACCCTAAAGGGAGCTACCCCTCATAACCTTGCTGCATCTTTCCTGTTTTGACCATTCCGAGGTGTGAGGCTCGACGAAGTCTCGTCCACAAAGCCACGCTTTATACAAAAGCTGTGCTTTGGGTCAACAAATGATCATAGAAATGATCACAAAGATAAATGATCAAACAAATGATCATATCACAAATGATCAAACAATGATCATTTCACAGCAACACTCAGCATGTCACATTACCAAATTGGGAATATATTGCTGATAACCTTCAACTATATAACCTCTGAGCTCGTACGTCTCAGAGAAGGGTGTTAAGCTAAAAGAATAAATTCTCCGCCACCAACAGAAATATATTTGAAAGAAATCAGCTTTATATCTCAATTTGTAATGTCAGGCATACTATCCATACAAGTCTGTTCCGGGATCGAACAGAACCGAAGGCACTTACAACGAAGTCCTTGCAATCCGGATAATCTCTAATCACGTTCGGATTTCCCATCACATATGGAGATCTCTATAACGAGGATCAGCCAGTGCAGAGACAATCGACAAGAAACCCTTTCGTTTTCGAAAATACCCGGTCTTCAACACCGGTCTTCAAATACAATTCATAACGACGTATCACATATTCGGAATGGGTTATACGACCCCAAGGTCCTTTCCCGGTTAACCCGAATAGTGAGCGCTTATTTTTAAAAAAGAAATAAGCGTGGCATTCAAATTCAAGCAAATCACAACAAATACCTATTTAAAGGTAAATATTGATAGTCGGTTATTGAACTATCAATGGATATGCACAACATCACCAGATTCCAAATAATTTTCCAAATTATTTATTTTCCAAAAATATCTTCACAATATATATATTTTTAATACTTCAAAAATAAATCAATATTTATTTTTAAACAATTTCCCCCTTTCATTTATAAATTCCATAGTGAATTTACATTCCAAAATATTTATGAATATACGATTTCCATTCGATTCCTAATATTCATTTTCAATTTATCTTCAAAAAGATAAATTCAAAATATTCACTTAATATTGGAAAAACATTTCCATACTTATTTATTTATTTATAAGTAATTCACAAGTCTTTTTATTTTCTACACTTGGAAAATATTCAATATACTTTAATCGAAATTAAGTATATATTTCATTCTTTAAGGAAATCATTCTCTTAAACATATTTATTTGGGCCAAAACGAATGTTGCGTAAAACATCGTTACGACAACCCAAAATCACTAGTATAGGGATTCGAAATTAAAATAGATATATAAATCCCAATACTATACAAAACATTTCCTTTCGAAAATCATTTACTATAACAACAGTGTTATAGTCTACCATTTCCTTCTATTTCTCGAAAACGTCTATTTCAACAATGAATGTTGAAATTTATGGTTTCGATATTTAATACATTTTAAACATCTTTAGAATTATTAACTTCATTTCATAATATCCCTTCCCCAAAAATATATCCGTTTTATCTAATAATATATTCACCGTCCAAAATTGTGAATAAAATTCCTTAACCAATTTCAACATTTCTACACATTCTTATATAAAGAATAATTCGCTATCCAAGATCACGAATATACTTCCTTTGATAAATTTCTATATTCAATTTAGCAAATTCCGTTGATTTTAAATTTATATCAATGTCTATAAATTCCATTTCTATTTATAAACTTTGATTTATAAATCTCTTTTATTAATCCAATTCAATTTATATAACTCAATTATGCACCAAAAGTCCATATTATAAGTTAAGTACTTATAATTCATTTATTTACCAAATCGGTCCTTTAAAACTTCACAAATTTTAAATCTTATCACTTATAAGATTCATTTAAATTTTATAACAACTTCAACTTATAAAATCTCCTTTATTAACAATTTCTATTTATATCCCATTTAAATGCCCAAAATCCAGTTTATAAGTTAATTACTCATAATCCTTTTATTTACAACATTTATTCATTTTGTAATCTTCACAACTTTTAAATCTATAATTTTCAATTAAATCCATTTTATACTTTATTTTAACACTTAAATAAACTCGTTTTATAATTCCAATATTTTTAATTTATAAATATCAATCTTTATAAATCTTTTATACAAACCATTTATAATAATTCAAAAATCCCAATTTAATTAAACCAATCCTTTTAATAATTTACATATTGTTATTTAAGGTTTAAATAACTCCAAAATCATACTTACGTATTTTTTTTCCAAAAATAATAACTTTTATAACAATAAAAATTATAACATTTATTTATTTAAAATAAATCAATTCAAAATTTTAATGAAACATATACTTTCAAAAATCACTTTAAAATCCTTTTATATTGGAAATCATTATCTTAACGTTTTTTTAAAACTTCAAAATAGGTCCAGTGATGCAACACACCAAACAATCAATCACGGCATCCAAACATCATATATCATCATATATAAACAACAAATATCACAATATTAGTAAATAAATAATTAAAGTTGAGGAATCCAGTTGGATCCCTCCAACCTATTTCCCTGCATCCACAAACATTAGCACAATACCAATTCCGCTTCGACACGGAATATCACGGTATATAGGATTTATAAAATATTATCCGCTTAATAGGCGGCGCAATAGGGTCTCATCCGCTATACAATGCGGGAAATCAATCAACTGCAATATATACATATGCCAATATATATAAATATATATATTGCTGTATATATAGATATATCCTACTATATCTAATATCACAACCAAATAGCAATCAATCAATAACTGCAAATCCAACTTTAAATTTTTGAGTGAGGAGTTCTCACCTTTGCTTTTTAATTTGCCATCCATTTTCCATCTCGACTTGATTTCTTGATTTATACCTTGTATACATATTTACACAATTTATTAATATTCGAATTAAATCAAACAATAAATTTTCATTTGATAATTTCAATTATTCTATGGTTTTGTTTTAAACCAATCCTTTTAATAAATTTATTTAACCAAAATTTAAATTTTATACTAATGATTTTATTTAAACGAATCATAAATTTTAAACTAATTTTTATTTAATTTATTTACTCAACCAAGAATTTCATTAAAAATTTCAAAATGTGATTTTTAACTAATTCCTTTAAATTCTTCAACTTTTAAATTCATATATGTATTTATTCTTCTTTTTTCACAAATATCTTTTCTGTTTTACAACTTCCTGTCATTATTTTATTTTATTTTTTAAATACTTCAAAAATTATTATACAGTTAACATTTTATTTCAACTAATAATTTCATTAGCACTGCATATTTATTTTTCCTCAGAATATATTAAAATTCTACAATTTGAACTAGACAGTAAACCATCTTTACTCTACAAATATACGCACATATATTTTCTTTTACTGTAAAAATTTACTTTCTGCGTGTGTATATATGTATATATATATATATCACATTATTTTTCTGTTTTTCTATAAAACTGCATATATATATATATATATTAAAACGAAACTGCCATTTATTATTATTATATTTTTCTTTCATATACATAAGTTTTGAATCTGCACATAAATTAATATCAAATCAAATCAAAAACAAAATAAAAAAAATTAAATAAATCAGTACCTTACTGCTCCCTCACCCGAACCACAACCAGACGAGCTCGAACGCGAGCACTTACGAACGCGTCTCCACCTCCCAAATAACCTCGCGAACCACAGCTTGCCACCACGACCCATTCGCGAGTGCCGCCCCCAACTGATCGAACCGTGCCGCTGCCTCGAATTCGATTGCGTTCGCCGCCTCCATCCCTTTGCTTGCTTGATCGAACACGAGCTCGAATAGGTTTTCGATTGGTCTCGAATCTGGGAGGAAGTCGCGATTTTTCTGATTGATTTGAATGGACTTAGGGTTTCGATTTTTGGAATTGAAAGAGAGAGCAGCCATGAATCTGAATTGATTTCCAGATTTGATTTGTATAAACTTAAACTGTATATCAGCATTTTTTTCGAGTGAAGGGGCTACAACCATCGTTTTTCTTTCGACCTTTCGAACTGTTTTGGTTTGAACGAGAAAGGAAGTTGCGTGTTTATTTAAAAAGGGATGGAGGGAGACAGGGGTACGTGATGTTTCAGGGAATAGGTCTGCTTACACGATCTCGTTCGTGATTTTAGGCATATTTTTAGGAAGCTACAGTGTTTCCGATGTTGACTAAAATGAAAATTTAACTTTCAAATTCAAGTTGAATTCAATTTAATTTCAACGCGTTTACTCACCGTGTGCTCACATAACAACTCCGAATAATATGAAATTTGAAGTTCGGTAATAATTCAATATTACGGACCTAATGGAACTGGTTTCGACGAATTTCGAGACTGTCCCTCGGACGGCTATTTTTAAATATCGATTTAAGCTATAAAATTTCAAAACTGAACAATTCAATTTGAATTTCAATTCTGAAGCTTCTATTATCTTTAGTATTATCAATATGGATTTTACAAGCCTTTAAAATATTTTAAACCAGCTTAAAATTGAAGATTCAAATTTTTGTTCAACTTTCAATAGATTAAATTCTAAAATTTAATCACCAAATTCAAAGTTATATTAGGAATTCAAGCTAAACCATTATTCAAATATTTAAAATTAATTAAATATTCTCAATTTAAATTGTTCAAAATTCAGGGTCGTTACATAGCATGAGCGTTGGCCTTCCATGTTATCGAAACATGTGCTTTATAGGTTTCGACTGAGTCGAAACACTATTAAGGAATTAGCTGCAGGTGACACCATTCGAAAGCGACCTATTTAACTGATGTAGAGCCTTATGCTTCGATTGTAGTGGATGTGTAGTCCTTTCTCCATAGTTGAGGGTGGGTTTAACTAACTCGAAAGGCTAGCATATGCTTTCAAATGGGTCACCTTTTCCTAATGTTCTTCCGATGCAGGTAAATGAAGACTGGACCAATCATTACAGATGTCTTAACGAAAAATGCTGAAAGTAAGTTATTCATTGTCTCCGAAAGGTAGCTTTCAACCTCGTCGAAAGCTCCTTGCTTATCCAACACTCTGTTGAGACTTCTTTTTGACCTCTTGCGCTGCTGGTGCTAATATCTCCTTGTCGAATACTTTATTTAAGGTTTAGATAGACCATCCTAATGCCTCCTGATCTTCGTCGATACTCTTGCTTCTTCTTTCATACTTTCATTCTTGAGAACATTTCATTGATAATAGTTAGCCCCCAAGTATGAAAGAAGCTTTTGTTCTTTAGGACAAAACTCCAAAGAACTTCTTTCTTTATCTCCTATGAAGTAGTTAATAATTTCTATTAGGTTCATAACCTTATTATGAGAACTTAATGGGTAATTTTAAACTGATAAAGCTAATGGCAAGGTGTTATTTGGTAATATCTTTGGATAAAGTATTTCGAATAACACACAATCAAACCAATTTTTGTTACTAATATTGGAAATTTGGAATAATATCACCTGGTCGGCCGAAATCGGCTCAAATAAAGGAACCTTTGAAGAAATCTATCATACACTCCATATCTTTTCTTCGATCATTAGAGATGAGTTTTCCGCCTGAAATGGCAATTCCTTGTGATTTTACTATAATTCCTTTCCACTCCTGCACTGTATGTTAGTAACTTTCATTTATTTACTCATAAATTAATAGGTTGTTTTGTTTTGATGTTGTTTTTTAATACGAAGATTAGGGTTTTCTCTTTTCTTTTTATCCTAACCTTTGATGGAATCCCATCTGATTCTGAGAAAATCTTGTATAGAATTCAAATTCGAAAATTTAATGAAAAGAACGCAAACCTTCATAAAATCAGAAATCCAACCAAAAATCCAATAAGGAAATCTAGAATATGAACCCACAAACATCAGAAAATCAACAAGGGAACTTAGAATCCACAAAATATGAAATTCAATTAAGCGATCATCAAAATTCGAATGAGGAAATCATAGGTACGGAATCCATAAATCACCGTCAAAATTAACAAGGAAGTTTATAATTCACTAAATCAGAAAACCAATAAGAGATCGTCAAAAATTCAATAAGGAAATCAGGAATTAGAAATCCATAAGTCATTATGGAAATCAATAAAGAAATTTAGAATTCATAAAATTAGGAGATCAATAAGAGATCGCCAAAAATCAAATAAGGAAATCAGGAATATAAAATCCATAAATCATCATAAAAGTCAATGAGGAAATTTAGAATTCACTGAACCGACTCATGAAAAGAAATAAGGAAACTAAAAGTTCACGAAATCATGAATTCAATAAAAATCCTATTATGATCCCATCTGACGAATAGACTATTCAAAAATTAATTCAATATAAGCACAGAATTAGAAATTTGTCTGGTAGTGGCAAACTTATTATTTTAAGTAAAAGATTCCTGGACCTATAAGTTAGTGGTATATTTGTTATATCGGGGCGTTTTATAAAGCCATGCAATCATTTGGAATAGTGATTCCATATTATTGCTTGGCCGTTCAGTAGTGCAATGACTCAAATAACTTATTGTTACATACATATACATATATAATGTATAGAGTTCTATCTTAAGGGGTCACCATATTTCTGAGGATTCAAGAGTGGTTTACTCAAACTATTCTTCGAATGAAGTCACTTTTATTTTTGCAGTACTAATTTGCTATCTATTCCATCACATAGCTTTTGTATAGATCTTTGCTACCCACCTTATGCTAGGATTTCTCTATCCATTTTCTTGTCTTGTGTCTTCTTTTTGAATGTAAGTTTCTTAATTTCTTGATGTGAAAATCACCCTTCAGGTTTTGGATGTACTAAAATTTTCTATCTCAGATTTGATCCTTTCTTTTTGTGATTTCGGATTCTTTATCAATTTTCAATGATGGTGTCGAACATCTTCATCCTTTTGTCTTCGTCTATACCCCTCTCTTGGGTTTCATCTTTTTCTTAGATGGTGGATAGATTTCTTTCTTCGACCTTTGTTCTTTTGGGTTCTAACTTTTGATTTGAGTTGTAGACATCTTCGTCCATCTTCATCTGTTTGGTGCCTCTTCTAGGCCACCTTTAATTCTAAGGGATGTAGTGTATGTTAAGTTGGCATTGCTTCAAAAGGTTGTTTATGGGTATTTAACCTGACCCTACCCCTTTGAGGTGAATTAGACATTAGGGGCTTACTATTTTTGTAGAGATCTAACCTGACCCTTCCTCTAAGAGGTAAAATGGACGTTAGGGGATTTGTCCATCCCTCTAGGATGTGTTGCGAAAGATTGTCGTAGGCTTATGTCCTTCCCTCTAAGAGGTGCAACAGAAGAATGTCGAATGCTTATGTCCCTCCTTCTAAGAGGTGCTACGAAATAGCATCGTAAGCTTTAATATCTGTATATGAAAATCATTTTCATATGAAGATCATTTTGGCCAATTAAAATAGAGTCTCTTCTGCAAGAAAGAAGTTTTTTAATCGAACCCTCTTAGTATATTGAAGGTTATCTTTTGAAAAGGGGTTTGGGTACCTAAATCCCTTCGATAAAAGAATCTTTTCTCAAAGTCGCCTCTAGCAAGGGTTCTCTTGCTGTTCTCATAATAGAGACGAGGATCTTAAATAAGAGTTTGAGAGGTCATGATTCATGAACCAATAAAATTTCAGTCAAGATTAGGATTCTCTAATCTAATTTTTTTCCAATAAACTTCTGATAATTTTAAAAATTTTCTTGAAAAAGCATAAATAGGCCTTCTTGCCAATGGTTTTAGGAACTTTGAAATATTGAGATTGCTTAGTTAGAAATGCATTTTGTGCATTAATTAATGCTATATAATATCGAAAATGGATTGCACAAATCAACTTTTGAAAGAGATAGTCATTTATCTTCCCTAGGTTGTATGGTACTTGAAAATAGTTTTCCTATGAAGATAAGTTTGACAAATTACTTTTAAAACAATTTGCCAAAAATAGAGTCGGTGTACATAGTTTTTCTCTTCAATTGATGATGAATTGATAGCGATCTGATATCTCACGAATGCAAGCGTTTGTATTGCATTGATTGAAATATTGATAGTCATCTCGTATCAGGCATTTAAGCTGCCTTTTTCAGGTAGCTTGGAATTTGTTGTGCGCTAAGAGTATGTTGAATGCTACGGACTATTTTTGTTTTACCTGTAATGACACTCAAATTTTGAAGCAGTACATGGCCAATTCTCAATAAAAATCTAAGTAAAAATAAAAATACAAAACAAGTTAAATAGATATGTAAAAAGAGACTTCATAGTTGAACTAATGCTTCGAGGCTTCATGATTTGATAGAGGTCCAAATTTTGAAGTTGCCAAGCTGCATTTCTCTTAGCTTGAACAAGATGTGTTTTTAAGTTTCTTTAACATATTCATTTAAGAATAATGACTTAATCATGCCTTGAATTGCTTCTTCTAAAATGCGGAATTTTTCGGTTTCATGTCCATTTGTTTTACGATAATACAGGAACTAACTCCTTTATTTGGCTCTAGAACATTCTGGATTTTATAGGGAACTGGAAAATTTTCGTTGTCCTTCACCATGGTGAATATATGGGAGAGGGGTTTGTTTAGGACGGCGTAATCGAATTCGGAAATCTCTTTTGGTCTTCCCCTCTAGTTTTCCCTTTTCCTTGGTCTCTTATCGTGATGCTTAGAATTAGATTTCTCTTCTTCATATTCTTTATGAAACTCTTTCATATCATGATGCATTTTGTCCATTGGAATAAAAAAATTAGCTCGAAGAAAGAAATGTTGTAGATCTCTACATCCATTAACATAAAGGACTTCCCAGAATGGTGTTTGTTCGATCAACCCAGATCGAACTACCATAAGCTTTTCGCTATCAGTTTTACTTTCTGCTTTTAATGCTTCGGTACTGCATCTGTTTAAGTATTCACCAAGTAGTTCCCCTGGGTTTTGTCCGACTATTTCCAACAAGCTAAGTCCGAAGTTGTATTTTTGAATAAAGAAAATTGGGTCGTGAAGTTACAAGTAAATTGTTCCCAAGAACAGATGGTTTCCATTTGGTAATTCATGTATTATTTTATAGCTGCTCCTTGAAAAGCAACAGGGAAAAGCATGCAGCAAACTTCCTTAGGAGCGTTATATTAGTTAATCCAGTTTTCAAAAGCTACAAAATTATCATCTAGATCAGTAGGCCCATCATATTTTAGTGGAGGAATTTGGATGTGAGTAGGGAGACTAGTTGCCATTATTTCTTTCGAAAAGGGAGTCTTTTGCAGGTTAACAATTTCCTCTGGGTTAGAAATTTCCTTTTCTTTAAGCATGTCCATAATAATTTGATGTAGGATGTCTTCTTGGTCGACTTCATTTATGTGGCAACTTTTGCTGTTTCTTTGAATTTGACTATTTGATTGCTCGAAGGACCTTTTTCCTTCACTTTCTTGGTTTAACCCTTGATCATTAACTCATATGGAGGTTGCGCTTCACCCTTTATTTCCATAATACTTAACGATCCTTGAGATGGAACTCTTTCAAGAAATTCTTGCACTGCTATCAATCGTTGTTGTGGATTCTGGACTTTGATAACATTATTTTCCATTCATATTAGGGTTGAAGTTTGCCCAATTTCCATATTCTCTAAGTTAAAGTTTGGGACTATGTTATTTTCTAAACTGGATAGTGAAGCAGCTTTTTTGCTTAGTTTGTTGTTATTATTTCTTACTCTTACCATTTTCTTCATTTAAATGAAGGGCTTTATGCAACTAATCTATGATGAAAGTTATTCGGAATCGGAGGTCCAAGCCCCCTTCTAGCGCCAAAAATGTTGACAAGAAAAAGTATCAACACCTTGAAATAGGGATTGAAGTATGAGTGATTCCCTCGTGACCATCTTTATAACAAGTGAAGGTAGCTAACACTTTTTGTGTAGGTAGAGATAGTCTAAAACACTCCTTTTGTACCTTTCGATGCAGACGAAAGGCCAATCTTTCCTTCATATAATCCTTTCAAATTGGTTGGTTTGTGACTTTAGCGGAACCACCTTTAGACACTAACAAGATAGCCTAAGTTGGGGACTTAACAGTTTTTGGAAATAGCTGAAATTGAAGGATTTTGACTTCATCGAAAGGGGAGGCACTTCTAATATTGTGGGTTCGAGCTAAAACCTGTATGAAATGTGTAAACTAGGGGTTTTGTCCCTGTCGAAAGGGAACCTTTCGACTAGTTTGATGGTCAATGGACATATCTGTGTAAAATAAGAAACTCAAATTAATATGTAATCAAGATTAGCATATTCTCACTTTTATTGAACTTAGTTGTACAAATTGACCAAGTCTCCAAATTAATTTAGGAATCAGGGTTTATGAGCTTTTAGAAAATACAAGTTAGAAGTGAAAGAAATTGGATCCCTTAAGCCAAACCCCAAGGCTCTTATTTATAGGTGCGGGTTGGCACCTTCATACTCAATGCTTTCGATATAGTCAAACGGTCAACTTTCTTTCTTCCACGCGCATCTCTAGAGTCTCAGCTTTCGACCTAGTCGAAAGGATTATATTGCCTGCCTTCCGTTGCTGCTGAAGATTGGGCTTCCTTCTTTCTTGCTTTACTCCTCTCGACTTCGTCGGAAGATTCTTTGCTTGATTGCTTGTAACCTCATCGAAAGGTTTTACTTGATGGCTTCTGACTTCATCAAAAGGTATTGAGATGTGCTTTCTATTTAGCTACTTATGTGCTATATAACCTAGCATGAGTGTTGGCCTTCGAAGTTGTCAAAACATATGCTTTATAGGTTTCGAATGAATCGAAACACCATTAAGGAATTAGCTGTAGGTGACACCATTCGAAAGTGACATATTTGACTGATGCGAAACCTTATGCTTCGGCTATAGTGGATGTGTAGTCTTTTTTCATAGGTGAGGGTGGCTTTAACCAACCTAAAAGGCTAGCATATGCTTTCGAATGGGTCACCTTTGCTAAATTTTCTTTTGATGGAGATAAATGAAGATGAAACCAATCGTTACAAATGGTTTAGCGAAAAATGCGGAAAGTAAGTTATTCATTGCCTTCGGAAGGTAGCTTTCAACCTCATCGAAAGCTCAATGCTTATCAAATACAATTTTGAAACTTCCTTTTGACCTCTTCGAAAGGTGCTGCTGGTGCTATTATCTCCTTGTTTAAAGCTTTATTTAATGTTTAGATAGGCCATCCTAATGCCTCCTGATCTTCGTCGATACTCTTTCTTCTTCTTTCATACTTTCATTCTTGAAAACATTTCATGGATAACACTATCCATAACATAAAATTATACTGATAGGTTTCCATTAATTGTTATGTCCATTAAAGTTAGTAATTCTAATCTAACTTTGCACTGGACATATGATTTCATCCTTACCCCTTCCCAAGGTACGAAATATGTATCAACCACCTAATACTTTCAAACCCATTAGCCACTTAATATTCTAAATATGAAGCGCACTTCTATAATACTTTTAAAAGAGAAATATGTATGCTCTATCATTTACGACCTTAATTAAGGTAGACCCCATCATTTAAGACATATTGTAAAAGTATTTTCTTATCAATGCTGTCAATGGTCAGTGGGTCATAGCTACAAGACCTCTAACAACCATTTAAGGCTTCTGATATTTAATGTCCAACTATTACCGTATTTATGGTTGATAAAATCGTAGTCATGTAATAAACAGTACCCAAGCCATTTAATACCTTTTATTAGAAAATCGGCAGACTCTGGTCATTTAAGACCATAACTAAGGCAGACCCCATTATTTAAGACCTATCCCCAAGGCGTGCTCCTAAGTGGTCGTATTATAATTTCAGCATTAGGAATGTAAGAGATTACACCAACGCTACTTAATACTTCCCAGTGAAAACTAGATAGCCCCCGTCATTTAAGACCTAATTTCAGAAGCGTGCTCCTCAACGGTCCTATCTTGTTGTCATTGCTTGGAAATTTAATTGGGATACTTAATACTTCTTTTATAAGAAAGAATTTATAGTCACTTAAGACCCCAAATCTGAAGCGAACCCTTTCGGAGATATCCAGTCACTCTTTAATTATAAATATGGCATCTTCTTAGGTTACTTCTTTAGGTAGGAAGGTGGATCCTTCAGCCACTTAAAAGCTCAACAATTAAGTAAACCCTTTTTGGAGACATACTTATATTTACTAGGTTACTTAATAATTCCATTTAGGAAAAAGGGGGGCCCTTCAGCTAGAATGACCTCAATTTAGAAGCGAACCCCTATGTTGATATCTCTCACCACTTCTAATTCCAAATTTGGACCATTTAATACTTTCAAATTAACAAAGCAAGCCCAATCCCACCTTTCATCATAGATCATTGGATTAGTGATATCTCACATCAGTAGTAAGTACACTCGACTATCGGTAGCCTCAAGATGAAGGGCAGTCTTTCGTAGATTGAATCTAGTGACCTCGCATCACGAACCCACTAAGCCCAATTAACCATCCTAAGTCTTATATTAGCTTAGGTAGACATTGGACTTAACTTACCAATTGCCTTTCATAATTAAGGCAATAAGATTTACCTGAAATATTATCTACCCATAAATCCTCGTTTAATGCTTGTAAATGTTACTTTGTCCATAAAATCCTAACGGAAATCTCCAAAGACATTTATGTATGACTACTAATTTCAAATTAGTAGCCCTTTATATGTAGTCCATTTTTATCAGTCCCATTAATCCACTTACCGTATCCATATATTGAAGCTCCCACATTTATTACCATTTACTGAAGTTACTACCTTTTAAATTCTTTTCTTATTAGCTAATTATCCTAAATTTGAATAGGAACTAGCATCATTATTAACTTATTTTTTAATTATTATAAGCGTAGTACTTACGTAAAATATTTTATTTTATCAAATATGTTCTAGTTATATATCTTCACTAGAATATACTTTTCCATGTTAAATTGTTGGAATCATGTCTAAAAAGCTTATCCATTATAAATTCCATGAATTAGTCCAAAATAAAAGATTTAACTTTAAAATATATAAGATTGCATCATTTGAAATTACATGGAATAATTATTTATTTTTATTACTGAAATTGATAGTGCAAAATACAATGAATTCGTACTTTAGACATCTTTTTTCTTTCTATCTGCATATATTTCTTGTTAGATCAAATGATGTATCTTTCTATAAGGGAAAGAAATCAGACTAATTTATAAATATTAAACGGATCTAGATTCTAGCAATTCTAAAAATAACAAAGTTTATAATCTAACAAGATTACGGTAATAATCCAAATTTATGACATTCTTATGCAACCTATTTCTGATCTGGAAATATTTTATTTAGATTAATTTTCTAAATTCATACTTTTGGGACTAATTTCCAGATGAGGTTGTATACAGTGCTAAATCAATTTATATAAAAAAAAAAGGAATCCGATATTTATTATGTTAAAATCATATTCAATTTGTTGCCAACAACTCATATAATTATCTAATTGACCATTAAAATTAAATAAACACCAATGGGAAAATTTTCATGTCATAACAATCTATAAAAATTCCCACTCACCTTTCAAAAGCGATCCAATCTCTAGATCTGAAGTAGAACCTTAGATTCATCTCCAAATCCTTTTTTAATCCAGGAGATATGAATAAAAGGGTATATACATACATTCGAATTATATATCTAAATAGAGATTTGGGACTAGGAGAGAAAATAGATACAAATATATAAACATATTAATTAACTCATATGCGTATATGGTTGATTCTCTTCTCTTCTCCTTTTTATTAGATTTCTACACTACTCCGATTTATATGAATATAGATACAAATACCTCATCTTTATAATTTAGAAAGAAAGTGGAGAAGAAGAAATGACAGAGCATCGCTATTGCCTCCATAAAAATATGAGAAGAGAATGGAGGGCTAGGCTTAAATTCATAGGTGCTTGAATAAATCAGAACTGTTAGATCAAAGTAAGTTAAACCAGGCTGTTGCGGCCCAGATTTACAGGAGCCGCCAGGTCACCTCCGTTCGACCGCCCTTGGGTAATCAGTCGGTCGCTAAGGATTGACTGTCCCCAATTATGGATCGGCTTGTAGGCCCGAGTAATTGATATAAAACGTTAATTATTTCTTATTTAATTGTTTTCGTTCCAAATTAATTTTTCTTCTGTAACTTTTTCGTTTAAACTTCGATTACAGAACTCCAAAATAAAAGTTGCTCAAAATTTCGCTGCAAATGCAACGGTGCAAGTTTTGTGGTCAAATTCCATTATTTGCACAAATTCTATTTTCGGAGCCTAATTAATTTACTAACTAACTAATTAAACAACTAACGCCAAATTACGAGTGCCACATTCTTCTCCCCTTAAAAAGGATTTCGTCCTCGAAATTTAACGAAAGACTAATTCGAGGTTTTGGCTTCTAATTACCATAAACTACACAACTAACGAGTGTATAACCATTTTACTATTTGGAACTGAGATGTTGGTTTTGATGACAATAACCTTTTTAACTATCTTATTATAAAATATATACTAATACTATAATCTAGATAGATATGTATATGCAGTATATATAACAATGCAGGTATTGTTTATTGAAGGCTGGTCAGTATAAAGACTCAAGACTCCAATTTGAAGACTCTAGAGTATCAAGATCAAGATTTCAAGATATGTGTCTAGTTTTTGTTAAAACTTCATAATAGCATGGAAATCTTAATTTCGAATTTCATTTGGGATTGAACCCATTTCTACCATCTTAGTGGCTTATAAACCCACGACGAGTAGCTTACAAACATACGACAAGTGGCTTATAAGCCCACGAACATTTTGGTTTTGTATAAGTCCTCGAGTCCTGATGTGATGGGATATTCTGCAGGAAGGAGCTAGCAAAACTACTTCAAAATGGTTTTTCAAAACGATTTTCAAAACTTCTTTTCAAAATATTTTAGCCATAAAATTATCTTTCAAATGAATTTCAAAAAGATGCTTTAGCCTTCAAGTATTCTTTGTTTTTAAACATAGTAAAATTAGTTTATTTTATTCCAGAATCATTTTTTAACGACCCAGAAATTTTCATCCAGAAAATTCCAAACAGCTAGGAAAAAAAGAAAAGAGAAAGAAGAAGAAAACAGAACAAGACACAGAAACCTCACATTAACAGCGTATCAAAATATAATATCACATAAATAACTGTTTTACAAAAAAGAACTGTATCGGTGCTCTTATATTTTTATACATCAGAGTTACAACATATACACAACATAATAAATCTTTGTTATATAATATAAAACTTCCCTTATTGAATCTTTTGCACGAAGAAAAGGGTTTTGAAAGTTTTTGAAGTATAGAAAGGGAATTTATACAAGTTTGAAGTGATCCAAAGATTTTTAAAAGTGTATATATATATATATATCAATTATATATATATGTAATGGGTCTTATGAGAATGATTTTGAGAAAAAGGTTTTTGCAACCTATGGATTTGGAAAGGCTTTTGATTTTTGGAAAAAAATCAATTTTGGAATTTGGAAAGCTTTATTGAGAATTATCAACTTTGGGATAATAGATTTTGAGAAAAGAGATTTATATGGATTCATACTAGACGTGCGATTTGGAAGATACTATATGTATATAGTATAAAGTGTTTTGAAAATGGCTTTGGAGAAAAAGGCGCTCCCTTGGGTTTAACTTCTAAGGAGTACCATAGGTTGGTGCTGCCTTGAGCCTCTATGGGGAAGGTTCTAAAGTTGATCCTGTGAGGAGTCCGGACAAAACTAGTTCCTGAGGATTATTGGGTAGCGAAAGTCGAGGGCGCTGATGCCTATAGAGGCATTTGGGTTATGTTGTGACGATAGTGCAACTCAATGTCACTGCGATCGATTATGTGGACCATAGCGGAAATCGTGTGGAGGTGAGTGTCAACGGTCTACGCTTGATTTTGCCAGGAAGGCAACGTAACATCGGTAGACTGCGATCTATGGTCAGGTGGAGTGCAGAAGTTTCATTCTTTTGGCAGTGAAATTCGAGGGCGCAGATGCCTACAGTTATATGGGTTTGTTGCTGTGATAGCAATATAACCCCAGTTGTAGCTGCGATCTGTAGTGGGTTCCATGGTGTAATCGAGGGGCGCAAAGGCCTACAGTTATCTATGATTTTGTCAGGATGGCAACGTAACCATCGGGTTAACTGCGACCGTGGATGGGGGTGGTGATTTCCAGAGCATTCTCACCAAGAATATTTCCTCTATTTCCAACTATATTTTCAACAAATTATTTTTCAAGTATTTTCACTGGGTGTTGAAAACGGGTTTACCAAGTACTTACAGATTTTCAGTCTTATGCCTGATCAACGTATGACCGAATTCCGGTAAGAACGAGGACGGACTTGTTGAAACATCGAGTTATAAAAGTATTTTTATAAAACTATTTTGGCAAAATTATACAGATTTTCAAAGTTTTTTAGAAATGGTCAAAGAATAATTTATCTGATTTTAAGCATTTTAATAAATTCTAGCTTCGTTCCTTTTTTAGGACGAAAAGATTCAAATGGGGAAGGAATGTGATAACCCGGATTTTTGAACAACTGTTAATTGGATGATTAACTGATTTTTGTTTGGATTAAACAGATAAAATGGATAATTAAAGATGTCTGGATGTATATAAGTAAATTTGAAGCTATAATAATAGCTGAAATAAATTGATGAATTTAATAGAAAATCATTAAATATATAAATATGTGTAAATTCTATTACTTTTGAAAACTTTAAAGTATGTCCATATATATGTATATAAGTGTGTGTACGGTGATTAAAAAGAAATTTTTTGTGTTCTATTTGATGATTTGCAAAAGCAATTTAAAACAAACTCTATATTTTCAAAAACATAAGATAAACATTTATTTAAATATATTATAAGTTTAAAATAATAATTTATAAAGATTAATAAATAATAATTTATAAAGATTAATACTTTCTTTGAATTTGTATAGATGTGTATATATACAAAGGAATTAAGTTTTAAAAAAAGAAAAATATATAATATAAAATATTTAAAATATAAAACATAAGAAATATTTAATTTATAGAAATAAAACATTTTAAATATAATCACATATACAAAATACAAGTCTTGGATTATTAACACATAATTTGACAAATGTAAGCCTAAGAATTTATGCAATCAACAAGTGTTAAGAATTTTAATAACCAAATTAACAAATGTAACATTTGTAATATAAAATTTGAACAAGTGTCAATATTTTCTTTTAAAATAATAAATAATATATAAAAGAAGAAACATACATCTCTACTCCTTTCTCATTTCCCTTTTATCTTCATTATCAAAGAAACAAAATAAAACAAAAACCTGTAACAAAGTTTGGTAAAACAAATCAAAAGAGAAACTTTTTCTAAAAAAAATCATCAGTAACAAAGCAAGAAGGCAATCTTCCTCAATTCAAAAAGCAAGTTTTTCAAATCCAAGCAGGCAAATCAATTTCAGTTTCAGCATTCAAAGATAAACTAAGTCTTCAAGTTCCAAATTCAAAACTGCTCTGCTCATGTCAGCATGGTGAGTAAATCTAAACATAAACCATTTTTTTTTTATTTCTGATGATATGTGTAATATTTGATGAAATCTTGCGATGAATGTTTGAGAATATGCATGCATGTTGATTTTAGATCTGAATATATGTATATATGAATATGATCCTATATGCATGTATATATGTTATCTCTGTTCTTGATTTCAGAAGTTCAAATTTAAAAAAAAAATCTCTAATCTCCTCATCTAATTTCTGTTAGATGAAGTGTTCAAACAAAATTGTTTGTTTAAGCATAATTAAGTTTTCAAATTTTTATTTTTAGAAATAAGTTTGAAATTTACTTGAAAATTTCAAAGAACAGTGATAGTTGAAGAATAGGTAAAAAAAATCAAGTTCAACGATTTATAAATTCAAGTGTATAATATGATTTTCCTTTGCAAATTAGGATTTTTAAAAACAAATATTAGGATATTTAGTTGAGTATTGATGGTGCAAATTGATGATAGACAGAATTTGGTTTTTGGGTTATTTCTGGCGATCGATGAACCTTTGGTTGGTCGGGTTTTAACGAAGCTTGCTTCGCGATTGGGGGTGTCAGGAAAAATGATGGAAGTGTTGATCGATTATCGTGGTGTCGGCGATCGTTAAAACTAGGGCTTTTGAGTGCCTGTGGAGGGATGTCGGTTTGAGGGGAATGTCAAGTTGCACAGGGAAAAAGAGGTGATCGGTCCTGGGGGAGTTGGTGAAGGAAGGATAGGGGAAGCTCGAGGTGACGCCTGGTGGTTGTTGGCGTGGTGGTTCGTCGTCGCGAATCGATTTAAGGCTGAGAATTTTTTCCAGCTGGAAATGGCAGGCTCAATTTCGATTTCGAGCGTATGATGAAATTTGGGTGTTTAGGATTGAATAAGGTGATGGCCGATGACTTGTTGAAGGAGCTCGAAGTCGCAGGAGCGCCGTCGTGAGCTAGTGTACGTGCACCAGTTTCCTTGTGCACTAGAATTTGGCTGTGGAAGCGAGAAAGTTTGTCTCGAAAAGGTACTTGGGCTGGATGAAGTTCTGCTCGGGTAAACATTCGTGTCGATCGTGTTGAGTTATTCCTGTAGCAGTTTTCTTTTGAATTTAAGAAAAGTCAAAAAAAATGGAAAGAAGGTAGTGTACTCGGGATTTAACCCGAGTTGTCTTCGGTTTATCTTCAAGTTTGTCTTCGGGTCTGACCCGAAGTACAGTAATAAGCAGTTTATTTAAAATATTTTAAAACCAATTTTTTTTGAAATTTAAATTTAAATCAAGTTTAAACTTCTTATTTAAACTTACCCTTTTTATAATTGTTTCTTTAACTGCTGATTAAGAAGTTTTGGAAAAATTTCTTTAGCTTAAATTTTATAAAATTTAAAGTGAATCTAAACCTTAATTTAAAATGGAAGTTTATGATTTTTATAAAAGCAAGTTTTAGGATACAAATTGAAATTAGTTTCAAAACTTCAACTTGATAATGTTTTAAAATGAAATTATGTTTTGTTAAACTTCAATTTTATCAAGATAAATGATTATTTATTCTAAAACTTAATTAATGGTTTAATTAAGTAAAGATTAATTATTGAGAAAATGGTATTAATAATTAAGGCATTAATGAGAAAAAGTTTTATCTTAAGGATTATTAAAGTTTCTAATAAATTAAGATTTACTAAGTTAATTATGGAAATTAAGTATAATTGATTAATTGGATCAATTAATTATAATGGATTAATTAAGTAATCAATTAAGAGTAATTAACTGGTTTAATTAATAAATAATTAAGGAGGGGTTAATTAATTAAGGTTAATTTGTTAATAATTAAAGAATAATTGATCTATAATTAATTACAGATTAAATAAATGGATTATAGGGTAATTAACGGATGAATTACCCAGTTGAAATTAATGAGATGAATGTGATTAATTAATTCGTTAATTAATTAAAGATAGTCGCTTGGTAATTGATTAAGTATAATTACCTAATGAGATTGATAAGAGTAATTACTTAGTGAAGTAATTGATGGATAAATTTCTAGATGTAATTAATATAAGGGAAATTACTTAATGGGAAGTAATTAAAGGTTAATTACTTAGGAGAAGTAATTAAGGGTTAATTACTTGGTGAAATTAATTAAAGGATTATTATAATTGATCAAGGAGTTAATTAATTAAGATAAGTAATTGCAGGAGGGTTAATTACTGTTTATGATTGACTAAGGCTGATTGATTTGTGAAGTAATTAAGAATTAATTACTTATTGTAATTAAAGGATAATTTATCAAGAATGATTAATTAAGATGGATATTTAAAAGTGATTAATTAATTGATTTGTAATTAATTAATGTTAAGTAAACGTTATCCAAGTGATTAGAAATTAATTTAATTAGAGATAAATTAATTCAATTTTCGGAGTAATCAATTGCTTATGAATGATTGAATGTTGTTTCAATGCCTTGAATTGGTTGATATCTCTGATATGAAATGTTTTGGGATATGATATGTTTGAATGGATAGTAATAAATGTGTTTATCTATCGATGATGAATTATTGTGATAAAAGGAGACATCCTATTTTTAAGGTTTGAAGTGTTTTTCATTTGAATAATTGGGTTAAGATGACATGAGATTCGAAGAGGCCGGAGTCGGGTATCAGCAATACCCGAAACCACTTCGATTCTTTATATATTGATTTGTGAAATCAATAGGCTGGAATGGAATGATTTAAATGAATTGGAATATTTAATCTCAGTTTTGGTTCTTAGAATTTGTGAGTAAAATAAGTGATGTCTATAACAATTGTGAAATTGTAAATTGATATGAGTTACCCCGGGATTTATATAAGCTTTATACTTTTGTATTCCATGTTGGATGGGTTTACTCATGCTGGTTTCCAGCCTGACCCGGGTGTCACTTTGATGTAATGCTCGGGTCAGACCGAGTATTACAACTTTTCAGGTAAGGACGTTCTGGAGTTCAGAAGGCGAGCTGGATGGCAGGAACGTACGGAGCGTTTTCCGCTGTGTGTATTATTGCTGATTATTTGGGACATGTTGTTTTAAACTGTCCAATGTTGTGTAAATGTTGTAACTCTGATGTATAAAAATATAAGAGTACTGATACAGTTCTTCTTTGTAAAACGGTTATTTATGTGATATTATATTTTGATCCGCTGTGAATGTGAGGTTTCTGTGTCTTGTTCTGTTTTCTTCTTCTTTCTCTTCTTCTTTTCCTAGCTATTTGGAATTTTCTGGATGAAAATTTTCGGTTCGTTACACATTTCATCTTTTTTTCATTTCAATACCATTTTCCAAAAAATTTATATTATTTTTTAACAAGGGGATGTCAACATAATGGGATACCCCATGTCGACATGGTGGCCGTTGACTTCAAACGTTTCAGTTTTCAAAAGAAGTGTATATTCATTTAAATCTCTTCATGAATAGTTATGACAGTTGGTACTCTATAAATAGCATTCTCAAATGAATTTTTCATATACAATTCTCATATTTTCTTCACTTCTTCTTCTCCACAAATCCATGTTCTAAAATTATCATATTTTTAAGATCGTGCTGAAATTCTGCCAAATTCTCAAGTGAATCAAATTATAATTTCATTCTTGTTTGATTCTTTGTTCTCTCTCGAGGGTCAAAGTGCTATTCAGAGTTAAAGGATCAATTTGTAATCAAAAGTTTATCGAGTCTCTTTGTAAGGTATGGTTGTGCCTGGAAATCAATTGGGTAATCTTATGGCCCATAAAATAAGAGAGTTTTCCCCGAACTCGTGAGACAGGAGGGTACCTCAAGGACTTTATAAATTGGGGAGTGTAATCTTGACACCGGTTTAATAAAAATCTGTATACGGTGGTTTGCCTTGGTACAGGACTAGATGTAGGGTAATTCCAAACCTGTATAAAATTCGATGTGTTCTTTCCCTTTACTACTTTTTATTAACTTTCTGCATCTGTTTTTGATTCAGTGATTATTCTATGACTAAGTTTGGCATTGGTTTGTATCATAATTTCAATTTAGTTCATATAAGTCTTAGAATTCCTCAAACACTATTCACCCCCCTCTAGTGTTAAATTATCCTCAAGATCCTGAATCCGATGTCCCATTCAATTGGTATCAGAGTGAGGTTTTTATAATTTCCACAATCTGAAATTTGAAAATAGTTTTAATGGCTACCAACACTAGCAATGTCAACTCTAGCACTAGTTTTGTTATCCCTAACACTAGTTCATTTGTAGAAGGTCAGTCTACTATCAGACCACCATTTTTCAATGGTAGTAATTATGCATATTTGGCTTGTAGAATGAAAATTTATTTACAGTCAGTGGAATTAGATACTTGGAATATGACACAAACCGAGTATGTTGAACCAACTACCAATTTTCCCCGGTGGACTACTGAGCAAAAGGGTGTTGCACAAATAACTCAAAGGCCATAAATATATTATTTTGTTCATTAGATAGGAATGAGTTTAATAGAGTGTCTATTTGTAAGTCTGCATTTGAAATCTGGAAAACTTTGCAAGTTACTCATGAAGGAACAAGCAAAGTTAAACAGACTAAAATTTCTATATTAACTAATCAATTTCGATTGTTTAAAATGCACGCAAATGAGTCCATTTCTGACATGTACTGTTGATTTCAAGATATTGTACATTTACTAATTGCACTGGAAAAAATCTTTTCGGAGGAAGACCAAGTCAGAAAAATTATAAATTCACTCACTCCAGAATGGGATCAAAAGACACTTGCAATCGAAGAAGCAAATGATATCAGCCAAATGAAAATAGTAGAATTGATTGGGCATCTGATGTCTTATGAAGTTCGACAAGTGAAAACAAGGCTACAGAAAAGAAGTCATTAGCATTCAATGCAACAACTGAAGTTTCAGAACCAAGCAGTGATGAGGAGATTGCTTTCATGACAAGAAACTTTTGAAAATTCCTAAAGTATAGAAAAATGAATAATCACAAAAGAAATGATCAAATGAATTCAAGAAATAATGCAGAGAACGTCAACAATGATTGTGCTACAATTGCAATAAAGTTGAGCATTATTGAAAAGACTATCCGTACCCAGACAAACAGTTATTCCCTCCAAACAATGATTCGTCAAGGAAAAGAAAGAAAGCATGCACAGCAACTCTTGATGACTTAGGCTCATCATTCAGTGACGATGAAAAGAGGACAAAAAATTCAAATTTGTGTTGCACTGCTATTCATGAATCAGAGGATGATGGGAGTATGGATCTAAAAATAGGTACGCATTTACATTATTTTTAATTTTTCTTAGTTGAATGATGCTTGTTTGTTTGCTTGATTTTATTAAATTCCTTGAATTTTAAATTCAAATTTATCCCTTGAAATTTGAATTTTAAATTCAAAAACAATATTATTTTAATAATATTTTAAATATTAAATTATTAATATTTAAGTATTATTATATTTCATGTTATCATAGGAATTGTATGATTAGAATATAGGATATAATATATATAGTTATTTGAAAATAGGATTAGACACCTATCCTTTGAATCAACAGGCACATATCGATGTACCCGGATACCCCATGTCGACATGCCACTTAGAATTTGACTTCAAAATTTGAGTTCAAACTTTTGATTTTCCCTCCACCATTTCACCAACTTCAATGCTCTGGAAAGATGCCTCTTGACTAGAGAACACGACCATAGAATTTCCATTTATCTCACTCTCTTGATCATCGCTTTTCACTTTCATTTCAAATTTGAAACTTATCTTCATTAATTATCTTCAACTCCTCTCAAACTTCTTCAATGGTCACTTCAAGAACCCCTAACACTTATGCTTCCAAATCTGTAAAAAAAAACTGTCTTTTTAATGACCCAGAAGCTATCAAAGTTTACATCAACTATGTAAACTTTGGTAAAATTCATACGGGAGCAATTTTTGAAGATTTTCCTTCTGATGTAATAGAAAATCTTTTTCAATAATGTCCTATTCTTGGTTTAGTTGATAACAAACAAAATGATTTTGTATGTTATCCAAACCTTGTTAAGATGTTTTATGCGAATTTGAATCACGGTTTTTATGATCAGGAAGAAGGACAAATTTGGAGTAGTGTTAAGGAACACAAATTATTTTGGATTGTGTAATTTTGGGAGATATTTTGGGATGCAAGTATACTAGAACGAATCTCTCGGAATTTCAAATCAATGAAATTGATCGGAGACATTTCATCACATTTTTGAAGGGGATGACAATTTTGAATTCAAAAATCGGTATTTTCATCCAAGCAAGAATTGTTAATCTTCTTATCCAACACACTCTTATACCAAGATCGGGAAACTATAACAACCCGACTTTGAAAGTTTGCAAAGCTGTTTTTGCAATCTTTGGAAATTATGATATCAACTAGGCTCAAGTTATTTTGGATGAGGTAAGGCCCAAGAATTTTACCATGGGTGAAAACACATTATAGCATGGAATTTTTCTTACTCAGATCTTCAATTACTTTGGAATTGATTTTAAAAGGGAAGAATATATAACTAGAAAAGTGTTCAACCTTGGAAACATTTCCCTTATGCAAATTCCATTAGTGTTACCATATGAAATACATATGGAAAAGGAAGAAAGGCTTGCTCATGAAGAAATGGAGGAAGAAAAGAAGAGGAAGAAGAAGCAATGGAAATTGAGGAGGAAGATCAAGAAACCACCTTAGAAAGTATAGAATATCCTACTAATCCTACAAATTCATCCAATAAGACAATTCACAACAATCAAAGAATTATAGTGGAAAATCAAAAGACACTTAAAAGATCAATGGGTAAGAAAATGGATAAGATTTCAACTAAAATCCACAAGTTCTTTGGGAAAATTAGTACAAAGCTTGGACTATCATCTTCTTCATCTTCGTCTAACTAGTTTTAGTTCATGTTATCTTAAGTTCTATCTTTGTAGTTTCTTTATTTTAGTTAATATTATATTATCTTATGTAATGTTAACTAGAACTATTAATAAAATCGTTCATTTCCTATTATTCTTGTTCACTTATCTCTGTAATTGCTTGTTTTTATATTATACAAATTTTAGTTTAATAGATTTGTTAACAATATTCAGAACAAGGCAAAATGTCACTTTAGCTAGAGGCATTTCGATATACATCATCCCCCCATGTCGACATCCAACGGGTGGAAACTAGTTACTCTTTCAAATTTTAAATTCATGTAACGAACTTATGTCTAGTCATTTCACACGACTTTCTATCCCTATTTATATTTGTTTCTCCCATAATAAATTATCAAACTTAATCTCTAATCACTCTCTTTCATAGTTCTTTCTATTTCTTGAATTATGGCTTCTTCGATTAAGAATCTAAGTGATAATCTTAAAGAAAATCTCACTTCCTTTAAGGATATTCTTATATTCATACTTCGTAGCATCACTTAGAATTAAGTCAAATACAGATAATCAAGGAATAAGAGAAACATTTCGACGCCCTTCGTTGGATGATCTCAGCCCTTAACAAGGACGATCTCGAAGGAATTCCACTAGTCACCCTCGACAAAGATAAAGAAGAATGGGATGCCATTAAAGCAGACCTTATCTTTAGAGAAGATGGATGGGTGGAAGTACCAAGGAATGCCTAGTCATTCTGTATGTTATTTGATTGATTTGATTGGTGTGTTTTAGAACTTGATTGACTTAACTTATTTGGTATGGTTTGTATATATGTTTGGATTGAATAATTACTATAAATATGATTGGCTGAGGATTAATTTATTTGATTACACTTATGGTCACACTTAGCACTTATTGCACTTATATATGGTTTGCTCTATTTTATTATGGTTGATTATCTTATAATAAGTTCAGGGATTTTATTAGTCAGAAATTTTTGTTGATGACAAACGGGGAGAAGTTATAAAATAGTAGTTGGCTTGGAGTAAGGGGGAGTCTTGGAGCAAGGGGGAGTCTTGGAGTAAGGGAGAGTCATGGAGAAAGGAGGAGTTATGATAGGAGTTATGGTACAGTAAGTATATTTTATAAATATACGTTGTCATCGTCAAAAAAGGGGAGATTATTAGGAACCGAGATGTTGGTTTTGATGACAACAACCTTTTAACTATCTTATTATAAAATATATACTAACACTATAATCTAGATAGATATGTATATGCAAGATATATAGATATGCAGGTATTGTTTACCGAAGACTGATCGGTATAAAGAATCAAGACTCAAGATTGAAGACTATAAAGTGTCAGATCAAGATTTCAAGATATGTGTCTAGTTTTTGTTAGAACTAATAGCATGGAAATCTTCATTTCGAATTTTATTTGGGATGGAACCCATTTTCACCTTCTTAGTGGCTTACAAACACACGACAAGTAGCTTACAAACCTATGACAAGTGGCTTACAAACACACGGACATTCTGGTTTTGTACAAGTTATCGAGTTCTGATATGATGAGATATTCTGTAGGAAGAAGCTTGCAAAATCACTTCAAAATGGTTTTTCAAAACGATTTTCAAAACAGCTTTCGAAAATATTTTAGCCTTAAAATTATCTTTTCAAATGATTTTCAAATGTTGTTTTAGCCTTAAAATATTCTCTGTTTTTAAACATGATAAAATTAATTTATTTTACTCCAGAACCATTTCATCTTTTTTTCATTTCAATACCATTTTCAAAACAAATTTTACACTATTTTTAACAAGGGGATGTTGATATAATGGGATACCCCATGTCGACATGGTGGTCGTTGATTTCAAAAGTTTAAATTTTTAAAAGAAGTGTCTATTCGTTTAAATCTCTTCATGAATGGTTATGAAGTTGGTACTCTATAAATAGCCTTCTAAAACGAATTTTTGATATACAATTCTCATATTTTCTTCACTTCTACTCCACAAATCCATGTTCTATAATTATCATATTTTTAAGATCTTGCCGAAATTCTGCCAAATTCTCAAGTGAATCAAATTATAATTTCATTCTTGTTTGATTCTGTATAATCTCTCAAAGATCAAAGTGCTATTTAGATTTATAGGATCAATTTGTAATCAAAAATTTATCGAGTCTATCTATAAGGTGTTGTTGCGCCTGGAAATCAATTGGATAATCTTGTGGCCCGTAAATCAAGAGAGTTTATGCCAGACTCATGAGACAAGAGGGTACCTCAAGGACTTTATAAACCGAGAAGTGTAATCTCGACATTGGTTTAATAAAAATATGTATGAGGCGGTTTGCCTTGGTACAGGACTGGATGTAGGATAACTCCGAACCAGTATAAAATCGGGTGTGTTCATTATCTTTATTGCTTTTTATTTACTTTCTGCATCTGTATTTGATTCTATGATTGTTCTGTGATTAAATTCTGCATTTGTTTGTGTCATAATTTCAATTTAGTTCATATATGTCTTAGAATTCATTAAACACTATTCACCCCCTAGTGTTAAATTAGCCTTAAGATCTTTAATCCGCCGTCCCTTTCATTTACATCCAAGCGTGCATGAGCGCATAGTGTATTATTATATCACCACATAGAAAATATGCATGTAGAATGATTCTAAATTGAATCCTCCTATGTGAGTGCATTTCTTTTGAAAATATTTTAGGAAACATGATGCAAACAACCTAAATATATACTGGCAGTTTTAACGTATGTGGCTTTTTGCAACCATAGCCCCCATACTCATACCGATAGATGTATGAAGCAACCGATTTAGCATCCCCTTCCTATCATCCAATAATCTGACGCATCGAATAATCGGTTTCTAAACATTACTTCTAGGTTGGAAAATGTAATTTAGGAGGAGAATTTAACATTCTTAACACACTATTTTCTTCCTCTTTTCGTAATATAGTGGAAATTTCTATGCTGCCCTAGATTACTCCAAATTTTCCACGTAAAAAACGCATAAGGAGACTTATTATCAAGCTCTAAAACTAAACTATGTCTTAAAACAGATTTGCACGTGTTGCCGATAAGGTATGGAAATAAAATTTACAAGGCTAAAATAATATTTCCCTTGTTACCGCTTGCATTAATCGCATCATCGACCCTAATGCTCACTAAATTCGTAAACTCTAACTCTATTTGTCTTTCCTACACCTAACATGTTGCCTTCAAAATCAAAGTTTTCACAAAAATCTTTCTCACTTTTCAAATTTGTGGGTCATTCGGGAAATAAAATTGCAAAATCTTTAGACGCACATTTTTTCTCGGAATAAAATTTTGGACAAAAACACTATAAGTAGTTTTAAGAGTAAAAAATAACTAAATCTCAAAATCTTTTTTTTCAAAAGGGAACTTTCAAATCAAGGGATAACTTTTCCAATATATTTCTACTAAAATATTTTGATAAATCAAGCCACAATTTCAACATAGTCGAAAGTCGGTTATTCGCCAAATGCATAAACAAAATTCCAGAATTCTACAACAAATCTCTAACCAAGAATTTGATATTTTATTTAAAAATGTCAACATGTCTATTACATAAGAATTTTAGCCTTTAAGGGACATGAGTAATGACTCGTGCTATCAAAACTACTTTACAATGTACTTCGCTAAAATTTTTAGCTATTCTAAATTTCCAGTCTTACATTGCATTTACTGTTAATTATGTGTCTTTATGGGTTCACATATTTATATTTTTTTCTTTATTATGCATACATATATGAGTAGTTTGCATATCCAGAAACAATAACAAAAAAATGAATAGAAACTCATAATACTGTGCATGCCTTTTCATAAGAGACAACTGATAGTTTTACAATGCAATAACCCAAAAAAAGAACAAGTGCTGGAAAAAAGATACAATAATCCTAAATAAAACACTACCTAAGAACTGTGAGAAGGTCTAACTCCACGGTTGGAGCTCGAGCCATTTTTGCGACCGTGGAAAGATCGTAGCATGGCAGGTATGCACCCAGTCTCACCCCCTTGGCGTTGCTGCTTTGCTCTAATCTCTCGGAGCCCTGCCTGAACTATTCGAATAACAGCAAGCTTAGGACTCATGTATCCCTCAATGCCCTACACTTTATCCCGTTGTTGGTGTTGTTACTATGGTGGTAGTATAGGTAGTACGGTAGGCGGTAAAGAAATTTTCATCCTCTTAATGGTGGTCCAGTCGATGGTGGGAAGGAAATTCTTCACTACTAGCTCTCCGCTCAAATTTACCTCATAGCGCCTAAATAATCAAGTGAGCAAGTGGTAATATTGAAGTGAGTCCTCCGGGCACCAACTCCATTATAGACCATGTGAAGCATCAAGATACAAGCCCAATTGATGGCTACGCCTCTAATTATATTGAAGGGAGCATCAAGACATTTTTTGGAAATATTGAAGGGAGCATCAAGACATTTTTTTGGAAATATCCATGGAAGAATCTCAGGGTTAGTCATTTAAATGTCATCCAAATCCACGCCTACCGCAGATATCTCGAAAATTCCAGCAAGATCATCATTTGAGATCTCAATATGAGTTCCCTTCACCCTGGACTCAATGTTGCTATTACCATCATCAAAATACTATTCCATCTATGCATCGAAAAGGCAGACGCGGCTAGTAATATTCCCGCTCGCAAGTATCGAAGGGGAGGATCGGTGCGAGCCCTGCTGTGATGAGAAGCTCTTCAAGCCCAAGAGCGGCGAAATCTCTGAACTTCATTAGTCATCCATAAAGGAAATCAAAGTCAGCCATTTCAAGATAGGGGGCGATCTTCTGCTTGCTCCGGCCAAGCCCAGCGGCTCCTTGTGGATTGAGGCCAAGATAGCAAGAGGAAGAGCCACCAGTACATGGCAGTGCCATGGCTGAGAGGGAGTAAGAAAAGGGAGAAAAGGGTTTAAATCCGTAGTAATGGTGGGGCAAGATTCGACGCGTAAGATTTTTTCGTCGGTTGGTGGAGGAATGGAGCAGAGAAGCCTTGGTTAAGTGGAGGAAAGGGGAGAAGGAGTTGGGTTCGGCTAAAAATTTAAGAGAAGGAAGAGAATGATGGGTTTTATGGCGGTTGAAGGTTAGTGCATGACTTAGTATTGCATTCCAAGTTTGGGTTCGACCTGAATCCACCTAACGGTCGATCGTTATTAGATCAATCTATCGACCGTTATGGTTGACCGCTAGCCGAAATTTAGGCGGGGCCTAAATCTGGACCCAATAGAGTCGGTTAAATTAATTAATCTTCTTAGTCCGTACCGCAAACCATCTTCAACTTAATCCACACAGAAAAATTCTACCTTCCACATAACAGTATCCACCTTACCATGTAAATCATTCCTTCGCAAGATTGTGATAACCTCAGCAACGACCAACAACACTTGCAGAAATCCAAAAATATTCCAACTACTATTTCTTGCCTACTTCGCACGAAATATTTCTTCCAATAGCTGGTGGTTTTAACAATACTTCAAACTACATACCCTAATAAAGTTGAAAGTCATTCCTATTTTGTCAGTACCTTAAAGAGAGAAAATATGAAAACCCTTCATTTTATAAACATAAAATTCACGCTCATATAAATATTTCAGGGTTTCCATATACCTTTTTAAAACACAAATTTCCCAAATTGAAAAACTATTTTCTTACCAAAAATCAACATCACTTTACTAATATCTACATACAAATATTTAAGGATTTTAGTATTTAAATAACTAACCATTTTTAAACTAAAAATTCTTAACATGACCAATCTAGTGGTATACCTGTTTTTTTGGTGATTAAAATTCCAAAACTTCCTCAAAAAAAAAATTTCCAAAATAAATTATTAGGAAAATAAATCCTTTGAAAAATCTAAGGCATCTCTAAAATATACTTTATAAAATTTCTCTTATTACTTTTAGACTGAATAATTGATATTAATTATTCAAATAAAAATACTGTTTTCCATTAAAGAGATGACCAATGAATGTACCCTTAACAGAGACTGCTACTAGACAATTGCGACATACATAAACTAATTTCTCATCCATCTAGAATTATTGCATGTCTCCGATTGGAACTCAAAGTTGAAAATCACAAGGATGTAAGAACCTTAACCTTACGTCGAACACCTCCAGTCTTCGGGATTCGGCAATATGTCATACTCATGCTCTTTATCATTGGCACTTTATGCATCGCCAGCACTTCGTGGGGTACTTCGATGTCGACGAGAAAGTTTTGCTCTAAGATATTTCCAATTCATGGTTGCTTTGTCAATTCCTTCGGAGTGGAACTACGACTACTTTTATAGTTGGAACTTTTAAAATATACCATAAAAATTTAATATTACTAAATGGAAAAGTATGTTTCTCTCAATTTATCCTAATTCCTTTGATCTACTAACCTCACTCCGATACCAAATGTAACAACCTGCACCGTAATAGGCCGAAATTTCAAAAAAAAAATCAAAACTCAAGTCTATCAAAACATAGATCTTGGATTTGGTACCTGCAAATAAGCATGGGCATTATTAGAGATTGATGAAAATCTAAACTCACAGCAGAAACAATAATGGAATAAGAATACCAACTATGGCTACTACCTTGGAATTAATGGTGTTCCTTGGATAGAAAATTATCACATCAGCATCGAGCATGAGAGAAAGAAGACTCTCCAACAACAAAGCACATTTAGCTCAAGTGATTTGTTCCTCTAAATCTATCTTATGGGTTGTGATGAGGTGAGGCATCAGAACAATGTTCTAGTGACTAGAAAAATATAAACTTTCCATAACATAAGCTTATACCGATATTTTCCATTTAATTGTTATGTCCATCAAAGTTAGCAATTATAATCTAACCTTGCGTTGCACACACGATTACATACTTAACCCTTCCCAAGGTACAAAAATATTAATGAAGCCATATCGACCACCCAATACTTTCGAACCCATTAGCCACTTAATACTTCTAAATATGAAGTGGGCTTCTATAACACTTTTAAAAGAGAAATAGATAGACTTTGTCATTTACAACCTTAATTGTGGTAGACCCCATCATTTAAGACACATTCCCAAGGTGGTTTTCACATCATTGCTGTCAATGGTCAGTGGGTCCTAGCTACAGGACCTCTGACCACTATTTAATGCTTCTGACATTAGTGTCCAACTATTACTGCATTTATCGCCGACAAAACCGCAGTAATGTAATAAACAATGCCCAAGCAAGTTAATATATTTTATTAGAAAATAGGCAAACTTTGGTCATTTAAGACCATAATTAAGCCAGACACCGTCATTTAAGATCTATCCCAAAGGCGTGCTCCTAAATGCTACTATTATTATTTTGGCTTCTGCAATGTGAGAGACTGTATCCGAACCATTTAATACTTCCCAGTGGAAAATAAGCTGACCTTGTCATTTAAGACCTAAATCTAGAAGCATGCTCCTAAATGGTACAATCTAGCTGTCATTGCTTAGAAATCTCATTGGGCCACTTAATACTTCTGTTATAGAAAAGAGGAGGATTTATAGTCACATAAGACCCCAAACCTGAAGCGAACTCTTCCCAAGAAATCCACTCACTCTTTAATTATAAATATGACATCTCATTAGGTTACTTCTTTCAGTAGGGAGGCAGACCCTTCAACCACTTAAGACCTCAATGATGAAGTAAACCGATTTTAAAGATATCCTTATTTATTTATTTGGAATCTCACTATGGTACTTTATACTTCCATTTAGAAGAGAGGAAGACTCTTAAGCCTCCTCAAACCAAAAACGAACCCTTATGGAGGTATCTCACATCTGTAGTAAGTGTAGCCGACTATTTGTAGCTTCAAAGTGAAGGGCTGTGTTTCATCGAGTGACTCTACTAACCTCGCATCGCTAACCTTCTAAGTCCAATCAACCATTCTAAGTCTTTATTTATATTAGCTTAGGTAGAAATTGGACTTAGTGTACTAATTCCCTTCCTTATTTAAGGCAATAAGATTTACCTTAAATATTATATACCCATAAATTCCCATTTAGTGCTCGTAAATGACAATTTGTCCATACAATACTAACGGACATTTTCTAAGACATTTATATACGATTACTAATTTCAAGTTAGTAATCCTTTATATCTATTCTATTTTTATCAGTCCCATTAATCGATTTACCTATCCATTTATTACAGGTCCCATATTACTATTTATTAGAGTTACAACATTTTAAATTCTTTTCTTATTATTCAATTATCCTAAATGTGAATACTATGCGCAAGCATCATTATTAACTTATTATTTAATTATTACAGCTGTAGTAACTACATACAAATATTTAATTTTATCAAATATGTTCTTGTTATATATCTTAACTAGAATATACTTTTCCATGTTAAATTGTTGGAATCATGTCTGAAAAGATTTTGCATTACAATTTCCATAAATAAGTCCAAAATAAAAGATCTAACTTTAAAATATAAAAGAGCATTGTTGGAAATTACAAGGAATAATTATTTCTTTTTATTACTAAAATAGACAGTATAAAATAAAATGAATTTGTACTTTACACATATCTTTCTCTTTCTATTTGCATATATTCCTTGTTAGATTAAATAATGTATCTTTATAGAAGAGAAAGAAATCAAACTTATTTGCTAATATTAAAGGGATCCAAATTCCTACAATTCCAAGTACAGGAAAGTTTATATTCTAACACAATTAGGGTAATAATCCAAATTTATAACATTCTTATACAACCTATTTCAGATCTAGAATAAATTTCATTTAAATTAATATTCTAAATTCATAATTTTAGGACTAATTTCTAGATCAGGTTATATACAATGCTAAATCAATTTATAAACAAGAATACATAGGTGACATTTATTATATTCAAATCCTATTCAATTAATTACCTACAGCTAATATAATTATCCAATTAGGCATAAAAATCAAATAAACACCAAATAAATAATTTTCATATTATAACAATCAATAAAAGTTCCCTTTTAACTTTTAAAATTGATCCAAATCTCCAGATCTATAGTAGAACCTTTGATTCATCTCCAAATCCTTTTTGATCTAAGAAATATGTAAAAAAGGGTATATACATACACTAAAATTATAGATCTGAGAAGAGATTTGAGATCGAGAGAGAAATAGATACAGATATATAAATATATAAACTACCTTAAATATGCATATGGTTGGTACTCTTCTCTTCTCCTTTCTATTAGATTTCTACTCTTCTCCGATTTGTCGGAATATAAATACAAATACCTTATCTTTATAATTTAAAAAGAAAGTGGAGAAGAAGTAATGGCCGAGTTTTGCTATTGTCTCCATAAAAATATGAGAAGAGAAGGGAGGGCAAGGCCTGAATTCATAGGCACTAGAATCAACCAGAACCGTTAAATTGAAGTATATTAAACCCAGGCCATTGCAGCCTATGTTTACTAGAGCCACCAGGTTACCAACGGTCCACAACCCATGGGTGACCGGTCAACTACTAGTGGACAACCATCCCCATTGACTGGTCGGCCTGTGGGCCTAGGTAATTAATATAAAACATTAATTATTTCTTAGTTAATTATTTTCGCTCCGCATTTGATTTTCGTCCGTAACTTTTCTGTTTGAAGTCCGATCGAAAAATTCCAAATATGAAAATTGTTTAGAATTTTTTCCATGAACGCAGTTGTGCAAGTTTCATGGTCAAATCCCACCATTTGCACAAATTTTATTTTTGGAGCCAAATTAATTTACAAACTAACTAATTAAATTACTAACGCCAAATTATGGGGTGTTACAAATCCTTGAACTCCAACCCTATCTCTTCAGATGGTAGTTGTAAGGAGATCCTAATCCATACAAGCCCATTCGCTTGTTTTTTGGCTAGGATACTTCCACCAAGCACTCCCGCCCCCTCTCATCGGACGTTAGCTCTAAGGCGAGCCAAATCCATACAAGCCCGTGTGCTTGCTCACCAGCAAGCGGGCATGCACCATGTATTCCAGCCCCATCTCTTTGGACAAAAGCTCTAAAGCGATTCAAATTTGGACAATCCTATCCACTTGCTCTTTGGTAGGAGGACTTGCACCTTGCACTCCGGTCTCGTCTCTCCGGGTGAGACGTAAAGCGATAAATATCAGTTATCATGCTCTCATCGATTTTTCAAAATTCATATTCAAATGAAAACAAATAAGAAAAAATCATAAATAGTCATCCTAGATATCCGAATTAGAGCTTACCTAGGGTCCAATCCAAATCCCGTACACGTATAAGCTGTTTGAGTCTACCATGATCCTAGGTAGTCATCCTAAACATCTGATTTAGATCGTGACTAGGGACCAATTTAGGTTTTGTATAGGTCTACATGGTCTGGGGTTATTATCCTAATTATCAAAAGCAGGAAAAAATAGAGTGTGATAGACGAATCTGCCTCTCGTCCACCCTGGCCATGGGATTATGGTTCTCGAACCAGATCCCTAGTTGATCCTCGGTGCGTTGGCTGCACATGATGTGTTAACCATAAAATCCATTTAAGAACAAAGGTATGAAAGAAGGCTAATAAAAGTGCTAAGCTCTACTAAAATTGAAGATATGGGTTTCATCAAAGTTCGATGAAGGGTGTTTCGAAGGCATTGAGATGGCTTTCGATGGAGTTGCAAGCACCAGGTGTCGTCACAAAAGATAAACGATACAACAGTTTTTGAAAAGATAGAAAAATAAGGCAAGGCTACTTTTCTGCCTCATTGAAACCTTTCGATGCAAATGAATTCGTATATATAAGAGAAGAGGAATGGATTTAGAACCCCTATCAAAGGTGTTGAATAAAAGTCTTGCGCAATGAACAAATGCCTTCAAAATAAAAGGTTTCGTCATTGTCAATTACCACATGATGAATTGATTCTGATACACCTTTCGAAAGCAAGGATAAGCCATTCGAAATGGTTGGAACCTTTCGAAATCATGATGAAAATCCCACATGAAAGCCAAAGTCCTTTCATCTCAGATGTCACTCTCATACCTTTTGAAGCAATGTGAAATCCAAATCTGCTTCTCACTGGCATAGTATAGCAAGACTGAGCGAGGAGCGCGTCTTCCACCCTTTCGACGAAGTCAAATGAGGCCCAAAATAAAATAGAGAAAAGAGACACTTGGACCTTAATGGCAACAAAAAGGGGACAAGGAGATCCTTTTGATTGGGTCAAAAGGTCTAGAATAAGAAGATGGGAGGCACAAGAATGAGTGAGAAAAGTCGAAAGGAAAGTCTTTTGACAACATCGAAAGCAGGCGCACCAGAAATAAAAGGAGGCCTTTCGGCCATGTTGAAAGGATGAAAGGGGAAGATAAGAGGAAGACCTTTCGACTGAGTTGAAAGAATGGGCGTGAAAGGTGGCCGACCTGCATCTAAAAATACGACCCTAGGGGTGCGATTTCGGGGACCGGATTTTGGAATCCGAAACTCATTCTTCCAATTCTTAGCTAAATCAAGTCTTTGTAACCCTAAACTCATTTGTGGAAAAAGCTCTATTACTTGTAACTCAATTTGGATTAATGTTAAAAGAGGAAGCGCATGGGTTCAAAAAAGATTTTGACCATGAGGGAGATTATTTCGAACATTAGCTTGTCTAATGATCAATTGCACAAGGTGCTATCTTATCTTCTTTATTCTATTTTGTCTTATTAAATGCCATGGGATTAACTTAGATAAAACACATTGTATCATATTATATCATGTTTAATGATGTATAATGAAACATTAAGATGATGATGATATTTCGATCTTAATAAGTTCATGGAACTTATGTTATATGAGATGATTTCCCATTGCATATATTAAATAAGTCTTTGCATATTATATATCAGATCCAGTTCAAAAGAGCTAGGCCCTTTTTGACTTGATCGAAAGGGTCATTTCGAGGAAGATTGGATGTGTAAATGAAAAGCAATGTTATATGGAATGAATTCCTTCGAAAGGTATACACACCCTATAATACCTATAACCCTTTCGAAGGAGTTCCTCCCAAAGGAGCGAAACCAATGGTGTCAAAAAAAATTCTTCTCTTTAAAGGCAGAGCAGTCCTTTTGATAAGGTTGGAAGGGGATGAATACCTGATATACATAACCACTTTGTACCCATTTGAAAAAGGGGTTTCGAATAAGATGCCTTCTCCTTAATCTTCACCTTGAGGAGGTTGATTGGATCAATTAACTACTATTAGCACTTTTATAAATCATCCTCCAAAAGAATTTTTTACAAGTCAACCCAATCAAAAGGTGGGTTTTGAAGGGAATAATCTCTTCTAATAATCTTCTTTTGTAGCATAAATAATTTTACTTGCTAACCGAATAGCTTTGGGGATGTTGACAAGTTTTCATGTCAACATTTTTGACACTAGAAGGAGGGCTCGAAACTTCGACCTTGTGGCTATCTTATAGACTAATTATGGATTTTTTAACTTGGCATAGGAAAATGAAATATAAAATACTTAGCAGAATGGATAAGGAGGACGTTCATACTATAACTCTGGAAGAAAATGTAGCCCCAATTTTCAATGGAGGGAGTCGAACCAGCACAACCATCAACCTCAGCTCAACAAGATGATAATGCCACCAAATATAGCATCGGAATAGCAATTGCTAGAGATGCAGGAACTTCTTAAGGTAGCATTGTCTTAAAAATCTTGTAAGACAGCAAAACCAATGAATGAAGATGAGGTAATCTCTTCGAGAAGAAATTTGAAGGCTTATACAAACGAAGACAAGAGAAAATTTGATTCGGCATCTTCAAAAAGGAAAGAGCGTCCTCTATCTAAATTTGATCATCAAGGAAGAGTATCAGACAAATCTCTTGAACAGTTTGGTAGCTCAACGTTGAAGGAATATAATCCAGACTGGAAAAAATTATCATGCAGCTGAAGATTATCTGAAAGACATAGCAGAAAAAGTAATCAAAGATATGTTTAATGTTAAGAGGAAGAAAACTTTGGACAAGAATGTGAATGATAACGAGCGAGTAGCACCTTTTATGGATGAAATCATGGAAATAGCTATCCCATCTTAGGTAAAAATCCCAACTACAAAGTATCATGGGACTTCAGATCCAGATGAACACTTGATGCCTTTCGGTAGCCAAATGGATATATATATAATGCATTCGGAGCCGTTCGATTCCATTGACTCTCCAAGGAGCCAAAGCTAAATGGTATCAACAATACCGTGAAAGGACTATCTACCCATGGAAGTAGTTTTCTTTTGAGTTCTCTGCTCGGTTTTGTATCTGCAAGGACCCAACCATCGATTATTCATTTCTGGCTAACATTTAACAGAGATAGGGACAGTCTTTAGGAGATTACCTCAAAAGGTTCCGCATAGAAGCATTAAAGGCTAATAACATGAATGACCATGATAAGCTCATTGCGGTACATTCTGGATTATTAGAGAATACACATTTTGGAAACAACTCCTTTTGAAAGGGTGCAATGATCTCTAGGACTTACATTTTTAGGATGACAAATTCGTTCGTATAGATGAGTTATGTCATGCTAAAAAGAAGGAAATTTCTAAGAAGGAATGTGGAAGGTTTGATTGGATCGAGGACATAAGAGAACAAGATGGGAGGAGCCTAATGCTAATATAATTTCTTTTGAACGAGCTATGGACTTACATCTAAGCTGTGACAAAGGAGAGGGTCAAGTTCTCAACTTCCTTTAAGGCCAAGAATTAACCAAAACAGAGGAAAAAAGATTATTATTGTGTTTACCATAAAGCAAATGGCCATAAAACTGATGAATGCAGAGTCTTGGCGGGAATCAATCAAAGGTTAATTTACGAGGGTCATTGTAAAGAGTTCATCCAAGACCAACATAAAGCTCCAAGAACTGTGGATGGTCCACAAAATCCTCATGGTAATGCTATTAATATCCTAGAGGAAGAAGTTCCTTTGAGCTTGAGTCTACCGCTAAACAGGATCAATGTAATTCATGGAGGTACATCAAGGAGGCTAGAGAATGTGTGTTCTCCATATAAGAAGAACCCTCGCTAAAAAATCCGTGACTCAACATCCCGACGTCAAATCTCCTCATTTCTCCTTAAGAGCTGAAGAAGGGAGTCCATTACCACCTAATGATCCTCTGACGATCACACCTCGGATCGGACTTTCTATAGTATCCAAAATTCTTTCGGATACTGGTAGCATGGTCAATATCATTTTTAAGCATGCCTATGATTAGATAGCATCACCAAAGACAAGTTGGACCCCAGCATTTAACCAATCTTTTGGTTCCACAACATAAGTTCGACCCCAGTGAGACAAGTAAAATATTTAGACAGATGGGTGTATCACCATGATGCCAAACTTTCGAAACTCTCTTCATAATCATTAACCAGCCATCTTATTACAACGCTTTTTTCGGCAGAGCAACACTTGATGAGAAAGATGCTTTTGGCTCGCCAAAATATCCGATGGTGTAATTCTTAACCAAAAAAGGCCGGTGAACTGTATATGGAGACCAATCCAGCTCCCACGAAACGTATTTTGCTACAACTGATTAATACAAAAGGGATTCTTCTGCTTACTTTGATTCTTCAACTATTTTTCAGCCTTTAATGATGGATTTTTAAGTCCAACATTCGAAGCGAAGATTAGATATAATAAGACTAACAAACATATGTATGAAAGGTAAATTTCTCCTCGAAGCAAGAGGAAGAAGGTTGATGCAAATTCTATAAAAGAAGGCAGTATCAACATAGGATATGATTGCCGCGAGGAAGCGGAAAGAATATAACCCATAGAAGACCTTGATGAGGCATGTATCAACTCAGATGATTCCACTAAAGTAGTCAAAGTGGGAAAGGAATTGGATAGCAACTTGGAAAAGGACTTAATTTGGTTTCTTAAAACCAATAAAGATGTATTTTCTTGGTCTTATTCAGATATGGTGGTGACTGATCCATCGGTTATGTGCCATGCGTTAAACATCATTCTGGAAGAAACCCCCATCCGACAGAAAAAGAGGCAACTCGATAAAGTGCGGTCTGATGCCTTAAAAGAGGAAGTTAATTAGCTCCTTGAAAATGGATTTATTCAGGAAATTTACTACCAAAAATGGATAGAAAACCCAGTATTAGTAAAGAAGTCGAATGGTAAGTGGAGGACTTGCGTCGATGATACTGACTTGAACAAGGCCTGTCCAAAAGACTATTTTATATTGCCATGGATTGATCGGTTGGTTGACGCAATTAGTGGTCACGATTGTTATCTCTCATGGATGCATGCTCGAGATGCAATCAAATACCCATATTCAAGCCAGACGAGGAACATACAATTTTCATTATGGATTGTGGAATCTACTGCTACAAAGCGATGCCTTTGGGATTAAAGAATGCAGAGGCTACATATCAAAGGTTAGTCAACATGAGGTGTAAAAAACAGATTAGGCGAAATATGGAAGTTTATGTTCATGACATGCCAATGAAGTCTTATGAGGCTAAAGGTCACCTTGAAGATCTAGAAGAAATGTTCAAAATATTACGAATACATCAAATAAAACTAAATCCTCAAAAATGCTCTTTCGGAATCCATTCTGGGAAGTTTTTAGGCTATCTTGTGAGTGCTCAAGGGATTGAAGCTAGCCTAAACTAGATTCAAGCTATCAAAGACATGGCCAGCCTCAGGAAGATTGTAGGAAAGCTTTTCAAGAGTTAAAAAATCATTTGGAAAAGCCACCAATAATATCTAGTCCTAAGAATGGTGAAATCTTGTACTGATACATGACAGTCTCAGAACATGCGATGAGTTCGATCTTGATCGGAGAAGGAAGTGGGATTCAACTTCATATTTATTACGTAAGCAGGCAATTAAATGATGCAAGGGTTCGGTACCCAGTATTAGAAAAACTAGCTTATTGCTTGATACTCATAGCGTGAAAACATAGAGCATACTATCAAGCACATCCAATCAGGGTATTGACCAATTTTTCCCTCAAACGGGTCTTCAATAAGCCGAAAACTTCGAGCAGGCTCGTAAAATGGGGAATTGAGCCTAGTCAGTATGACATTGAGTTTCAACCACGAGCAGCTATCAAAGTGCAAGCATTGGCATATTTTATTGATGAGTGTACCAACTTCATTAAAGAACAATCAGAAAAGGAGAAGGATCAAAAACCTATGTGGCAGTTATTTGTATATGGTGCTACGAAAGAACAAGGAACTGGTGCAAGATATGTCATAATTACCCTAGATGGAAACCTCCTATATCATGCAATGAAGTTGGGGTTTCCTACAACAAATAATGTAGCCAAATACGAATCCATGGTGGTAGGATTGACTTTGGCTTTAGAGCTAAAAATCCCAAGAATTCAAATCTTTAGTGATTCGCAACTATTGGTAAATCAAGCGAAGCAAGTATATCAGACTAAAGATGCCAAGTTATCTCTATATGTAAAGAAGATATTGAAGATGCTTGTTTTATTTGAAGATTTTCCTATACATCAAGTTTCGCGAGGAGAAAACTCATAGGCAAATTCATTACCAAAGTTGGCTAATTAAGGGGAGCCTCAGAAATTCGGATTATGTAACTACTCGAATTCCAGTGGGTCCGGATTTTTCAAAAAAATGCCAAAACCCAAGGCCACTGAAACCCAATTTGGGAATATGGTATCTTACAAATAGGCAAAGACAAATATATCAAAGTTCAATTAAATATCTCACAACGGAATTGACCAAAATATAATAGTAAGTAAATACTCATCAATATAATAACACTTTCTAAACAAGTGTCTTAAAGCTGGAAAGTCTCAGCCATCTATCTAACCAGAAGGATGTAGTGAGGAGAAGGTCAGAACAAAAGTTCCAATGAATGAATAAATTATATACCTCTAAGGTTAATTCTACATATATTGTTTTATTTCCATTTACTCTTATATTTGGTTCATTAGGTTACAATACCCTCGCCTCTGCTCTTGAACCGTGCCCATCTACTCCATAATAGATTAAAACCTAATAACTTATAATGCACATATGTAGCTATATGCATAATGACCATATTGGTCCGAGGTACCACCATGGTACCTTCTGTATCCTCCTTGAAAAGGGCTCCATCGTCTTGCTTTGAGAGCGTTCCATAACTATATCTGTAAAGGACTGCTTTGTAAGGCCTACAACGCAGATGCTCCATCATCTTGCTCCGTAGCTATATCTGTAAAGACTGGCTCGTAAGGTGTAACGACCCGAAATTTTCGATCGCGAAAATTCCAGAGAGTTAGGGAAAAGAAGAAGAGATAGAAGAAAAAGAAGAAACAGAAACACCAAAACACATAAACCTCACATTCTTAGCGGATCAAAATATAATATCACATAAATAATAGTTTTACAAAGAAGAACTGTAACAGTACACTTATATTTTATACATCAAAGTTACAACCATTACCAATCACTGGATAGTTTAAAACAACATGTCCTAGTTATACAATAACATATCACAGCGGAAAATTCTCCAAACATTCCTGCCCTCCAGGTCGCCTCCTGAGCTCCAGAATGTCCTTACCTGAAAATCTGTAATACTCGGTCTGACCCGAGCATTACATCAAAATAACACCCCGGTCATGCTGGAAACCAGCGTGAGTAAACCCATCTAACATGGAAAACATCAGCATGAAACTTACATAAACCCGGATAACTCATATCAATTTACAAATTCACAATTTGTTATAGTCATCACTTATTTCACACATCAATTCTAAGTTCCAAAACTTAGATTAAATGATCCAATTCACTTAAATCATTCCATTCTAGCCTATTGATTTCAAATATAAATTTTCAAAGAATTGAAGTTGTTTCGGGTATTTTCTAATACCCGACTCCGGTCTCTTCGAATTCAATACCATCTTCATCTAAGTTATTCGAGTAAGATACAATTCAACTTCAAATAAAAGATGTCATTTTTACCCAGCAATTTATCATCAATAGATAACCACATTATCATTATTCACCCAAACATAACATATTGAAAGTGCGGTGTGTATACAATTATATGTGCTAATATAGTATACACGGATCGTGTAATATGGATTACAATACAAATGCGGAAATAGATGATAATAGCATTGTAAATAGAAAATAGAAAAATCACACCAGAGATTTTTATACTGGTTCGGAGCACCGTCCTACGTCCAGTCCCAGACTTCTATCTGGATTTTCACTATTAACTACCTCGCTTCACCCGGAGGAACAGGTTTACAACACCCGAACAACCGAACGGGATTTCACGCCTCTAATATACTGAGGACTTCAACACTTGCCTCTTACAACACAGAGGACTTCAACGAAAGAACAAATACAATTGTTGTTGACAACTTGTGTTCTTGAAAACACGGATTTGTCACTAGCAGTACACCCTTCCTATAATCTTATCCTCAAAGTATGCGATATGATGTTTTGAAAAGATTAAGGAAAGTATATTATTGAATCAAAGGATATGAAATAGTTTCAAAGATTCAATAAATAATTTAGAGCTTTTATAATACAGAATTGAGATCAGAGATTAGATTAAAAGAATATATGAAATCGTTATTCTTAATCAACGAATTGGATTAGTTTATATAGACAAGAATGGTTGTAACTCTTTGCCATTAAGAGATATGATCTTTGGTGAAAGATTAAGAGATGCAACCTTTGGAGAAGAGAAGTCTCTTTTGGAAAAATTGCTTTCTGTTCAAAAACGGTCGACAGGCTAAAAAGTGACCAGTAGACAGGAATTCAAAATATATATACGTTATGTGCATGTGTGCACGTTCACTGTGCAATTTACACAGGAACGGTCGACCGCACCTATAATGACCGGTCGACCGGTCCCTGTAAAATTGCACAATGAATTGTGCAACTATATGCAACTATAATTTATTTGTATATATATTGATTTCCTTGATATGCATGATTATTTGAGGATAGATTTTAACAAATTTATTACTATTACAACAACAAATAATCAACTATAATCTAGAGTACCATATATAGCTCTAATGACCTTGTTTTGTCGATCGCCTTTATTTCTTTGTCATAGATCAAAAACTTCATAAAACTTGTGACTCAACATTCTCCCCCTTTTTGATTGATGACAATATATATATCTGCAAATCTGAATCTCCCCCTGAGTATGTGATCTCTTCCTTTGAATTCTTATCCTGCAAACAATTGTTAGCCCCTTTCTCCCCCTTTGTCATCGACAAAAAGGAGTAACAGATTCTAGAATATGATATGCATAGAATGAATATGATATGCATAGAAAAATAAATCATTAACACATCAAAAACATAACAGAGTTTACTAAGAACATAATGTCAATTGAAAAACATAAATAACGACACTATTTAGTACAAGTGTCGAGAGGAAGTTGCTCTTTGTTTTCTCGGTCCTCGTTGTTGCCATTCTTCAAAAGGCATAATCTCAAGATAAGGTGGAGGAAGCTTCATTCTTTTGATGGTTATGGAATCAATGCATTTTGGTGTTGAAGTTGCAGAATCAGGAGGATTGACCCCACAAGCTAACAAAAGTCTCATGATATATTCATTATAGAAGAAATGAGGCCGGGTTGAATTATTTACCTTGAGAATTTCATCAAAAAGCATGTGAACCCAATTGATTTGGATTTTACCATAGATAGCATAGAGTGCCTTGAAGTTTTCTTTGTACACTGCATCATAATTTCCAAGTCTAGGAAAAAGAGAATGCATCAAGACCCGATGAAGTAACCTTGCTGTCGGTCGAAGTCCAATAGACTTAGTGCCATCACTATTGTCTTCTATAAACTGATGACTTGTACTATTTCGAGTGAAAACTTCGCAGAAGGTAGATGAAAATTCTTCGCCTCGATTTGGTATTCCAAGTATAGAGGCAATTCTAGCATGAGTAAGAAAAATTTGCTTCCCACAGACCATAGACCAGATGATGCCATTAGGATTATCAGGTTGATATTCATCAAGATTCATGTTGGCGTAAAATAATTTGATCATCAAATGATTTATCTCCACACTATTTGCAGAAAAATCTATTAATGGAGTAATGTTGGCATTATTGGCTAACCTTCGAACTCCGTAAGCCGTGAAATCATCAAATTTGATGAAAGAGCCTGGATGAAACTTGTAATTTGTCATCTGATTCCATCTTGTTACAGCAATTGGAGTTTGAAGCCATTTTTTGACGGAGATGGTAAGAGATGAAGTTTCAGAGGTTGCTCCTTTCTTTGATTTCTTTTGAGGAGGAGCCATTATTGGAGGATTTGTGATTTGGGAATTGAAGAATAGGAACTAGGGTTTGTGATTTGGGGTAAGAGAATAGTTTGAGTAAAGAGTGAATGAGGGTAGAGGGAAAAAATGACGTATAGGTTTATATAAAAAACTGAAAAATGCGTAACCGGTCGACCACCTGTTTTTGGCCGGTCGACCGTTTTCAACCAGAGAGCAAACGGTCGACCGGCTATAACAGGGGCGGTCGACCAGTCCTGGTCTGTTTGTGACATTTAAGTCTTTTTCAAGTTTTTATTATATATTAACCTATATATATATATATTATATTTTATACGTAATACAAAATATAACCGTCATTACAAGAGATAGATAAATATATAACAACTATATATAAATCTAATGAGAAAGTTCGTCATTAGAATTATCGTTGTTTCCTTCAATACGATTCGACCATGGACTCCATTGTTTCTGAGCTCCTTCATTCTTTTCATAGTTCCGATCCCATGAGTTAGGACTTTTAGATGTTGATGGCCTAGACGGCATTGGTTCATGCACGTCATGTTTGTTGGAACCGCAGAAAAATGTTGCCAACTTTTCTAAAACAGACAATCGGGCCGACGTCCGTTGTTGCTCGTGATAAAGTTGACTTTGCCCGTAATGGAGTTGTCTCTGAAGGTCTATCTGATGTTTCTGGTAGTGGTGTATCTCATCGATTTGAGCTTTGGTACGAGGAGAATAGAATAGTGTCCGCTTCACTCGTTTTGAATTTGGAGTTTTATCAGACATACAAGAGCATTGATGATGACAACTTGATTTTTGTTTTAGAGTTGTAGGAGAATAAAACTCCTCCGATTCAGAACTCGTAATTGAAATGTATGTTTCTTGAGCACATTTGTCACAAATATGAGCCATAGTGTACGTTGTATAGAATATTATGGTTTGATAAAAAGAAAGGATGAACAAAATATAAAATGTTTGCAAATTTATATATAAGTTTGTTATGTATAACCTATGGATGTGAGTTACTGAGAAATTTTAACCAAGAAAATATAAGCAGAAATTTTTTTTGTAAGTCTAAAAATAGCTTTTCTTTTTAAAACTGAATTTATAAGATAAGAAAGTAAAGAATGATCACAAAAAAAATAAGTAAAGTGAATTTAACCATTAAATAAAGCAATGGCTAATATTTAATATAAAAATAGGTTCAGTAAAAGATACGGTTACTAGGAGAAAAGACATTAGTTTAGTTTAAACAAAAATTATAAGAGAATAACCAAAAGAGAAGGTGTACATTAGTAATTGCTTAGTCAAGATTTTTTCTTGAAATTAAACCAAGCTCTCTTCGTAATCTAATAAAATTAGATTCGAGCAGCGGCTTAGTAAAAATGTCCGCTAACTGATTGTCAGTATGGACATATTCAAGACATATATTTCTTTTTTCAATATTATCTCGAAGAAAATGATGACGGATATCAATGTGTTTAGTTCGAGAGTGATTCACTGGATTTTTAGAAAGATTTATAGCACTTGTGTTATCACAGTATATAATAGAATTTGATAAATGAATATCAAAATCTTGAAGTGTTTGTTGCATATATAGTACTTGAGTACAAGCGAGAGCCGCTGATATATATTCAGCTTCACATGTTGATAGTGAAACACAATTCTGTTTCTTACTAAACCAAGAGACAAGTGATTTTCCAATAAAATGGCACGTACCACTTGTACTTTTTCTATCCGTTCGTGAGCCACCGAAATCAGCATCACTATATGATACTAATTCAAATGGACATTCTTTTGGATAGAAAAGACCAAAATCTTTGGTATTATTAAGATAACAAATTATACGTTTCACTGCTCGTAAATGTGATTCCTTTGGATCGGCTTGAAAACGAGCACATAAACAAACACTCATTAATATATCTGGACGACTAGCTGTAAGATAAAGAAGAGAACCAATCATGCTTCGATATAATTTCTGGTCAACATTCTTACCACTTTCATCTTTTTCAAGATGTGTAGTTGTACTCATAGGAGTTGGTTTACCAGATGTATTTTGTAATCCGAAGCGTTTGATAAGATTTTCACAGTATTTTTCTTGATTGATAAAAATACCGTTTGAAAGTTGTTTGATTTGAAGTCCAAGAAAATAAGATAGTTCTCCCATATGAGACATTTCGAATTCTTTGGTCATAATACTTGCAAATTCCTTGCAGAGTTTATCGTTTGTTGAACCAAAGATGATATCGTCTACATATATTTGGATAACCAGAATATCTTTTCGAGAATGTTTAATAAACAAAGTTTGATCGACTTTGCCTATTTCAAATCTTGAATTAATAAGATAGCTACGTAATCGTTCATACTAAGCACGAGGTGCTTGTTTTAAACCATACAGAGCTTTCTTAAGTTTGAACACATGGTCAGGATATTTTTCATGTACGAACAAAGGAGGTTGTTCGACATAGACATTCTCTTTGATAAATCCATTGAGAAAAGCACTTTTGACATCCATCTGATAAAGTTTGAAATTATGATGACAAGCAAAAGATAATAGAATTCTAATAGCTTCTAGTCGAGCAACTGGTGCAAAAGTTTCTTCATAATCGATACCTTCTTCCTGATTGTATCCTTGTGCTACTAATCTTGCTTTATTTTTGGTGATATTTCCTTGTTCGTCAGCCTTATTTTTATAGACCCATTTAGTACCAATTACTGACTGATCAGTTGGTCTCGGAACAAGTTCCCAAACGTCATTGCGCTCAAACTGATTTAGTTCTTCCTGCATGGCAATGATCCAGTAATCATCTGTAGCAGCTTCTTTTGGATTCTTGGGTTCGATATTTGAGAGAAAAGTGATATGACCCATTTGATTGAGTTGACTCCTTGTTCTGACATGTGATGTTATTTCACCTATTATATTTTGGGCCGGATGGTCTCTTAATATTCTTGGTGGTGATTGTAATTCACATATTTGAGGAGTATTCTCAATAATTACTTCTGAGTCAGAATCAGTATTTGAGATGATTGGATTATCAATGACTATTGATTCGTCATCATCTGATATTGTGTGAGGATGCTGATAGATTTCATCAAAAGAGACATGAAGTGATTCTTCAATAGTTTTGGTTCGTTTATTAAATATCCGATAGGCCTTACTTCGTTCCGAATAACCGACAAATATTCCTTCATCGGCTTTTGGATCGAATTTTCCAAGCTGGTCTTTCGTATTTAAAATAAAGCACTTGGAACCAAAAACTTTGAAGTATGAGATTTTGGGCTTTCTTTTGTTAAACAATTCATAAGGAGTATTCTTGGTAAGAGGTCTTATGGACACACGATTTAAAACAAAACAGGCAGTTGCGACAGCTTCTGCCCAGAGATGTTTTGGTAAGGTGGTTCCATTCAATAATGTTCTTGCACATTCTTGTAAAGTTCGGTTCTTTCGTTCTACTACTCCGTTCTGTTGTGGAGTTCTGGGAAACGAAAAATTATGATATATACCTTTCTTTGTACAAAAATGTTCAAATTCATTATTTTCAAACTCTCCGCCATGATCACTTCTTATATTTTTAACTTTAATCCCTTTTGATTTTTGAATTCTTTTGACGAAAGATTTGAAATGATCGAAAGTATCACTTTTATTTTTTAAGAAAATTGTCCATGTATAACGAGAGAAATCATCAACAATTACAAGCACATATTGACTGTGATTTATTGATTGAACTCTAGTAGGTCCAAATAAATCCATGTGCAGTAACTCAAGTGGTTGTAATGTTGATATGACTTTCTTGGATTTAAAAGATGATTTGGTCAATTTTCTTAATTGACATGCATCACAAATGTTGTTAACTTTAAAACTCATTTTGGGTAGTCCTCTAACTAGATTGTTTTTGGATAGCTTGTCAATAGTTCTGAAGTTTATATGACAGAAACGTTTGTGCCATAGCCATGGATCATTGTCATTAGCCACAAGACACATATCTGAATTATGATTAATATTCATATTTAGAATATATATATTTCTGTCTCTATAACCTTCAAAAACCAAATTATGGTCTTTATCTAAAATACTACACTTATTATTTGAAAAGGAAATTATAAAACCCTTGTCACATAACTGACTAATACTAAGTAAATTGTGTTTTAAATTTCTAACTAGCATGACATTAGTAATAAGAGGTAAGTTAGATGTACCGCAATTGCTCACATCGCCTTTGCCGATGATATAACCTTTTGAATTGTCTCCAAAAGTGACTGAGCCACCATCTGAGTATTTAATATTTGTTAATAAGCTCTTGTCTCCCGTCATATGCTTTGAGCAACCACTGTCCAATATCCACTTTCCCCTTTTCTTCAGTGGGACCTGCAAAAAATAGAATTAAGTTCATGGTACCCACTTTTTATAGGGTCCTAAGAGTTAGGTCTTAGGAGTCCAAACCCATTTGGGTCCGGTATCCCCTTTATATATATAATTGTTATTAAAATGTACATTATTCATGAATTGCTGAATGTATTTGTTCCTAATCAAATTATTATTTGTTTTAGGAACCCATATTTTGATAGTCTTGACATTTCTCTTTTGAAATTTCACAACTGGTTTTGGTTTGAAATATAATAAACTAAGATTTTTCTTAGCTTCAGTTTTTTGTACTTTCTTCTTCCTTTTATTTCTAAGATGTTTCTTAGTTTTATGTTTGTTATATCCCAAACCTTGTTTATCTGAAATAGATTGTGAACTTTCAACGATTTTAGTCAAATTTTCTCGACCTTTGTTAAAGTTAGAAACATTTTGAGTAATGTCATCAAACTTTGTTTGTAAGCTAGCTTTTTCTAGGTCTAGAATTTTGACTTTTGCTTTAAGTTCATGATTTTCAGTAGTGAGAGCATTATTTTTCTCTTTTTGAGCTTCTATTTCTTGACTCAAAAGAGATATTTGAGAGTCAACATTAGATGATGATTCTTGAATATTTTCAAGTTCTTCTTCTAATATTTTCTTCTCATCTTTTAACATATCTCGTTCAAACTCTGCTCTACTTAAATCTGCTTTGACTACTTTTAATTGACGTTTTATGTCTTTATATTTGACTATCAATTCAGCATTAATATCAAGTAATTCATCAAATGTAGGAATTTGTACCTCATCTTCTGTTGCCATAAAACAAACATTAGCTTGTTCATTCTCCGAATCACTTTCACTTTCTGATGAAGATGACTCTGAATCATCCCATGTTACTGAGAAGGCTCGTTTCTTTGATTTGTCCTTCTTATATTTGAATTTGTCATTTTTTGACTTCTTCTTTTGTTCTGGACAATCCTTCTGCATGTGTCCCTTTTTATGGCAGTTGAAACATTCTATAGCAGATGAAGATGGTTTATTTGATCCAGGTTTCCTTTTATTGTAGCGACTGGCTTTTCGATATTTTAGGAATTTTTTGAAACCTTTAGCAATGAACGCCAAATCTTCATCTTCAGAATCTGATTCATTTTCATCTTTCTCAACATGAAATGCTACATTTTTCTTTTCTTCTTTCTGTTCTTTTCTAGCCTGCAAATTTGCTTCATAGGACATTAAATTTCCTATCAATTCATCTGGCTTCATGACGGAAAGATCATTAGCTTCTTCAATTGCTAATACTTTTCCTTCCCATTCATTAGTCAGAGAATGTAGGACTGTTGAAACAACATCAAAATCAGAATACTTTTGTCCTAACCCAATAAGTGCATGGTGAATAGTTTGAAACCGTGAATACATGTCATTGATTGTTTCATTTGGTTTCATTTTGAAATTTTGAAATTGACTTTTCAGCATGGCTATTTTGGCTTGTTTAACCTTGTTAGTACCTTCATGAGTGATTTTTAGCGTTTGCCAAATTTGATATGCAGTAGTGCAGATACTAACACGGTTATATTCATTTTGGTCTAATGCACAGAACAACATATTTATTGCTCTTGCATTTACGGCTGCTGCCGTTTTCTCAGCCACAGTCCATTCTGAATAATCAGTTGTTGGATTCACTATTTCTCTTTGAGTAGCATTCCAAGCATCATAGCTACTTGATTGCATAAAGAATGACATACGTGTTGCCCAATAACTATAGTTAAGACCATTGAAAAATGGAGGTCTTTGGGTCGATTGACCTTCTGTGTAAGTGGTGTTTTGAGTGCTAGTACTTGCGTTATTTGCCATATTACAAGAATATATCAAATAACTGTGTTACGGTTATATGATGACCGTGCTCTGATACCAAATGAAAGTGCGGTGTGTATACAATTATATGTGCTAATATAGTATACACGGATCGTGTAATATGGATTACAATACAAATGCGGAAATAGATGATAATAGCATTGTAAATAGAAAATAGAAAAATCACACCAGAGATTTTTATACTGGTTCGGAGCACCGTCCTACGTCCAGTCCCAGACTTCTATCTGGATTTTCACTATTAACTACCTCGCTTCACCCGGAGGAACAGGTTTACAACACCCGAACAACCGAACGGGATTTCACGCCTCTAATATACTGAGGACTTCAACACTTGCCTCTTACAACACAGAGGACTTCAACAAAAGAACAAATACAATTGTTGTTGACAACTTGTGTTCTTGAAAACACGGATTTGTCACTAGCAGTACACCCTTCCTATAATCTTATCCTCAAAGTATGCGATATGATGTTTTGAAAAGATTAAGGAAAGTATATTATTGAATCAAAGGATATGAAATAGTTTCAAAGATTCAATAAATAATTTAGAGCTTTTATAATATAGAATTGAGATCAGAGATTAGATTAAAAGAATATATGAAATCGTTATTCTTAATCAACGAATTGGATTAGTTTATATAGACAAGAATGGTTGTAACTCTTTGCCATTAAGAGATATGATCTTTGGTGAAAGATTAAGAGATGCAACCTTTGGAGAAGAGAAGTGTCTTTTGGAAAAATTGCTTTCTGTTCAAAAACGGTCGACAGGCTAAAAAGTGACCAGTAGACAGGAATTCAAAATATATATACGTTATGTGCATGTGTGCACGTTCACTGTGCAATTTACACAGGAACGGTCGACCGCACCTATAATGACCGGTCGACCGGTCCCTGTAAAATTGCACAATGAATTGTGCAACTATATGCAACTATAATTTATTTGTATATATATTGATTTCCTTTATATGCATGATTATTTGAGGATAGATTTTAACAAATTTATTACTATTACAACAACAAATAATCAACCTATAATCTAGAGTACCATATATAGCTCTAATGACCTTGTTTTGTCGATCGCCTTTATTTCTTTGTCATAGATCAAAAACTTCATAAAACTTGTGACTCAACACATATCACAAAACATTTCATATCAGAGATATCAATCAATTCAAGACATTTAATTAGCATTCAATCATTCATAAGCAAGATGGATCATTTTCAAAATTTATTTAATTTATCTCAAATTAAATTAACTACAAATCTTTAATCACTTAGATTACCTTTACTTAAACAATTAATTAATTACAAATCAATTAACTAATATTCTTTTAATTATCCATCTTGATTAATCATCTTTGATAATTATCCTCAAACAATTTCAGAAATTAACCTTTAATTACTTTATTAATTTCGTTAATCAGCCTTATCAATCATAAACGGTAATCAACAATCTTGTAATTACTTACCTTAATTAATTTACTCCTTAATTATATTAATCCTTTAATTAATTACACCGAGTAATTAATCCTTAATTACTTCTCCTAAGTAATTTATCTTATATTAATTACATTCGGTAATTTATCCATCAATTACTTCACTAAGTAATTACACTTATCAATCTTATTAAATAATTATACTTAATCAATTACCAAGTGACTGTCTTTAATTAATTATCAAATCAATAAATCTCATTCATCTCATTAATTACAACTGGGTAATTCATCCCTTAATTACCCTATAACCCAATTAATAAATCTTCAATTATATGTTATAATTTTTTAATAATTAACCGACCTTTAATTACATTAAGTACTTTATCTTGATTACCACACAGATTAATTAGTCTAACAATTCTCATTAATTATCTTTAAATTAATCTCCTAATTAACACAAATTTATTGCCTTGATCCATTTAATTACTCTAGTCAATTATCTTATATTTCCTTACATTGATTAAATGTCCCATAACTAATCATATACATAAATTAACTAAACCTTTAATTAATTAATCATATTATCAAATCAAGCCTTAAAATTTGAATACTCAAATTACTTAACCTTTATTAATTATCTAATGATTTAATTAATTAATTTTTCCTTACTTGATAACATAAATCAATTAAGCACACTTATCAAATAATTAATACTTTATCAAATTTCATCATTTAATTTATCCCTAAAAAAAATACAGATAGGACAAACCCATTTTATAATTACCTAATTACCATAATTTGAAAACAATTAAAACCTTGGAACTAACACCTTTAGATAAGGCTTAATACTTGTTTAAATATACTTAACAGCTGGGTAACGTCAAATTTTAACCCAAGCAAAATTAACCCAAAACCCGAGTCATACGCAAGCAATCACGAGTACACACCCGAGTTCGAGCTTCTTCCCCAATCTAACAAACAACATTAAACACGAACAACCACATATGCACGCGTGCATGTGCATGATAATTTCAGTCACCTCCGACCATCTCCTTCGGCTCCAGGAAGTCACCGATGACTCTGACGATACTCCAGACCATTCAAATCTGTAAATCACATCATAAATAGAAATCGAGCTGGTTAGATGAAAACTGGAACCTAATCACACCCTACAATCTCCTTGCCTTGACATTACCGGTCACCAAAAGATGTGGAATCCTGTTCACAACTTCGCCACAGACCACACTTCATTTTCCCCCACACCACATCGAGATCGATGCTTCCAGTCGTCGTGACGAACCCAAAAATCCTCAACATCCCGTCCATGTCTATAAACCCTAATTTGATCCAATGACAACGCCACGCTGATCAACCGTCACATCCACCATTTTTCCCAGCATTCTCGAACGCCAAGCAAGCTTCAGCAAAATCCCGATCAACCCAAAAGTGAGACGATCGCCAGAAATAGCTTAAAAACAATTTTCAGTTCATCTTCGAATTGTCTCAAAAATACTTAACTAAAAAATCCAAATTTGATTTCAAAAATCCTAGTTTACTAAGGGGATTCAGGTTATACACGTGAATTAATAAGTCATTAAGATTTATTTTTAATACATTTTAAGTTTTCCACTGTTCCCTTTTGTTTCCAAAATATATTCAAACTTAATTTACATAAATATATTCTTAAAACTTTGTTTATGTTAAAACAAACATACTTTGTTCAGGGATCAAGGTCCAAAAATCATTTGAGAGGGAGATTAGAATTTTTGAATCAGGTTTCGAACCTGAAATATTTAAACTGAGGCTTGCTACCCTGATCCATATTTGAACACTAATTCTAACACACACATATCTACACAAAAAATCATTTCTTTATCATCGTGCACATATGATTCATACCTATTTCAAGGATTCACCCTGTGCCACTTCATGCAATTTCAGCTCAGGAGTTTTACTCACCTGTAAGATTTGAAACAGAGGAGCCTGCCTAATTTGATTATGATTAGATCTTTGTATTTCATCTGAAATCTTTCTCACTTAAATTTGTTTGAATCCTTAATCTGGTTACTTAGTTGAGCTGAGTTGCTTTGATCGGCTTGTTGAAATTGTTTGATCTTCTCTGGTATTTTTTTAGAAGATGAGAAATGGGGCTTTAGAAATATGTATAGCCTATATATTTTCTTCAGTATCATTTATTTGCATTCTATAAATTTTCATTTCCACTTGTCTATACAAACCAACACTTGTTGATTTATATCCTACTTAGCCAACATTTGTCACAAATTTTTTTTCAAATATTTACATATGCTTATTTACATTAATAAATATTTATATTAAATTTAAAACTTAGTTCTATACTTAAAAATATCTTAAGTGTATTAATATTTAAATTACCCCTTTCTATTCACCAAATTACAATTAAAAGAAAATGATAAAAATTTCGGTTATACTTTTATATTAAATTTTCTATTGAGAAATTTACTTTCCTCAATTTATATAAAATATTTTAAAGAAAATAATATAAACAAATTATATTTTCAATGAAATCATATATATATATATTATATCCAATTTATTTTAAAATATTTTACTCTTTGAATTTCCAATTCAATATTCAAATTCCAATTTAACATTCGATCTAAAAAAACAAATGAACAAACACAAATTCAATTTGTAAATGATAATTCCATTTAAAATATATTTATACCAATAAATAACACATTATTATAATAGTTTTGAAAATATATATTTTGCCATAATAATTATACTGGAAAAAATATCAAACCAATACTTATTCAAGTACATATTTATATTACCAGAATTGTTTATTTAACTTATAAATCAGTATTTCTATTGATTAAACCCAGTTAATTTATCAGTTACAGACATTCTAAAATCCGGGTTATCACATTCCTCCCCCCATTAAACCTTTTCGTCCCCGAAAAGGAACGAAGCCAGAATTTATTAAAATACTTAATATCAGTTATATTACTTTTTTATCATTTTAAAAAAATACTTTTAAAATCAACATAATATTACAAAAATAGTTTTTATAAAAATACCTTTATAACTCGATGTTTCAACAAGTCCATCTTCGTTCTTACAGAAATTCGGTCATATGTTGATCAGGCGTAAGTCTAAAAATCTATAAGTACTTAGTAGACCTATTTTCAACACCCAGTAAAAATACTTGGAAAATAATTTTATTGGAAATATAGAAATCATTTTTGAAAATAGAGAGAATATCTTTGGCGAGAATGCTCTGGAAATCATCACCCGCATTCATGAACGCAGTTAACCCGATGGTTACGTTGCCATCCCGGCAAAATCCATAGACAACTGTAGGCCTCCGCGCCCCTCGATTACACCATGGAACCCGCTACAGATCGCAGCTACAACTGGAGTTACGTTGCTATCACAGCAAAAACCAATATAACTGTAGGCCTCATCGCCCTCAAATTTCGCTGCCAAAAGAATGAAATTTCTCTACTCCACTTGACCATAGATCGCAGTCTACTGATGTTACTTTGCCATCTCAGCAAAATCAAGCATAGACCGCTGACACTCACCTCTGCACGATTTCCGCTAGGGTCCACACAGTAGATCGCAGCGAGATCGAGTCACACCGTCGTCACAGCATAACCCAAATGCCTCTGTAGGCATCAGCGCCCTCGACTTTCGCTACGCAATAATCCTCAGGAACTAGTTTGTCTGGATTCCTCATAGGATCAACTTTAGAACCTCCCCTTTATGGGCTCAAGGCAGTACCAACCGATGGTACTCCTCCAAAGTTCATCCCAAGGGAGCGCCTTTTTCTCCAGAGCCATTTTCGAAACACTTTATACTATACAAATATAATATCTTCCAAATCATACACCTAGTATGAATCTCATATAAATCTTCTTTCTCGAAATCGATTATCCCAAAATCGATAATTCTCAAACTAGATTTTTCAAAATCAAATATTGATTTTACCTAAAAATCAAAAGCCTTTCGAAATCCAAAGGTTCCTAAAACCGTTTTCAAAATCATTCTCACAAGATCCTTTATACACATATAGATATATGTAACCTTGAAAAATCTTAGGATCATTTCCAACTTGTATAAAACCCTTTTTATACTTCAAACATTTTCACAAACCCTTTAACTCTGGCTAGATTCAAAAAGGAGAGATTTATCTTATATAATAAAGATATATAACTTTGTTCATTTCCAAATCAAATATTCAAATTTGATTATAAAGTCACTTACCAGTTTACTTACTTCTATAAGTAAATTTCTACTATAGAAATATCCAATTTCTATTTTATTTCATGATATATTTCACAAAATATATTTTTCATTTCAAAAACCATTTTACAGTTCTTATCGTCAAACTTCCAGTAGCAATTTTATTCAAACCCGTACGATGTGCACATATCATTCGTATGCTATTCCAATCTGATCGCTCACTCGATCACACGATTTCACTTCCGAACTAGTATTGTTCACCCGACTTCCTCGTACGGACTCAGATCTGGTTTCTTGATCAGAAACCGTCTTTCTCCTTGCATAGCCTAAATATAATAGAGAATATCCAGAACCAATCAACAATCCATATCCAGGTTCGCCGTCGAAAATCGAGTGAAAAAACCCAACTTGGATCGATATAATTATCTCGAAATTCTGTGCTCGAATCTGGATCAAATTACTATGCAAATAGAATAATATACGTACATCCTATGTATTTATTTTTATTGATTTATTAATCAAATGAATTCCCTTTCTATTCACATTCACTTTAATTTTCATTCACTTATTCACAATTGCTTCAATCCCATTTGGATTATCACCCCAATTCTTTCCTCAAATGGATATTTAATCATAAACAGTTTAAACTCTGTCCACCTTAATTTTAGAAAATAGCTTGAAAAGTTAAAAATAGATAAGTAACTGAAAAATAACTATTAGTTTGCAAAATACTATAAAATAGTTAAGTAATTGTAAAATAGTTGGAAAATAGTCAAATATTTATAATTTTTTTAAATAATTGCAAAATAGCTATAAAATAGTAATTAGTAGTTGAAAATAGCAATTAGCTTACAAAATGGTTGAAAATTTGTTAAATACTTTCAAAAATAATTGTAAAACAAGTATAAGATAGTTTTAGGTTTAAAAAGAAAAGTTGTATAGTAAATAGTTTGGAAAAGTAGATTTGTACTAAAACAATTTACTTTGAAAATAGTCCAGAGTCAAACTGTTCAATTCCCAACCTCTATTTCCAATCAATTCAATTCTAATTTCCAATTCCATTTAAATTGACTTAGTTCCAATCTAAATAACTTCAATTTCCATTGAAATTAATTTATCCCCAATTCAAATTGAATTAACCCTCAATTCCTTTCCAAATTCAAATCAAATTCCATTTGATTCTAAACCTTTTCAACTTTAATTACAATTCCAAATTATTCAAATCAATTTGGACTAACTTCAAATTGAACCCACTTCAATTTCAATTCATCTCAATTCCTGTTTGAATAAATCCCAATTCCCATTTGAATTTGAACTTATTCAACTTCAATTTCATTTCCAATCAATCCAATTCAAAATTTCCATTTGAATTATTAAACTTATCCATCTTCAATCACAATTCTAATTAATGAAAATCAAATTTAATTTGAACTAATTCAATTCAAATTTCAAATTTAAACCATCCCGAATTATATAAATTCGAGTTAAATTTTTAAATATTGATTTAATCCTTTAAATTAAATCAACTTATATCTTTAAACTACTTAATTCTGAATCCAAATTCCATTTTTATCCTATTCCAAAGTTCAAATAATAATTCATATCTTTTTTTTCTTTTTTTTAAACTACTAAATCTTTGAAATTCAATTTATTATCAAATTTCAATTTTGAAACCAAACCTTTGAAGTTCTATCTTAAAGTTTCAAATCTTAAATCCAAAATTATTCCGTTTTACCTTAATAATGGATATATTACCACACCCCATTTCTTTACACAAATCCAATTCACAGTTTCAAGATTATTAATAATAATAGGGTAATATCATCCAATTATTTTAGAACATCCATCCATTTCCAAATTTTGGATCTCAAACCCAATTTGAGATCACTCAGACTCTCAATTACAATCAACCATTTAACTTCCCAAGTTAAATCTTAATTTCGTTTTGAAATTTTCAAATCAGGTTGATCATTCAAACTTATTTAACTTCTTCCAAGTTAAATTTAATTTACCTAATCCAGTCAAATTTAAACAATTTGAATTTCCATTCAAATTTTAATCTTTAAATTATTTATCTTCCCGCTGAAGTTTTAAAAACTTATTTCACTTTGGGTTTCACATCAAATTCCAAATTTTAAAAAAATGTAAAACTCAACATTTAGAGTTTATTCCAAACCATCTTTGATGTTAGGTGTATCCACACATATACATATATACTTCTTGGCCTACCAAGCCAAAAATTTAAAATTTAAACCACCTTTGGTTTTAATTCAAAATAAATTTCTTTAAATTTTCAAACAACTCTGGTTTGAAATAGGACCCTTCATTCAAAATAACATTATTTATTATTTCTTTATTACTTTGAAGCAATTTTCAAATTCTGGACCTAGGTTTAAACCTTCACAATTTAGATCATCTTCAATTCCAATTTATAAGCCATACTTACCCAAATGTTATATTTCCTTAAAAAAATTCATTTTGCTTGCTTATTAACACACATTTCATTATTTAACACAACAATCATTTATGATAATGACCAAAATTATTGCAACTGGAATCCAAATCACTATTATCTTTATTCTGAAAATTCTTCTCTAAATTCAAAATTTTAATTTCAGTTTGAATCCATTTCAAACCTGTTCTTTATTCCATTTAAATTTGGTTGTATCTCTATGACCACTTAATTCTTACTATTACTTTTAATTTAATTAATACAACAACCAATTTCCTTAATATAATAGATAATCTATTTCTTAATAAACTTATATAAGATTCATTTACTTTTTGAAACCATTTTAAAATCTTTATATAAGAAAATAACAAGTACGCTCTCTTATATTTACACACTCAACTCATTATAGGGCACTATTGACCCTATCCTTAATGAGTATCCCACCAGAGCCAAGGTTCTCGCTAAACCTTCTGCTCTGATACCAAATGCAACAACCCAGATCTGTAAATCACATCATAAATCGAAATCGAGCTGGTTAGACGAAAACTGGAACCTATTCACACCCTACATTCTCCTCGCCTTGACATTGCCGGTCACCAGAGGATGTGGAATACCGTTTACAACTTCGCCACAGACCACACATCATTTTCCCCCACACCACATCGAGACCGATGCTTCCAGTCGTCGTGACGAACCCAAAAATCCTTAACATCCCGTCCTTTTCTTTATACCCTAATTTGATCCACTGACAACGCCACGCTGATCAAACGTCACATCCACCATTTTTCCTGGCATTCTCGAACGCCAAGAAAGCTTCAGAAAAATCGCAATCAACCCAAAATTGTGACGATCGCCAGAAATAGCTTAAAAATAATTTTCAGTTCTTCTTCGAATTGTCCCAAAAATACTTAACTAAAAAATCCAAATTTGATTTCAAAAATCCTAGTTTACTAAGGGGATTCAGGTTATACGCGTGAATTAATAAATCATTAAGATTTATTTTTAACCCATTATAAGTTTTCCATTGTTCCCTTATGTTTCCAAAATTATTCAAACTTAATTTACATAAATATATTCTTAAAACTTTGCTTATGTTAAAACAAACATACTTGGTTCAGGGATCTAGGTCCAAAAATCATTTGAGAGAGAGATTAGAATTTTTGAATCAGGTTTCGAACCTGAAATATTTAAAAGAGGCTTGCTAGCCTGATCCAGATTTGAACACTGATTCTAACACACGCATATCTACATAGAAAATCATTTCTTTATCATCATGCACACATGATTCATACCTATTTCAAGGATTCACCCTGTGCCACTTCATGTAATTTAAATTTAGGAGTTTTACTCACCTGTAAGATTTGAAACAGAGGTCCCTGCCTAATTTGATTATGATTAGATCTTTGTATTTCGTCTGAAATCTTGCTCACTTAAATTTGTTTGAATCCTTTATCTGGTTATTTAGTTGAACTGAGATGCTTTGATCTGCTTTTTGAAATTGTTTGATCTTCTCTATGTTTTTTTTACATTAAATTTAAAACTTAGTTCGATACTTAAAAACATCTTAAGTGTATTAATATGTAAATTACCCCTTTCTATTCACCAATTTACAATTAAAAGAAAATGATAAAAATTTCAATTATACTTCTATATTAAATTTTCTATTGAGAAATTTACTTTCCTTAATTTATATAAAATATTTTGAAGAAAACAATATAAACAAATTATATTTTTAATGAAATCATATATATATATATATATTATATCCAATTTATTTTTAGATATTTTACTCTATGAATTTCCAATTCAATATTCAAATTCCAATTTAACATTCGATCTACAAAAACACATAAACAAACACAAATTCAATTTGTAAATGATAATTCCATTTAAAATCTATTTATACCTATAAACAACACATTATTATTATAGTTTTGAAAATATCTATTTTTCTATAATAATTATACTAGAATTATCAAACCTATACTTATTCAAGTACAAATTTATATTACCATAATTGTTTATTTAACTTATAAATCAGTATTTCCACTGATTAAACCCAGTTAATTTATCAATTACAAATATTCTAAAATCCGGGTTATCACATTCCTCCCCCCTTTGAACCTTTTCGTCCCCGAAAAGGAACGAAGCCGGAATTTATTAAAATACTTAATATGAGTTAAATTACTTTTTGATTATTTTTTTTAAAAAATTACTTTTAAAATCCACATAATATTATAAAAATAGTTTTTATAAAAATATCTTTATAACTCGATGTTTCAACAAGTCCATCTTCGTTCTTACAGAAATTCAGTCATACGTTGATTAGGCGTAAGACTGAAAATCTATAAGTACTTAGCAGACCTATTTTCAACACCCAGTGAAAATACTTGGAAATATTTTATTGGAAATATAGAAATCATTTTTGAAAATAGAGAGAATATCTTTGGTGAGAATGCTTTGGAAATCATCACCCCCATCCATGGTCGCAGTTTACCCGATGGTTACGTTGCCATCCCGACAAAATCCATAGATAACTTTAGGCCTCCGCCCCCCTCGATTACACCATGGAACCCGCTGCAGATCGTAGCTACAACTAGGGTTACGTTGCTATCACAGCAGAATCCCATATAACTGTAGGCCTCAGCGCTCTCGAATTTGCTGCTAAAAGAATGAAACTTCTCCACTCCACTTGACCATAGATCGCTGTCTACTGATGTTACGTTGCCTTCCCGGCAAAATCAAGTGTAGACCGTTGACACACACCTCCACATGATTTCCGCTATGGTCCACACAGTAGATCGCAGCGACGTCGAGTCACACTGTCGTCACAGCATAACGCAAATGCCTCTGTAGGCATCATCGCCCACGACTTTCGCTACCCAATATCCTCAGGAACTTGTTTGTCCGGATTCCTCATAGGATCAACTTTAGAACCTTCCCCTTAGAGGCTCGAGACAGTACTAACCTATGGTACGCCTCAGAAGTTCATCCTAAGGGAGCGCCTTTTTCTCCAGAGCCATTTTCAAAACACTTTATACTATAGACATATAGTATCTTCCAAATCATACACCTAGTATGAATCTCATATAAATCTTCTTTCTCAAAATCTATTATCCCAAAATCGATAATTCTCAAACGTGCTTCTCCTTTGCTGAAATCTATGATGAACTACTTCGCTAGCTTTTCGTCCTTTGGGCTACTCCAAACACATCTCACTCTTTTATTAGACCATAATTCTAATCTTTTAATTTGCATTTAGTTTACTTCTCTTATTCTTTTAGCTACTTATTTACCCTAATTAGCATATTCTTGGCCTCTTCTCACCACTATCTATTTTGAGATTTCAATTTATTTAATACGGAATGCTGTTGGTATGAGCCACATTCATTATCTTGCTTATTTAACTTAATATAATTCTTAAGTTCATTAAGAAAAGTCTCTTTTATCATTCCTACTTTATTTGCTTATTGACTCAATATAAATTATTTAAATAAGCTTCTACCATTATTATTGCTTATTATTTTATTCAAAGTCTCAAAATAATCTTTTTCGATCTTATTGTGTAATGCCCCACCCCGAGACCTACATTAGTAAAGAAATTACTAAGTAATCCTGTTTACTAATATAGAGAATAGGGCTGGTTAAGGGCGACCATCATAGTAATACATTAGTTAAGAGCTAAGCATGTCAATTAAGTCTTGATTTTTTTTTCTATTACCTCATAAGTGGTAGACACGCTCAGTCCCTAACTAATGCACACTATGGTGGATTCGGACCATTTGAACAATAATGTAATATACATGCAAATAAAAAAACATCAGTCATAGAACAACAACCAAGATCGGAGTATATATATATAAATACATACATCACCATACATCTCCACAATAATACATCATATATATGTAGCATGGACTACTGAATCACATATACACCCATCCCACAAAATGATAGACAATAAAACATATAAAAGCAGACTGCCCAAAAACGACATCCAAGCCAAAATGATAAGTCCAACAAAAACAATCTAGTTGATCCAAGAAGTGAAGCAATCCAAATTAACCTGCAACTCGGTCTGACCCGAGTGAAAAACACACGGGCCAGGCAAGCTAAAATTATCAGTAGTAAGGATCTCAATAATAAGCGGAATGGTCAGAATCACTCCGTTGTTGCCAACGGAACGACATGTCCTTCATCATATCATTTATAAGAAGGGGACATCAGGGATTCATCTATCTATTTCAAATGAATTCAATAAGTAACATGCATATGGTTTCTCATAAGGACGTCTCTAAGTAAAGTGGATAAGGGATGAGAACCATATAATAACTTCATAAAGAAACATCAAATCATCATAATCTGTCATAAGAACTCATTAAGAGTTAAAGGAAATCATAATCGAAATCACCATATAGAATAATATGAATGTAGCCTATATCATACTCAAGGCCATGTTCAAATAACACATCACAAAAAGGTGAAATCGAACAAAGAAAACTTCATAGAAAATTGCATGTGCTTTTCATCTTGACTAGTACTTCTATTATTTGGTACCATACGTCGTGATGACTTAGGGTCATAAACATCTTAGCTTCGTGATCATCTTGATTGACTATAGTCGAATATCACGATGACACCTAAACCATAAAATCCGAGCAAAACATCATGATGTTTGGAATCTAGTAATGACATCAAGAACATCGTAATGATTCCAATCTTATACTCGGTTTGTAGTACTAATAACATCTTGAATGTGTCACAACATCTCGAATAGGAACCCAATGGGTGTTAATGTACGTCCCATACCATACATTCGCACCTATTGGTTTACTAATCGTCAGTCGATGCCACATTAGAAAACATTCATAAAAATCCAAATCAAACATACACTGCCTCGTCCCATTGGCGAGTGTAAAGCACCCAACTCATCGTGCCTCATACTTTGATGAGTTTAAAGAGACATCAAAACTTGTTTCATTTCATCGACAAGTAAAAGTCTATCTTAAACATCACAACCATCATCAGTTCATCATAACAACCCCGCTTCATGTCCTCAGCAGGTAAAAATATCATAAAACAGTACTTTCAAAGCGATGAGGCAAAAATACATGTCCCATACCACGTATTTTTGCCAAATCGTTTAATTCTCATACTTATACGCTGAAAATCATCTAAATCGGCTATAATATATTTAGAATAATTTTATAGAGAAAACGAGATTTTTAAACAATTTTTAGAGATTTTTAAATAAGTTATATAAGAAAAAATCCATTTATCAAATAGATTATATATTTATAAAATACTTTAAAAAAATTGCTTGAAAACCCTTTAAAATTTCTTAAAAACATTTATTTAATCAACCATAATTTATAAATAATTTTCATAAACTTATTTGAAACCAAAATCAATTAAAACAATCAAATTCTTCAAATATCGACATTTGTCGATATTTAGATTGAAATAGAATTTAAATTCTTAAAATTTCCAAAATCAAGCCAATCCATTGTCAGATAAAAATAATTAAACATTCATCATAAAACTTATTTAACAATATTTTAAATCAGCGAAATTTGCCGTGAAACAGCTAACAAAAGCGCAAATAGAAGCAAGAGAACAATCTATCAAACAACTTAGTTTTGGCTAGTTTTGGTCAGTAATTTGATGTGCCAAAACTATCCAGATTTCTACAAAATATTATTATGTCATACTATGACATGAGGACTATAACATATCAAAAATTTGGAGCAATTCACTGCAAAATGAAAGAGTTATGATTTTTCAAACATAGCTCTTTTCAGCAAGCATAAAAAAACAAGATTTTTCGCTGTTTTGAATCAAGGATTTTCTATATCAAAACAGCTCATAATTGCATGAAAATTTTCGTAAACATTGCACAATCAATCTTGTACAACATGTCAAAAATATGGGGCAACATGCTGTAAACTATAGAAGATATAATTTTTCTAAAATGATGTATTTTCGGCCAATACACAGTGATCAGTTTTTGACCAATTTCAAGCATTAATTTAGCAGATCAAAACAAACGTAAATTCATTGAAAATTTTCAGAAATACTGAGCCGTACAATTATTTCCACATATCAAAAATTGAGGTTCATTGGCTACAAACTGAAGGAGATATGATTTTCCTAAAATGATGTATTTTCGGCCAGAAATCAGAGAACAATTTTTGGCCAAATTCAAGCATTAATTTTAAAACACAAAACAATATAAAATTTAATGAAAATTTTCAGAAGCAATGAACCATCCAATTATTGCAACCTATCAAAAATTTAGGTCCATTGGCTACAGAGTGAAGGAGGTATGATTTTCCTAAAATGATGTATTTTCGGCCAGAAATCGGAGAACAGTTTTTGGCCAATTTCAAGCATAAATTTTGCAAACCAAAATAAATCCAAATTTATTGAAAGTTTTCAGTAACATTTAACAATCCAAGTACTGCAACATATCAAAAATTCAGCTTCATTTAATTTAAAATGTAGAAGATACGAATTTTTGAACAAGGGGCTTTTTCAGCCAGCAAAAAAGAAAACAATTCGATAAATTGAGCAATTCCATCAACAAATTGATAGCAAAATTCAATTTTTTTTTCTTTAGCTTGCTGTAAGAAACCCTTACCTTTCTTACCAAATTGTTTTAGGAAGATCTAGTAAAGGTTTGATAGGAATTTGTGATATTTGGTGAAGAAAGAAGCCCTAAGAACCTGTAGAAACTAGAAAATAAACATGCAAAACAACATAAGCAAATAAAAGATAAATCACATCTCAACTCTCAAATTTTGGTGAAAATTATCTGGTATTGGAAGAAGATTACCTTTCTCTTCTTAGTTTAGGTGATTTTCCCTTTTAATTCGTAGGAAAGTAGGGTGGAAATTGGATTTAGTTGAAGACAGACATGAATTTCTCTTTTTCTTTTTACGGTAGGTTTATTTTTGAGAATGAATGGAAGTATGTACACCTTAGTTTCTCAATAAAAATTTCTAGATATTAGGCAAATGGATCCTTCTTTCTACCCAATTAAGCCAAAGAGAGAAATTACTTAGTGGAATTGCAAGGTTATGTATACATATTAACCTATTTTACACTATATTCATACAATACTACATCTTCAAGCCAAATAAAATACATAGATCAATTTGTTTTGAAATAAAATAGTTATTGTGATAAAATAAAATTTATTTTCACAAATCCCCATTTTAACAGTATTTTACAATTTGCACAATTTTAGTGTGAAAACACTATTTTTTTAAAGTATAACTTAATCAAAATTTATTCTCTTAGCCGAATAAATTGTAATAAATCATTCTAACACTTTTAAAATCACAAAATAATATTTTTGCACAATATTTCATCTTTTATTTTATTAAAAGACATGTTTTCTTAATATTTTTCCTTTTATATTCAATAAAAGGCTAATATTGGCAATAATTATCATTATTATCACATTGACTTAATTAAAATACAGTAATGGACTAATTTCGCTCCAATACCTCAAAATAAAGTTTTTAAAACTTTATTTCCATCAATTTGCGTTTATTTGAAATACACAATTTAAACCAAATTTATTTCTCCATTACATTTTATTTACCATATTAAATTATAACTATTATTATAATTTAATATCATAAGTAATCTCCAATACCGGGGTTGTTACAGACTCCCCATCTTATAAAAATTGCGTCCTTGCATTTTCTAGAGGAAATCTGCATTCAACACAATTTATTTCATCAAACAAAGGAATTTAGATAGATTAGATGAAAAATTCTTACCTTCAAAGTGAGAAGATAAGAAATCAGGGTACGATCGCTCGATGAATTCTCTGGTTTCCCAAATGCAGTCATCGGGAATATCGGACCATTGAATCTTCACGAGCGGGACACTCTTGTTCCGAAGATGTCTAGTCTCCGAAGCAAGAACTCTCAGAGGATGCTGAACATAAGATAGATCAGGAGAGACTTTCAACTTTTCTAAAGCACAAGTATCAAGCACGGATTCTGGATCTCGAAGACACTTCCTTAACTGAGAAACATGGAATACGTCGTGAACTCCAGAAAACTGATCGGGAAGTGCTACACGATAAGCAACCGGACCGATACGTTCTATAATAGGAAATTGCCCAATATAACGTGGTGCCAATTTCCCAGTCTGGCTAAAGCGTACCACTCCTTTCAGAGGAGAAGCTCGAATAAAAACAAGGTAACCCAATGAGAATTCAAGAGGCCTCATATGGTTGTCCGCATAGGAATTATGGCGACTCTGTGCCTCTTTCATTCTCTCATGAATAAGATGGATCTTCTCAGATGATTCTTGAATAGACTCGGGGCCTAAAATAAGCTTTTTCCCAGACTCAAGCCAACAAGATGGAAAATGACATGGCCTTCCATATAAGGCTTCAAAAGGAGCCATGCTAATAGAAGATTAGTAGCTATTATTATAAATAAACTCAACGAGAGGAAGATGATCCTCCCAACTACCACCAAAATCCAAGATACAGGCACGAAGAAAGTCTTCCAAAATACGGTTCACTCGTTCAATCTGTCCATCAGACCGTGGGTGACAAGCTATGCTAAGATTAAGCTTCGTGCCTAAAGCTTGCTGGAGACTCTGCCAGAAGTGACTCGTGAAAAGAGGATCACGATCAAACACAATAGATGAAGGGACATCGTGCAATTGCACTATCTCCTTAATATATAGCTTCGATAAAAGAGATGTCGTCCTATTCGATTTAATAGGAATAAAATGTTCGGACTTGGTGAGACGGTCCACAACAACCTAAATACTGCCATGGACTGACCTCGAACGAGGTAAGCCATCAATGAAATCCATCGAAATTTGATCCCATTTCCACAATGGAACTTCTAAAGGCTGAAGAAGAACGGATGGCCGCTGATGCTCGGCCTTCATAAGATGACAAGTTATGAAATTACCCACATAACTTGCGACATCACGCTTCATGCCTTCCCAATAATAAAGGCGACGCATATCGGCATACATCTTATGCTTCCAAGATGAATAGTATACTTAGAGCGATGACAATCATCAAGAATGTCACGCCTAAGTGATGAATCACAAGGTACAACAATACGGTGCTTCAAACGAAGACAACCGTGAGAATCAATACTGAAATCCCTCATCTCATCATCATGGGATTCAGATTCATAAAGATGAATAAGGCGCAACGTCTCGGGATCATGTCGTTGAGCCTTGGAAATATGGTCTAAAAGAGAAGGTCGAGCTTCCATACTGAATAATAAGACAGGTGAATCGAATGAAGAAGCTCGATCACGAATATCACAATAAGATAAAGTTTCAATGACATCCCATTCGGCTAACATCATAGAAATAACAGTCTAATGCTTGCGACTAAGCGCATCAGCCACACGATTACCCTTCCCCGGGGTATACTGAATATCAAAATCATATGAGGCCAGAAACTCAAGCCAACGCTGCTGCCTCATATTAAGCTCCTTCTGAGTGAATAGATATTTCAAGGATTTATGATCGGTAAAAAGGACGAAGTGCTCTCCCAAAAGGCAATGACGCCAAATCTTCAAAGAGAAGACAATGGCTGCAAGCTCTAAATCATAAGTAGCGTACTGAACCTCATTCGAACGCAACTGCCTAGAAGCTTAGGCAACAACATGATCTTTCTACATCAAAACAGCACCAAGGCCACTATTACTAGCATCGGTATAAACCATAAGATCTTGGTTCCCTTCAGGAACCACAAGGACGGGAGCATTAGTGAGAAGCTCCTTCAATTTCTGAAAAGAAGCCTCACACTTATCGGACCAAATGAATCGAACACCTTTCCTCGTAAGGCTAGTCAGTGGAAGCATGATACGGGAAAAGTCTTTGATGAAACGGCGGTAATAACCAACCAAACCCAGAAAACTACGAATCTCGTGAACATTCCCAGTCCTCTTCCAACTCTGAATAGCCTCGATCTTAGAAGGATCAAAGAAAATACCTTCTGAAGATACTACATGGCCTAGGAACTTCACTTGTTTTTCCCAGAAGTTACACTTAGAAAGTTTTTCTTTGAGTTGATGCTTTCGGAGAGAACTCAAAACAATTCTAAGATGTCGAGCATGGTCCTCTTCGGACTTCGAATATACTAGAATGTCATCAATGAAAACAAGCACTAACTTATCGAGATATTCCCGGAATACTCGATTCATAAGATCGACAAAGTAGGCAGGTACGTTCGTCAATCCGAATGGCATGACGATACATTCATAAGAACCATAGAGAGTGCGGAATGCGGTGAGAGGAATACTATCTTCCGCGACTCGGAGCTAATGAAAACCAGTGGCAAGGTCTAACTGAGAAAAGACCTTAGTACCACTTAATTGATCGAATATGTCGTCGATCCTCGGTAAAGGGTAACGGTTCTTGATGGTTAACTCATTAAGCTTGCGATAGTCGATGCAAAGCCTAAGAGTCCTTTCGGACTTCTTCAGGAACACTATCGCGGCTCCCCATGGTGAAGAACTAGAACGAATGAAATGCTTGGGTTCAAGCTCGAGAATTTGTTTCTTGAGTTCCTCATTCTCTCGTGTAGACATCCTCATAGGAGGACGACTAACAGGCTGCGCGCCGGGAATAAGATCGATACGGAACTCAATAGCTCTCTTAGGAGGTAAACCAGAAACGGGCTCGAATAAATCTGAAAAGTCGCAAACGATAGGAATACGCGATGCATCGTCATCGTCATCTCGAGAATTAAGAGCAAATAAAGAAGCCATGGAATCACAATCGGAATCACGAAGCGAAAGAGATAACTGATCAGAAGAATCAGGATGTCGAATATATAAGACTCGCTCCAAACATAAAATCCGGGCCTCGTATCGAACTAGCCAGTCCATTCCCAATATCATATCAAATCTAAGAAAAGGAATATCGTGCAGATAAAAGCCACAGATCAAAATCTCAACATCATCACAAAGCAAACTAAGAGTTGCATAAACTCCGATAGGATTCGCAATCCGTAAAGAAGTAAGCATGCAAGAAACGTCTAACTGTAAAGCATCAATGAGTTCTTTTGATACGAATGAGTGAGATGCATCCGTATCGAAAAGCACTCGAATATAATGATCATAGAATTTAATAGAACCCTCTAAAATAGAAGAGGAAGTACCTCTAAACTGAGCAGCACCTCCAGAGGTAGTAGCCACACCAAGATGACCCTGACGAGAACCCTTCTCCTTTTTGGGACAAGCTTACACTAAATGTCCTTCCTTCTTACAATAAAGACAACGCTTAGGCTTGGGACACTCCCTCACTGGATGGTCAGGTGCACCACAATTGTAGCATGCAAAAGGCTTAGTAGAAGGAGTAGACTGAGACTGGGAAGAAGATCCCCTCTGTTTCTTCGTCTTACTGGGATGGAACAGCTTCGGCTTGCGAAAAAACTTCTTCTTATTTAGGTTTCTCCGAACGTTACCCTCATCATCACTATCTTTCTCCTTCTCGACCGCTTCAAGCTGAAGGGCCGCATCCACAAGCTTTTCAAAGGTGAGCTCAAGGTGAAGCATGAGGGACTTCTTCAGATATTTTTTAAGCCCGGAGACGAACTTAAGATTCTTCTTATAAGGAGTAGAGATGTGCTCGAGACCATACTTAGACAAGGCTTCAAATAATGCAACATATTCAGAAACGGTCGACTTTCGTTGTTTGAAATCAAGGAATCGTCGAGCAAGAATAGCCTTCTTGGATTCTGGAATAAACTAGAGTTCGAATCTCCGACGGAACTAATCCACTCTAGAGTGGACTCATCAATCTCAGCAATAAGAAGACCATGCCAATGTAAAGCTCGTTCTTGCAACATACTAGATGCTACAAGGACTCGGTGATGACTAGAGATCTCCATACGACTAAAGATACGCTCATAAGTACTGAGCCATGCCTCAACCTCTAAAACAGTCTCGGTGCCTTTAAAGATCTTGCCACCAAGATGTGTGAAGTCGCTACACATGCGCGCAAATGCGATTTGCGCGGAGGAGAAGAGTGAGCTGGAGCGGGAGGCTGAGTGCTCCGAATAAGCTCAAGGATCTGATTGGTAGACATATATACGCCTTCAAGACAAGAACCACTGGACGGTCCTGCCATCGAAGAGCGTCCTCTACCTCTACTCGACATAGCTGAAAGATAAGATAAGACATGATTATTCATAAGGTAAATAGATATATTAGCAATTCAAGTGCAGAACTTAAGGAATAATACGGAATATAATTAACATTCCTAGACATATTCCTTTCTATCTACCCAAAGGAATTAAAAAGGGACACGAATCAAAGCAAGGATAGGGCAAGGCAAGGTCAAGGTGAAACCGATTATGATTAAGGGATGATGTATATGGATGTATTATATCTGATGTATGGTATCTCATATGTTGTTCTGTATATATTACGTTATATTCTGAAACAATGCTCTGATACCAAGCTGTAACGCCCCACCCCGAGACCAACATTAGTAAAGAGAATTACTAAGTAATCCTGTCTACTAATATAGAGAATATGGCTGGTTAAGGGTGACCATCATAGTAATACATTAGTTAAGAGCTAAGCATGTCAATTATGTCTTGATTTTTTTTCCATTACCTCATAAGTGGTAGACACGCTTAGTCCCTAGCTAATGCACACTATGGTGGATTCGGACCATTTCAGAAATCATGTAATATACATGCAAATAAAAAAACATCAGTCATAGAAGAGCAACCCAGATCAGAGTGTGTATATATATATAAATACATACATAACCATAAATCTCCATAATAATACATCATATATATGTAGCATGGACTACTGAATCACATATACACTCATCCCACAAAATGATATACAATAAAACACATAAAAGCAGATGACCCAAAAACAACATCCAAGCCAAAATGATATGTCCAACAAAAGCAATCGAGTTGATCCAAAAAGTGAAGCAATCCAAACTAACCTACAACTGGGTCTGACACGAGTGAAAAACACATGGGTCACGCAAGCTAAACTTATCAGTAGTAAGGATCTCAACAATAAGCGGAATGGTGAGAATCACTCTGTTGTTGCCAACGGAACAACATGTTATTCATCATATCATTTATAAGGAAGGGGACATCGAGGATTCATCTATCTATTTCAAAGGAATTCAAGAAGTAACATGCATATGGTTTCTCTTAAGGACATCTCTAAGTAAAGTGGATAAGGGATGAGAACCATAAAATAACTTCATAAAGAAACATCAAATCATCATAATCTATCATAAGAACTCATTAAGAGTTAAAGGAAATCATAATCGAAATCACCATATAGAATAATATGAATGTAGCCTATATCATAATCAAGGCCATGTTCAAATAACACATCACAAAAAGGTGAAATCGAACATAGAAAACTTAATAGAAAATTACACGTGCTTTTCATCTTGACTAGTACAACTATCATTTGGTACCATACGTCGTGATGACTTGGGGTCATTAACATCTTAGCATCGTGATCATCTTGATTGACTATAGTCGAATATCGCGGTGCCACCCAAATCATAAAATCTGAGCAAAACATTAGGATGATTGGAATCTAGTAATGACATCAAGAACATCGTAATGATTCCAATCTTATACTCGGTTTGTAGTACTAATAACATCTTGAATGTGTCACAACATCTCGAATAGGAACAATGGGTGTTAATGTACGTCCCATACCATACATTCGCACCTATTGGTTTACAAAACGTCAATCGATGCCACATTAGAAAACAGTCATAAAAATCCAAATCAAACATACACCGCCTCATCTCATTGGCGAGTGTAAAGCACCCAACTCATCGTGTCTCATACTATGATGAGTTTAAAGTGACATCAAAACTTGTCTCATTTCATCGACAAGTAAAAGTCCATCTTAAACATCACAACCATCATCAATTCATCATAACAACTCTGCTTCATGTCCTCAGCAGGTAAAAATATCATAAAACAGTACTTTCAAAGGCGATTCGACAGTACAAGTTCGATATTAAGCGATGAGGCGAAAATACATGTCCCATACCAAGTATTTTTGCCAAATCGTTTAATTCTCATTCTTATATGACGAAAATCATCTAAATAGGCTATAATATATTTAGAATAATTTTATAGAGAAAACGGGATTTTTAAACAATTTTTAGAGATTTTTAAATAAGTTATATAAGGAAAAACCCATTTATCAAATGGATTATCTATTTATAAAATACTTTAAAAAAAATTTCTTAAAAACCCTTTAAAATGTATTAAAAACTTTTATTTAATCAACCATAATTTATAAAGAATTTTCATAAACTTATTTGACACCAAAATCAATTAAAACCATCGAATTCTTCAAATATCGACATTTGTCGATATTTAGATTGAAATAGAATTTAAATAAAATTTAAATTCTTAAAATTTCCAAAACCAAGCCAATCCATTGTCAGAAAAAAATACTTAAACATTCATCATCAAACTTATTTAACAATATTTTAAATCAGCGAAATTTACAGTGAAACAGCTAATGAAAGCGCAAATAGAAGCAAGAGAACAATCTCCAAACAACTTAGTTTTGGCTAACTTTGGTTAATAATTTGGGGTGCCAAAACAACCCAGATTTCTGCCAAATTTTACTATGTTATACTACGACATGAGCATTATAACATATCAAAAGTTTGGAGCAATTCATTGCAAAATGAAAGAGTTATGATTTTTCAAACATAGCTCTTTTCAGCAAGCACAAAGAAAAAAGATTTTTGGCTGTTTTGGATCAAGGATTTTCTATAACAAAACAGCTCATAATTTCATGAAAATTTTCACAACCATTGCGCAATTCAACTTCTACAACATATCAAAAATTTGGGGCAATAAGCTCTAAATTGAAGAACATATAATTTTTCTAAAATGATGTATTTTCGGCCAATACACAGAGATCAGTTTTTGACCAATTTCAAGCATTAATTTAGCAGAACAAAATAACTGAAAATTAATTGAAAATTTTCATAATTAATGAAGCAACCAAATATTGCAATATATAGAAAATTGAGGTTCATAGGCTACGAACTGAAGGAGATATGATTTTTCTAAGTTGATATATTTTCGGCTAGAAATCAGAGAACAGTTTTTGGCCAAATTCAAGAATTAATTTTGCAACTCAAAACAACATAAAATTCATTGAAAATTTTCAAAAGAAATGAACCATCCAAGTATTGCAACATATCAAAAACTGAGGTTCATTGGCTACGGATTGAAAGAGATATGATTTTCCTAAGATGATGTATTTTCGGCCAGAAATCAGAGAACGGTTTTTGGCCAATTTCAAGCATAAATTTTGCAAATCAAAACAACTCCAAATTCATTGAAAATTTTCAGTAACATTGAACAATCCAGGTACTAAAACATATCAAAAATTTAGGTTCATTGAATTTAAAATGAAGAAGATACGAATTTTTGAACAAGAGGCTTTTTCAGCCAGCAAAACAGAAAACAATTCGATAAATTGAGAAATTCCATCAACAAATTGATAGCAAAATTCGATTTTTTTTTTTTAGCCTATTGTAAGAAACCCTTACCTTTCTTACCAAATTGTTTTAGGAAGATCAAACAAAGATTTGATAGGAATTTGAGGTCTTTGGTGCAGAAAGAAGGCCTAAGGACCTGTAGAAACTAGAAAATAAACATGCAAAACAACATAAGTAAATAAAAGATAAATCACATCTCAAGCTCTCAAATTTTGATGAAAATTATCTGGTATTGGAAGGAGATTACCTTTCTCTTCTTAGGTTAGGTGATTTTCCCTTTTAATTCATAGAAAAGTAGGGTGCAAATTGGATTTAGTTGAAGGCAGCCATGAATTTCTCTTTTACTTTTTACGGTAGGTTTATTTTTGAGAAGAAGACGAATGAAAGTACGTACACCTTAATTTCTTAACAGAAATTTCTAGATATTAGGCTAATGGATCCTTCTTTCTACCCAATTAAGCCGAAGTGAGAAATTACTTAGTGGAATTGCAAGGTTATTTATACATATTAACCTAATTTACACTATATTCACACAATACTACATCTTCAAGCCAAATAAAATACATAAATCAATTTGTTTTGAAATAAAATAGTTATTGTGATAAAATAAAATTTATTTTAACAATAAAAATATAATTTTTAACGATGAATCCCCATTTTAACAGTATTTTACAATTTGCACAATTTTAGTGTAAAAACACTATTTTTTTTAAAGTATAACTTGATCAAAATTTATTCTCTTAGCCAAATAAACCGTAATAAACCATTCTAACACTTTTAAAATCACAAAAAAATATTTTTGCATAATATTTCATCTTTTATTTTATTAAAAGACATGTTTTTTAATATTTTTCCTTTTATATTCAATAAAAGGCTAATATTGGCAATAATTATCAATATTATCGCATTGACTTAATTAAAATACAATAATTGACTAATTTCACTCCAATACCTCAAAATAAAGTTTTTAAAACCTTATTTCCATCAATTTGCATTTATTTGAAATACAAAATTTAAACCAAATTTATTTCTCTATTACATTTTATTTACCATATTAAATTATAACTATCATTATAATTTAATATCATTAGTAATCTCCAATACCAGGGTTGTTGCATATTGCGTAATTATAACCTATGTTATAATTCAACATGTAATTGTCATTTTCTCTTCTTTTATAGTCCGTACATAATTTCAGCATTTCTTTTCTGTTCTAATATGCCTTCTTTCATTATGACATAGAATATTCTTTTATTCCCTTATATAATATAATTCACTTATCATGATAACTATCTTTCTAAATAGTATACGTAGTTAATGCAGACCTATGTTCATTATCGTTTACAACTTCAACTTCTTATCTAATAATTTAGTTGATTCCTGCCAAACATTACTTTATTATTTTCTATTCTAGGAAGTAATTATATTTTTTTTGTTTGTGAAAACTATATTTTAAAAATCCATTTCCCTGTTTTAATATTAAATAATACTATAAACAATAATCATTAACTGCTAGATATTTCTTTTATATTTTGGAATAGTGTAAAATACAGTGATTTCTCTATTTTTGACTAATTCCCTTTTTCTTTCTTTTATTCTAGCAAGTACGTTCATTGTTATCTTTTAAATATTACAGAAATATACCATATTTTCTAAACCAACCAATTAACCTTTTAGTTACTCCCAAATCCATTTATTAGATTAATTAACTTTTCTCATTTTGATGTAATTTATTACAGTAATTCCATTCTTTAAACTTTTATTACCTTACATCTTATTTCCTTTATTTCAGTATTCTTAATTATTTAGTCCATATTCACGTTTAATCTATTCTAATCCATACGCAATGAAAGAGGAGAAAATTGAAGAAGAATGTCGCTTGCATATAAATCCAAAACGTAGAAACAATTGCAGATAAATATTAGTACTATAAATAAAATGTGAACTCCTTAACTTAATTAATAGAATGAATTATTGAATAAAATTATCTAAATGAAATTTAATGATAATATATATTAAACTTAAAAGATATATAAATAAATCCACTCACACTGCTAACTTTCCAAATCTCCCTGTTTTTTGTCAGATCTGTCCCTAACATCTATATTCACCTCCCTTATATTACCTATTTGGAATTACAAATGATATATTTACAAATCTATAATATTTAGAAGAGAAAAGGAAAAGATTTGGATTAGATATAGTAAATAAAACTCAGATCTAGGGTGTTACCTTTAACATAGCCTTCTGATTTGAACCAGTTCCTAATTCCCTGATTAATTTTATTCTCCTTCTATTTAGATCTAGATTAAGGTGAATTAGATCTAAAATTTTGTTATTAAGAAAGCGTAGAGGAGATAAAAAAAATTGTAGAGCTTCTGTAGGCAAGAGAAAAATAATGACAATAAAATTGAGGCTCTACACCTATATTTATAGTGGTTCAAATCCATGCTAACAGTTAGGTATAAAATCCTAAATTCTAAAGCGTACACTCATAACATTAAATTAATATGCTTTCTTCTGCATTTGTTTTTATTTCAAATTGATTCTCCAAAAATCTTATCATTAATCACTTTCCCTTTCTCTCTCGTAATCCATGGAAACATATATTTTAAATGTGAGTTTTCTTTAAATAAGATTCCCATATTAATCACCCCATTAATAGATTTCATATATACCTAGTGTTTGCGTCAAAATTGGTCACAAACCCTAAATACTATGAAAGCACCAGTGTATGAGCACAAATCAGTGATATTCAAGCATAAATATCAGATCTCAGCAAATATCAAATAGCAATTCAGAAATAATGAACAAAGACACAAGAATTATAGTGGTTCGGCTATCTCCAGCCTAAGTCTACTTCAAAGTTTTATCCTTTTATTGATTATCCTTGCTGGTTACAGATCATTACAGCAGTAATAATGAAGAATTTCGAGTACAACAGTTGTATTGAAGTGTATAAATGAATCCGGCAGAGTCTGGACGTTCAGTAGACAAAAGATCCCTTTTATTGTAGGCTTCAGGGTGCTATTTATAGGCGTAGGAGGCCGAGATTGCGCTCAAACTTCGGGAGACTTCTTTTGGCATGTGAGTGGGCCCACGTGACCGACCCCACCAAGTTTCGACCCGATCTGTGATCGATACGAAGTGATTTCGCATCCATCAACAAATGATCCAATCGAGCTGAAACTTGGCAGGAACATTCCTTACCTTGTATGCAAGCTGCCGTGAAAAATTCGTTGCATTTGGATCAGCGGTTGGGGAGATATGATCGATACGAATTGGTGTTCCTCATGGACTGCAGAGTTCGAATCCATGCCTTCGCATCCATCTTCTTCGACTCGATCCAAAGCGCATGCGCATCGATGACGTGGCGCTACTTCCTAGGCCAGATCCTGAATTCGTGCCGAGTTGAAGGCCTCTTCCTTCGAACCATGCTTATCCTTAGCCGCTTTGAATGATTCTTTGCTTGATTCGTGGGCTTGCATCCATGTTTTATGCTTCGTCCATATCCATAACATTGTAACAGCATGCTCGCATCCATCAACTCGTGCTTCTCTTCGCATTGATTCCGGGAGTATGCTTCGCGTCGATCATTCATGATTGATCGATATGAAACGACCATGGGGGTCATCGATACGAGATGGTTGTGAGAATGGAAGCTCTTCCTTGGGATGGATATGAACAAGACCGTACCTAATGGATACGAACAGAGCCTTACCTGATGGATACGAAAGTGCAAACCCTTCTGCCATCAATACGAAGGTATCGATTCGAGACATGCCGCCCGCTTTCCATCCTGACCGATACGAAGCCATTGAGATGTGTCCATGCTGATCGATACGAACAGTATCGATTCGAAGTCCTTCACCCTGCTCTGCCTTTGATCGATACGAATATTATCAAGCCGAACCAACACCTGATCGATGCGAACTTCACCAAGCCGAACCCATACCGATCGATATGAACGGTATCGATACGAAGTCCTTACTTTCCGATCGATACGAAGTGTATCGATTCGAACCGCCATCTTCCTGATCGATGCGAAACACATCGATACGAACCAATCCTACACACCGATAGATATGAACAGCATGTCCTTCCTACCTTGCATCGATCATATCTCCTTCATACGAACTCCGATTAACCTGAAATTTGAAACGTAGCCTCTCCTAGTCCTCATCATCATCTCCAATCGATTCCGTCCCGATCGGAGTTCAACCAAATTTTGACGACATCGATTGCAGCCTTGATTCCAATCGATCTCCAATCCCGATATACATCATTCCTTGCCAATTTGTTGATATTCCAGCCTTGACCAAAAGGTGGGATAACATTTGCCCCCCAAAACATGCCTTGTGATAAGAAGGCGTGTTTTGAATAGTTCCGAATCCGATATCCGAAGTCCATAGCCAATTCCAATTCCATGTCCATTCAAACTTGACAACCGAGTCCTAATCCATCCTTATCCAGTAGCCTATAACCGAATCCAAGACCTCTCCGGGTCGATATCCAAATCCATTACCTTTCCGAGCTCTTGCCAAGCGCAATCAACACCTGACGACCGTGGTCCAGTGTCCCTGGCGTTGAGCTAACCTCTCCGGGTTCTTACCAAGTGCAATCCACACTTGATGACCATGGTCCAGTGTCCCTAGACGTTGAGCTAACCTCTCCGGGTTCTTGCCAAGCGCAATCCACACTTGACGACCGTGGTCCAGTGTCCCTGGACGTTGAGCTAACCTCTCCGGATTCTTGCCAAGTGCAATCCACACTTGACGAACGTGGTCCAGTGTCCTTGGATGTTGTACAATACCATGGCTTAAGTCCTAAGACGAATCCTGGTCTCTCCGGACCCTTCTTGAGCAATGTCCATACCCGACGACCAGAAAATAACAGTTGATAATATGTGGCCTAAGTCCTAGGCCGAATCCTGGTCACTACGGACCCTTGCTGAGCATAGTCCATACTTGACGACCTAAATGAGTCAATTCACCACGTTCGGGCAAAGCGACTCACCTCTTGTCAGGCATAATCCATACCTGACAACCTTTTATCAAAAACCAGATAAATCCAATCAAAATCCAATCCAAAATCCAAATCCAAAATCCGAATCAAAACCAGAAAATCAGAAATCCAAACCAACGTCCAAAACCGAAAACAATCATCCAAAGGAAAATCCAAATCAGAAAGCAAACAAAACTAGGAGTTCAATACAAACTCCAAAACCAAACCAAAAAAATCAAGCGTCCAATCCAAAACAAAAAACAAATTTCACAAACCATAGCATCGCGGTTTATCACCATTCAGAGCATGCCTAGGGGCTATCTCCGTCCCCGTACATGTGTAAATGACTTTGCCATTTGCCAGTAACTTGTTACTTATTTCATATTATCTTGGTCAATGGATAATCAATCGACCATCATTCCTAGGCCTCACATCGTCATGGTGTGAGGTAGATGGTGGTTGCTCCTGTTCCACCACTGCATTCCGAGTTCCGACATACTATCGCAATTGTCCATTCCTTACATGCTCCTCGATTATATCCTTTAGGTGCTTGCAGCTGTTGGTATCATGTCCATCCAAATCATGGAAGTGACAGTGCCTTCCTGATTTCCTCTCCCGTTCTGATGGTTCTCTCCTAGCCGGCCTTCGGTAGGGAAGGCGATTCCGAGTATCTAGGTATATCCGCTCCAGCGTCTCGTTCAATCCTGTGTATGTAGAAAACTTTGGATCCTTCCATCGCTTCCTATTTTTTCCAGAATCATCGTCCAACTTCCTTTTTCCTTTGTCTTTATCCGAACCTTTGCCGGATGGTCCTCCACCCTCAGTTGCATTCACCTCCTTTAACTTTAAATCTGCACACGCATCCTCTTGTCGGAGGAACCTCTCAGCTTCGTGAAAGAATTCTCATAGATCCAGTGGTGGGTCTCGTATCAAAGATACCTTGAAATCCGAATCCTCCCTAACTCCTAATACTGTCGCCATTAAATCCATCAATGGATCAGGCCGATCCACTGAAGCAACCGCCGCATTGAATCGAGTTAGAAAAGCTCTAAGCGATTCATCCATCCTTTGCTTTACTGATGTCAATGTCGTCACGTTCTTCGGTCTCTTCATATGGACCCGAAACTGCCCCAAAAACCTATCCACCAATTCCCCCCAAGTCCTGATAGATCCTTCTCCCAGCTGCCTAAACCACATTGCTGCTAAGTCTGTCAAGTACAAAGGGAAGCATCAGGACATTACTTCCTCCGATGCCCCCAACACCTCCATTTCTCTGGTGTACCTAATCACGTGATCCGTTGGGTCTGCCTTGCCATCATATACCTCCATGCTAGGTAATCTAAACTTAGGTGGATTCTGATCCATCCTTATTTCCCGAGCGAATGGACTCCTATTTACCCCTTCCAAGTCTCTATTGGTCAAGCCTCCATGCATGGTTTTCCTGATGATCTCCACTAATCCAGTATTGTTTGTCAGGGTTTGTCCCCCATGCCCCCGAGGGAACTCCGGCACATATTCTTCATGTGGCTCACTAGCAGCAACGTTAGCTCTGGCCTGTTGAACTCCTTCCAACGGTCCTCCTGTGTTGGATCCTGTGGGTCTGCCCCCCAAACCCTTGTTGATTGCCTTCTGGCTCTGTATCCTGTCCTCGGGTTCCATAACCCGAGCCCCTTGTCCTGCATCCACAGCCGCCGTAGCTGTTCCTAAGTTCTGCATCCATGTAGCTCTCATTTGCTCAAAGAAATTTTGCGTCATTTCCTGTTGACTCTTCAACAACCTCTCTTGCAGTGAATTTGTTATAGCTTCCATTTCGTCTTTGGTGATGTAGATGGAAGCTTGCCCTTCTCCAGCTCCGGAGGATGCTTCGTGGCTTCCTCCTTGTTGGCTTCTCTCAGCCCTTTGTCTTTTACTATTTTTCCTAGTCATTGTCTTCAAGTCAAAACTCCTCAAACTCTTCAATTCTGAACTTCAAATCCGATGTAGCGGGTGCTAGTCCTTCTCAGTGAAAGCACCAAAGTGTTTGGGCCAAAATTGGTCACAAACCCCAAATACTGTGAAAGCACCAGTGTATGAGCACAAATCAGTGATATTCAAGCACAAATATCAGATCTCAGCAAATATCAAACAACAATTCAGAAATAATGAACAAAGACACAAGAATTATAGTGGTTCGGCTATCTCCGGCCTACGTCCACTTCAAATTTTTATCCCTTTATTGATTATCCTTGCTGGTTACAGATGATTACAGCAGTAATAATGAAGAATTTCGAGTACAACAGTTGTATTGAAGTGTAGAAATGAATCCGGCAGAGTCTGGACGTTCAGTAGCCAAAAGATCCCTTTTATTGTTGGCTTCAGGGTGCTATTTATAGGCGTAGGAGGCTGAGATCGCGCTCAAACTTCGGGAGACTTCTTATGGCACGTGACTGGGCCCACGCGACCGACCCCACCAAGTTTCGACTCGATCTGTGATCGATACGAAGTGATTTCGTATTCATCAAGAAATGATCCAATCGAGCTGAAACTTGGCAGGAACATTCCTTACATTGTACGCAAGCTGCTGTGAAAATTTCATTGCATTTGGATTAGCGGTTTGGGAGATATGATCGATACGAATTGGTGTTCCTCGTGGACTGTAGAGTTCGCATCCATCTTCTTCGACTCGATCCAAAGCGCGTGCGCATCGATGACGTGGCACTACTTCCTAGGCCAGATCCTGAATTCGTGCCGAGCTGAAGGCCTCTTCCTTCGAACCATGCTTATCCTTAGACGCTTTGAATGATTCTTTGCTTGATTCGTAGGCTTGCATCCATGGTTTATGCTTCGTCCATATCCATAACTTTACAACGGCATGCTCGCATCCATCAACTCGTGCTCCTCTTCGCATCGATTTCGGGAGTACGCTTCACATCGATCATTCACGATTGATCGATACGAAATGACCATGGGGTTCATCGATACAAAATGGTTGTGAGGATGGAAGCACGTCCTTGGGATGGATACGAACAAGACCATACCTGATGGATACGAACAGAGCCTTACCTGATGGATACGAAAGTGCCAAACCCTTCTGCCATCGATACGAAGGTATCGATTCGAGACATGCCGCCCCCTTTCCATCCTGACCGATACGAAACCATTGAGCTGTGTCCATGCAGATCGATACGAACAGTATCGATTCGAAGTCCTTCACCCTGCTCTGCCTTTGATCGATACGAATATTATCGAGCCAAACCAACGCCTGATCGATGCGAACTTCACCTAGCCGAACCCATACCGGTCGATACGAATGGTATGGATACGAAGTCCTTACTTTCTGATCGATATGAAGTGTATCGATTCGAACCACCATCTTCCTGATCGATGCGAAACACATCGATACGAACCAATCCTACACACCGATGGATACGAACAGCATGTCCTTCCTACCTTGCATCGATCATAACTCCTTCATACGATCTTCGATTAACTTGAAATTTGAAACGTAGCCTCTCCTAGTCCTCATCATCATCTCCAATCGATTCCGTCCCGATCGGAGTTCAACCAAATTTCGACGACATCGATTGCAGCCTTGATTTCAATCGATCTCCAATCCCGATATCCATCATTCCTTGCCAATTTGTTGATATTCCAGCCTTGACCAAAAGGTGGGATAACACCTAGAATTAATTTACTATCCAATTAATCCATGCCTACATTGTGATTTCTTACTAATTAATGTGCCAATCAACGCCATATTAATTTGTCGCACATATGCATATTAATTTACTTTATTCCATTAATTATTGTATGCATAAATTCTACAATTGAAATGTGAATCACACTCTTAAATATATATATGTTACCATATGTCTCCATGTACATTAATTGACAATTGATTACTTGCATAAATTACTCTTCCTCCATTTTATTATCTTCCACTAACATATGTGTTTCTAATCATATCAATTAGTTGATATTATATATGTTCCCTTTCTTGTTAGTTTCTGTCAATTAGTCAGCTCTACTAATTAATTGAATATTAATTTCCATTCTAAACAAACACCATCAATTAATCTTCCCTATTAATTTATTTTATATAATTTCTCTCTCTAACTTATTTGTTACACAAATATATATGTATTTCAAATAATATTAATTAGTTGCCCATTTACAAAGGTTTGATTTAGAATTTCAAAAGTGACTTAATTAAATTATTTGCATATATAATTGTAATTTAACGTGGATTGTTGCATTCACTCCTCCCTCCCAAGGAAATTTCGTCCCCGAAATTTGATAAGGGTTCAATTATGTAATTTCTCGTATTAATCACATCCATTTTTTGTACATCCAATTTTGCAACAATCCATGAATAGTGCAAAGCGCAATACATTGTAAAATATATGCATGTACAAGAATTTATATGCAGTACCTCCTATAAGAATGCTTTTTCTTCTTCAAATTCCTTTTAAAACATGATGCACACATCCTAAACATACTTGCAATTTTTATATGAATGCAATCTTTTGAAAATTCAAAATATTTATCATTCAATTTTTCCCGTACTCCTACTAAATTGGAGCATAGTTCAACAAATTTTTACATCCAAATCTACCATTCAACTTTTAATTTTAGAATTTTAGATAATTCTAATTTTGCTTATGTTATAAAGAGAGTGGAAAACGGAAAAACTTCATATTTCTCCGATTTTCTTTTGCGCACGTCTTCCTTTCGCACTTGGAATTTAAGCTACTATTCTAAAAAAGATTATTTACTTCGCTAAGCACATTTTACATAAGAAAATATCTCTTTTTAAATTTTTCTGTTTATGTTTCCGTCGCTTTCTTTAAATTTTTTATTTTCCTTTTAGGCATCTTATTCTACTTTTACCCTCTTTTTTGTACAGAAACTGAACACGGCTATAATCTATGGCAAGGAGGTCTAAGACCATATCCACTTTGACATAGAAAGGTCATACTCTAGGAATCTAGGTAACTCGTATGCTCTCCTGCCGCCTACTACTTGTTACCAATTTACGCTACATTACTCGTGACGAATAAGATATATTCATCTCTTCTATTCCACGCTAAAAAAGAAATAACTAAGTCTCATTTATTTCAGTGGATAATGGTTTTAACCTATGCAGTCTTTATCCAAAAAGACAACTAAGCTTGAGAAAATTTTCTCTTTACCTTTCATTTTCCCCCAACTAAGATGTAGCTATCCCAACCAGTGTGTCTTATCATCGTACTAATATCATTTCACTATTCTTCTATAGTCAACACACATGAAGCAACATTCCTAGGTTTCACTAGTGTCAAATACACCTTACAAGAACTTTTATTATTACTAAGAGTAATTATAGCTATAATCGTATACTTTTCCCTTACACCTAGGAAATGATTCCTATCTACTACATATTTAAAAGTCTAAATTGGTTTGGTATTTAACAATTTTTCTTCAAAAATTAAAACTTCTAAATTTTACCTTCAAAGATTTATTTATTTTTCCACCAAACCATCTTTTTTTTCTTTTTTTTAACGTGTCTTGCTTGTTCTTAAAACATTTTTCTTTTTTCTTGACTTTAAAAAAGATGTCCTCGCATGTTTTCAAAATATCCTTTTTTTCATATTTTCAAATTTACTAAAACTGGAGTAAATAAGAACAATTATGTTATCAAAAATCTCTTAACTTTCGTACTCTTCCCATTACTTAACCTTGAAGGAGTTACTAACTTACCACACTTAATGGTTTTATATCTTAATGTGTTGGAATTTCTTTCCCTTATGAAAAACCATTAACGCTAAAACCTTCTATGAATCCTTCAAAGGAGGATTTCACGTTTGTGTGAAATTATAAGGAGTTTATTTTATATTTTATCGAAATAGTTTATACAAAATATGGTGCTTTCCATACCTTGTACATATCTTTCACGCTTTCCTAATAGCTTGCACAAAACATCTTTGCATGTAATCCATAGAAAATTATATCATTATTCATTTCATTCCAATATATTAAGGTATGTTTACTCTATATTTACTTACATAAGATATTTCCTACTAAATACATCAATTTATCATACATTTTTTTTTTAAACTCATTTTTAAAACTTCTTTATAACTAGAAAATATTTTTATGTGTTTATTTAAATAATAAGTGTACATACAACCACTTTAGAAATTATCTCTGAAACTCATTTGGATCAGAACAGATGTTGTGTGAAACACCGTTACTACAACCCAAAAATACTAATATATGGATTCAATTAAAATAATATTAATAAATGTTGTATGCTATGTAAATTGGGAGTCACCTACTATAACAATGGTGTCATATTCTATGCTACCTTTATTTTTTCTAAAAACATTTATTACAATAATAAACATTGTAGCCTACGTTTTCGAAACTTAACGCACTCTAGGTTTTTATACTTAAAATCATTATTTACCTACAAAGAAACTAGTGATTATAAATGCTCTATAATCATTAAAATGAATTTCACATTTAACAAAATTTACATCATTCAAAATCCAATTTAAATTTCATACCACTTATTTTTTTCAAGAACACAATATTTACTTCTTCAAATATATTAATAATTATATTTTTCACTCACTATCTACCTAGGAATCATAAACCTTGGCTCTAATACCAAATGTAACAACCCGAATTTCAATGGGTTCGGATTTTTTGTAAAAATGCTAAAACCTAAGCCCACTGAAACCCGAGTTGGGAATCAGGTATCTTGCAAATAGGAAAAGACAAATATATCAGAGCTCAATTAAATATTTCATCGCAGAATTGACTAAAATATAATAGTAAGTAAATACTCACCAATATAATAACATTTTCTAAACAAGTGTCTTAAAGCTGAGATGTCTCTGCCATCTACCTAACCTGTAGGATGTTATGAGGAGGGGGTCATAACAAAAGTTCCAATGAATGAATAAATTATATACTTCGAGGCTTAATTCTACATATATCATTTTATTTCCATTTACTATTATATTAGGTTCATTAGGTTATAATAATCTAGCCTATGTTTGTGAATCATGTCTGTCTACTCCATAGTAGATTAAAGTCTAATAACTAATTTATACATATATGTAGCTATATTCCCAATGATCATATTGGTCCTAGGTACCACCCATGGTATCTTCCGTATCCTCCTCGAAAAGGGCTCTGTTGTCTTGTTTCGAGAGCGTTAGTAACTACATCTGTAAAGAACCGCTTCATAAAGCCTATAATACAGATGCTCCATCATCTTGCTCTGTAGCTATATCTGCAAAGGACTGCTTCGTAAGGCCTATAATAAGATACTCCTTTTGCTCTGCGAGTGTTCCGTGGCTACATTTGTAAAGGAATACTTCATAAGGCCTACAATACAGATGCTCCACTACTTACTATGATAATGTAAATCGCGCCTGCACTACAATATGCCAGTGCTCGGACATCCACAATGTGCCACTAGTGTGTGCATTGAGGACTATGTAATCGTTCTGTCTACTATCTAAATCCTACCAACAAGGTTTACCTTGTACGGAATTTAGTCAGAGATTTTCTATATCTGTAAAGGACTGCTTCGTTAGGCCTAAAATACAGATATTCTAGTTGGTTTGTCTCTTTTTCATCGTGGATATGGATCCACGCAACCACCCCTCAACTAACCAAAAGACTTCTAAAGAATTAAGTGGTCGTGCCTTACTGCAAACAATCTAACATCCTAATGGCAGTGCCCCTCATCCAATGTCTCGATAGTGAAAGAATCATTCGTCTAATGGTTTAACTCTATTCTTTCCCGAAATCGCTCTTAGTCTTGATGCGGGCCGATATCAGCATGCAACTATCCTTAAACTTAGTTGCAAGTACTTGACATGTGAATACCCTACTTCGAACACCAAGCCCTTCTTACTGCTTACAAAGGTCTTCTTGATTAGGCCTACAATGCAAATGTAGTCAATGCATACTCTCTTAATGGAACATCTAGAGACCTGCCTCCGGGGATGCAGCTTCGTTAGACCTACGCAGAGGGCCATCCTAGAGTATCCTTACGTCCCGTTGAAGTTTCATACTTCCTTCTAGCCCAAAATAACTAAGTTGGACATGCTTCTCCTTTGTTGAAATCTGTGATGAACTGCTTCGTTAGGCACTTCATTCTTCGGGCTACTCCAAACGCATCTCACTCTTTTATTAGACCCTAAGTTTAATCTTTTAGTTTTCATTTAGTTTACTTTTTTTATTATGTTGGCCGCTTATTTACCCTAATTTTCTTATTCTTTCCCTCTTCCCACCTCTATCTATTGTGAGATTTCCATTTTTTTAATAGGGAATGCTGTTGGTATGAGCCACATTCATTGTCTTGCTTATTTAACTTAATATAAATCTTAAGTTCATTAAATTAAGTCTCTTCTATCATTTCTTCTTTATTTTCTTATTTACTTATTACAAATTATGTAAATAATCTTCTACATTATTATTGCTCATTAATTTATTCAACGTTTCAAAATAAGCTTTTCCGTTCTTATTACTTAATTATAACCTATGTTATAATTCTACCTGTAATTGTCATTTCCTCTTCTTTTATAGTCCGTACATAATTCCAGCATTTATTTTTTGTTCTAATATGCCTTCTTTTGATTATAATATAGAATATTCTTTTATTCCTTTATATTATATAATTCACTTATCGTAATAACTATCTTCCTAAATAGTTTACGTAGTGAATGCCGATCTAGGTTCATTATCGTTTACAGCTTCAAGTTCTTATCTTATAGCATACTTGATTCCTGTCATACTTTGCTTTATTATCTTCTATTTAGGAAGAAATTCTATTTTATTTGGTTGGTAATGAAAACTATATTTTAAAAATCCATTTCCCTATTTTAATATTAAATAATACTATGAACAGTAATCCGTAACTACTAGATATTTCTTTTACTATTTTGGAATAGTATAAAATATAGTGGTTTCTCTATTTTACACTAACTATCTTTTTCTTTCTTTTATTCTTGCAAGTACATTCATTTTTATCTTTTAAAATATTATAGAAATATATCCTATTTTCTGAACCAAATAATTAACCTTTTGTTACTCCCAAATCAAGTTATTAGATTAATTTACTTGGCTGATTTTAACGTAATTTATTGCAGTAGTTCCATTCCTCTCTAACTTTTATTACTTTATGTCTTATTTCCTTCATTTTAGTATTCTTAATTATTTAATCCATATTCACGTTTAATCTATTCTAATCCTTATGCGAAGAAAGAGGAGAAAATAGAAGAAGAATGCGCTTGTATAGAAATCTAAAACGTAGAAACAGATGTAAATAAATACTAATACTGTAAATAAACTGTATATAGTTCAGCATAACTTAATTAATTGGATTAATTATTGAATAAATTATCTAAATGGGAATTTAACGATAAATCCACTCACATTGCTAGCTTTCCAAATCTCCCTGTTTTCATTTCAAATCTGTTCTTAACATCTATATTCACCTCCCTTGTAATTCCTGTTTGGAATTACAAACGATATATTTATAGATCTATCATATTTGAAAGAGAAAAGAGAGAGATTTGGATAAGAAATAGCAAATAAAATTCAGATCTAGGGTTTTACCTTTAACATAGCCTTCTAATTTGAACCAATTCATAATTCCTTAATTAATTCTATTCTCTTTCTATTTAGATCTAAATTCATGTGAATTAGATCTAAAATTTTGTTATTAAGAAAGTGTAGAAGAGATAGAAAAATGATAGAGCTTCTCTAGGCGAGAGAAAAATAATGAGAATAAAAATGAGGTTTTGCACCTATATTTATAGTGGTTCAAATCAATGCCAACCATTAGATATAAAACTCTCAAATCTAAAGCGTACACTCAGTCTATGGAGATTAAATTAATATGTTTTCTTCTATGTTTGTTTTTATTTAAAATTTATTCTCCAACAACCTTTTCATTAATCACTTTCCACTTCTCTCTCACAATCTATGGAAACATATATTTTTAAAATTACTTTTCTTTAAATAAGATTCTCCTATTAATCACCCAATTAATAGATTTCATATACACCTAAAATTAATTTACTATCCAATTAATCCATGCCTGCACTGTGATATCTTACCAAATTAATATGCCAATCAACACCATTTCAATTCATCACATATATGTATATTAGTTTATTTTATTCCCATAATCATTGCATGCATATATTTTACAATTGAATTTTGAATCACAATCTTAATTATATATGTTACCATAAGTCTTTATGTTTATTAGTTGATAATTTATTACTTGCATAAATTACACTTCCTCCATTTTATTCTCTTGCACTAACATATATGTTTCTAATCATATCAATTAGTTGCTACAATATTTGTTCTCTTTCTTGTCAGTTCCTATCAATTAATCACCTCTACTAATTAATTGAATTTTAATTTCCCTTTTAAATAAAAACCGTTAGTTAATCTTCCATATTAATTGATTTTATATAATTTCTCTCTATAATTTATTTGTTACACAAATATATATATGTATTCCAAATAATATTAATTTGTTTCCCCATTTACAAACATTTTTTTGTTTTAAACTTTCAAAAGTATATAACTTAATTAAATTATTTGCATATATAATTGTAATTTAACGCGGAGCGATACAGATTGTGCCAACAGGATATCATCCGAGTATTGAAGATGGGACATCCGAATAAGGAAAGGAACCCTTAGTCCTAATAAGATCCCAAACCATATTACAAGAGAAAAAAAGGAAGGGAAGTTAGTGGAGAAATCTCATATTAAAGGCCCAATCGGCCACGGATAGATGACTGTTATAATAATACTTGGATGTCACCTATTGTCGAATATCTTTCTAAAGGAACATTGCCATCTGACAAGGGTAAGGATAGAAAAATTAGGCAACAAGCTCCAACCCTTACAATAATGGATGAAATCCTTTGCAAGAAAGGATATGCACTGCCTTACTTAAGATGTGTAAGTCTGGAAGATGGGAATAAATTGTTGGTGGAAGCGCATGAAGGATTTTATGGAGATCACTCTGATGGGACAATGTTGGCAAAAAAGATAACGAGACAGGGTTTTTATTGGCCTCGTATGGTAGGTCAAGCCATTGAATATGTATGGAGATGTAAGAACTACCTTAAACATACGAAAATTCCCCGATTACCACCAAGTCAATTAACCCTGATTTCAAGTCCATGGCCCTTTAATATAGTGGGAATTGACTTAATCGGTCCATTACCAATTTCTAAAGGAGGAGAAAAATATGTGGTAGTCGTCATAGTAAGTGGGTCGAAGCAGAACCCCTCCTCAAGATCACTTCTGGGAAAGTGCTCGGATTTGCCACTAAAAACATATAACAAGATTTGGAATTCCCCATAAGATTATCTCAGACAATGGAACATAAATTGAAAGTGAAGAATTCTCCTGGTATTGTCATAATAATAGGATTATTAAGAGCTTTTCCTCTGTGGCACATCCGAAGGCAAATGGGGTCATTGAAGCTACAAATAAGACTATAAAGACTATTTTGAAAAAGCAACTGAACAAAGCCAAAGGAAATTGGGTAGAAGAGTTTCCACTTGTACTATAGGCTTATTGAAAATCTAGCAGAACAGGGATGGGACATACTCCCTATTCATTAACATACAGATGTGTGGCGATGTTACCAATTAAAATTGAAATACCCTAACATCAAAGGATTGCATATGCGTTCGATTTAAACCAGGGGCTAAAGAGAGAATCACTAAATTTAATACATGAGTTGGTAGATGAAGTAGTAATTCAAATAGTAGAATAATGACTCAAAAGTGAAAACAAGATCAAATCAAGAAGGAGACCTAGTACTTCGAAGGGTAATGGCAAACACAGGAAATCCTACGAACGGACCACTATGACCAAATTAGGAAGGTCGCCTAATCATATGTAAAGTAATTTCCCTAAGAGCCTACAAGTTATGCCGACCAAACGGCAATATGGTTCCTAGAACATGGAACACAAAACATTTAAGGCTATATTTTCCTACAATGAACGAATGAAGCATCTCTTTCTTCAAAAGAAAAGTCTATAAGTTGGGAGTAGAATTCTTCTTTCATTTGGATACTACCTTTTATGGTCAAAGCCTTTGTCTGTGCTGAGTTGGCCAGGGCAAAGCACCTCCTGAGGGGAGGAGTGTAAGCCTTTATCCGCGCTATGCTATGGCCAAGATAAAGCATCAATAAGCCCTTGGTCGTGCCACGCTATGGCCAGGTCAAGGCGCCTCTTGGAGGGTGGTTAGAGTAAGTGTAACTAGCCGGGATTTTGGAGATTACTATTAATATTAAATTATGAAGAAAATTATAATTTAATATTGTTTTTAAAAATTAACTGGATAATAAAATAGGGGATTATATTGTTTATTTTATATAAACAATATCTTGATGAATATAATATGGGACTTGAAATTTAAATAAGTCATATTATTTTACTTGACACTTATTTGAACATTTGATGGTTGAAATAAGTGCAAATGAATGAAAATAAATTTTGGAAAACTTTATTTATGGATTTCTGTTGTAAATAAATAATTGTGATGGTTTAATTTGAGTTAATTAGTAATATCGAAAATTTATTCCAACGTTAGCCTTTTATTGTAAAATAAAGGAATAATATGAAGAAAATAAAATTTAGAAGTGTAAATAGGCTTGGAATGATGTTTTAATGTTATAAAAATGTTAAAACATTATAATACACTTAGTTAGACTTAAAAATAAATTTTATTTGGTTGAAATAGATGAAAATAGTGATTTTTCACTAAAAATGAGAATATCGAAAAATATTGATAAAAATGGATGAAAAATATATATTACTTAGAATTTCACTAAGTATAATTGCCTTTGCTCTTATTGGGTAAGGTTTTAGAACCAAAATCCTAAATCTAGAAGCACTAGTGAGAAGGAATTGCTTCTATTCCTCTATTCATTCCTTCTTCTCAAAAAAAAAAAACAACTTACAATAAACCTAAAACAATGGCCTCCATATGAGGAAAAATCAAAATTCACTCATTCTCTTGCAAATTCAAGGTTCAATTCAAGTTACACACATAAGATATGATAATATCCTACCTATTTAATCTCAAATTCATATCAATTCTCAGATTTGATTCACTATAATTGAGTTTTGATATTTTTCCTTGCTTGCATGTTGTTTCTATAGCTTCTATAGGTTTCTAATTACTAATCCAAGGCTAAAGCTCCTTTCTTTGCAAGCAAAATCATTTACTTCGCTGAAAACAAACCCTAAAGTGAGTAACCTCACTCACGCTTGCTTTATACAATCTTTTTTATTCATATTTAGTGTAAAATTGAATGCTTGGAGCTATAAAAATCAAGTTTTGATCATATTTTGTGCTTAATCCAAAAACTGAAATCTGTCCATCTTTGAAGCTGAAACGAATTTAACTATAACTTTTTCGTTTCGTAACCGATTTTGATAATTTTAGATATTTCGAAAATATTAATTCTTGTGCTACAACTTTCATGTTTTGTGTTTTTTGTAATTTTGAAGTTAGGTGTGTCAAAATTGAATTTTTCTACTGTAATCCCGAGAGCAAAACCAATATTTGCTCTGTGCTTAAGGCTGAAACTAAATTAGCCATAACTTCTTTGTTTCCTAACCAATTTCGATAATTTTAGATGTTCCGGAAAGCTTAGAAACTAATCTAAAACTTTTGTTTTATTCATTTTTCCATAATTTGAAGTTATCTATGATATAATTACAATTGTTTGTCGTTGTCCAGCAAATATATAGATTCAGGCTGAATTTGATGTTTTGTGTAAAATGATCATAACTTTTGAACCAATGATCGGAATTTGAAAATCTTGGTCATTCTGGAAATCTTAGAAGCTAATGTACAACTTTCTTTTTATTTATTTTGCCTGATTTTGAGGTTACCTATGCTATAATTGCAATTGTTTGTCGCTGTCCTGCAAATACATAAGTTCAGGCAAAATTTTATGGTTTGAGTAAAACGATCATAACTTTTGAATCATTGATCCGAATTGATTGACCTTGGTCATTCTGGAAATCATGAATCATATGCAACAACTTTCATGCAGAATGTTTTCAAATTTTTCAATGTTTGCTAGCTCAAAACAGCGGATTTTATTCGATGTCCTGTGTTTTGTTCCATGTTGTTAGTGCACTTATTGTTTTCAAACCACTTGAAAATTGTTTTGCATCCATGAACATGTATATGCATGTTCCGTCTTGGTAATTATGGTGTTAAATATTTTATTTTAAATATTTTTAAGAGTATTTCTAAATAATAAAAGTAGATATACTATATTTATTTTATATAAAAAAGTAGAATTTTAATAAAAGGATTTCTTTGGGTTTCGAAAAATTTATTTTAAAACCCGGCTACCTTAGTAAATTATTGCACAAAGATCATAAACTATTATTTTTCTCTTTCAGATGTATAAAAATGAGAATTAAACGATTTAGTAAGGATATATGGTATGAGACATGTGTTCTTGCTTTATCGCTTAATATCGGACTTCTATGACCAAAACTAATTTGAATTATTATTTTGAGATGATTTAGAAGTTTCCAAATTTTAACGAACATCATTGGTTGGAGAATTACTCTTTTTGAGTACGTTTGATGAGGAACCAATCTAGATGTTTTTACAATCGCTGATGAGATGAGGCGACCAAGACGAGAATTTTCCGTTTGGAGAATTATGATTGAAAATAACCGTCATGATGTTGTTTTACTTACCGATGAGACGAGGTAAGTCTATTTATGAAGTATTCATGAAGTTAAGATGTTTATGATGATTTAAGAAGTTAAGATGGTATTGATGACTTTTACTTGTCGATGAAATGAGACAAGTCATGATGGAACCATTACGCGTCGATGAGAAGAGATGAGTGTGATATTATATTAACTTGCCGATGAAATGAGGCAATATTGATGTTAAGTTTTAATTTGAAACTATGGTTAGAAATAACCATCACGAGTTCTTTTAGTCGCCTAGGAGATGAGGCAAGTTGTTATGATGGATTGATGATGATTTCGATATATATGATGAATTTTTACTTGTCAATGAAATGAGACAAGTCTCGATGTCACTTAAAATTCGTCCAAGTAAGAGATAAGACGAGTTAGGTATCTTACACTCGCTTATGAGATGAGGCAGTGTTTATTTGATGATGTTTTATGATGGTTTTCTAATGTGGCATCGACTAACGATTAGTAAACCAGTAGGTATTAACGTATGGTATGGGACGTACGTTGACGCCTATTGGGTTCCTATTCGAGAAGTTGAGACACATTCACGATGTTACTAGTGCTACAGACCGAGTACTCGATTGGAGTCATCACGATGTTCATGAAGTTATTACTCGACTCCAATCATCACGATGTTATTACTCGGGTTTTTGGGATTGGGTGTCATCAAGATGTTTCCGACTATAGTCAATCAAGATGATCACGATGTTATGTGACCCCAAGTCATCATGATGAATGGTACCAAATAATGGTAGTAGTAGTCAAGATGTAAATGCATGTGCTGCTTTCCATGAGGTTTTAGGTGTTTCGATTTCACTATTTTGATGATGATGCTTTAGTATAGCCTTATGTATGAAAAAGGCTTATTGACATACATGGTTTTATTTGTGATTTCGAATATGATGTTTTGGATTCTTTGCGGGCACTATCAAGATGGATTTGAGATATTATATATATTTATACCAATGAGATGAGGTATAAATTATGGTAATGCTTTTATGATGAGTGTTGATAGTAGATTTAAGATATATTTATATTTATACCGATGAGATGAGGTATAATAATTAAGAAGTTTCTATTAGATGAGTTTAATTTATGATGGATTCTTGAAGTTTTAGTTATCTTATGAAGATTTACTCTATGGTCCATATCCTCACTCATTTCATTCGGTTATATATATATATATATATATATATATATATATATATATAATTAGGTGAACCATGTCAATATAATATACATATTGTATTCCTCTATGCAATCATGACGAACCATTGATGTATCACTCTAGAGATAACTTGATGACTTATATCATTCCATTGGTAACGATGGAATGTTTTTCCCTTATCTCTTATTATCACCTGTACTAATGATAAGTTCTAGCTAGCCTGACCCGTGTGTTTTCACTCGGGTCAGACCGAGTTGTTTCAGGTATCATCTATTGGACTTAGCTTGAAGTTGATGTTGGATATAAGCTCTTCTTTCTCTTGAGTAGTTTTTGTTCTTTCGCATACTCTGATGTAGTTATATTTGATTCGATATTTATGATGTGGTCGAGTACCACCTTTATCTGTATTCATATTGTATTGTACTAAACATGTATCAGTATATATATATGATGTTGATTACTGTTCTGTGATGTGCTTTACATTTAGTTATTGTATTTTGTTCTGATAGATCCGTTAGCCACCTATAGTTTTGGATTAAGCATTTACTGTGTATGTCGATCCATTGAGATAGAAAAGAAAAAAATTATATTGCATTTATCGACGTATTCAGTAGATGTTTAAGACAAAGTTATAGATGGTCGCCCTTAACCAGCCCTATTCTCCGCTTTAGTAGACGGAATTACTTGTTAATTCTCTTTACTAAGGTGGGTCTTGGGGTGGGCGTTACAGTAAGCCTTTATTTGTACCACGCTATGACCAGGTTAAATCATCGACAAGCCCTTGGCCGTGCCAGGCTATGGCCAGGTTAAAACGCCTCTTGGAGGGAGGTAAAGGCAAGCCTTTATCCGTGCCACGCTGTGGCCTGGTTAAAGCATCGACTAGCCCTTAGCCGTGCTACACTATGGTCAGGTCAAGGCGCCTCCTAGACGGAGGTTGGGCAAGTCCTTGGTTCCAGCTTGAGAATAAGCGAACCATTTGCCCCAAACACTAATGGACTATGTTATCTAAGTCTAAGAGGCGACACAATAACAATGTATTAAGACGTCCAAGCCCAAGAAGTGGCACATTAACAATGGACTATGACGTCCAAGCCCAAGAAGCAGCATATGTCGAAGAAGACAAAATCCAAGGAGCGGAACCGAACTTCGCTTATTAATACTCGAATCTGGGTTTCCAGACTATTATTAATGAACAAACTTCACTTAAATGCCCTGATCTGGGTTTGAGAGTTCTATTATGAAGACCATTCATAATTATCACTTATTATAACTTGAATCTGGGTTTCAAACATCTTACAATTTACTTTTGAACTTCACTTATTAAACCCGAATCTAGGTTTCAGACATCTTACTATTTATGAACTTCACTTATTGATGACCAAATTTGGGTTTTAGATTTCTGCACTTTCTAACACCCGAATTTGAGTTTCGGGTCTTTTATCATCAATTTTGGATTTCATCTATCTGAAACGACCCGCAAATCCGTACCCCTTGAGTTAACTCTATTCTACCTAAATCAACTCAAGTTGTATAGAAATACGAACCATTTGGGTTAAAGAAGAAGAGGTAGAAGAAGAAAATAGAAAACAACAACATAATCTAACCATCACAGCGGAATAAAATATAATAGATAATGAATGATCTTTACTCAAAAAACAAATATATCTGTCTATATATTACATCATCAGAGTACATCAATCACAACTCAACATCAATAACATACAACTAGATACACAACTAAACAACACAGCGGAATATACATATAAACAAGTACGGGAGTACATATCGTCATCCATCTCGTCTCCTGAGCTCCACAACATCATATCCTGTATACTATAATACTCGGTCTGACCCGAGAATTACAGTTAAATAACACCCGAGTCAGTCTGGAATACCAGCGTGAGAAAATCACACTTAATTGATTATTGAAGTTTCAAAAATCCTTTGAAAACAAAAGCATCTTGTAAGACCACGCCACAAATAAACATGTCGGGTTTTTACCTTACGATAGCTAAAACAATTTTTATAGAAATCCTCTGATATTATAATAGGGTCTATATACAAATACTTATAAAATAGCTGAAATTGTTACATGATTAAATTCCAGCTACTAGCCATAGAGTGGGTAATACAAACAAAACTCGTACAAGGCTCGTAGGGAGAATGGATTTCCAACTAATGACTAGGCACTGGGTACCACCTGTCACAGTACCGGGCCTAGATCACTGTACCGAGGAGTACGCCCGCTCCCCTGCAACACAAGACCGGGACTACCCCTTACTGGATAATCCCGAGTGAGGTCACCCCGCGGTTGGGATCAGCAACCGGCCACTAAGCCAAAATAAAAAGGGACATCTACACAGGAAATGACCTCACCCTGCTTGGGTGCTACCCACCTAGCCTTGTTGCATAACCACTAATTTTCAGTCATTCCCATTTGATGAGGCTTGAGGCTAAGCATTACCTTTTATAGAACATATACCTTAGAATACCCATCGTCCACCTGACGATGTTTCGCAAGCATTCATCCATACAAGTCTATCCCGGGTTCGAACGGAACCGAAGACACTATTCCTACTACATCCATTTTGGAAATATCCTCAGGATTAGTAGCGACTAGCCCTTGCACTTCTCTGCTTCATCTTCGAGTCCAACATCGTTTACACGAAACATACAAACCGGATCGAAGTGGTTTTCGAGAAATAAATCTCGATCCTGGTCTCTTCGAAACGATCAGCGCGTTTGGCCAATATTGATAGTCGGTGATTTTACTATCAATTAATATTCAAAAACAACCATCAACCAATAAATAATTTCCCAAATTATTTATTAATCCCAAAAATATCTTCACAAGATATATTTCCGCTTTTCAAACCCTTTTTGAAAACAGTTTTCAAACTATCTTCCTTCCTCAGAAATAATTCCAAGTATTTTCTATTTCCACTGGAATTACCAAGCACAAAACTTTAGATTTCTAAAATAATTTAAACGCTTTATTTTGAAATATATTTTAAAACATTTAAGTTAAACTACTTCGGTAATTCATTAAAAATACATACTATATAAATATTTGAAAATATGGTTACTTTATAAAATATACAACTAGGTTTTCACTTTTTTTAAAACAAAATACTAAGTTACCCTTTTAAATAATTACTACGATTATAGATTTGAAAAATACTTACTTTAGAATTTAAACATTTAGAAATAATAAATTTTCGAAAACAGGCTTTTTAAAACAACATTAAAGTCTTTAACTTATATTAAAATTTACTTCGAAACCGTGCTTGGCTATCCAGAGAAATATACTTCTCTGCACATTCTTCTTTAAATTTCCAATTCAAACACTTGGATCAATTTCCAAATTGATTTCCAATTTACTCCATTTTATTCCAAAATCCATTAATTTCAGATTTTACTTCTTAATTATGATTTAAAATACCTTTAACTAAAAATACCAATTTTAGATTTCTCAAATTACTTCTTAGCCCTTTTAAATAAATTTAGACTTTGAATTTTAACATAATTCTTTATTTCTTTGATTGATATCACTTAAGTTATAATTCATTAATTTTCTTTCTATTCAAAATTCTTATTCTTTTCCATACTTTGAAATTATTTATTTATTAATATTTTAATATCACTTTCATTTCTTTTCAATTTATTTCTTAATTTATCCCAATTCGCTAAAATCGTTTTACTTAAAACTCCACTCTTTTCGAAGACCAAATTTATATATATTGATAACTTAGTGGGTCGAAATATATTCAAGCAACTGCAGCAATTCAGTAAAATTCATCATAGGGTATCCAAATAATCATAACAGAGAATATTAGACCATTTAAATTAATGTTGAGGAATCCAGTTGGATCCCTCCAACCTGTTTTCCCTACATCCACAGACGTTAGCACAACATAAATATCAATCCCAAAATATACGAAACTATAGCACATCAATCAATTCAACCATTCAAACAATTATTCAAATTTAATTATTTTAATTTTAATTTAACTAAATGAGATTAACTCACCTTTGCTTTTTATTTTGCAATTAAACCCAAACCAGTTGTTTTCTTCACGATTCCAGACCTTGAATACACATTATATGATTTTATTAATATTTGAACAATCGAATAAATAAATTTCCAGTTGATAAATTAAATTTAATTAACAACAATTTTATTTAAACTAATTTTCGTTTAACAAATTAGTTTCAAAAAACACATATATACATTACTGTTTAAAAATTTTACTTTCTAAATCTTATCTGTATATATACTATTTCATATTTTGCTGTATACATATATATAATTAAATCGACCAGTAAATTAAAGTATGTATATATATTTCCTAATCTATGAATGTTTATCTCAGATTAAAATTAAAAACAAGTTACCTAATACTTACTGTATATTTCAAAGACTGGATTACGTATATATATTATATATATATATATATATATATATATATATATATATATGAATTCCTTCCTATACATATCTTATATAGATATATGTTAATTTTGAGATGAATAAATTAGATATACCTCACGATATTTTTGAGCTCGCGACAGAACAGCTTACTAAAAAAAACTTCCAGCTTGCCCAAAAGCTACAACATAAGTCTATCCACAAGCAGAATAGGAACAACAGTTTCCATACTCTGGTTCGAAATAGGTGGGCAGGGACGAAATCGAGCTCAGCATCACCTGGAAGCTCCTCCTTTAAAAGCCTAATCACACTCGAGAAGATGGCCTCGCGGTCCTCCATTATCCAACAAGATATCGAAACAACTTACTGCAAACGCGAATCCCAATCCCTTGCCCTCCAAAGCATCACGCATCGGGAAGTCCATCGAGCACGAATCCTGCTTATCGCTTCACAACGAAGACCTATGACCATCTGCTGAAGTCCACACTTGACCACTGTACCAAGCACGGGCCCCCCCCTCTGCTCATCGAATTCAAATTCGAATCAAAACTTAAAGCTTTCGCTGATAATCGAATTGCTCGACCATTATCTGTAGCTTTTATTTTCTTTGTGAAAATTTTTTCGATTTAAAAAGAGATGAGATTCAATTTCCAATTTGAGTTTTAACGTGAGATAAAGGGAATGTTTGGTCATGATTCGAGAAAGAATTATAAAGGAGAGAGGGATTTGAGTACTCTGAACTGGAAGGAGGAGGAGACGTAAACGATTAAATCGAACAAGTCTGCGTGTTAAAGAATATAGGTTGGCTTGAGCAGAGTAGGTCGGCGGAGTCGATCTTTGATCTGACCTTATAAAATTTTATTAAGGTATAAAATATCTCGTTATAACAACTTAAATTTTTGATATAAATTCAGCGCGTTTATCTATCGTACGCTCACACAACAACTCCGAACGCTACAAAATTTGAAATCCGATAATAATTCAATATTACGGATCCAATAGAACTGGTTTCGTCAAAATCCGAGACTGTGCCTCGAAAGACTCTTTTTAAATTCAATTTAAACGTTATATTTTCAAGACTGAACAAATCACCGTTAGATTCAATTTTGACCATTCTATTATCCTCAATATTACCAACATAAACTTTATAAGCCTTCAAATTATTTTTAACAGGCTTAAAACTCCGGATTCAACATTTTACTCAACTTCAAATTATTTAATTCAATAATTAATTATCAAATAAATAGTGATATTTGAATTCAAGCAAATATTTAACCCTTAAATATTTTAAATTAATTTAAATATTCCAATTTTAAATGCTTAAAAATTCTGGGTCCTCACATTCCTCCCCCCTTAAAAGAATTTCGTACCCGAAATTACTAATTAACAGGAATGGTGCAATACCCGTTTACTTTTTCCTCGAAACCAAATGGTTTCTAACAATTCAACATCTTATCCACTATCTTCTTATAAAAGATCCATTGTTATTCTTGTTAACTTCCCAAACTCTCCCAATAGTTTCAAACAATACTACCTGTTTAACCATTCAAGTCTCAATTTAAAACCAAATTTGAATTACTAAAATTTTCTCAAAAATTTTCTAACTCTCTAAATTTTCGAAAATTTTTGTCAGCGTCTCCTTTGCACGGCCAGCTCGGTACAACTACAAAAGGCCTCTACGGGCTCCTAAATTCCAAAAGAAAACAAAAGGCCAAGTGGCTAGATCCAAAAACCCAATCAAATTTCATAGAAATTTAAACACATACCTTTTTTTGTCGAGCAATTCAAATTCATCTTCTGAAATCAAAATCAATTTTCCTTTTTCCTTTTATAATACCTGCATAACTTACTTAGCAATAATATCCCATCACGACATTCCAAAAACATTTTATCGATTTTCTCACAAAATGCCAATATCTATTCATCCAAATATTAACTTGGAATATATTTGTATTATCAATTTCCAATTAAGAATTCACTATTCCTTTCTTAAGTTTGGTATAAGTATTTAATATGCTCCTTTATTTATTCTCACTTCACCACTTTTAGTTTATATCTATTCCATTCAAATTGATTCTTTCATTTCTAACTGAATTCAATCTATCTTTAACTCTAAATATTTAAATTTTATTTTTCATTTATACTGATTCATGTCATTATTTTAAATTAGTTTCATTCACTAATTTATTTTAATTTCCAGTTTGAAATCATTTTGTCGTTAATAAAAATTTTCAAATTTTCAAAAAATTCCTAACTCCCAAAATTTCTGAAATAATTTGGCTGAGTCTCCTTTGTATGGAGGAGCTTTTGCAATTTGACAAAAGATATAAATATATATACATCGACCCACACGGTCGGAAAAACCAAAAACAGTTCACATTTCCTATTTTTATTGCGTAGGCATACCTTATTTAGCATTTTTAAGCAAACAGCTTATATTCTTAGCATCTAGCGTGACCAAAATCCAGCCAAACGCTTCCCGGTACCTGTACTTACTCAATTTAAACACATAAGTAACATATTTATGAAATTTATAACATTTCATTCATTTAAACTGCTACAACATATCAACAACATAAGTAATGCATTATACCATAAGCAATTTATATAGTTTCCAAACTAGTTCAATTTGCTTTCAACCGATTCATATACCATTTTCATTCATCACAAGTGAGTTATAACTCATTTACTTATCTTCAATTCATATTTATGTCTAAACAACTCGTTTTCGATTTAATTGATTTCAAAAATCAATCTCTGCTACTTCTATCAGTTTATAATAACAATAAGGCTATATATATATATATATATATATATATATATATATATATATATATATATATATATATGTATGTATGTATATGTATAAACAATCTCCTATTTATATTCTTGATTTGATTTTTATTTACTAAACCCATTTCACTTACTAACTTAACTCACTTTGTTTATTCATGTATTCATTTGGAAAAAAAATTAGATCACATTCACAGTTCATTTCCGAATCTGTTTATTTAATTACAAGGCCAATTCAAAATTTTATTTCCACTCTTGAATTTATTTGTAATTCAATCCATAATTTAACTCTTTCATTCAACAATACTTCAATTTAGTTTACTGACAATATGCATTGAATATTATTTATAACTCAATTCTCGGTGATAATCAAAGTTTATTAACTCTCAATTCAACTTGTTAAGTTATCCTAAATTAGTTTACTTCAATTTTCAATTAAATATTGATTTTTATTACAAAATCACTTCATTATATATTTTATTTTATTTTTATTATTTTTTTTAGTTCAATTCAAATTTTATAATTCAAGTTTGGATGTCTATTTCATTTCCAAGATACAAAATATTTTATTTTGACTTATTTATTCCACTTTTAAAATTTTGTAAGTCACACACTCATTTATTTTCCTCCGCTTCCATTCATTTGCACCCAATCACGTTTATCTTTCACTTTTGACTCAAGATCTTACCTTTATTAAGCCAAACATACTTTCATTTCAAGCAATTAAATTTCTTTTGATAAGCAATCGAAGTTTATTTATTCAATTTAATCCTTATCCAACTATTTCTATTCGAATAAGGATTTTATTTCATTCAACTTAAAATATTCAAGTTTTTATTTAATAAATTTTCCACTTCCCTCGAAATCAACCTTCCATAAATTTTAATCTTAAGTTAATTTATTTATTTCAACTTCATATTTAATTTCATTTCCAATCTATTTGATACTTATGTAATCAAATTCCATTTACTTTAATTAGCCATTCTCATACATCCATTTAAATTTTGTTAGAATTATACCCATGGCCATATTTAATTCATTCTTTCTCGAATTGGATTCATTAGAAAATTCAACTAGCTTTAAACTTAAATTAATTTTACTTCAATTCACCACCATTTCATAACTTAAGTTCATTCTCGATTTAATTTATTCATACTCGAATTGGATTTATTTCATCACAAATCATTTTTATTTTAATCCAATTCCATACAATTCAAGCTTTATTTCCAGACTTTATTACATATTCACAATCTTTGATTCGATTTTCCTTTGATCAAATCCCAATCATTTCACTAATTTATTCGATTAGTCTTTTCTTTTATCCATTTTAATCCAATTCATTCAAAAACACTTCCAATTATAATACAATTTAATTCAATTTAAATTTCAATTTTATTTAACTTATCTCAAGTTAAATTCAAATATATCTTCTTCACTTTCATTCACTTAAGTTAAATTTTAATTGCCGGATAAAAATCTTCAATTCCTTCTTATAAATATCAACTTTACTTTATCAGTTCAATAGTTGATCCACTTATTCATTCACAAATTCATGGTCAACAAATAAATTTTATATCCAAACATTTACTATTTTTAGTCCATTTCAATTTATTCTGCTCCTTATTTTACACATTTAAATCAACATCATCCAATATTGAATTTTCAATTCATTTGCATACCATAGTAATTAATCAGTTACTTATAAATTTTAAATCTCAAAACTTTGTTTTATTGAATCCAACTTATCTAATTTTCTTTTCCAAACTTAAATTCAACATTCAATTTTCAAAACATATATATATATATATATATATATCTCACAAAATCATTCCTTTGCATTTTCAAAATCAACCAATTTCCTCCAACAAACATTAATCTGAAACATCCTGGTAGCAATTCCTCTTTTGGAAACTCAAAAATAAACATCGATGATGCTGCAGTCATCACCGAAGTTATTTTCCAACTTCCGTAAGAGTTCAATGCTTTAATCTCTTTTAAAACCCTTCAAATGTTTAAATTCCAAATCCCACTAGATCTCAAATCATATTCAAATATATTTCTCATTATATACTATCTTCCCAACCCTTGAGAATCATTATCAAATTCAAAGGAACTTAAATCTCCAAATTCCAAACTCTTTAAATTTATACTCAAACATTACTTTGGAATCTTATTTTATTTTAATTATTAATCACGTTATAATTTACATTATAATTTACATTTACACATTTCATTTATATATGAATTTGTTTCCTAGTTTTTAATTATGGTTTTCAATTTCTTATTTAGTTATAATCATATTTACAAATTTCATTCATTTTATTAATTTATCTCTTAATCTTTGGTTATTATCCCAATTTCTTATTCAATTTTACTCATTAATAATAATTCAATGTTGTTATTCCTAACAACCAAGCATTTATATATAACTATAATAATATATGAAAAATCATTTTCTTTCATATACAAAAATAATTTTGGGTAAAATTATTTCATTTACCCTATTTAAAACAATAATGTGTCGATTTACCTTGTTTAAGAGTATAGAAATTCCAATCGATGATAATGCATCCCATATATCGACCAGAATCCATAAACACTTAACCGATAAATCAACGCAATATAAAACAATTTTATATTCACTAACAAATACACACTCATATCTATTAATACTCTCAAACTCATTCTAGAGTACTACTGACTCTATTTAATGACTAATTTCCACCAGAGCCAAGGTTATCACCAACCTAAGCTCTGATACCAAGTGTAACGTTCTAGGCTTTTCAACCATCGACAGCGTCCACAACTGGTAGGCTTTTCAACCATCCCAGCCCCACCGTGGCTTACACTGGTACCCTCGGGTATGCTTTTACGGCCAGCCTATCGACTCGCAACCAACCCCCCGTGGACATGTAGGGGTAAGAGTCTCCCGTTCGCCACCAAACGCGAAGCGAGAACCCCTTATCATGCTGTAATATAGAAAACTCGATCTCGGTATCTTCGAAACGATCAGCGCGTTTGGCCAATATTGATAGTCAGTGATTTAACTATCAATTAATATTCAAAAACAACCATCAACCAATAAATAATTTCCCAAATTGTTTATTAATCCCAGAAATATCTTCACAAGATATATTTCCGCTTTTCAAACCCTTTTTAAAAACATTTTTCAAACTATCTTCCTTCCTCAGAAATAATTCTAAGTATTTTCTATTTCCACTGGAATTACCAAGCACAAAACTTTAGATTTTTAAAATAATTTAAATGCTTTATTTTGAAATATATTTTAAAACATTTAAGTTAAACTACTTCAATAATTCATTAAAAATACATACTATATAAATATTTGAAAATATGGTTACTTTATAAAATATACAACTAGGTTTTCACTTTTTTAAAAACAAAATACTAAGTTACCCTATTAAATAATTGCTACGATTATAGATTTGAAAAATACTTACTTTAGAATTTAAACATTTAGAAATAATAAATTTTCGAAAACACTATTTTTAAAACAACATTAAATTCTTTAACTTATATTAAAATTTACTTTGAAACCGTGCTTGGCTATCCAGAGAAATATACTCCTCTGCACATTCTTCTTTAAATTTCCAATTCAAACACTTGGATCAATTTCCAAATTGATTTCCAATTTACTCCCTTTTATTCCAAAATCCATTAATCTCATATTTTACTTCTTAATTATGATTTAAAATACCTTTAACTAAAAATACCAATTTTTGATTTCTCAAATTACTTAACCCTTTTAAATAAATTTAGACTTTGAATTTTAACATAATTATTTATTTCTTTGATTGATGTCACTTAAGTTATAATTCATTAATTTTCTGTCTATTCAAAATTCTTATTCTTTTCCATACTCGAAATTATTTATTTATTAATATTTTAATATCACTTTCATTTCTTTTCAATTTATTTCTTAATTTATCCCAATTCGCTAAAATCGTTTTACTTAAAACTCCACTCTTTTCAAAGACCAAATTTATATATATATTGATAACTTAGTGGGTCGAAATATATTCAAGCAACTGCAGCAATTCAGTAAAATTCATCATAGGGTATCCAAATAATCATAACAGAGAATATTAGACCATTTAAATAAATGTTGAGGAATCCAGTTGGATCCCTCCAACCTATTTTCCCTGCATCCACAGACGTTAGCACAACATAAATATCAATCCCAAAATATACCAAACTATAGCACATCAATCAATTCAACCATCCAAACAATTATTTAAAATTAATTATTTAAATTTAACTGAGTGACATTAACTTACCTTTGCGCTTTATTTTGCAATTAAACCCAAACCAGTTGTTTTCTTCACGATTCCAGACCTTGAATACACATTATATGATTTTATTAATATTTGAACAATCGAATAAATAAATTTCCAGTTGATAAATTAAATTAAATTAACAACAATTTTAGTTAAACTAATTTTCGTTTAACAAATTAGTTTCAGAAAACACATATATACATTACTGTTTAAAATTTTTACTTTCTAAATCTTATCTGTATATATACAATTTCATATTATGCTGTACACACACACACACACACACACATATATATATATATATATATATAATTAAATCGACCAGTAAATTAAAGTATGTATATATATTTCTTAATCTATGAATGTTTATCTCAGATTAAAATTAAAAACAAGTTACCTAATACTTACTGTATATTTCAAAGACTGGATTACGTATATATTCTATATATATATATGAATTCCTTCCCATACATATCTTATATAGATATATGTTAATTTTGAGATGAATAAATTAGATATACCTCACGATATTTTCGAGCTCGCGACAGAATAGCTTACTAAAAAAAACTTCCAGCTTGCCCAAAAGCTACAACATAAATCTATCCACAAGCAGAATAGGAACAACAGTTTCCATACTCTGGTTCGAAATAGGTGGGCAGGGACGAAATCGAGCTCAGCATCACCTGGAAGCTCCTCCTTTAAAACCCTAATCGCACTCGAGAAGATGGCCTCGCTGTCCTCCATTATCCAACAAGATATCGAAACAACCTACTGCAAACGCGAATCCCAATCCCTTGCCCTCCAAAGCATCACGCGTCGGGAAGCCCATCGAGCACGAATCCTGCTTATCGCTTCGCAACGAAGCCCTATGACCATCTGCTGAAGTCCACACTCGACCACTGTACCAAGCACGAGCGCCCCCCCTCTGCTCATCGAATTCGTATTCGAATCGAAAATTAAAGCTTTCGCTGATAATCGAATTGTTCAGCCATTATCTATAGCTTTTATTTTCTTCGTGAAATTTTTTTCGACTTAAAAAGAGATGAGATTCAATTTCCAATTTGAGTTTTAACGTGAGATAAAGGGAATGTTTGGTCACGATTCAAGAAAGAATTATAAAGGTGAGAGGGATTTGAGTACTCTAAACTGGAAGGAGGAGGAGACGTAAACGATTAAATCGAACAAGTCTGTGCGTTAAAGAATATAGGTTGGCTTGAGCAGAGTAGATCGGCTGAGTTGATCTTTGATCTGACCTTATAAAGTTTTATTAAGGTATAAAATATCTCGTTATAACAACTTAAATTTTCGATATAAATTCAGTGCGTTTATCTATCGTACGCTCACACAACAACTCCGAACGCTACGAAATTTGAAATCCGATAATAATTCAATATTACGGATCCAATTGAACTGGTTTCGTCGAAATCCAAGACTGTGCCTCGGAAGACTCTTTTTAAATTCAATTTAAACGTTATATTTTCAAGACTGAACAAATCACCGTTAGATTCAATTTTAACGTTTCTATTATCCTTAATATTACCAACATAAATTTTATATGCCATCAAATTATTTTTAACAGGCTTAAAACTCCAGATTCAACATTTTACTCAACTTCAAATTATTTAATTCAATAATTTAATTCAATAATTTAATTATCAAATATTTAGTGATATTTGAATTCAAGTTAATATTTAACCCTTAAATATTTTAAATTAATTTAAATATTCCAATTTTAAATGCTTAAAAATTCTGGGTCGTCACACTATCAATCCTTAAATCTGGGTTTTGAAGCAGTGGTATTGAAATTACAACGGACGTCTAAGTCTTCAACCAAAAACTTTGAGTTTATCTTCTTAATACACAAATCAGGGTTATTAGTGTGCAACTTTTAATGACATTCACCAACATCTGAATTTAGGCCCTTGGATCATTCTTATCTCCAAGAATAGTTTTTAAATATATATTACTTATTCGCTAAATAAAGATTTATGGATCACAATAGCGTACTTCCAGATGGTAGCTCATGACCTCCTATTTCCAAACATTTGTTGTCTCCAATAGAAAGTTCTTGGACTTCAATTATTATACGCTTGGATTAATATAAATCACGTGGGAGTTCGGCTATGAATTTCATTTTTAACTATAAAAGTTGAATGGTGGGACTTATAATATTGCCAGACAAAAGTACTTAGTTTTCAGTTGTTAACAATTGAGGATTTCGTATCCTTTATTAACTCAAGATTATATCCAGTTAATTATTTGGGTTTAGAAGCGCTGCTATATTTACTTTATTTCCAAATCATGAAGCATATATTTAAATAAGTAATGAGGTAATGGTAAAAAATGTTGCTTGCTTTTAATTTTTTAGGAAAATAAGATTGTTAAGAATGAAGTAGTAGTGAAATTTTTGTCCTAAAGAATAAAAGCTTCTTTCAAACAATGGGCAAAATGTTAACCATAAAATCCACTAAAGAACAAAGGTGTGAAAGAAGGCTAATAAAAGTGTCGGGCTCTACCAAAATTGAAGATATGGGTTTCATCAAAGTTCAAGGAAGGGTGTTTCGAAGGCATTTGAAATGGGTTTTGAGTGAGTCGCAAGAACCAAGTGTAATCACAAATGATAAACAGTACAAAAGCTTTCGAGAAGATAGAAAATGAAGGCAAGGCTACACTTCTGCCTCATTGAAGCTTTTGTTGAGATGAACTCCTATATATAAGAGAAGTAGGAATGGATTCGGAACCCTTTTTGAAGGTGTTGAATGAAAGGCTTGCATTATGAACCAATGCCTTCAAAATAAATGGTTTCATTATTTTCAATTGCCACATGAAGAATTGATTTCGATATCCCTTTCGCAAGCAAGGATAAGCCTTTCGAAACGGTTGGAAACTTTCGAAAACATGATGAAAATCCTACATGAAAGCCAAAAGTTCTTTCGACTCAAATGTCACTCTCATACGTTTCAAAGAAGTATGAAAGCTCAACCTGCTTCTCACTCACAACGGTATAGCAACATAAAGCGAGGATCGCGTCTGCCACCCTTTCGACGAAGTCGAAAGCAGGCCAGAAGAAAACAGAGAAAAGAGACACTTGGACCTTGATGGTGTGAAAGGTGGACAAGGAGATCCTTTCGACTGGGTCGAAAGATCTAGAATAAGAAGATAGGAGGTGCAAGGATGAGTGAGAAAACTTGAATGGAAAGCCTTTCGACAGCATCGAAAGTAGGCACACTGAAAATAGAAAGAAGGCATTTCGACCATGTCGAAAGGATGAAAGCGGAAGACCTTTCGACCGAGTTGAAAGAATGGGCGGCAAAGTCGGCCGACCTACATTGATAAATATGACCCGAGGTGTCCGATTTTGGGGAACGAATTTTGGAATCCAAAACTCATTCTTACATTCTTAGCTAAATCAAGTCTTTGTATCCCTAAATTGATTTGCAGAAAAAGCTCTATTACTTGTAACTCAATTTGGATTAATGTTAAATAATGAATCGCGTGGATTTAATAAAAGATTTTGATCACGAAGGAGGTCATTTGATCATTAGCTTGTCTAATGATCAATTCCACACGATGCTAGCTTATCTTCTTAATTCTTTTTTGTCTTATCCAATGCCATGGGATTAACATAGATAATACTCATTCGAATCACAATATTATCATGTTTAATGATGTATAATGAAAAATAAAGATGATGATGATGTTTCGATCTTAATAAGTTCTAGGAACTTATGTTATCCGAGATGATTTTCCATTGTATATATTAAATAAGACTTTTCTTATACATCAGATCCACATTGAAAGAGCTGGATCCCTTTTGACTTGATCGAAAGGGGCGTTTCGCGGAAGATCGGACGTGTAAATGAAAAGCAACACTACATGGAATGAATTCCTTTGAATGGTATACACACCCTACAATATCTATAACCCTTTCGAGTGAGTTCCTCCCAAAGGAGCGAAACCAATGGTGTCGAAAGGAAATATTCTCTTTAAAGGCAGAGTGGATCATTCGTTGTGGTCGAAAGGGGATGAATACCACATATACATAACCACTTTCAACCAAATCAAAATAGAGGTTTCGAATGAGATGCTTTCTTCTTAACCTTCACAGTAGGGAGGTTAATCGGATCAATTAAACACTATTAGCACTTTCATAAATCATCTTCCATAAGCAATTTATCTAAGTCAACTAGATCGAAAGGGAAGTTTCAAAGGGAATAATCTCTTCTAATAATCTTCCTTTGTAGCATAAATAATTTTACTTGCTAACCGAATAGCTTTGGTGATGTTGACAAGTTTTCTTGTTAACATGGTAGTAGCTTTGGTTGCACCACAACGTTTCAGTTTTTGAAGTACTGTTGCAAATGGTTGTTGTGAACTAGTTCCTCAATCATATCGCGAAGGTATCTGCACTTGTTCGTGTCATGTCCTTCTAGCTCATGGAATACGGAGTACTTTTCGGATCTTTTTTCTCGATCTAATTGTTCTCGCCTAGCCAGCTTCTAATAGGGGACGTTCCCACTAGTTTCCAAGTAGATCCTTTCTTGGGTTTCATTTAGTTCGGCATAAGAAGAGAACTTTGGTGCCTTCCTTAATCGCCTAATTTTTATTCCATCATCATCAACTTTTCATTTCCTTCCATTCTTAACATATCCAACTCTGAGCGATCCTTCGCCATCCACAACGTTGACTTCACTGAGTTCAATATCTTCAGCTTCAACGCTTTCTTAACACAAGTATCTTTTAGCTTCATGGTAGAATTCTATGAGATCCATCGGTGGGTCTCTTTCCAAAGCAACCATAAAAATCCGTTTTGCTAGCCATTTAGGAAACAGACGCCATCAAGATTACCGACGTATCCGATTTGTCCATGGAGGAAGCCGCTGGATTGTATCTTGTCAAGTAGCTCCTCAAGCATTCTCCGGTCCTTTGCTTCACAGTCGAAAGCATCAATACCTTCTTTGGTCGTAAGACATAAACCCTAAGCTGCCTCAAGTGCTGATCCAATAATTCAGCCCAAGTACGGACTAATCGATTTTCTAGTTTTTGGAATCATATCGCAGCTAAATCCATCAAGTATAATGGGAAGCATCGTTCCATCACCTCCTCCAAAGCACCCAACACCTCCTTATGTCGGATGTGTCATATCAAGTGAACTGTTGAATCCAATCTTCCATCATACATCTTCAGTGTCGGAAGCTTGAAATCAGGGGGTTCATTGCATTCTAGATATTTGAAGCGAACAGGTTCCTACTTACGTCCTTTAAGCTTTGATTTCGAGATCTAGTTCTAATAATGTTTCGTACCAACTCAGCTAGTTGGTTTTCACTGTCCAATGAAGGTCTCCATCCAAAAAAAATACTTTACCGCCTATTCCTATAGGAGAATTCTGGCACATACTTTATCTCACATTCCTTTAGTTGCACATTAGCATTCTAATCTACAGCTCTTGTTTCACTCTGTCCCTCATTCCTATGGGGAAGTTTTGGCATATTTCCTTTCGGTTGCTTTGCATTTACATTTTGGATTTGCATTTCTAGCTTCGTTGTTGTCCATTTCCAACATTCCAGTAGTCGTACTAAAGTTTCCCCTAAGTATCGGTTATTCTATTGGTTGGGGCATTGCTTTAACTTGCTCTGCTCCAACGCTTATAACTTCTGCATTTATTCCTGGCACTTTGTTATGAATCCCAACACTTCTAGCTATTCCTTATTGTCCAATCCTTTGGAAAAATCCTTCCACAACCTCTTGTTGTCTTGTTAACATTCCATCCTACATCTTCTTCATCATTTTCTCCATCTCCTTCTTGGTCACGTAGATGAATTGATGAGAGTTTGAGGACACCTCCTGGCTTCCCCCATGCTCTGGTTTACTTGCTCCAGTTTTAGATCTAGTATTAGACCTTTTCATCTTCTTCAAATCTCAAATTGAAGATTCAAGTGTCCATACCTCCTTTTATTCTTAGTGAAGGCACCAAAATGTTAACCTGAAAAATGAATCAATACCCAAAAATCGGATGAAAGCACCAGTTCAGATCAAACTAAAATAAAATGTAAAAAATAGACAAGAACATTGAAGTCTTTGTAGTGATTCAGTGTAATCTCCGGCCTACATCCACTTTAACCTTTTTATTATTGGTTGCTAGTCTTTATCTCTCAGGATTACAATTAGTTTTTCCTTAGATCAAGTTATAATGAATTTGAATAAGTTTGGAAGAGATAAGAAGTGAAGAAGGTGTTGATAAAGCTCCAAGTCTAAGAGTGTTAATGGAGATTCAACAGGGAGAAGGTCCTTTTCTAGTAGTACGCAAGTTGGTATTTACAGAGGAATTGGGAAGCATAGAGTCAGATGTCTAGTAGCAATGAATTAGTCCAAGAGATAGCGCGAAGTCACAACAGAATTCTCAAACTAGCCCAAGTCAAATCCCTTAATTCGTCGTCGAATTAAGGTCCTTAATTTCCGGATTGAAATTAGGTTCTTTGTCCAAACATAATGAAATTTCCCAACTCCTTCTTTTGCCTTTTTCAAGTACTCTTGCCAAATTTTATGTCATTCTGATTCCGTCTCGACGTTCTCTTAAACTCAGGATGAATTAAGGTCCTTAATTCGGAGGGCGAATCTAAATGGTGGGGCCAAACCATTCCAAAGTTGTCTATGTCCTTCCTGGTATTTTTCTAAGTGTACATGTCAAATTTCAGTCGTTTTGACCTAAGACCTTAATTCGAGGTCGATCTAAGGCCTTAGTTCGGGAGGTGAATTAAGGACACGGCCAATTTTTCAACCAGATTTTCCGAGCTCAATTCTCTAGTCCTTTAAAGTGTAGCTCCATGTTTTCAAGTTGTTTTATTCGCGTTTAAATCCTTTAAGTTCGGTTGAAATCTGCTTTTCTAAAAAATGGATTAAAAATGATGAAAACGATTTTTAAATCCGATTAATCCACAAAAAGTCGTCACATTTAAAAATTGAAAATAAATAAGTTGGCAAATGTTGGGTGTGATATTAGAGTAGGAGGGACATAATTTATATAATTAGTGACTAAGCGGCCCACTTTACAATTCATTTATGAAATAGGGACCCGAGATTCGTATTCAAATTAAAAAATTATCTTGAAAGGCTTAATCCTCTCAATTATGGCTACTGCTTAACACCATCACCTTTTCTCTCAGTCATAACACCATCACCTTTTCTCTCTGTCATTCCAAATGAACGTAACCAAATGCTTCCTTGAAACTCCTTTCCTACAATTCTATTTTAGGAACTAAATCTTTAAAATTTTGATCTAGCATCCAAAAGTAGGTTCGGGTTGCCTAAAATGAAATCGGAGCTTGCTTGATTTTCTATGGGCAATGTTTAACTCTTGTTACTCAAATCTATAAAATTAATAAATCTGAAGAAAAAAACATAGAGAAACTAATTATTTATAAATAAATAGGATAAGAACTTTTAGATCCATAAAACATATAAGGTTTTCATAATATATTTGGAGGTTACATGTTTATGAACGGCTTTCAGGTTGGTGTTTGGGGAGAAAAGAAGGCAACAACTTTCTAAGTCGATGAGGATGCATGGGCCTGAACAAATTATAATTGAAACGTAGGCAAAAAGAAGAAAATAATTCCCATCATTAATTTTTGTTTATTTGGAAAAACAATAAAGGATCGCTACTAGAACTACAGTACATAGCCACGACAGGTTTCCAACGGTCGTCAACGGTACTTTCCAACGGCTATCAACGGCTCGTTATTTTTTACTTGCCGTTTGTAGCCGTTGGTAACCATTGGAAAAACAGCCGTTTGCGGCAGTTGGAAATCGTTGGAAATATTCGTGTAAACCTGCAGCGAGACCGAGACCAGATTCATTATCATCTTCCTCCCCAAAAACACCAAAACCCTCCTCCACTCCTCCTCTTTTCTTGCTTCCAGCTTTCCCACGCAACCGGCAGCCATTTCGACGCCATCAATCAACACCAGCGTCCTCTCTCCATCCACAAACATTTCCAAAATCAGGTTTTGCCTAAAACGCTAATTTTGTAATTTTTGCTAATTTTGTGTTAACTTGTTGTCGTAGTTGTAGTTGTAGTTATATCTAATGGCCTATTGATTGTTTATTATACCAAACTAAGTGCTAATTACAATTATTACCATCCAAATGTCCAAATTGTTTGTGTATATATATTATGCACATATATACATATGTTGATAATTTAGTGTAAATGCGCATTTTAGTTAGCGTTAGATTAATTAGGACTGATTTAAATTATTTTGTGTATGTTATGTAAAATATTAGGCAAACATGAATTAGTTGATTACGAACATGAATTATATCTTTTACAAAATATACTAGCATTAGATAAGTATATAATTTAGTATAATTATACACATGAATTGTATATTTTGTGAAATAGTAAAAATCATATAATTTACTATATATTTAATAAAATAGTAGAATATTAATAAAATAATGCATAATATGCTTTATTTTATATATTTAAGAAAACGGTAACATATAAAAAAAAATCCATTAGTGAAATTTTGGCCCCATCTGACAAGTGTTGTATATGATCATTGTATGAATATTCTTTTTTATTGCAAAATGGATATTCATATTCATCTGATACAATATTTGTTGGATTTGTTCCTGTATTGAAGGTGATGATGATGCTTGAGAGGTATGATGATTATTGTCTTTCTGGTTGGTTATTGTATATATTGACTTTGAGGTGGTGAGGATTGTGTTTGATAGTTATTGTGTATATATTGACTTTGAGGTGGTGAGGTTTAAGAGTTTGCATTGTATAAATTGACTTGAATATGGAGTTGGAGTTGGTGTTGGTGAGGGTTTCGTTGTTTATGTACTTTTTGACATGTAGTTTGGTTTGAAAACGTAATGTTTGATGTTGATTTTTGGTTTTTTATATTGTTTGTGGTATAATGTGTTGAATATATGATATATATATGTGTGTGTGTGTGTGTGTGTGTGTGTGTGTGAAATGGAGTGGAAATGGATATATATTGATTGTGTGTGGCTGGAAGGTGTATAACTTGCTGTTATAAAAAAAATTCATCCAGATTAATAACGACTACCAACGGCTCTTTAGTCATTTTAAACCAATAGCTTCCATCGGCAATTTGTCGTTGGAAGCCATTGGAAAAGCCATTAGAATAGCTCCGTGCCTTTCGTTGGAAGCCGTTGAAAAGCATGAACGTTATTCCAACGGTTTTTCCAACGACTATCAACGGCCGCCAACGGCTGGGCGTCTTTGAAATAGCCGGTTTCTCTTGTAGTGGATATTCTAGTAAGTTCAAAAGCTTCAAAATGGATATTCTTATTATATATCCAAAGAACATCATTTTCGAATATATGCTTAATAATTAAAAAAAAAATACCAAAAATTAAAGGCTTTAAAGTTAAGAACATAATTCAAAGATTGAGTTGAAACTGTATAGCATGATAGGTTCGAGGTACAATTAAGTCTAACCAAAATAAAGAATATGTTTCTGTGGCAATAAATCGGAGAAAAGAATGGAAGCTAAAACGGAGAGTTTGGGTCCTTTAAGATAACAAAGCATCGAACCCTAGACAACGCTGGATAGAGAAAAGAATGAAATTATTATCATTAATTAATTATGTGTCCATTTTGGTTATATCTTGATTCTTCTTTAACATTTGGTCTATTCTTTGAAATATATAACGGAATCACCTGTATTCTTATCTCAATAAAGTATCATTGATTTTTATTTTTTGAAAAGGATGTACTGAAATAATAAGCAATTGACAAATTAGTAGTAGAACTAAAAAGAAAAGTTCATCAGAAAGAAAAAACACGAAAGGTTTAATGAATTAACATCCCATAGTTCTGCGGCTTCTGCCTATACTATTCATGCATGAAATCCAAAACGCAGTGTTCACTTTAATTTCCTCGGAGCAACCAAAAATTGACGTACTGACCTCAAAAAGTTTGGTCAGTAAACGTCAAATTCGAATTTTATCGCTCATAAATCCATGTATACGTGGCATCCACATTATCACATACTCGTAATGCAAAAATTTCCTAGACCAATCCAATTGATGCATAGTGTAAATCGTGGAATATTTGTTCTAATGTTCCCTATATAAAGGTGATATCTCCCCCTACATTCTCATTCATAAACTCAATAACAAATAATCAAAATCTTAGAGCTCTATCGACTCTACGAATCAAAAAATGATGTCCAAATTCATCATCTTCTCCTCATGCTATTTTTTCATTTCTCTTTTCATTAACGTTGCATCCAGTGGTCCCATACAATCATGCAACCAAACACCCTACCCTCAAGTTTGTACTTCTCTTATGAGCACAAATATGCACGGCCAATCACCTTATTTTCGTAGGCTTGTTCTTCAGGCCACGATGAACAAATTTATATCAACTCATGAACTAGCATCATCTATGAGCACTCTGAGCTCAGTCAATGGCAGAGCCAGTGCTGCTTGGAATGATTGCTTGTTCCTTCTAGAAGAAACCATCAGCCATCTCAACAACTCAATCTCTTCCACATCTTACGATGATTCTCAAACATGGCTCAGTGCTGCTATATTGCGAATCATGAAGCATGCAAGGATGGATTCATGGAGCTCGATGCACCTTCCAGTATGTCAGCCAATTCACCATTCATGACACATAACATATCAGAATCACTTAGCAACGCTCTTCTCATAAACAAAGCAACATATGCTTCTTCTATTACAAATAGTAATAACAACCGGAAGTTGCTTTCGATTGGATATCCTTCATGGGTGTCTGCTGCAGACAGAAAACTGCTTCAGTCTTCAAGTGCACCGAAAGCCAACCTTGTTGTTGCACAAGATGGTTCTGGAAATTATAAGACTATTTCAGAAGCTGTACAGGCTTCTGTCAGTTTAAGAAGTGGTGCCTCCAGGTTCGTTATTTATGTTAAAGCCGGAACTTATAATGAGAATGTGGCGGTTACCAAGTCTATGAAGAATTTGATGTTTGTTGGTGATGGCATAGACAAAACTGTTGTTACAGGGAGCAAAAATGTACAGGATGGTACTACTACTTTTAACTCGGCAACCGTTGGTAAGTTATAATATAAAGACTGACTTTGAAGATTGTATCAGTTTACTTTACTTTTCATATATGTACACAAACTTGTAAGAGAAGACTTTCAGAAAACTTTTCAGTCATGTGTGGTCTCTCTTTCTGTTTATTACACCGTGGAGCTAGGTTAAAAGTTAAAACCCCATTTGCTCCAGATGTAATTTTGTACACTAGCTACTGATCTTTTGCAATAATTTATGACGTGCAGCGGTTACCGGTGATGGGTTCATTGCCCAGGACATGACCTTCCAAAACACAGCCGGCCCACAAAAGCAACAAGCTGTAGCCCTTCGATCGGGATCGGACTTCTCAATCTTCTATAGGTGCAGCTTCAAAGGATACCAAGACACACTGTACGTCTACTCCATGCGTCAGTTCTACCGCAACTGTGACATATACGGAACTGTTGACTTCATATTCGGAGATGCAGTTGCCGTTTTTCAATCATGCAACATTTACGTACGCAAACCACTATCGGGGCAGAAGAACACCGTAACTGCTCAGGGCAGGTCCGACCCGAACGAGAACACTGGAATATCAATATTGAACTCGAACATTGCAGCTGCAGAGTCGTTGGGTGGGGCCCAATCGTATTTGGGCCGACCTTGGAAGCAATATTCGAGGACGGTGGTTATGAAGACGGTGATTGGAAGTTTGATTGATCCTGCGGGTTGGTTAGAGTGGAGCGGGAATTTTGCGTTGAATACTTTGTACTATGGTGAGTATATGAATAGTGGACCTGGATCGGGTACCAGTGGGAGAGTAAAGTGGGCTGGTTTCCATATTATGAGTGCGAGTGACGCTGCTAAGTTTACGGTGAATAGCTTTTTAGGAGGTGGCTCTTGGATTGCTGCCGCTGGAGTGCCTTATTCTGCAGGAATATAGTTTGCTATTTGTTATTTTTAAATTTGTCGGTGGTATATAAATTTGTATTATACTGTTATGGAGTATGTATTCATTTTAAGGCACAGAGGATTGTAACAAAGATGTATATGTTTTTGTTCATCGAAATATATTGATAAAATAGTAATGGTATCATTAAATATGTCCATTAAATATATATGTGTGTGTATCACTACAAAGAATACGGTGATTTCTGATGACTTCCAGCCGTCGACGGCTAATGGAAATTTCGAAGGTATATAGAGCACGACTTTCGTCTTTTCTCAACAAAAACGACGACGTTTTTTCGACGGCTTACAATGGCTGTTTTGACAGCACTTCCAACGTCCTTTACACGTTTAAGATGTCTAGGTGGCTTGAGAAATCGTCGCTCTTTCAGTTTATAGGCCGTCGGGATTCGTCGAAAATCATCGTTGATATTCGGTCAATAAGCCGTCGGAAACCTTAGGGGCCATTGGAAATCTGGATGACTTTTTTGTATTACACCAGTCATTCGAATTTCAAAAAACACATCAATATCAGTATATATCATAACAAATCAAAATCAATATATATTAGATATATAAGCTATTATCAATATCAATTACAATATAAAACTCAAACATTATCATCTCAATCTCAATTCCAAACATTACCATCAACACAAAACAAGCCGCCGATCATCAATCACACACACCCAACTGTAATATGTACATCCAACATCAATGTACAACATATACAAAGTCTAAAATGCCAACCAAACACATCCGTCCAATAAATCAACCTCACAAATCAACATCAAACGCCACATTTCCACAAATCAACCTCACCATCTCTCATTGTGTATATACACGAGTTTCAAAAACAAATACTGCAAGATGTATCTCATGACTCATCGTCGGCTCCGGAATCACCAAACGAAGCAAATGCTCCATATTGCTCCACGTACTCGGTCAAACGCATGTTCAGTTGCTCCATTTGCGTTGCTCGCTGGTGATCCTGCTCCTACAGCTGTGCAATCTACCGTCAAAGCTCATTAATCTCAGCATTATCCTGAGCTTTTTGATAAGCCTTTTGTAAGGCCTGAGACTACTAAACAAATCAAAATTTGTTTAAGTTATCTTGTAACTTTTATAAAAATTAAGCAATTTTTACAACTTAGTTAATTTTTATAAATTATCGCTTGATTGTCGTTGCCATAACGCCTATTTCGTTGTGTCATAGCCATAACGGAGTCGATGATAGCGTCATCCTCATTAGTGGTCAATTGCACCCGTCCTGATTGCTCGAGCATCTGCGCACGTGCTTGCATAAATCTTTCCTGCAATAAAAAATTACACAAAATTAAATATTTTATGAAACTATTAAAATATTTTATAACTAATTAATTAAAATGATCATTATTAATAAATTAGAACTTCAAATATACTTACATGTGCGGCATACGCTTTATCATCCTCGTGTTAGACATAAACCAATAATCACTCGTCGTCGGTTTGCCTGACAGCGTGGGTATTTTCACATACGTCCATGGACGAGACAGGAGCCACACACGCTCTTTTCTGCAATAGTTGGTGTATATTATTGTTGTTCATACAAATTTATACAAAAAATGTAATTACTATTCTTAATTGCAATTAATCGATTTACCAAGTCCTCGCGATAATGCTAAAATGATTTCGAGCCACCATGGTGTGTGATTGGATTTTTCTGCCTGTTCGTTGAGTTCCCGTTGGACTCTACTTACAAATTAAAATTTCAGATTTTATTTCATAGTTATAAATTATATATATTCTCTATTTAATAAATTAAAGTGAATCTGATAGACTTACCCTGAATTCATCGTTTCTCCACCATGGAAACCAAGCATCCCATACGCTGGCGCCCGTCCAGCTTGGCTTCTTCACAGATTTTCTAGTGGCAGACATCGTATACTGATAATTCTTTACAACCTTAGAGTTCCAGAGGCACTGGCCAAGAGAATCGTCATTTTCTTATAGGTCTACAACCTTCTATATATATGTTGAAAAAATATAAGTTATACATTGATACTTAGTCAGCGAATTGTAAAGTGATTATATATAATGATATATAAAGTTACACTTACCAAGAAGTCCCGCCAGATGCTCTACCAAAAGTGTTATGCGATCCTACTCCATTTGGGTCAGCACGCAGTCATACGGCTCATATATACCAGCTTAGAAATGCTTAGAACTATATTCGAAGGCTTAAGCTTAAAATCCCTGTATTAAATATGATACGCGCAAATCATGATTAATACATCGTATAAAATATTTGTAATGCTGAAGTAAATTTAATACTTATGATCCATCTGCCTTTGGTAGCAATGTGACCGCTGTACATGGCGCCTCCTACGATGGGCCGTTTCCATGACCTCCATGGTAGATGGTCCCTCTCTGAGACGAGGAGGGGGAACTGGACCGCGATGAACTCCGACGCCTGAAGAAAGACATCTATAATACATGTCACATACTTATTATTTTATTGTGGAAGAACATATAATTTAATTATGAGAAAATACATCAAGATTTAACATCAATAATCACATATAACGTAAGAAAAATGTAACATCAATACTCACATAAATTACCTTTTTCAACATGTGTATGATTAATCAGTTTTCGTCGTTTCTGATTCAGACTATGTCTCGTACCCTATATTGTTTTCCTTTGTGGTCTCAAATGCTTCTACTAGTACATTTAATTTATCATTTAAAGGTCAAAAATCGGTTTGATCATTTGTAATTGTAATTTCTCTATTTTCCTCGATATCTGCTTGATATGCTTGTTCGTTTGGAATATTCTTTCCATCAAACGTAAATCTTGCTTTCGTTTTAAAAACTGTCGACTAATCTACTTTACCTCTTTTTACAGATAGATAAGGAGCGTAATAAACTTGTAGGTCTTGTTTGCTAGTATAAATGGATCGTGCTTATGATAACGTGACGTATGCTTTATATCAATAATATTATATTTTTGGTGCACGTTGATTAGAGAACCTGGAATATCACTGAACAATTTGTATCAAAAAATAAAATTCTTCCTCAGGCCTGGTGAAACATGTTATTTGCAAAACCTTAGTTAACACATCATAAAAATCATATTTGTGGTCATTTGGATCATTAATACCTTTAACATATACACCGGTATTATTAATTAATTTTTCAGCCCTATAACCTTTGGTGTTGAGTTTGTATCCATTAACAAATAATACTGGATATGTCTTGACTTTTATCTTTGGTCTCATCGCAAGATGTTTCTATCCTCGTCGTCCACACAATTTATCGGATCAATTACATGGTTCGGAAACCAAGTAGCAAATTTTTTGCTGATATCGCCGCTTGGATGTTGTGATTCATAAATATTGCATATATGAATAATATATATCATTATAATTAATACACACTTGTGTTATTCAACTAAATAATTTTAAATGTGTTATTTAATAATTCCTAATGATCGGTGCAACTTCTGCATAGTTAAGAATAACATATGTGTGGACTACATGGTAATCTCTATCATGTAGCCACACTTTCACACATTTTCTAAGAGGGTGACCCTACTGTTTAAAAATAGATAGCATTAATTCAAAAAATTCTTGTTCAATGCCCTCATCATTTCACATAGCACTTTCAAAGATAAGTCTACATGGCAACTGAAATAATAGGGAAAAAGAACGAAGCTTCTTCTTCGATATGTGGTTTGCATATCGAACCTTTAACTCGTGTTTTTTGTCTTGCTTTTTCTTTAAATGATTTGAGTACCAATTAAGAATAATTATAATCAAATTTTATTACATATATTTAAACTAAAATTAACATACTCAATATTAATAGCTTCCAAATGGATACATCCATCTATATTGCACAAGACCTCGAAGACGTGCTTCAAACGGAAGATGAACAGGTAAATGCTCCAATACATTAAAGAAATCTGAAGGAAATGTTTTATGTAGTTTGCAGAGCAGTATAGGAATTTCTTCCTCAAGTTTACGTAGACGATCAACTTTTAACATAGTTGAACAAATCTCCTTATAAGACAAACTAAGTTCTGTTACAACCATCCAAACTTTTATGGGCAACAGTTCTTTGAAAGCAACGGGTAACAAATGTTCTATCATTACATGACAATCATTACTTTTATAACACCACTAATTTTTAGTAACTCGTTTAGGACATTTAATTAGTAAAATTAAATGAAATAATGTAAAATAATTGAGGGATTGAGATTTGTGATTAATAGAAGGGTAGCCATACGTGCCTATTTGAAATAATGAACTAAGAAAATAAAAATGAAATAAGGTAGGGTAAGTAGAAGAGGGCAATGAAGGAATAAGTAATATCCTTATACCCTACACCCTCACTTTTTTTTTACACTTTCATAAACATAAACCAAACACTAGAGGGGAAAAAGTTAATTTAATCTAAGATCAAATCTCAACTCCTTAATCTCAAGCTAAAGGTGAATAATAACTACATCTCATATTTTTAAAAGATTTCCGTTTTAGATTGGATCTAAATTAATTTGAAAATGTTTTTCCATGTTTTGAATGATTAAATTGGATATATATATATATATATATATATATATATATATATATATATATAAATGCTTGTTGATGATTTATGCTAATTCGTTTAGATTTTATGATATGTTTTGATGTGAAGTCCTATTAAATGATATCCAAATGCCTTGTGATTTTAGTATACGATCAAAAATGACATTTTAAAAATGAATTTCAGTTTCCATAATTTTCTAAATTAATTTGTATTTATTATGAATTTTCTAGTGAAGAAAATGGTTATTTTTGGTTTAAATCAATTACGGCTAATATATGTATGTTTTAGGTCAGAAATTTATATATGTTAGAAAACATATTAAAAATAATTTATGAAATTTTTTATAGATTTTTATTAATTGTTTTAATAGATATATAAAAAAATTTAAGGTATGGGACTTAAATGTTTTATATATTATAAAAGGAGAAGCGTTATTTTGTAAATAATTTAATTTGTTAATTCTAAAACATGGGGCTCCGAAGGGGTCAAAGCTTTATTTTGTTTTTAAATGAAATTGCGCCTTCTTTGATTTTTCTTTCGACGGGGTTAACTCCCAACTGGGTCAGATTGTTTTAAAGTAATAGTTTCAAAATATGTTCGTCTTTTGTTTTAAGTAAATGCTTTCGAAGGGCCCAAAACCCCTTGATGCCACATCTTACCTTTCGAAGCAATGCCTTCGAAAGGGTTTCTTTGTTTTGAAAACCCAGCTTCTTCTCTAATGCATTCGAAGGGTTGGTTTCGACACCACCACTTCTTTACTTACGAAATTGTTGTCGAAAGAGTGCTTTCCACTTAGTTGTTTTATGGTTCTTTGTTCTGTTGAGGGTAAAACCCAACTATTTCGAAAGCAATGGTTTTAAATGGTTTCGAAAGGTCATTCGACATATTTTACTTGGATTTAAATGCTTTCGAAAGATTTGTTTATAAAAAAGAATATGAATACTCTCGAAAGGTTTTAAATGAAGATTTCGAAGGTTTTGTCCTATAATGTTTTCGAATGTTTTTAAGTGGAAGGTTTTCAAAGGTTTTGAATGGAATGTTTGCATTGTATTGATAACAGGGTGTCTAAGATTTCAAAGCCTTCGAAAGAATGGTTTTTCAATGTTTTCAAAAGGTTTGGTAAGAATGGTTTCAAAAGGTATATTTTGGCCTTTAGGCATAAGGTTTTACTTGGTTTCTAAAGGGATACTTTCAATGGATTCTAAAAGGGCAATTTCAAATGTTGACATGTTTTCATCAACATAATTTTGTGTGAATTATATGTACATTGCAAGGTAATTTCAGTAAAGCATAGAATATATTTTCCTTATTTAATTATGATTTAAATGGATCAAATATTTTGGGAGAAAAGGTTTTTAAGGAAAATTTATGGGTAGTTGACCCTAAGTAAAATTACTCAAATATTATAATACCAAATGGGACTGGTCAGGGTCATGCTCTATACAGTAGCTAATAGCCCTTAGTTAATTTAGTCCAAAATTCCAATGTGCACGGCTTTGTCATAAGTAAGACTAAAATGATGCTACACACATGAAGGATTATATAGAGAGAGGATAGGTTATTTTTGAGCCCGCAAAACCATTTGGATCAGTTGACCTTGGGAGAACTAAGTTAGAGACAGACCATCTAGAAGAGGAGTATTTAACAAAAGTTAGATTATTTGTTTAATCGTCAAGTAGGCCCGAGTTAGCCAAAGGTTAGCAGTTAGCTAAATAAAACTATCATGTTTGGAAAGATAGTCCATTTGTTGCCTAATTTATATGCTTTCATGATATTGATATTGTTGTTTTAACCAGTTTTGGTTGCAGGATTAAGAATTGTGAAAGATATGTTTTAAATGTTATTGTTGAGGGAAAATCCGTTCCGCTAAGCGGCGTGGTCTCACATAATATCAAATAACCGAGATATATTGTATTATTCACACTAGGCCTTATGTCTGACTTGAAGATTATGTTTTTCCCCTTAAACACTCGAGTGCACAAATTTGATGTGAATAGGCCGAGGGTTGAGGATTTTCAGGTTTTTGTAGGTGGATGAATGAAGCTTTTAAAGACGAGCAGGAGGCTTGAGTTAGCTATTTAGGAGTTTTTATGTTTTATTTCTTCTCTGTTGTATTAAGTCTGTTATGAATATTTAATACTCTGGTCACCCAATGGGGCATCTTCATATGTCGCTCTTGGCATATTCTGTAATAATTATATTTGATCTAAACCTGCGACACATTTGGGATTATGTATTGGATATGAAAAGTTGTTTTGAAATGTAATCGAAAAAATGTTTTAATCTATGATGAGTTTAATTCATATTCAAGTGCTTTTGATATTATAGATACCATTAACATTACCGTATTTGTGCACCGAAAGTTAATACTATGGATGGCTGCAGCATCTGTAGCACTTTGCTTTGGGCCTCCAGATAGGGGATGCTACAACTTTTCATCACGCTGTGTTTATCATTCTTATAGTCGACACATCTGCGAAGATTAGAGGAAATCACATCAGGAAATCTTAGTCCTTCGACCCATTTTAACAATATTTTAACTTGGTTACTATCTAGCTATAACATGCTTTAGGTTTCTTCGTATCATTTGGCTTCATATGAAGTTCAGGTTGATTGCTTATCGCCTCTATACCACGTCTGTATTTTCGATCGTCCTTAGTCTTTCCTTTAACATTCAGAACCGTGTTAAACACATTATTGAACACATTTTTCTCGTTGTACATCATGTCGGTGTTATGACGAATTAAGAGATTTTTCCAATAAGGTAATTCCCAAAATATACTTTATTTACACCAATTATGAACCGTCGATTTACCTTGAATTTTAATTTGTTAACTAGTTTCATGTATCTTTGGGTAATCCTCTACAAGGACATAAATATCTTCGCTTGACCAAATCATTGGTTGTCACAAGGTCTCAAGTCTCACTTTTAAAGTTTTTTTTAATCTTTTTTAAAGGATGATTAATATGGAGAAAACACCGATGATAATCAAACCATAAAATTTTCCACCCATGCGGCAAAGAAAATGCTCGTATTTCTTCCATGCAATGAGGACAAATTGGACGACTAGCCGTACTCTAACCCGTAAGCATTGCATATGCAAGAAAATCGCTTATAGTCCATAGCAGAGAAGTGAACATATGAATTTTTTTTTGAAATATTGTATGTTTCAAAACCTTTATAACATAACGTTTTCAAGTCTTTAATTAATGGTTGTAAATATACGTTGATTCCTTGTGTCGGATCATTAAGGCCAGGGATGACAATAGTGGGAAACATATACGGAGTTTTCATACACATCCATAGAGGTATTTTGTAAGGTGTAATGATTATAGACTAGATGAATATTTTGAACCAAACTGAGTGAGTGGTAAAATTCTATCTGTACATAAACCAAGTCTAACATTACGGCTCTCTACTACAAAAGCAAGGTATGTGTTATCAAAATGCTTCCATGCTTCTCCATCAGCTGGGTGTGTTAACGTACCTTCTTACTATGTTCTCGTAGTTCCATCTCATATGATGCGCGGTTACAGAAGATGCACATAACCTTTGAAGCCTAGGAGTGATGGGTAAGTAATGCATACAATTGTATGGAACTTCCTGTCCCTTCTTTTTTCTTGGTTTGTATCTTTCCTGATTACATATTTTACAATTCCTATGATTTATATCTTCTTTCTAAAGCAACTTGCAACAATTGAAACATCTATCTATATTTTGATACAACAAACCAAAAGCATACATAAGTCTTTTCACTTTAAAATGATTTTCGCACATTAAATTATTGGATGACATATTCAGTTTTGTAGCTTGTACTATAGTTGTAAACCCGGCTTCTATGAAGTTGTATTTTGATTTTATCACAATGTATTCTGCAGTACTAATACTTGGGTACCGCTTGTATAACCATCCCAAAGGAGTTTCTTAGCAGCATTCAATAAATCATAATTTTTTTTCTCCAATACTTGGTTCTTCTTCGACATTAACATCGTTACTATCAAATCCAATAGTAGGGAACATTGAATGTGATGCATCTTGAACCATCTCATCTATGAGATTCACTGAAACAATTTCATTATTCATCTCCTCCTGTGAATGTGCGGGATTAGATGATATATGTTCTTCATGGCGATCCCCCACCAAATAATTAGACATGAAACCATATTGACGCAGATGAACTATCACCTTATCCGTTATCAAATGCTTCAATTATTTACACCTACTATTTGGGCAAAGAATTTCTATGCCCTTTCCATTATTACTTAAAGAAAATTCAACAAAGATGTGTACGACATTTTGAAAATGTTCACTTATTAAGCCTTCAATTTCTCTTCTTTGTTGGTACATTTAGCTCCGATCGATAAAATAATTGATAATTTTTCCTACTTTAAAATATAAAAATGTATTAATTATTTACGTATTGACATTTTATTTTTCAATTAAATCATATGTTTAAATTTCCGCAAACATATAATATTATTATATTTAATTTTATTTTCAAACGGATTTACAAAAATTACATGAATATAATCTACAATTTTTAGGTTATTGTTTTACATTTTGATGGTTGGTAATCCTACTTCACATTACAAACAAATTAACTATATTTTGTAAATCATTTAATTTTAAATGATTCAACAAAATTTTGACAGCACTTCTGCTTAATTCCCTATATAGTAAACATATGCGTGTATACAGAGAATATAAAAAAGTGTGGTCGAAATGTTGTGAACCGTTTAAAATGAAATGATTTGCAAAATATAATTAATTTATTTTTTTGTAAGATGTCCAATATAAAGACAAATCCGACAAATATTATATCATATGAATATAAATATATGTTCTATGATTAAAATGAATATCCATATAATGATCATATACAACACTTGTTAGACGAGGCCAAAAACTATCTAAGGGATTTATAAAATGTAAAGCGTATTGTACAACAATTTTTACAATAATTTATTTGCATTCTAAGAAACGCATACACTGAATCGTTGTTTTCGTTATCCACCAAGCACATACATTAAATCCCAAGCATCGACTCTAATTAACCCAAACCAGCCTTAATGCGCGTATTCACTAATTAATCAACATGTATACCACTTAACGCATGTATTCACCAAAAAATTTATTTTTCTCCACATTTAAATGCCGAGCAATTATAATATAATCTAATTAGCATTCAATGGGGTACAACAAACAATCAATGCGGTAATATAAACAACTTAACAACAGACTAACGCTAATTTACCAAATCAAAATTAAACAGGATTTATAAATTAAACATTTTTGAAGAGCAATAGTTAGGAGAGACTTGAAAATTGAAGATGGAGATAGTCTTGGAGTTGTGGAGGCTTACTAACGGGGTGGAGGAGGTGAAAGTGGTGGTGGAGGGGAGATTTAGGAAGGCAGATAATGAAGAAGAATTGTTGGCCTGGGGCTAGTTTATTCACAACTTTTCGACGGCTTCCGATAGCTATATATGCGATGGCTTTTGATTGCTGCGGGTGGCTAGTTTATTTTCTTTCAGTAATGCCACAGGGATTGTTTGTCGTCGGCAGCCGTCGCAAAAAAAGCAATGGTCCATCGGCGGCCGTCGAGAAAGGGCATCGCAATAAATAGTGTTTCTAATAGTTTAGATATATTTATATATATAATCATTGTTCCTGTTTCATAAATGCATTGACAACGATGGCTTGTTTACTGACCGAACAAGTTATACAAGACAATCTATGGTTCATCCAAGAACAATAGAGATTAGCAAATGAAATGACATAGTGCATGTCAGTTTAAAGACAGCGCTAAAAGGAAAGTGGCGATAAAGCGACAATTTTGCACAGAAAGTTGCTTATTTTTACAACATGTTAGAAAAACACAAAGGGCCGTTGATTCATGTAGAGGAGGATATAGGGTAATGAATCGCCAATGATGCAATGAAGTTTTTTCTCTTTGTAAATCATTTTCTTCTCCATCATTACACCGTTGACTAACACCATTTCTACGGCCATCAATCATCGAACTACTGCTGTTCGGTGGTTGATTGCCGTGAAAAATGACGTTGGTTGATGATGTTTTCCATACAAAAACAATTTGAAAAGTATGCCTTTAGTAGCTCCTTAAAAATCTGGTATTAGAATGGTACAATGTAAAATTTTATGGTATTTTTTTAGCAACGACATCAGAAAGATGAAAATGAGGTACTCTTAGCAACACACATCAAAAAAAGCTAACAAAAAATGTAAACAAAATTTTAAACTTCCTCAACCCAACTTTTCTAACTAGTCATACTCTTCTTCCAAATACCAAATATACATCCTCATCGATAACAACAACTCATGCTACAACGTTAAGAATATGACTATGCTCCAAATTTGCATCCTAGAATAATAATATTCGACCTCAACATTAGTATAATAATGTTCTTCCTCGATCGCATTGTCAAACTAATGTCCAAAAAACATATCTTCACAACAACACTACTCCATAAATTTACCGCAATACTGCACGTAATGACCGGCCTTTTCGACCCCTTAAATATTGATACTAATACATCAATAGTTTTCACGTGTCGAACACCAAAGTGTCAGAAAGACAGATTTTTAAGGTAAAAAGAAAACGCAAAAGGAAAAAATAAGTAAAAAAGAACAAAACATCTAAATCTCATAGTGGAAGGATAATATATATTATCTAAAAGGACAGTACAAAAGGATACTTTAAGATATAGTGTATTTTGGAGCTACTATCCTAAATATTATCATCACCTTGGACAATTAAAACTACATGTCCTTACAAATACTAATATATGCATGCAGGTTGTTAACAAGAAAACTTGTCAACACCCTAAACGTAGAATTTAAAGTGTAGACGTCTTGTTCGAAGCCCTCTCTTGATTAAGTTTAGGCAGTTAGAATCTTATTACTTCTTACAATCTACTAACTTTTTGTTCAACCTTTCGGCTCAGTCGACACCCTTATATCCCCGACTTTTAAGTCTCTCGAGCTTGCTGAAGTTTTTTGTTTTATAACGACTCAGAATTTTGGTCATTTAAATTTTTTTATTTAATTGATTTTAAATACTCAAAAGTAAATTTTAAAGATCTAATAAGTTGAATTTCAAATATAATGATTTATGTGAGAGTTTAATTGCTAAATTTAATAATTGGAAATTGGTTTAAATATGGAATCTTGAGTTTTAAGCTAGATAAAAATAATTTCAAAGCTTTTTATCTCTATTCACAAGAATGAAGGTAAAAAAAATTTAAATTTGAATTTTAAAGTGATTTACTCGATTTTAAAAGTAACTTATCTAATTGACACTTAAAAATAGCCTTTCGGGGTAAAATCTCATAGTTCTAGTTCCATTGGATCTGAAATATTGAATTATTATCGTATTTCAAATTTCATAGTATTTGGATTTATCGTTTGGTCGTATGGGATAGAATGTGTTGAATTAATATCGAAAATTCAATATGATAATTGGGTCTAAAAAGCAATCTTCTCCATACAATCGAATTGGGACTCGAAACTTGTTCCATTACATTCAGAATATGGGTATAGCATTATAAAAGCCATGCGGCATTCCTCGATAGGAGTTTGAAATTTAAGCTGCTTTTAAATGTGACATTTGTAATTAAATAATATTTCAAATTGTTTTAAATAATATTTCAATTTTTTTTATGTCAATCACAGCCGTATATTCTATCCAATCAGCCACCCTATAATATGATCGTGCCTATTACTTCTGCGGTACACTACCCTCTTCTTCTCGTTTAAAAATCACAACATGCAAGTTATAGAGTGAAAAAATAGAAAAAGAATAGCATGCTTCAAAACTTTAAAAATATAATACTCTTGAAATACAAATTGAAAAATCATGAAATGAGTTTGAAAATTCTTATTTCGTCTGGAACTTTAAGCTGAGGCATTGTTGTGGGTTGCGGCGGCCTCTGACCGTGCTCGCTCATGTCATAGCCGAACTAGGTGTGACGACCCGCAAATCCATACCCTTTGAATCGACAATAAATCCACACATGTTTGACCCGAAAAGCACAGACTGATGGAAATTCAAGAGAAAGAAAAGAAAAGAGAAGAAGAGAAGAGAAGAAAGACAGAAGATAGAACCAAAATGAACAATACAGAATCTCACATCGCAGCGGATAATATGTAATATCATATCAATGGTCTTTACAAAATAGAAACTGTATGTATACACATCAATCTGGGTTAAACAATCAATCAATAGTTATCATCTTGAACAGTCATGATAAGCCGTCCTCACAAATGCCGATAGTTTAAACAACTAAGCAATGCAGCGGATAATCAATAATCAAAATAGATACGCGTATACGAAATGAAGATCTCCAGCTCTCTTGCTGAAGCTCCAAAAGCATCAAATCTGAACCTGTAAATATATTCGGTCTGACCCGAGCATTGAAAGGGAAGAACGCCCAGATCAGTCTGGTAAACCAGTGTGAGAAACACACTCAACTAAATTTATTAGATTACCAAAACTTTTCCTTTATCAAAACAAAAGTATCTCGTAAGACAAGTCCACACATAAACACGGACATGTTTTTACCTTACGATAACTAAAACATTTCTTATCAAGTGTCATGTTATATTATAGTAGTGTCTACTATATACAAATAATATTAATCATAGCCGAAATTGTTACATTGATTAAATTCCATCATATAGCCCAATTGGGTAATACAATCAAAATGGCAAACATGTAGTGGAGTTTGGATTTCTATACAAATGACCAGGTGAAGGGACCCCTTCCAGCAGTACATCTCTAAAAGATGTATCGAGAAACCATCACAAAGTTTCCTTACCAAGACAAGACCAGCCCATCTCTATAACTAGATGGTACCAAATATGTCATCCTCCAGTCGTTACCGACCTTTATCGAGGGCCCCCTAGCATAAAACAACAATAATTAGATACACGACATCATAGCGTATAAAGATATATCTGGAAGAGGATGATCATATCCTACTTAGGAATGACCCACTTAGCCTTGCTGCATCTAACCCTGTTTTGGTCATTTCCGGTTGATGAGGCTAGAGGTAACGATTACCTTTCACAATCACATATCATATCACTATGAATGTCATACGGCCATTTCCGTTGACTACTAATTGCGTTCCACAAAAATACAACCCTTAAGCTCCTACGTCTCAAGGAGGGCGTTAAGCTAAGAGAAGGTGCCTTCTCCGTCACCACTGATGTACATTTGTAAAAACCAATGTACGTAATCTATAGAAATGCAATGTCAAACAAACATCTATACAAGTTGTCCAGGAACAAGACAAACCGAAGGTACTTTCCTACCACATCCTGTCGGGAAATCTCTAGGATTAGTAGCGAATAGTCCTTGCATTTGATATTTCAAAATGAAGAGACCACGACTACTGGATGTATATTTGGATTTTAACCCCAAACGATCAAAAAGCAGTCCCCAACTATGAAAATCCGAAATATCAATATCATCACAAAGCAACCTGCACAATCGTTGCATATACGTTGATCCGAAGTGGTTTTCAGATAAATCTGATCCCGGTCTCTTCGCGCCAACAACGCAAAAACGTTTTTCAACCTGACACGGAAACTAAGTCTCATACACTTATCGCGTCACCAACTTTCAACTTGCTATACTTCGGGCCATGAAGGACGCTCGATAGATTAGAGTAATACTCCGCACTATACGAATCAACATCCCCAACACAAACGATAATCAAGCCTACACAGAAGGCTACGTACTAGGTGTATGATTAAATAGTTCCCACATCAATCGAGGAACTAAAATTTTGGCCAATTTGATAGTCGGTTATTTAACCATCAAAATAAACAAAAAAATATTCAGCACCATAACAATTACCGGGCCCTTTTAATTAATCTTTTATTAATTATTCCATTTTCCAAATATTCACCTCAAATTATCTTTAAAAAAATATATCTTCAAAACCATTTCAACTTCTATATTGGAAAACATTTCCATATACTTATTTAATAATAAGTAATTCACAAATCAATTTATTTTCAACAGTTAGAAAATATTGCATACGCTTAAATCAGGATTGAGTATATATTTATTCTTTTGAGGAAAATATTCTCTTAAACATATTTTTTGGGTCAAAACGAATGTTGCATACAACATCGTTATGACAACCCAAAATCAATAGTATAGGGATTCGAAAATAAGATAGATATATAAATCCCAATACTATATTAAATATTTCCTTTCGGAAATCATCAACTATAACAACAGTGTTATAGTCCATCATTTCCTTATTTCTCAAAAACGTCTATTTCAACAATGAATGTTGAAATCTATGTATTCGATACTTAACACATTTCAAAACATCTTTTAATCATTTGACTCCATTTTAAAATATAACTTTATGAAACATATCTTTAATATATTATTCACTGTCCAAAATCATGAATATAAATCGTTTACCAAATCCACCGTTTTCACACATTTGTTTAAAGAATTATACATTGTCCAAAATCATGGATTAGTTCTTTTACCATATCATTGCTTCTATATATTCATTAAAGGATTATCCACTGTCCAAAATCATGGATATATCTCCTTTAATAAACTTCTATATTTAACTTACCAAATTCAATTATTTTCGGTTTTATAAAACAATGTTTATAAATACAAAATTATATTTTATAAAAACTTCAAGTTATAAAATTCATTTATTAACAAATTCCATTTACATCTCATTCATATGCCAAATCCAATTTTGTAAGGTGATTACTTATAAATTTATTTATTTTACAAATTCATTTATTTTATAAATCTTATTCCCTTATAAAATCCATATGTAACTTTATTTTAACACTTATAAAACTCCTATATAATTCCATCATTTCTGATTTAACAAAATTCAATTTTACAAATCTTCTATATACCGTTTATAATAATTCAAAAATCTAAATTTAAATAAACCACTCCGTTTAATAATTTACAAATTGTTATTAAAACTTGTATAACTCCAAAAATCATACTTAAGTGTATTTCACCAGAAATCATAATTTTTATAACATAAAAATTATAACATTTATTTATTTAAAATGATCCATTTCTTTTAACAATTCAAAATTAATAAGATATCTATTTTTAAAATCACTTGAAAATCCTTTTAAATTTGGAAACCATCACTTTAACTTTTTTTTAAAATTCCAAAAATAGGCCCAATGCTACAACATCACTAAATACAACAATCACGGCATCCAAAACATCATATATCATATGATAACAGAATATATAACCATACCTTTAAATAAATCAATACTGGTGAGGAATCCAGTTGGATCCCTCTAATCTGTCACCTCCAACAAATATACATATTAGAATATGTGTACAATGTCCGCTTCAAGGCAGACGCGCGTACAAAGGGTCATTCGCTCAGACATGGTAACGTATAGAGTCATCTGCTCCACTAGGCAGGTATATATCCAAATACCAATCAATATATCATATATCATTCAAACAATCATTAATTATCATATAATAAATTATTTCTCACTTATATAAAAATATCAATGAGTCAGAAAGAATGAGTTGTACTCACATTGCTTGCAATAGCAGCTTCAGTATTTTATTTCGAATAAAATTAAACGCGCATTTAATTTTAACCAGAATTCACACTAGCTCTAATCAACTCCAAACCAGCTCCATCGCGTAGTGTTCGTCAATACGGACCCAACGTAATTCGTTTCGTGTGAAACGGACCTCGTATGACAAAGTTACAGCTTTTTAAATATTTTACAAATTTAAATACATAATCAATTTCAATTTTTTGATTTATTTTGTAAACCTTTTAATCCTGGCCATAGATTCTGAAACCCTAGATCTAGGCCGTGCGCATCCATCATCTTCTTCTTCGTTCAACGCCATGTAAAATTAACCCATAGCCACCAATATTCATTGAATTTTCATGCCCACATCATCTAAGTTGAAGATGATCGGCGACCTCCACGACGTGCGCCTCGCTCCCCCTTTCCATCGTCGAAAATCCAGCCAAGCTTGGCTGCGTATTTTCCTCGAGATGCGTGCGTGTACATGCGACGTTCAAGCACCATTTGTCGTTGATCCAGTTTGTATTTTTCGATCATGACTGTTGGTTCCAAAGATCTCTCGATGATCTACAACATTGTAGTTGAATGTTTTTCGAATCGATTTGTGGATTGGAAGATAATAGAGAGGAAAGAAGGTGAAATTATGGTCATTAACAGTAAGGTGGCGGTGAGGGTTAGAAACTCTAATGCTTGTGAAAAAATAAAAGAAATGAGGGGCTTTTATAGAAAATTCGATGACACTATTCATCCGAATTTTTTTCGAACTCGAAACGAAGCACACCGCCTGGCATTTATAAGGTGTTACCCATATTCCGAACGCAATGGAATATATATCGGGAGCCAATTCGATCGTATTTAGAAGATAGGTTTTTGGAACGAATTATTTAAATTTAAAATTCACTTAAACCGATTTCTACGCGTTTTAGCTTGCCCCGGACAAACCGTGAGTCTGATTGACACGAAATTTGAAATCATACCATAATTTAACATTACGGATCCAATGAAACTGGTTTTGTCGAAATCCGAGATTGTTTGAAAAATGTCAATTTTTACTCGTCAATTAAATATTAAAATATTCAATTTCTACAAATCAACTTTTAGTGCGATTTTAAAAGTTCTCTAACATCATTCTAATTCAAATAGAATTTAATTCAACTTTATAAATCATTTTTATTCATATTAAATCCAATTTCCAATTCTTTTAACAATTTCAAATATTAAATTATCAATTTAATTATCCACTTAAATCTAGATTTTCGAAATATAAGTTATTCGACTTATAAAACTTACTTGTGCATATTTAAAATCAATTAAATATACGAATTTCAAATAACTGAAATTCTTGGTCGTTACATTCTCCCCTACTTAAAAGAATTTCGTCCTCGAAATTACCAAGTAAGAAAAAGTCATAATATCCATTAACTTTTCAAAACAAGTCGTTCAATTTAGATTTACCAAAATCACTTAAATGTCTAACTTTTCCAAAATCCAATAGTTAAACTTCTTAAAAAAAATTCTAAGTTATCAAATCCTTTCGTAGTTATCTTTTCAAAACCCACTATATCGTTTAACTTTTAACTTAAAAACCAAAACTTTAGTTATCAAAAATTTTCCAATTTTCCCCAAGAAATTTCTAACACTTTAAATTTTCAAAAAAATTTGCCATAGTCTCCTCTGCGCGGTTCGATCCGGAAAAATAATAACAATATATATATATCACAAATATACGTCTCATCATCAAGGAAGAGGCATCCCGAAGGGAAAAAAGTGTAAAAGTATGATATGTAATCCGAGATATGTACCTTATATATTATTAGCGAGCATATACGGCTAATATAGAGCGAAAGCGAGCTCCGAAAGCGAAGCAAGCGCCATCCGCACCTACTATACTCTCAAAAACAAATGTGAAAATGTATATATGGAAGTAACATCAATATACAACATATACCAACAACTATATATGCCAATATAGCAAATGCAATCACCACAACAAATCCAACCATCAACCAACTATCATCCAACTAACATCCAACACTATCCAATCAATCCATAACCAAATCAATACACTTTCACTTCTCACTAATATTTACTAAATTAATTTTCAATTTATTCTTATTTGATTCATTAACATTGGATTTACTAGCATTCATTCATATTCAAATTCAATTATTTAGCTTTCAATTTTATTAATTCAATTCTATATAATTTTTTTATACAATTAACTAACAACCATCTAACAACCAATGCATAACCAACATAACCAAATTTATTTACTTTACATTCATTCAATTTGGTTCTACACGTTTAATTTCAAATTGGTTTAACATTCAATTTAGATTGAATTCTAGTATTCACTATATTCACCTTTTTATACAACACTTTCAATATTATTATTAATTGATAACTTCTTAACAACAACATTTTCAATGCTAATTCATTATACATTTCATGTTGAATTTCCTTATATACTCAAATTCTTATTCATTAAATGACTTCATTTCATTAATTTACTTCGATACCAAAATCAACATCATTCAATATCACTTAAGTTATATTCCTTTTTATCAACATCACTTTGTTTCACTTAACTTAAATTTCATTTCTAAGTCATTTCAAATTCTATTTTATTTAACTTTTACTTAAGTCAAATTTCATTCTGCTATTCAAATTCAGATTTTGTTTTGCCTAACCAAAAGTGTTTAACCATTTTAACAATTTTTTTACTTACCTTTTCCCATTTTATAAGTTATACAACTTAATTGCCTAAACTTCCAAATTCATATTGTGTAATCACTTATCTAATCCAATTAAAATTCAATTCAATTCAACCTTCCTTAGTTAAATTTCAAACCATATACTTTACTATGCTACTCACATTTATTTCAACTTTACCAACGCCAAAATTTTTTTTCACTTATATTTATCGATTTCAACATGGATTTTAAATTCAAATTTGTTTATCATAACAAAACTTAAATTTTCTATTTACTATAGATAGTAAATCCATCACACAGAAACTCGAAAATGATACTGATGATGCTGCAGTCATCACCCTTATTATTTTCCAACAATAGTAGTGAATTCAGTGCTTTATATTCTTTTATATTTACAAATCACATTTATAAATATATACTTATATAATTTCACTATTTCACATTACTTACATAGGATTCGTTTCAAATTCACTTATCTTATCTCGATTTATAATAGTATAACATCTTTGACTTTGAAAAATATCTTTCAAAATAAACGGAATTCAAAATTTCAAATTCTTAGTTTAAATTCATTTTCATTTATAACCCACATAGTTTCATTTCTTATATATAAGATTATTTCACATTTGTAAATCATTTTAATTATAGTTCCATACCTAATAATTCATTTGCTTATATAACTTATTCTTTGGCGGTTGTTGCTATTATTTAGATTATTCAAACAGCTTTTATTAATTTATATATATTTACATTTTCAAGAACCAAACAATTCAACTTATATATACTTAAATAATTTTTGCAAAATTATTTCTTATATACATAAAATATAATCGAGGTAAAATTATTACATTTACCCAATTTAAAATGATACTATATCGACTTGCCTCGTTTAAGTGTTTGAAATCCCTATCGATAATATGGCGTCCCACATACCGACCAGAATTCACAAACAGCTCAATGGATAAGCAAACACAATATAAAACATTTTATATTCACTAACAAATACGCGCTCATATATATAATACACTCAAACTCAATCTAGGGTGCTACTGTCTACACATCAAAGCTTAGGAATATACAAAATCTAAGCTCTGGTACCACGTGTAACGACCCGCAAATCCGTACCCTTTGAATCGACAATAATCTGCATATGTCCGACCCGAAAAGCACAGACTGACGGAAAGTCAAGAGAAAGAAAAGAAGAGAGAAGAAGAGAAGAGAAGAAAGAGAAAAGACAGAACCAAAAGGAACAATATAGAATCTCACATCGCAGCGGATAATATATAATATCATATCACTGATCTTTATAAAATAGAAACTGTATATATATAAACATCAATCAGAGTTCAACAATCAATCAATAGTTATCAGCTTGAACAGTTATAACAACCTGTCCTCACAAACGTCGATAATTTAAACAACTGAGCAATGCAGCGGACAATCAATAATCGAAATAGATACGCGTATACGAAATGAAGATCTCTAGCTCTCCTGCTGAAGCTCCAAAAGTATCAAATCCGAACCTGTATATATACTCGGTCTGACCCGAGCATTGAAAGGAAAGAACGCACGGATCAGTCTGGCAAACCAGCGTGAGAAACACCTCTACTAAATTTATTAGATTACCAAAACTTTTCCTTTATCAAAACAAAAGTATCTCGTAAGACAAGTCCACACTTAAACACGGACATGTTTTTACCTTACGATAACTAAAACATTTCATATCAAATGTCATGTTATATAATAATAGTGTCTACTATATACAAATAATATTAATCAAAGTCGAAATTGTAACATTGATTATATTCCAGCACATTGCACAATTGGGTAATACAATCAAAATGGCAAACACGTAGTGGAGTTTGGATTTCCATACAAATGACCAGGTGAAGGGACTATGCGACGACCCGACTTTCTTACCACAGAAAATCGCATCATTTTTAAGAAAGAAAGGGATAGAAAAGAGAATAGAAAGAGAAGAAGAAGAAACAACACATCAGAATCTAAACAGCGGAACGAATAAATTATATTAATCACATAATACATTACATAGTATCATATATATCAGAGATACACAGCTAAAACAACACATACTAGACAGTTATAAACACCTGTCTAGTTATTACAACTCAAAGACAACAACTCAGAGAACACACAGCGGAATACTATATATATCTACACGCAGAAGCCTCCTGCTCCATTTGCTCCTCCACAAATCGTCAAAGCAAACCTGAATCCTAACCTGAATCCCTTGGCTACTCATAAAAATTGAGTACCTAAGAGTTTATGAAAAACAAAAATAAACTCCGGGTCAGACATGGGTCTGGTGTGAGTAACAGGTTAAATTTGCTTAACTTTTAAAAATCTTTTGAAAAGAAAGGTATCACGTAAGACTTCCCACACATAAACATGGAAAAGTTTTTACCTTACGCTAACCAAAACATTTGATAGGAAATCTGGTGATATTATAATAGTGTCTAAGGTTTTCAAATAAATAAGAAATAGCCGAAATTGTTACATGATTAAATTCCAGCTACTAGCCACAAAAGTAGGTAATACAATCAAATCCTTTTGGCACTTATTGGATTTCGGATTCCATACAATGGCAGGGCTACTGGGGTACCGCCCGTCACAGTACGTGTCCTAGATCAACGTACCGAGGAGTACGCCCGCTCCCCTACAACACAAGGCCGGACACATTCCTTACTGAACAGTTCCGAACAAGACAACCTCGTGGTTGTAGCTAGCAACCACCTACACAGCCGAATATAAAGGGACTTCCAGACAGGGGTAAATCTCGCTCTCCAGTGGGAGCTACCCACGAAGCCTTGCTGTACCTCCCCTGTTTTTGCCATTCCCGGTTGATGAGGCTTGAGGCTACGATTACCTTTATAGGACATATCACTTAGAATGCTCATCGTCCACGTGACGATGTTCTGAAAGCATTCAATCCATACAAGTTCGTTCCGGGTTCGAACGAAACCGAAGGCATTACCTCGTTACACTCATTTTGGAATCACCCTTAGAGTTAACGACGATAACCCTTGCATTCTGAATCACCATCTCGAATCTATAAGAACTAGTCCGTCAACTCATTACGGAATCACCCACAGAGTTATACTGACGTATAGTCCTTACACCTCGAGTCTTCACAAAGCTCCATTTTTATTCACGCCCTAACGTTATTTGGAATCGATGTGGTTTTCGGATATCCAAATATGGAAACCCAATCCCGGTCTCATCGAAATCCAAAGCGTGTCTTTTAGGTCCAAGTTGTTTAAGGTTTTAAAACAATTCAATCACAGTATCTACATACACACAGATAGATAACTCACAAGTCACAGTTGATAATCAACATTATCACATAACAGGTAATCCACATTATCAATATCAAAAATAGATAATCTATATATCAACATCCCAATTGATAATCTAAGTTATCATCACAATGCAAACCAAGCATCCATACCATACAATATTATTTATCTCATTATTGAGATTACATTCATTCAAGACAATCAAGTTCACTCATTCATCCATAAGCAATGATTTATTCATCATCATATAATTAAATTAACTGTCTCTATCTCTATTAATTTAAAGTGAATTAAATTAATTACTTCGCCAATATAAATCTTGCTAACTTAATCATTTAATTGATTACAATTAATTAATTTATCATTCAAAATAAATTACCTTAATTAATCATACTTGATTAATTACCCTTAAATACATCAATGTAATTATCCTTACTTAATTTCACAAATTAATTATTCCCAACCAAACAGTAATTAACCTTTAATTACTTCAATTAATTAATTAACTATAATTAATTATATTACTTAATTACCTTTGATTACTTATCATTGATTAATTAATCATAATTAATCATCTTTAATTACATCGTTAAATTAAAATAATTAATGATCTCTAATTATTCCTTAATTAATCCCCTAACTTAATTACTATATTAAACCAAATTAATTATCCTTAATTAATTTCTTAATTAATCCCTTGATTAATTAATAAGTGATTTAATCCAAATTACTTCATTCTTAACATCTTCATTTAATTACATTCTGTAATTATTAATCAATTACTTAACTAAGTAATTTCCAAATCATTAATTACATAAAGTAATTATTTATAAAACCCAAGTTTTTAAAATTAATTAAACTTAATTAATTAAATTAAACAATCACATTAAACTAAATTAATTACCTTAAGTAATTAATTTCCTAATTACTTCATTAAGTAATTATACTCAAACCATTCATAAATGATTATTATTAAATTAATTAATCTATTAATTATAAAAATTTAACCAAATTAATTAATTGTTAAATCCTGATTAATGACCTTCATTAACTATTTTCTAATTATTTCATTTAGTAATTAAGTTAATTAATTACAATTTAAATTATCTTTAATCTTTCATTAATTAAAGTTAATTATTAAATTAATTAACCTTGATTTAAAACTTAATTACATAATTTATAATATTCATTCATCATTAATTAATAATCTAATTAATGATCTTAATTATAAATTGATTAATCATTAATCAATTATTAATTCCAAATTCACTTAATTAATTAAATTAATTAATTAATATTAATTACCTTATTAATTAAATTAATTCTGAAATATTAATTGTAACGACCCGTAAATTTCCGATAATTAAAATAGCTAATTTAATAAGATTTAGTGATTTAATGTTAGAAAAAAAATTGTAATTCGTTTGGAATAATAATAACTAGAATGAGTTGCAACAATAATTATCCAAGTAATGAAAAATGAATGCTACCTGGTGAATGCCTTTGAAATCAATAGTTGAATAGGATAATAAATGTTGAAATTCATTGGGTATAATAGAGTAATTGATTGATAAGCAAAATCTATTTAAAATCAAATATTGAATATTGAACAGGTAAATTGTTTAAATTAAATATTTAAAACTTATTGAATAATTGAATAACTGTAAAACAAAAATAGTGTTCTAAATTGTGAATTGGTTTTAAAAGTTGATTCTTATAAGTTCAATTTCAATATTTCAAAAGATAATGAATTATTGGATAATCGAAATTGTTTAAATTAAATATTTGGAAATTATTGAATAATTTAATAATGGGAATCGAATAACCGTATAATGGAAATTGTTGTTCTATAATTTTAATTCGTTTCAAAAGCTAAATTTTTAAGTTCGTTTTTGAATATTTCAAAAGATAGTGATTTAAGAATAATCAAATTTTGTTTAAATTTAATATTACAAATGTTTGAATAATTAAATTTCCAATTTGATATGATTAATTTGATATTGAAATTTAATATATGAAAATAGAGTGAATAATTGAAATTTGATTTAAATATTATTCAAATTGGTTTCCAAAGTGAATGTAAGTTATATTGGGATATTAATAGAGTTAATAAGATTTTAAAATTGGAATTTATTGGATAATTGAATAACGGGTTTAATATGATTAAAAACTACTTGTAAAATTTTATTTTATCATATTAAAGTTAGAATTATGTTGTAGAACTTTTAAAATAGAATTAAAAGTTAATTTGTGAAAATTGAATATTTTAATATTTAAATCGACTAGTGAAATTAGCCATTTTTCGAACAGTATCAGAATTGGATGAAACTAGTTTCATTGGATCCGTAATAGTTTGTTATTATCGGATTTCAACTTTCGTAGCAATCGGAGTTTTCGTTTGACCGTGGCAGCTCGAAATGCATCGAAATTGTTTTAATATTAATTTAACGAGTTAAAATAGTTATTTTTCAAACAGTCTCGGATTTCGACGAAACCAGTTTCATCGGATCCGTAATGTCATATTATTGTAAGGTTTCAAATTTCGTGTCAATCGGATTTACCGTTTGTCCGGGGCGAGCCAAAACGCCTAGAAATTCGTTTAACCGATTTAATTTTAAATCGATCGTTTATTGCCGTATCTCGCACAGACAATCGAATTAGCTTTCGAAACCTGTTCCATTGTGTCCGGAACGCGGGATAACCCTAGAAACGCCAGTCACCGTGCGTAAATCGGAGTTTGAAAAAGCCGGATGAATAGTATTCGTCGTTTCCTATAAATAGCCCCTTTATTCACAAATTAAAATTAAAAAAAAAGGCTAGGGTTTCTTATAGCCGGCCGCCATTTTCTAAACCAAAGGCCGAAAATCACTCGTCTTCTCCCCTCGAATTCTCCAAATCCATCAGCTTTTACAACAAACTCCCAACTAACAATTCGTAGAGCATTGTGAGACCTTCAATCTGAACGGTCAAGATCGTAAAATTCGAAGTGGATCAATGGGAAAAGGAGCTTGAAGGCCTGCAGTTTGGCCTCGTTTCGTGTGCTCAATAGGGGGCCGAGCTCCATGGCTTTGCACCCGAGTGAAGAGGAGGTGATGGGCTTTGGAATGGAAGCTTCTGATCATTGTCGAAGTCGTCGTGGAGGCTCGAAAAATTTAACCCTAGTTTTGATGATGGGTTCGGCCGTGAGTTAAAATGGAACGCGTACGTGAGGAAGAAGAGGGGTGCGGCCTGATGGGTGGTGGATGGAAATCAACGGATGTGATTAGGTTATGAAAAAAAATAAAAGAAATTGGTAATTTATTTATATTATAATTCGTGTAACTTTGAAATAACATAACTTTTTGTTGCGAGATCGAAAACTGATGAGACAAAGTGCGTTGGGAACGTATGGACGAGTACTACGCTATGGAGATGGATTGGAATCGTTTGGAGTTAGAGGAAATTTTGAGTTAAATCGAACGTCGTTCGATTTGATTTAAAACCGTGAAAATCAAGGTGAGTGTTTTATAACGCTCACAACGTACTAAATATCTTTATGCTAGTTAAATTTGACATTATGAAGTGTTATGAATTTTATTTGTCGTTGTTTGATAAAATTTAATTGTCATTTGAATTCACCGTTGAAAAATTAAATTGACAGTTAAATTGAAACTAAAATTGAATTGCGATTAAATTACCTGACGTTGATAACTATGAAATTGCCATGAATTGTATTGTCTATTGGATGATTTATTTCAATGGATGCTATTGGTTGATATTTAAATGTTTGGATGTTTATTTGCTTATATATAACCTGTTATGCATACATATGACACTATGATTGATTTAAGTGATATATACTCATCGATCCCTGACAGTTAATTGAAATAAATAATTACTTGGCCATAGGATAGAAAATTATATACGGAAACCGAATTGGCTAAATTAATAATTTTTAAAATCGTCGATTTGAAATTTATTTAAATGTTTGATGTAAAAGTTATAAATAGAAATCGAATTTATAGAAATCGAATTTATCGAAAATTTGAGTTTGGAATGTTGAAATAAATTTTGGTTAAAGAAATTGTTAAATAATTTAAGTGGAGACTTTGGAATTTAAAATTGGGATATGATTGAATTCCGAAATTTGCTTTGTTTAAAGATTTAACCATAATTCGAGCTTTGAACATTACTAAGCAAAAGTGATATAAAAATGATATTTTGAAATTGAGCTTGAAATTGAATCATATTTGAAATTTGGATTTAGATTTGAATATTGACGGATAATTGTGTTAAGTGGTATAAATTGGTATTTTGAACATCAAGCTCTAAATCGATATAAATTGAAATTGAATAAATTAAAGGTGAATGTAAAATTGAATTAATTTGAAGTAAAAGTTGACATTGATTTGAATTGAAATCGAAATTGAATCGGTAGAATGGAAATTGAAATCGATTTGAATTGGGAAGTTATAATTGAAATGGATTGGTTTTGAAGCTGTTTTATTTTGTTTCCAAATTACTCGGTTATATAAACCATTTTTGAATACTTAAACTATTTTAATCTATTTTAAATCTACTTAACCCAATTTGAATTATTTTAAACTAATTTATCTATTTCAAACCCGTTTTAAGATTTTAAGTATTTTTAACTATTTTAATTATTAAAACTACTTTTAAACTCCTTAAAACTATTTTCTAAAATTCTAAGCTGGTCAATAGGGTGAAATGTTTATATTTAAATCTTGAATTTAAATACGAATTGGGTTAAATGAAGTTGCCACCTAAATTGAAATCCGAATTGATTTTGAAATCGAAATGAGATATTGATGCGAAAATTGATTTTTGAAACGAAATCTTACATTTGAATAGATACGATGTTATTTGAAATGGATTTGATTTTTGAAGCGAATATGATATTTTGATATCAATTATGAATCGATTTGAAATGTAAAAGAGCCAACGGTGTAATAATACGTAGTTATTAAAGAGACCGAGATCGGATATGGACATACTCTCTGTCGATACCGAAAACCACTTTAATAACTATTATACGCGGAGTGTTGATCCAGAATGAAGTGGATGGTTTGGTGAACGCGTTGACTGAAGAAAGAGAACGATTATTGGATGACCCCTGACATGACTAAAACAGGAGCCGCGCCGGGCCATTGAGGTTCGCCACCTCTAGCGGACACACTTCTTCGATACCATATCTATTACATTTGTGATGCGATTTGGGTGCACCCCTTGATTTGGGAGTGTTGTTTCGCGATGTTGGGATAGCTGTTGGCTATGCTCAACATCAGTCCGGATCACGCAACTACTAGTATCCTAGTTGGTATCGCCTCACGTACCTTGTCATATTGATTAACCTATTCGCGACCACTACGTTATGTTTTGTGTTATACCTATGGGGTACCCTCTGCTAACCACCAGTTTACGGTGGGGCTTACGGTGCTGTATAGACTATGGCATTATAAAATGTGTTAAGGGGGATTACGGTAACGCCTTAACGCTATTTTGATACTTTATATTACTGATAGGCATTATCTACTTAGCGTATTGTACTACATAGTAGATAGTTTAACGGATCCTTAAGAGATGGAAAATCCCGTAACATCTCTTAAGTTATTGCAGGCACGTTGACACTGGATATGAGATGTCAAACCCCGTAAACATCTCGGACGCCGTTGCACTCATATTTATTTATGATTGATTTAACTTTCATAAGGATATTTTAGTCCTGACTCGAGTGTTTTGTCTTTTCATTACGCTCGGGTCAGTCCTGAGTTTTCACGTTTTTGAAGATCTATTCTGGAGGATGAAGACGAAGATTTGGTATACTATTATTATTATTACCCATGACTCATGCTATCTGCTGCATTATTTTAATTGTTCTGTTGTATATGTATAACTCTGATAAATGTTGTATAAATAATTGTCAATGTATAGTAAACAACTTCATGAACTGTTTATTTGACTATTATATTTTATCGTTCCGCTGCGAGATTCTATGTTGTTTCATTTCCTTTTTTTCTCTTTCTTTTCTTTTCTTATTTACCCCAATAACCATCTGCCCTTTTGAATGGTTTGGAACCGGCATGTGTATTTGATCGTCGGTTTAAACTGTCCAAAAAGGCGGGTCGTTACAGTTGGTATCAGAGCTTTGGTTTAGCGATAACCTTAGCTTTGTGGGGTCTGACTCTTTATAAATAGGGTAGTTATACCCTATGATGAGTCGCTGAGTGTATATATATGAGAGAGCGTATTTGTTAGTGATATAAAATGTTTTATATTGTGTCGGTTGATTTGTTGAGTGGTTTATGGATTCTGGTCAATACGAGTAATTAACGTCATTGATAGGGATCTCTAAACACTTAAACAGAACAATTCGACATAGTATTGTTTTTGAAATTCGGTAAATGAAATAATTTTGCCCTAATTATATTTTGTATATAAAGAATTTATTTCAAAATTTATTGTGATCTATCTAGCTTATTTGGTTGTTGGAAACGATAATATTGATTGTTATCATTAATTGGATATTGTGTTTTAATAAATAAGGCTTATTGAAAAATAAACAATAATAAAAAAACTTATGGAATGTTTTAAGAAAGAAAATCCTATAAGAATATTTATAAAGGTGACTTATAAATTAAAAGAGATTTAAATTGGAAATATTGAATTTAAGACCCGGAGGTTTTGACAATGGTTTTCAAAAGCTTTGAAGAAATATATAGTAATATTAGTTGGAAATTGTTTATGGAAATATTTTGAAAGGATTTTTATGAAGGAATAAATTCAGTACTCCTCTCTTATGTCGCTGGAAAATAATTTCGGTGATGACTGCGCAGCATCATCGACGTTCATTTTCGAGTCTCAAAGTGGGGGAGACTTCTAAGAAGCTTTGCTTTTCTTCGAAATTATTTTGGGTAAAAGGGTTTTGGTTTAAACTCCAAAGGTATGATTTGATATATTAAAGATATAAGTGAATATATTTATTTCAAACGATTTGAAAAGAACCGGGCATTTAAATTTCTAAGTTCTCTTAATTAGTAATTTTCAAATTATTTGAATGAAACGTGAATAACCAAAATTTATAAAATAAGAGGATTAAGATATCTAAGCTTATTGTTTTGGGAAAACTTTAAAGTTGAAAGGTAAAGAGGATTTTAACAAATTAAATTTGTGAACATTCTAATTAAGTAAAATGAAATTCTATAAATTTGCATAATACCAAATTTACATTCTGATAGCATATAACAAGACCTACCAAATGTTAAAAGTTAAAATGATGTTTTGGATATGTAATGAGATATTGTATAGATAAACAGAACCTGAAAGTAATTGAAATATACAAGTAAGGAAAACTCAAAAGGAATTAAAATGTATATAAACGGAAAATTTGGTTGTGATAAAAATGTTATAAACTTAAATATAGCATGAGATGATGAATGGATAAATGGAACAAGTAAGTGAACTTAAGAAAGAAGGTAAATGAATCGTATTATATCTTTGTAAATTGGTCATAGAAAATAAATATAAATTACAAAGGGATTGGAAAAATTTGTAACCTTTAAGATAACTGTAAACTAAGAAAAGTCATTTATGAGTGGTTAAATTTTTATAGGATGATTAATAAACTAAAGTGCTGGTTAATAAAATGTTCCATGAATAAATTTGTTATTAACTAAAATAATGGAATTGAATTTAATTAAATTATATAGAATGTTTAAATGAACTTGAATAAGCAAATTCTTTGATATGATGTTTGAGAAAAGATAATGTTAAAGAATATGTTATGTAAAGAAATGAATATACTAACTGAATAATGGATTGTGAGTAATTAAGTGGAAAAAAAAATAGAAGTCAATAAAATATTTTAGTATAGATAAATTGGATAGAAATCCATTGGAAGGAAATACGTGAGATTGTACGTATATTATTTTATTCGCATAACGATTTGAATCAAATTCGAGCACAAAATTTCGAGATGATTTATATCGATCCAAGTTAGGATTTTTCACTCGATTTTCGACGGCGAACCCAGGATATGGATTTTTAATTTGATTCTAAAATTCTTAATCATAGTATATGGCTATGTAAGGAGAGTAACAGTTTCCAATCAAGGAACCAAATCTGAGTCCGCACTAGAGAGTCGTGTGAACGATACTAGTTTGGAAGTGAAATTGTGTGATTGAATAAGCGATTAGATTGATATTGCTCACGGATGATATATGTACGGCTTACGGACTTAATTAAAGTTAATATTGGAAATTTAAGATGCCAAATATAAAATGAGTCTTTTAAAAATTATATAACAGGATATATATATATATATATATATATATATATATATATATAAAGAGATAAAACAAATTGAATGTAAAATTAATAATTTGGTTATGTTGGGTATGATTTGGTTGTTATATGGTTGTTAGTTGATTGTATATAATTCATTAAGTGTAAATTGAAAGCAATAAGTCATTGAAATCAAATTGGAAGTTAAATGAATTTAAAAGAATTTAATTTGATTCAAATTGGAAGTGAACTAATGTAAATATAAACTAGTGAATGTCAACTAATTGAATTGAGAATGAATGTTAGTAAAATCCAACGTTAATGAATCAACTATGATTAAAATTGAAAACCAAGTGAATAAATATTAATGAGAGGTGAATTTATATTGATTGGTTATGGATTTGCTGGATGATAGTTGGATGAGTTGATTGATGGTTGCATTTGTTGCTTTTGTTGCATTTGCTATGTTGGCATATGTAGTTGTTATGTTGCTATATGATGTATATTGATTTTATTTTCATATATGCATGTTTCTCATGGTTTGTTGAGTGTTTAGTAGGTGCGGATTGCGCTTGCTTCGCATTTGGAGCTCGCTTTCGTGCTATATTAGCCGTATATGCTCGCTAATAATATATAAGATACATATCTCGGATTACATACCGTACTTTTACACTTTTTTCCCTGCGGGATGCCTCATCACTTGATGAGATGTATATTTGTGATATATATACTGTCATTTTTTTTTCTGATCGAGCCACGCAAAGGAGACACTACCGAAATTTTCCGTAAAATCTGGGTGTTAGAAAAATTTTCAAGTTTTAATTTTTTTTATAACTTGTTTTGATAACTAACTTTTAAAGTTAGAAAGCTGTTCGGAGTAACTTAGTGGAAGCGTAGTATGACTTTATAAATGGAATTTCATTGTTCTATAAGTAGGTAACTTTGAATAAAATATATCTAATGTTGAATTCTATACTTAGTTCCTTTTCCCTTCTTTTTCCTTTTCGGGGACGAAAAGTTTTGAGTGGGGGAGAGTGTAACGACCCGTAAATTTCCGATAATTATAATAGCTAATTTAACAAGATTTCGTGATTTAATGTTAGAAAAAAAAATTGTAATTCGTTTGGAATAATAATAACTGGAATGAATTGCAACAATAATTATCCAAGTAATGAAAAATGAATGCTACTTAGTGAATGCCTTTGAAATCAATAGTTGAATAGGATAATAAATGTTGAAATTCATTGGGTATAATAGAGTAATTGATTGATAAGTAAAATCTATTTAAAATCAAATATTGAATATTGAACAGGTAAATTGTTTAAATTAAATATTTAAAAATTATTGAATAATTGAATAACTGTAAAATAAAAATAGTGTTCTAAATTGTGAATTGGTTTTAAATGTTGATTCTTATAAGTTTAATTTCAATATTTCAAAAGATAATGAATTGTTGGATAATCGAAATTGTTTAAATTAAATATTTGGAAATTATTGAATAATTTAATAATGGGAATCGAATAACCATATAATGGAAATTGTTGTTCTATAATTTTAATTCGTTTCAAAAGCTAAATTTTTAAGTTCGTTTTTGAATATTTCAAAAGATAGTGATTTAAGAATCAAATTTTGTTTAAATTTAATATTACAAATGTTTGAATAATTAAATTTCCAATTTGATATGATTAATTTGATATTGAAATTTAATATATGAAAATAGAGTGAATAATTGAAATTTTATTTAAATATGATTCAAATTGGTTTCCAAAGTGAATGTAAGTTATATTGCGATTTTAATAGAGTTAATAAGATTTTAAAATTGGAATTTATTGGATAATTGAATAACGGGTTTAATATGATTAAAAACTATTTGTAAAATTTTATTTTATCATATTAAAGTTTGAATGATGTTGTAGAACTTTTAAAATCGAATTAAAAGTTAATTTGTGAAAATTGAATATTTTAATATTTAAATCGACTAGCGAAATTAGCCATTTTTCGAACAGTCTCAGAATTGGACGAAACTAGTTCCATTAGATCCGTAATAGTTTGTTATTATTCGATTTCAATTTTTGTAGCAATTAGAGTTTTCGTTTGACCGTGGCAGCTCGAAACGCATCGAAATTGTTTTAATATTAATTTAACGAGTTAAAATAGTCATTTTTCAAACAATCTCGGATTTCGATGAAACCAGTTTCATCGGATCCGTAATGTCATATTATTGTAAGGTTTCAAATTTCGAGTCAATCGGATTTACCGTTTGTCCGGGGCGAGCCAAAATGCATAGAAATTCGTTTAACCGATTTAATTTTAAATTGATCGTTTATTGCCGTATCTCGCACAGACGATCGAACTAGCTTCCGAAACCTGTTCCATTGTGTCCAGAACGTGGGATAAACCCTAGAAACACCGGTCACCGCACGTAAATCGGAGTTTGGAAAAGCCGGATGAATAGTATTCGTCGTTTCCTATAAATAGCCCCTTTATTCACAAATTAAAATTAAAAAAAAGGGCTAGGGTTTCTTATAGCCGGCCGCCATTTTCTAAACCAAAGGCCGAAAATCACTCGTCTTCTCCCCTCGAATTCTCCAAATCCATCAGCTTTTACAACAAACTCCCAACTAACAATTCATAGAGCATTGTGAGACCTTCAATCTGAACGGTCAAGATCGTAAAATTCGAAGTGGATCAATGGGAAAAAGAGCCCGAAGGCCTGCAGTTCGGCCTCGTTTCGCGTTCTCAATAGGGGGCCGAGCTCCATGGCTTTGCAGTCGAGTGAAGAGGAGGGGATGGGCTTTGGAATGGAAGCTTCTGATCGTTGTCGAAGTCGTCGTGAAGGCTTGAAAAATTTAACCCTAGTTTTGATGATGGGTTCGGTCGTGAGTTAAAATAGAACGCGTACGTGAGGAAGAAGAGGGGTGCGGCCTGATGGGTGGAGGATGGAAATCAACGGATGTGATTAGGTTATGAAAAAAAAAATTGTTAATTTATTTATATTATAATTTGTGTAACTTTGAAATAACATAACTTTTTGCTGCGAGATCGAAAACTGATGAGACGAAGTGCGTTGGGATCGTATGGACGAGTACTACGCTATAGAGATGGATTGGAATCGTTTGGAGCTAGAAGAAATTTTGAGTTAAATCGAACGTCGTTCGATTTGATTTAAAATCGTGAAAATCAAGGTGAGTGTTTTATAACGCTCACAACGTACTAAATATCTTTATGCTAGTTAAATTTGCCATTATGAAGTGTTATGAATTTTATTTGTCGTTGTTTGATAAAATTTAATTGTCATTTGAATTCACCATTGAAAAATTAAATTGACAGTTAAATTGAAATTAAAATTGAATTGCGATTAAATTACCTGACATTAATAACTATGAAATTGCCATGAATTGTATTGTCTATTGGATGATTTATTTCGATGGATGCTATTGGTTGATATTTAAATGTTTGAATGTTTATTTGCTTATATATAACCTGTTATGCATACGTATGACACTATGATTGATTTAAGTGATATATACTCATCCCTGACATTTAATTGAAATAAATAATTACTTGGCCATAGGATAGAAAATTATATACGGACACCGAATTGGCTAAATTAATAATTTTTAAAATCGTCGATTTGAAATTTATTTAAATGTTTGATGTAAAAGTTATAAATAGAAATCGAATTTATAGAAATTGAATTTATCAAAAATTTGAGTTTGGAATGTTGAAATAAATTTTGGTTAAAGAAATTGTTAAATAATTTAAGTGGAGACTTTGGAATTTAAAATTGGGATATGATTGAATTCTGAAATTTGCTTTGTTTAAAGATTTAACCTTAATTCGATCTTTGAACATTACTAAGTAAAAGTGATATAAAAATGATATTTTTAAATTGAGCTTGAAATTGAATCATATTTGAAATTTGGATTTAGATTTGAATATTGACGGATAATTGTGTTAAGTGGTATAAATTGGTATTTTGAACATCAAGCTCTAAATCGATATAAATTGAAATTGAATAAATTAAAGGTGAATGTAAAATTGAATTAATTTGAAGTAAAAGTTGACATTGATTTGAATTGAAATCGAAATTGAATCGGTAGAATGGAAATTGAAATCGATTTGAATTGGGAAGTTATAATTGAAATGGATTGGTTTTGAAGCTGTTTTATTTTGTTTCCAAATTACTCGGTTATATAAACCATTTTTGAATACTTAAACTATTTTAATCTATTTTAAATCTACTTAACCCAATATGAATTATTTTAAACTAATTTATCTATTTCAAATCCGTTTTAAGATTTTAAGTATTTTTTAACTATTTTAATTATTAAAACTACTTTTAAACTCCTTAAAACTATTTTCTAAAATTCTAAGCTGGTCAATAGGGTGAAATGTTTATATTTAAATCTTGAATTTAAATACGAATTGGGTTAAATGAAGTTGCAACCTAAATTGAAATCCGAATTGATTTTGAAATCGAAATGAGATATTGAATGTATAGACTATGGCATTATAAAATGTGTTAAGGGGGATTACGGTAACGCCTTAACGCTATTTTGATACTTTATATTACTGATAGGCATTATCTACTTAGCTTATTGTACTACATAGTAGATAGTTTAACGGATCCTTAAGAGATGGAAAATCCCGAAACATCTCTAAATTTATTGCACGCACGTTGACACTGGATATGAGATGTCAAACCCCGTAAACATCTCGGACGCCGTTGCACTCATATTTATTTACGATTGATTTAACTTTCATAAGGATATTTTAGTCCTGACTCGAGTGTTTTGTCTTTTCATTACGCTCGGGTCAGTCCTGAGTTTTCAGGTTTTTGAAGATCTATTCTGGAGGATGAAGACGAAGATTTGTTATACTATTATTATTATTACCCTTGCCTCATGCTATCCGCTGCATTATTTTAATTGTTCTGTTGTATATGTATAACACTGATAAATGTTGTATAAATAATTGTCAATGTATAGTAAACAACTTCATGAACTGTTTATTTGACTATTATATTTTATCGTTCCGCTGCGGGATTCTGTGTTGTTTCATTTTCTTTTTTCTCTCTTTCTTATCTTTTCTTATTTACCCAATAACCATCTGCCCTTTTGAATGGTTTGGAACCGACATGTGTATTTGATCGTCGGTTTAAACTGTCCAAAAAGGCGGGTCGTTACATTAATCTTAATTTAATTTTTAAGATAAAACATAACTTAATTCTGTTTAAAACAATTTAATTGAAACAAAGTACTTTTTTGAACTACTTTTAAATTTTCATTTTAAAATACAAGTTTTAAATTAAAAGTAATTTAAACTTATCAAAGTTTAAATAATTTAAAACTTTTAAAATTGCAAATCAAACAAGTGCTACGAAATTTTTTGAAGTTAAATCATTTCAAAATTTTAGAAATTTTAATTCATTCTTAGTTTAAAACATTCAAATTTAAATCTTCTTTTAAATTTAAAACTGAAGTTCATATTTAAACATAGATTTCCAGATTTTAAATAAATCTTCAAATCTTGCTCATATTTCTTAAACTTTCAGTTTTTAAAACATTCAATCTGCTTCCTATTTATGGTGGTTAATAATTCAAGTTTGAAACTTATTTTTTTTTATTTAAAACTGAGATTTAAAACTAACTTGAAATTTAAATTTTCAAACTTAGATTTAAAACTAGACTTAAAATTCTAAACATTAAAAAGCTTCAGGTTTAAAAAAAAAATAAACAACAGGGTACAGGTTTTAAATAAAACCTGTAAAAATTCTTTGACCCGAGACTCCAGAAAATCGCTTCGAGTTCCACCCTATCCTAGCTTCGAGCAAAACACTCAAACACTTCGAGTCAACACGAATTAATTCGAGAACAACCCAAATCCAAAACTACCAAGACATCAGTGCACCGTGCACATGCACGGTGCCGTTGATCATCTCCGGCCATCACCGGGGGTCTCCCCACATCCATCATCACTTAAACATCACCTCAAGATCATCAGATCGCGCTCAAATTTTCGAAATTGAATTCGAGAGCTAAAACCCCAAACCTGGCAACACTGTAACCACAGCCCATACCAAACCTGGCAACGCCCCAATCAAGAAGCTCCGACCATCAGAAGATCTGCTACTCCGGCCTTGACTTCGCTTACGACCAACCTTCCATCTCCCAAAACCTAGAAGCATTCGATCCACTGTAGAAACAGAGATTGATCGAACTACCTATCCTAGTTAAACTAGGGTTACAGAAAAGAATTCGCCACCGCTGCCTCCTCGATGAAAAGCATTGACATCCAGTATTTTTCCTATCAACTACGATCAATCCTCCATCATTACCCAAAGTCCAGACCTCTCCGAACACTTGGATCACCAGAAAATCCCAGATTTCTATTTCCAGTTCAAACAAGAACTGTACACTCATTCCCAACTTAAAAATCTTGATTTTAGTTTTAAAATTCATGTTTTAAAGTGTTGTTTCAGATCATAACTGTGGCGCCCCACCCCAAGACCCACTTTAACAAAGAGAATTACTGGGTAATTCTATCTGTTAATGCGGAGAATAGGGCTGGTTAGGAGCGACCATCTATAATCTTGTCTTAAATATCTACTGCATACGTCGATAAATGCTCTATATTTTTTTTTCTATTTCAAGTGGATCGACATATCCAATAAATGTTTAATACAAAACTATAGGTGGCTAATGCATCTATCAGAACAAAGTAAAATAACAAAATGCATATCACATCACAGAACAGTAATCATTATATATATAAATACATATACACAGATACATCCCAGTATAATACAAACTAATATACAAAAGTGGTACAGAGGCCACACTATATACATCTAATCAAATACATATCAAAGTCAAGCGGAAAGAAATATAAACTACACAAAAGTGCTAGGCTGATATCCAAGCAGATGCATCAAAGCTAAGTCCCGTAACTGATTGCTAACCTGAAACAACTCGGTCTGACCCGAGTATAAAATACGCGGGTCAGTCTAGCTAAAACAATCAGTTCATAAGGATAGAAGATAATATGAAGCATAAGATACAAGGTGATAATTCTTCTCAAATGAGAAGAGGCAATATAAAATACACATACTCATGACTTAAGTGAAACAATGTCATTTAAGTATACAAAGGCCTCAAAAGAGGTAAACTCTACAATACACTCAAACAACATAAGCAATCGCCGATGATAATCTCCAAATAAAAACTTATGAAACTCAATAAGAGTTTATAATCCCCATATCGAAATCACCATAAAACAACACACACACACACACACACACACACACACACACACACACACACATATAAGCCTTTCTCTAACTCAAGGCTATAGGTAAACTCATCATTTCAAAATTGGTGAAATCAAAATCAAAAATTCATAAAAATTCCCCGGATTGGCCAAATCCCATTTGCATGCCGAAGCGTTGCTGCACGTGCCATTCTCAAACGGCCGAAGCCTCTGACAAGGTCGCTAACACCTCCCAAAGCAGTTCGTCCTCATGACAAGGTCGCTGACACCTCTTCAAGCCATTTTGTTAGCCCTAACAAGGTCGCTAACACCTCCCTAAGCAGTTTGTCCTCATGACAAGGTCGCTGACACCTCTCCAAGCTATTTTGTCAGCCCTAACAAGGTCGCTAACACCTCCCTAAGCAGTTTGTCCTCATGACAAGGTCGCTGACACCTCTCAAAGCAATTCTGTTATGTAAACATCATGAATGTGTCACAAACTCACGGATAGGAATCCGAAAAGTGTTAACGTGCGTCCCATACCACTCGTTCGCACTTAGCGATTTACTAGCCGCTAGTCGGTGCCACACTAGGAACATCATAAAACTCATAAAATCATATCTCGCCTCATCTCATCGGCGAGTGATAAAGAGACACCATACTCGTCTCATCTCATCGACAAGTATTAAATAACATCGTAACTTGTCTCATTTCATCGACAAGTGAAAACATCGTAATGGTTCCTCATAAACCATAAATCTCAAAATATGAAATCATATACTCAAGACTTGCCTTATATCATTGGCAAGTAAATAAAACATCGTGATGGTTCTCATCGACCATACTCCTGCTTAGGAGATCCCAAACCATAATACTCGCCAAATATTGGCCATCATAAATAATTCCGGTAAATAGGAATTATAAAACTCAAAATATGCCATAAAATGGCAAACATCTCAAAATCAATAATCTCAAATAGCTTCGATCGTACAAGTCCGGAATTAACCGAAATAGTAAACGCACATGTCCCATACCACGTGTTTTACTAAATCGTTTAATTCTCTTTCTCATATGTTCGAATAGTATAAAAGTCTGTATTTTATATATAAAATAATTTATTTGAGAAAAACAAGCTTTTAAAACTTTTTCCCGAAAATATTAATAAAACCAATATTTAAAATTTCTTTATTATAGGAAATAAATAGATTTTATATTAGAAAAATAATTTTAAAGTACAATGTAATAATAATTTAAAGTGTCCATTTATTTCAAAAATCACTTAAAAATGGTTTAGTGAAAATCATGCTCGAAAATAATGAAAAACAAGAGAGATTACTCAAGACCGATAACTTGAATTCAATACGAATTCAATTCAAATTTAACCCAAAGTCAATTCAAATTCTATTTAAATTTTGCATTTCAAATTCTCTAAATATAGCAAGCCTATTGATAGACATCATAGCTCTCAAAACATCTCAAAAACAACATCAAAATCGAACAAGAATGAGAGCAAAAATAAGCCAATGCAATTCTCAGTTCAATGATTGTTATTGCTGTCGTTTTGCTCTCGAGACAGCAACAAACAAATATAGTTTTGACCAAGCTAACTTTGAAATTTCAAAAAAACTCAAAACATAAAACTTCTAGCACAAAGTCTAAGCTTTCTGGAACATCTTGAATTATTAAATTTGGACAAGAAACATGAAAGATATGGCCAAAACAAATTTCAGATATGAATTTCGCTACAGCTGTTGTTTTAGTTTCGTGACAGCGATACTAGAATGAACTTTCGACCATGTAAACATCAAAATTTGACAAAACTCAAAACATTAAAATTGTAGCATATAATCTAAGCTTTCAGGAGCATCAAGAATCATCAAATTCCGACATCAAACGAAAAAGATATGTTTAAATTTCCATCAGCACTTAGCACAGAAAATCATAATTTTACAATGACAGAGTTGAGAGTTTGTAACCGGATTTTGATCAACCTATGCTTAAAATATGCAAATGTTTTCAACATAAAAGTTGTCACACACAAAATATTCTTTTCAGAACTTCAAATATCATCCAAATCCGATAAGAGACAAGGAAGATATGTCTAATTTACTAACTATGTTTAGTTTGGATAACGTAATTACTAAAGTGACAGAGCTGAGAGTTTGCAACAGCATTTTGGTCAAACTATGCTCAAAATTTGCCAATGTGTTCAATAAGAAAATTTTCGCACATAAAATAAGCTTTCCGTAACTTCAAAAATCTTGCTAATCCGATAAGAAACAAGGAAGATATGTCTAATTTACTAACTATGTTTAGTTTGGATAACGTAATTACTAAAGTGACAGAGCTAAGAGTTTGCAATAGCATTTTGATCAACCTATGCCCAAAATATGCAAAAGTATTCAACAGAAAAGTTGTCACACATAAAATAATCTTCCAGAACTTCAAAAATTATCCAAATCCGATAAGAAACATGGAAGATATGCTTAATTTACTAACTGTATTAAGCACAGTTTTACAATTACAGGCCAGTGACTTTGTATTGGGTTTCCGACCTTCTACGATCAAAATTTTCGAAAGTATTTAACATAAAAGTTATCACACTCTCTTCATGCTTTCCAGAACATCAAACAAAATCAAATTCCGATTTAAAACGAAAAAGTTATGCCCAATTTACTGATAGCGGTTTACAAATGAACATGCAATAAAAATCACATTGAGATTTCTAACCTTAAAATCTCAAATTATGCTAGAAAATGTGAGTTTTCAACTCACCTTTGATTTAGATAGCAAATACCCAAATTTGTGAAGAATGATTGAAGCTTCAAGGTGAAATTAGTCTTCAAGAGCCTTTCAATTTACTATCATTTGAAGAAGTTTCATCTTGAATTGAAGAAAATTAGCTTGAGATTTGATTTTGAAAGAAGGGTTTTCTTTTTACTGTTTTTGTCTTAGGGAAGAAAGATGAAGAGGAGCTGAGTTATGAACGTACAGGTAACTAAATTTCTTCTTTTCTCACCTGGTTAAGACTATAATGGGCCTTGGACCCAAAATGAACAAAAGAAACAATAAGTCCAAGTTTTAATTCATGCTTAAACTAAAATGCATATATTTATATTTAAACATTTGCAATTAGCAAATGCCACTATCTTTCAAATTTGTACACAAATAAAATTCTAAACTTACACACTTATAAACTAAATCATTTTCCAGCATATAAAAAGATAAATTTATATTTATAAAACATTTTTATTATTAAAATCTTTTATTTCACAAAAATGCACTATTTCCACAATTAAATGCAAAAGCATACATTTTTGACTTTTAAAATTCCATAAAAATTATTTTCTTACATAGAAAAATATTACAAATGGTATCCAAACTTTATTTATAACCAACACTCATTTTTATACCAATTTCCATCTTTTTACTTAATTAAACACCCTTCAAAAAATCAAATACTTCATTTAAAATTATTAAAAGAAGTAAATGACAATGATTTATAAAAATTATTTCGTTTTCTCTAAATAAAGATCATTCTCCATCGCTATTAATCCAAATAAATAAAATGAAGTTCCAAACTTTATTTTTCTCATTTTATTTTCAAAATTCATTGTTTATTCCAAATAAACAATATAAAACTTCCAATTTTATTAAATTTACAATATTAAATTATAACTACCATTATAATTTAATATTAACAGGTAATCTCCAAAAGTAGGGTTGTTACAATAACCCTGAAACAATAAATTGTGATATTCAAATTTTCACTTATTTTAAAACTTGATCAGTAAATTGGGTTTCTAGAGAAAATACAAGTTATTTTAACTTAAGTTGACTTCTAAACTAAAGTTTATGATTAAACAAACATGTTTGATTTAAATTTTAAGTTTAAACAGAGATTAAATTAAAAGATTTTGATTTTTAAATCAAAACTTTGAACCTATGAACTATAAAACAGAGAAGACCCAGGTAACACAAGCATGCATACCACACATTCAGAGATACAACAATATAAATACACAAACATACATAGGAATGTACTCAATACAATATCTAACATAGAGATTAGCATGCAACTATTATTCATACTTAAGTTTAAAAGAGAATGTGATGTTACTCACAGTTTTAAAAAGGGTAGCAGAGCCTCATTGAAATGCCTTTTTCAAACTCTGCTTTTGAACAGGCCTTACTTTGAAGAGGTGCAGGCTTTATAAAAATGCAGGTGTGCTTTTTTTCTTTCAGGTGGCATGCAGAGCCAAATACCATATTGCAAAAATAAGAATACAGATTTGAAATTTGCAGGTGCATGCAGACATCATTTTTTTCTTCAGATTTAATGAAGTACAAATTTCCTTTTTGAAGAAGATTACTGACATTAGAAAATGGGGAGTTTTGATTTTGAATATGAAAAATGAGTTTTGATCTTTTCTTTTGATTAAGGAAACGAAAAAAAATATGCATGAATGAAGATGCAAGCTAAACTAGATGTATTTTCAGATTTAATGAAATAAAAGAAAAATTAAAACTAAATTTTACACTTGTACAAATGTTATACACTTGTCAAATTGTTATGTAAATTTTTAAACACATGTTAAATGGAAGTTAAAGAATGAAACACTTATTTCTTTAAAATAATTAGTACTAATTTCAAAATTAATGTGTTATTAGCCTAGTTTAACTTGTTAGTTTATTTTAAATATGGGTATAAATTTATAAATGAAAATAAAAACAAATCATGTTTTACAAATTGAAACTTATACATATAGAAATTAAAACAATTAAGATTTATATTTTGGAATTTCAAATTCAAATTAAATTCAAAATCAAATATTTTCAAATCAAGTTATATACATAAATTCAATTTGAAATAAAAATTACAAATTCTTTTAAAAACTTATTTATAAAGACAATACACTATCAATATTGTTTTTATAAATCTCTTATTATTAAATTAATATCATTTTACAAGAGATTATATTTTTATTAATAAAATATCTATTTTGTTAAGCCATAAAACCTTTTGTTGAATTTATTCTAAATTTAAAACTCAAGCCAATATAATTTAAACATTTTAATATTCTTCTTATCAATTTTAAAATTTATTTATTAAAGGGTTTTAAAAACTCAATACCAATTTAAAACAAATCTTCCAAATTATAATGTATATATTAGAATTTTAAAACATGGTTCATTTATTAAATTTAAACCAAAATCATTTATTTAACTTTGAAAAGCTTAAATATTAAATAAAACAAATTTTCCAAATTACTACAAATATTTAAACAAGAAAATATGCTTTACTTATTAAAATCAAAACAATACCAATCTATTTAAAATATAAACCATATATTTATATTGTAAATAGAAATCAATTTATTATTTTTAAAAGATAAAATAAACAATTGAATATTTATTAAAGGAGATTATTAAACCAATTTTAATTATTATCAAAAAAATATCAATATCAATTTAATTTTTAATACAGATTATTAAATTGATATTGTTAAAAATTCCAGGATATTACAATCCTTCCCCCTTATAAGAATTTCGTCCTCGAAATTTAAAACAAAGGTAATTTAATAATCTTATTAAATTTTAAATTTTAAATTTTAAACACAAGCATATATCAAACATATGCTAACAACCAAAAACAACCAATCAACAAATCTAATTATCCAGACAAATTGTGATATCCTGGAAATTTGGGCAATATAAATTTAATAATCTGTGTTATAAATTTAATTTGATTTGATAATTTTAATAACAAATTTGGAATTTGATTTAATAATCGTGTTTTAATAAATATTTAAATTAAAAGATTTTATCCTTTTGAGTAAATAAATTGTTTTCTGTTTATAATATATATAATTGTATATATTGTAAATTGATAAATTTTGATTTTGAATTTAATGAATGAATTGATTTTCTAATTCTAGTTTATTTTTAGTAAATTGGGAATTTGATTTTAAAATTGGATTTTCAAAGCAATGTAATAAATAATGTTAGAATTTAAACTATATCTTATTTGTTTTGAAATTTTATTTAACTTAAAAATATATGGATTTAAAATTAGATAAATATAAAAGCTAAGTTTTATTTTATATTACTTGGGATTTATATATAAGAATTTACAATATAAATTACAAATGATTTTAGGTAGTTATAATCTCTTTCACAAATTATTTAATATTGTTTAATTTGTTACTTTTGAATAAAAATTATAATACTTAGTTTTTCATAAAACATAAATAGATTTTGTAAGGAATAAAATTGTTGTTTCTAATTTTAATAGGGTTATGTATGCATCTATATATATATAACTTGATTTTTAAGATTTGATTTTGATAAGTTAATTTAAAATTTGAATTTAATGTCTTGGATTTAAAGAGAATAAATACATAAAAAAAATATTGAATAAGCTTGTATTTATATTTGTTTTGGTTTCATTTCTTTTAATTAGAAAAGAAGAAGAAATAAAACTCATTTATATATACATAGGAAATAATGAATTAAGATAAAGTTTTTAAAATCCAATTTAAACTAAAAATACTTAGATTATACGTGTAAGTTTCTTAGGATACAAATTGACACGTGTTAGTCATATAATAAACTTAAGTGACAAATGTTTAAATGTGAACAAGTGTAATGTTTAAAATTTTCTTTTCATTTTTATTTCTATTAAAATCAAAATATACTTATACAAATACATTTCCTCTAAAATCATTCTTCCTTTCCACTATTTTTTCTTTTTCAAAACTTGAGATTTCAGCCATGAAAATCTGAAGTTTTCATCTTCAAACCAAAACCCTCTGAAATACATAATGCAAATCATTTGAAAATCCTCATACCTGCAACCTTCAATTTCATCAACCTAAAATGCAGGAAAATTTGCAATCAATTCTGCAAATTCATATACCTGAGATTCATTTACAAAGCTAAATCAATCTGCATGCATTTAAAAATCAACTTGCAACTCTAAACAAAAAAAGAATCCAAACCTGCATGCAACTATGCCTGCAGTCCTCTGTTTGAAACAATATACAAACCTGCATATTTCTTTCTCTGGGAAGCATGCAAATGGATCTGGTAACTGCATGAATCAAGGGGACAAAGAAATAAATCTGCAGTTTTAAAGCAAATACAAGATGAGACTTTAAATAGGCAACTGCAGTATTAAGTAAAAGGGGGAAACATGCATGCATCTATTAATCTCAAGCTTGTCAAAAACTTGTGCTCTGCCTCCATAAAACCCAGGTGAGTAATAATTAATACTAAATGAACTTAAGTAGGGATCTAGTTGCTGATTCACTCTAGAAATTAAATGCATGTCTGCCTTTTTGAAGTTTATACTGGTGAATATAAATGCATGTCTATTGTAATGCATGCTGTAGGAAATTTTTATTCTGTTTCTTTGATTCAGGATCTAGATTTGAATTTGAATTTCATTTCAGGTGATTTAGTATGTGTTAAGATTTAAGTTTCAAAAACAATATGGTGGAGATACATAAGCTAAGTTTAAAATTGTATTTAGTATGAAATTTCTGTAATAACTATCTGTAAATTTAGAGATTGCAGAAAATTCTGATATAAGTTAAAAAAATCAAACCATCTGAATTTTTGTAATTTAAGTATATGAACATGTTACAAGATCCAAGAGGTGAATTTTAAAACTAAAGTTTTAAGTTTTAACAAGTATGAATACAAACCAGAAAGTGTCAATGAGAAAAAGGAAAGAAGAAAAAAAAAACAGTATGCCCTCTGGAAAAACATTAAACAACAGAGTAATTCTGTTATTAACAAGAATTTAATTCTTAAATTTCTTTGATTTAAGATTATCAATATGTTACCTGATTCAAAACTTGAATTTTAAAATTTAAATTAGAACTTTTAGTTTGTTTTTGATTAAGAAATTCTGGTTTAACCAGAAATCTTAACTTGGGTTGATTCTGTCGATCTAAGGAGATTTGGTGGGCAGTGATGTTCCTGGTGATAGAATGGTGATAGGAGAATTTAGGAAAAATGGTAATTGAGGAATCAATGCAGTGGGGAAGTAGTGACTAAGGATTAATGTATATAACCCTAGTTTTACTGTGTTCAAGTGATTTGATCACTATGATCGAACTAAGTGACCGAGCTTTACCTGATTTGAGGTGAAGGTAGCTGGGGTGTGGAGGAGTCTATGGCCGGAAGTGGTGTTCCTCTGATGGTCGGAGCTTAGGCGGTGACGAAATTTCCAGGTTGTGACTTTTGTTCCTGTTCGAGCTCGAGTGCTTGATTTCGATTTAGGGCTTTTGTAGTTAAATTGAAGGTGGATTTGAAGTGTGGTGATGTCCGATGACTTGCGTAGGGGGTCGCGATGGGTCGGAGAGGGTCGCCGTGGTGGTGCAGGTGCATGATGGTTATTGGCGTGTCAGTTGACTTTAGGGGAGAAGGGGTTTGTGTTTTACTCGGGATTGTCTCACGATTTGCTCGAAGAAATTGGTTTGAGGACTCGAAGGAAATTGATGAGGTCTCGGGTTTTAGTTTTGTTACAGGGTGGATAAACCTGTTAGCACAGGTTTTGTATTACCTGATTTATATTTGGGTTTAATTGTTGTTAAGGTGAATGTGTACTTGAGTTAGTTTAGTTTAGCTCGGGTTAGTTTGTTGGAGTTTGAAACTTATCTTGTGTTCAAAATTTAAAACTAAATTTAAAAGGGGGAGCCAAAATTTAAAGTAAGTTTTAAAACTAACTTAAATTATGGGTTCAAGTTGAATTGAATCACAAGTAGGAAATGATGTAGTATTTAAATTCATATTTTGTTTTAAATAACTTTGAAGAGTTTATTGTCTAAAATATTTTAAAGAATTTGAATTTAAATTTGAAATTGAAATATGTAATAATGTTTAAATAAAGTTTAAATTTGATTCAAATCAAATTTTGAATCTTTGGTTTAAAATGAATTTAAGTTTTATAAATTTAAGTGTTTAGAACCAAATTTGAATAATAATGTGAAAATTTAAATGGTTTTAATTTTAAAAGAAATTTGTTTTGACCCTTGTGAAATTTCCTTTATAATAAAAGTTTTGTTTAACAATTAAAGGTTTTAAATTTAATTTAAACTTGTTAAAGTTAAGTAATAATTTAATTTTTTGTTTTTCATTCAATTATTAGAGTAATTAAATGAATAATTAATTTATTTAATAAATTAATGAAATAATTAATTACTTAAAGTAATTAAGGTTAATCTTAAGGGTTTAGGATTAATTATTCTTTATTTAACTTGTAATTAAGAATAATCAATTAAATAAAATTATTTTTTAATTATTGATTAATAAATAATTAATCAAGTAATAATGGATTTAATTAAGTTTTAATTAACACTTAATTATTTAGTTAATTAGGTATTAATTAATGGATTAATTAATGATCAATTAATCTGTAATTAATAATAAAAAAAATAAGTTAATTATTTTAGAAAATAATTAATGAGTTGTTAATAGTTAATGAAGATCATTAACTAAGGATTATTTAATAATTAATTAATATGGTTAATTTTAATTATTAATTAGATTAATTAATTTAAAGATAATCCATTGTGTAAGTTATTAAGTATAATTACTTATGGAAGAAATTAAGGAATTAATTACTTATTATAATTAATTGAGTTTAAATTTGATTATTTTAAGTTAATTAATTCAGTTTAATTAATTTAAAATTAATCATTTAATGATTTATAGAGGATAATTACTTAATGTAATTAAATGAAGATAAGTTACTTAGGAAAGTAATTAATGAGTAATTACTATATGTAATTAATTGAAGGTGATTTGTTGATAAAAGTATTTTGAGTATAATTACTTGTAAATTAATCAAGGGACTAATTGGAATTAATTAAGGAGTAATTTATTTATTTGGTGAAGTAATTAAGGGTAGATAATTACTGAATGAAGTTAATCAAGGGTGATTAACAGTTCTGATTTAAATAAAGATTAATTACTTAGTGTAATTAATTTAATTTGGAAATGTAATTAGAAGATCATTAATTATTATAATTAATGATGTAATTAAGATTTATTAATCAATAATAGGTGATTAGAGGTAATTAATTTAGATAATTAATTAAGGGAGTAATTAAAGGTTAATTACTGTATTTGGTTAAGTATAATTAATTTGAGACATTAATTAGTAAATAATTACTTGAATGTAATTAAGCGTTAATTAATCAGGGATGATTAATTAAAATGAATAATTGGATGAAGATTAATTATTTGATTGATAATTAATTAATAATGATGAGCAAGTTGATATTGGTAAAGTAATTAATTTAATTTACTTTAAATTAATAGAATGTTGTAATTAATTTAATTCATTTTAAATTAATTATATTTGGGTGTGGTTAATCATGGCTTATATGGTTGGATAGTGTTGTTTGCTTTGGATGATCTGAATCTCAGATATGAGATAGATAATGTTGAGTGTTTTGGATGCATTGGTTGCATTATGATGTTGATATAGATTATTCTTTTGAATAATAATAATATGGTTTATCTGATATGTTGATAATGTTGATTACCTGTTGTGTATCTGTGATTTATCTTTGTATATATAGATAATTGAATTGTTTTGAACCTTTAAAATAACTTGGCCTTAAAAGACACGCTTTGGATTTCGATGAGACCGGGATCGGGTTTCCATATTTGGATATCCGAAAACCACATCGATTCCAAATAACGTTAGGTCGTGAATCCAAGTGGAGCGAGTGAAGACTCAAGGTGTAAGAGCTATATGTCAGTATAACTCTGTGGGTGATTCCGTAATGAGTTTGACGGAATAGTACTTATAGATTCGAGATGGTGATTTAGAGTGCAAGGGTTATCGTCGTTAACTCTGTGGGTGATTCCGTAATGAGTGTAACGAGATAATGCCTTCGATTTCGTTCGAACCCGGAACGAACTTGTATGGATTGAATGCTTTCAGAACATCGTCAGGTGGACGATGAGCATTCTAAGAGATGTGTCCTCTAAAGGTAATCGTAGCCTCAAGCCTCATCAACCGGGAATGGCTAAAACAGGGGAGGTGCAGCAAGGCTTCGTGGGTCGCACCCACTGGAGAGCAAGATTGATCCCTGTTCAGAGGTCCCTTTTTATTCGGCTTAGTGGGCAGTTGTCAGTGTACACCAACTACATGGTTGTCTTGTTTGGAACTATTCAGTAAGGAATGGGTTCGGCTGTAACAGCCCGCATATTTGTCGATTTTAATATTTAAATATTTTATTTAAATATTTTATTGGTACTCGAAATTTAGTCCGAAAAGCTACTTTTTGCATACGGTCGTATTAGGACTCGGGACCACTCCCATTGAGTTTAAAATGCCATTTGCGACCTTTTTGAGTATAAGCTTCGATATGTTTGGAGAAAGTTGATTTTTTGCTACTTTTCACTTTGGGTTTGAGTTTAGGTTTAGCCATTAGGAAACTTATACTTAAAAACTGAACCCCTCCTCCCCATTCTCCCTCACTTCTTTCTCTTTTCAGTTTTTATAGCATTAATGGTGGGAGAGATTGGAAATTAAAACTCCAAAACCCTAGTTCCTCTTGCAGCCTCAAATTCCTAGCTCCAAATTCAAGAGAACCCATTGGTAAGCATTCTCTTCTTCTTCTCCAACTTATTCTCTTACCAATTTCAGAAATTCCTAAACCTAATTTTGGGAATGTTCTTGTTTTGAGCATAGATTCAAGCTCATTTGGGTTGTGTTGAAGAGAGGTTGATTCTCCATTTGCTTTCAAGCTTCTTCTTGTTTGATTTTGGTAAAAAGGTGAGATTTTTATCTCACATCTTAGTCTATAATTATCTTCGATTGTTAGGTATGAATTCCTAACACTTATTCTTGTGCAATTGATTTTGGTTTGGATTGATTTGGTGTATATTCCAATTTTTGGTGTTTTGGTCTAATTTATGAAAATCCTTTTATGGATATTTGGACATTGATATTTGAAGCGTATCGAAGAGCCGTTTAGGCTGGGTTGTCGTTCGACGTAATTCCTTAGTCATCGCCATTTGCTCGATTGGTCGTTTCCGATATTCGTTTGGCCATTTATGGCCTAGGTTCAGGGAATGCCCTGAACCCCAGATTCAGACGTCTGAAACGTGAGATTCAGATGTCTGAATATTGTCTGGGAAGATTTTTATTCCCAGATTCAGACGTCTGAATATAGGGTTTCAGACGTCTGAATTGGTTCATTTGGAACCAGAAAGGAAATAGGCTAAAAAGTGTCTATTTCAGACGTCTGAAACACTTGATTCAGACGTCTGAACTGTGTTCTGGAAATTTTTATATTTCCAGATTCAGACGTCTGAACCACTTGTTTCAGACGTCTGAAACTGCTGTATTTTGCCTATTTGCCTATTCATTTGAGAATTCCAATTTAAATCGATTCGTGATAATCCTATTTGTTGTTATCATTTATTATGACTTTGATGACTCTTTTTAGGGATTTTTGAATATCCATTTCGATGGATTCTTTATCGGTTTCTTTGGATTTTATTCACTTCTTCGAAGGTGAATTTTAGTGATGGATTGTCCTTACAATCTTCTTTGTGATTTGTCACTTTAAAAATATAAAGGTTTTCTATACTAGTAGTAAATATCAAAACTTTTTCCTCAATTGATTTCAACACTATTTTATTACAAAGCTCGTTTTCTCAAACCGACTTCCAATCTATTAGTATATACAAACCTTTACCTCACTCGTATTAGAAATCTAATTAAACGGCTTAGTAAAACAATTGGTATGAAACGCTTGCGTTTACTTCGTTGGTTAATTCTTGGACTTATTCGATTGAACCTCTTGTGACAATTTTTCTAGTGAAGATTTACAATTGTTCGTAAATATTTAAGTTAAGCAAGTGGTTATGGGACATGAAGCTAAACTCATATATTTACTAGCTTAGTGTAATTGACACTTCTCGTTGATCATGACGATCATCTTTGTGATTTAGACTAGCAATGTGCGATGTCTCTTTGTCTGCGAGGGAGACTAAACCCCGTTTTGTGGAGTTTCAACTCAAATTGGTGGGGTAGCAACCCACGGTCTTCGGACCATTCGTGTGTCAGGTCTTCGGACCATTCGTGTGTCAAATTAATGGCTAGCTACCATGAGATAGCTTCTCGTTCATGTGTTATAGCTGTTGGTGAGTTTTCATGCTCCCGTTCATGTGATAGGCCTCCCCCCTATTTTGTGTGATTTCTGGGTTTCGTGTGTCGAATTCTGGAATTTTCTTCTTCACCAATTTTAGTGATTTTCATTGATATGATTTATCAATTTTTGTGTATTGGTGAATTCGTGTGTCATTTACTTGTTGTGAATACAAGTTTTGGGTATGATACCCTTTTTGGGTCTTTGAGAAGATTCTCTGATATTGATTAATCGTTTGTTGATTATCATTTACATACTTATAGTAGTATGCCATTATGGATATTATACGTCTATGCCATATCTTTCGTTCTATATCATGTTATCTGATATTTATAGCTAGACTGATCCGTTTATTATTTTCTTATAAATAATACTCGGGTCAGACCGAGATGTTGCAGGTGCTTCGACTTGACTTCTCTCCAGGGATCCATTACTCTGACCTTTTGCTTACTACTTAGATTAGTAGTTTTTGTTGTATACTCTTGAGATATTGACTCATTCATGTATTCTTTTGTATAGCACATGTTGCTATTATTTTGTGTTATTGTGGATCCTTCTTACCACTACTCTGATGTACACTTTTATGTGTAATATTCATATCTTCTTCTGCCTTTGTGATATGAATTATCTATGACTGATTTATGTTATGTTTATTTCTATATTTGTTTCCGAAGATATTATAGCCACTGTGTAGTAGCTTTGACTTTGTGTCGGCATGTCGGATTTTCACTTGAAAAGAATTAAATGTTATACTATCTGACATATCGATGCTCGCACAAAGCAATTACACGGATGGTCGCTTCTCAACAGCCTTATTCTCCGTGCTAGTTGACAGCATTCACCGTAATGTTCTTGGATAGCGTGGGTATAGAGGTGGGGCATCACAGCTTGGTATCAGAGCCAAACTTCGAAACAATATGGAATAATATAACAAGGATCGTCGTCCTAAGTCCATCTTAGGAGTCGTGCTTTAGGATTTAATTCGGGTCTTCGTGCCGATTCATCCTATTTTCCTTATGATTCCTTGTTTATCTATCAAGATTGCTTGATATTCAATTTGGTGAATAACCTTTTTCTTCTTCTTCTTTCTTTCTAAAGGGAGAAAAATGTCTAGACCAGGACGCCCCAAAGCCGTACCTTCTAGCACTCCACCCCAAGATGGAGTTTTTATGACTGCTCAACAGCTTCTTGATTTAGTGACAAATGCTCAAGCAGCTGGAGCTAACCCGGAACCTACTCACCCAAAATCGGGATTTGCACGCTTGTGCAGCGATTACACTAATTTGGGTGGGGAGCCATTCCAAGGTTCTGAAACTGTTATTGAAGTACAGGCTTGGCTAAGGTCATGCGATCGAATCTTTTCTCGCATGAATCTTATTGACCTGCGCCGAGTTCAGGTGGCCTCTAGTATGCTCCGAGAAAGAGCATTGGACTGGTACGAACTTCTTATTTCTGAGATTAATGAAGCGGATCTCACCTGGGAGCAATTCCGAGGACGCTTCGAATTAAAATTCGTTCCAAAAGCTGAGAAAGTGACATTGGCTCGACGATTTATAGACCTTGTTCAAGGTGAGTCCTCCGTGACTGATTACGTCGCCTCCTTCGAGTCGCTTTCCAAATATGGGGTAGAATACATCAACACTCCTTTAAAGAAGAACCGGAGGTTCGTCTATGGCTTAAACAAAGATCTCAAGAAGCCATTACTTCTAAAATTAGAAGTTTCTTTCGACCAACTCGTAGATATCGCTCTTCATCTTGAAGAGGCGGATAGGGAGAATGATGTTGAAGTGGTGGGTTCCAAACCAAGCTTCAACAACAACAAGAAGAGACCCAGCAAATTTAAAGGTCCTTATCCCAATAAGAAAGGGAGGCAAGCAACTCCTGTTGAAAAGACCTTTTCCTCTACTCAAGGGAAATGCTATAATTGTGGTTCGAAAGACCATTTAGCGAACAAGTGTTCAAAGCCTCGTACTTGTCGCTATTGCAAAAGCCCGGACCATTTTATGCATGTGTGTCCCAAACTTCAAAATAAGAGGGAGGGAAAGTTGAATGTTGCTCAAGCCCCTGGCAACACATCTCGTGGCCAAGGTATTTCTCATTCTATTCTGGATGGAATTATTTTATTTCGTGATCATCCTATTCGAGTCCTTTTTGATACGGGTGCGTCCCATTCTTTTATATCAAAAGAACTTGTTGATACTTTTTCTTTGGATGTTTTGTGTTTAATGACTTCTTTGAGAATTGCGAATCCGGTTGGTGGATCCGCGACAATCAGTTTATTGTGTAAAGATGTCGAGATTATTTTGTGTGATTTTTCTTTCCGAGCCGATTTGCATGTCATGCGCTACTTAGGCTTTGGAATGATTTTGGGAATGGATTGGCTTAACCGTTATGAAGCTCATATCCTATGTCCGGAGCGGACTATTCATCTTCGACATCCTCAATCTGTCAAGCAGATTTCTATTAATCTTCAAGATTCAGTTTCCAGCTTGGTCGCATCTTTATATTCTTTAAATCCTCGTGATGACGATGACGATGATGAGGGTGATATTATTTCTCCTATTCACGTCGTTCGTGAATTTTCCGACATATTTGAGCCCGTTTTAGGATTACCACCTAAGCGAGCAATTGAGTTCAGAATTAATCTTATTCCTAGAGCTCAACCTATCACTCGTCCTCCTTATCGTATGTCCAATAAAGAAAACGAGGAGATGCGTAAACAATTATCCGAATTGGAGACGAAGCAATTTATTCGCTCTAGTTCTTCGCCTTGGGGAGCTTCAGCTATTTTTGTGAAGAAATCCGATGGTACACTTAGGCTTTGCGTTGACTACCGCAAGCTTAATGATCTTACTATCAAAAATAAATATCCTTTACCTCGGATTGATGATTTATTTGACCAACTTAGTGGTGCTAGAGTCTTTTCACAATTGGACTTGGCTACCGGTTTTCATCAGCTTCGTATTGCAGAGGATAGCATTCCTTTGACATCGTTCCGTACTCGGTATGGATCTTATGAATGGCTTGTTATGCCATTTGGGTTAACGAATGCCCCGGCTTATTTCGTTGACTTAATGAATCGAGTTTTTAAAGACTTCCTCGATCGATTTGTTCTCATCTTTATTGATGATATTCTTGTGTATTCTAAAACCGAGGAGGAGCATGAATAACATCTTCGAATTGTATTGGAAACTCTTAGGAGTAATCAGTTAAAAGCAAAATATTCTAAATCCCATTTTTGGCAATCTCGTGTTAAGTTTCTCGGTCATATTATTTCCGAATCCGGAATTTCCGTGGATCCTTTAAAGATTGAAGCGATTCAAGATTGGAAGAGACCGGAGAGTGATAGAGATTCGTAGTTTCCTTGGATTGGCAGGTTATTACCGTCGTTTTATCAAAGACTTTTCTAAGATTGCCGTGCCTCTCACTAGCTTGACTAAGAAAGGTGTTAAATACATTTGGTCGGACAAATGTGAAGCTTCTTTTAAGAAATTAAAAGAACTCCTTTCTGATGCTCCTATTCTTGTTATTCCCGAGGGGAATCAAGATTTTATTGTTTATACCGATGCTAGTCGCGTTGGTTTGGGTGCCGTTCTTATGCAAAGAGAACGTGTTATTGCTTATGCTTCTAGGCAATTGAAGCCTGCCTAGACTAGATATGCCACTCATGATTTAGAGCTCGTGGCTATTGTTTTCGCCCTTCATATTTGGCGTCATTATCTATTAGGAGAGAAATTTGTTCTTTATACCGATCATAAGTCTTTGAAATATTTATTTTCTCAAAAGGAACTTAATTTGCGTCAACAACGTTGGCTCGAGTTCCTTGCTCCTTATGATCTTGATATTCTTTATACTCCCGGAAAGGGTAATCGTGTCGCCGATGCTCTTAGGCGAAAACAACAAGCTGTTGTTTCTATGATGATATCCGAATGGAACGATCTTGAGATCTTATCCACTTGTGAGATTCGAGACCGCGTATCCGATTTATGTTCATCACTTGTTTTATGTAGCCTTGAGGCTCATCCTTCTCTTCTAGACCGCATTCTTGAAGCTCAAAGGCTAGATCCCGAATTGGCTCTTCTTGGCCAAAATATTAAGGATAAAATTGATATTGAAGGTTTGAAAGACTTTGATATCGATTCTCGTGGCGGCATTCGGAGATTTGGTAGACTTGTCGTGCCAAATATTAGTGATCTTCCTAAAGATATTTTAGAAGATTCACATCGTTCTAAATTCACCATTCACCCCGGTAGTAGTAAAATGTACGCGGATATGAAGCGACTATATTATTGGAAGGGAATGAAATTCGATATTGCTAACTTTGTTAAGCGTTGCATGACTTGCCAACTCGTTAAGGCCGAACATCAAAGGCCCGGTGGGTTATTACAACCTTTAGAAATTCCAATTTGGAAGTGGGACCAGATTTCCATGGATTTTGTAGATGGCCTTCCCCGTTCTCGTTCAGGTCATGATAGCCTATGGGTGATTGTTGATAGACTTACTAAATCTGCCCATTTTATTCCCGTTCGGTCTAACCGAACCGTTCCTCTTTTGGCCAAACTCTTTATCAAAGAGATTGTCAAATTACATGGAGTTCCTACTTCTATAGTTAGTGATCGTGATCCATTGTTTACTAGTGGATTTTGGAAGAGTCTTCAAAAAGCTTTGGGAACGAAGCTCAATTTTAGCACCGCTTATCATCCTCAGTCCGATGGACAAACCGAGCGTGTGAATCAAACTCTTGAAGATCTTCTTCGTGCTTGTGTTCTGGATTTTGGTGGAAGTTGGGAAGATCATATTTCACTTGTTGAATTTTCCTATAATAATAGCTTCCAATCTAGTATTGGTATGGCACCTTTCGAGGCACTCTATGGAAGGCCATGCCGATCTCCTTCTTGTTGGCTTGAGGCCGGTGAGAAGCTGGTTTTAGGTCTAGATTTTATTCGCGATTCCACAGAAAAGATTGATCTTATTCGTCATAGGATGAAAGAAGCCCAGAGTAGACAAAAATCCTATTCCGATAACCGGAGAAGGAAGTTAGAATTTTCTGTGGGAGATGTTGTGTTTATTCGTGTTTCACCAATGAAAGGTGTTGTACGTTTCAGTCGATCGGGAAAATTGGCGCCTCGATATATTGGGCCATTTCCTATCACTAAACGTATTGGTTCCATGGCTTATCGCCTATCATTACCGGCTCAGTTCTCTGCTATGCATGACTTGTTCCACGTTTCTCAACTTCGGAAATGTCTTCGAGATTCCGATTCTATTCTTGAGCCCGGTGTTGTGGAAGAGATTGAAGTTTCGCCTAATTTAACTTATGAGCAGCATCCTATTCGTATCATTGCTTCGGAAGTCAAACGACTTCGAAATAAAGATGTCCCGCTTGTTAAAGTTCAATGGTCTTCAAATCCTAAGGATTGTTCTTGGGAATCTAAAGAGTTCATCGAGCGAACACATCCGGACTTGCTTTCTCGTGCTCTTTGAGGTGAACCTTTTATTTCAAATTTCGTTTGTGTTGAATATGCTTTTATGGTTGTTACTATATATCTTCTTCTTAAATATTGCGAGGACGCAATTTCTTTAAGGAGGGGAGTCTGTAACAACCCGCATATTTGTCGATTTTAATATTTCAATATTTTATTTAAGTATTTTATCGGTACTCAAAATTTAGTCCGTAAAGCTACTTTTTGCATACGGTCGTATTAGGACTCGGGACCACTCCCATTGAGTTTAAAATGCCGTTTGCGACCTTTTTGAGTATAATCTTCGAATATGTTTGGAGAAAGTTGATTTTTTGCTACTTTTCACTTTGGGTTTGAGTTTGGGTTTAGCCATTAGCCAACTTATACTTAAAAACTGAACCCCTCCTCCCCATTCTCCCTCACTTCTTTCTCTTTTCAGTTTTTATAGCATTAATGGTGGGAGAGATTGGAAATTAAAACTCCGAAACCCTAGTTCCTCTTGCAACCTCAAATTCCTAGCTCCAAATTCAAGAGAACCTATTGGTAAGCATTCTCTTCTTCTTCTCCAACTTATTCTCTTACCAATTTCAGAAATTCCTAAACCTAATTTTGGAAATGTTCTTGTTTTGAGCATAGATTCAAGCTCGTTTGGGTTGTGTTGTAGAGAGGTTGATTCTCCATTTGCTTTCAAGCTTCTTCTTGTTTGATTTTGGTAAAAAGGTGAGATTTTTATCTCACATCTTAGTCTATAATTATCTTCAATTGTTAGGTATGAATTCCTAACACTTATTCTTGTGCAATTGATTTTGGTTTGGATTGATTTGGTGTATATTCCAATTTTTGGTGTTTTGGTCTAATTTATGAAAATCCTTTTATGGATATTTGGACATTGATATTTGAAGCGTATCGAAGAGCCGTTTAGGCTGGGTTGTCGTTCGACGTAATTCCTTAGTCATCGCCATTTGCTCGATTGGTCGTTTCCGATATTCGTTTGGCCATTTATAGCCTAGATTCACAGAATGCCCTGAACCCTAGATTTAGACGTCTGAAACATGAGATTCAGACGTCTGAATATTGTCTGGGAAGATTTCTATTCCCAGATTCAGACGTCTGAATATAGGGTTTCAGACGTCTGAATTGGTTCATTTGGAACCAGAAAGGAAATAGGCTAAAAAGTGTCTATTTCAGACGTCTGAAACACTTGATTCAGACGTCTGAACTGTGTTCTGGAAATTTTTATATTTCCAGATTCAGACGTCTGAACCACTTGTTTCAGACGTCTAAAACTGCTGTATTTTGCCTATTTGCCTATTCGTTTGAGAATTCCAATTTAAATCGATTCGTGATAATCCTATTTGTTGTTATCATTTATTATGACTTTGATGACTTTTTTTAGGGATTTTTGAATATCCATTTCGATGGATTCTTTACCGGTTTCTTTGGATTTTATTCACTTCTTCGAAGGTGAATTTTAGTGATGGATTGTCCTTACAATCTTCTTTGTGATTTGTCACTTTAAAAATATAAAGATTTTCTATACTAGTAGTAAATATCAAAACTTTTTCCTCAAACGATTTCAACACTATTTTATTACAAAGCTCGTTTTCTCAAACCGACTTTCAATCTATTAGTATATATAAACCTTTACCTCACTCGTATGAGAAATCTAATTAAACGGCTTAGTTAAACAAGTGGTATGAAACGCTTGCGTTTACTTCGTTGGTTAATTCTTGGACTTGTTCGATTGAACCTCTTGTGACAATTTTTCTAGTGAAGATTTACAATTTGTTCGTAAATATTTAAGTTAAGCAAGTGGTTATGGGACATGAAGCTAAACTCATATATTTACTAGCTTAGTGTAATTGACACTTCTCGTTGATCATGACGATCATCTTTGTGATTTAGACTAGCAATGTGCGATGTCTCTTTGTCTTCGAGGGAGACTAAACCCCGTTTTGTGGAGTTTCGACTCAAATTGGTGGGGTAGCAACCCACGGTCTTCGGACCGTTCGTGTGTCAGGTCTTCGGACCATTCGTGTGTCAAATTAATGGCTAGCTATCATGAGATAGCTTCTCGTTCATGTGTTACAGCTGTTGGTGAGTTTTCATGCTCCCGTTCGTGTGATAGACCTCCCCCCTATTTTGTGTGATTTCTGGGTTTCGCGTGTCGAATTCTGGAATTTTCTTCTTCACCAATTTTAGTGATTTTCATTGATATGATTTATCAATTTTTGTGTATTGGTGAATTCGTGTGTCATTTACTTGTTGTGAATACAAGTTTTGGGTATGATACCCTTTTTGGATCTTTGAGAAGATTCTCTGATATTGATTAATCGTTTGTTGATTATCATTTACATACTTATAGTAGTATGCCATTATGGATATTATACGTCTATGCCATATCTTTCGTTCTATATCATGTTATCTGATATTTATAGCTAGACTGGTCCGTTTATTATTTTCTTATAAATAATACTCGGGTCAGACCGAGATGTTACAGGTGCTTCGACTTGACTTCTCTCCAGGGATCCATTACTCTGACCTTTTGCTTACTGCTTAGATTTGTAGTTTTTGTTGTATACTCTTGAGATATTGACTCATTGATGTATTCTTTTGTATAGCACATGTTGCTATTGTTTTGTGTTATTGTGGATCCTTTTTACCACTACTCCGATGTACACTTTTATGTGTAATATTCATATCTTCTTCCGCCTTTGTGATATGAATTATCTGTGACTGATTTATGTTATGTTTATTTCTATATTTGTTTCCAAAGATATTATAGCCACTGTGTAGTAGCTTTGACTTTGTGTCGGCATGTCGGATTTTCACTTGAAAAGAATTGAATGTTATACTATCTGACATATCGATGCTCGCACAAAGCAATTACATGGATGGTCGCTCCTCAACAGCCTTATTCTCCGTGCTAGTTGACAACATTCACCGTAATGTTCTTGGCTAGCGTGGGTATAGAGGTGGGACGTCACACCGGCTTTGTGTTGCAAGGGAGTGGGAGTACTCCTCGGTACGTTGATCTAGGCCACGTACTGTGACGGGCGGTACCCCAGTAGCCCTGCCATTGTATGGAATCCAAAATCCAATAAGTGCCAACGGTTTTGATTGTATTACCCACTTTTGTGGCTAGTAGCTGGAATTTAATAAATGTAACAATTTCGGCTATTTCTTATTTACTTGAAAACCCTAGACACTATTATAATATTATCGGATTTCGTATCAAATGTTTTGGTTAGCGTAAGGTAAAATTTTTTCCATGTTTATGTGTGGAAAGTCTTACGTGATACCTTTCTTTTCAAAAGGGTTTTTTTCAAAATTAAGCAACTTTAACCTGTTACTCACACCAGACCCATGTCTGACCCGGAGTTTATTTTTGTTTTTCATAAACTCTTGGGTACTCAAATTTTTACGAGTAGCCAAGGGAATTCAGGTTAGCTTTTGACGAAATTGTGGAGGAGCAGTGGAGCAGGAGGCTTCTGCGTTAGATATATAGTATTCCGCTGTGTGTTCTGTGATTGTCTCTGAGTTGTGTTGTGTTGTAAATACTAGACAGGTGTTTATAACTGTCTAGTATGTGTGATATATCTGTGTGCTCTGATAGTGGTTGTAAACTATGTAATATTTTATATTATTAATATAATTTATTCGTTCCGCTGTTTAGATTCTGATAGGTTGTTTCTTCTTTCTTCTCTTTCTTTTCTCTTTTCTATCCCTTTCTTTCTTCATGATGATGCGATTTTCTGAGAGTAGAAAGTCGGGTCGTCACAGTTGGTATCAGAGCATTAGGTTGAGTGAATACCTAGGCTCTGGAGTGGTGTCTATCTTGAGAGAGCGTATTTGTAGTTTTATTATATATATATTTATATAATTACTTCTACCTATTTGTTGGGTTACCTGTTCGGGTTATCCAATATAAGCTATAAAGGTAGATAAGGTAGTGGGGTGTGTAACACGACTACCATTGGTTGGAGTTTGAATGTTTGAGGTTGGAGGAGTTTTGTTGAGACTGTAGACCTAATACCGTCTTGAGTGAGTTGTGCGGAGTATAGGATTTCATAGATCTCTGAAGGTAACCTGTTAAGGTTCGGAGTCTATCTTTGAATTGGATGAGTAGAGTTTGGATCTGTCGGTTGGGCAGAAGAGAATGATGGTATCTTAATATCTCAGGGAGTAGTAGCTGTGTGATGAGACGCAGTGACAATGGATGTTCTCGAAGATGTTTTCTTTGGAACATGTTAAGGAGGTGAGTCTGCTTCGATGTTGTGGCTGGATTCAGCAGGATGTTTCTGTCCGGTTTGAAGTCCGAGTTTCTCGAAGAGCTTTGGTTTAGGAAGTCTTTGGCGTCGGTGTCAGCAGTGCAGTTCGGGGTATTCTGGGTGCTGGCAAGAAGTTTTCTGGTTAGCAGTTTTTCTGAAGGTAGAGTTCAGAAGCAGCAGAGTGGATTCCATTTCTGCGATGGATTGGCTAGTTAAGCGTATGCTGTTCTGATTTGCAAAGAGAGGACAGTTTTCTTTGGATATTGGACGGGTTGATCGCAAAAGTGACTTGCGATAGTTTGAGTGTTCTCTTGAGCTATGAGAAGTTTGTCCGTACCTAGAGGTTGAGTTTTCCTTTATTGATCTGTTGAATCATATTTCTGTGATGTGTTATCTGGTTTGTGCTCGAGTTTTTCTTCTGTTTCAGATCAGAGTTGTGCAGCAGAAGCAGATTGGAAGTGCTTTTGTTTTATCTTTTCCGGATAAGAGAAGAAAGTTAATCTTCTGATGTTTGTGGAGTAAAGTTATTATTCTTGATTGGAATTGATCTTGAGAAGATCATTTTGTTGGATTGTTTTGGTCCAGTTGTTTCTAGAGACATCAGCAAAGGTTGAGCTGATCAGGAGAGTTGAAGACATCCCAGGATCATCAGAAAAGTTCTGTGGGTAAGAGACGAAGGAATTTGGATTCCAGAGTCGGAGATTAGATCTTGAATAAGTTTTCTCCGATCTAAAGAGCCATAAGATTGAGTAAGATTGGGTAAGTCAGCTCCGAAGTATTTTGGATCTTTTCTGTGTTCTTGTGAGGATTGGTGTTTTGTTTCCAGAGTTGAATTGTTAGTTTGGATAACTGGAATTCGATGTGTTTCACGTATCTTTGAGGGAGTACGTGTATGGTTTATCTCTAGTTATGGAACCAGCAGTTCAGGAGGATGTGATTGTTGATTCAGACTCGTCTGTGGTCTGACATATTGTTTTGTTGGTAGATATAGTTGGATAGGAGCTCTATAGCTTAATAGTATTGATTGTTTAGATTCTATAGAGCGAGTATCCCGATATTTATACCGGGGAAACTCGAGAAAATTGTATCCAGGTTTTTCTGGATAATTAGATTTGTTTTGTTCGAATTGGTTGTTATGGTTGTTAGCATATGTTTAATAATATATTTTGAGTTTTAAAATAAAAATCTTAAGATAGATTATTAAATTACCTTTGCTTTTAAATTTCGGGGACGAAATTCTTTTAAGGGGGGAGGAATGTGATATCCCGGAAATTTGGGCAATATAAATTTAATAATCTGTGTTATAAATTTAATTTGATTTGATAATTTTAATAACAAATTTGGAATTTGATTTAATAATCATGTTTTAATAAATATTTAAATTAAAAGATTTTATCTTTTTGAATAAATAAATTGTTTTCTGTTTATAATATATATAATTGTATATATTGTAAATTGATAAATTTTGATTTCGAATTTAATGAATGAATTGATTTTCTAATTCTAGTTTATTTTTAGTAAATTGGGAATCTGATTTTAAAATTGGCTTTTCAAAGCAATGTAATAAATAATGTTATAATTTAAACTATATCTTATTTGTTTTGAAATTTTATTTAACTTAAAAATATATGGATTTAAAATTAGATAAATATAAAAGCTATGTTTTATTTTATATTACTTGGGATTTATATATAAGAATTTACAATATAAATTACAAATGATTTTAGGTAGTTATAATATCTTTTACAAATTATTTAATATTGTTTAATTTGTTACTTTTGAATAAAAATTATAATACTTAGTTTTTCATAAAACATAAATAGATTTTGTAAGGAATAAAATTGTTGTTTTTAATTTTAATAGGGTTATGTATGCATTTATATATATATAACTTGATTTTTAAGATTTGATTTTGATAAGTTAATTTAAAATTTGAATTTAATGTCTTGGATTTAAAGAGAATAAATACATAAAAAAATATTGAATAAGCTTGTATTTATATTTGTTTTGGTTTCATTTATTTTAATTAGAAAAGAAGAAGAAATAAAAATCATTTATATATACATAGGAAATAATGAATTAAGATAAAGTTTTTAAAATCCAATTTAAAATAAAAATACTTAGATTATATGTGTAAGTTTCTTAGGATACAAATTGACATGTGTTAGTCATATAATAAACTTAAGTGACAAATGTTTAAATGTGAACAAGTGTAATGTTTAAAATTTTCTTTTTATTTTTATTTCTATTAAAATCAAAATATACTTATACAAATACATTTCCTCTAAAATCATCCTTCCTTTCCGCTTTTTTTTTCTTTTTCAAAACTTGAGATTTCAGCCATGAAAATCTAAAGTTTTCATCTTCAAACCAAAACCCTCTGAAATACATAATGCAAATCATTTGAAAATCCTCATGCCTACAACCTTCAATTTCATCAACCTGAAATGCAGGAAAATTTGCAATCAATTCTGCAAATTCATATACCTGAGATTCATTTACAAAGCTAAATCAATCTACATGCATTTAAAAATCAACTTGCAACTCTAAAAAAAAAGAATCCAAACGTGCATGCAACTATGCCTGCAGTCCTCTGTTTGAAACAATATACAAACCTGCATATTTCTTTCTTTGGGAAGCATGCAAATGGATCTGGTAACTGCATGAATCAAGAGGACAAAGAAATAAATCTGCAGTTTTAAAGCAAATACAAGATGAGACTTTAAATAGGCAACTGCAGTATTAAGTAAAAGGGGGAAACATGCATGCATCTATTAATCTCAAGCTTGTCAAAAACTTGTGCTCTGCCTCCATAAAACCCAGGTGAGTAACAATTTATACTAAATGAACTTAAGTAGGAATCTAGTTGCTGATTCACTCTAGAAATTAAATGCATGTCTGCCTTTTTGAAGTCTATACTGGTGAATATAAATGCATGTCTATTGTAATGCATACTGTAGGAAATTTTTATTCTGTTTCTTTGATTCAGGATCTAGATTTGAATTTAAATTTCATTTCAGGTGATTTAGTATGTGTTAAGATTTAAGTTTCAAAAACAATATGGTGGAGATACATAAGCTAAGTTTAAAATTGTATTTAGTATTAAATTTCTATAATAACTATCTATAAATTTAGAGATTGCAGAAAATTCTTATATAAGTAAAAAAAATCAAACCATCTGAATTTTTGTAATTTAAGTATATGAACATGTTACAAGATCCAAGAGGTGAATTTTAAAACTAAAGTTTTAAGTTTTAACAAGTATGAATACAAACCAGAAAGTGTCACTGAGAAAAAGGAAAGAAGAAAAAAAAACAGTATAGCCTTTGGAAAAACATTGAACAACAGAGTAATTCTGTTATTAACAAGAATTTAATTCTTAAATTTCTTTGATTTAAGATTATCAATATGTTACCTGATTCAAAACTTGAATTTTAAAATTTAAATTAGAACTTTTAGTTTGTTTTTGATTAAGAAATTCTGGTTTAACCAGAAATCTTAACTTGGGTTGATTCTGTCGATCTAAGGAGATTTGGTGGCCAGTGATGTTCCTGGTGATAGAATGATGATAGGAGAATTTAGGAAAAATGGTAATTGAGGAATCAATGTAGTGGGGAAGTAGTGACTAAGGATTAATGTATATAACCCTAGTTTTACTGTGTTCAAGTGATTTGATCACTGTGATCAAACTAAGTGACCGAGCTTTACCTGATTTGAGGTGAAGGTAGCTGGGGTGTGGAGGAGTCTATGGCCGGAGGTGGTGTTCCTCTGATGGTCGGAGCTTGGGCGGTGACGAAATTTCCAGGTTGTGACTTTTGTTCCTGTTCGAGCTCGAGTGCTTGATTTCGATTTAGGGCTTTTGTAGTTAAATTGAAGGTGGATTTGAAGTGTGGTGATGTCCGATGACTTGCGTAGGGGGTCGCGATGGGTCGGAGAGGGTCGCCGTGGTGGTACAGGTGCACGATGGTTATTGGCGTGTCGGTTGACTTTAGGGGAGAAGGGGTTTGTGTTTTACTCAGGATTGTCTCACGTTTTGCTCGAAGAAATTGGTTTGAGGACTCGAAGGAAATTGATGAGGTCTCGGGTTTTAGTTTTGTTACAGGGTGGATAAACCTGTTAGCACAGGTTTTGTATAACCTGATTTATATTTGGGTTTAATTGTTGTTAAGGTGAATGTGTACTTGAGTTAGTTTAGTTTAGCTCGGGTTAGTTTGTTGGAGTTTGAAACTTGTCTTGTGTTCAAAATTTAAAACTAAATTTAAAACTAAATTTAAAAGGGGGAGCCAAAATTTAAAGTAAGTTTTAAAACTAGCTTAAATTATGGATTCAAGTTGAATTGAATCACAAGTAGGAAATGATGAAGTATTTAAATTCAAATTTTGTTTTAAATAACTTTGAAGAGTTTATTGTCTAAAATATTTTAAAGAATTTGAATTTAAATTTGAAATTGAAATATGTAGTAATGTTTAAATAAAGTTTAAATTTGATTCCAATCTAATTTTGAATCTTTGGTTTAAAATGAATTTAAGTTTTATAAATTAAAGTGTTTAGAACCAAATTTGAATAATAATGTGAAAATTTAAATGGTTTTAATTTTAAAAGAAATTTGTTTTGACCTTTGTGAAATTTCCTTTATAATAAAAGTTTTATTTAACAATTAAAGGTTTTAAATTGAATTTAAACTTGTTGTAGTTATGTAATAATTTAATATTTTGTTTTTCATTCAATTATTAGAGTAATTAAATGAATAATTAATTTATTTAATAAATTAATGAAATAAATAATTACTTAAAGTAATTAAGGTTAATCTTAAGGGTTTAGGATTAATTATTCTTTAATTAACTTGTAATTAAGAATAATTAATTAAATAAAATTAGTTTTTAATTATTGATTAATAATTAATTAATCAAGTAATAATGGATTTAATTAAGTTTTAATTAACACTTAATTATTTAATTAATTAGGTATTAATTAATGGATTAATTAATGATTAATTAATCTGTAATTAATAATAATAAAAAAATAAGTTAATTATTTTAGAAAATAATTAATGAGTTGTTAATAGTTAATGAAGATCATTAACTAAGGATTATTTAATAATTAATTAATATGGTTAATTTTAATTATTAATTAGATTAATTAATTTAAAGATAATCCATTGTGTAAGTTATTAAGTATAATTACTTATGGAAGAAATTAAGGAATTAATTACTTATTATAATTAATTGAGTTTAAATTTGATTATTTTAAGTTAATTAATTCAGTTTAATTAATTTAAAATTAATCACTTAATGATTTATAGAGGATAATTACTTAATGTAATTAAATGAAGAGAAGTTACTTAGGAAAGTAATTAATGAGTAATTACTATATGTAATTAATTGAAGGTGATTTGTTGATAAAAGTAATTTGAGTATAATTACTTGTAAATTAATCAAGGGATTAATTGGAATTGATTAAGGAGTAATTAATTTATTTGGTGAAGTAATTAAGGGTAGATAATTACTGAATGAAGTTAATCAAGGGTGATTAACAGTTGTGATTTAAATAAAGATTAATTACTTAATGTAATTAATTTAATTTGGAAATGTAATTAGAAGATCATTAATTATTATAATTAATGATGTAATTAAGATTTATTAATTAAGATTTATTAATCAATAATAGGTGATTAGAGGTAATTAATTTAGATAATTAATTAAGGGAGTAATTAAAGGTTAAGTACTGTATTTGGTTAAGTATAATTAATTTGAGACATTAATTAGTAAATAATTACTTGAATGTAATTAAGCGTTAATTAATCAGGGATGATTAATTAAAATGAATAATTGGATGAAGATTAATTATTTGATTGATAATTAATTAATAATGATGAGCAAGTTGATATTGGTAAAGTAATTAATTTAATTTACTTTAAATTAATAGAATGTTGTAATTAATTTAATTCATTTTAAATTAATTATATTTGGGTGTGGTTAATCATGGCTTATATGGTTGGATAGTGTTGTTTGCTTTGGACGATCTGAATCTCAGATATGAGATAGATAATGTTGAGTGTTTTGGATGCATTGGTTGCATTGTGATGTTGATATAGATTATTCTTTTGAATAATAATAATATGGTTTATCTGATATGTTGATAATGTTGATTACCTGTTGTGTATCTGTGATTTATCTTTGTATATATAGATAATTGAATTGTTTTGAACCTTTAAAATAACTTGGCCTTAAAAGACACGCTTTGGATTTCGATGAGACCGGGATCGGGTTTCCATATTTGGATATCCGAAAACCACATCGATTCCAAATAACGTTAGGTCGTGAATCCAAGTGGAGCGAGTGAAGACTCGAGGTGTAAGAGCTATACGTCAGTATAACTCTGTGGGTGATTCCGTAATGAGTTTGACGGAATAGTACTTATAGATTCGAGATGGTGATTTAGAGTGCAAGGGTTATCGTCGTTAACTCTGTGGGTGATTCAGTAATGAGTGTAACGAGATAATGCCTTCGGTTTCGTTCGAACCCGGAACGAACTTGTATGGATTGAATGCTTTCAAAACATCGTCAGGTGGACGAGAGCATTCTAAGAGATGTGTCCTCTAAAGGTAATCGTAGCCTCAAGCCTCATCAACCGGGAATGGCTAAAACAGGGGAGGTGCAGCTAGGCTTCGTGGGGCGCATCCACTGGAGAGCAAGATTGATCCCTGTCTGGAGGTCCCTTTTTATTCGGCTTAGTGGGCAGTTGTTAGTGTACACCAACTGCGGGGTTGTCTTGTTCGGAACTATTCAGTAAGGAATAGGTCCGGCTTTGTGTTGCTGGGGGGTGGGAGTACTCCTCGGCCTTACCCAATCTTACCCACTCTTATAGATCCTTTTCGATCGGAGAAAACTTATCCAAAATCAAATCTCCGACTTCAGAGTCCAAATTCCTCCGACTCTAAATCCACAAAATCTCTTCGGACAATCCTGGTCTGTCTACAAACTTACTGATCAGCTCATCCTTGCTGATGCTTCTAGAAACAAACAAAACCAATCATCTCAACAAAATGATCTCCTCAAGATCAACCCCGCTCTTCAAACATCATAAAACAACAACTCGCTTCTCCTATCCGGGAAAAGAAAAAGCAGATACACTTCCCAACTGCTTCCGCTGCTCAACTCTGATTTGAAGTAGAAGAGAATGCTGAAGAAGAACACGAGCACAACTCAACAACACATCCCATAAATATGTTCAACAAATCCATAAGAATCATTCAGAAGTTCCTCCAAAACTCTGAGCTGCTACACCATCTCAATCTCTTGGAACCATTCTTCTATAAGGCTGAACTACCGGTACCACTCCTGGAATCCCAGACGATAAGAAAACTCAATCTCCAGATGTGAACAAAACTCTGGCTTCTTTGAAGACATCCAGAAAGACTCAGATAACCCAAGAGAACACTCACACAATCGTAAGTCACTTTTGCGAACAACCCAAACCAAATCCAAGGAAAAATGTTCTTCCTTTACCAAATAGAACAGCTTACACTTAACCCGTCAATCCATCGAATAAACGGGTCCACTTGGCTGCTTCTAAACTCCACTTCAAAAAAACTGCTAAGCCAGAAGATCTCTTGCCAATACCCAGAACACTTCATGCTGCACTGTTGCCACAGATGCCAAAGATTCCCAAAACAAAGCTCTCCGAGAAACTCGGACCTCAAAGCTAACAGAACCACCGGCTGAGCACAGTCACAACACTGAAGTAGACTTACCTCTTTAATTTGTTCCAAAGAAAACACCTTCAGAAACATCCATAGTCACTGCATCTCATCACGCAGTTACTACTTCCTGAGATATCCAAAATACCATTACTCACTTCCACCTAGCCAACAAATCCAAACTCTACTCATCAACTTCAGAAATTAACTCCGAAACTTAACAGGTTACCTTCAGAGATCGATGAAGTCCTTCATCACTACAGAACTCACTCGAGACGGTATTAGGTCTACAGTCTCAACAGATAGACTTCCAACCTCAAACATTCAAACTGCAACCAATGGTAGTCGTGTCACACACTACTACCCCATCTACCTTTATAACTTATATTGGAAAACCTGTACAGGTAACCCAATAGATAGGTAGAAATATATATATATATATATATATATATATATATATTTAAAATTACAAATACGCTCTCTTAAGAAAGACACCACTACAGAGCCTAGGTATTCACTTAACCTAATGCTCTGATACCAAGTGTGACAACCCGACTTTCTTACCGCAGAAAATCGCATCATTTTTAAGAAAGAAAGGGATAGAAAAGAGAATAGAAAGAGAAGAAGAAGAAACAACACATCAGAATCTAAACAGCGGAACGAATAAATTATATTAATCACATAATACATTACATAGTATCATATATATCAGAGATACACAGCTAAAACAACAAATACTAGACAGTTATAAACACCTGTCTAGTTATTACAACTCAAAGACAACAACTCAGAGAACACACAGCGGAATACTATATATATCTACACTTAGAAGCCTCCTGCTCCATTTGCTCCTCCACAAATCGTCAAAGAAAACCTGATTCCCTTGGCTACTCGTAAAAATTTGAGTACCCAAGAGTTTATGAAAAACAAAAGTAAACTCCGGGTCAGACATGGGTCTGGTGTGAGTAACAGGTTAAAGTTGCTTAACTTTTAAAAATCTTTTGAAAAGAAAGGTATCACGTAAGACTTCCCACACATAAACGTGGAAATGTTTTTACCTTACGCTAACCAAAACATTTGATAGGAAATCTGGTGATATTATAATAGTGTCTAGGGTTTTCAAATAAATAAGAAATAGCCGAAATTGTTACATGATTAAATTCCAGCTACGAGCCACAAAAGTGGGTAATACAATCAAATCTGTTGGCACTTATTGGATTTTGAATTCCATACAATGGCAGGGATACTGGGGTACCGCCCGTCACAGTACGTGGCCTAGATCAACGTACCAAGGAGTACGCCCGCTCCCCTGCAACACAAGGCCGGACCCATTCCTTACAGAACAGTTCCGAACAAGACAACCCCATGGTTGTAGCTTACAACCACCCACACAGCCGAATATAAAGGGACTTCTAGACAGGGGTAAATCTCGCTCTCCAATGGGAGCGACCCACGAAGCCTTGCTGCACCTCCCCTGTTTTAGCCATTCCCGGTTGATGAGGCTTGAGGCTACGATTACATATATAGGACATATCACTTGGAATGCTCATCGTCCACCTGACGATGTTCTGAAAGCATTCAATCCATACAAGTTCGTTCCGGGTTCGAACGAAACCGAAGGCATTACCTCGTTACACTCATTTTGGAATCACCCTTAGAGTCAATGACAAAAACCATAAATTCTGAATCACCATCTCGAATCTATATGAACTAGTCCGTCAACTCATTACGGAATCACCCATAGAGTTATACTGACGTATAGTCCTTACACCTCGAGTCTTCACAAAGCTCCATTTTTATTCACGACCCAACGTTATTTGGAATCGATGTGGTTTTCGGATATCCAAATATGGAAACCCGATCCTGGTCTCATCGAAATCCAAAGCGTGTCTTTTAGGTCCAAGTTGTTTAAAGTTTTAAAACAATTCAATCACAGTATCTATATACACACAGATAGATAACTCACAAGCCACAGTTGATAATCAACATTATCACATAACAGGTAATCCACATTATCAATATCAAAAATAGATAATCTATATATCAACATCCCAATTGTTAATCTAAGTTATCATCACAATGCAAACCAAGCATCCATACCATACAATATTATTTATCTCATTACTGAGATTACATTCATTCAAGACAATCAAGTTCACTCATTCATCCATAAGCAATGATTTATTCATCATCATATAATTAAACTAACTATCTCTATCTCTAATTAATTTAAAGTGAATTAAATTAATTACTTCACCAATATAAATCTTGCTTACTTAATCATTTAATTGATTACCATTAATTAATTTATCATTCAAAATAAATTACCTTAATTAATCACACTTGATTAATTACCCTTAATTACATCAATGTAATTATCCTTAATTAATTTCACAAATTAATTATTCTCAACCAAACAGTAATTAACCTTTAATTACTTCAATTAATTAATTAACTATAATTAATTACATTAGTTAATTACCTTTGATTACTTATCATTGATTAATTAATCATAATTAATCATCTTTAATTACATCATTAAATTAAAATAATTAATGATCTTTAATTATTCCTTGATTAATCCCCTAAATTAATTACTATATTAAACCAAATTAATTATCCTTAATTAATTTCTTAATTAATCCCTTGATTAATTAATAAGTGATTTAATCCAAATTACTTCATTCTTAACATCTTCATTTAATTACATTCTGTAATTATTAATCAATTACTTAACTAAGTAATTTCCAAATCATTAATTACATAAAGTAATTATTTATAAAACCCAAGTATTTAAAATTAATTAAACTTAATTAATTAAATTAAATAATCACATTAAACAAAATTAATTACCTTAAGTAATTAATTTCTTAGTTACTTCACTAAGTAATTATACTCAACCCATTCATCAATGATTATTATTAAATTAATTAATCTAATTAATTATAAAAATTTAACCAAATTAATTAATTGTTAAATCCTGATTAATGACCTTCATTAACCATTTTCTAATTATTTTATTTAGTAATTAACTTAAATTAATTACAATTTATATTATCTTTAATCATTCATTAATTAAAGTTAATTATTAAATTAATTAACCTTGATTTAAAACTTAATTACATAATTTATAATATTCATTCATCATTAATTAATAATATAATTAATGATCTTAATTATAAATTGATTAACCATTAACCAATTATTAATTCCAAATTCACTTAATTAATTAAATTAATTAATTAATCTTAATTACCTTATTAATTAAATTAATTCTGAAATATTAATCTTAATTTAATTTTCAAGATAAAACATAACTTAATTCTGTTTAAAACAATTTAATTGAAACAAAGTACTTTTTTGAACTACTTTTAAATTTTCATTTTAAAATATAAGTTTTAAATTAAAAGTAATTTAAACTTATCAAAGTTTAAATAATTTTAAACTTTTAAAATTGCAAATCAAACAAGTGCTATGAAATTTTTTAAAGTTAAATTCATTTCAAAATTTTAGAAATTTTAATTCATTCTTAGTTTAAAACTTTCAAATTTAAATCTTCTTTTAAATTTAAAACTGAAGTTCATATTTAAACTTAGATTTCCAGATTTTAAATAAATCTTCAAATCTTGCTCATATTCCTTGAACTTTCAGTTTTTAAAACATTCAATCTGCTTCCTATTTAAGGTGGTTAATAATTCAAGTTTGAAACTTTATTTTTATTATTATTTAAAACTGAGATTTAAAACTAACTTGAAATTTAAATTTTCAAACTTAGATTTAAAACTAGACTTAAAATTCTTAGCATTAGAAAGCTTCAGGTTTAAAAAAAATTAAACAACAGGTACAGGTTTTAAATAAAACCTGTAAAAATTCTTTGACCCGAGACTCCACAAAATCGCTTCGAGTTCCACCCTATCCTAGCTTCGAGCAAAACATTCAAACACTTCGAGTCAACACGAAATAATTCAAGAACAACCCAAATCCAAAACTACCAAGAAATCAGTGCACCGTGCACATGCACGGTGCCGTTGATCATCTTCGGCCACCACCGGAGGTCTCCCCACATCCATCATCACTTAAACATCACCTCAAGATCATCAGATCGTGCTCAAATTTTCGAAATTGAATTCGAGAGCTAAAACCCCAAACCTGGCAACACTGTAACCATAACCCATACCCAACCTGGCAATGCCCCAATCAAGAAGCTCCGACCATCAGAAGATCTGCTACTCCGGCCTTGACTTCGCTTACGACCAACCTTCCATCTCCCAAAACCTAGAAGCATTCGATGCACTGTAGAAACAGAGATTGATCGAACTACCTATCCTAGTTAAACTAAGGTTACAGAAAAGAATTCGCCACCGCTGCCTCCTCGATGAAAAGCATTGACATCTAGTATTTTTCCTATCAACTACGATCAATCCTCCATCATTACCCAAAGTCCCGACCTCTCCGAACACTTGGATCACCAGAAAATCCCAGATTTCTATTTCCAGTTCAAACAAGAATTGTACACTCATTCCCAACTTAAAAATCTTGATTTTAGTTTTAAAATTTATGTTTTAAAGTGTTGTTTCAGATCCCTGAAACAATAAATTGTGATATTCAAATTTTCACTTATTTTAAAGCTTGATCAGTAAATTGGGTTTCTAGAGAAAATACAAGTTATTTTAACTTAAGTAGATTTCTAACCTAAAGTTTATGATTAAACAAACATGTTTGATTTAAATTTTAAGTTTAAACAGAGATTAAATTAAAAGATTTTGATTTTTAAATCAAAACTTTGAACCTATGAACTATAAAACAGAGAAGACCCAGGTAACACAAGCATGCATACCATACATTCAGAGATACAACAATATAAATACACAAACATACATATGAATGTACTCAATACAATATCTAACATAGAGATTAGCATGCAACCATTATTCATACTTAAGTTTAAAAGAGAATGTGATGTTACTCACAGTTTTAAAAAGGTAGCAAAGCCTCATTGAAATGCCTTTTTGAAACTCTTCTTTTGAACAGGCCTTACTTTGAAGAGGTGCAGGCTTTATAAAAATGCAGGTGTGCTTTTTGCTTTCAGGTGGCATGCAGAGCCAAATACCATATTGCAGAAATAAGAATGAAGATTTGAAATTTGCAGGTGCATGCAGACATCATTTTTTTCCAGATTTTATAAAAATACAAATTTCCTTTTTGAAGAAGATTACTGACATTATAAAATGGGGAGTTTTGATTTTGAATATGAAAAATGAGTTTTGATCTTTTCTTTTGATTAAGGAAATGAAAAAGAATATGCATGAATGAAGATGCAAGCTAAACTAGATGTATTTTCAGATTTAATGAAATAAAAGAAAAAATAAAACTACATTTTACACTTGTACAAATGTTATACACTTGCCAAATTGTTATGTAAATTTTTAAACACATGTTAAATGGATGTTAAAGAATGAAACACTTGTTTCTTTAAAATAATTAGTACTAATTTATAAATTAATGTGTATGTTAGCCTAGTTTAACTTGTTAGTTTATTTTTAAATATGGGTATATATTTATAAATGAAAATAAAAACAAATCATGTTTTACAAATTGAAACTTATACATATAGAAATTAAAACAATTAAGATTTATATTTTGGAATTTCAAATTCAAATTAAATTCAAAATCAAATATTTTCAAATCAAGTTATATACATAAATTCAATTTGAAATAAAAATTACAAATTCTATTCAAAACTTATTTATAAAGACAATACACTATCAATATTGTTTTTATAAATCTCTTATTATTAAATTAAAATCATTTTACAAGAGATTATATTTTTATTAATAAAATATCAATATTGTTAAGCCATAAAACCTTTTGTTGAATTTATTCTAAATTTAAAACTCAAGCCAATTTAATTTAAACATTTTAATATTCTTCTTATCAATTTTAAAATCATATATTTATTTATTAAAGGGTTTTAAAAACTCAATACCAGTTTAAAACAAATCTTCCAAATTATAATGTATATATTAGAATTTTAAAACATGGTTTATTTATTAAATTTAAACAAAAATCATTTATTTAACTTTGAAAAGCTTAAATATTAAATAAAACAAATTTTCCAAATTACTACAAATATTAAAACTAGAAAATATGATTTACTTATTAAAATTAAAACAATACCAATCTATTTGAAATATAAACCATATATTTATATTGTAAATAGAAATCGATTTATTATTTTTAAAAGATAAAATAAACAATTGAATATTTATTAAAGGAGATTATTAAACCAATTTGAATTATTATAAAAAAATATCAATATCAATTTAATTTTTAATACAGATTATTAAATTGATATTGTTAAAAATTCCGGGATATTACAGACTACCTTCCGGCAGCACATCTCTAGAAGAATGTACAAAGAAACCATCACAAAGTTTCTCTACCAACACAAGACCGACCCACCTCTATAACTAGATGGTACTGAATATGTCATCCTTCGGTCGTTACCGACCTTTATCGAGGGCCCTCTAGCATACAAACCACAATAATCAGATACATGACGTCATCGCGTGTAAAGATATATGTAACGACCCAGAATTTCTGTCAATTAAAATTTGTATATTTAATTGATTTTAAATATTAATAAGTGAAATTTGTAAGTCGAATAAATTTTATTTCGAATATAAGGATTTAATTGGATAATTAAATCGATAATTTAATATTTGAAAGTACATAAATAATTGGAAAATTGTGTTTAATATGATTAAAATTGATTTGTAAAATTTTATTTAATCATATTGGAGTTATAATGATGTTATAGAACTTTTAAAATTGAATTAAAAGTTAATTTGTGGAAATTGAATATTTTAATATTTAATTGACGAGTTAAAATAGCCATTTTTTAAACAGTCTCGGATTTCGACGAAACCAGTTTCGTCGAATCTGTAATGTTATATTATTGTAAGGTTTCAAATTTCGTGTCAATCGGATTTACGAATTGTCCGGGGCAAGCCAAAACGCATAGAAATTTGGTTTAATCGATTTAATTTAAATTTGATCGTTTATTGCCGTAACTCGCACAGAAGATCGAATTAGCCTCCGAAACCTATTCCATTGTGTCCGGAACGCGGGGTAAACCCTAAAAACACCAGTCACCGCGCGAGATTTGGAGTTCGAAAAATTTCGAGTGAATAGTAATTTGAGAATTTTCTATATAAGCCCCTCCAACATCACAAATTGCAAAACCCTAAAAAGAAATTAGATCAGCCGCCTCCTAAAAACATTAATGGCCAAAACCTTCTGATCTTCTCCTCCTCTTTCCTTCAAATCCACTAATTGTTTCACGAAACTTCCAACATGAAAGTTGTAGAGGGTGTTGAGATCTAGCTGATCAACAGCTAAGATCGAATTTGGAGCGGCCGATCAATGGCAAAACGCGTTCAAAGGACGAACGTTTACATATGTTTTTCGAAGCAATGGCACAACCGCGTGGGGCCGGACTTGGTGTGGAAGTCGAGGTGGGGTAGGGCTTCGTTGCGGCGGAGCTTGATCGTCCTCTAGACGAGTGGTGGAGGCGCGTGATTTAGGGTTCGGACGGCAAGTATGGGTTCGGTCGCGATCTTGTGGCCTGGGGAAGATGGAGCGCATGCAACGACCTTGATGTGAGGAACGTGATCTAACGGCCATGATTGAAGGTTAAATAAAATAAAAGAAATTGTAATATTAATTATATTGTAATTCGTTCTAAACTTTAAAAATGTGTATCTTTGTCATACGAGGTCGAAAAATTACGAAACAAATTGCGTTGCAATCGTTTTGACGAGCACTACGCTATGGAACTGGATTGGAGTCGTTTGGAGTTAGTTTGAATTTGGGTAAAATTAAACGCGTGTTTAATTTTATTCGAAATAAAACGCTGAAACTGTCATTGAAAGCAAGGTGAGAACTTCTCACTCAATCGAACTGTTTTGATTTAAATTTTAAATAGTTAGATTTAAAATTTGCTTGATTGTATGCCTGAATGATAAATTATTATCTGTTATTGTTGAAATAGACATTATACGCCGTATAAGCGGAGGTTATTTATTAAAAACATATACCGCGATAACTCCATCTTGATTGGAATTGATATTATATATGTACTTGGAGTTGATTTCCCGCATTATATAGCGGATGAGACCCTATTGCACCGCATAGTAGCGGATAATATTTTATAAATCCCATATATCGCGATATTCCATTTTGGAACGGAATTGGTATTGTGCTAACATCTACGGATGTAGGGAAACAGGTTGGAGGGATCCAACTGGATATTCACCAATATTATTTGATTACAGATATTGTGATATTTGTTGATTATCATGTTGATATACGATGTTTTGATTGTCGTGATTGATATATTGTTGCTGTTGCAGCATTGGCCTATTTTTGGAGTTTTGAAAATATTAAAGTAACGATTTTGAATTTAAAAGGATTTTAAAGTGATTTTTTGAAAGTATAAGTTTTATTAAATTTTGAATAGTTAAAATAAATAAATGTTATAATTTTTATTATTATAAAAGTTATATTTTTTGGAAAATAATACTTAAGTATGATTTTGGAGTTATATATAAGCTTTAACAACGATTTGTCAATTATTAAAAAAGATTTATTTAATTAAATTGAGATTTTTGAATTATTATAAACGGTTTATATAAAAGATTTATAAAATTGATATTTATAAATTTAAGATATTGGAATTACAAAACGAGTTTTTATAAGTGTTAAAATGAAATAAAAAATAGATTTCATAAGCGAATGAAATTTATAGATTTATAAATTGTGAAATTTTAAAATTAATAGATTTTCGTAAAATAAAAGATTAAGTAATTAACTTGTAAATTAGATTTTTGGTATAAAATTGAGTTATAAATTAAATTCGTAAATAAAAGTGATTTTAAAAGTTGAAGTTTTTATAATATACATATACATATACATATAATATATATATATATATATATATATATATATATATATATGTTTGTGTGTGTGTGTGAATTTATAAACGTTGTTTTATAAATCCGAAATCAATTGAATTTGATAAATTAAACATAGAAGTTTATAAAAAGGGATATATTCGCGATTTTGGATAGCGAATTATCAATTATATGATAGGTGTAGTAATGAAGAGTTTGGTTGGGAATTATATCCACGATTTTGGACAGTGGATAATCTTTTAATAAATGTGTTGAAACATTGAATTGGGTAAATAAAGTATATTCACGATTTTGGACAGTGAATATATTATTAAAGAAAATGGATATGTTTTTGGGGAAGTGATATTATAAAATGAAGTTAATTGTTTTAAAGATGTTTTAAAATGTGTTAAGTATCGAATACATAGATTTCAACATTCATTGTTGAAATAGATGTTTCGAGAAATAAAGAAATGGTGGACTATAACACTGTTGTTATAGTAAATAATTTCCAAAAGGAAATGTTTTATATAGTATTGGGATTTATACATCTATCTTAATTTCGAATCCCTATACTAGTGGTTTTGGGTCGTCGTAACGATGTTTTATGCAACATTCGTTTTGACCCAAATAAATGTGTTTGAAAAAATGTTTTCCTTAAAGAATGAAATCTATACTTAACTGTGATTTAAGTATATTGAATATTTTCCAAATGTTGAAAATAAATGGATTTGTGAATTACTTATTATTATTAAATAAGTATGGAAATGTTTTCCAACGCGAAGTGAAATGTTTGAGATTACATCTTTTAAAGGTAAATTGAAAATGAATATTAGAAATCGATTTGAAAAATCGTATATTCATAGATATTTTGGAAATGTGAATTCATTTTGGAATTTATAAAAGAAAGGGAAATGAATTTTACGGATTTGGAACGTAAATATAAAGTAAATCGTTAAGGATTTATTTAATTGGTTTAAATGAACCATTTTGAAATGAAAGTATTTCCACGTAAGGAAAATGATTGAAATTTGTTTTCAAAAGTGGTAAAGGTGAAAAGTGATTTGAAAATTTGTTTTCAAATGGTTGAAGTGTGGAATTTATATATCTAGTAAAGATATTTTGGAAAATAAATAATTTGGAAAATTATTTGGAATCTGGTGATGTTGTGCACGCCTATTGATAGTTGAATAACCGACTATCAATATTTACCTTTAAATAGGTATTTGTTGTGATTTTCTTAAATTTGAATGCTACACTTATTTTTAAAATAAGCGCTGACTATTCGGGTTAGCCGGGAAAGGACCTTTAGGTCGCATAACTCATTCTGAATATGTGATACGTCGTAATGGATAGCATTTGTAGACCGGATATTTGTGAAACGGAAGGATTACCGTCGAATGTTTCTGCATCGGCTGATCTCTGATATAGAAATTTATTACCCTTTGTGATGGAAAGTCCGGTCGTGATTAGTGAATATCCGGATTGCAAGGACTTCTTTGGAAGTGCCTTCGGTTACGTTCGATCCCGGAATGAACTTGTATGGATGTGTGTCTGATGTTACAATTTGAGATGTAAAGCTGGTTTCTATTAAATATGTTTTCGTTGATGGAGGAGAATTTATTCTCTTAGCTTAACACCCTTAGAGGTTATGTAGTTGATGGTTACTAGTGATACATTCCCAAATTGGTAATGTGGTATAGGAAGTGATGTTGAGCATTTGATGATCAAAGCACAGCTTTTGTAAAAAGCATAGCTTTATGGACGAGACTTCGTTGGACCTCACACCCCGGAAATGGTCAAAACATGAAGGATGCAGCAAGGATATTAGGGGGTAGCGCCCCTTTAGTGTATGTCATTCCTTCTCGATAGAGGTGGTATCATGGTATGGAGCCCAGATACTTAACCTATGTTGTTGCTGCAAATTTATTACTTTGTGGTTGTTGGAATCGAGGATCCTCGCATAAAAATCGGTTACGATCAGGGAATGACATATTCGTGTCAGTAGTTACCCAGTTTGAAGGGTTACCCGGCCTTGTGTTGGCAGAGATCTAACCGTAACGTTTGGTTCTCTAGTCGTCTTTCCAGAGGCGTACCCATGTGGCAATGGGAAGTTCATTGGCCTGACCATTTGTTGGCAATCCAAAGAAACAATAGAACCTTGTACGATTTTAGTGGTAGAACCTGCCATTTACTTATGGTGGTCACCATTGTTTAGATGGTAGCTATAGTAGGCATGGTATGGAATGTCTATGCTGGCTAAGATTTATATTATATTTTCAAAATGTTTTCTACACTATGCTCTAGTAATAATATCAAATGTTTCTTTTTAATGCGTATCAAGCATCTTTGACTATCATAAGGAGAAATCTCCTCCGATTCTGCGTTTGCATTGTGTGTGCGTGCGGGAGGCCTTATGGTAGTCTCATTTTCCAAAAAGCATTGCGAATCTATTTTAAAATATTCCTGTTGTTTATTTTAAAGATAAATAACTGTTTTAAGTTCTCGCACCACTCCCATGACTAACCTGGAGTTTATTGTTTTCCTTCATAAACTCTGGGGGCCCACCAATTTCTACATGGGCAGTCTAGAGTCAGGTTATCAAGTCATTCTGGAACACGGGAGTTGCTGTTGAGATCTGGAGACAAGCTGGATGGCATGGCGTATTACTAGTATATAGTATTTCTTTTCCGCTGTTTGTTGTTGTAAACTCTGATAATGTAATGTAATGTGATGTAATGTAATAACTGATATAGTTCTTTGTTTAAAGATTATTCATTTATCTATTATATGTGGTTCCGCTGCGATTGTGAGATTCTGATATTGTTCTTTTGTTTCTTTTTGTTCTGTTCTATCTTTTTCTCTCTTCTTCTATCTTTTTCTTCTTCTTTAACCATAACATTTCCGACATTCGATTGCTCGGCAGTTGATACAGTGGACGTATTGATGTCGGTTTTTCGAGCGTCGAAAAATCGCAATCGTTACATCTTGTATCAGAGCATATGGTTAAGCGACAACCATGGCTCTGTTGGGAATTACTCATTAAAGATGGAGTCAGTAGTACTCTAGAATGAGTGTGAGTGTTGTTAACGCTAAAATATGAACGCTAACACCCCGGTGTATAAAGTGTAGTTGTGAAAGCACCACCCGATGATTCGGGAAGAGAGTATAAGCAGAAAACCACAGAAAAAGCAGTGAATAACAACGATTTTATAGAGGTTCGGCTCAATATTTTTCCTACGTCCACTCTGAATATCTTTATTGGTGATTTCGTTACAAGTTGATACAATTCTTCCCCAAGTACAATACACTTTGAACTACTAAACACTTTGAATGAGTAGCTTAAACTTCAATGTAAGTGAAGGTCCTCGAATCCATGTCGGATGCATGAGATTTCTTCTTGAAGTTGTTGATAGTGTTTCACGTGTCTTGAAAGCTTCGGGTGTTGAGTTAGTTTGGAATGTAGCAGAGTATCGGTGTTTGAAAAGAATGAGCCAAAAGTCCTCTCCATGTTGGAATTCATGCCGTATTTATAGGGTTTTCTGAACGGGTCTTAAGTCGTTTATGGCTTAAGGTAAGTCGTAAGTCGTGGGTTACGACTTAGGATAGGTTGTAGGTCGTCAGCGGGTTAAGGTGTCAGGAGTTATGACCTAGCTGGTTTGCACATGTCTACTTGTACTAACTGTTCGGTCCTCGTGTCTTATGGAAAGCAGCAGTTAAATCACCAAGTATAAGGTCGTGGGCGACTTATAGTAAGTCGTGAAGGCTTTAGGTCGCCGGCGCTTTAACCCTTTAGGTCGTGAAGTCCCTAAGCCGTTAAGTCGTCCAACCCCTTAAACTGTTAAGTCGTTGCTTCCTTAAGTCGTCCAACCTTCTTAAGTTGTTAAGTCGTTTGTTCCTTAAGTCGTCTGGACCTTAGCTCATTAGGTCGTGGAGAACCTAAGTCGTGAGTTGTGAGCTGTGGTCGCGCATGAGTTAACTAGTCATAACTTCTTGTTTACTTGCTTGAGTCGCTGACGACTCAAGGTAGGTCGTAAGCACAATTCTTTAACTCGTGCAACTCCTCAATTGTTGAGTCGGTAACTTGCTGAGTCGTGAAGTACCTTGAGTCGTGAAGTACCTTGAGTCGTGAAGTACCTTGAGTCGTGAAGTCGGCTGTTAACCGTTCAAGGCCGTTGAGTTGGCAACTCCTTAAGGTTGTTGAGTCGTAACTAGGTAGGTCGTTGATTCGGTCCACATGTTAGGTCGGTATCAGTTAAGTCAGTAACTATTGTGAGTCGTGAGCCTTTCTTGAGTCGCTTGAGCAGAGGGGTTAACAATTGCCCCTCGAAGTATACGCTCAAGTCATGAGTCGTGTGCTTCGACCCAGTGCCTGAGTCTTAAACGACTCAAAGAGACTCATGACTCGTTAGTCCTTCCATCTTCCCCCGCATCGTATATAAGCCGTTGAGTCGGTCCTTCCTCCTCACTTCATTGCTTATCTGTTTTATTCGATCCTGCCATTAACGATCCTTCAAGTTTCCAAAGACGCATCCAAGCTAATCAGTCGTCAACTCATCTTTACCTTTTTATTGCGTAAGTGAAATCACTTTCTGTTCAATCCACGATCGCCAATGACTCACGAATCTGGACTCCCCATTTTCTGACTCCAATTCACTTTTGTGCCGTGTTCCATTGCGAGCCATGTTTTTGATCGATTTGCGACTGCCATCAATCATATTGTTGTTATCATTCGTGAATCATAGTAGTGCATCATATTCGTCGCACGCTTGAAGCGATTCGAATTGGTTTTTGGGTGATTTCCGATGATGTGAGGAGAAGATAATGAATTACAGTGTCTCGAATTAGCTGGTCTGTGGGTTTGGAGGAGATGAGAAAGTTCTTAGCGGGTTAATGGGTTAAAAAAGAGTAAACTGGTTGTGGAGACGACTTAAAATTCTCACGATATAGTGGGTTTTTTGGATTTACCGACTTAGGAAGGTCTTGCAATCTCATCCGTCCATGACTTAATTTTTGGGTCGTGTTGACTTCCTGATGATTTAGGACATAGGTCGTACGAACGACTCAACCCTTTAGATCCTTACCACAACTTATCCTTTAGACCATGAACGATTCAAGCCATAAGTCGTGAACGACTCAGCACTTAGATTATTTTCCATACCGAGTTGCTTCTTGGGGCTTAACCCCTGACCGACTCAAGTAGATGGGACCTAGGCTTTGAGTCGTTGGCGAGTCAGGACTTGTGTGAATTTCGTTCGTGCTTTGAACCGTTGCATGGACTTTGAACTGTTGAGCTTTATTGCATTTATTCACAGGTTGCTTTAACTTGTAAGCTAACAATCTGTCCAATACAACATTTACAGAAAATTGGGACGAATATACTGCCATCGACCGCCCACATCAAATGACAGATTAGTTAATAACAGATAATTAATTTAAATAAATTGTGTGAACGAAGTGCTTTCAACTCATCAATTTCAAGTAAAATATTAAAGCAACACTGAAATAGTCAATTGAAACCGACCAGCTTGCACTAATATTATGCTTGAACTTTAGATTAACAAGTTCTGAAATTTTGTAGTTGATCAATCGTCAACTATTTTAACTCCAGTTATATTTACTTGCTATTTTCATTAGTTTTGCACGACACTTCACACTTTTAGGAAACGTGCACCTTCACATTTGAATATCCAATTGTTTGTGTAGAACGACTTCTCAGGAAGAAGATACAATGGTTCAGACTGGAGAGGCCACTGTAATTCCTGCTCCTCTGGTCAATCCTCCCGAAAGAGCCTCTTCTACTCTATCGCACAGAGTTTTCCGCCAATTGTGCGCTCAGTTTGGCATTGCTGAATCAGATGCCATTCTTCCCGAGAGAAGCAACACTGCTGACATAGCACCCTCTGGCTTTGTAACGGTCAATCGACAAATGTGCCTGAGTGGGGGTGTTCCTCCTTTCAATGACTTTCTCCAACAACTTCTTCGTCAATTGGCCATCGCCCCATCCCAATTACACCCCAATGGTTATGCCATTTTAATGGGGTTGTGTGTACTGTTTAGGAGGACGCTTGATCGATTCCCAAGCTTTGACGAGATTTGCTTCCTATGCTCTTTCACCAGGACTAAAGATCACCCCTCTATTACCGTCGTGAGAAGTGCTCGAAATCGTAATTGATCATCGGTCTTCCTGACAGCGCTCATGGGTTTTTGACTCAATTTTTCTATGTCCGTTGCCCCCCAGGGTTTTACGCTGTGTGGAGATAAGGAAGTAAGATCATCTACCTTTACCTCTTTTATATTCTGAGTCTTTTGAAGTTCGAATTGCCAAGTGTTAACTTCATCATCATTTCTTTTCTTTTATTTCAGTACTTCCCCCTCCTTGTAGAGATCCCAGTCACAAGCCAACCCTGGAGAGGCTTGTAGCAGTACCGGTTGAAGAACGGGAAGTGAAATTTTTGCTGAACGACGAATTCTTTCACCAGTTCGGACTTCTTCATCCTTCTCGCTCCACACACCACTGCGAGGTTCCAGATTCTCCACCTAAAGCATCAGATGCCCTGGTTTCCACAGACACATCCATACCAAAAGGACCTGCTCCTGAGGCTTCGCTAGTGAAGTGCTCCGCTTCTGCTGATGTTGCGGGGCCATCTGTCGAACTTGCCCCGGTTATTGAGGAAGAAGAGCCCCAGGGATCTCCCCGACTATCACAGAAATCTGGCGAAGAGGCCGAAAAAACTAGCCTTGCCAAGCAGAGCAGGGACGATACTTTCGAAGGGCTGAGCGATCTCTTTGCTACCTTGCAAGAGATCTTTAAAGATGATCCTACCACTACTGGGGTTTCTTCTTCATTAGTTGAAGCGACTTCGGTCTTGCAACAGACTCCGTCGACTCAAGAGTTGACGCTAACTATTACACCCACAACCACTCCTCAATTAAAGAGTGGTTCGTAGTTTGATGCGTGTAGTTTGCACGTCACACACACTTAGAATTTTTTGGCACTTTACGCTTCTGACTTTTTGTACTTTGAAGAATTCTAAGATTTAGCTCTTTTTTATTTCAAATCCTCCGATGGGGCGCAGCGGATCCTATTATGATGATTTCCAGCGCTACGGGAGGCGTAGCCAGTATGATTACAGGCGTTACCTCCCCTCTTACAGAGAATCTGATGAAGAGAGAGCCGCTCGAAAGGCTCAAGAAAAGAGGGCTCAAGAAGAGCGCTATGAAAGAAGAGAGAGGGAAGAGCGCCACGATTCTTCACAGAGAGGTGACGATTCTCATAAAAGAAAAACCCATGATGACAGAGGAAAAAGTCATATGGTTGAAGATTCGAGCAAGCGAGCCCGACATGGTGAGAAGCACACCTCTACAACTCCTGAAAAGGTTACTGCCTCGCTTGACATTCCTTCCGGCTCTCCCGCTCTCGGGAAGACGGACATCCAAACAATAATTAGCAGACCCAAATTCCAAGTTGGACCGGGTCCTGCCACTTTGCAAAGTCGGTCCACAGTGGTGTCTGAAGGGAGTAAGGTTTGACCTTGACTTGGTCCCCATTGACAAGTCTGCCATGTTACGAAACCTTGACGCTATCAAGCTTGATATTGAGAGGATGTCGAACTGGCAGAAACTTGTTGACGAGCTTCAGAGGGTTAATCGTGCAAACATAGAGGCCATGCTCACTATGGAAAATGATAAAGCCGAATGGCAAAAGGTTCTTGAGCAACATGACACTGAGATGAGAAGCATTGCTTCTTACAATGAGGAGCTTGAAGCAAAAGTTGAAGAACTGAAACAAGAGCTTGCTGCTTCCTCTACTTCTTACTCTCAAAAAGAAGAAGTGCTCCTAAAACAAGTGAGAGACGCTCATGCCAGCCAAAGAGATGCCGAAGACAGGCTCGAAGTCCAGAAAAGAATTAGCGAGGGCTATGTTGCTGATATTGGAGAGCTTCAGAAGAAGAACATCTCCCAAGAGGCGGAGATTCAAATGCTTAAGCTTCAACTTTCTAAAGCTGAAATGGAGCGTGATGAGGCCGTTGCTGGCAAAATTGCAGCTGAAGAATCTCACGAGGCAACGAGGGCCGACATCAGCTCAACATTATTTGATTTCTACCTGCATAGCATTTTGGGGCGCCGTAGCCTCGCCTTTCTTGGCCCCAAGTATGAAATTACTCTGGCTGAAGTTTGGGAGGCCGCACTCGATATGCTCGGCGGTAAGGGCGCTGGCTATGCTGAGTCAGCTCTTGAGGAGCACTATCTTGATGACGATGCTCGTGCCGCACTCGCTAGGGGGAGAGAACAGCTTGCAAAATTAAGGGCCAAAACAGCGGCAGGAGAATATTCAGGAAAAATCATCTCAACTGCTCCAATTCAACCTTCTCCTTCAGCCGAAATTGACATTATCGGTTCTAGTTCTCATTCCCCATCTCCTGCTAAAGTTACCACTGATATCACAAGCATGCAAGGTGGAGATGAAGGCAGCGAGAGTGCCGAGGCATAGGCTTAAGAAGTTGACGTCAGGGAACCGACTTCTGCAGGTAACCCTACTGACAATCTTGCCCAAGTAGACTGCTCATCTGTTTCTTACGAACTTGATGAGCTTTTTGACTACTTCTTGAATCTCAGCGAACCTTTATCTCCACTTTTTGCTGACTTGAACTTTTTTCCTTCTGCAGAGAAAACGTCGGGCATTGTCCATGCTTCTCCTCCTCCAATTGTTCTTTCCCCGCCTCTTAAGGTCACTCCTCCTTCTGCCTCGCAACCCGGGTCACAAGAGGAGCAAATAGAAGCTTTTCACGGCTTAGATGATCCCGTTGCTTCTCAAGATCCGAAAGGAGAAGAAACTGAAGGAAGCGAGAGGACTCCAGAACCAACTGGCTCCGACGCTGAACCGTTATCCAAACTTCTTTCTCCAGGGAGTGGGTCTTCCTCCAAGAAGAGAGGAAAGCAGGGAGTTTCCAAGAAGAAGAAGAAGGGACCTTTAACTGGCGAAGAAGAGACGGAAGAAGGTCCGACCGAGCCCCTTTCTCCTTCATCCCCTACCCTTACAAGCCGACCTGAAAAGTTGGTAATTCGGCCAGGTGCGGGCTCAAAAGGTGGGCGGAAGAAGAAATGATGGCCTTGAGTTTGTAGTTTTCATATTGCTTTTTTCCCTTTTTTGCATGTACTGACCGGATATTGTGCGGGTACCGGCCCCCCGCTTTTCTTTTGCTTTTTACTTTGGAACCTGTACCTGTACATAAAATAGTGTCGAATAAAATGATTCTTTTTCTTTGTACAAACTTCTGTCTATATCTGAGAATGCATTTATTATTCATTTTTGTACAAGTTCCTTTGTACGATATTGCAGTGCGATATTGCAGTGAGCTTGTGGTATATATTGTTTGAGCGCAATTTTACCGATGTAATTATACCATGTTGTCCCTATACCATAAGCTCATTGTTATATTTTATTTTATGAGAAAATTGTACATTTATTTTTTAGAGAATAATTATTCCACATTTGGAGGAATATTATTTCATTAAAAAACAGAGTACAAACAAGTTTCTATGCTTCATCCTTCAAAGATATCACTTTTTATTTCGTGCATATACACGTTTTACTGAATGAAATCTTCTATGTGGTAAAGCGAGTATTTGAAAGGTACTTCAACTTCTTTTTGAAGAAGAGAATTTTCTAGAATAAGTAATTCATTCTTCCTTTGGAAGTTAAAGTGTGCGTTTGATGAGGATTTTTTTCACGTTTCAACACCTGGAAGTTTTATTTCAATCTTGGTGAAACGTGTGCCTCTGAAGAGGTCTTTCTGCTTGATTGTGCCTCTGGGAGGAGGTCTTTTCATTTCTGCCTCTGGGAAGAGGTCTTTCTGTCTTATTGTGCCTCTGGGAAGAGGTCTCTTTTGAAACGGGCCTCCGAAGAGGGCTTTTATTTTGTTTTGTATTTCAACTCTGGTGAAGTGAAACTCCGAAGAGCGGCTGTTGCACTTCAACTCCTGGTGAAATGGGCCTCCGAAGAGGGCTTTTATTTTGTTTTGCATTTCAACTCTGGTGAAGTGAAACTCCGAAGAGCGGCTGTCGCACTTCAACTCCTGGTGAAATGGGCCTCCGAAGAGGGCTTTTATTTTGTTTTGCATTTCAACTCTGGTGAAGTGAAACTCCGAAGAGCGGCTGTCGCACTTCAACTCCTGGTGAAATGGGCCTCCGAAGAGGGCTTTTATTTTGTTTTGCATTTCAACTCTGGTGAAGTGAAACTCCGAAGAGCGGCTGTCGCACTTCAACTCCTGGTGAAATGGGCCTCCGAAGAGGGCTTTTATTTTGTTTTGCATTTCAACTCTGGTGAAGTGAAACTCCGAAGAGCGGCTGTCGCACTCCAACTCCTGGTGAAATGTGCCTCCGAGGGTTGCCTGGAAGTTACTCTCTCATGGTTGGAGGGTCATGACTCCTCCAATCTTTTTTGGTTGAGTAGAGAACTTTCTTTTTTGCGGCATATGCCCCGTTAGAGGTCTTTTTCCTCCGAAGAGTTGTGCCTCCGAAGAGGACTTGTGCCTCCGAAGAGGGCTTTAGTTGTTCCTTGCCCACTTGCTTATGCCTTTTCAGTGATCCTCTATTTTTTTTTCTTTTCAAGCTCGCACTCCCTTCTCTTACAAGTAGTTTGTTTAATCCAAAGAAGTGTACTTCATTGCTAGGCCAGTTCGCGAGAACGGACATAGGCTTCTTAAATGGATGTTTGTTTGTTCAAACTTCTCAATTTGTTAGCTAGAGCCCGTTTTTGGCGAAATCATTGGCCGTTCAATTGAAGCACTTCTTATCTAGGATTTAAATTCGGGACTTTTGTGCTTTTGTGACTTGAAATTTGTTTGCCGAATGATAACCAGAATCACTTGGTCTTGTAATGTGCAAGTTTTATTTTCGTTGTCTGTAAAAATTTAAATCGACATTTCAGCAATACATTTAATGTACTTTTCATATCGAAAATAAAGCAAACATGTAATAATAATAAGAAACACAAGATTTATAGTGGTTCGGCCAAGAATTTGGGCCTACATCCACTTTATAGTCTTTCATTATTCACTTGCATCGGTTTTACAATCGCTTTCAATTACAGGAATCATACATTTATAATTCTTTTTACAATATTTCAACAAAGCTATCAAGTAAAGTATGGGCGCAAGTGATTGCTGTTCCAAGCTCTTGGAATTTGATCTCCTTCGACAGTAGTGAGTTTGAATGTGCCGTCAAGAAGCTTCTGACCTATAACATATGGTCCTTCCCAATTTGGCCCAAACACACCTGTCGCTGTCATAATTCTCTTTAGGACTAGATCTCCAGTCTCAAAGCTGCGTTGGCAAACTTTGGAATTGAAATGTCTGGCTATCCTTTGCTGATGAGATGCGATTCTGAGCTCAGCCTCTTCTCTTTTTTCATCAAGGAGATCTAGTGCCTCAAGCTGTAGTTTTGCATTCTCTGCTTGATTGAAATGGATTCTTCTATGTGAAGGGACCTCTGTTTCTACCGGAATCATTGCCTCTGATCCGTATGCCAATGAAAACGGAGTATGCCCAGTCGCAGTTTTGTGGGTAGTTCTGTATGCCCATAGTGCTAGCGGTAGCTTATCGAACCAACCACCTTTTGCTCTTTCAAGTTGCTTCTTGATGGTTGACTTGATAATTTTATTTACTGCTTCCACCTGCCCGTTTGCCTGTGGATGAGCTACTGCTGAGAAGCTTTTTTGGATTTTGAATCGTTTGCAAAAATCTTGGAATTCTTCACTTTCGAACTGAGTACCATTGTCTGTAATTATTTTTTGAGGCACACCATATCTGCAAATGATACTTTTAGTCACAAAACTTATCATCTTTTTTGAGGTGATAGTAGCCAGTGGTTCAGCTTCTGCCCACTTAGTAAAATAATCTACAACAACAATGGCATATTTAATTCCAGATTTGGCAGTTGGTAACGGTCCTACAAGGTCTATCCCCCATATTGCAAACGACCATGGACTGACCATCTGTGTGAGTTCAGTAGAAGGAGCTCTAGGAATTTTGGCGAATCTTTGGCATCTGTCACATTTTCGGGAATAGTCTGCTGCATCTCGATTAATTTCTGGCCAAAAATATCCGTATCGGAGTATCTTCTTTGCTAAAGTTTGACCACCTAAATGATCACCACATTCTCCCCCATGTACCTCAGCTAGGATTGTTTTGGACTCTTCCCTGGATACACATCGAAGTAACGGCATTGAGAATCCCCGTCTGTATAATTGGCCATCTTGGACCACATAGCGAGATACTTTCCTCAATAGCTTCTTTCGTTCTTTTGAATTTTCCGGTAAAGAGCCATTGAGCAGATATTCTGTTATTGGAGTCATCCATGATTCTTGCTCTTGAGACACGCTCATGATCCAATCGATATCCATCTCATCAATGCTTGGAGCCGACAGGACCTCCACTGGAGTCAACCCCCGAAATTGAGCTTCGCCTGTGTTAGAGTACTTTGCGAGAGAATCTGCTTTCGTGTTTTCTTCTCGAGGAATATGACTTATCATGTAATGATCGAAATCACCTAGGAGTTCCCAAGCCTTTAACAAGTAGGCGGGCAGATTTCCCCCTTTCGCTTGGAATTCCTTCTTGACTTGGCATACAATAAGCTGAGAATCACTAAAGATCTGTAATGCTCGGATGTTTAGTTCTTTAGCAATTCTTAAGCCAGCGATAAGAGCTTCGTATTTTGCTTCATTGTTTGTTGAAGGAAATTCCAATCTCAGTGCATAGCATAATGACCGACCTTCAGGGGTCTCAAGTACAACTCCGGCTCCAGAACAGTAGTCATTTCTTGCGCCATCAACATATAAATTCCATTGAATTGGGGAATCATCGATCGTTTCCTCCTCACTGTTACCCTTATCTGTGAATTCTGCGAAGAAATCCGCTAAAGCTTTTCCATTGATTTCTTTTCGGGGATGATAAGTGATGTCATATTGACTGAGTTCAATATCCACTTTAGAAGACGACCCGAAGTCTCAGGGCGAAACAGGACTTGCTTTAAAGGTTGATCAGTGAGGACTCTGATAGGATGAGCTTGGAAATATTGTCTCAACTTCCTGGATGCAATCAGTAGGCAATAGGCGAGTTTTTCCAACTTAGAGTAATTCATCTCTGCCCCAGTGAGTCTTTTGCTGATATAGTAAACTGGATGTTAAATCCTCTTGTCTTCTCGTATCAGCGCTGCACTTAAAGCATGAGATGATACTGCCAAGTATATAAGAAGATCCTCGCCATCGCCAGGCCTAGAAAGTATTGGAGGAGTTTCCATATGGCGAATCAATTCATCAAAGGCTTTTTGGCATTCGGGAGTCCAATCGAAGTTTTTCTTTCCTTTCTTTAGGGCGTCAAAGAATGGGATGCATTTATCTGTGGCTTTGGAAATGAACCGACTCAAGGCGGCGACTTTTCCATTGAGACTTTGCAATTCCTTCTTCGTTCTAGGAGCTTTGACTTCCTTTAAGGCGGTAATTTGAGATGGACTAGCCTCAATGCCCCTAGCGCTCACGATGAAACCTAAAAACTTTCCAGATTCCACTCTAAATGAACATTTTAAAGGGTTAAGCTTCATTCCGTATTTTCGGAGGACTGCGAACATGTCTGCTAAGTGTTCTATGTGATCCACTGCTTTCTTAGACTTTACTAACATGTCATCGACGTAGACTTCCATAGTCTTGCCCAATTGCGGTTTGAACATAGCATTAACAAGTCTTTGGTATGTTGCCCCTGCATTCTTCAGCCCGAAGGGCATAACTCTGTAGCAGTAAAGACCAACGTCGGTGATAAAGCTCGTGTCCTCCTGATCTGGCTCATGCATCATAATCTGGTTATATCTAGAGTAGGCATCCATAAAAGATAACAATTCGTGTCCCGCTGTTCCGTCTACCAGTTGATCGATCCTGGGTAATGGGAAGCAGTCTTTGGGGCAGGCCTTGTTTAGATCTGAAAAATCGATGCACACTCTCCATTTTCCGTTGGCTTTCTTAACCAGCACTGGATTTGAAACCAAATTCGGATAGGTAGATTCTTTAATAAAGTTATTCTCCATGAGCCGATCAACTTCTTCTTTTAACGCTGCTGACCTTTCTGGACCTTGAGTTCTCCTTTTCTGTTTCATAGGTGTAAATTTTGGATCAATATTCAGAGCATGTACAGCTACTTCTGGGGATATTCCGCACATATCGGCATGAGTCCAAGAAAAGACATCCAAATTTGCTTTTAAAAAAGATATTAAGATATTCTGAATTGACGCATTAAGTTGGGAACCCACATTCAACACCTTGTTTGGGTCCTTCGGGTCAACAGGTATTGGTACTGTCGTTTCCACCGGTACAACTCTATTCTCTCCTGCACTGGCTTTTCTAGGATCCATCTCTTTCCGTGCTCCGCTGTGCTCGCCAGTGCAGGGTCCGCCCTGTAATTGCTACAAGGCTGGTTCTTTGATGCGGACTGGGGTAGCCGCATCCTTTCCCATTTCTCTTTTCCTTGCTTCTCGCAGCTCTGTCAGATAACACTCCCGACCGGCATTTTGATCCCCTTTTATAACTCCTACTCCATTGTCTGTGGGGAATTTTAATAGTGAGACACGATGGGGCCAGAACAGCTTTGAACGCTGCAAGAGTTGGACGGCCAAGGAAAGCATTATAAGCGGAAAATTCGTCAACAATCACAAAAGTCTGCTTGCGGACTACTTTTCTTTCTCCCTCTCCGAGTTCTACAAGCAAATCAATGGTTCCTATTGGCTGCTTTGGCTCCCCAGTGAAGCCAGCGATTTTTTGTGACGAGGCTTGCACATCAACCATAGGGATCTTCATTTGGTCGAATGTTTTCTTGAAGAGGATATTACCGGATGCGCCACAATCGATGAGAACTCTTCTGACAATAGCTGGCCCGATACCAGCCGAGATGACTAAGGGATCTAAGGTAGGAGCTTCAACACCTGTGGAATCTCTGGTTCTGAACACAATATCATCATTGAAAGTTTTTTGTTGCTTCAGGGGCGTAGCACCTTCCAAAACAAATACATCTTCCTCGGCCGGTACATACTTTAAAGCTCGGGTATACCTTTCCATCTCACCCCAGCTCCTGCCTGCCGGGTGAGGTCCTCCCGTAATGACATTGATAACAGGCCTTCAGGATTCATGCCCTGCAGTCTTCTCACTTGTCCTGGGTTGATGAGCAGGAGCTCGTTGCCCCTGACTAGACGAAGCGGGATTGCTGCTATTCTTTTCCACAAATTGCTGAGCTTGTTTTCCCTTATCAATTCTTCAATCAAAATTTTCAATTGGCTGCATTCATCGGTATCATGACCGGGTTGATTATGGAAGCGGCAAAACTTCCCGCTTTGCACAGCTTTTTTCCCGGTTCTTAAAACGAGAGGTTTAGGATAATCGACAGAATCTTTAGTGGCAAGGTAAATGCGCTCTGGCGTATCTGATAAAGGAGTATATTCTGATGACCTGAAGGAACGAGGCTTCTTCAGATTTTTCTGTTTCTTCCCATCGTTATTTTCTCTTTTCTGTCCTACAGATTCATTCTTGCGTGGAGCAGCAATGTTATCTTCATCTTTTTCCAATACTGCCTTTACCGGTACAGGACAGCTTTCCAGACGTATGAACTCATCTGCTTTCTTGTAGAACTTTTCAAGGGAATTTGGTTCCTTCATGTTAAGCCATTTTCCAAATTCGCTCGTCTTGTCGATGGCCCTCATCAGATAGGTCAAGATCATCCGTGGTTCTGCATTGTCTACCTCGGCCAGCGCTATATTAAAGCGATTCAGGAAAGATCTAATAGTTTCCCCTGGATCCTGTTCTAAACTTGACAAGGACATGATATCTTTGGCTTTTGAAGCATATAGTCTGAACTGCTCCTTGAATTTCCGGGTTAAGTCAGAAAACTGATCTATAGACCGAATTGGTAGCTTGGTGAACCAAAGCAGAGCTACACCTTCCAAATATACAGGAAAATATCGACACTTTATTTCATCAGAAGCTCTGGCACCTGTCATGTGCCAATCATACTTATACAAGAATTCGTTCGGATCACTTGTTCCTTTGTAAGCTGGGATAGTTGGAGGGACGAACATCCTTGGGAACTCAGCCTTTAAGATCCTTTCGGTAAACGGGGTTTTACTTGGAGCGAAACCCCATTCCTTCTCGTCTTCATTCCTTTGCATGCTTTCTTTCACGATTTGTCGAACCATTTCAGAAAGATACCCCTCATCATTTCGAGCTTTAGATCCACCAACTTCAGGAAATGTCCGCTCAAAGGGGCTGGCAGCCCTCTCAGGAATGTTTCTTTCTTCATCCTCATGAATGTTGCCAGCAAAGTTCCTTTCATTACCCGTTGGTTGACGGTTTACCCCAAGCAAGTCATTCAACTTAATCAAAATTAGGGCATTTTGGGCATTCTAAGCCTCCAATTATGCACTTTAGGCAATTATCTGCTGGTTCGGCCCTAAGATTACAGCATCCAACTCCGCTTTTGTAACCCCAACAGGTGGAGTGGCTTGATTAGGTACTGGGGAAGCGGAGGTTCCCTCTTGAACATTTCCAGATCTAACAGATCTACTCTTTCTCCCCGGAGCCATGATTTCAGATAAACTTCTAGTCTTTGGAGAGGTTACTTCAACAAACTTTCGTGGAGCAATGATGATAATTCGCCTGAGTTCGATTCTCGGTGAAAGCACAAAAAATGTTAACGCTAAAATATGAACGCTAACACCCCGGTGTATAAAGTGTAGTTGTGAAAGCACCACCCGATGATTCGGGAACAGAGTATAAGCAGAAAACCACAGAAAAAGCAGTGAATAACAACGATTTTATAGTGGTTCGGCTCAATATTTTGCCTACGTCCACTCTGAATATCTTTATTGATGATTTCGTTACAAGTTGATACAATTCTTCCCCAAGTACAATACACTTTGAACTACTAAACACTTTGAATGAGTAGCTTAAACTTCAATGTAAGTGAAGGTCCTCGAATCCATGTCGGATGCATGAGATTTCTTCTTGAAGTTGTTGATAGTGTTTCACGTGTCTTGAAAGCTTCGGGTGTTGAGTTAGTTTGGAATGTAGCAGAGTATCGGTGTTTGAAAAGAATGAGCCAAAAGTCCTCTCCATGTTGGAATTCATGCCGTATTTATAGGGTTTTCTGAACGGGTCTAAAGTCGTTTATGGCTTAAGGTAAGTCGTAAGTCGTGGGTTACGACTTAGGATAGGTTGTAGGTCGTCAGAGGGTTAATGTGTCAGGAGTTATGACCTAGCTGGTTTGCACATGTCTACTTGTACTAACTGTTCAGTCCTCGTGTCTTATGGAAAGCAGCAGTTAAATCACCAAGTATAAGGTCGTGGGCGACTTATAGTAAGTCGTGAAGGCTTTAGGTCGTCGGCGCTTTAACCCTTTAGGTCGTGAAGTCCCTAAGCCGTTAAGTCGTCCAACCCCTTAAACTGTTAAGTCGTTGCTTCCTTAAGTCGTCCAACCTTCTTAAGTTGTTAAGTCGTTTGTTCCTTAAGAGTCGTCTGGACCTTAGCTCATTAGGTCGTGGAGAACCTAAGTCGTGAGTTGTGAGCTGTGGTCGCGCACGAGTTAACTAGTCATAACTTCTTGTTTACTTGCTTGAGTCGCTGACGACTCAAGGTAGGTCGTAAGCACAATTCTTTAACTCGTGCAACTCCTCAATTGTTGAGTCGGTAACTTGCTGAGTCGTGAAGTACCTTGAGTCGTGAAGTACCTTGAGTCGTGAAGTCGGCTGTTAACCCTTCAAGGCCATTGAGTTGGCAACTCCTTAAGGCTGTTGAGTCGTAACTAGGTAGGTCGTTGATTCGGTCCACATGTTAGGTCGGTAATCAGTTAAGTCAGTAACTATAGTGAGTCATGAGCCTTTCTTGAGTCGCTTGAGCAGAGGGGTTAAAAAGTGTAATAATAGCTATGAGAGCGTATTTGTTAGTGGATATAAATTGTTTTATATTGTGATGATTGGTTTGTTGAGTGGTATATGGATTCTGGTCAATACGAGTAATTAACGTTGTTAATAGGGATCTCTAAACACTTGTACAGAACAATTTGACACGATATTGTTTTAAAATAGGGTAAATGAAATAATTTTACCTCGATTATATTTTATATATAAAGGAATAATTTTTCAAAATTATTAAAGTGTATATGAATTGATTGTTTGGTTGTTGAATAAGTTAAATAAAAACAAAAGCTGTAAAAGAATGAATTGTATAAGCAAATGAATTATAAGTATGAAGTTATAATTAAAATGATTTACCCTTGTGAAATAATCTTATATATAAGAAGTGAAATTATATAAGTAAAAGATTTATAAATGTGATTTGTAATCTAAAAACAAAATTCTAGAGAAGTGTTTTGAAAGGATTTGATATTTTGGAAAATTGTTTTGGAGAAATTAAAGCTCTAAACTCTTTTCGGTCGCTGGAAAATAATTCCAATGATGATTGCAACATCATCGGTGTTCATTTTTGGATTTTCAAAAGAGGGATCACTGCCAAATCGTTTTAAATGAAAGTTGTTTGAAAAATTTGGGTTTGGGTTTTGAAATTCAAAGGATAATTGAATTGGTTTCAGAAATGGTTTGAAAGATTGAAAAGACTCTGGAATGTTAAATAAAATGATTGGAATACAATTATTAAGTTGTAAAATAAATTGTGAATGAATAAATAAAATTTGCAAGTGCAAGAAAATGAAATTGAAATCCATTTCGAATTTGTAAGTAAATAGAACTGGAATTGGAATCTGAATTGGATTTATATGTGGAATATAACTTAAGTGAAGTTGAATAAAGTTGATTTTGGCATCGAAGTAAATTAATCAAGAGAAGTGATGAATATGAAACTGAGTTATATAAATAAAATTCAATCTTATATTGTTGAAGGAATTAGCAATTGAATTGATAAATGGATGAAATATTAATCAATCAAATGTAAAAGAATTGATATGGGATAATGAATGAAAGTGTAAATTCATTAGATGCTAATGAAGTTGAGAAATTGAATAATTGAATGGAAGTCAATTTAATATCAACCAATTGGACTTAAAAGTGTTAAACCAAATTGAATGAATGTAAGCGAAGTAAATAAATTTGGTAATGTTGGATATACATTGTTTGTTAGATGATGATTTGTTGATTTTATATAACTCATTAAGTGTTAAATGAAAATGAATTAATGAAATGGAAAGCTATAAATCATTGAAATCAAATTGGAAGATAAGTGAACCTTAAATAGAATTGAATTTGTTTTGCACGTGAACCAACTTGAATATGAATTAGTGAATGATTACTAATTGAATATGATTAAATGAAAAAAAAACCAATTCATTGAATATTAATGAGAATATGAATTAGTATTTATTTGGTTAGTTGGATGATAATTTGATGATGGTTGGATTGTTGTTTTGATTGCATTTGCTATATTGGCATATGTAGTAGTTGATATATGTTGTATATTGATGTTACTTTCACATATACATGTTACTCTTTTTTTTTTTGAGTATATAGTAGGTGCGGATGGCGTTTGCTTTGCATTTGAAGCTCGCTTTCGCGCTATATTTACCGTATATGCTCGCTAATAAAATATAAGGTATATATCTCGGATTAAATATCGTACTTTTACACTTTTTTCCCTGCGGGATGCCTCATCACTTGACGAGATGTATATTTGTGATATATATACTGTCATTTTTTTCGGATCGAGCCGCGCAAAGGAGACTATGGCGAATTTTTCTGAAAATTTAAGACGTTAGAATATTTTTGAGAAAATTGGAAAATTTTGAAAATATAACTAAGTATGATTTGAAAACTTAGTAAAGCTATTGTGAGTGGTTTAACTATTGGATTTTTAGAAAATTTAAACACTTAAATGAATTTGAAATCTAATATTGAACGATTTGTTTTGAAAAGTTAATGGATTTCAAGACTTTTTCTTACTTGGTAATTTCGAGGACGAAATTCTTTTAAGTGGGGAAGTTTGTGACGATCCAGAATTTCTGTCAATTAAAATTTGTATATTTAATTGATTTTAAATATTAATAAGTGAAATTTGTAAGTCGAATAAATTTTATTTCGAATATAAGGATTTAATTGGATAATTAAATCGATAATTTAATATTTGAAAATACGGAAATAATTGAGAAATTGGGTTTAATATGATTAAAATAGATTTGTAAAATTTATTTAATCATATTGGAGTTAGAATGATGTTATAGAACTTTTAAAATTGAATTAAAGTTAATTTGTGGAAATTGAATATTTTAATATTTAATTGACGAATTAAAATAGCTATTTTTTAAACTGTCACCGATTCCGACGAAACCAGTTTCATCGGATCCATAATGTTATATTATTGTAAGGTTTCAAATTTCGTGTCAATCGGATTTACGGTTTGTCCGGGGCAAGCCAAAACGCATAGAAACTTGGTTTAGTCGATTTAATTTAAATTTGACCGTTTATTGCCGTAACTCGTACAGATGATCGAATTAGCCTCCGAAACCTATTCCATTGTGTCAGGAACGCGGGGTAAACCTTAGAAACGACAGTCACCGTGCGAGATTTGGTGTTCGGAAAATTTGGAGTGAATAGTAATTTGAGAATTTTCTATATAAGCCCCTCCAACATCACAAATTTCAAAACCCTAAAAAGAAATTAGGTCAGCCGCCTCCTAAAAACATTAATGGCCAAAATCTTCGGATCTCCTCCTCCTCTTTCCTTCAAATCCACCAATTATTTCACGAAACTTCCAACATGAAAGTTGTAGAGGGTGTTGAGATCTAGCTGATCAACGACTACGATCGAATTTGGAGCGGCCGATCAACGACAAATCGCGTTCAAAGGATGAACGTTTACACACATTTTTCGAAGCAACGACACAACCGCGTGGGGCCAGACTTGTCGCGGAAGTCGAGGTGGGGTAGGGCTTCGTTGCGGCGGAGCTTGATCGTCCTCTCGACGAGTGGTGGAGGCGCGTGATTTAGGGTTTGGACGGCAAGTATGGGTTTGGTCGCGATCTTGTAGCCTGGGGAAGATGGAGCACGTGCAACGGCCTCGATGTGAGGAACGTGATCTAACGGCCATGATTGAAGGTTAAAGAAAATAAAAGAAATTGTAATATTAATTACATTGTAATTCGTTCTAAACTTTAAAAATGTGTATCTTTGTCATACGAGGTCGAAAAATTACGAAATAAATTGCTTTGCAATCGTTTTGATGAGCACTACGCTATGGAACTGGATTGGAGTCGTTTGGAGCTAGTTTGAATTTGGGTAAAATTAAACGCGTGTTTAATTTTTTTCGAAATAAAACGCTGAAACTGTCATTGAAAGCAAGGTGAGAACTTCTCACTCAATCGAACTGTTTCGATTCAAATTTTAAATAGTTAGATTTAAAATTTGCTTGATTTTGTGCCTGAATGATAAATTGTTATCTGTTATTGTTGAAATAGACATTATACGCCGTATAGCGGAGGTTATTTATTAAAAACATATACCGCGATAATTCCATCTTGATTGGAATTGGTATTATATATGTACTTGGAGTTAATTTCCCGCATTATAACCCTATTGCGCCGCATAGTAGCGGATAATATTTTATAAATCCCATATACCGCGATATTCCGTATTGGAATGGAATTGGTATTGTGCTAACATCTGTGGATGCAGGGAAACAGGTTGGAGGGGTCCAACTGGATTATTTACCAATATTATTTGATTAAAGATATTGTGATATATGTTGATTATCATATTGATATATGATGTTTTGATTGTCGTGATTGATATATTGTTGTTGTTGCAGCATTGGCCTATTTTTGGAGTTTTAAAATATTAAAGTAACGATTTTGAATTTAAAAGGATTTTAAAGTGATTTTTTGATAGTATAAGTTTTATTAAATTTTGAACAGTTAAAATAAATAAACGTTATAGTTTTTATTTTTATAAAAGTTATATTTTTTGGAAAATAATACTTAAGTATGATTTTGGAGTTATATATTAGCTCTAATAATGATTTGTAACTTATCAAAAAAGATTGATTTATTTAAACTGAGATTTTTGAATTATTATAAACGGTTTATATAAAAGATTTATAAAATTGATATTTATAAATTTAAGATATTTTAATTATAAAACGAGTTTTTATATGTGTTAAAATGAAATAAAAAAAATGGATTTCATAAGTGAATGAAATTTATAGATTTATAAATTGTGAAATTTTAAAATTAATAAATTTTCGTAAAATAAAAGATTATAAGTAATTTACTTATAAATTAGATTTTGGTATAAAATTGGGTTATAAATTGAATTGGTAAATAAAAGTGATTTTATAAGTTGATATTTTTATAAAATATATATATATGTGTGTGTGTGTGTGTGAATTTATAAACGTTGTTTTATAAATCCGAAATCAATTGAATTTGATAAATTAAACATAGAAGTTTATAAAAAGGGATATATTTGCGATTTTGGATAGCAAATTATCAATTATATGATAGGTGTAGTAATGAAGAGTTCGGTTGGGAATTATATCCACGATTTTGGACAGTGGATAATCTTTTAATAAATGTGTTGAAACATTGAATTGGGTAAATAAAGTATATTCACGATTTTGGACAGTGAATATATTATTAAAGAAAATGGATATGTTTTTGGGGAATTGATATTATAAAATGAAGTTAATTATTTTAAATATGTTTTAAAATGTGTTAAGTATCGAATACATAGATTTCAACATTCATTGTTGAAATAGATGTTTCGAGAAATAAGGAAATGGTGGACTATAACACTGTTGTTATAGTAAATGATTTCCGAAAGGAAATGTTTTATATAGTATTGGGATTTATATATCTATCTTAATTTCGAATCCCTATACTAGTGATTTTGGGCCGTCGTAACGATGTTTTATGCAACATTCGTTTTGACCTAAATAAATGTGTTTGAAAGAATGTTTTCCTTAAAGAATGAAATGTATACTTAACTGTGATTTAAGTATATTGAATATTTTCCAAATGTTGAAATAAAAGGATTTGTGAATTACCTATTATTATTCACTAAGTATGGAAATGTTTTCCAATGCGAAGTGAAATGTTTGAGATTACATCTTTTAAAGATAAATTGAAAATGAATATTAGAAATCGATTTGAAAATCGTATATTCATAGATATTTTGAAAATGTGAATTCATTATGGAATTTATAAAAGAAAGGGAAATGAATTTTACGGATTTGGAACGTAAATATAAAGTAAATTGTTAAGGATTTATTTAATTGGTTTAAATGAACCATTTTGAAATGAAAGTATTTCCGCGTAAGGAAAATGGTTGAAATTTGTTTTCAAAAGTGGTAAAGGTGAAAAGTGATTTGAAAATTTGTTTTCAAATGGTTGAAGTGTGGAAATTATATATCTAGTAAAGATTTTTTTTGGAAAATAAATAATTTGGAAAATTATTTGGAATCTGGTGATGTTGTGCACGCCTATTGATATTTAAATAACCGACTATCAATATTTACCTTTAAATAGGTTTTTGTTGTGATTTGCTTGAATTTAAATGCTACACTTATTTTTAAAATAAGCGCTCACTATTCGGGTTAGCCGGGAAAGGACCTTTGGGTCGTATAACCCATTTCGAATATGTGATATGTCGTAATGGATAGCATTTGAAGACCGTATATTTGTGAAACGGAAGGTTTACCGTCGAATGTTTCTGCATCGGCTGATCTCCGATATAGAAATATATTACCCTTTGTGATGGAAAGTCCGGTCGTGATTAGTGAATATCCGGATTTCAAGGACTTCTTTGGAAGTGCCTTCGGTTCCGTTTGATCCTGGAACGGACTTGTATTGATGTGTGTCTGACGTTACAATTTGAGATGTAAAGCTGGTTTCAATCAAATATGTTTCCGTTGGTGGTGGAGAATTTATTCTCTTAGCTTAACACCCTTAGAGGTTATGTAGTTGATGGTTACTAGTGATACATTCCCAAATTGGTAATGTGGCATACGAAGTGCAGTTGTGGACGAGACTTCGTCGGACCTCACACCCCGGAAATGGTCAAAACAGGAAGGATGCAGCAAGGTTATTAGGGGGTAGCGCCCCTTTAGTTTATTTCTTTCCTTCCGGATAGAGGTGGTATCATGGTATGAAGCCCAGATACTTAACCTATGTTGTTGCTGCAAATTTATTACTTTATGGTTGTTGGAATCGAGGATCCTCGGATATAGATCGGTTACGATCGGGGAATGACATATTCATGTCAGTAGTTACCCAGTTTGAAGGGTAACCCAGTCTTGTGTTGGCAGAGATCTAACCGTAACGTTAGGTTCTCGGGTCGTCTTTCCAAAGGTGTACCCATATGGCAATGGGAAGTTCCGTGGCCTGACCATTGGTTGGAAATCCAAAGAAACAATACGAACTTGTACGGTTTTAGTTGTAGAACCTACCATTTACTTATGGTGGTCACCACTGTTAAGATGGTAGCTATAGTAGGCATAGTTCGGAATGTCTATGCTGGCTAAGATTTATATTATATTTTCAAAATGTTTTCTACACTGTGCTCTAGTAATAATATCAAATGTTTCTTTTTAATGCGTATCAAGCATCTTCGACTATCAAAAGGAGAAATCTTCTACGATTCTGCGTTTGCATTGTGTGTGTGTGCGGGAGGCCTTATGGTAGTCTTATTTTCCAAAAAGCATTGCGAATCTATTTTAAAATATTCCTGTTATTTGTTTAAAGATAAATATCTGTTTTAAGTTCTCGCACCAGTCCCATGACTGACCTGGAGTTTATTGTTTTCCTTCCTAATCTCTGGGCGCCCACCAATTTCTACACGGGCAGTCTAGAGTCAGATTATCAGGTCATTCTGGAACGCGGGAGTTGTTGCAGAGATCTGGAAGCAAGCTGGATGGCATGGCGTATTACTAGTATATAGTATTTCTTTTCCGCTGTTTGTTATTGTAAACTCTGATAATGTAATGTAATGTGAAGTGATGTAATAACTGATATAGTTCTTTGTTTATAGATTATTCATTTATCTATCATATGTTGTTCCGCTGCGACTGTGAGATTCTGATATTGTTCTGTTGTTTCTTTCTGTCCTGTTCTATCTTTTTCTCTTTTCTTCTATCTTTTTCTTCTTCTTTAACCATAACATTTCCGGCATTCGATTGCTTGGCAGTTGATATAGTGGACGTATTAATGTCGGTTTTCGAGCGTCGAAAATCGCGATTGTTACATCTGGTATTAGAGCATATGGTTAAGCGACAACCATGGCTCTGTTGGGAATTACTCATTAGAGATGGAGTCAGTAGTACTCTAGAATGAGTGTGAGTGTAATAATAGCTGTGAGAGCGTATTTGTTAGTGGATATAAATTGTTTTATATTGTGATAATTAGTTTGTTGAGTGGTATATGGATTCTGGTCAATACGAGTAATTAACGTTGTTGATAGGGATCTCTAAACACTTGTGTAGAACAATTTGACACGATATTGTTTTAAAATAGGGTAAATGAAATAATTTTACCTCGATTATATTTTATATATAAAGGAATAATTTTTCAGAATTATTAAAGTGTATATGAATTGATTATTTGGTTGGTGAATAAGTTAAATAAAAACAACAGCTGTAAAAGAATGAATTGTATAAGCAAATGAATTATAAGTATGAAGTTATAATTAAAATGATTTACACTTGTGAAATAATCTTATATATAAGAAGTGAAATAATATAAGTAAAAGATTTATAATCTAAAAAAAAAATTCCAGAGAAGTGTTTTGAAAGGATATGATATTTTGGAAAATTGTTTTGGAGAAATTAAAGCTCTAAACTCTTTTCAGTCGCTGGAAAATAATTCCGATGATGATTGCAACATCAACGTGTTCATTTTCGGTTTCCAAAAGAGGGATTGCTGCCAAATTGTTTAAAATGGAAGTTGTTTGGAAAATTTGGGTTTGGGTTTTGAAATTCAAAGGATAATTGAATTGGTTTCAGAAATGGTTTTGAAAGATTGAAAAGTCTCTGGAATGTTATATAAAATGATTGGAATACAATTATTAAGTTGGAAAATAAATTGTGAATGAATAAATAAAATTTGCAAGTGCAAGAAAATGAAATTGAAATCCATTTCGAATTGGTAAGTAAATAGAACTTGAATTGGAATCTGAATTGGATTTATATGTGGAATATAACTTAAGAGAAGCCGAATAAAGTTGATTTTGGCATCGAAGTAAATTAATCAAAAGAAGTGATGAATATGAACTTGAGTTATATAAATGAAATTCAACCTTATATTGTTGAAGGAATTAGCAATTGAATTGATAAATGGATGAAATATTAATCAATTGAATGTAATAGAATTGATATGGGATAATGAATGTAAGTGTAAATTCATTAGAAGCTAATGAAGTTGAGAAATTGAATAATTGAATGGAAGTCAACTTAATATCAACCAATTGGAATTAAAAGTGTTAAACCAAATTGAATGAATGTATGCGAAGTAAATAAATTTGGTAATGTTGGATATACATTGTTTGTTAGATGATGATTTGTTGATTTTATATAACTCATTAAGTGTTAAATGAAAATGAATTAATGAAATGGAAAGCTATAAATCATTGAAATCAAATTAGAAGATAAGTGAATCTTAAATAGGATTGAATTTGATTTGTAAGTGAAACAACTTGAATTTGAATTAGTGAATGATTACTAATTGAATATGATTAAATGAAAAAAAACAATTCATTGAATATTAATGAGAATGTGAATGAATATTTATTTGGTTAGTTGGATGATAGTTGGATGATGGTTGGATTGTTGTTTTGATTGCATTTGCGATATTGGCATATATAGTTGTTGATATATGTTGTATATTGATGTTACTTTCATATATACATGTTACTCATTTGTTTGTTGAGTGTATAGTAGGTGCGGATAGCGTTTGCTTCGCATTTGTAGCTCGCTTTCGTGCTATATTAGCCTTATATGCTCACTAATAAAATATAAGGTACATATCTTGGATTAAATATCGTACTTTTACACTTTTTTCCATGCGGGATGCCTCATCACTTGATGAGATGCATATTTGTGATATATATACTGTCATTTTTTTTCGGATCGAGCCGCGCAAAGGAGACTATGGCGAATTTTTCTGAAAATTTAAGGCGTTAGAATATTTTTGAGAAAATTGAATTTTTTTAAAAGATATCTAAGTACGATTTGAAAACTTAGTAAAGTTATTGTGAGAGGTTTAACTATTGGATTTTTGGAAAAGTAAAATACTTAAATGAATTTGAAATCTAATATTGAACGATTTGTTTTGAAAAGTTAATGGATTTCAAGACATTTTCTTACTTGGTAATTTTGAGAACGAAATTCTTTTAAGGGGGGAAGTTTGTAACAACCCAGAATTTCTGTCAATTAAAATTTGTATATTTAATTGATTTTAAATATTAATAAGTAAAATTTTTAAGTCGAATAAATTTTATTTCGAATATAAGGATTTAACTGGATAATTAAATCGATAATTTAATATTTGAAAATAAAGAAATAATTGGAAAATTGGGTTTAATTTGATTCAAATTGATTTCTAAAATTTTATTTAATCCTATTGGAGTTAGAATGAAGTTATACAACTTTTAAAATTGAATTAAAAGTTAATTTGTGGAAATTGAATATTTTAATATTTAATTGACAAGTTAAAATAGCCATTTTATAAACAGTCTCGGATTTTGACGAAACCAGATTCGTCGGATCTGTAATGTTATATTATTATAAGGTTTCAAATTTCGTGTCAATCGGATTTACGGTTTGTCCGGGGGAAGCCAAAACGCATAGAAATTTGGTTTAGTTGATTTAATTTAAATTTGATTGTTTATTGCCGTAACTCACACAGATGATTGAATTAGCCTCCGAAACCTATTCCATTGTGTCTGGAACGCGGGGTAAACCCTAGAAACGCCAGTCACCGCACGAGATTTGGAGTTCGGAAAATTTCGAGTGAATAGTAATTTGAGAATTTTTTACATAAGCCCCTCCAACATCGCAAATTGCAAAACCCTAAAAAGAAATTAGGTCAGCTGCCTCCTAAAAACATTAATGGCCAAAATCTTCTGATCTTCTCCTCCTCTTTCCTTCAAATCCACCAATTATTTCACAAAACTTCCAACATGAAAGTTGTAGAGGGCGTTGAGATCTAACTGATCAACAGCTACGATCGAATTTGGAGCGGCCGATCAATGACAAATCACGTTCAAAGGACGAACGTTTACACACGTTTTCCGAAGCAACGGCAAAACCGCGTGGGGCTGGACTTGGCGCGGAAGTCGAGGTGGGGTAGGGCTTCTCTGTGGCGGAGCTTGATCGTCCTCTCGACGAGTGGTGGAGGCGCGTGATTTAGGGTTTGGACGACAAGTATGGGTTCGGTCGCGATCTTGTGGCCTGGGGACGATGGAGCGCGTGCAACGGCCTTGATGTGAGGAACGTGATCTAACGGCCAAGATTGAAGGTTAAAGAAAATAAAAGAAATTGTAATATTAATTATATTGTAATTCGTTCTAAACTTTAAAAATGTGTATCTTTGTCATACGAGGTCGAAAAATTACGAAACAAATTGCATTGCAATCGTTTTGACGAGCACTACGCTATGGAACTGGATTGGAGTCGTTTGGAGCTAGTTTGAATTTCGGGTAAAATTAAACGCGTGTTTAATTTTATTCGAAATAAAACGCTGAAACTGTCATTGAAAGCAAAGCGAGAACTTCTCACTCAATCGAACGGTTTCGATTTAAATTTTAAATAGTTAGATTTAAAATTTGCTTGATTGTATGCCTAAATGATAAATTGTTATCTGTTATTGTTGAAATAGACATTATACGTCGTATATTAAGCGGAGGTTATTTATTAAAAACATATACCGCGATAATTCCATCTTGATTGTAATTGGTATTATATATGTACTTGGAGTTGATTTCCTGCATTATATAGTGGATGAGACCCTATTGCGCCGCATAATAACGGATAATATTTTATAAATCCCATATACCGCGATATTCTATATTGGAACGGAATTGGTATTGTGCAAACATCTGTGGATGCAAGGAAACAGGTTGGAGGATCCAACTGGCTTCCTCACCAATATTATTTGATTACAGATATTATGATATTTGTTGATTATCATACTGATATATGATGTTTTGATTGTCGTGATTGATATATTGTTGCTGTTGCAGCATTGGCCTATTTTTGAATTTTAAAAATATTAAAGTAACGATTTTGAATTTAAAAGGATTTTAAAGTATTTTTTGAAAGTATAAGTTTATTAAATTTTGAATAGTTAAAATAAATAAACGTTATAATTTTTATTATTATAAAAATTATATTTTTTGGAAAATAATACTTAAGTATGATTTTGGAGTTATATATTAGCTTTAATAACGATTTGTAAATTATTAAAATAGATTGATTTATTTAAAATGAGATTTTTGAATTATTATAAACGTTTTATATAAAAGATTTATAAAATTGATATTTATAAATTTAAGATATTGGAATTATAAAACGAGTTTTTATAAGTGTTAAAATGAAATAAAAAAATGGATTTCATAAGTGAATGAAATTTACAGATTTATAAATTGTGAAATTTTAAAATTAATAGATTTTCGTAAAATAAAAGATTATAAGTAATTAACTTATAAATTAGATTTTTGGTATAAAATTGAGTTATAAATTGAATTGGTAAATTAAAGTGATTTTATAAGTTGAAGTTTTTATAATATATATAATATATATATGTGTGTGTGTGTGTGTGTGTGTGTGTGTGTGTGTGTGTGTGAATTTATAAACGTTGTTTTATTAATCCGAAATAAATTGAATTTGATAAATTAAACATAGAAGTTTATAAAAAGGGATATATTCGCGATTTTGGATAGCGAATTATCAATTATATGATAGGTGTATAATGAAGAGTTTGGTTGGGAATTATATCCACGATTTTGGACAGTGGATAATCTTTTAATAAATGTGTTGAAACATTGAATTGGGTAAATAAAGTATACTCATGATTTTGGACAGTGAATATATTATTAAAGAAAATGGATATGTTTTTGGGGAAGTGATATTATAAAATGAAGTTAATTGTTTTGAAGTTGTTTTAAAATGTGCTAAGTATCGAATACATAGATTTCAACATTCATTGTTGAAATAGACGTTTCAAGAAATAAGGAAATGGTGGACTATAACACTGTTGTTATAGTAAATGATTTCCGAAAGGAAATGTTTTTTATAGTATTGGGATTTATATATCTATCTTAATTTCGAATCCCTATACTAGTGATTTTGGGTCGTCGAAACGATGTTTTATGCAACATTCGTTTTTACCCAAACAGATGTGTTTGAAAGAATGTTTTCCTTAAAGAATGAAATCTTTACTTAACTGTGATTTAAGTATATTGAATATTTTCCAAATGTTGAAAATAAATGGATTTGTGAATTACTTATTATTATTAAATAAGTATGGAAATGTTTTCCAATGCGAAGTGAAATGTTTGAGATTACATCTTTTAAAGATAAATTGAAAATAAATATTAGAAATCGATTTGAAAATCGTATATTCATTGATATTTTGGAAACGTGAATTCATTATGGAATTTATAAAAGAAAGGGAAATGAATTTTACGGATTTGGAACGTAAATATAAAGTAAATTGTTAAGGATTTATTTAATTGGTTTAAATGAACCATTTTGAAATGAAAGTATTTCCGCGTAAGGAAAATGGTTGAAATTTGTTTTCAAAAGTGGTAAAGGTGAAAAGTGATTTGAAAATTCGTTTTCAAATGGTTGAAGTGTGGAAATTATATATCTATTAAAGATATTTTGGAAAATAAATAATTTGGAAAATTATTTGGAATCTGGTGATGTTGTGCACGCCTATTGATAGTTAAATAACCGACTATCAATATTTACCTTTAAATAGGTATTTGTTGTGATTTTCTTGAATTTGAATGCTACACTTATTTTTAAAATAAGCACTCACTATTCGGGAAAGGACCTTTGGGTCGTATAACCCATTCTGAATATGTGATACGTCGTAATGGATAGCATTTGAAGACCGGATATTTGAGAAACGGAAGGATTACCGTCGAATGTTTCTGCATCGGCTGATCTCCGATATAGAAATTTATTACCCTTTGTGATGGGAAGTCCGGTCGTGATTTGTGAATATCCAGATTGCAAGGACTTCTTTGGAAGTGCCTTCGGTTCCGTTCGATCCCGAAACGGACTTGTATGGATGTGTGTCTGACGTTACAATTTGAGATGTAAAGCTGGTTTCTATCAAATATGCTTCCATTGGTGGCGAAGAATTTATTCTCTTAGCTTAACACCCTTAGAGGTTATGTAGTTGATGGTTACTAGTGATACATTCCCAAATTGGTAATATGGCATACGAAGTGCCGTTGAGCATTTGATGATCAAAGCACGGCTTTTGTAAAAAGCGCAGCTTTGTGGACGAGACTTCGTCGGACCTCACACCCCGGAAACGGTCAAAACAGGAAGGATGCAGCAAGGTTATTAGGGGGTAGCGCCCCTTTAGTATATGTCATTCCTTCTGGATAGAGGTGGTATCATGGTATGGAGCTCAGATACCTAACCTATGTTGTTGCTGCAAATTTATTATTTTATGGTTATTGGAATCGAGGATCCTCGGATATAGATCGGTTACGATCGAGGAATGACATATTCGTGTCAGTAGTTACCCGGTTTGAATGGTAATCCGGCCTTGTGTTGGCAGAGATCTAACCGTAACGTTAGGTTCTCGGGTCGTCTTTCCAGAGGCGTACCCATGTGGCAATGGGAAGTTCCTTGGCCTGACCATTTGTTGGAAATCCAAAGAAACAATGCGAAACTTGTATGGTTTTAGTTGTAGAACCTGCTATTTACTTATCGTGGTCACCACTGTTAGATGGTAGCTACAGTAGGCATAGTTTGGAATGTCTATGCTGGCTAAGATTTATATTATATTTTCAAAATGTTTTCTACACTTTGCTCTAGTAATAATATCAAATGTTTCTTTTTAATGCGTATCAAGCGTCTTTGACCATCATAAGGAGAAATCTCCTTCGATTCTGTGTTTGCATTGTGTGTGCGCGGGAGGCCTTATGGTAGTCCCATTTTCCAAAAAGCATTGCGAATCTATTTTAAAATATTCCTGTTGTTTGTTTTAAAGATAAATAACTGTTTTAAGTTCTCACAACAGTCCCATGACTGACCTGGAGTTTATTGTTTTCCTTCCTAAACTCTAGGTGCCCACCAATTTCTACACGGGCAGTCTAGAGTCAAGTTATCAGGTCATTTTGGAATGCGGGAGTTGCTATAGAGATCTGGAGGCAAGCTGGATGACATCGCGTATTACTAGTATATAGTATTTCTTTTCCGCTGTTTGTTGTTGTAAACTCTGATAATGTAATGTAATGTGATGTAATGTAATAACTGATATAGTTCTTTGTTTAAAGATTATTCATTTATCTATTATATGTTGTTCCGCTGCGATTGTGAGATTCTGATATTGTTCTGTTGTTTCTTTCTGTTCTGTTCTATCTTTTTCTCTCTTCTTCTATCTTTTTCTTCTTCTTTAACCATAGCATTTCGGTTTTCCGGCATTCGATTGCTCGGTAGTTGATACAGTGGACGTACTGATGTCGGTTTTCAAGCGTCGAAAAATCGCGATCGTTACAATATATCTAGAAGACGATGATCATATCCTAACTGGGAATGACCCACTTTTCCTTGCTGCATCTAACCCAGTTTTGGTCATTTCCGTTTGATGAGGCTAGAGGTAACGATTACCTTTCACAATCACATATCATATAACTTTGAATGCCATACGGCCATTTCCATTGACTACTAATTGCCTTCTACAAAAATACAACCCTTAAGCTCATACGTCTCAAGTAGGGTGTTAAGCTAAGGGAAGTTGCCTTCTTCGCCACCACTGATGTACATTTGTAAAAAGCATTGTACGTAATCTATAGAAATGCAATGTCTGACAAACATCCACACAAGTTGTCCAGTAACAGGACAAACCGAGGTACTTTCCTACCACATCCTATTGGGAAATCCCTAGGGTTAGTAGCGAATAGTCCTTGCATTTGATATTTCAAAATGAAGAGACCACTGCTACTGGATGTATATTGGGATTATAACCCCAAACGATCAATAAGCGGCCCCCCACTATGAAAATCCGGAATATCAATATCATTACAAAGCAACCTGCACAATCGTCGCATATGCGTTAGTCCGAAGTGGTTTTCAGATAAATCTGATCCCGGTCTCTTCACACCAACAACGCAAAAGCGTTTTTCAACCTCACACAAAAACTAAGTCTCATACACTTATCACGTCACCAACTTTCAACTTGTTTTGGGCCAAGAAGGAAGCTCGGTAGATTGGAGTAATACTCCGCACTGTACGAATCAACATACTCAACACAAACGATAATCAAGCCTACATAGAAGGCTACGTACTAAGTGTACGACTAAATAGTTCCCACATCAAGTCGACGAACTAAAATTTTGGCCAATTTGATAGTCGGTTATTTAACTATCAAAGCAAACAAACAAATATTCAGCACCATAACAATCACTCGGCCCTTTTAATTAATCTTTTATTAATTAAACCATTTGCCAAATATTCACCTTAAATTATCTTTAAAAAGATATATCTTCAAAACCATTTCAACTTCTATATTGGAAAACATTTCCATATAATTATTTAATAATAAGTAATTCACAAATCAATTTATTTTCAACAGTTACAAAATATTGCATATACTTAATTCAGGACTAAGTATATATTTATTCTTTTAAGGAAAATATTCTCTTAAACACATTTTTTTGGGTCAAAACGAATGTTGCGTAGAACATCGTTTCGACGACCCAAAATCAATAGTATAGGGATTCGAAAATAAGATAGGTATATAAATCCCAATACTATACAAAATATTTCCTTTCGGAAATCATATACAATAACAACAGTGTTATAGTCGATCATTTCATTATTTCACGAAAACTTCTATTTCAACAATGAATGTTTAAATCTATGTATTCGATACTTAACACATTTCAAAACATCTTTTAATCATTTAAATCCGTTTTAAAATATAAATTTCCAAAACATTTCTTTAATATATTATTCACTGTCCAAAATCATGAATATAAATCGTTTACCAAATCCAACGTGTTCACACATTTATTTAAAGAATTATCCATTGTCCAAAATCGTGGATATAGTTCTTTTACCAAATCATTGCTTCTATATATTCATTAAAGGATTATCCACTGTCCAAAATCGTGGATATATCTCCTTTAGTAAACTTCTATATTTAACTTACCAAATTCAATTATTTTCGGATTTATAAAACAATGTCTATAAATTCATAATTATATTTTATAAAAACTTCAAGTTATAAAATTCCTTTATTAACAAATTCCGTTTACATGTCATTTATATAGCAAATCCAAATTTATAAGGTAATTACTTATAAATTTATTTATTTTACAAATTCATTTATTTCATAACCTCACAATTATAAATCTTATTCCCTTATAAAATCCATTTATAACTTCATTTTAACACTTATAAAACTCCTATATAATTCCATCATTTCTAATTTATAAAAATTCAATTTTATAAATCTTCTATATACCGTTTATAGTAATTCAAAAATCTCAATTTAAATAAACCACTCCTTTTAATAATTTACAAATCGTTGTTAAAACTTGTATAACTCCAAAAATCATAATTAAGTGTATTTTACCAAAAATCATAATTTTTAGAACATAAAAATTATAACACTTATTTATTTAAAATAATCCATTTCTTTTAACAATTCAAAATTAATAAGATATCTATTTTCAAAATCACTTGAAAATCCATTTAAATTTGGAAACCATCACTTTAACTTTTTTTTAAATTCCAAAAACAGGCCCAATTCTACAACAGCACTAAATACAACAATCACGGCATCCAAAACATCATATATCATATGATAACAGAATATATAACAAAATCTGTAAATAAATCAATACTGGTGAGGAATCCAGTTGGATCCCCCCAACCTGTCACCTACAACAAATATACATATTAGAATATGTGTACGATGTCCGCTTCAAGGCAGATGCGCGTACAAAGAGCCATCCGCTCATACACGGGAACGTATAGGGTCATTTGCTCCACTAGGCAGGTATGTGTCCAAATGCCAATCAATATATCATATATCATCCAAATAATCATCAATCATCATATAATAAATTATTACTCACTTATATAAAAATATTAATGAGTCAGAAAGAGTGAGTTGTACTCACATTGCTTGCAATAGCAGTTTCAGTAGTTTTATTCCGAATAAAATTAACGCGTGTTTAATTTTACCAAAAATTCACACTAGCTCCAATCAACTCCAAACTAGCTCCATCGCGTAATGTTCGTCAATATGGACCCAATGCAATTCGTTACGTGCGAAAGGGACCTCGTATGACAAAGTTACAGCTTTTTAAAGATTGTACAAATTTAAATACATAATCAATTTCAATTTTTTAATTTATTTTATAAGCCTTTTAATCCCGGCTGTAGATTATGAAACCCTAGATCTAGGCCATACGCATCCATCATCTTCTTCTTTGTTCAAAGATGTGTAAAATTAACCCATAACCGCCAATATTCATTGAATTTTCGAGCCCACTTCGTCGAAGTTGAAGACGATCGCCGACCTCCATGACGTGCGCCTCGCTCCCCCTTCCATCGTCGAAAATCCGGCAAAGCTCAGCTGCATATTTTCCTCGAGATGCGTGTGTGTACATGCGACGTTCAAGCACCATTTGCCCTTGATCCAGTTCGTATTTTTCGATCATAACCGTTGATTCCAAAGACCTCTCGTTGATCTACAACATTGTAGTTGAATGTTTTTTGAATCGATTTGTGGATTGGAAGATAATAGAGGAGAAAGAAGGCGAAATTTTGGCCATTAACAGTAAGATGGCGGCTAGGGTAAGAAACCCTAATGCTTGTAAAAAATGAAAGAAATGAGGGGCTTTATTAGAAAATTCGATTACACTATTCATCCGAATTTTTTCCGAACTCGAAACGAAGCGTGTCGTCTGGAGTTTATATTGTTTTACCCCTATTCTGAACGCAATGGAATATATATCGGGAGCAAATTCGATCGTATTTGGAAGATAGGTTTTCGAAACTAATTATTTTAATATAAAATTCACTTAAACCGATTTCTACGCGTTTTAGCTTGCCCCGGACAAACCGTAAATCCGATTGATACGAAATTTGAAAACTTCCAATAATTTAACATTACGGATCCAATGAAACTTGATTCTTGAAATTCAAAACTTTTTGAAAAATCACTATTTTTACTCGTCAATTAAATATTAAAATATTCAATTTCTACAAATCAACTTTTAATTCGATTTTAAAAGTTCTCTAACGTCATTCTAATTCAACGGAATTTAATTCAACTTTATAAATCATTTTTATTCATATTAAATCCAATTTTCAATTATTTTAACAATTTCAAATATTAAATTATCAATTTAATTATCAAACTAAATCTAGATATTTGAAATATAAGTTATTCGACTTATAAAATTTACTTGTGCATATTTAAAATCAATTAAATATACGAATTTCAAATGACTGAAATTCTGGATCGTTACACTACGGTTGGCTTTGGTGGTTGTGGGCATCGTTTGGTCGAACGTAGAGTATTTTTAGGCTAAGGATGTCGAAGAGGTCCGGTGGTGAATATTTGTAGGTCGCGGCTTCGTTTGGTGCAAGTCAACGATTTGTATGGTCGCGATTAGGCACAACAAGTCATGATTTGCATTGGGGGCTCAGGTGTGCTATCGTGGTGTCCTTCGGGGAGCTCGAGCTAAGAGGAAGCGATTGGAGGAGTCATTTCGGTGAATTGTCGAGGGGAGGGAGGTGTATGGTGCACGAGCATGCACTATAAATGGCATGCACGAAATATACTACATGCAAAAGTGGAAAAGGGGAAGAGGAGGAACAAGGGGTCTGTTCTTTTTTTTCTCGGTTGGGCATTGGGCCAAAAAAATAGAGGGAGGCCGGTTCGTTTGGGCTAGGTTTGAAGCATAAGGGCACTGGTTTTCTTCTTATAAAAAAAGAAATGGATATGCATTTTAATTGATGAACTTAAAAATAAAATAACTTTCATATACGAGGTCCGATTGAGACGAAACAATGGTGATGGAATAGAGGCGACGAGCACAACTTTCGGGAACTGGTTTGGATTCGTTTGGAGCTAACTCAAATTTAGATTATATTGAACGTCATTCGTTTTGATTTAAAATTAGAAACTCAAGGTGAGTGTTTTTTAATGCTCACAACGTACTAAAATATTTTTATGCTAGTTATTTGAAATTACAAAGTGAGATAAATTTACTGATCATTGTTTGATAAATTAATTATCATCTAAATTGCACTTGAATCAATTGTTAAAATTAAATTGATAGTTAAATTTGAAATTGGAATTATATTTCCAGCAAAATACCCGACGTTAATAATTATGAAATTTGTAGGATCGATTTCACCCTAGAGGGGGGTGAATAGGGTGATAGTATAAATTATAAAATTAATTGCGGAAGCTTATAAAATAATTTCAACACAGATCACAGAATAATAGCATCACAGATAATAGCAGAATAATAAATGCAGAAATAGAATGACACGGAATTTACCCAGCTTCGGCAAAACCCTGCCTACGTGCTGCCCCCAAGGTTTCTACTAGAAATTAGATAGTCCCTCGCTTACACACGTAAACTCGCGACACCCGCTATCGACTAAATCTAACTCTACGCTCAAAATCCTGCCACAACTCAGCCACCGAGTTGCGAATTCTAAAGCTGCGCCACGTAACTTGTCCCCTAGTCACATGACTAGAAAATACAACGGTTTGAAAAGAGTTTTAAAATTAAAAACAAATTTAAAAACAAAAAAATAAGATAAAGCCCTTATTTTAAAAAAACAATAAACAAAACCCTTTAATCCTATTATTATTCAGCCAACCCTATTCTCCCTTTTATTTTAGCCCTGTCTTCTTTTCTCTAGCTTGTGAAAAATAAATGGCAGCCTCATTTTTAGTTCGTTCCTCTTTATCCAAATTAGGGTTTTTTCCTTGCGCCAAATTAGGGCTTTCGAAGAGCCGTTATTACTTCGATCGAATCTGTGGTTATTCGAGAGTTGCCTTGCTCGATCAATTTCTCGTTGCTCTCTCTGGCTACTTCTAGTTGATGGAGTTCGACTTTGATTCGGTATGTGATTTTCGTTTATGCTATTCTGTTATGCTTGATTGAACTCCATGCCTATTGCCGATGATGTGAATTTGATTTATAGGGCTCGATTCCCTGAATCTTCGATCGTATATATTTATTTGAATTTGTCAAATTCATTTCTCTTGCCGCTTGATAATGCTTGAACGATGCTGATGATTTCTGACCTTTTCAATTCCTGTATATTCGTTGCTTGGTGGTCACGGCTTTGATTCATTTTCATTTTCGTGATGAGCACGGCTTGATCGTTTCTGACTTTGACTTCGGTCATTATTTTTTTTTGATTTCATGAATTTAATATTGACATTGTTATGCTTCCACGACTTCGACATTTACATTGTTCATCTCTGTCCTGTTTGCTTTGGCTTCATTGACCTCGGCCATGTGTTCATCTGAGTGTTCGTCCCTGAACATTACTGTTTTGGTTTACTGGTGTATGTTGCTGCTGTGTTGCCATATTGATGCCTCTGTTTGCTTTGACTTCACTGCATAGCATATTTGTGTATTTTAAAATGTTGCATCATTGATTAGTTTGTATCACTGTCATTTGTTTTCGAGTATGAAACTTGCACTGTTTCATGTGTGCTTGAACTCGAATACAAAAATTGCCATTCCATGACTCTGCATATATTCTCTGAGTTGCTTTGGCCCTGTTGCCTACACTCTGGTGCATTCCTGTATATGCTTTGCTTTTTACTTGGTTCATGCATTGCTGTGTTGGCTTGATGGTTTTCTTCTTTGGTTGTATATTTGGTCTCGTCTACACCTTGTCATTGTGTAGCCTGGTCTGGACAAGTTATTGTTCAGGCTGCACATTTGTGAGTTGTCCAGTGCACTGTTGTTTGCTGTGCACCTGAGTTTGAGCATTTGCTGGTTGTTATGCATATGCAAATTCATTCATATTGCATTTCCCATTCACTGTTGCCTTGGCTTGCTTTTGTTACATTTTGTTGCAGCCCGACCTGTGCATGATGCATATTGCCTGACCATTGTTGCTGTGTTGTTCTGAATTGCTTCCTGGTCGACACTTGATGTTTGTAGTTGATGTGTATAATTGTTCGACCTGGCATTTGTTTGCTGTGGCATTGCATTACTGAGTCATTTGCTTATGCTATTTGTTTGCACTATCGACTTATGTGGTCTTGAGTTTTTACTTGACATATGTGCACTTGTTTTGGACTTGCAGTTTGAATTGCATTGAGTTGAGTCGAGTTTGCAGTGATGGCTTGAACTTTGCACTTTGTTTGTTATTTGGTGCCTTCTTGAATTTGTGTAGAATGTGCATTACACTTGAGTTGAATCCAGTTTTACAACTCGGGTTTGACCTTGTGCTGAAGTCGAGATTTTATTTATGTTGCACCTGAGTTTAATCCGATAATTTGGGTTTGACCTGTGCTTACCTGTTCCTGTAAATCAATCAAGTGTATATCGGTGTGCACGGCCTTATGGCGTGTACAGTGATACACTGTGCATGTCACATTGTTCGTGTGTGATGAATTCAAATGATGACGAACAACCCAAATAACTGAGGCAAATAATATTTTCAAAATCCATATTTTATTTTATATTGCAAAAATATTTCTTTTCCAATTTTACTGCGTTAGTGAATATTTTTGCAGATTGCTCAGATGCTGGATTCTAACTGGAACGAAGTTGAAAATAAAATACGAGTTGAGTGAATGATGTGTAGTGAGGTTAAATGTAAATATGAAATTGTGATGTATTTGTAATCAAACTTGTATATGTATAGTGAGAGCTTGAATTTGTACTATTCAAAATTGTAATAAATATTTGTTTGAATAAAATTTCTGTTTGAATTCAAATTCTGTGTATTTAATTTTATTCAGCAAATATTTAGTTAATCTATGAAAAATAAAATAGTACATTAACAAATACATTTAAACGAATGTATATATGTTTATTATCATCAAACAAAAATCATATAAGCGCATATTCAACAATCTCCCCCTTTTGATGATAACAAACATATATTTAAGTTTTTGAATATGTTAAATGTGTTTGATCATTGATTGCTCTAATTGCTCCCCCTATAAATATGCATACAATTAAATAATATGCAAATGAGCCTAGATGCAAATGGAAAATATTTTACCTTTGCTTGATTTTATTTGACAAAATCTTAACTTTTCTCTCCTCCTTTTGTTATCAGCAAAAGAATAATAGTATTAGAGAAAATAGAGATAAAGTGATCGATATTAATTCAACATTAAAACTCAATTGAATATAAATATTAAATTTCAATAAAAAATCAAACAAAAATCATAAATATTTTGTTAGGCGCATATTCCACTTTTAGAATGATGGGAATAATGTCATCATATAAAACCATACAGTTGTGTCTATTTGTGGTATATTTATGTCAGGAATTTGAATATCTACTAACCATGCATAACCGTTAGGACTTTTAAATGAGATTAGTAGTATTCCAATTTTTTTTAAAAAAAACGAATTCAAGTTTCTTCTAACCACGCATAACCGTGAGGACTTTTAAATGGGATTAGAATCAACTTGTTTATTATTTAAAAATCAACTTTTGATATGCGTTCCATACATGCATAACCATGAGGACTTTTAAATGAGCATGGAAGCACATAACAAATTCCAAGTAATTCACCCATGCATAACCGTGAGGACTTTTAAATGAGAGTGAATACTATGGTATTTATTTATTTTTTATTTTTTTTATTTTAAAAAAATGTAAAAAAGAAAAACGAACGATTCCTGTTTAAAGTACCACATATCGACAAACTATATAGAATTTTGATGAGTGATGCTCGTTAGAAATATGATAGATATAGAGATGGTCATGGAATTTTTACAAACAAAAAGTTTTATAACTCTTGTTTAAATTTCTAAAGAAATTTACTAATTATATCGTCTCGAAATATATAATAAATATCAACACTCATCATTTTTTCAATCACTATTCATCTTTTTGATAATCATTAGGGAGTTAGATGAGTCAATGTAATCATTTAAAATCAAATTCAGAAATAATTATAAATCAATTTTTCTAAATGACTAATCTGAAAATATGGTCAAAAATGATTTTCTCGAGGGGGTTTTATAAGAAAATTTTCTGCTATTTGAAAATTGTTTGAAATGAAAAATATGCAGATATTTTCTTTGAAAAACGATGCAGTTACTAAATGTCTCAACAAAAATCACGTTCAACTAGTAATTTTTCTAACAACTAGATTACCAGTGTAATCTGCATCTGAATTTCTCTTTCACTCAAAATCTCATTAATTGAATTTGATTGACCAAACCATGAAGTGTGCACCAAAAAATTTCAAATTCAATTTTAACAACAATTTAAATGACATTCTTTTGAAATTGAATTGAAGCCGTGTAAATAATCAGAAAACCGTGAATATAGAGTTAGTCGTATTATAACCAATTGTATTATCCAACAAAACTCTATTTTTAATCCAAACTGATATATATGAAGTAATTCAAAGAATCTAGAGAATTTTATAGTGTTGTGGCATAAGAATATAATTTGGCCAACAATGTTGAATAAGTCAGAATCATCATCTTTTCATCATCTCATTATTGGCTGATTTAATTCAAAATACGGTGCAGATTATCACATTTAATATATCGTTTAAAACATACCATTACCTGTTTTACCTTGACGATATTTTTCGTCATTGTCCATTGTGATTCTGTCACATTTATACTAGGTTAAGGAACTTTGTTTTGTCACCCGTTGTGTTTCTGGAACAGCCAAAATCCAGAGAACACTGTTGGTGTTCCTTAGCCTGCCACTACACCTACACTATGAAAGATTTATGTGACCTATTTGTTTTTATAGGTCCATGGTTGTTGGTGGCAGAAAATTTTGTAAAACAATTTTTTAAAGACCCAAAACTATTTATAATTGTTCCCTTCGGCGCCCAAATTTGTTTAACTTTGAGAGATTTTATATTTGTGCCTTTTGGAACCCAAATCGGTATAGTTTCCACATATTTGGGTCATACCAACAATTATTGTGATCGTGTCCAAATTTTCTACAAATTGTGCACATTAAATTTTCTCGATTAATCTCATTTCTAACATTTTTAGATTGATTATATCCAAGTCCTTGTCTAACTGTAGTAACAGTTTGTTTCCCCAATAGCATATTCAACGATTTTCCACTTTTTGAAAATGTATCTAAAGTCGTTGACAATTGTTGGACTTGTGTTTTGAGAGATTCATTTTTGTTCAATAATTGTGTGAACTTTTTAATAGAATTTTCTCTTCTAGTATTTTCATTCTCTTTTAAAATCAGAATTTCATTTTCAAGCGATTTCATATTAATTTCTGATTTTTTAATTTCATCTTCGAATGTTGGACACTTATCACACTTAGGGATCCTACTTTGATAGGTTTTAACTAATTGATCAAGTTGTTCATTTAATTCTATCAAAGTAACATTTTGTGATTCAAGTTTGGCATATTTTCCCTAAGTCGTTCAAAACAGACATTTACTTCGTGGAAATAAATTAGTAATTCAGAGTGAGCAAGTTTTGATACCTCGCTTGGCTCGTCATCGTCGCTATAAGTTATATTTCCATGAATGCATATATCTGTTTTCGCACTCTTACTGCTAGAACTTTGATTATCTTCATCACTTGTATTCCACGTGGCTGTAGTACTTCTCCATTTTGATTTCTTTTCGAAATCGCGTTGAAATCGGGGATAGTTGGGCTTGATATCATCGGGTTTGTTGCAAATGATCCCGTGTTCTTCCGAGTTGTCTAGTGCTTTGATTATTCTGCTTTTTAATTTTTGATTTAGAGCTAAATTTCCATATTTGTGGTTCCACCTTTTGAATTGCTTTATTATTAACGCCAGCTCAGCTGCTCCATCATCATCATCCTCATCACAACTGCTTTTTACAAATCATGTTAAGCACAATTCTTCAACTGAGTTGGTTGTGGAGGATTTCTCATTGTTGTTGACTTTTGCACTATATATTGCATCGAAAGTATTCCAAATTTCCTGTGCATTTCCACAATGGGAGATGAAATTAAAATTATCTTGATTAATATGAGAATATAATATATGCATAGCAAGAGCGTTAATCGAGATAATTTTCTTATCTGTTATATCACACCCGTTTTCAATAATATCCCAACATTTAATATTAACAGATTTTAAATAAAATTCCATTTTTAATTTCCAATTCAAAAAATCGGTTCCATCGAAAATAGAAGGAATAATATTGGAACGACCCTCAACAAAAGTATTATTAAAAGAAGCCATTTTAAAAATTCAACTTTTATAAAATAAAAATTGGTTTTTGTAAAATCAAATTTTTAAAACAAAAACGGCTTTTGTTTCTAGCTCTGATACCACTTGTAGGACCGATTTCACCCTAGAGGGGGGGGGTGAAAAGTGTGATAGTATAAATTATAAAATTAATTGCGGAAGCTTATAAAATAATTTCAACACAGATCACAGAACAATAGCAGCACAGATAATAGCAGAATAATAAATGCAGAAATAGAACGACACAGAATTTACCCAGCTTCGGCAAAACCCTGCCTACGTGCTGCCCCCAAGGTTTCTACTAGAAATCAGATAGTCCCTTGCTTACACACGTAAACTCGCGACACCCGCTATAGACTAAATCTAACTCTATGCTCAAAACCCTGCCACAACTCAGCCACTGAGTTGCTAATTCTCAAGCTACGCCACGTAGCTTGTCCCCTAGTCACACGACTAGAAAATACAACGGTTTGAAAAGAGTTTTAAAATTAAAAAAAAAATTAAAAACAAAAAATAAGATAAAGCCCTTATTTTAAAAAAACAATAAACAAAACCCTTTAATCCTATTATTATTCAGCCAGCCCTATTCTCCCTTTTCTTTTAGCCCGGTCTTCTTTTCTCTAGCTTGTGAAAAATAAATGGCGGCCTCGTTTTCCGTTTGTTCCTCTTTATCCAAATCAGGGTTTTTTCCTTGCGCCAAATTAGGGCTTTCGAAGAGCCGTTATTACTTCGATCGAATCTGTGGTTGTTCGAGAGTTCCCTTGCTCGATCGAATTCTCGTTGCTCTTTCTGGCTACTTCGAGTTGATGGAGTTCGACTTCGATTCAGTGTGTGATTTTCGTTTATGCTATTCTGTTATGCTTGATTGAACTCCATGCCTATTGTCGATGATGTGAATTTGATTTATAGGGCTCGATTCCCTGAATCTTCGATCGTATATATTTATTTGAATTTGTCAAATTCTTTTCTCTTGCCGCTTGATAATGCTTGAATGATGCTGATGATTTCTGACCTTTTTAATTCCTGTATATTCGTTGCTTGGTGGTCACGGCTTTGATTCATTTTCATTTTCGTGATGACCACGGCTTGATCGTTTCTGACTTTGACTTCGGTCATCATTTTTTCTTTGATTTCATGAATTTAATATTGACATTGTTATGCTTCCACGACTTCGACATTTACATTGTTCATCTCTGTCCTGTTTGCTTTGGCTTCACTGACCTCGGCCATGTGTTCATCTGAGTGTTCGTCCCTGAACATTACTGTTTTGGTTTACTGGTGCATGTTGCTGTTGTGTTGCCATATTGATGCCTCTGTTTGCTTTGACTTCACTGCATAGCATATTTGTGCATTTTAAAATGTTGCATCGTTGAGTAGTTTGAATCACTGTCATTTGTTTTCGAGTATGAAACTTGCACTGTTTCATGTGTGCTTGAACTCGAATACAGAAATTGCCATTCCATGACTCTGCATATATTCTCTGAGTTTCTTTGGCCCTGTTGCCTACACTTTGGTGCATTCCTGTATATGCTTTGCTTTTTACTTGGTTCATGCATTGCTGTGTTGGCTTGATGGTTTTCTTCTTTGGTTGTATATTTGGTCTCGTCTGCACCTTGTCATTGTGTAGCCTGGTTCGGACAAGTTATTGTTCAGGTTGCACATTTGTGAGTTGTTCAGTGCACTGTTGTTTGCTGTCCACCTGAGTTTGAGAATTTGCTGGTTGTTATGCATATGCAAGTTCATTCATATTGTATTTCCCATCCACTGTTGCCTTGGCTTGCTTTTGTTACATTTTGTTGCGGCCTGACCTTTGCATGATGCATATTGCCTAACCATTGTTGATGTGTTGATCTGAATTGCTTCCTGGTCGACACTTGATGTTTGTAGTTGATGTATATAATTGTTCGACCTGGCATTTGGTTGCTATGGCATTGCATTACTGAGTCATTTGCTTATGCTATTTGTTTGCACTGTCGACTTATGTGGTTTTGAGTTTTCACTTGACATATATGCACTTGTTTTGGACTTGCAGTTTGAATTGCATTGAGTTGAGTTGAGTTTGCAGTGATGGCTTGACCTTTGCACTTTGTTTGTTATTTGGTGCCTTCTTGAATTTGTGTAGAATGTGCATTACACTTGTGTTGAATCCAGTTTTACAACTCGGGTTTGACCTTGTGCTGAAGTCGAGATTTTATTTATGTTGCACCTGAGTTGAATCCGATAATTTGGGTTTGACCTGTGCTTACCTTTTCCTGTAAATCAATCAAGTGTATATCGGTGTGCACGTCCTTGTGGCATGTACAGTGATACACTGTGCATGTCACATTGTTCGTGTGTGATGAATTCAAATGATGACGAACAACCCAAATAACTGAGGCAAATAATATTTTCAAAATCCATATTTTATTTTATATTGCAAAAATATTTCTTTTTCAATTTTACTGCGTTAGTGAATATTTTTGCAGATTGCTCAGATGCTGGATTCTAACTGGAACGAAGTTGAAGATAAAATATGAGTTGAGTGAATGATGTGTAGTGAGGTTAAATGTAAATATGAAATTGTGATGTATTTGTAATCAAACTCGTATATGTATAGTGAGAGCTTGAATTTGTACTATTCAAAATTGTAATAAATAGTTGTTTGAATAAAATTTCTGTTTGAATTCAAATTCTGTGTATTTAATTTTATTCAGAAATATTTATTTAATCTATGAAAAATAAAATAGTACATTAACAAATACATTTAAACGAATGTATATATGTTTATTATCATCAAACAAAAATCATATAAGCGCATATCCAACAAAATTGTTGTGAATTATATTGCATGTTTATATGTATGATTACGATGGATGCCAAATAATTGATATTTGGGTAATTGGATGTTTATATATCCAGTTATTACTTGGAAAATTATTTACAGTATATAAAAATGTAAAATTAATTACTTCGAAAAAATTAAGAAATATGTTGAAATGATATATACCTATGACATTTATTTTGCATTGAAATGATATACCTCCACTCCTGAAATTAAATTGAAATAACTGATCACTTGGCCATAGGATAGAAAATTATATGCAGACACGGATTAGTTAAATTGAATTATTTTAAGAAAAAATTAATTTGAAATTATTTAAATGATAAATAAAATTTATAGAAATTAAATTATTTTTAAACTTGAGCTTGGAATGTTGGAATTTAAATTTCATAATGGGAATTTTTTAAATAGTCAAAGTTGAGATTCGGAAGTTATAATCGAAATATGATTTGAATTTTGAAATTTTTTTTGTTTTAAAAGGATTTAAAATTTTATTCGAACCTTGAATATTCCTAAATAAAAGTGATATAAATGATATTTCAAAGATGAGCTCGGAATTGTATTATATTTGAAGATTTAGACTTGAATTTTGATATTAAAGGTGAATTTGATTTAAGTGTTTTGAATCGATATTTTGAAATTGAACTTGGGACTGATATAAATCGAAATGACTTAATTTTGGGAACTAAGTCGAAATTAATTCAGAATTGGAATTGAAGTTGATTTGGAATTGATTTGAATTGGAAAATTTAGAATTGAATCGGTTTGACTTTAAAACTATTTTTAAATAAATTATTTTAGTATAAACTAGTAAAAATCTATCTTTTTTAAATATTCAAAGTATTTCGATTTTCCAAACTATTTTACAATATAAACCATTTTCAATACTCAACTATTTTCTATTAAACTATAGTAACTATTTAACTATTTTAAAACTACTTAAACTATTTTCTAAAAATTCAAACTAGTCGGAGGGGTAGAATGATTATACTTAAATCTTGAATTAAATATAAATTGGGTTAAAATAAACTATAACCTAAACTAAAATTCGAAACAATTTTGGAAGCGAAATCGAGATATTAAGGCGATATCACTACACCACAAAAGGCTTTTAACAGCGTTTGATAAACGCTGTAATACGATACAACAACGTTAGTTCAAACGTTGTATAACGACATGTTGTCGTATGTACAGAACTTACAACAGCTTTTCGATAAACGCTGTTGAAACATCACTTTGACAGCGTTTCGTACAAGCTGTCAATGATGTTTTTACAGCGTTTTCAAACAAGCTGTATTATGTTTCTACAGCGTTGATAATTTAGTTGTCGGAGATGTTTTAATTCTACTTTAACTATTTACAACAGCTTTTTATAAACGCTGTTATTGAATCATCAACTATTTCGACAGCATGTAGTAAACGCTGTTATTGACTATTTAAATATAATTACAGCACGAATTGAACGCTGTTGTTTCTTCATTGACAGCATTAATCAGACGGTGTCTTCTATTTATATAACAGCTTTAATATTCCACTCTATTTTTGAATATTCCAGAACTATATTTTGAGTATATTCAAGCAACTAGTATATATGACATGTTCTAATAACTATTAATTAGTTAAGTAAACTATTTAAGACAATATTAATAAACGAAAGACATCCATAAACCAAGTTTCAATAATATCCATAAACACAAATAACAAAGTAAACCAAGTTGCCACAAATTCTGTTAAACAAAGACACGTTATATGTTAAACAAAAATATAATATCAATACAGTAAGTCCGCACCAAATGCCAACAACAAAATGTGCATCTAAAAAGTTTCATATGCTTGCTACTTGCTACGGAAGAAGAATGTGTCATCGCCATCTTTAATTACCTGCAATGAAGAAATTTGAAATCAGTGAGTAAACGCCATCTAAAAATTTGAAGTTTCATATGCTAAAATGCTTAACTGCACCAAAAAATCACTATATGGTATGTTAAGCCGAAACCTAGCCAATATACATGTAAACGAATTAAACTAGCACAAGTATGTTACCAATGTGTTCTAAAGCTAAGCAGTTAGACTGGCCCATTGCAAAAAGAAGATTGGTTTGACAATGTTATAGTTGAATTTATTTGGAACAATGAGATTTATACTCAAGCCGATGATCAAGTGTTATCTCAGGAAATACATTTACTTCAAAGATTGAACTGCAGTTTGCACAAAACAATGTATGGGAAATAGTTCATATAGACAATTCGTGATAAAAATAAATACATTAGTTAATACAGGCACTGCACTTTATACTGGTTGTGAATATGGTACTGTACTTAAAGCGGTAGGGTAAATGTACGTAGTTTAAAACTATAAGGGTGCTGTATTCACCTGATTTGAGGAGGTTAGATATCAAAAACTCTTTTTCACTAATCGTGTTGTTTTCCTATTGATATCTTTCTTCCAGGTCTAGCAAAGCATATTCAGTGTTTTCCAACTTTTTCTGTGGTACTATCACAAGAAAATAAACAACTGAAAGTCTGAAAGTGATAAAAATCACAATAAGGACAAACACTCGTAAAATCAATGTCACCTGTGTTGTTTCAAGTTTCTCAGGAAGCTCCACAATTAGGAGTTGTTGAGAACTGTAGAGCTCTTGAAGCCCGGCTAATTGCTGTGCAGTACACAACACATTGATCAAACTGCCAAAATTATTTATACTCTTCAGTATAATAAAGCTTAATTAAGTACCTTATCCTTTGACTATGATTCCATCTCCATGCGTTCAATTTTTTCTGTCATGGCCTATACAATCACACCATATTTTTTTCAGTATGATACATATTTGAAAAATGTTAACAAATTGAAAAGAAAATGTAGAAGTATATGATGAAGTAACCTTTTTCTCCGCTTCTTCTTGCAGATAGCGATCCCTTGGTATGTAAATACCATTCTTCTCTCTTGCAGCATATACTTCTGTGACCAGAAATGATTATTATTAATAGCAATGTCATTAAAATAATTATGAGATCGTATTCCCTCACTGATTGCATCCCTGTACACACATTGTCACTGCATACATACCACTATTGCATCCCCGTACACACGAAGCTACTACCCACACTTACATCACTTCTTTGCCAACCTCTTTCATTCATACAATGTCTGTCTACAACTCATACTTCACTGCGCTGTATAATATCTCCACATACAAACATCACCACAACCCCCTACACATCTTCTTTCATCACCACCATAAACTTCAACCTGACCAACCTCCATCCCCTCCTACATCACCAGTTGATACAACAAACATCCCATAACCCACAACCCACCCCTTTGTCATCAACACCTGCTTGCCATCAACATCATCCCACAACCCAGTCTGCCATTAACCACATCATACTACCAACCCTCTACCTCAATTGTCCCCTGCCTTGCTCGCCAGCTTCACCACTTCCACCACCAGAGCTAACCACTCCAAACTCAAATCCTGACTTCAACTACTTGCGAAAATCCCTAAATCCACTCCTCAATCGCCTTGCTAAAGTAGTCAATTCGATCAAATTGCGAGTCTTATAATTAAATTTTATTTTAGCAGCAGTAATAACCAATAAATTGTAAATTGTAAAAGAGACTTGCCTTTAACTTTACAATCAAGCATCCATTCATCAATAAGAGTACTACAACCTCTGCAACCAAAAGTAGGACACAAGAAGTTAACCATTATTCAACATTGCATATTTAAAATCTACTTATTTTCATAAATTCAACATACCCTGTATATGAATGAAGCAAGACTAGCCAGTGACCATTTTGCTCCAGTAGCGTCAAGTGAGATTGGATAGTAGCTCGATATCAAATCCAAAAATGAATAATTGAATAAAATGTTAACAAGTAAGCCCAAGTACCATTTTGTAGAGAAGATGAATGTCAAACAAGATATATAGTTTCTTCTTGTGCAAATGCACCATGCGCAAATACATGGATTGTATTGACACACATTCAGCAATGCACGATACACAGATATAAAGGTTACATATTTAAAGGTATTCGTACTTAAAAAACAAATAGAATTTGTGCAAACTTGTTGCTAGCTATATGTTTCAAATTACAGACAAATGATTCAAGATTTATAAAACCAACAGAATATTTATAAACTTGTTGTTGGCTATATGTTACCCAGGTTCTAAGCCTTCTAAAGCACATAATGTCTACAGATTTACCACATCAATAGATTTATATACTTAACTTACCTTAAATAAGCATGTCAATAAATACCATGATTGAGTTGACCATGAAAAGCATGGAGAAGCTGAAGATGCCTCATGAATTCGCCAATGCTGGAAGTCTATGTAAAATCTTCCGTACTGCAAAGCAATTTGAGTGGTTATATAACTATATTACATTGGATCTATTAACTCAAAAAAAAATCCCAGTCAATTACTTAATGTATCGCTGAATCGTATCCATTTCACCGTCTCTTGATAGGTTAAGGTGAAGGAATGCTCTCAATGAAAACCATAGCTATAATGTACTACCCAAATTAATTAACAGGATAAGAAGACGTTATGTGCTAGCTAAAAAATAATTGGTCGATTAATAATTTTATCTGTTTACCTTTTCAGCATTTGATGTATACTGCTGAACCTCATCAAGCAAAATAAACAAAACATAAGGCGAACCAATACATAAATTAGGATGGCACGGTAATTTCCATTTTGTAGTCTTCAAATGATTAAGATTTTTAAAATGTTAAGGTCAAAAAATTGCTTTCGTTATACATACATTATGTTAATAAAATTAACATAAACAATGATTATTATTTTTTTAAAACACCAAAAATACTTTGGTTATCCACATGTTCTGTTAATAAAATTAACATAAACAATGATTATTATTTTTCAAAACACCAGACACAAGTAATTTCAATAATTTCAAAAATGTAGGATAAAACAATCATGTAATGTATGTTAATATGTTAAAAGCATCCCTAAAGAGGATAAATTTCAAGTACCTTTTGAGGTTCTTCATCATCTTCCCATGAATCCTTAACACCATCATCATCTGCATCTTCATCGTCCCACATATATATCGGTTGTTCTTTCTTGAAACCATGTGGTGATGGTTCAAACTCTTCATCTTCTGCAGAAACAAAAGTTATTGTTCTGTTACAAATCTACTCTATAAGGGTAAAGCAGAGGCATTTGCTATGCTCACCTTAATTTCATCTTGTTATTTCACCACCATAATTCTATCTTATTATTTCAAAATAATGTCCCTCTTCATTAATACCAAATCTTTTTTTCACTTGATAATACACTCCAAAAATCCAAAATTGAATCAAAGTATAAGCTGTTTTTTTTTCGTTATTATAATTTAAAAAAAAATCTACGCATTTCTCTGACTATAGAATGTTCACCTCTTCATCTTTAGATTCAACCAAATATTGCAGCCACCCCATGGAAAGGTTGAAGCTTACTGACTGTTTGCAGTTCTGAGAAAACATTTGTTTTTTTTTCTTGTTTATTAGTTTTCCTGTTTCTTAACATGGAATAACATTGTTACATTACATTTTTATTTTATTTTTGCACCAACTGAAAAAATCATATAATGAAACATACATAAAAATGATACACGCAACACAAAAAAAACATAAAATAATCGCTGATCGCAAATTAATTGCTTTCATCCACATCAATCTTCTTACTCTGCTCAAATGACCGTGAACACTTTGCTTTGCTCACATTATTTTCGTTGGCATTCACTTTCTCAACTCCACTGAAATACCCAGATTAAGTGTTCTTCTTTAGTTTGTAATACACACTCAAACCCATCACATAAAATTATGCCTAGAATGTTAACCATCAACCATCCAATATTGAGCATCAATGAATGTTAAATAAAACACTGTATTTAACCAGAGTCACTGATACGGTTAATACCACTACAATTGCCACAGCTAGACCCAAGTGAGCTTCTAGAATTCCAAACCGTTACATGGACTGACACAGCTATTAAAAGCAAGGCACTAAAAACAAATTCTGTTACAACAGAATTCTCCTTTTATAAATAAATGTTTTAAATTGCATGGCAAAAATGGAATATGATGGATGCTTGTATTAGAATGGAAGACAACTGTCTGTAAAACTTCTTTAACAAAACAATATAGTAAATATACTCACGGAAGACAAAGCAATTCAGAATTTAAGCAATGATGTTTCACTAGATTGATTCAGTTAGTGAATTACATATTCAAAAGCTGTTAAAAAATTACAAGTGGTAGAGCTACTACAGAGTTCCTAACCACTTTTTTCTCCCAATCCTAAAGACATTTTAAGAAGTCAATAAATTAATCTTATCAGTAAATTTTCAACCTTCAAGCATAAAGCAAAAAAGATCTGTAAACTAACATCACTCGATAAAATAGCTCAATTTGGCAGGTAATATATGCTCATGTGATTCTTTTTAGCAGCGACTCGGTTTTTTTTACAAACTCAACCATCTAAATTAATAAATGGAACAGATTTACAATTTTTTGGTCCTACTGTGAACTTTACGAAATGCCCTCGCATGTAAATGAGGTCACAAATTTGAATCCAGTAATCAAAAAAAAAGTTGATATTCAAATATGATTTATAAACGAGGTCACAAATTTTATCACAATCCCAAAGAAGATATTTATATTCTATTTCTGTGTTCATTTTGCAATTTAAGTTTATTCAAATTATATACAAAACTGGAATTATTATTTTTTATAATTATATTCATCTTCAAGTATATTTTTTGTATGCATGTGATAAAGGGCTCATATTAATGAAATGAATAAGAATGGAGTCATGAGAAAATTATATACAATGGCAATAAAATAATCAATTTGCACGCGTCATTGTTCAATTTATCGCCTAATCAAAAACTAAAAACAAACCTTAGTTATTAATTCTGTCAGTAAACTTTATTATCAATTTCTTTCTTAATTTATAACAGATACTGAATGTTTCTCATACCTTATAAACTTTATTATCAGTTTGTATATGTTTAATTACAGTGTTATATGTACCGGACTCATCAAACTAATATAATTTTGAGTCTATAGCAGGAAGAAGATGACCAATTTATTTAACTATATTCATTCATATATTGATGATAAATGATACTTTCTATGTTTTGTATAGTATAAAATAATCAACTTTAGATTTAAAGCCAGTCATCCAATCTTATTCCTTTCTATCTATAACCCTGACATAGAAATTTGTAAATATATGCATATTTTTAATTTTGTTGACATAAATAAGAGATAAAGCATGCTGGTTTTGAATTGATCTGTTAAGCAAAAAGGTCCAACCATGTATTTCTCGAATAACATGATAAACAAAAAGTGGTACATAAAATTTCACTAAATGAATGATGATAACTAACTTTTTATTTTTGTAAGATTCTTTATGCAGAAGTTGGCAATTAAAATACGAATAGGAAGCAAATCATTTTCCCTTCTGTTTTGGTCACTTCTTGCACATGAAAGGAGGTTTAGGAAGCAACATTATTACTTAAAAATACAAAGAGAAAAATATACTGAAACAACACAACAATGAAATAAGCAAACAATGCCAAAATTATAGTTGATGTTTCAAGATTGTATAACCAAACAGTTAAAACACTTATACCAGCAAAAACTGTTTTTTGCCAATAATAATCCAATGACAGCAAATATGGATTTCATAGTGCAAAGCATTGGACTAACATCTAGGGATTCAAATGTTATCGAACAACTGCTATGGACGAGGCCCTTTTCTCTTTTACAAAAAAAAATACTTATTACAGTAACTGGTAATATAAACACCAAATATTGGCATCAGCTTTTCCTGTGGCAAAAAATGTTTGGCAAAACATTCTTGCGATTAGAACTCTACTTTATGACTTGTTCAGAACAATCAGTATCATTTCTACCGTACGCATCTTATAAAACTAAAAATTAAAAAGAGTATGCTTCTGCAAGATTTCCTAAAAATGTTCTACAGTGCAATCAAAATAAGCAAGTCTTTGAAACCAATGATTTTCAACTTTTCAGTAAATAAAAGATAAGGTATCCTAGTAATATAAGAAAGCGACTAGCTTCTAGTAGAAAATCAGACTTCAATGACTTTTAGTGTATGCAACCATATGACTATGCAATTAAAATAATGAATACATCGGAGACATTGTGTATTTTATTGAACTATATATATACAGTGGCGTAAACCAAATTACATAACACGTAATCAGAATCAAAAAAATATTGGAATATTATAACCCAGCAGCTCTTAGAAGTTAAAAACCTGTGAACAAGAAATTGACTGCTAACTTGATCCACATAAATCTCATATTAAAATTATGAACTAGAAAACAAATCAAAGCATATTCAACCACCCTACAGCCAATAAAAACTCACATATCTCACTACTGCCATTCAACACAAAGAGAAACATAAACTCATAAAAATGTTTTCTTTTAAGATATCAGTCCTACTTCTTACAACAGTTTTGCTAACTACGTTCGCAATGCATACATACTCTTTCCTTAGTATAGCAGTTGAGCTATGTAGCCCTATGCAGTATGAAGAGGGTGACCCATATGATCGTAATTTAAATTATGTGAAGAATCAACTGATGACATATACATTTAAAATTTCTACACATAATCCAAATGTCTATGGTTGCTTTCTATGTCATCTGGGTTTTGGTACGTGTTATAAACTTGCAGTTGAAATGGTACATACATTGGAGCATGACTGTCCAAGGGCTATGGGTGCACAACTTAATACTACTCATGGATTGTCTCTCCGTTACGAATATTACAAATTTTATACAGATTGATCGCATATCAACCAATGTTTCTAAGTAATACGTGTGTTTAGTAATAAAAAGAAAACATTATGTTTAGCTATGTAAGAGATAATTGTGACATTATTTTGCCAACATTCTACAAAAACACTAACGGTGCAACAAAGGCAAGTTTACATACCTTATTCATCTATTAATAGTTAATACCTCATTCAGTCCATTGATTCTTGCTAAACCTGGCATATCAACATCCAGTTACCAGCAAAGCAAGTATAGTCAAAAATTGCCTATAATATCTCATTGGAAGTAAAGCACAAGTTAACAAATTGATAGGATATGGTACGTGTGGTCGCTTGAAATGTTCTCAAAGGTTATTCTTTATTGCGTGCTTGGCGGGGTACTCTGAAATAATCAAAAATATTAGTGATAGGATTTGAAGAAAATAAGTGGCAGGTTTAAGAAAAAAGCAAGGATAGGAAGCCATTGGCCATAAAGTTTAACATACCCGACAGTTTGCTGCCTTGACATCATCTAGGACTAGGAGATGTCTGATGGTTGTCTGAATAGTTTCGACCTCCACCGATTCTTTACCACTTGAATTGTTGTTTTTAAATATTAATTTTGTAGTCTTGGAGTACTCGGATCTGGGTAAAAAATTCACAATAACATATAGAGTAAAATAGGATGCTCTATTTATGAAAACAACAATTTTGCATATTCACTAGGATTAAATTAAAGAGGAGCTTTTTCAGGCTATCTCTCTTGCTTTCAGTTTAGGGAAGTCCACAAAAGAGATAATTCACACATTTATCACTTTAGAGCCTAAATCCTTTAATCTGAGTTCAATTTCTGAATTTAGACCTACATCCTGTTGCAAGGTTTTACACAAAATACTTCAATGTCATTTGCAACACGATGAAAGTACTAGTGAATGTTCACAGTTCTTGCAATCAAACTGCTTTTATTGACGAAGAAATATACCAGTGAATTCTCTACTAGCCTATGCAATGAAAAGAAGCTTTAATGAAAATTAAGCAGAAGCATGCAACAATCTTAGTATACTTATTAACATACAACAATCTTAATAAACCCATTAACATCAATTTACTAACAAAATCGATCCAACAAATTTTGATTTAGCAATCGAAGAAACAGTACTGAAATAACAAAATCGAAATTGATGAATGATTAAACTAATCGAAGAACCCGTTTTAAACCTAAATAAAATCGACAAATAGTTGAAATAAGTACCTGTAGAAAGAGAAGTTAGCGGCGATGATTTGGATTCAAAATCGAAAGGATGGTGAATGGAGATGTTTGAACGATGAAGCGGCAGTAACGAAGACGAATTTCAGTGACTGGAAGAGTGGTTAAATTCTTTTTTATGTGATGGAGGTGTTAACAAGATGAAAGGCTGAGAAAAGTAAATAGGCGAAGTGAAAAATGAGGCGGCAAAGTTATATTATTTAGTTTTCTCAGCGTTCACACGTAAAAAATTTCCCTCCAGATTTTGGTTGATCGCATTTAAGGGAGAAACGCTGACAATAGCTGCTGTCAAAAGTGTTTTTCCTTGTAGTGTATGATTATGAATTTGAAATTGTATATTTTGAGTAAGTATGATGATTTTGAAATGAAATTGATTTCGAAGCGAATATGATATTTTGATATCAAGTATGAGTGATTTTCGAAATGTAAAAGATCCAACTAGTGCGTTAAACGACGTTTGATCGTTAAAGAGACAGAGGTTGGATATGGGCATACTCCTTATCCATACCGAAACCACATTAACAACTGTGTATATGGAGTGATGACTTAGAAAGAAATAGTTGGGTTTGACATATGTTTGCTGGATTTGAAGAAAGAAAACGATAATGGATTAGCGTGGCACTTGTGCCAATTTGAAATGACTAAAACAGGAGCTGTACTGGCAAAGTAGGTTAGCTACCCTGAGCATACACATTTCTTCATATTACCATCATTTACATTGTGATTGATTAGTGTGCACCCTCCAATTTTATGGGAGTGTTGGATGCGGTCAGCGATCATGGTTATGATGTGCTACCACCAGCTGGGAATGGTAAACTGGTAGTATCCTACCTTAGGCATTGCTTAACGTGCCTTGTCATACTTTTATCCTTATACGAGACCCCTACGATTTTGGTTTAATGTTGTCGTATCACGGCGCGTCCCTATCCACTGATGGTTTACTGGTGTTTTATATGCAAACTGTATGACAATGCTTAAAAACGCGTTAAGGGGGATTAATGTAAAACCTTAACGCTAAGAAAAATATGTATTTTATGGATTAGATATTATATATGTGACGTATTCTACTACATATAAACATTTTGACAGATCCTTAAGAGATGGAAAAACCGATAACATATCTTGGGTTATTGCATGCATGTTATACACTGGATAGGAGATGTGAAATCGCGTAAACATCTTGACGCCATTACACTCATGTTATATGCAGTATTAGTTTGACTTATATATTAATATTTTAGTCCCGATTCGAGTGTTTTTCTTTTCACTACGCTCAGGTCACTCCTATTTTTTTAGCTTATTGATAATTTATTCTGGAGGATGAAGATGAAGATTTGATATATTATTACTACTAGTATTCTTGCACCATGTTGTCTGCTGCATTATTTATTTGTCCCCCTGTATATATGATAAATGTTGTATAAATTGTAATCAAATGTATAGTAAAAAGCTTCATCGACTATTTATTTAATTATTATATTTTATCATTCCGCTGCGAGATTCTTTTTTGTTTTCTTCTTCTTTTCTTATTTTTCTTACTTAACCCCAATGAATGTCTATTTTCCGGATTGTTTAAGTCGGACATGTGTCGATTATTGTCAATTTAAATCCTCCGAAATGTGGGTCGTCGTAGGTTTTGCTTTCGAAACTTCCTTTCGAATCGGTTGCGAAGCACTAAATGTTGCCACTAAGGATTCAAGAATATGGTTTGGCTGGGTAGATTTCGAACTCATCGAAAGCTGATCTTTTAAATGACTTGGGTTCAATCCTGAAATCTAAAGAAAACAAGGTAATTTTAAGGTTTTAGCTCACTCGAAAGATGACTTTTAGGTATCTAGAGATTAGACGCTAAGACTTAAGGAAAATTGGATGGGTTTAGGGCTTCAGCTCTTTTAGAAAATGATCTTTCTACCAATTCGACACAAGTAGATTGTAACTGAATCCATCTAGAATTTCAAACCAACGACATATTTAGAAGTACTATAATCTTTATTTATTTTAAAAAAAAAGGGCTAACTATGCCTTGTTCACTTGTTCACATAAAAAAAGGGCTATACCAAGATCTGCCATCAAAGAAAAGGGATTGGGACATTTAAAAGCTTTAAGAAGGAAATTTAACAAAGCAACGTTCATCATTTTTTTAAGATAGGTGAGTTAAACAACTTTGTTTTGTTAACTGGTATTTGCATATATTTATTTAACTGTTGATTTTTGAATGAATTTGTGATCTACGGCAAGTGCTTATGTGTTGTTATATGAATATGTATATGTATGGGTGTACTCAACATGGCTAGTTCCACCAAACCGCTGTTCTTCCTCCTTAATAACTCTCTATTCATTCATTTTGGTTAAAAATGGCTGACTTTCCACTTTAAAAATCTATATCTCAGCATCCAATGGGACTTAAAATCATGATTCCAAATAAAAGATGTTTGTTTTGAGTATAGAACCATTTAAAGTATATTTCATTAAATTCTATCAAGCAGAGAGAGAGAGAGAGAGAGAGAGACCCATGTAACTGAGAGTGAATCAATTTTGGTCGAGTTTCGATTATTATAATTTAATCGATGGATTATATGGTTGGGATCATGGTTGAAAACCATGATTTTTAAGAATGGTTTGAAGATTTATAGTGGCATGTGGAGGGAGAAGGTGGAGATAATCAGAATTGGGGGTTTCGTCGAATTAAGGTGACGTGGTCGATTTCATGGCAAGGCAGTTGGCATGGAGGAGTGTTGGACGATGAGGGATCGAGGAAAAATGGAGCGATGATTTTTAAGGGCTCGTGGAGGCTATACGAGGTCGAAGTAAGGTTTAAGGGTGGTTAGGGTTTGGTTGCAGGTTCGTGGTAATGGCGATGAGGATAGAGGACGAAGGCGTGGGCACTAGAGGGAATAAGTGGAGTAAAATATGATGAAGCTATAGGTGAAGGATGGTTATGGATGGTGGACGGAGGACGTGTAGCGAGGCAATTGGGTGTACGGTGGTGGTTCCAGCATTTCGGTTGGATGTTCGAATCTTCGAACTAGAGGTTAGCAGTGGGTTCCAGGTAGATGGACAAGAGGCAGAGGTCGTGGGTGATGTGCGAGGGTGGTCGGAAGCAAGGATGGATGGTTGGAGGAGGTGGTGTGCACATCTTTTTGTATTCTAACATAAGAGGGAGGGGAGGAAAGAACCTGGGAAGAAAGGAGATGGGTTGTTTGGGCCGGGTTTAGTTGTATTAGGCAGGTTGTTTCTAAAGTGAATTTAAATAAATTATTTTAATCTATAAGATTTATAATAATATTTTTCTCCATTTAAAATCCAATCGACTAATAGATTTTTGCATCAAGTTCTTATCATCATATATTCTCATCTAGAATAATATTTCCATGATTTCTGCAATGTAAAAATTTAAATGATTTATAAATTGGAAGTAAACGAATAAGTAATTTATTATTTGATTTATTATAATTAATAAATTAATTGTTAAATGAACTATTTAATTTTAGATCAATTAAGAATATGTTAGTTTATATAATTGTTTGATCAACGAATGATTTGGATAAAAAATATTATTTGACTCAGTAAATTGAAACCATTTCATTCAGAATTGAAAATTGATTCAATATTAATTATAAATTGTTGACTGAGTTAATGATCTATGTTTTGGCTGATACTTCGTTTGAATATAGTTTCCAATTATTATTATCTATGCCATCAAATAACCAAACAAATTAAAGTAGTTAGAATAAAACGTTGACATGTTTTTATTGGAAGTAAATCAACTTATACTGATCACCATTCTGAATTCAAAAAATGTGATGATTACAAGCAAATTAATTTCGATGGATAGGTCATCGTAAAGTAAACATATGGAACGAATTTTCTTATGTGAATATTGACACCCTGATTGTAGAATTGTTTATTTTAAACAACTTGGCCTTTAAAAATTTATCGTTTGGGATTCGATGAGACCGGGACCCGTCGTGTTTATATGCGATGTGGTCTTACAAGATACCTTTATTTTCAAAGGATTTGAAAAATAGTAATAACTCAAATTGAGTGTGTTTTCTCACGCTGGTTTTCCAGACCGACTCTAGTGTTATTTTATTGTAATGCTTGGGTCAGACCAAGTATTACAGATTCAGGTTAGGATGCTATGAAACTCAAGAGACAAGCTAGATGACAGAGACGTATTCCCATACTTGTAATTTTCCACTGTGTGTGTAAATTGTATAGTCAGCACTGGTGAGGATAAGTTATTATAACCGTCCAGATTGATTTGTTGATTGTTGTATTTTTATGATTATATGTATATTAGCTGATACAAATTCTTTTGTATAAAAATATGTTATTATATATTATATTTTGTTCTGCTATGATTGTGATATTCTGTGTTATTGGTTCTGTTTTCTTCTATCTTTTTTTTCTTCACCCTTAATGATCTAGTATTCCTGACACTTGACTATTCGGCATGTTACATAGTGAACATTTAGATGTTGATTTTTTAGGGTCGAATATCCTGGGCCATTACACCCTTATATTCCCTTCTTTTTGGTCTATTGAGCTTGTTGAAGTTATATGGTTTTCCTTTCGAAACCTTCTTTTGAATTGGTTGCGATTACTAAAGGTAGACATTAAGGATTCAAGAATATGGTTTTACTTGGTAAGTTTCGACTTCATCGAAAGCTGATCTTTTAAATGGCTTGGGTGGGATCCTAAAATCTAAGGAAAATAAAGTAAGTTTAAGGTTTCAACTCACTCAAAAGATGACTTTATGGTATCTGAAGATTAGATTCTGAGACTTAAGGGTTTAGGGTTTTAACACTTTTAGAAAATGACCTTTCGACTGAGTCGACACAAGCAGATCGTAAGTAAATCCACTCAGAATTTCAAACCAACATGATATTGGAAAGTACTATAATCTTGATTTTATTATACTCAAGTGGTACAATTCGATCAAATCCCAATCTAATTTAAGAATTAGGGTTACAACATTACAAGTTTAAGAAAGCATAAGAAGAGAGTGAATGGATTCGGATCCCTCAACCCAAACGCTTATGGTCTTACTTATACGTGTGGATTGGTACCTTTCAACTCAGAGCTTTCGACCTGGTCGAAAGGTGGCCTTGTAGACCTTTCGTCATCTTTAGTATTTGCGCATCCTTCTACTTTGCACTTGAATGGGTTTGAATGCTTCCGTCTTCATCGAAAGGGGCATGTGCGCCTTTTTCTTCTTGTGTTTCTTTGTTGTCGCAAGTAACAGGAGGTATGAGATTTCGATTCTATCGATAGGTAGTTCTCTGGGGTTTCAAAGGTGTTGAAATGTTGAGGGTTTCGACAAGGAAGGTAACTTCCGAATACCTGCTTGCGAATTGATGTGGCACCTTTCGTAGTTGTTAAAGGCTTCGACCAGTTCGAAAGGCTTGATGTACTTTCGAATGTGTTTTTCTGATCAGGGCACCTTTCTGAGTAGTTTGAATGAAGGAGAAACCTTTGGTTTCGTAAGGTTTGGCATTCATGTGAGGGTTTGTTATTGGCTGCCTTTGGAAGGTATTCCTCCTCTTATTCTAGACGTATTCATGTAGGCGAAAGCATCTATTTCGAAAGGAAGACATTGAAGCGAAAAGGAACTTTCGACCACTTTGACTTCATCGAAAGCTTGTAACATATCTGGCTTTTGGCTGTAGCATCCCTTTAACTCCTACGAAAGGCTTTGTCGGTGCTGTCATCTCTCGTTCCTTTTTCCTTATATTCATTTTGGTTTCGACAAGGTTAAAGTGAGAATTCATGGCAACAATAGTAATGTAGTAGAAATGAAAATACAGCTTTTGGCAAAAGCATTAGTGTAACGACCCAGAATTTTATTAAATTAAAATTTGAATATTTAATTAATTTTAAATATTTAAAAGTGAATTTATAAGTCAAATAAATTTTATTTTGAATTATTGGATTTAATTGGATTATTAAATCGATAATTTAATATGTTAAATTATGGAAATAATTAAAAATTGAGTTAAATATGATTGAAAATAATTTGGAAAATTTTATTTAATCATACTGGAGTTATAGAAATATTTTAGAACTTTTAAAATTGAATTTAAAGTTAATTTGTGAAAATTGAATATTTTAATATTTAATAATCGACTGTAAAATAGCCAATTTTTGAACAGTCTCAGAATTGAACGAAACCAGTTCCATTGGATCCGTAATAGTTAGTTATTACCGGATTTCAATTTTCGTGTCAATCGGAGTTAGCGTTTGATCGTGGCAGCTCGAAACGCATCGAATCGTTTTTAATTTAAATTTGGCGAGTCAAAATAGCCATTTTTCAAAAAGTCTCGGATTTCGACGAAACCAGTTTCATCGGATCCGTAATGTGATATTATTGTAAGGTTTCAAATTTCAAGTCAATTGGATTTACCGTTTGTCCGGTACAAATTAAAACGCCTAGAAATCGATTTAAATCGGTTTAATTTAAATTGAGCGTTTTCAGCCATAACTCGCACATACTTCCGAATTAGCTTCCGAAACCTGTTCCATTGTGTCCGGAACGCGGGATAAACCCTAGGTACGCTGGTTACGGCGTCTAAATCGGAGTTCGGAATTCCCGGGATGAATAGTGTTTACGCTAGCTTTTCCTATAAATACACCCTCACTCTAAAATAAAAAAAAAAAAGAAATAACAAACCCTAGCCGCCGTTTCTTCCTTCAATGGCCAGAAAGTTGCCATTTTCTTTCTCAAAATTCTTCCAATCCGTAACTCATTTCGAAAAACTTACAACTACAAAAACGTAGAGCTAAGTGAGATCTTTAATCTGAACGGTTATGATCGTTTTTAGTCAAGCGGATTAGCGGCAATCGTCCTTGGAACGCACGCAGTTCGTACACGTTTTCCTTCACCTAGATGAGGCCGAGCTTCATGCTTTTTGACTCGAGTATGTTGCTTGCGACGAGCTTCGCAATGATGGCTCCTGATCGGCGTGAAGATGAGAGGTGGAGGTCGCGTTATTAGGGTTTGAGGAAGAATATGGGTTCGGCTGTTCAAACATCTCGCGTGCGAGGGGAAGGAGAAAGGACGTGCGGCACAGATGCAATCAAGCTTGGATCTAACGGTGTTGATCTACGTAGGTTATATAAAAAAAAAGATAAATGTTGTTTTATTTATATTTAAATCGTGTAACTTCTAAAAGCCATAACTTTTTCATACGAGGTCGAAAAAATGCGAACTCAGTTGCGTTGGAATCGTATGGACGAGCACTACGCGATGGAGTTGGTTTGGAGTCGTTTGGAGTTAGTGAGAATTTTGGGTAAAATTAAACGCGCGTTTAATTTTATTCGAAATAAATCGCTAAAACGGAATTTAAAACCAAGGTGAGAACTTCTCACTCAATCGAATAGATTTCGATTTTTATTTTAAATAGTTAGATTTAAAATATTTGAATGCATGTTTGAAGGATGACTGTAAATTATTGATTGTTAAAATAGACATTATGCGCCGTTAGTAAGCGGATGTTATTTAGTATAAACATATACCGCGAATATTTCATAAACAGTGAAATTGGTATTATATATAATATCAATATATATATATTGGCATATGTATATATTGCAGTTGATTGATTTCCCGTATTGTTTAGCGGATGAGACCCTATTACGCCGTTATTAAGCGGATAATATTTATTAAGAACATGTACCGCGATAATTTCGTACTGGAGCGAAATTGGTATTGTGCTAATGTTTTTGGATGCAGGAAAACAGGTTGGAGGGATCCAACTGGATTCCTCAACAGTATTTATTTTATTTCAGATATTTTGATATTTGATGGATTATCATATCGATATATGATATCGTTGTAGTCGTGATTGACTATTTGGTGTGTAGCATCATTGGACCCAGATTTTGGGATTTTAAAATGATTTTAAAAGTGATTTTGAAAATATACTATATTTTTGGAATTGATCCATTATAAATAAATAAACGTTATAATTTTTAAAGTTATAAAATTATGGTTTTTGTGAAATATAGTTAAAAAGCTGATTTTTAGAAATACGATTAAAAGTCGATTTTTGAGAAATATGAACCAATGATTTTATAAAATAGTTTAAACTGGATTTTTGAGTTTATTATTAAAAGTTTGAATATAAGATTTATAAAATTTGATTATTTTATAAATCAAGAGAACGGTGAAATTATAAAGGAATTTAAAGACGTTTTAAAATAATAATATAAATTGATTTATATTAAGAGATTTATAAACGGATATTTATAAATCGAAATAGTGACATTATAAAACGAGTTTTTATAAGTGTTTGAATGAAGTGAAAACGAATTTTGTAAATGAATGGATTTATAAAATTAAAAATGGTGAAGTTATAGATGAAATTTATAAATAGTAAGATTTATAAATTTTATAAAGTTATTGAAAGAAGGGTTTTGAATAAATCATTGAATCTTATAAGTTATAAGATTTATAATTATGAAGGTTAAAGGAACGATTTTGTAAAATAATCGTTTTATAAGTATTTAACTTATAATATGAACATTTAGTTTATAATTGAGTTATAAACTGAAATATGTTAATAAAGGAATTTATAAAAAAAGAAGTTTTTATAAATAAATAGAAATGGAATTTATAAACGTTGTTTTATGAATTCGCAAACGACTTATTTTGATAAGTTAATTGTTATAACTTATAAATGGAGTTATATTCACGTTTTAGACTGTGAATAATCCTTTAAGTTAAAAAGTATAAAAAGGATGAAGTTTGTTAACGTAGTTTATTCACGTTTTTGAACAGTGAATAACACGTTAAAGAAATTGTTTAGAATGTGAATGTTTTAAATAGAATTAAAACGATCTAACGATGTTTTAAAATGTGTTGAGATTCGAAACCATAGATTCCAACATTTATTGTTGAAATAGACGTTTTCGAGAAATAAAAGGAAATAGTGGACTATAACACTGTTGTTATAGTAAATGATTTCCGAAAGGAAATGTTTTGAATAGTATTGGGATTTATATATCTATTTTAATTTCGAATCCCTATACTAGTGATTTTGGTTGTCGTAACGATGTTTTACGCAACATTCGTTTTAGCCCAAGTGAATATGTTAAGAGAATGATTTCCTTAATAGAATGAAATATATACTTAATTCGATTTAAGTATATTGAATATTTTCCAAGGTTGAAAATAAAAAGATTAGTGAATTACTTATAATTAAATAAGTATGGAAATGTTTTCCAATATGAAGTGAATATTTAGAATTTATCTTTTTGAAGATAAATTGAAATGGATAATTGAAATCGTATATGCATGAATATTTTGGAATATAAATTCACTAAGGAATTTATATGTGAAAGTGAAACTTGTTAAAAATAAATATTAATTTATTTTTGAAGTGTTGAAATTATATATCTTGTAAAGATATTTTGGAAAATAAATAATTTGGAAAATTATTTGGAATCTGGTGATGTATGCATATCCAGTGATAGTTCAATAACCGACTATCAGTATTTCCCTTTGAATGGGTATTTGATGTGAATTGATTGAATTTGAATGCACACTTATTTTTAAATAAGCGCTCACTATTCGGGTTAACCGGGAAAGGACCATGGGGTCGTATAACCCATTCCGAATATGTGATACGTCGTTGTGAATCGCATTTGAAGATCGGTGTTGAAGACCGGATATTTGCGAGAGCGATAGGATGAACTATCGATTGACTCTGCACCGAGTTGCTCCGGTATTGAGTTCTCCATATGTGATGGTGAATCCGATCAGGATTGTGAATATCCGGATTGCAAGGACTTCTTTGTAAGTGCCTTCGGTTCTGTTCGAGCCCGGAACAGACTTGTATGGATTGTATGCCTGACATTACAAGTTGAGATATAAAGCCGATTTCTTTCAAATATATTTCTGTTGGTGGCGGAGAATTTATTCTTTGCTTAACACCCTTCTTTGAGATGTACGAGCTCAAAGGTTATATAGTTGAAGTTATCAGCGATATATTCCCAGTTTGGTAATGTGACATGCTGAGTGATGCTGAAATGATCATTGTGTTGATTATTTGTGATAGGATCATTTATTTGATCGTCTATCTTAGTGATCATTGTGTTGATCATTTGTTGACCCAAAGCATGGCTTTTGTATAAAGTATGTTTTTGTGGACGTGAATTCGTCGAGCCTCACATCCCGTGAATGGTCAAAACAGGAAAGATGCGGCAAGGTTATGAGGGGTAGCACCCTTTAGGATGTGTCCATTTCCTTCTGGAAAAGGGTGGTATCATGGTATGGAGCCCAGATACTCACTCATGTTGAAAACACTTTATGATTGTGTGAATTGATTACGAGCGCTCGGTGAAAAGGTCCCAAAGGACCGGGGGATGACATATTCGGTCAGTTGTTACTCAGTTAGGAGTAACCCGGCCTTGTGTTGGTAGAGATCCGGTTTGGTTCTCGGGGATGTCCATCCAGAGGCATTCTCATGTGGCAATGGGAAGTTCCTTGGCCTGACCATTTGTTGGAAATCCAAAGAAACAATACGTGACTTGTACGGTTTTAGTTGTATAACCTGCTATGGAATGTGGCGGTAACCTGCTATTGAACATAGTTAGCTATAGTAGGCATACGATAATGGTCGTATGTTGGCTAAGATTTATATCTTTATTTTCGAAATAAATTTTTCCTACACTATACACTAATAATAATATCAAATGTTATTTTAAATGCGTATCAAGCATCTTTGACTATCATAAGGAGAAATCTCCTCCGATTCTGCGTTTGCATTGTGTGTGTGTGCGGGAGGCCTTATGGTAGTCTCATTTTTAAAAGCATTGCGAATTGATTAAAAATATTCCTCTATTTTGATTTTAAAGTTAAATAAACTGTTTTGAGTTCTCACACCAGTCACATGACTGACTTGGAGTTTATTGTTTTCCTTCCTAAACTCTGGGTGCCCACCAATTTCCACACGGGCAGTTAAGAGTTAGGTTTATCAGGATATTCTGGATATTCTGGAGTTGCTGGAGGCAAGCTGGATGGCATGGCGTATTACTAGTTTATATAGTATTTCTTTTTCCGCTGCACTGTTTATTGTTGTATGTTGTTGTACACTCTGATGATATGATATGATGTAATGAAATGTAATGTAATAACTGATATAGTTCTTTGTTTAAAGATTATTCATTTATTATTATATGTTGTTCCGCTACGAATTGTGAGATTCTGATGTGATTCTGTTGTTGTTCTGTTGTTTCCTTTCTGTCCCGTCCTATTTTCTTCTGTCTTTTTCCTTTTTCTCTATTCTCTTTTTCTTTCTATTTTAAAATTTCCTATCTTCTTCTCTCCTCCCTAATTTCTTTCTTTTTCTTTTCTTAATTTTTTTTTTTTTAAAACCCATAACTATTCGGTTTTTCGGCAACGAAAATCCGAAGCGTTACAATTAGGCTCGCTGTTGGAGCTCCAAAGAATATCCAATGAAAACCCGCCTTTCTCGGACTGCTTGAAGGAGCAACGAAGGATTTAAGGGAAAAATAAAACTACGGATCAGATATAAGTTTGGTGTGAGAAACTTAAGAAACCTATGCCTACATAATAGTATCTTTTGAGTCCAATTGAGTCACCGAAATGGTTTTCTCCTTAAAAAAACCAAAACCATCAAATAAGTAAATAAGACGATATAATAAATAATGTCAAGGGTGTAGAATATAAATCGAAAACTAGCCATTGTTCTTGCATCTTACATCATAACTACATTAGATATACAATCAAAATGGCTAAGGGTTGCATTCGCATATAGATTTCCATTGGATGTGCCTTCGGTACATCGAGGCGGACCTGCTGATAAGGTTAATAAACTTTCTTTCGAAGCGACGTACATCTCTAGATAAAATATACCATAAAATAAAACAAAACTAGTCCACACCCTAACATATGATGCTGAATACCACCAACTCTCGGTGCACCATTACTCGTAAGCATCTCTAGATATGAAGGTAATATAACCTTGTAATAGCTAAACCAATTGGCTATGCCCCTATTCAGTTTCTGCCATTTCCGATGGTGAAGTCACGTTTCTATCATCTCAACACATGAACCATCATCACTCGAAAAGTTCACTAATCTCTCCATGGATTCCGACATACGTCGTTCAATGAATGCTAATGATGTCTTCTCCCATGGAATCACCTTAAGGTAGACACTACTAGAACTACAGTAAACGATTGAGGAAACTTCCAACGGCCGCCGATGGAAATTTTCGATGGAAAACGATGGCTTGGCTTTTACATAAATAAAATATAGTAGTCGTGGTAAACTGTCGAAAACCAATGTAAATATGTCGTCGGCGGCCCTCGAAAGCCATCGAAAATTACCATGTATACATCTAGCCAGACGTGATGTGATTCATTATCTCCTTCCCTCCCAAATTCACCAAATGCATAACTCTATTACCTCCTCCCCATCGTCAGTGAGGCCCTATGCCTTACCAATCATCTCCGACATCATCATTCTGAACTCTTGACATGCCTAGGCCATTCATCAGTTTCCAATCAGGTTTTGTTCCTAAACCCTAATTTTGAATTGTTAAATTATGGTTAATTTTTTATTCTAGTTATTTATAATACCCCATTGATTGTTTACTATACCCCATTGAAAGCTAATTGCCGTTATTATCATATAAATATCGAAAATATTAATTTGTTTATTGTACGTTAGTGTATATACGTTGATTAATTAGGGCATATGCGCATTAGAGCTTGCTTGGGTTAATTAGGGTAGATGTGCATTATTTAGTATATGTGTTTTCTAAAATTACGAACACATAATTTGTGCTTTAATTTTAATAAATCCATTAGAGAGTTTTTGCCCGTTTGACAACTAGTTTATACGATCATTATATGGATAATCATTTTTGTCACAGAATGGACATAATATTCATCTGATACAATATTTGTTGGATTTGTCCATGTATTGGACAAATTATAAACACAATAAAGTAATTACATTTTGTAAACTATTCCATTTTTAACGGTTTATAGAATTTCGGTAGCACTTTCTTTTTGTTCCCTATGCACATATATTTGTGTACGATACAAGGAACATGGGGGAAGTGTTGTCGAAATTTTGTTGACTTGTTATAAAATGAAATGATTTACGAAACATAGTTACAATTGTACTTATAATAGGAAGTACGATGATCGACCATCAAAGTAGAAAATAATAGACTAAAATTTTAATATTACATTCATAATGTCAATCAATAAAATCTATAAAAGATAATTAAAATGAATTATGGTAAAAGAAGTAATAAAATTTACAAAAGAATTGAAAATTTAAAAAATAATGTATAATATATAAAACGTTAAACTATACGATTGAATTGAAAAATAAAACATCAATCGATAAAAGGATTAATGCTTTTTAAATTTCTATAATATGTTTTAGAGTATGGAAAATGGATAATTATTTTATTGATTGGAGTTGGATGTATCAGCAACGAAGGAAAATAGGATGCACAATAAGTGAACATTTTAATAATGTACACGTATTTCTTGAATTCGCTTTAAGTAATAATGGAGGCGATGAAGAAATTCGCTATCCATATAGTAGGTTCAAATTGTTGAAGCAATTGATACCAGATATGGTTAGAGTTCATTTGCACCAATATGATATCATGCCGAATTATTTGGTATGGGAACGTCATGGAGAAATTAAATCAACTAATCATATACAGATAGAGGAGGAGGTTGGTAATGAAATTATTATGATGAACCTCATAGAAGATATGGTTGAAGGTGCAACACGATCGATGTTCCCTACTATTGAAGTTGATAGTGACGATGTTAATGTCGAAGAAAAAAAAAATGTTAGAGCAAAAAGAATCTATGGTTTATTGGATGCTGCTAAGAAACCTATTTGGAATGGCTGTACAAGTGGCACTCAATTATCAATAACTGTAAAATACATTGTGACGAAATCAAAATACAACTTCATAGAAGCCAGATTTATAGCTGTTGTACAAGCTGCTAAACGGCACATGCCATCTGATAATTTGATGTGTGAAAATCATTATGAAGTGAAAAAACTTAAGTCTTCTTTTGGTTTGTCGTATCAAAAAATAAATACATGTTTAAATCGTTGCATGTTGTTTTGGAAAGAAGACATCAATCTTGGAATTGTAGAATATTGCACTATGAAAGATACAAATCAAGAAAACAGAAGAGAAATAAAGTTCCATACAAGTGTATGCATTACTTACCTATCACTCATAGACTTTAAAGGTTATATGCATCTTCTGTAACAGCGCATTATATAAGATGACATAGTGTGAGAACACACGAAGAAGGTACATTAACACACCCAGCTAATGGTGAAGCATTGAAGCATTTTGATAAGAAATATCTTGCTTTCGCAACGGAAAGCCGTAATGTTAGACATGCTTTATGTACGGCTGGATTTTCACCATTTTCTCAATTTGGTTCTAAATCATCATCTTAGGCAATAATTGTTATGCCTTACAAATTTACCTTCGTGGAAGTGTATGAAAACTCTATATATGTTATTCGCAATCGCCGTCTCTATCCCGAACGATCGGACACAAGGAATCAATGTTTATTTACAACCATTAATTGAAGAGTTTAAAACATTGTGGCATGGAGGAGTTGAAACATACGATATTTCAAAAAAAGCGAATTTTCTAATGTACACTTCTTTGTTATGAACTATTAGCTATTTTCCTACATATACAATGCTTTCGGATTGGAGTACGGCCGGTCGTCTGGCTTGTTCTTATTGCATGGAAGAAACATGAGCATTTTCTTTAACGTATGGGAAGGAAATTTCATGGTTTAATTGTCATTGTTGTTTTGTCCATATTAATAATCCTTTTAAAAAAGATAAAAACATTTTACATCTAATAGACATGAGGCATTGCGACCATCGATCATTTGGTCAAGTGAAGATATATATGGACTTGTAAAGGATTATTCAAAGACTCATGGAATCAGAGAACAAATTGAAATTCAAAATTAATTGACGATTCATAATGGGTGCAAAAAAAGTATATTTTGGGAGTTGTCTTATTGAAAAATTCTCCCAATTCCTCATAATATTGATGTGATGCACAACAAGAAAATTTTGTTTGATAGTGTGTTTAATACAGTTTTGAATGTTAAGGGCAAGACTAAGGATGATTTAAAATCAAGAAGTGATATACAAGATATATGCAATCGTCCTGAGCTTCATGTCTAACTAAATGGCACTAAAAAACCCAAAGCATGCTATGAGCTTGACAATAACCAAGTTAAAGTACAATTGAATGAGTAGAAGGATTAAGATTTTTCAATAGGATTTCTTCTAATCTTCGTAGATGTGTCAGTTATAAGAACGGTAAACTGGATGGGATGAAAAGCCATGATTGTCATGTAATCATGGAAAATTTGTTAGCTGTCGCTTCCAAAGAACTGTTGCCTACAAAAGTTTGGAAGTTGTAATATAACTTAGTTTTTTTTATAAGGAGCTTTGTTTGACTATGTTAAAAGCTGATCATCTGCATAAACTTGAGGGAGAAATCCTTATACTGCTCTACAAACTGAAGAAAATATTTTCTCTAGGATTTTATGACGTAATGAAGCATTTATATATTCATCTTCCATATGATGCACGCCTTCGAGGTCCTATGCAATATGGATGGATGTATCCATTTGAGAGGAATTAATATTGAGTATGTTAAATATTAATTTAATTGCATATATAAGAAATTATAATTTGAAATAATTTTTAATTGGTATTTAAATCATCTAAAGAAAAAATGTGAGATAAAAAGTACGAGTTGACGTTCGATTTGCAAATCATATATCGAAGAAGAAGCTTCGTTCTTTTCTTCCATTATTTCAGTGATCATGTGAACTTATCATTTGAAAGTATTATGCACAATGATGAAGAGTGGAACAAGATTCTTAGGAAGCAATGTTATCTATTTTTAGACAACATGGCCGACCAATTGGAAAATGTGTGGACATATAGTTAGACGATAGAGATTACCATGTAGCACACACATATATTCTTTTTAACTGTGCTCAAGTTGCATCATTTGTTAGGTAATATTAAATAACAAGTCTGGATATATTTAATTTAATGATACACGTGTACATTAATTGTAATGCAATATATTATCTATATCTATAGGATTTATGAATCACAACATCCAAGCGGAGATATCAGTAAAGATTACGCTAATTGGTTTTTGAAGTATGTTTACAATCCAATAAATTATTTATCGATGAAGGATTGATACATCTAGCGATGAGACCAAAAAGAAAAGTCTAGACATATCCAATATTCTTCGTCAGTGGATATAAATTCAACATCAAAGAATATGGTGCTGAAAATTTAACTAAAAATGCCGAGGTATTTGTTAAAGGCAGTGATGATCCAAATGATCATATAAAGATTTTTTAAGGCGTGTTAACCCAAGTTTTGCAATTAACATATTTCACAAGACCGGTGAGGAATTTTTTTTGTTTAGATGCAACTGGTTCAGCAATGTTTCAGGTTCCGGAATGAACATGCAACTAAATTATAATCTTATTGAAATAAAGCATACCTCGCATTATCATAAGTACGATCCTTTTATAATCGCTAAACAAGTCCTACAAGTTTATTACACTCCTTATCCATCTTCAGAATGTGATAAAGTAGATTGGTCGGTAGTTTTTAAAACGAAGCCAAGATTTACTTTTGATAGAAAGAATGTTTTAGATGAACAAGCTTATCAAGCAAGTATAGAAGTAAATCGCCAAATAATAACAACCGACTATCAAATCGATTTTGGATATCAAAATGATGAATCAAATGTATTATTAGAAGCATTTGAGACTACAGAGGAAAATAATATAGAATATGAGATCGAGTCTGAATTAGAAAACGACGAGGATTGATTAATAATGTACATTTTAATAGAAGATAATTTATGCGATTATTTATATTACATTTTTCTCATTAAAGATGATAGGCTTTCTCATAATTAAATGATATGTTCTATCATAATAAAATGATAGGTTTGTGACAGTATCATGTCTCTTTTCCGACGCCCCAGTTATTTCCATTCGGGTTCCCCCTCTTTTTCTAGAGAGAGACCGTCGCTGGAGGTGATGGTAGTGGCCTGTTAGAGCAGGCACCATGTACCGTAATGACTTTGCAGCCTAAAGTGGATGGGTCGTAAGTATTAAAATTATTAGCGCTAAAAATATTTTCTGTATAATATATTAGTCATGCTTTATTAAAGGTCTCTTTCATATTTAACATAGGGGATTTGTGCTAGATCTATCAGGGATTGTTCTTAGTATTTCGAAGCAGGCTTACATGAGCATGATGACTACATGTTAGCCTAGATGGAGTGAGATCCTTGACCCAATTAAGCAGAGTATCTGGCTGGACTTCCTTGTGAGTGTAAATTTATATATTATTATATATTGCCACTTTACAATTTGCTGACTAAGTATAAATGTATAACTTATATTTTCTCAACGTGCATGGAGTGGTAGACTTGCAGGAAGCTAACATTCTCCTTTGCTAGCGCCATTGGAGTTCCAAAAGTTGCTAACTATTACAAAGACACGATGTCTGGCCTTAGGAAAGTGGAGAAAAAGCCTAACTGGATGGGCGCTAGCGTGTAGAATGCTTGTGGTGCTTAGTGGAACAACGATGAATTTAATGTAAGTCTATCATATATCACTTAAATTTGTTTTATATATGTAAAATATAATCTCCAATTTAAATTTGCAAGCGGAGTAGGAGAGGAACTCCACAAATGGAAACAAGAATCGGACACACATCATAGTGGTTCCAAGTCATTCCAACATCATCTTGAGGATATGATAAATGCATTAATTGCAATTATAAAAAGTATTGCATTTATATATTTTTAGTTGTAAATTATTGATAAACAGTTATTACAACAGTAATACATATATACCAATTGTGACAGCCCGCAAATCCGTACCCCTTGAATTAACACTATTCTACCTCTATTAACTCAAGTGACACAGAAATACGAACCATTAGGGTTAAAGAAGAAGAGATAGAAGAAGAAGAAACTAAACAATATCAGAATCTCACAGTCGCAGCGGAATAAAATATAATAGTAAATATAGAACTTTACATAAAAAGAAATCTATTCCGGTTTTATACATCATATCATCAGAGTGTCTCATACATCAACAATCACAAATCAGACATACCATACAATCATAGCAGCGGATAAATATATAGGTACATATAATACGTCTCGGACTCCAGCTCCTATCCTGCTCCATAGCAACCTAACCTGAACAAATAATACTCGGTCTGACCCGAGCATTATAATGAAATAACACCCTAGTCAGTCTGGAATACCAGCTGAAAATAATGCATCCAAATTGATTATTAAAGTTTCAAAAATCCTTTGAAAACAAAAGCATCTCGTAAGACCACACCACAAATAAACATGTCGGGTTTTTACCTTACGATAGCTAAAACACTTTTTATAGAAATTCTCTGATATTATAATAGTGTCTATTTACAAATACTTATAAAATAGCCGAAATTGTTACATTCATTAAATTCCAGCTACTAGCCACCGAAGTGGGTAATACAAACAAAACTCGTACAAGGCTCGTAGGGAAAATGGATTTCCAACAATAACTAGGCACTGGGGTACCACCTGTCACAGTACGGGGCCTAGATCACCGTACCGAGGACTACTCCCTTCATCCCCTGCAACACAAGGCCGGAACCATTCCTTACTGAATAGTCCCAAACAAGATAAACCCCGTGGTTGGCGCGACCAACCACCTACTAAGCCGAAATATAAAAAGGGACATCTAGACAGGGGAATTATCTTATCCTGCTTGGGCATGACCCACCTAACCTTGCTGCATATCCCCTGATTTTCAGTCATTCCCATTTGATGAGGCTTGAGGCTAAGCGTTACCTTTTTGCACGTTTTCACTTTGAATGCCCATCGTCCACCTGACGATGTTTCGCAAGCATTCGTCCATACAAGTCCGTCCCGGGTTCGAACGGAACCGAAGGCACTACTCCTACTACATCCATTTGGAAATATCCTCAGGATTAGTAGCGACTAGCCCTTGCACTGCACTGCTCCATCTTCGACTCCGAACACGTTTTTCGCACGAAACGTACAAATCGGATCGAAGTGGTTTTCGAGAAATAAATCTCGATCCCGGTCTCTTCGAAACGATCACGCATTGTCCAATATTGATAGTCGGTGATTTAACTATCAATTAATATTCGTAAACATCCATAAGCATCCATCATACAATAAATAATATTCCACATTATTTATTTACTTCAAATATCTTTAAAAGATATATTTTTAAATTTTCAAAGCTCATTTGAAAACAATTCCCAAAGTTCTTCCTTTACAAGGTAAATCCTTTACCCTATATTCCCATTGGAAATAACCAAGTTCAACCAATTTAGATTTAAAACAGTTAAAATACTTTATACTGAAATATACTTTAAAATATGCAAATGTACTTCTAGTTATTTACTCAAAATATAATTTTAAAATATTTAAACACAACTATTTATAAGATATAACTTAATCAAAAATAAGGTTTTGGTTATACTATATTTAAAAATAGAGTTTAAAAGAAATTAATAATTTCAAACAACTTATTCCCAAAAACTAGCCTTTAAGTAAGTCCATTTGTAGAAATAATTATTAAGGCATTTGTAAAATTTACTCTTGCTAATTTATTTATCATTACTTTAAAATGGTAATTTTCAAACACTCTTTTTACAAGCTGGAATTTTAAAAACTTCCTTTTTATAAAACAGTTTAAACTCGAACTTGGGTTTTTCCCAGGAAATCTCATTTCCACTTAAATATCATAGAAATCCTTCTCACGATTTCTGTCAATTTATTTCAATTTAGTTTTATGGTTTAATAATATAAATTTATTTTCCCATTTATCAACTAATAACTTTTCTCTTTGTTAATCAATTCAGATTTACCCAATTTTCAATCTTCATTCTAAATAGATTTCAAATTTTAATTCTTTAAAATTCATTAATTAACAATATCCTTTATTTCTCAAAAATTCAATTTATCCATTTACAATTAATTATGGATTTATAATTTACTCAGCAATATTCCAATTGAATTTTATTTCAGTTTTCATTCAATAAATCCTAATTTTATATTTCGTTAAATTCCTTATTTATAAATTTCTTAATTTCTTTTTGGAACCCAATTTAATTTCTTTATAAATAAAACTCCAATTTTCTTTAAAATTATCATTCTGGGTTACAGTTTATCCAACAACATCACAATACAATTTAAATCCAAATTTGTCAATCACAATATAAACAGGCATCATTATCAATTCTAAAGATAATTACTACATGTGAGGAATCCTGTTGGATCCCTCCAACCTGTTTTCCCTGCATCCACAAATATTAGCACATCACATATATCGATTCAATTTGATAATAATTAACATATTCAGCTACACATCCAAACAAACAATCAATACTAGCTGTCTAACTTTACTAGTATCCAGATGTGAGTGAGAATAACTCACATTGAGTTTCGGCGAGCGTTCGAAATTTAAATTAAACCGGACGGTGTCCGATTTAACCTAAATTCCTACTTGCCCGAAATGGTTTCCGAACTGCACCATCGCGCAGTACGTCACTCTGCGATTCCAATGCATCCAATTTCATATGAATCTGAGTACGTATGACACAGTTATTAAGTTTTAAAGATTTGAATTGAATTTAAAAAGCAAATTTTCTTTTCTTTTTTTTTTTTAAAAAAAACAATACCAAAGGAAACGTGCCCCCCCTTCTTCCTCTCGTACGCAAGCTCCAGCTTGTTTGAACCCAACATCACGTAGCTAGGGCACGAAATCGCCTCCACTCTACACGCAAACAACTCGATCCAATGCTTCCATTGCGAAGCCCTCAACATCCACAACACTCGCCCCAGATCCCAAGGAACTCGGTCGTCCCTAGGCGGTGCAGCAGCCCCCTAAACACGCGACGAACGCAACCCCCAAAGCTCCTCTTCGGTCAACGAAAAACGATCTCCACCGCTCGAAACGTAGAGCTCGACCAGTCCTTCCATTTCCTAGTTGGAATTTTTGAAGATCATTGCTTGGATTGAGAGATAATTGGTGACGAATTCAGGAGGGGTTTCGGCCATTGAAGATAGATTAGCGGCGGCCTGAACGTATATGCTAGGGTTTAGTGAAATTAAATATATATAATATTGGTTTAATATTATTTTATTAATAAAATCCCCAATTTAATCGTTTATGCAAACGACCTCCAATTCTCACGCACCAACAGGCGTTCCTAGGGTTTTTCCGCGTTTCAGACACAATGGAACAGGTTTCATAAGCTAATTTGATCGTATGTGCGAGTTACGGAATTAAACGTTCAACTTAAAATTAAATCGATTAAAACGATTTTCGATGCGTTTCGAGCTGCCGGGGTCAAACGACAACTCCGATTGCTACGAAAATTGAAATCCGGTAATAACTAACTATTACGGATCCAATGGAACTGGTTTCGTCGAATTCCGAGACTGTGCCCCGGAAGGCCATTTTAACTCGTCTATTAATTAAGCAATTTTCGAAATTATCGAAATCACTCAAAATTTCCACTTTTAAAATTTTATTAACTTAACAATAATTCATATAACATTTATAAACATATTAAAAATCATTTCGGCTCATTCCGAACCAAAATCTGATTATTTGCATTTTAATAATATTAAATTCGTTTTTAAATTATTATAGAATTCCAAATATTAATTTATTGACCTCAAAATTCATCTATAATTTCCACCATGCTATTTACACTCATATTGCCCAAGATAAATTTTTAAAATCATTTTATCACTATTTACATCCAGAATTTCTTTTATTTCAATTCTGAATATTATATTATTATGGTTCAATTTTCAAATTAAATCCACACCTTAGAAATTTTAACTTGTTAATATAATTTAAACCAATTCCTTTAGTTTAAAATAAATTTTAAACCCATAGTAAACATTTAAAATGAATTAAATGTTCACAAATCCCATACTCAAAATTCTGGGATGTTACACCAATTATTTTAGGAAAGAGCGCGTGGAGATCCTGTCTCATATATGGATGTATTTGCTCATACTCATGTCATCAAGCAGACATACGAAGCCGGTAACCTCACGTACGCATGGAGGACGAGGATAAAACAACTGCCTCCTATGTAAAAACATTTTGAATTTTAATTTATATATATTGATCAATTTAAGTAATTAGTTAAAAAGAATTAAAGTAATGTCGTATAAATTTAAATTGTATTTCTTTTGAATTGTAAGAAAAGTTTCAGGAAGCATGAGCATGGATGTTGGAGGATACGGGACAGGATGAGTTGACGCGTGATGGGGAGGATGCTATTTTTGGCACTATCATGGAACCGACGTCGCGATGTAGGCGTTTTGGCTTTGGGAGCCAAGCAATAATTTATAAAAATAAACTACCATATAAATGTTGCACAATTTTTATAAAAGTTATGCAAGTTCTATAACAACTTATTTTTATTCGTAGGCTAGGACCTACTAGAAACCGCACCAAAAAGCTCAAGAAAAAGCAGAGATTGCAGGGCTGAGAGCCATGGTAATACAGCTACAGGAGTAAGACCGCATTCGTGCTGTGGAGATGGCGTAGCCGAACCAGCGCTTGATGGAGTACGTACAGCAGCATGGGACATTCTCTTCTTCGTCAGGTGATTCCAGAGGCGAGGACAAGTCCTGATAGGTACGCTATTTTGTGTTCGTGTTTGGATATTTTATATATGCCCTTGGAGATGGTAAGTATGGTGTGTTTTGTTATGTTTGATATATGTTAATGAATGGTTGGATGCTTTATGTTGCTTTGGGTATGTTTGATACATTTTGTAAAGATGTTGGAAGTTTGATACTGAATTTGATATGCTTGGTACATTTTGTGGAGATGTTGGATGTTTGATTTTATGTTTTTTGGGTTGCTTGAGCTTGATTTGCTGCTAATATTGTTGTTGGTATAATATGCGATTTTAGCTTTTTTTTATATATATGATATATGTGTGAAATGTAGCTGTGATATATATTGATGTATATGGATTGTATGGGAATCGAATGGCTGCTAAAAAAATACACAGATTACTGACGGCATCTGACGGATAGCGACTACTACCTGGCCATAATGTCCCAACGAATAGCGACGACTATCTACAGAATATTGTTAAGGTTTTTGGCCACATGTACACCATCAACTGTCGCAAATAGCCGTAGGAAGCTGTCGGAAAGCCATGGTCGATTCTCTAAGTTATCGAAGGCCGCCGAAGGCTATTTGCTGTCGGAAATAGATATAATTCTTGTAATCAAACAATAGAGCAGAATAATATTGTTCGAAATGTTAACGCTAACCTCTCCCTTGGAGCTAACCTCAGGATAAATAGTTCAACTTTATAATATTTCACTCCATAACTACTTCCAAAACACATAACTCGTATATCAGTTTTGAAAGGTTTTTGATGAGTAATACCTAAGTATACTTATATGATCCCGGGCTCTTCAAAACTAAATCTGTGAATTTCCAGTTAATTCAATTTCTATTCTTTTAGATATAAGAGGACAGGAGTCCTCCTCGGGGGATCTCTAATACATGTTCCTAAAGTAAGAGACGTTTCTTAAGAATGGGTCCTCCTTAGGGGATCTTAAACTATATAATTCCACGAAGCATTTCTATACATCCTAAGTAAATTTTGGTCAAGATTGATAGTCGATAAGTCAACTATCTAGTACGAAATGAAAACAATCGTATATGGAAATTAAATCTTATTCACTTATTACCTCTTTCAACTTCACGACTTCCAATGCTAAGTACTAAATAATTTTCATAAATGGAACAAACACGTTAAGTTACAAGCGACTTATAATTCCCTATTGTCAAATAGTACTTCCTTGTTAATACTTATGTATGTAATTAAAAACCTTTACAAAAGATATATACATGTATACTACTACTTCACTATTAATTTCGCACTTTTCATTCTTTAAAATATATTCACAACTTATCTCAAAGGTATAAGAATATCACAATTCATTTAACCTTATTTTCAATTTTAAAATATAATCAAAGATGTTAAAAACAAACGTTACTCAAACATTTTTACTATAAAACATTTTTCTGTTTTATAGATTAAACTGCCAGTTTTTCTAATATTTAATCAAAACATTTCATACTTGTCATTACTTTAAATATACTCTTTAAAGATCCAAGTATATTCGAAAATATAATTAAAAGGGTTAAAATCAAATTTTACTAAAACATAGCTATTATAAATAGAACATTTAAATTTATCATTATCTTTAAAATGCTCCTTTTAAAAAATCAGTGCATGTTAAAAAGTATAATCAAAAGGGTCAAAAACATATGCTACTAAAATATTGTTACCATAAACCCAAAATATTTTATACTTATCATTATCTTTGAAATACATTTTTTAGAGATTAAATCATATCTACACATTTTTTTTAGATAAATATATATATATATAACAAGCACCAAAAGCTGCCAACAAGCCTGGCAGGTAACAAGAGATTGCAAAATCTAACTGAGTGGAAAGAAACGCAAAACAAGTACAAATGAATCAAAAATAGCATGGAATAGAGAACCCAACACCAAAACAGCGACAGCAAAAGAAGCAGTCTCCTGAAAAAGGAAACAGCGCGGGAGAAAGAAGATGTGCTCCGGAAAAACAACCACCCATCCGACATCATCATTGAGCTCCGCCAAGGCCACGGCTCAATGATGATGTAAGAATAATCTCCAACTGAGCACCAAAGGAATAGACGAAACATGGGCCTCACAAGCGCTATCGGAGAAGACCATAGTAAAAACCTGCTTCAAAGGAGGCACCACATCCCAGGCAACTCCATCACTAACCAAGCAGACCGCTAACCGAAAGGATCGCTGACCGGGAAAGAACCCAGAATAGCCTGGACTTGAGAAACTAGCAACCACATAAGAAAGAAAGGAGGGAAGCGGAAGCGAAGGGTAAGAGTCGACGCCCCACCAATAGGACTCAACCAACTCCCAATCTAGCGGAATCCAGAACACAGGAAATAGAAAGAAGGCCCACTAGCCGCCGAGAGCGGGTGCCAACGGGTCCCCTGAAAGGTCTACCTTGGAAAGAAAGGAAGACGTCATTCCTAACACGCCGAATGATGGACTGGGGATCCCTGGAGAATCCTCAAAGGTTGCCCTATTCCGCGCGCACCAAAGGTGCCAGCAGATCAGGCATGGAATCAGGCGGAACATGATCGACCGAAGCGATCTACCAGAAATTCTGGCCCGCCAGTTACTCTGAAGATCATAAGGAGACTTGGCAATACCTCCAACACAAACCAGATTGCCAAAGTAATTCCATCACGCTCTGGCCAAAAACCATCAAACAACAAATGGTTCAAAGATTCTGTATCCCCATTCCCACAGCACCTGCAACGGGAAACGGAAGGGATGCCGATCTTCTGGAGGTTCTCGTCTAATGGCAACCCATCATGCAGGATACGCCACATAAATAAAGAGACTTTAGGGGGGTTCTAGAATCCCATATGAATGAAAACAAAGGACGAATTGGAGCAGGGGATCTAACCGAAGTACAAACTTTCAAAATGGAGAACGAACCACTATCCCAGTTGGTTAAGCCGCCATGAGAGTCCGAAAATGGCTTCACCAATTGCATATGCTTCCAGGTCTCACTAGCTAGGAAGGACAGCCCGTGAAACTTGATCCCGAAAGCCTGTGGTACATTGCGTGAAGAAACGCCGCCCATAAAGAGTTGTTAGCCCCAAACCTATACCACAAATTACAAGCAAAAGCCACACAAAGGTCCTTCGGGTTACGCAAGCCTAAGCCGCCTTCGTTTTTGGGATGGCATACGGAGTCCCAAGAAATCCAGTGGTGGCGTCTGACGTTGTCCTTCTTACCCCAAAAGAAGGATGATGCCAAAGACTTATAAGACCGGAAGAATGATGAGGTAGGCGTCATTGCAGCGAAGACATGAGTACCCATCGAGTCTAAGACCGACTTAATGAGAACCAATCTACCAGCCTAGGAAAATAGAGACGCATTCCAACGGATGATCTTTCCCCTAACTTTGTCAGTCAAGGGATCGAAGATAGCGTTAAGCTTCCTACCTCTATAAAGGACAATGCCCAGGTAAGGTAAGGGAAGGGAAGCTTCCTTGAACCCGGAGAAGTCCTCAATCCAAGAAGCTCGAATGAGGGACAAGTCCTTCGCATGGACAAAGCAACTTTTGGAAGAGTTAACAAGTTGGCTCGAGCACCTCTCGTATTGATAAATGAATCGAAGGAGCCGACGAATAGGGGACCGACTGCCATTAGAGAAGATGACAATGTCATCAGCAAAGGATACGGAAGAAACAACTGGGCAGCCCCTCGGAATCCCGAAACGTTGAATTTGACCGAAGATCGTGAGGGTATGACGATCGCGAACGAAGGCCTCTGCCGCGATCACGAATAGGGAAGGAGAAAGTGGGTCTCCTTGACGCAACCCCTTCCCGCCTTAAAAAACCCATTGGCCGACCCGTTAATGAGCACGAAGAACCAACAGTTGGAAATAAGCCTCCACACCAAGTCAGTGAGGGGTTCCGAAAAACCGAAGGCCCGCAAAACCTTGATGACGAAAAACCAGCACATGCGATCATAAGCCTTAGCCATGTCCAGTTTGATGACAACATTAGAACCCCTCACCTTCCGGTCAAGCTGGGAAATCAGTTCTTGAGCTAAAAGGACATTATCAGTGATTAAATGGCCTTTAACAAACCCCTATTGATATGGAAAAATGATAAGTTCAAGGAACGGGGCCAAGCGCCTAGCCAGGATTTTAGAAATAACTTTGTTCGAGAAGTTGCACAGACTGATGGGGAAAAAATCCACGCAGGAACGTGGATTATCGCACTTAGGAATAAGAATCAGGTTGGTGGACGTCCAACCTAAGGGAAGAGCACCTCCAGAGAAAAAGGACTGAACAGCTGGACAAAAATCAGCCTGAATAATAGGCCAAGCACTTCTAAAAAAGTCCCCGTTGAAACCATCAGGACCACTGGCACTATCCTTGCTCAGAACAAAGGCACTAGCACGGATCTCCTCTAGAGATGGGGGTTCCATGAAAAGGGCACTTTCAGGAGAAAGAACCACCCGAGGAATGAAGGCAAACAGTGCCAGATCAGAAATCGAAATAGAAGCAGAGCCCAAAAATGATTGAAAGTGGGATAGAATGGTTACTTTGACTTCCTCAGGCGAAGAAGCCACAGAGAGATCTGGGCGCATAATCTCGCAAATAGAGAGAAGGTTATTCTTCTTATGAATAGAAGAATGGAAAATTTTGGAGATCGTATCTCCTTCGACCACCCATTTGATCCTCGCCTTTTGACGAAGATAGTCGTTTTCGATATGAAGTTCCGAGGAAAAGGCAGATTGAGCTAATGCCCAAACTTCCTTATTAGCAGCGGACGGATCCTCATCTAACAAAGATTCGGCTAAGATCAGGGATTCTTTGGCCACCCGAACGCGATCGAAGATGTTCTTGAAAACTTGACCGTTCCACACATTAAGGCAAGCCTTAAGACGCTTAAGCTTACGAGAAAAACAAGCACAGGGAGAGCCAACAATAGGAGAGCTCCAAGAGTCCTCCACCACTTGAAGAAAAGAGTGGTGAGATCTCCACATACTCTGGAATCTAAAAGAAGAGGGACCCGAGAGAGAGGAAGGTGAGCAGCGAACAATCATAGGAGCATGGTCAGAAAAGGTCCGATGAAGATGAGAGATAGAGAAAGAAAAGGGGAGACGAAACCAATCTTTCGACCCAAAAACACGGTCAAGTCTGGAGAGAATATGGTTCCGACCCTCTTGGTTGTTCGACCAGGTGAAAGCAGTACCAAGAAAGGATAGCTCAGAGAGGCCCGAGCTAATAATGAACGAGATGAAGTCCACCATCGCAGAGCAGCTGATGGCGGCTCCTCCCCGTTTTTCAGCTTGGCAAGCGACAACATTGAAATCTCCGCCAACGACAGATGACGAGATGCCCAAATCAGAGAGGGAGGGAATATCGGACCAGAGAGTTAGCCTCTCCAATCGATCGCATTTGGCATAGACTGCGGAGAAAAGAAAAGATGTAGCGAATGAAGGAGCTGAACAGGCCACCGATAAAAGCCGGAGAGAGTCAAAAACGGGACGAACAACAAAGGATTTGGACCATAATATCCAAATCTTACCGGAAACGTTGGCTAAGGCACCGCCAAACCCTAAGGATAAGACTGTTTTGGTTACATCCTCCGGCCCCAGAAAAGGTTCCAGAAGAGCAACCATGCCCACAGAATGCTTCCTGTCAATGCGCTTTATCCTGGCCGAAGACGCATCGTTGCCAATACCACGGACATTCCAGAAAAGGAAATTCGACATGACGATAAGGCAAGGGAAAAGGAAGCAGAGAGAGAAGAACAGCACAGGGACAACTGCCAAGGAAAACAGGCCCAGCTCAGACAAGATACAACGAATATCGAGTAGATCTAACGATCTGCTCGGACGCCGCTATAGAGCGTGTGCGGATGGTGCGGGGAGTAGAGGGGACTCTTTGCAATTTGCGACGATACGAGCGGGGGGGAGGAACGGAATACCGGGAAGGGGACTCAAAAGACACCTCACAACCGGCCTCCGACAAAGCAGACTACGAATCACAAAGCAGGGAAGGGGCCGAGTTCTTAGTAAGGCACGCTAGGCGATCGTTAATGATCGCAATTTCAGCCTTACTCGGAAGCGGGATGGAAATGGATAAAGAACAGGAAGAAGATGGGAGAGAGCTCGCTGAGGAGCAAGAAGAGGCAGAAGAAACAAAGCGATCCGGGGAATCGGAAGAAAAACGAAAGAACGGTGGGGGCAGACAAGGCGCACCCCACGTTGCCGTAAGAACCAATCCACTGCTGGAAAAGGATGAGACGAGAGCGATAAAAATAAAGATAAGTGTGACGACCCGGAATTTTGAGCAATATCAATTTAATAATCTTTGATAATAATTAAATTGATTTGATCATTTTGTATTATAAATTGACAAGTTAAATTTATTTTAAAGGTTAATGATAATAATTTGTTAATATCTATTCATATTTTTCTAACAATATAAATAGGCAAGATTAATTCTTTTGAAAGTTTATAATAATCTGATTTGAAAATATTTATTTTGGTAAATAAGAAGTTTTTAATGTAATAAAACTTTGTATTCAAATTGTAATATATATGAATGTATATATTGTGATTTGATATTTGTTTTAAAATTTAATTTGGAAATTAATAAATTTAATGTTAGAATGTTCTATTTGAAATGTGTATATATATTTGTATATATATATTTGAAATAGGAATTGCATTAATTTGAATTTAATAATAGTTTTCAAACTTGAGTATATTTAGTTTGAATTTAAAATGATAATTTGATTTAATGACTTTAAATTGATAATTGAGATTTAAATTTATAATAACAAAGTTAATTCCTTATTTATGATAAATATGTACTTTAAGCTTTTAAATAAGATTTAAATTTAAAATAGATGTTTCAAAAATATAAACATGATTGAATTAAAAATGTAAATTACTTGTTTCATATGAATATCTATTAAAATATAAGTATGTACATTTTATATTACATAAATATATGTATATAAGGATTTAATAAATTATTAAAGATAAATACATTTAAAGGAAAAACATATAAATAATACTTATATAACACATGTAAGAATATTAATGTACATTAACAACACTTGTAAATTAATTGGTATAGGTGTAAGTTAATCAAAGCTTAAGATTGACAAATGTCTTTCTTTTGTAAACTTAAATTTAAAATTTATTTGTAAAATCAAAAGAAAAGATTTTATCCTTCAGCAAATTCTTTCTTCATTTCTCAAAGATGAATACAATCTAAAAAAGAAAAATAATTTCATTATCTTCAAACCAAAGTTCAAATAATCAAAAGAAGATCAGGAAAAAATGAATAATCTGCAAATCTGAAAATTCAAAACAGAGGCTAAAACAAGATCTTCAAATGCAGCAGACAACATATTCAATAACATGCAAATTTATTCAAGCAATCCTGGATTAAAATCTTCAACATGCATACTGGAAATAAATCATCACTTCAACTTGCAAAGGGAATTGAAGCCTGGAACAAAAAGCTATTCTGTTTTCTGGAAAATTAACAGGTGAGTAAACATAATTTTAAAAACAGATTTAAACTTGAATCTTATCTTGAATTGTGAATGAATATCATGCTATTACTTGATTGAATTAAATGCATGTTGTATGTGAGTGTTAAATGGCATGTCTGGATATAGATTGAATGCCTGTATGATTAAAGGTTTACTGTGTGGTTATGAAACAGTTTCAAAATTTATAATAAATTCAATAACTTGATTTTAAATTCGAATTAGACTTAGAATTGTGAATTGAAGTTGTTTGTAATCAACTAACATATCACCTAAAAATATTTGCAAGTTTTAAATTTGAATAATTAGTTGTAAATTTGCAAGTTTACAGTAAAATACAATAGTTGGTCAAAATTTGATGAAATCAATTTCAAGTTTTGATTGCATGATTGGATTGTAAATGGTACATGATGATTTTTAGTACTTGAATCACAATTTTTAATAGGGTATTTAGTGAGAATTTTGGGATTTTCTGTTTGGGGTATTTTTGCAAAATCACGGCAAACTACGATGAATTGGTCGTCGTCGTTGAACTCAAAGGAGGGGGAAGCTTCGGTGATCTTGTGAAAAATACTATTGCATTTTATTTTGGTATGTGGTGATCGTGGTTTGAGATGATAGGGTTTTTTTCACCTGTTAATGCCGATGTGTTCTTTGGGTTACTGCGACATCATGTTGTTACCGGAGGTTGTCGCGAGCATTGCAGAGGGTCGAGGGGATAGTGGTGGAGCTAAGGTAGCAACGGCGTGGTCTCTGGTGAAGGCAATGGTCGGCGGTGGTTGATTTTGTTGTGGGTGGGTTTCGAACAGGTTGGGGTGAAGGTCGAATTCTTGTTCTCGATCGAGTTTGGGTGTTCTGGGTGATGCAGTTAGATGTGGAGGACGAGAGTGACTTGGGGAGGGTCGGCATGGTGATCGCCGGCGTCCATCGGTGCCGTGCACGTAAACGTGCACGGTGATATGATTTGATGATGGTTCTGGAATTGGGAGTGGGAGAAGAGATAGAAGACTCGAAGTATATCTCGTGTATGTTGAGGTAGGACTCGAGGCAGTGGGTAGGAAGGGGAAACTCGGGGAAGACTCGGGTATTTGCATGTTTTACTCGGGGTAGGCGAGTTTAGCAGGGTTAGTCGAATTTTTATAGCCAGGCGAGAACAGGATGTTTATGATGATAATGCAAAGAATAATTGACTTTAGAAATTAAGGTTTTTAAAACAAAGATCGAACAAGTTTCAAATTAAAATTGTTTTCAAAGTCATGTTTTGAAACAAGTTTATATATTTTAAATATGGGAATTTTAAAATAAAATATGTAGATTTGAAATAAAGTTTATATTAAACTTTATTAAATAAATGTGGGAAGTTTTTTAAAGACTTAAAGGTTCAATTTAAAATATGTTTTAAATTTAATTGATTTCTAATTATTATATTTTACTTAAATAAGTCAATGATTTAGAATTTGATGATCAATTGTAATAAAGCTTATCTTTAGTTAGTTTGAATTTGTTTAATTAAACATAATTAAATTTGTAAAGATAATTGAGATAGTTAAATCATTCTTAATTATCAAGTTTTATTTGTTAATAAATGATTTAATCAAGATAATGGTTTCTTAATGAAGAAGCTTTTAATATAGTAAATTAAAGAATCATTTAATTAATTTTAAATGATTTAGTTAAATAGTTAAATAGTTAATTAAGTAATTAACTTGTGATTAATTAAGATAATCACTTTGGATTAATATAATATAATTACTTGGGAAAGTAATTAAAGTAATTAAGTGATTGATTACTAAAGGTAATTAAATAAAGGATAATCACTTTATTAAAAGTAATTAAGTAAATGTGATTAGGGAATAATCACTTTAGTTATTAATTAAAGAATTAATTAATAATTGATTAAAGGTTTAAATTATTTGATTAATGATTAATTAATTGAAGTATTAAGAGTAATTAATTAAGTCCTTAATTACTTGTTTAAGTAATTAATTAAGATAGAATTTAATTAATGAGTAATCATTAATTAATGAAAATAATTAATTAATTGTTAATTAATAATTTAAGAATAATTAATTTTATAATTTAGTTTTAATTACTAAATGTAATTAAAGTAATTAATCAAAGGTGATTAATTAAAAGTAATTAATTAAGTATGATTAATTGAGAGTAATTAATCAAATGTGATTAATTAAAAATGATTAATCAAGTGTAATTAATTAAAGGTAATTAAGGAATAATTACCAGAATAATTAGAGAATAATTAATCAAGTATGATTAATTTTTAAAGGTAATTAAGAGGTAATTACTTAGTATAATTTGGAGTAATTAATCAAGGTGATTAATTAATATGGTAATTAACTAGTAATTACTTAAGTAATTAAGTGACAATTAATCAGGGAGGATTAATTGAAGTGGATAATTAAGTGATGGTTAGTTAATTAATTTGTAATTAATTAATGAATGAGAAGTTGGATTGAGGATAATCCAAGTGTTTAATTAAGGATTAATTTAATTTAAGGATTAATTAAATTAATCAAGTTTGAATCAAACTTGTTTATGAATGGGAAATGATTGGATGATTTATATATCATTGAATGAGTTAATGATATTGGATGTTGTTGGATGATATTGATTGATGGATGATGATATGTATATGCTATATCTGAATGTGATACATATATGCTGCTTTGTGATATGTATAGATGCATGTGATGATAGATGCTCATCTATTTGTGTTGTGAATACATCCATTTATGTTAAGTGATATTTCTAAATATCTATTGTTTAAATCCCTTAAGTATAACTTGGACATTAAAATGGCGTTTGGTTTCGATGAGACCGGGATCGGGTTTCCATATTTGGAATCCGAAAACCACATCGATTCCAATTAAACGTTAGGTCGTTAATCCAAATGGAGCAAGTGAAGACTCGAGGTGTAAGGGCTATACGTCAGTATAACTCTGTGGGTGATTCCGTAATGAGTTTGACGGAATAGTGCTTATAGATTCGAGATGGTGAATCAGAGTGCAAGGGCTATGGTCGTTGACTCTGAGGGTGATTCCAAAATGAGTGCAACGAGATAGTGCCTTCGGTTTCGTTCGAACCCGGAACGAACTTGTATGGATTGAATGCTTTCAGCACATCGTCAGGTGGACGATGAGCATTCTAAGATAATTGGTCCTATAAAGGTAATCGCAGCCTCAAGCCTCATCAACCGGGAATGGCTAAAACAGGGGAGGTGCAGCAAGGCTTCGTGGGTCGCGCCCACTGGAGGGCAAGATACATCCCTGTCTAGAGGTCCCTTTATATTTCGGCTGTGTGGGCAGTTGGTCTGCAGCCAACTGCGGGGTGGTCTTGTTCGGGACTGTTCAGTAAGGAACGGTGCCGGTCTTGTGTTGCAGGGGATGAAGGGAGTAATCCTCGGTACGGTGATCTAGGCCACGTACTGTGACGGGCGGTACCCCAGTAGCCCTGCCATTGTTGGAAACCCATTTTCCCTACGAGACCCTACGGTTTTGTTTGTATTACCCACTTTTGTGGCTAGTAGCTGGAATTTAATGAATGTAACAATTTCGGCTATTTTCTTATTTATTTGAAAACCCTAGACACTATTATAATATCACTGGATTTTCCTATCAAATGTTTTGGTTAGCGTAAGGTAAAAACTTTTCCATGTTTATGTGTGGGAAGTCTTACGTGATACCTTTTGTTTTCAAAGGTTTTTCTAAAGTTAAGCAAATCTTAAACCGTTTACTCACACCAGACCCCTGTCTGACCCGAGTGTTTATTTTCTGTTTTATTAAACTCTTGGGTACTCATATTATGTATGAGTAGTCAAGTGATTCAGGTTATCTCTTGACGAATTCTGGAGGAGCTTTGGAGCAGGAGGCTTCAGCGTGTAGATATGGTTAGAGTTTCCGCTGTGTTGTTGTCTATATGATGTCATGTATTGTATTAGACAGAAATGTTATAACTGTCTAAATTGAGATGTTAGTTGTGTACTCTGATGTATATGATACTATGTATATGTTCTATATTATATTTAAATCGTTCCGCTGTGAGATTCTGATGTGTTTTTTTTTTTTTCTCTTTCTCCTCTTTCTTTTCTTCTTCTATCCCTTTCTTTCTTAATTAGTGATGCGATTTTCCGGTAGTGGAATTTCGGGTTGCTACAGCTGGTATCAGAGCATTAGGCTGAGTGAATACCTAGGCTCTGAAGTATGTCTTTCTTGGGGAGCGTTAGGTTGAGTGAATACCTAGGCTCTGAAGTGTGTCTTTCTTTAGGAAGCGTTAGGTTGAGTAAATACCTAGGCTCTGGAGTGGCGTCTATCTTGAGAGAGCGTACTTGTAATTTTTTTTATATAAATATATATTTATATAACTACCTAATCTGTTGGGTTATCTGTTCGGATTTTCCAACATAGGCTATAAAGGTAGATAGGTAGAAGTGTGTGGAACACGACTACCACTTTTGGTTGAGACTCATATGTTGTGGTTGGAGATGTGTCTGTCGGGATTGTAGATCTAATACTGTCTCGAATAAGTTTTGAGGATTGGTGAAAGGATTCCTTTGAGTCCAAAGGAAGTCTTTTTTAAGAATTAGAGTATATTCTTGAAGTGTGAGGTTGATTTGCTCTCGAGTGAGCGGGATTTCCAAGAGTTGAGTTGTCAGCTAAATAGAAGCAAATGATGGTATCTTGATAGCTTCAAGAAGGAATAGCTATGTGATGAGATGCAGTATCCACAGATGGTTCTGATGATGTTTCTTTTGGAGCCAGATTTAGATGGTGTTGGAAGAGCATTGATGTCTTCTACAAGGAAGATGCAGATGTTTAGAGATTCTTTGGATCTCAAGTAAGGGTATCTTATCTTTATTGAAGTAGGAGACTAAGGTCGATGAGTTACCTCATTTCGGACATGGTCTCATTTGTTTTCTTAAGAAGTAAGTGGTTGGTGTTTGGTTTTGAGCCGAGTTTCTTTGAGGAGATGTCTACTCGTCTCAAGGATGTTTTAGAGGAATTGGATGTTAATTTTGAGTTTCAAGGAGCTTTTGGTTAAGGAAGACCTTTGGTTTAGCTGTATCATTGAAGTGAAGTTTGGAAGCAGCAGTGTGGATCTGTTTCTTTGATGATTCAGTAATCTTTGGAATTCTATTATCAGCAGACCCGGCAGATAGTGAAAGCTTATTTTTCTTTGGGAAGGCTCAGCAGAGCGAGATATCTGTTGGAAGTGATCTATCAGTTTCTGATAGGTAAGCCATTCTTGAAGATTGGTCTGGGATAGGATAAGCTGTTCTAGTTTGTAAAGACAGTTCTTTGGAATCTGAACTGAGTGGATCGCAAAAGTGACTTGCGATTAGTTTGGGAATCTTGGAGCATTCCTTGGTTTGATATTGAGGCATCTCAAGTAGAGGTGGAAGCTATGGAAGTAGTCGGAGATTCTCTAGATGTTTTTGGGGAAATCTGAGGTCTACCTGAATCGAAGATTGAGATTTCTTATCGACTTGGATTTTCAGGAGTAGTATTGATGGTTCAATCTTATAGTGGGATGACTCTTGGAGCGAGAAGAGTTTGGAGAGGCAGCTCAGGATTCTTTGGATTGATCATCTTATTCCAAGTTGAGATTCTGTTGAGATATTTTGACCAAGTGAATGGTCACTGAGATTTTATGAGTCGGATGAACTGTGTATGGAGAAAGATTTTTCTTATGTTCTTCGATAGCATTCTTATTTGCTCTAGATCAGAGTTGTGCAGCGGAAGCGAGTTGGGAATTATTCTTGAATGGAGCAACCGGATGTTGCGGTAAGGGATTTCTACAGGAAATTCAAGTATGAAGGAATTTTCTGGATTTGGAAGGCAAGATTGTCAAGTGCAACTGTTTGGTTATGCCAGATAGGAGATATAGGTTTGAAGTCCATTGATGTTTATGGTATAGAGCTGTGGAATGGATTTCAGCAGATTATTTTTGGAAAGGCATTTTGTTGAGTAGGACCTGGAGATTTGGTTTGAGTTGGTGCTGTTGTTTCATGGAGTAATCAGCAAGGGTTAGGCTGATCAGGTATACTGAAGGTGACTCAGAGCATCTGAAGAGTTGTGCAGATAGAATTGAGGAGATTTTGGAATGTGCAGTTAGATTTTGAATATTGATTGGGTTTTATCCAATCAAAGGAGATACAAGGTTTGGTAAAACTGGAGAGTTGGCTCCGGAGGTATTTGGAGTTTATCTGTGATCTCTAGAGATTTGATTTTGATCTACAGGATTGAATTGCCAGTTTGGACAGCTGGAATTCATTGTATTTCACATATCTCTGAAGAATATGTGTATGATTCTTTGAGTGATAGAATCAGCAGTTCAGAAGGAATCTGGTAGTTGAGTTGGTTTTGAGTTTAGTCTGATATCTTGTTCAGGTTTGTAGGATCAGGTGAGGGAATTTTTGGTTTTTGTAGTGTAGTTAGTTAAGATTTGTAGAGCGAGTGTTCCAGTATAGATACCTGGAAACTCTAGATAATATTAGTAAGTTCTATTCAGAATTTTTCTGGAATAGATAAAATTATTTGTTTGAATTGGTTGCTATGATTGATAATGTATGATTGATTGTTTGATTGCTGATAAGAATTTAAATTCTTTAGCTGGGTTATTAAATTATCTTTGCTTTTAAATTTCGGGGACGAAATTCTTTTAAAGGGGGGAGGAATGTGACGACCCGGAATTTTGAGCAATATCAATTTAATAATCTTTGATAATAATTAAATTGATTTGATCATTTTGTATTATAAATTGACAAGTTAAATTTATTTTAAAGGTTAATGATAATAATTTGTTAATATCTATTCATATTTTTCTAACAATATAAATAGGCAAGATTAATTCTTTTGAAAGTTTATAATAATCTGATTTGAAAATATTTATTTTGGTAAATAAGAAGTTTTTAATGTAATAAAACTTTGTATTCAAATTGTAATATATATGAATGTATATATTGTGATTTGATATTTGTTTTAAAATTTAATTTGGAAATTAATAAATTTAATGTTAGAATGTTCTATTTGAAATGTGTATATATATTTGTATATATATATTTGAAATAGGAATTGCATTAATTTGAATTTAATAATAGTTTTCAAACTTGAGTATATTTAGTTTGAATTTAAAATGATAATTTGATTTAATGACTTTAAATTGATAATTGAGATTTAAATTTATAATAACAAAGTTAATTCCTTATTTATGATAAATATGTACTTTAAGCTTTTAAATAAGATTTAAATTTAAAATAGATGTTTCAAAAATATAAACATGATTGAATTAAAAATGTAAATTACTTGTTTCATATGAATATCTATTAAAATATAAGTATGTACATTTTATATTACATAAATATATGTATATAAGGATTTAATAAATTATTAAAGATAAATACATTTAAAGGAAAAACATATAAATAATACTTATATAACACATGTAAGAATATTAATGTACATTAACAACACTTGTAAATTAATTGGTATAGGTGTAAGTTAATCAAAGCTTAAGATTGACAAATGTCTTTCTTTTGTAAACTTAAATTTAAAATTTATTTGTAAAATCAAAAGAAAAGATTTTATCCTTCAGCAAATTCTTTCTTCATTTCTCAAAGATGAATACAATCTAAAAAAGAAAAATAATTTCATTATCTTCAAACCAAAGTTCAAATAATCAAAAGAAGATCAGGAAAAAATGAATAATCTGCAAATCTGAAAATTCAAAACAGAGGCTAAAACAAGATCTTCAAATGCAGCAGACAACATATTCAATAACATGCAAATTTATTCAAGCAATCCTGGATTAAAATCTTCAACATGCATACTGGAAATAAATCATCACTTCAACTTGCAAAGGGAATTGAAGCCTGGAACAAAAAGCTATTCTGTTTTCTGGAAAATTAACAGGTGAGTAAACATAATTTTAAAAACAGATTTAAACTTGAATCTTATCTTGAATTGTGAATGAATATCATGCTATTACTTGATTGAATTAAATGCATGTTGTATGTGAGTGTTAAATGGCATGTCTGGATATAGATTGAATGCCTGTATGATTAAAGGTTTACTGTGTGGTTATGAAACAGTTTCAAAATTTATAATAAATTCAATAACTTGATTTTAAATTCGAATTAGACTTAGAATTGTGAATTGAAGTTGTTTGTAATCAACTAACATATCACCTAAAAATATTTGCAAGTTTTAAATTTGAATAATTAGTTGTAAATTTGCAAGTTTACAGTAAAATACAATAGTTGGTCAAAATTTGATGAAATCAATTTCAAGTTTTGATTGCATGATTGGATTGTAAATGGTACATGATGATTTTTAGTACTTGAATCACAATTTTTAATAGGGTATTTAGTGAGAATTTTGGGATTTTCTGTTTGGGGTATTTTTGCAAAATCACGGCAAACTACGATGAATTGGTCGTCGTCGTTGAACTCAAAGGAGGGGGAAGCTTCGGTGATCTTGTGAAAAATACTATTGCATTTTATTTTGGTATGTGGTGATCGTGGTTTGAGATGATAGGGTTTTTTTCACCTGTTAATGCCGATGTGTTCTTTGGGTTACTGCGACATCATGTTGTTACCGGAGGTTGTCGCGAGCATTGCAGAGGGTCGAGGGGATAGTGGTGGAGCTAAGGTAGCAACGGCGTGGTCTCTGGTGAAGGCAATGGTCGGCGGTGGTTGATTTTGTTGTGGGTGGGTTTCGAACAGGTTGGGGTGAAGGTCGAATTCTTGTTCTCGATCGAGTTTGGGTGTTCTGGGTGATGCAGTTAGATGTGGAGGACGAGAGTGACTTGGGGAGGGTCGGCATGGTGATCGCCGGCGTCCATCGGTGCCGTGCACGTAAACGTGCACGGTGATATGATTTGATGATGGTTCTGGAATTGGGAGTGGGAGAAGAGATAGAAGACTCGAAGTATATCTCGTGTATGTTGAGGTAGGACTCGAGGCAGTGGGTAGGAAGGGGAAACTCGGGGAAGACTCGGGTATTTGCATGTTTTACTCGGGGTAGGCGAGTTTAGCAGGGTTAGTCGAATTTTTATAGCCAGGCGAGAACAGGATGTTTATGATGATAATGCAAAGAATAATTGACTTTAGAAATTAAGGTTTTTAAAACAAAGATCGAACAAGTTTCAAATTAAAATTGTTTTCAAAGTCATGTTTTGAAACAAGTTTATATATTTTAAATATGGGAATTTTAAAATAAAATATGTAGATTTGAAATAAAGTTTATATTAAACTTTATTAAATAAATGTGGGAAGTTTTTTAAAGACTTAAAGGTTCAATTTAAAATATGTTTTAAATTTAATTGATTTCTAATTATTATATTTTACTTAAATAAGTCAATGATTTAGAATTTGATGATCAATTGTAATAAAGCTTATCTTTAGTTAGTTTGAATTTGTTTAATTAAACATAATTAAATTTGTAAAGATAATTGAGATAGTTAAATCATTCTTAATTATCAAGTTTTATTTGTTAATAAATGATTTAATCAAGATAATGGTTTCTTAATGAAGAAGCTTTTAATATAGTAAATTAAAGAATCATTTAATTAATTTTAAATGATTTAGTTAAATAGTTAAATAGTTAATTAAGTAATTAACTTGTGATTAATTAAGATAATCACTTTGGATTAATATAATATAATTACTTGGGAAAGTAATTAAAGTAATTAAGTGATTGATTACTAAAGGTAATTAAATAAAGGATAATCACTTTATTAAAAGTAATTAAGTAAATGTGATTAGGGAATAATCACTTTAGTTATTAATTAAAGAATTAATTAATAATTGATTAAAGGTTTAAATTATTTGATTAATGATTAATTAATTGAAGTATTAAGAGTAATTAATTAAGTCCTTAATTACTTGTTTAAGTAATTAATTAAGATAGAATTTAATTAATGAGTAATCATTAATTAATGAAAATAATTAATTAATTGTTAATTAATAATTTAAGAATAATTAATTTTATAATTTAGTTTTAATTACTAAATGTAATTAAAGTAATTAATCAAAGGTGATTAATTAAAAGTAATTAATTAAGTATGATTAATTGAGAGTAATTAATCAAATGTGATTAATTAAAAATGATTAATCAAGTGTAATTAATTAAAGGTAATTAAGGAATAATTACCAGAATAATTAGAGAATAATTAATCAAGTATGATTAATTTTTAAAGGTAATTAAGAGGTAATTACTTAGTATAATTTGGAGTAATTAATCAAGGTGATTAATTAATATGGTAATTAACTAGTAATTACTTAAGTAATTAAGTGACAATTAATCAGGGAGGATTAATTGAAGTGGATAATTAAGTGATGGTTAGTTAATTAATTTGTAATTAATTAATGAATGAGAAGTTGGATTGAGGATAATCCAAGTGTTTAATTAAGGATTAATTTAATTTAAGGATTAATTAAATTAATCAAGTTTGAATCAAACTTGTTTATGAATGGGAAATGATTGGATGATTTATATATCATTGAATGAGTTAATGATATTGGATGTTGTTGGATGATATTGATTGATGGATGATGATATGTATATGCTATATCTGAATGTGATACATATATGCTGCTTTGTGATATGTATAGATGCATGTGATGATAGATGCTCATCTATTTGTGTTGTGAATACATCCATTTATGTTAAGTGATATTTCTAAATATCTATTGTTTAAATCCCTTAAGTATAACTTGGACATTAAAATGGCGTTTGGTTTCGATGAGACCGGGATCGGGTTTCCATATTTGGAATCCGAAAACCACATCGATTCCAATTAAACGTTAGGTCGTTAATCCAAATGGAGCAAGTGAAGACTCGAGGTGTAAGGGCTATACGTCAGTATAACTCTGTGGGTGATTCCGTAATGAGTTTGACGGAATAGTGCTTATAGATTCGAGATGGTGAATCAGAGTGCAAGGGCTATGGTCGTTGACTCTGAGGGTGATTCCAAAATGAGTGCAACGAGATAGTGCCTTCGGTTTCGTTCGAACCCGGAACGAACTTGTATGGATTGAATGCTTTCAGCACATCGTCAGGTGGACGATGAGCATTCTAAGATAATTGGTCCTATAAAGGTAATCGCAGCCTCAAGCCTCATCAACCGGGAATGGCTAAAACAGGGGAGGTGCAGCAAGGCTTCGTGGGTCGCGCCCACTGGAGGGCAAGATACATCCCTGTCTAGAGGTCCCTTTATATTTCGGCTGTGTGGGCAGTTGGTCTGCAGCCAACTGCGGGGTGGTCTTGTTCGGGACTGTTCAGTAAGGAACGGTGCCGGTCTTGTGTTGCAGGGGATGAAGGGAGTAATCCTCGGTACGGTGATCTAGGCCACGTACTGTGACGGGCGGTACCCCAGTAGCCCTGCCATTGTTGGAAACCCATTTTCCCTACGAGACCCTACGGTTTTGTTTGTATTACCCACTTTTGTGGCTAGTAGCTGGAATTTAATGAATGTAACAATTTCGGCTATTTTCTTATTTATTTGAAAACCCTAGACACTATTATAATATCACTGGATTTTCCTATCAAATGTTTTGGTTAGCGTAAGGTAAAAACTTTTCCATGTTTATGTGTGGGAAGTCTTACGTGATACCTTTTGTTTTCAAAGGTTTTTCTAAAGTTAAGCAAATCTTAAACCGTTTACTCACACCAGACCCCTGTCTGACCCGAGTGTTTATTTTCTGTTTTATTAAACTCTTGGGTACTCATATTATGTATGAGTAGTCAAGTGATTCAGGTTATCTCTTGACGAATTCTGGAGGAGCTTTGGAGCAGGAGGCTTCAGCGTGTAGATATGGTTAGAGTTTCCGCTGTGTTGTTGTCTATATGATGTCATGTATTGTATTAGACAGAAATGTTATAACTGTCTAAATTGAGATGTTAGTTGTGTACTCTGATGTATATGATACTATGTATATGTTCTATATTATATTTAAATCGTTCCGCTGTGAGATTCTGATGTGTTTTTTTTTTTTCTCTTTCTCCTCTTTCTTTTCTTCTTCTATCCCTTTCTTTCTTAATTAGTGATGCGATTTTCCGGTAGTGGAATTTCGGGTTGCTACAATAAGAAAAAACCAACAGAAAACGACAACACAGGACCAGCCGACGTGGAAACTGGGGAAGGAGAAGAATGAAAGAGAGGCGCGGGAAGCGAAATAAAGGAAGAGACGTGACAGGCGTGCGGCTCGACACTCGAAGAAGTTCCTGACAAAGTCTCACTGTCAAAGAAATGACAGTAAGACAAGGTATGGAGGAACCTAAGCCATCTGGAGGCCTAGGAAAAATGACGGGAGGAGGAACCGTTCCCTGAACTCACAGCACCCACAATCCTAAGGGGACTAAGCGAAGCGGGACTGACCATCAACATATAACTGACATATATGCTGATACCCACCGAAAAAAACCGAGCAGAGATAGTGATAAATCTCCATCCAATAAGGTGGAAATAGACAGGAAAGAAACAGGAATTGACCACACCCATAACCCCGAAGCACAACCCACCGTCGAGCGAGAAAGCACTGCTCAAACGGACGAACCGAAAAGAAACACAACTGGGATTGATAACTACTACCTCCGAAGAGGCAACCGAAGAGGACATGAGCACACGCAAACACGTGTCATGGCTCACTGCAGCAAGAACACTATAATCCAGTATTAAAACAACAGATCACTAACCCGATACAAGGATAAAAAACCAAGAAGACAAGGGGAGAAACGAACCTGACATAGCCCAAGGAGCAAACCATACCGAAACGCGGAATCAGGAGCGACGGACCCAGACCAGATCAAAGAAGATAAAGATGCAGCACACACCGGAGAAGCAACACGTGCAGATGCAATCGCACAGGCCTTGCCAACACCAGTGCCAAAGCCCATTGACACAACAGCAGCTACAAGCTACGCTACTACTCCCCGAACACCATCCGAAAGCCAACCAAGCGAATCACCTCTAGCATCTGAAAGTAACTCAGCTATCAGCTCAAAAGAAAAAGAAGAAAAGGTGATCAACTCCTTTTCTTCAACAATTAAGCCATAAGAAAACCCATCGCCTGAAGACATCGACACTGCAGAAGCCTCAACAAAAGGCACAGTGACAAAGCCAACCATTCCCGTTGCAACATCAGGCTCAACAACCAGCTGTTGACCAACTAGTGAAGACAAGTCACCTCCTTATCCTCAACATAGAGTCGATAATCAGATACAATGCCATCACTTTCAGAAATGGATGATGAGACCGAGTTGTAGGCCTGCGAGGCAGCGACAACATCACTAACCTCGAGACCACAACCAGAGCCTTCATCCCCAACTGTCCCAAAGGTGCATGGAACCCCAATAGAGCCATCGGCAACTGCTACCCCACAAAAAGAAAGACGAGGTACAAACCGAGTGGTGAAGCCTCGTTTGTTACTCGAACAGACATCAAATCCATCATAGTTGCCATTAACTCCAAGTTCGGCAGTACCAAGCAGCGAGCCAAAGCATAAGTCAGACCAAGACGAATCCCTCAAATTTATCGCATCCCCAAACATCAAACTCGGCGCAAAGCGGGTGATGAATTCCCGTTTGCCGATAGAGGCCAGAAGGCCGGTTGGCGAAACCCCAGAAGCATTTGCGGAAGAAAGAGGCAAGCTCGATCTAGAAGAGAACGAGCTGCCCAGATCCGACGAGAAGCACGGGGAAATCTCCATGAAGCTCCCGTCGACTACTAAAAACTTGAAACGAGATAGACCGGAGAAGGCCCATGGAGAGAAAACGCGAATAATAACCGATGTACTGCTAACAATGCGAACCGATATCGGTGGTTGCGCCACCTTCAAAATAGCGGCAGCTATAGCTGCAAAAGAGGGACAGGACCGCACAAAATCACCACACAGCTCAAAAACCCCCAAATCCATAGACCTAGCCCTAGAAAGGACCTCCGAGATAAAAAGACTCGGTCACGAAAAGGCGGCACACTAAAATCACAAAGGAAGAAGGGAAGGCAGAGAAAAAAGATGAAAGAGAGAAGCTTGCGGAAGGGCTTGCGAGCTTGCTATGAATTTAATTTTTCAGAAAACTTGGAATGCGGCCATTGATATTACCGTTTAAAACGCTGTTTATCCAAATAAATTGAACTATGTCTTACTGCGTGAAATCATATCTACACTTACTTGCAAGATAATGTACTTTTAAATAACTTCTCCAAACGATTTATCATAACTAAATGCTATATCAAAACCCCCTTTATCCTTTTATAAAATATTTAACTCATTTTTTCCAAAATTATATGTATAAATATATAGAAATTGTTGGAAATTGTGTTGAAAAATTCAAGTGAATTATTAAAAATGACTAAGTGTGAAGAATGGCTTTGTGAATAGTCCCACATTGTAGGACTATATGAAAGAATCAAGTATTTATACTTGATTCTTAGAGGCTAAGTTGGGCCCTTTGGGCACCCAATGATGCTCTTTTGTGAGGAGGGAGGCCATGCTTGACCACCACACACGCGCGCGCGCGCGCGCCGACCGACCGACTCGACTCGACCCGACCCGACCCGGGCCGGGCCGGGCTTGGGCTTGGGCTTGGGCTTGTAGTGGTGTAACACTTATATTTTTGCTACAAATTTGTTAACTGTTTTCTGACCGGGCTGGATCAGTTACTTAAGCCCGTATGAAGAACGTTGTGCAACGTTCATTATTTTTGACCCGGTAATACTCAGATCCGTTTTTCTAGACCACGTCCCCTAATCAGTAAAACGTTCTTTTCACTACTCCGTCTTCATAACTCATACGAAGACGAAATAGACAGAACGACATTTTTCCTTATCTCTTCTTCATAAAAATCCGAGCAATATTTCGAGTGCAAACTGAACCGTTTCGTTCGTGCAAACGTAACGGTACCCCAATTTATTGAGAGGCTGTTTTATCCTAGAGGCGGCGGTGATTGATCCGAACTGCTTGCACCTTTGAGCAGATCGCCGAAACGTCTTCAAGAAAGTGACTTTGTCCACGACTCAGCCGAATTTCGACCATTGTTTCCAACAGAAATACATTTGCATATATATATATATATATATATATATATATATATATATATATATATATATATGTTATCATATCCATTTTATTAAAATTGTCATGTTTTCAGTAAAAGTAAACTTTAGCGCCCTTACCAACGCGCTATTTGCAAAATCTGACAATCAAAGATTCGCGTCATTACAAGAACTCCTTGCAAACATGGAGTGAATGAAGCACATCTTCTATATACATCTAGTGCAAACTGGACTAAATTTCTCTGTTCCCAACTTATCTTTCCATACGTGTCCAATCTAATATGAACCATGCATCATATTATTTGTCTAACTATTGAGACCCATGATCTTATATATCAATGCAATTAAGTGATGCACAAATCAATGGGTTGGATGATCATGACAAACCGATATATGAGAAATTTGTGGTGCAAAGCAGATTGCTCTGCCATGTTTAGACATATCCATATAGTCACCGTGCTAATCCCTCCCTTTTCAATTCTCCTCCACCCAACCGTAGAAAATTCTGATACTTATTGAAGTTGTGTGTAGCATCAGCATTCCTTTAGGTTTCCTATACATGTCGATATCACTATAAATTTGGTTAACAACCCTTAACTAGACGACGATTAGAACAACACCAAGTATAGCAGTACAGTTTAATCAAGTTAGTTGCGTGTCCATGCCAAATTGGATGTACATAGCAGATATTTTTTTTTTTTTTTGTTACTGATCGGATGCAGCATGAATCATTGACAGTTTGAATTTCTTATGTATTTGCATGGAAATATTAACTAATTTTATAACGAAAACATAAGTCAAATTACATGCACAGATATATAATCATCTTGGAATTTAAAGGGGAGTCATATGTAGATTTGCCTTCACACGAGTTTTACGTTTTGTATTTTTCATCCTTGTCCATATTCTTGTCAAACTAACAGATCACCAGAATAGATATGAATTTCATCCACCAATGAAAATATTAAATAAATATAGAACTAAAGTGGAAGCGTCCACAATTGATTGTAAAGTTTAACCACAAAGTTGATGTGCATAGGAGTGAGGACATGATAATTGCATGCAACACGCACACCTATATAAAGTAACTGAATTTGTGGTGGTTGTTGGTTTTAGAAATTATATACGCAGCTTCATTATTACGTACCAATGCACTAATTCATGCACACTTTTTATCGGTCTTTTACTTGGTATATACATAAATTCCATGATTTACAATAATTAAAATTTTATATTTACTTATTTAGGTGAATTGGTTGTGAACCGATTCAATAATATTTGATAAACATCTAATATCCGTTCGTATCTGTAAATATGGATATCCGATATTCAAAAATAATTTCGGATACGATACGAATGTAGCATAATCTGAATCTGTATCTGACTGTTTATTTACCTAAATTTTCCAAAATTCCTAAAATAAATATATGCAGTAAAAGTTATTGGCAAGTTGTATGTAAAACTTAGCACTAGAAATAAAGTTATGGTTACGGTTATTAGTTAAAATAACGTGTTCCGCCACGTAACGGGTTTGCTATCTATTAAATAATAGTAAAGCAGAAGATTTTCTGGCCCTCTCCTTGATTCTAGGATTTTTCTCTCTTCTCCTTAATTCTCTCTTTAAATATTTTATTTTCAAATTCTTTAATTTATTACTTCACACATATTTTACTAATTCTCTTTTATTATTTTACATTTTGGTACACGTATTCTAAAGTTTATATAATTATTTACATATAATTTATCAGTTACCTTCTATATTTAAGTCCGCACATTTAGGTTAATTAAATAATTCAAAATTTAAGCTATTTTGATAAATTCATTTAATATTTCTTATAAATACCAAAGAATGACAATTTAAATATGTATAACGCTTAAACAACTAAACCATAATATTAATCTTTCATTCAACATAAAAGTATATAAATCACATAAACCAATAATTAAAAATTGTAGTTAATTTATTTTAATAAATTTATCATACATGTCATTGTAAATTCTACTTTAACTTCAAACTAGTGTGTAACCCGTGCGTTTCACGCGGTAATGTTGTAAAAGAAATTGTCAAATATACATAGTTAAATAGTCGACGTACGATGTAATATGCTAATGTTAAACATATTTTTTTTGATTTTACCATGTTAAAATGTTATGTTTTCATTGTAAAATATATTCAAAAATTATTTTCGAATAGTTAAAAATAATCATATATTCATTATCTTCATATTCTAACTATTTAGAATGACAGATTTGGTTTCAAATTAGTTTTACGATAATATTTCTAAAGTTTAAGGAAATTATATGTAAAATAAGAAAAGAAAATTGATGAAAACTTTGTAAATGACTATAGAAATTATGAAATCCCGGTATATATGAATATAAAATCATGAAAAAATTTAACATAATATTTGGATAACTATAAAATGATAATTTATATGGATTCAAAAAAAAAACAAAGAGAATTAATGAGCAGGGGTGAAAATTTTATAATTATTGTGATGATTTGTGATTTTTAAACTTCAATCATTTAGCTAATAATTTATTAAAATAAATAATTATACGTTAGCGTATTGTTTTTTATGTGATCTATATTTATACTGTTTTGGTACAATGAGCATGATATTTTATTGGCATGGTTATCTATATTATTTATTAGACAAATTAATAAATATGATTAATTAATTTTTTGAAAATAATTTATAATGAACTTATTTAATTAATTTAAATATACAGACTTAAATGTAAATTGTACGTGAAAATTGAGGACTTTGAAAATAATTGTAGAAAGCAGAAAGTGTAGATTTTTGAATGTAAAACAATAGTGTCAAATTAATAAAATCTTATAAACAATTCAAAACTAATGAATTTTATTAGGTCTTTAAATAAAATTTTAATAAATATCTAGAGAAAATTAAGGAGAGGTGAAAGAAATGCTAAAATTAATGTGAGAGCTAGAATTTCTTCTACTTCACTATTATTTAATAAATACCTAATTTTAAAATTACCATAATTATTCACAAAATTTACCTCAATTTTCTTCTAATATTTTACTTTTCACCTATGTATCCATTAATTATGTGATCTAAATTTAAACTAATTAGATAAATCCAACTAACTAATATTCGTTAATTCGTTTACTAATTTATGAAAATATCAATATGTACACCATATTCATATTAACAAAATTTAAAAAAATTATTAATGTAAAGATACCTAAGTTATATAACTTAAAGAACTTAAAGTGAATACATAAATAATAATAATAAATCCTTTTTTCACGTTTCTCTCAATAAATTTATCATGAAATGCATTACAAAATTATATTTTTTGTACTCTGAATACCTACATTATAAATTTTCTATAATCATTTATAGTCTCCCTCAATTCCTTTACAATATTTTACATTTAAGGTCATATATTGTAATCAATTACATAACTTCAAAACTATTTAAATAATTTCACTATGCAATTTTTCACCGATCTGTCAAATAAGTATGATTAATATGAACCATATTCATATTAACAAAAATGATGAAAAAATTCATTCAAATATATAAATACATCAATCACATAATATAAATTATATTCATAAATAATAATTACAAGTTTAAAGTTTAATTTATTTATATCAATATGTGTATCATGCATTACATTGTAAAACCTTTTTTAACGTCAAAAACCTACATTTTGAATTTATCCAATTAGCTACAAAACATTTCACAATATCACCTATCATTGTATGCTAAACTCGATATTTTCAAATTAATTATGTAATCTTGAATTTAAATTATTTAAATAAATTCAATTAATAAATTTTTGTTAATTCATCTAATAAATGCTAAGGTATAACGGTTTCAATATGTATACCATATTCAATCAGGCGCAAAGGTGATAAAATTAGTTTTTCATTTAAATACAAAGAAATATGAGTCACCAAATATAAATAATATGCATAAGCAATATTTCCATATTTAATATATTATTCATATATCTATATTTTTTATATTGTATTACATTGAAAAATTCTGTTTTGGCTTCAAATACGTACGTTTTAACATTTTTACAACTATTTCCTAAACCGCCCTCAATTATTATCTATTATTTTATATTTAAATCCATGTATCCAAACTACTTACAAAATCTCAAATTTAAATCATTTCAATGAATAGTTAATCTATTCTTCTAATGAATCATAAAAATATATGTCAATTTTAACATACACACGCACGCTCACATTATGGAAAATTGTAAGACTATTTTTTTATTCAACTATAAAGATATATAAATCACATAACATAAATTATGTACATAAACATCGTAACAAATTAATTTGTAAATAAGTTATAATTCCTTTAAATTAAGAATTTATCATACATTATATTACAAAATTATGTTTTAGCTTCAATATATCAACATCGAAATTATACAATATTTTACAAAATTCCTCTCGATTCTTCTTATCGTTTATTTTCAAGTCCATGTATATAAACTAATTACATAATTTTATATTTTATTTATTTAAACAAATTTCATTAAATAATATTTTTCAGTTGATTTAAAAAATTACTAACATACGCCAGTTTCAACATGTATGTTATATCCATATTAGCAAAACTGAATAAATTACTTTATAATTATATATATGTGTGCGCACACGTGCGCTATACAACATAAATTATACACAAACATAATACAATTTTTAATTTATAGTTCATTTATTTCACTAAATTTACCATACATTATATAATAAAGTTCTCATTTTAACATTAAAGATATAATATTATATTTTACAATATTACCATGTGCAACGCACGGGTTACACACTAGTTATAATAGATATTGATTTATTAATAAATTGATAACCATTGTAGTGAACATACTAATTACAATGATATTCAATTTACTTCGAAAAGAGTAGTGTTGACTAGGAACGTGTTGATAACATGGCAGATATGGTACATAAAAATTTACTTCAAAAAGAGATGGTACATAAAAATTTACTGATAAATGGGCAGCTCTAGATGGAGCGTGTTGATTTTTTATAATTAATTTCCACAGTAAAAAGGTTCTGCGAAGAAGCATTGTAACATCATCTATTGCTACACTTTGGGAGTTCGTTTTATATTGGTTTTGAGCGATCCAGCTCTTTCCAATAGGTTTTCACTGATTTTGAATGCCTTTGTATTTCAATTTTTGTGATAAACTTCGATTGTAATTATGTTTTTTTCTCGTCGATTATTAATGGTTATAAAATCGGTAAAATCCAGTACAGTGTAATTTTGATATTAATTCTCAACTCGCATCAATTGGTATTTTGGGAGATTATAATATATTTTTTTCTACAATTATACCACTGGCAACCATATTGTAAAATTAATTTTCATAAAATTCAAAGTTAAATTAAATTATACAAATATCTTATATATAAAGCTATATAAAGCAAATTCTTCGTCAAAATTGATCAAAGTGAAGTCTTTTTTGCATTTTCCAGAATAATTATACCTATAGTAGCACATGAGAAACTGCTGTGGATGCTTTTGTCATTTATCTTTCCCACGTGAAAACAGCTCCCTCTTTCGCACGATTAGTCCACTCTCGTTTCTCTCCTCCGCTTTCCTCAACTATCCCGCTTCCATTCGCTCCATCAATTGTGATTGTGCTTCCCTAACAAACCGACAGACTTACACTCATTTTAATTTTTCTCTAACGAAAATCATAATTTTATGTTTTATTACTTTTACAGACAATTTCATGTTTTATTACTTTTACAGACAATTTCAGGCATCATGAGTAAATTCAATTCAATATTCTACATTGAACCGATGTGATAAAACCAATCAATACGAATTCGAAAAGAGATGGAGAACTTCTTCAAGAACTACAGAAGAAAAAGGTCGGTGTTGTTTATTTAGGTTTGATTCACATTTTTTTTTTTAACTTTATGAACTATAAATCTTCTTCTCTATTGGATTGCAATTACTTATTATGGAAACCGACAAACCATGATTTCTAAAATTTACAATCGACTAAAATTATCCAGTAGTGATTCAAATAGAAAAAGAAGCTAAATTTTTCTGAGATGACATGCTGGTCGGGAAATGCAGGATAGTTAATCTTGCTTCAATCTACGTCTACTACAAGAAAGGGCGTAATTTCCAATGGCCGAAATCCATTGGTGGCTGTTGGAAGCCAACAAGAACCATCGAAAAAGGCCGTGAAAAATAAAGCCGTCACCAAACTGTGCTTTCGACGGCTTTCCAACAGCTTTGTCAATGGCTTTGCGACGGCTGCCAATGGCAAATTCCGACCGATTTCCGACGGCCGTCGTGTACATGTGGCTATTCGTGGTTCACCTTTGCATGTGTCGAAAGCCGTCAGAAACCTTCTAGCTGCCGAAAACCGTTACCAACCGTCGATTATTTCTCATCAATAAGTTGTTGGTAGTTGTTAGATATCACTGACCAATAGTTCGTCCGTAGCCGTCTAAAATCCGAGCGATTTTTTTAATTTCTGCTGTCAATCGTCTCTCATAAAATACATACATATCAATATATATCGCAGATCGATTTCACGTATATAAATCATATAAATAGACATACACACACACACACATATTTTTGATCAAATTACATATAAAACATCAATACGAGAAAAACATCACTATTTTCAACAAATAAAACTCACAAAATCCACCATACAACAAACATTCAACCAACATGCACATAATCAACATCCAACATATCAAAAAGTATCAATCGTGCCAAAACAAAGCAACACATCATCCAACATCCCCTCAAAAAGTATCAAGCATACCAAAATACATCATCCTTACCATCTCCAAGTGCACATATGTACAATATCCAAACACAAAAACACAAAAATCATACCTATCGAGTCTAATCATTGCCTCCGGAACCACACGAAATGCTGCTGCATATACACAGCCAAGCGCTCGTCCAACAGTGTCATCTCCACAATGTGACGGCGGTCTCGCTCTTCCAGCTCTACAATCCTGGCTTTCAACTCCTGAATCTATTATTTGTCCGGTGTTGTTTGGTACTTTGCTTGCTTCTAGCCTACAACACATGACCAAATAAGATATTTATGTCTAATGGCTTAGCAGCCACTATAATAGTGTGATATATAAGATTAACATACGCTACAACAATGTGAAATGGAATAGCACTGGGATTCGTAGACATTTGTACCTTACTAGCTTTGACTAAATTAAGAATGGTTGGGTTGTCTACTCAATCTAGTGTTTGTACATGCATATATACTAAAGAGAAAAAGAACCGATAAGAAACTGTATCTTGATAATCTAAGTTATTGTTATAAACCAAGTTATTTCTTTAAAAACTAAATTTTATTGACTTAATTTTTTACAGACTAAGTTATTTCTTTAAAAACTTAATTATTTTGTGTTAACTTAGTTACTATTATAAACTTATTTAATTTTTATAAAGCTTGCTTAACTTATATAAAAATTAGTCAAGTTTTAAAAATTAGGTTAATTTTTATAAGTTTACTTAATTTTTGTAAAACATACTTAATTTTTATAAATTTATTTAATTTCTATAAAACTTGATTAACTTAGTTAAATTTATATATAACTCGGTTAATTTTTTATGTTTTATAAATTTTAGTTTATTTTCAAAAAATTATTTAATTTTTATCAAACTTGGTTAATTTAGTTAATTTAGTTAATTTAGTTCACTTTTAAAAACTTAGTTAATTTAGTTAAATTTTATAAAAAGAGTTCATTTTTGTACACTTTCAAGCAACTTAAGTTAAGTTTGTATAAAACTTAATTATTTTCTAATAAACTTAGTTATGCCTTTATAAACTTAGTTATTCATCTCGTTAATTATCTTACTACATTTTGAAGTGCGGTTAACTTTTATATAAGAAAATGAATTTATAACCTAAACAATTACCGATGAATAATCTAAACAATTTCAAGTTCGCTATAGTCGAGAGATTTGTAAATTATCATATCCAAACACACTGTTTAGTGCTTCTTGGTTGCCAAAGCTATACCGTCTATTCCGCATTAATGGTTCCATGACAGCTTCAGAATTGCGTCCTCCTCATCGGTAGTCAAATGATCGTGTCCCATGTGTACGAGAGTGTGCCATCTACATTTTGATGCTTGATGGCATGAGTACGGGTAAACACGTCCATGTAGAAGACAGGACCCATACGCTTTCTTACCTGAAATAATTATTATGTATTATTATTGTATATGCAAAATTATACAATGCAACAGCTGTTTATAATCGAAATTAATAAATGTACCAGCTCTTCATAGTAATGCTGGAATGACTTAGAATCACCACGATTTGTGAATGGATTCCTATTTCTATTTGCAGAGTTTCAACCTGACTCTACCTGTATTTTTAAATTGAGTAAGGTAAAGTGATATTATAAATATGCTCAATATATAGTGTGATAGGTTGTATATGGAACTTCTATTTAAATAATTAATAAGAGATTGGTAAACTTACCTTTTCCTTATTGCTATTCCACCAAATAACCCAAGCATTAGACACGCTTGCGCCCATCTAGTCAGGCTTCTTCCCCGCTTTTTTTGTGTCCGACATCGTGTTCCGGTAGTTCTTCCTCATCTTTCTCATCAAGTAATTTTTGCAAAGGAGTGTGTCAACTTCTTGCAAATCTACAGCCCCTACATGTTGATATAAATATAAGTTATATATTTGTACTTAGTCAGCAAATTGTACAGTGCTTTTATATATTGATATACAAATTTACACTTATGAGGAAGTCCTGCCAGATACACTCTATCAATCGGGCTGTCGTTTTATCCCATCTAGACCAGCATGCGACCATTCTGGTAATGCAAGCTTTCTTGTAAATACTAAGAACAATCTCTGAAGGCTCCAGCTCAAATCTTCCGTGTTAAATATGATATAGATCTTTATAAATCATGACTAGTATATCACATACAAAATATTTATGATAGTGAAATAAATTTAATACTTACCCTTTCACTTTAGGTAGTAACGTCACAATGGGTTGTGACTACTCTGATAGGCCACTGCTATCACCTCCACGGCGGTCCCTCTCGAAGAAGAAGAGAGGGAACTTAAACGGGAAGAACTCTAACATCGAAAAAACGATATAGTTCCTATCATGGACGTATCATTTTTTTATGGTAGATCATATCATTTAATTATGAGAAAACATGTAAATTTTTATGAGATAAATGTAACATTAATAATAACGTAAATTACCTTTGATCAAAATGTACGTTGTTAATCAGTCGTCGTCGTTCTTTGATTCAGACTCGGTCCTGTTTTTCCACAGTAGTCTTAATTGCTTGGTCTAAAACATTTGATTCGTCGTTTAAAGGCCCAAAACCAGTATGATCGTCGGTTATTACTATTTCGCTATTTTCTTCAATATCCGCCTGATAAGCTTGTTCGTTTGAAATATTCTTTCCATCAAACGTAAATCTTGCTTTTTTTTAAAAAAATTACCGACCAATCTGCTTATCTATTTTCACAGATGAAGATGGATCGTAATAAACTTGTAGTATTTGTTTGGCTAGTACAAAAGGATCGTACGTATGATAATGTGAGGTATGCTCTATTTAAATAAGATTATGATCTTTGTGCACGTTGATTCAAGAACTTGGATCATCAATGAACCAACTGCATCTAAGCAAAAACTTCCTCCGCGGGTTGTGTGAAATATTTCAACTGCAAAACCTAGGTTAACACACTGTAAAAATCATTTATATGATTATTGGGATCATCATTACATTAAACAAATATATGTGTACTGCTAGTTAATTTTTCAGCACCATATTCTTTAGTGTTGAATTTATAACCATTGACGAAGAATATTGGATATGTCTTGACATTTCCTTTTGGTCGCAAAATTCAGTCCTTCGTTGACCACACAATTTCTTAGATCATAAATGTAGTTCAAAAATCGACTAGTGAATTATCTATTGAGATCACCACGTGGATGTTGTGATTCGTAAACACTATAGATATGGGCAGTATATATATTGCACTACAATCTACATGTCTATTATTGAAACAAATATATCGAGAATTATTAATTAATATTACCTTATAAATGGTGTAGTTTCAACATAATTAAGAAGAATACACGTGTGCGCTACATGGTGGTCTCTGTTATCTAACCATAGTTCCATACACTTTCCAATAGGTCAGCCATATTGTCTAAAAATAGAAAACATTGCTTGAGTAGAATCTTGTTCAATGCCTTCATCATTATATAGAACACTTTTAACTGATAGGTTCACATGGTCACTACAACAATGAGAAAAAAAACGAAACTATTTCTTCGATATATGATTTGCAAATCGAACCTTCAACTCGTGCTTTTTGTCAGACTTTTTCTGTAGATGATTTAAGTACTTAGTAAAAAATTATTTCAAATTAAAATTTACTTACTTATGTAATTAAGCTAACACATTTAACAAACTCAATATTAATACCTTTCAAATGGATACATCCATCCATATTACACAGGACCTCGAAGATATGCTTCAGATGGAAGATGAACAGTTAAATGTTCCATTACATTAAAAAAAACCTATAGGAAATATTTTCTCCCGATTGTAGAGCAGCATAGAAATGTCTATCTAAAGTTTACATAAATGATCAACTTTTCATATAATCACAAAAAGCTCTTTATAAAGCAAACTATGTTCCATTATAACCGTCCAAACTTTTATGATAAGCAGTTCTTTAAAAGTGACGGGTAATTTTTTTTCCATCATTATGTGAAAATCATGACTTTTCATCCCACTCAGTGTACCGTTTTTGTACTCAACGCATCTACGAAGATTAGAAGAAATCTCATCATGAAATCTTAATCTTTCCATCCATTTTAACAGAACTTTAAATTGGTTATTGTCAAACTCATGGCATATTTTAGTTTTTAGTGTCATCTGGCTTGATATGAAGCTCAAGACGCTTTCATATTTCTTGTATATCATGCCTTGGTTTCAAATCGTCCTTAGTATTCCCCTTAAATTCAAAATTGTATTAAGCACATTATCAAGCATGTTTTCTCATTGTGCATCACATTAATACTATGATGAAGTAGAGACCTTTCCAGTGAGGCAACTCCAATTACGAATCGTTGATTTGTCTGAAATTTCAATTTGTACTCAGGTTTCATGCATCTTTGGATAATTCTTTGCAAGTTCGTATATTCCTTCGCCTGACCAAACCATTGATGATTGCATAGTCTCTTGTCTATTAACTGTAAAGATATTTCTATCTTTACAAAAAGGATGATTAATGTGGAGGAAACACCGATGACAATCAAATCATGAAACTTTCTTTCTATGAGGCTGTACTCCAATCTGAAAGCATTGCATACGTAGGAAAATCGCTAATAGTCCACAACAAAGAAGTAAACATACTAAAATTCTTTGGTATGTCGTATATTTCAACACCTTCGTGCCATAGTGTTTTCATCCCTTTAATCAATGGTTGTAAATAAACATTGATTCGCTGTGTCGGATCATCAGATCCAGGGTCGACAATAGTGATAAGCATATATGGAGTTTTTATACACATCCATTGTAAGGTGTAAGGATAATAGAACAAGATGAATATTTAGAACCAAATTGAGATAATGGTGAAAACCCATCCGTATATACACCAAGTCTAACATTACTGCTCTCCACTGCAAAAGCTGGATATGTCTTATCAAAATGCTTCCATATTTATTCATCGGTAGGGTGTGTTAATGTATCTTCTTTCTGTGTTTTCACATTGCGCCAACTTATATGAGGAGCGGTTACAGAAGATTCATATAACCTTTGAAGTCTAGAAGTGATGGGTAAGTAATGCATATGCTAGCATGGAACTTCTTTTCCCTTCTCTTTTCTTTATTTGTATCATTCCTCATTACATATTGTACACTTCCTAAGATTGATGTCCCATTTCCAAAACAATATGCAACCATTTAAACATATGTCTATTTTTTGATACGACAAACCAATAACAGACATAGGTTTTATCATTTCATAATAATTTTTGCATACTAAATTATTGGATGGCATAAGTCATTTAGCAGCTTGTGCAACAGATGTAAATCCAGCTTCTGTGAAGTTGTTGATTTTATCGCAATGTACTCTACAGTTAGTGATAATTGGATGCCACTTTTACACCCATCTCAAAGAGGTTTCTTAGCAGCAGCAAATAAGTCATATATTTTCTTTGCTTCAATATTTGATTCTTCTTCGACATTTACATCATCATCATCAACTTCAACTCTAAAGAATATTGATCGTGTTGCATCTTCAGCCATATGTTCTATGAGATTCACCATGGAAATGTCTATACCCACCTCTTTCGTTAATTCTATAGGATTAGGTGGTACAAGTTTTCTATGACGATCCAACACTTTATAATCCTGCTCAAAACTGTAATAGCACAAATGAACTTTAATCATATCCAATACCGAATGCTTCAACAGTATGCGCCTACTACATCGACAATGAATTTCATCATCGTTTCCATTATTACTTGAAGCGAATACAATGAATACATTTACACCATTATAAAAATGTTCCTTTATAAAACCCTCATCCCCTTCGTTATTGATACATCCAGCACTAATCAACAAAGTAGGTGCTTAATTTTCCCATTCAAGGAAGTATGATAGAAAATCGAAAAAATTATTTTTCAATTCATTTATACATTTTAATGTTCCTTTAACCAAAATTCATTTATTAATTATCATTTATACATTTTACAGATTGGCATAAATTATGAATAATATATTCAATTTTTAGTTTATTGCTTTCAAATTTGATGGTCAATCATCTTACTTCCCATTACAAACACAATTGTATTTACATTTTCTAAATCATTTCATCTCAAACGATTCAACAGATATTTTTTTGCACTTCCCGTTTTTCCCCGTATTGTACACAAACGAGTGTAACATGGAATAAAGAGGAAGTGGTTTCGAAATTTTATAAACGTTAAAATGAGATATTTTACAAAATGTAATTACTTTATGGTGTTTGTACTTTGTCTAATACATGGACAAATCAGGCAAATATTATATCAGATGAATATAGATGTCTGTTCTATGATAATAACGAATATCCATTTAACAATCAGATACAATACTTGTCTGTATGGCCGAAAACTCTCTAATGGATTTAAAATAAATAAAGCACATTATGCACTATTTTTTTTAAATATTACCATTACTTATGCAGTATAATTTTTTTATTAATCATATAACATATTAGCATTTGAACTATACTTTGTTTATATTTTAATATTCTATTAATTATATAATATATTATATAACTTTTTAATTTTTATAAAACTTTTATGTTTTCAAATTTAACGAATTATGAATACAGCATTATATTTAAAAAATTAAACTACAGTATACACTAGTTTATTGCATGCCACGCATTGTTGCAAATTGGTTTCATACATAATTAAAGGTGATTATGTAAATAAATTATTATTTTTGACATTTTAGAAAATAAGTACACTAAGTTACACACATCTACACTAATTAAGTCAAGCTAGCCATAGTGCGCATATACACTGATTAATTAATGCATAGACACACAATAAATTATACATTAATTTTTGGATTTGAATGATAATAACTATAATTAGCATTCAATGGGGTATATAAAAAAATCAATAGGATAATATAAATAACTAGAATCACTAATTAACCTTAATTTAGCAAATGGAAATTAATTATGGTTAGTAGAAAAATTACCCGATTGGAGCAGAATTAATGGTCTAAGTTTGTGGAGAGCGAAGAATGGTGAATTTGCATATTGCCGGGGAGGAGTATGAGCCGCGGCGACATGGAGAAGGTGGAAGGAGGTTGGGTTTTTCATTGTTTTTTTGGAGCATAAGGAAATGAAGCGGCTTTCAACCTGGTGGCTAAATATACGTCACGTTCCAATGGCTTCAAACGGCCGTCGATGGCTACAATTAGTGATAGTTTTGGATGCCTGATAAATATTTTTCAATCCATTATCAAACTTCTTAAAATAAATTTAATATAAACTAGCATTTTGAAAATTTTAATTTATATAAATAATCGGATAGTTTATATTAGTTATTAATGAATATGAAATAAATATTAATGGTTATAACCTCTCTTACTTGTCTTTTTAAATTAATTAAAAAAATTTAAACTGTAGTTATACACAATGTTTACAAAATAAATTCATAAAATTATTATGCATTATAACTTCATCAAAATTTTATAATTGATATACCAAAACTTGTAGAAAATGATCATCTATGTTTGACTTTCAATAAAGTTAATTAACGAATATAATTATATAACAAAAGATTATCAAGAACAATAATTTAATAAATCAGAAACTTCAATAAATTTGAACATTTGAATAGAAATTTCTTTACAAATTCTTAGTATTCGAATTATTATATATTTAGTCAAATGTCAAACTCATATAAATAAAATATTGTAATAAAGTAATAAATTTAATTAAATAAAATAAAGGGTCCCCGGTAGCCGTCGGAAGCATGATGATGAGGCCATCGGAAGCATCCACCACAATTTACACCGTTCCTTGTAGTGAACAAATATCTAAGATTTAGGTGCTATCTATGAAAAATAAATTTATTTGATGTCCTATATATGTGGTCATTTTGGATGCTCCATGTTTAATCGTGTCACCTAGTATGGTTTTGCTAATTAGTTTTTCCTTTACTTCTCAATAGTGATCTCCTACAAGGGGTGGCGGTTAAATTTTTTATGTGGAGTATTATTATGTAGATTTCCAATATCATATTATATATTTGATTAAGTTGAAAATATGGAGTAACAAATATTTAGAAGGTGTATTTAAAATATGATATGTTAAATTCGGAAACTTATATTTAGTAATGTATTTTATAGTTGGTAACAAACATCCCATTGGAACATTTCTTAGTTGCAACGGGGTTCTTAAATTATATCCTATTGCCAACTTGGATATGCATTGGCAAATTTTTTGTATTATATTGCTCTTAAACTCTTTTTGTACCTAAATGTAAGTCAGTATCTTATTTTATTTCTTAAAATAGTACTTTTATACACAACATGTTACTAAGACAACATATCACATGTCAATAAACGTTCGAACCATGCTACGCAAGTTTCGAACTTATGACTTCCTACACCAAACCTGACGCAACATGGGAAGCGAATTCGATAATGTAAATCGAATCCATCCAGGATCTCACACGATTAGCGGAAATAATCGGTGAATCGATGATAAATCGATGGATTGGAGAATACCCAAACACCCAAATCCGTTGATCACGAAGATACCGGATTCTAGCAAATCTTCGACACGTTGATCGTGCACGATGCCGTGAGAAAGATCTACAATTCTTTGAACGTTGATCAAGCGCACTTGATTCCATGAATTGGCTTCAACAATCGTTGATTCGAGCGCACTCGAATGCCGAAAGTGGAGATAGGAGATAACATTCAACTACCAATTTAAAATGGAGGCACAAAGCACAATCCAAAATTTTATTCAAAATTCAACCACTATTACAATTGCCATGACTCCCTATTTATAGTAGTTACAACTCACACATAAAAAAAATACATCTCAACGGTACAACGACTTACAAAACACACAGATAACAACGTACGCGACGTAAAAGTTAACAATAATGACCTAAACGACTTAACAACAGTGATTAAAAAAAACATGTTCACGACCTAACTGTAGTTCGGCAACATAGCTTCGTACGCGACCTAAAGATAACCCATCACGCGACTTATCCCAATATTCAGCAGCGAATAGAGGCTCGCGTCATACGCGACCTAGAGATAAGGACAATAGGTCGTTCACGACTTTGGATGTGGTTCTGGAGAGGGAAAATGACTTACCGTAGCTCACTCGCGAACTATCTGCTCGTAGCTCGTGCGCGACATACGGAGGAGGGGGGCGATCTAGGGATTCAACAATTTGGGTTTTTCCGCCTTCACGACCTAGGGTAGGTCGGCCGCGACCTATGGCTTCGCGATTCAAGTAAGCGATTTTAGCTCGCGCTGTATTGTGTTTATCTCGCGCTGCATCATCCTCCCCTGGTTGAAAAGAATTCGTCCTCGAATTCACGCTCTCCTCTTCTTCGACAGGCTTCTCCCCATAATACGGAATTAAATGTTTAACATTGAAAACATCAGAAGTATGAACATTATCCGGCAATCTCAACTGATACGCATTCTCATTGATCTTCTTTATGATTTCTAAAGGACCAATCTTTCTAGCAGCTAGTTTATTGTAGGTACCAATAGGAAATCGATCCTTGGTCAATACTGCATATACAAAATCTCCTTCTTTGAAGATAACACTTCTTCGTTTCTTATCCGCCATTTGTTTATACCTCTCATTCGTCTGCTCCAATCGTTCTTGAATGATTCTATGGCATTCTTTCAACCCATCAACAAAATCAGCAGCCCGCTTAACTGTCCCCTTCGGTTGTGGCACTATTGTCAAATCCAACGGCCCCTTTGGCAAGCTTGAATATACAATCTGAAATGGACTGAAACCTGTACTTCGGTTAACTGCATGATTGTGAGCAAATTCAGCTTGACACAACTTCAAATCCCAACTCTTCAAATTATCTTTCACAAGACACCTCAATAAGTTTCCCAACGATCGGATAACCACCTCCGTTTGTCCATCAGTTTGCGGATGGTAAGCACTACTAAAATTCAGCTTCGTTCCGACCATCTTCCATAAACTCAATAAAAAATGGCTTAGAAATCTAGTATCCTGATTAGAAACAATAGATTCAGGTAGCCCATGTAATCGATACACTTCTTTAAAGAATAATTGAGCAACTCGGACAGCATCAGCTGTCTTTTTACAAGCTATGAAATGTGCCATTTTCGAAAACCTATCCACCACAACAAATATAGAATCATTCCCCCGTTGAGTTCTAGGCAAACCCAAAACGAAATCCATGCTGATATCAACCCATGGTCTAGTAGGCACCGGTAATGGCATATATAATCCCGCATTCGTAGCTGTTCCCTTCGAAACTCGACAGATATGGCATCTCTCCACAAATCTCTCAACTTCTTTTCTCATTGACGGCCAAAAATAAGATTGAGAAATCAATTGCAATGTACGATCTCTACCCACATGGCCTTCTTCATGTAGCTCCTTCACAATTTTCATCCGTAAACTGCAATTTGGTACGCATAATCGACTCCCCTTGAATAAGAATCCGTCTATCAACACAAACTCATCAGTACTCCCATCCTTGACTTTCTCAACGAACTTCGCAAAGTAAGAATCTTCTTCAAACAACTCGGGCAATTGTTCAAATCCTGTCACTTCAACCTTCATCGTTGTCAACAAATGATTCCTCCTGCTTAAAGCATCAGCTACACGATTCGACACCCCGGATTTGTGCTTTACGAAAAAAGTAAACTGTTGTAGATACGCAATCCATGATGCATGTCTCGCTGAAATCTTGTCCTGACCTTGTAGATGTTTCAACGCCTCATGGTCAGTATATAACACAAACTCCTTCTGAAACAGATAATGTCTCCAGTGTTTCACAGCTTGCACGATAGCATAAAATTCCACGTCATAAGTACTATATCTCATCTTCGCACCCGATAGCTTCTCACTGAAATATGCAATAGAACGCCCCCTCTGACTCAACACCCCTCCAATCCCAACCTTAGATGCATCAGTATGTAGCTCAAACAACAACTGAAAATCTGGTAATACTAAAATTGGTGCTGACGTCAAGAGTTCCTTAATTCGTTCAAAAGCAACCCCTGCTTCCTCTGACCATGAAAACTGCTTGCCCTTCATACAATCAGTAACATGCGCCATCACACTACTAAAGTGTGGAATAAACCTTCGATAAAATGAAGCCAACCCATGAAAACTTCGAACTTCTGTTATAGTCTTGGGCTGTGGCCAATCTCTGATAGTCTCAACTTTACTTTGGTCCAACTGTATTCCTTCTTCCGACACAACATATCCCAAAAATAAGACACTCTGTGCCATAAACACACATTTCTTCGTTGCTGCATAGAATTGTTCTTCACGAAGAATAATTAACACCTTCCGCAAATGCTGAATATGCTTCTCTGTACTAGCGCTATATATCAGAATATCATTAAAGTAAACTACCACGAATTTCCCAATGAATGGTCTGAAAATCTGGTTCATTACCCGCATAAACGTACTAGGTGCATTCGAAAGACCAAACGGCATAACTAGCCATTCATACAACCCCTCCCGTGTCTTGAACGATGTTTTCCATTCATCACCTGGTCTAATTCGAATTTGATGATAACTGCTCTTCAGATCAATCTTAGAAAATATAGTAGCTCCATTCAACTGGTCTACAAATCATCCAATCTGGGCATAGGAAACCTGTATCGGACAGTAATCTTGTTCAATGCCCGACTGTCGGTACACATCCTCCACGTTCCATCCTTCGTCGGCACCAACAATGCTGGTGCTGCACATGGACCGAGACTCTCCTGAACACGCCCTTGCTCAAGCAACTCTTCCACTTGCCTTCTCAACTCCTCGTGTTCTTTCGGACTCATATGATAATGTGGCCTATGCGGTAAAACGACGCCTGACACTAGATCAATTTGATGTTGTATGTCTCTCAACGGTGGCAATTCTTATGGCAGCTCTTCCGGGAATACATCTTCAAATTCTTCCAGCACCGGCTTTACCTCTTCAGGAACTTCCACCACTTCACTACTCTCACATCCAATCAATAAAAACACTTCAGTTTCCTCCTCGACCTCTTTAACAAACTCCTTCAAAGTCAACAGAGTTTTTAATTCTTCAATCTCCTCCAACTTGTTTTCTTCTTGTTGTCGCTTCTTAGGAACCAAAGTGATTTTTGTGCCTTCAAACATAAAACTGTAGCTATTGGTACGACCGTCATGTTGCACAGCTCTATCATACTGCCACGGTCTCCCCAACAATGGATGACATGCATCCATGTCCACAACATCACACCAAATTTCATCTTTATATTTCTTCCCAATCGAAAAATTCACACAAGCCCTTCGACAAACCTTCACTTCACCACCCTTCCTCAACCAAGTTAACATGTAAGGTTTTGGATGCTTTTCTGTTTTCAATGCTAACTTCTTCACAGTCTCTGTAGAAATAATATTATCACAACTGCCCACATCTATAACAAACTTGCAAACCTTCCCCAGAATAGTGCATGTCGATTGAAAAATATTACTCCTCAACCAACTTGAATCATCCTCTTGCTTTGGTGTCAAACACGACCTCCTCATCATCAAATTGCAACCTTCATCTCCCGGCAATTCTTCTTCCTCCTCAACACATGGCGAATTGGAACATTTAGCTTCTGCATCCTCATCTTCAATCTCAGCAATCATCGCTCGCTTCTTTGGCTTTAGACATTCATTGCTATGGAGAATTGGAACATTCAGCTTCTGCATCCTCATCTTCAATCTCAGCAATCATCGCTCGCTTCTTTGGCTTTAGACATTCATTGCTCTTGTGACCAAATTCTTGACAATTAAAGCATTTGATATTACTATTGACCTTTGCCTTCGCAACCTCATTCACAACTGGTTTACTGACAACCTTTGAAACAGTTGTATTGCCACTAGTTCCCTTCACTTGGTTATTGGAATTTGTAAACACACCACCTCCTCTTCTGCCTTGCTTCTCCCAAGCTAACGCCTTTTGGTGTGCTCCTGCAACAGATCACGGATCAAACATATTTACCATATCTTGAATCTGCATTCTCAAACCTCCAACAAACCTAGCAGTCAACTGTTCTTCCATCTCCATGATGTCATTTCGAGCAATCAGTTGATAAAACTCATCAGCATAATCATTAACAGTCTTTGTCCCCTGCCTTAGATTTTGTAAGCGTTGATACATAAGAGATTGATAATTGTAAGGTAAGAAAGTAGTTTTCATTAACTTCTTCATCTTCCCCCACGAAACAATCTTCGACTTTCCCGTCCGTTCTCGTGTAAGTTTGGTCTGCTGCCACGATGCCATCGCTCTCCCTCTTAAACGAGTAGCAATCAACTTCACTCTATGATCTTCTGGAACCTCCTTGAAATCAAAGATCTCTTCAACATTAGATAACCAATCTAGAAATTCTTCAGCCTGCATACCACCCTTAAACTCCGGAATTTCAATTTTCACTCCGGACTCCCATTTGTGATCATACTCTGAATGATTTCTTCCTTGGCTTCGATTTCGACTATGAACACTACCACCATCAAACTCCTCATCAAAATCTGATGCATATCGATGTCGTTCATGACCACCAATATCTCTACCACCATTTCTACCACCAACATTTCTTCGATCTACATTCCTCCGATCACGATAATCCACATCTCTCTGATTTCGTTCATCAATATTTCTATCACGATCGTCAACATTTCTACGATCATGATCTTCTCTTCTCTTCCTATCTGAATGTGGTGAAACTCTATTTTCCCCATAACTTGATTCAGGTGAAACCCTTCTTCTACTTTGATCCACTTCAAGCATCATTCTCTCTAATCGACCAAATCCTTCATTCAACTTCTCAGTGAAACTCTCATTGATTCGTTGCTCCATTTCATCGGCCTCTTCTCTTCCGTACAAAGCATTAATGTTGCGATGACGTTGAGCTCGTCTCGGAGGCATGATTTAACTTCAAACAAACACAAAAATAAATTTCAAACACTTTTCGAACTTTGATCCAAAATGAGATGGATCGAAACTCCCAAACTTGTTGCAACTTCACGATGAACATGATGAACACCAAACTTCTCAACAATTACAAATCTGAACTCCAAACTACAAATTCTCGAAACCCAATTCTCTAATTGATACAAACTTCTTGCGACCTCGCTTTGATACCAAACTGACGCAGCGTGGGATGCGAATTCGACAATGTAAATCGAATCCGTCCAGGATCTCACACGATTAGCAGAAATAATCGGTGAATCGATGATAAATCGATGGATTGGAGAAAACCCAAACACCCAAATCCGTTGATCACGAAGATACCGGATTCTAGCAAATCTTCGACACGTTGATCGCGCACGATGCCGTCAGAAAGATCTACAATTCTTTGAACGTTGATCAAGCGCACTTGATTCCGTGAGTTGGCTTCAACAATCGTTGATTCGAGCGCACTCGAATGCCGAAAGTGGAGATAGGAGATAACACTCAACTACCAATTTAAAATGAAGGCACAAAGCACAATCCAAAATTTTATTCAAAATTCAACCACTATTGCAATTGCCATGACTCCCTATTTATAGTAGTTACGACTCACACGCACAAAAAAAATACATCTCAACGGTACAAAACACACAGATAACAACGTACACGACTTAAAAGTTAACAATAATGACCAAAATGACTTAACAACGGTGATTAAAAAAAACATGTTCACGACCTAACGGTAGTTCGGCAACATAGCTTCGTACACGACCTAAAGATAACCCATCACGCGACTTATCCCAAGCTTCAGCAGCGAATAGAGGCTCGCGTCATAAGAATTCGCGACCTAGAGATAAGGACAGTAGGTCGTTCACGACTTTGGATGTGGTTCTGGAGAGGGAAAACGACTTATCGTAGGTCGCTCACGACCTATCTGCTCGTAGCTCGTGCGCGACATACGGAGGAGGGTGAGCGATCTAGGGCTTCAGCAATTTGGGTTTTTCCGCCTTCACGACCTAGGGTAGGTCGACCGCGACCTATGGCTTCGCGATTCAGGTAAGTGATTTTAGCTCGCGCTGTATTGTGTTTATCTCGCGCTGCATCAAAACCCGAATCACTTAACCACTGGGACAATGGTGTTTGTTAATATAAGTCATTATTTGCAGACTTTAACTGAAGGAGCAAATATCTAATGAAGAAATGTTATCCTAATCTATCTATATAATTAATTTTTTCAAATTTATATAAGATGCCTTTATGTTTCATATTGTTTCCGGTATTATACATCATTATCATATCCCATGTGCATATACGTAGGCATACACACACACACCACATAGAGAAGCGAGAATAGTGAATACAAACTATAATCTATGTATTTTCCAATGATATTATGTGTCCGATTGTAATGTACATTTTCTTAGAGTGGAAGTGTAGTGACTGGGTTAATATGCTGACAACAATGCACAGTTTTTTTTTATTTCTTATGGTTTTACGAAAAAAGGAAGAATAACATAGTTTGTACAAATTTTATGTTACTTATTTTCATGATCTACCTTAACAAATGTTCCAGTTAATAATTTGTTTTCCTCTTAATATGTTTATTCCCATCGGTATTTATGCCTAACAAAATAGAGGCATAATAATATAACATCAAATTTTATGCGCATTTGGTTGTACTACATTGCAAAAAAGGAAGCAATTTTCTTTACACACGTTCAACGAACATGACCTTTGTACTGATGTCTATAATAGGAAAATTTCATTTTGAAGCTTTTAAATTTATAATTTTAGCCTCTTCATAAATATGAAAAATAATAAAATGAATGACGTTATGGTATTTTCTTTATATTTGGACATAGATTTACTATAGATTATAATACATCAGTAACTCATTCCCCTACACAATGATGAATTTAATTTATAAATCTGCTGTCATTTATACAAAGACCAATTTCATGAGAAGATTAAAAATTAATCATGAATTAGCAAACAAGCTGCAAATATTTGGCCAAAGAAGAAACATCTTCGATGGATAATCCCTTTACATAACTACTCCGACCAAACAATTGCAACAGTGGTGCCCCAATAATCAAGACATCCCTGCTCATATCCAACTTAAGTGCGTAAGAAACTTTCAAGTGATATTTTTTTTCCTTTATCAGTTTCTTTTAAAGAATGATTCTTGATTAGTCAAAATGATTGTTCAACGTCTATTAGTTAGGCAACTTGAAGATTATTCTAATCTCATCCCCTACATTTGTATAATTTTTTTTCCATATAAATTTGTAGATATTGTAATGGAGTATTTTCCATTGATTTAGGAGAACAGTAAAAGTTCAATGCCCTATGATATAGTACAGTGAGATACATCTGCAAATATGTCGCTTATATAGGTTTGTAACCGCACAACCTTAGTAAATAAATGTCCCTTTAGATTTAATGGAGAGAGGAGAAATACATAAATTTAGTTATTATTACGATGTATTTAGTTATGTCGTAGTAGCATAAGCTGTATATATTTATTTGTATCATGTGAATAAATTTTATAAAAAGTGTACTATGTGAATAAATTATGTGCATGTAGATTTCTATTTGTTATCATGTGAATACATTGTTATATTAAGTTGTAAATAATGTTGTGGGTATTCCTACATAGACATTGTATGAACAAGCATTAGTATTGATCATTTCTTCAATTCCAGATGCTAATATAAATCAAGTATTATGTTGGACATTGACGGGACCGGAGGTTTATGCAGAAAAGGTTACCTTTTTGTTCTACCAAAATTGTACCCGATTTGGTGATATAATCATGTTTTACGTGCGGTTGAAATTCTTAAAGCTTTTCGTTCTACGTATACAACTGGACATTATACATAACATATAGATTAGGTTGTCAATGCTGCTAATGCAAGTACATGCATCTACTTAAGGCAAACTAGAATAAAAAATCTGTTATTGAACAAAGAAACTTCGAAAATAAAAAATTATCGTTGGAGGAAGGAACAACAAACTTGAATACAATTAGTAAACAGCGATTTTTTTATAAATATTTTGCACTCTTTTGTGAAAGTGGAAAATTTAATTGTTAATAATTTACTCTATTATTTCTTACATTCCATGTTGCACTAAAGAGAAGTCAACTAAGTACTACAGACGTGCCTTACGTGTCGATCTATATTTGTATTTATTTATACTAATGTTTTAATATAAATATTAGTCAGAATATGTAGATATAAACTTGAGCTTTTGCATATATACCACTTGACATTAGGTTGACATATGTTTCACATTGACATTTATTGACCATAGGACCGAGTGATCAATTTTTCCATTATACCCTAAGATAGTTTATAAATTTGTATTACTGCGATGTTCGTAGTGTGAATGTGGATATCACAAAACGTTATAATATGAAACTAAAATAAATAAATTTTATATTAAATTAATAGTAAAATATCGTTTTCAAACAATAATAAACAAAGAAATATTTTAAATAAATATATGTTGCTCAATTTTCTCATAAGTAAACAACATGCTGGTCTACAGAGTTTCAACGGCCACCATCTTGGCACATTTGGTTCCTAAAGCTTGCATCTCAACCAGTCCGGCTCCAACAGCTTGCATCTCAGCCTGCATTACCCCAAAAGCCCACATTATGGTTCTAATAATCTCAAAAGACACATTTTAAACATCATATACATGCACATATACATATACATAAACATGTACATAAACATATACATATACATATACATATACATATACATATACATATACATATACATATACATATACATATACATATACATATACATATATATTCTATTTGTTTGTTTTCAACTAATTTTTATCAAATATTCATTTATATTGCCCCTTCTTTCTATAAATCATGAATCATGACATAGGTGTAATCTGCACAATACTGACCTATCAACAAAATGGTAGCTCTTTGTTGCTTACCTTGAATATGAAATAGAAGTACTTTTGCAAGGAAACAAATGAAGCAATGATGCAAGCCTCACGAATCTTTGTAGAAATACTGTTTTGTAATGGATCTAAGTTTATAAATTTCTTTGTCCCATCCAAAAATAAATCAAATTTTGTGCAAAAGAAATGGTTGGTAATTAATATGATTACATTTTCATGAAAAGTGAACATGTAGCTTATTTATTTTGAAATTTTCATGTTCTCACTAGTTTCGAATAGTAATTGTAATATAAAAAGGTTATTAAAACGATTTTTTTCTATTTCCTGTGCAGTGCCAAAAATAAAAATTTACTCACGGTTTTCTATGCATATGTCCATCGGACGTTCCTCGGTACTCGTGTGTATATATATGTGTGTGTGTGTGTGTGTGTGTGTGTGTGTGTGTGTGTATAGAGTAGGAAAACCTAGATTTGAAGCTTTTGAATTTTCACATGTACCCTTAGATGTTTGATGACTAAAGTGGCATTTTTAACAAATCCCAGCTCATGTTTTCTTGAAATAAAATCACTCCTACTTTTCATGTTTTTGAAAATTTCATTTTATATATTTTTAGTTATCTATTTTCTACTTTAAACTTTCAATAATGAATCTAATCTCTACCATTGGTAAGTAAATATATGAAACATGACAATATGGACGACTTGAGAGGACATGCTCTATTTTCACTTAATCGTTGGAACTTATTTTGTTGTTTCTATACAATTTTAGATCCATATCATACAGTAAGATGTGTATTTTATTTGTTTAATTTTAGATTAAGTAAATTTGTAACATCCCGCCTTTTCGCACGATTTAAACCGACACACATGCCGATTCAAACCATACGGAAGGGCGGATTTGTTATGGGGTAAATAAGAAAAAAAAACAGAGAAGAAATAAACAAATAGAATCTCACAGCGGAAGGATAAAATATAATAAGAAAATATACAGTTTATAAAAAAAACTGTTTACAAACATTTATATAATACATATCAGAGTTACACATACCAATAACAATGCAGCGGAACAGTGTGAGTGTAGTGCAATACTATAAATAATAATAATACAAATTCTTCGTCTTCATCCTCCAAAGCTAAAGTCTTCGATCCTGAAACGCTCGGACTGACCCGAGCGAATTTGAAAAGACAAAAACACTCGAGTCAGAACTAAAAGATCTTATGTGAGTTAAATTAACAGAAATAAATATGAGTGCAATAACTCAAAAGATGTTCGGGATTTACATCTCCTAAGGATCCGTTAAACTATTTACTATGTAGTATATTGCGCTATTATAATAGTGTCTATAGTAAAATAAACATACTTTTAAATAGCATTAAGGCTTTACATTTTCCACCTTAACACGTAATAGTCCCAGTAGTCCATCCAATATCATAGTCCCTCCTGATCGGGAAGCCACCAGAGGATACCACACGGGCTACGGGAGAAATCCAAACTCGTACAAGGCGCGATAGGGTAGGTGACACGGCACAACTAGGCAATGCCAGGGTAGATATACCAATTACGCTTCCGGGTCGATGGTAACGCGTAGCCGCAGCTACCGCCCACCTCGAACAAACTCCCCAAAATAAAAATAGAAGTGGCCACTGAATCAATCCAAAGTCAAAGTATAATATCGAAGAGGAGTGTCCGATCAGAGGAATGACCTCATTAACCCGTCAATCGCTCCTGTTTTAGCCACCTTATGCCAACTCACGGGAGTTGGGTCCACGTATTTACCTTACAGGAAACGTCGCCACCAACCTACTTCATTCTGGAATCTCCACCGCGTACACGGTTAGTCAAAGTGGTTTTCGGTATCGACAGAGAGTATGTCCATATCCGATCCCGGACTCTTTGCTAACCCATCGTTATTATAACACCGCGGTCATTTAAAATAGTTTATACTTTAAAACCAGAATATAATCCATTTCAAAACCATAATATTACGATATCATTTCTTCCTTTAAAACCCAAAACAATTCATTTTGATATTATTTATATAAAACCCAAATCAATGATATCATTTCCCAAATATAAATCTTTTCCAAAAATTAAGCCACTTTTAAAATTTATAATTCCTTGTAACCAAATATTTGAATATTAACGTTCAACATAATACTTCGAAATCCATAGTTTTTAAAACCATTACTTTTAAAACTAAATGGTTTGGATATTCAACAGTATATAAAATAAGTGGTTTAACTTAAATGTTACTTTGAAAAGAAATATTTCTCGTGGCTTTACAATACATTTCTTTATTTAAAGTTAAAACCAAAATTTAATATCGCTTCAAGTTCCAAAACCATTTCAATAAATTCATATATATACGTATATCCATTTTGAGTATAAATATTTCAACTAAAGTTGGATTTTATTCTTTCAAATCAAATGTTCTATTAATTAGCCTTGAATATTCACATAGAATCCATAATTAATAAGACTTCAATTTCTAGTAAAATATATATATATTTCCAAATTCAAATTTTACTAGAATATTCATTTCAAAATATTTTGGGAAAAATCCAATTATAAATATCATATCTTTAAAATTTCCAACTTAATATTTAAACATAGGATATAAATCATCAAACTCCATTTTCTTAATTTTCTTCCATTTTTAATAAAGAAATTTATTCACCTTTTAATTTCAAAATTTCAACTTCATAGGTATATAAATATGAAATAAAATATTTATACAATATAAAATTTAAGATTTATAAACCGTATTCAATCCAAACCATAGAAATCACATTAAAATAGTTATATATAGACCGCGGTGCCTGTATATAATTTTCTATCCTATGGTCAAGTGATACGGATATTTGTCATTTCAATCCGCAATTTAAAAAAAATAAAACTGCGGTTGTATATCATTTCAAACCGCAATCCCGAATGAAATGTAAATGCATACTAACTTGCAGTTTAATGATATCCAAATAAAACATTCATTCAACAACACATCCATCATTCAATCACAACATCGATCAATATCAATCAATAACAATTATATATATGATCATATATAACAGGTGATAACTGGCAGTTTATTCAAATTAAATTTATCAACTATTAATCTAACAGTTTATTCAGTAATAATTTATACAACTGTTAACTAGCAATTCATATGCAACAATAATTTCCAACAGTCAATTAATACGCAATAAATCAATTAAATTAACAGTTAAATTTAATAAAATGCAATTCAACAGATATGAGTGAAATAAACATGCCAAATACTCATAAATAAATTTCTATTCATTTCTAAAATAAATTTAACAAACATAAAACTTTTAGAAGTTGTGAGTGGGTTAAAACACTCACCTTTTGAATTTAAATTGGATTTAGATCCAATTTAAACCCAAAAATTCGACGGTCTCCAAATCTGTCCAAACCAGCGTCAAAAAAAATCTGGAATTTAATTACGATCCTAAAAAAAAATCGCGCATGAAACGGAGTTCGTATGTGGAAGTTAAATGTATTAACGCATTTGAAAAATCAAAATTAAATTAAATTCAAACAAAAATAAATTAAACGAAAATGAAATACCGTGCCACATCCGCTCTTCCCACATGAAAAATGCGTATGCTTCTTCTTGATTTCAAGCTTTGTTCCATAATTTTTCTTTTATTTCGATTTACTTTAATTTTCCTCCTTATTATATGAATGTATGTATTTTTAAAAGGTTTGGAAAAGAAAAAAAAAATATTTGAAAAAGAAGATTTGAAAAAGAAAAGGATTAAAATAAGAACTGAAAATGGAAGAGAAGATCTAGATTTGAAAAGAAAGAAGAAGTATGAAATAGAAGAAAACTTGAAGAAGAATATTTGAAGAGGAAGGAAAAAATTAGAATGAGATATAATAAGGAGATTTGAAGAAGAAAAGAAGGAGAAGGAGATTTAATGGAGGCTAGGGTTTCATTTGCATCATTTCGTATTTATAAGGTTAGAGTTAGGTTTAGGGACAAATAGATTTGAAAGGAGAGGCTGCTATTAATTAGAAATAAAGTGAATATGAACACTTGGTATTGAAATATAGCAAATATGAACAGTCCTTTTTTTTTTTTAAAGTAGCAGGTATTAAAAAGAGGTATTTATTAATTAGAAAGAAAATGAATATGGAGGGACAAAAATAAATGACACGTTTCGTTAGTTTGATTCTAAATTAATTAAGTGCTAGATACAGAAAAATTTGAATACATCATATATATATATATATATATATATTCAAACTTTAACTGTGTGACAAAATTGCTAAACATACATCAAGTACGATTAATTAGTGACAATATATAGGAATAATCAACAATAAATGTGGATGCAATCACATAAGGATCCAATAGGGAAGGAGATAAAAAGTAACGACGTTGATTAATTCCACTTTCCCACTTTAGCCAATACAATTACAAAATTTAAAATTTTATAAAATTTCTCTCCTTTGATTTCTTAAACGATTTTAATAACTAACAACAAGTTCTATGTTAATTCAATCATTAATCATTTCGCCAATTAGCAAATTAAATTTCAATTATTCGCAATAAATCAAATTATAAATTTTTTCATTCCAATAAATAAAATAAATCTTGATTTTTTTTTTCTTCCATCCTTATTAATTCCACAACTTGTTCAATTTGAAAATCATTATCATATTTTCCAAATGTTACCTTAATTTAACACTTATGTAACGTATTATTAGATTCGTTGCAAGATTTCAATTTCAATCCCCATTTCTTAATATACTCAAATTCTGGACATTTTTATTTCCTTACCCATAAGTGTAACATTTATTGCCAATTCCATCCAAATTTAACAGGTAACCCTTAACAATGTTTTCAATCCAAAGGTTATACTTAAGTTTACGTTGTATTCTACAACTTATCATATTATGAAGAAAATTCACATTATTCCCCAATATTACCTTAATTCATATTAACTTAACATTAAATTTACTCTTCATTCTATTATTAACCTATTAGTATTAAATAGATGAAATTAACATTGGTTTTACACTCTATTACGTAGATATCCTTAAATTTTATCTAAGTTTATATTTACATAATATTCCAACATTAAATTTCATCCAATTTTTTTTTCTTCCTTTTTATTTTAATTAAATCCAATTTCCCTAAAGTTACATTCAAACAAGTAAATTTTGATTTCCAATCAATCATTATACTATAACATTCTTAACATTTTTTCATTACACTACTAAATTCTACCTTGATAAGTTTACGCTTCTATTGCTTTACTTTCACACTTCCGTTAAAATATAAATTAATTCTAAAGTAACGTTTATTGTTGACCCCGCCATTTTAATTACTCATATTTAGATGAACGTTATTTCAAATAAGTTCATTGACTCATTTAAATTAGGTAGTTTATAGTAGTTGTTATCCCACCCTTACAATTATTTCCTACTAACGTGCTACCAACTCCTTTAATTAAAATTTGAATTCCAAACCTTATTTAATATACTAAGTAAGATAAATAACATATATAGATTGCTACCAACTTTCCTTTTCTTGCATCTATGTGTTTATTACTTGACACACCAGTAAATATTACATATACACAAAATTCCGTTATCACTTGCCTAACAAGGTTATTATCACTTAAGATCTCACTGCATCCACATTTTCACATTTTCATTTCCTAGTTTCTTTACTTTATTCTACATAATTTATTACAAATGGGATTTTCTTTGGTTTACATCTTATTTGTATTTAACATTTCTCAATCACCAATTCATTTCACTTTAACTGCGGTAAATTGGCGGATAAATTGAATTTGATTCCCAAAATCTAAATTAACAAGAAACAAGGGTAGGTAACATACAATAGTCATTACTCCAAATTCTAGTCACCTAAATAGTCTTTTATTCCTTGCACATAAATGTTACTATTTATTTTCATAGTACAAATCTCAATGATTATTCCATTTTATATTTGCTTAGGCCATTTATAGTCCACTATACATATCTACATAAATGGGTAATTTATTCAATTCGTTAAGTGTCAATTCTATTAATCCCTTTTTATATCTTATGCATTCTTCTATTACTTTACAAAAGGGAATAACTTTTACACTCATACACTTATTAACAAAACCGTTATAAATCCAATAAACTTCCAAATCCAAGTTTGTACACATTTTACACAACTATTATGATTTCTCACAAACGTTGAATTTATTAAATGACCATTTATTATAACTTAATTCCCTTAATTGAATCAAATGCTTATTATTATATATATTCTTTTCATTCTACCATTCCTTCCCATTTTATATTCATTAACGTATTTACACATCTCTATCTTTCAAATATAAAATAACCAAACTGATTACAAACACTGTTTCTATCAATTTTCATAAGTTTGTTCAAAACTATACTTTTGTTTACATAAAATAAATTTTAGGTTTCTATTAGTTTTCTTTTCCTTTCACTACAGGCATAAATTTTTACTATCTACACTAATTACATCTTTGTATTAATGAACACCATTTAAGTTAATATTTATACTAACATTCACAAATTCAACATTTATTTGTTTCTTCAAAATTACTTTAAATCAAGTTGTGAAAATTTACATTATCCACATCTATTATCATAAAATTTTATAGTTACACTAAATTGCAACCACTATACCAAATTTCTACATTTATTCTTAACCAAATTAGAAATTATATTAATTCATTTTATTAAATATCATAAATTTAACGGGTCGTTACAATCTCCCCCACTCAAAACTTTTCGTCCCCGAAAAGGAAAAAGAAGGGAGGAGGAAGATTTACAGTGCATCTTATTTCAAATATTAACTTATAAACAATATTTTACTGGATTAATTTCCTTTAATGAAATATACTTGTTTTATAATCATTATATCCTTTAATACTTGAATTATTAAAGTTGGGAAAATACTTTCACAAAATTCTAAGTCCAAAATTTCCTGAAAATTTTGGCAAAGTCTCCTTTGTACGGAGGGACTCTGGAGAAAATATAATATCCAAATATACAAATATATTACACATATTATCCAAATAAAATATCCCAACACGGGAAAATATATAAAATAGCGCTTTAAACGTAATCTGAAAACGTACCTATTTGTCGGGCAATACGCTTTTTATTACGGAACCAAAAGCAGTAGCAGTTGCTTCCATAACCTGTATTTTCTTATAAGCCTAAAAGGTTAAATATTGATTTTAAAATGAACTATTCTAGTGGATTCAATCATTCATATCCAATCAAATGCAACAACCATACATTTTAACAAACAGCACACACCGCAAACAAAATCATTCAATCAAACAAACAATTAGTTGTTAGGTTCAAATTCCGAAATTGTACGAAATGTAAAATAACTATCAAGTGCATCCTTTACTCAACAGTCTTAGATGGAACAAAGATAGATTATTTCTCCATCCAACAACTTCAAAATTCCTTACCCAACAACCATACATCAACCAAACAATTCAAATCAACACCAAAATTGCTTATTATACATTTATTTCATACTTCATTGGTTTGATTTTCTTCCCTTCATTTATGAGGGATTTCTTTGTTCTTACAAGTTTTATTTTCCAATTATCCCAAAATTCATTATATTTGTATTTCCTTTTATTACTTAAGTTTCCTTTTATTACCTAAGTTTATAAAATAAATTCTCATTAATAACAACAAATATTTTGAATATCTTCATTTCCTTACTCTTCACTTGTAAGATTTCCCTTAAATTCTTAATCTGCTAACATTCATTCTTATAAGTGGAAGTTTTTTATTTATCCAATAACTATGGATTACAGTCATTTAAATTCTTCCTACTTTCCATTATATTAGAATAGGGGAGATTAAAACATACTTAAGTGAATAATCATATAATAAATTCTTATTTTGAATTTCATTTTATATACTTAGGTTCATATCATCTATTAATAATAAAACTTCAGTTATAACCTAAGTTTATACCATTTAAATTCTTATTTATAACAATAAATTATTGAATACTTCATTATTTCGAAAATTCTACTTGTATAATATCCTATTTAAAATTCTTATTTAACATTTCAACTTTTATATTTGGGTAAGTTATTTATGTCAAAGAAAGTGCAATTGAACTTATACAAGTTGAATCTCAATTCTCTAAATTAAATTTGATGTTTATCCATATTTCTCTTTGTCTCATATGTATGCAAATTCCTCTTTATAGCTTTGCAATTATTCTCTTATTTCAATTAGAGGTTTCAATTCATTTATTACTTAACTTATATTTCACTAACAAATTTTAAACGATTAATTAACGGAAAAATTTAGAATTAAATACCGGGTTAAATTTCAATTTATTTCAAAATAATAGTTAAATAAGTTCTTACAACTCAATATCTCTAATTATAGTTAGAGCAATAAAAGGAATTTTTTAGAAAAGTTCAAAATAAATCTGCAGTAAAATTTACTACAGTGGCATTTCCCCTTCGAAACTCGAAATGAAAGTCGATGATGCGGCCGTCATCACCGAATTTATTTTCCAGCGACAGAGAGGAAAGTACAGAATTTAATTTCTCCCAAAATCTTCTTTTTAAAACAATTCTTCCAAATTATACGAAATATTTATATAAGAAAATACTTATAAACCAAATCATTATATTTCATAAATTCTTTGAAAACAAATTTGGAAAAATCCCGGACTTAAGTTCTAAAATCTCCAATTTGATTTATTATAATTTCAACTTAGCTTCAGTTATTATAAATATTTTATTTCCTAACACCCAATCTATTGCAACCAAATATATATATATATATATATATATATATATATATCTTTATAAAAATATTTTTATATATAGAAAATATAATAGGCAAAATTCTTTCATTTACCTATATTAAAACAAATATTATGTCGGTCTGTCCTATTAAGTGTTTAGAAATCCCTATTGATGACATAGCGTCTCATGCATCAACCAGAATTTATAAATACAAAGCGGAACAGATTAACACAATATAAAAATCTCTTTATTAATACTAACAAATACGCTCTCTCATATATATACACTCAGCGACTCCCATAGGATATTACTAGCCTATTAACAAAGAGTCAAACCCCACAAAGCCAAGGTTTATCGCTAAACCAAAGCTTTGATACCAACTGTAACATCCCGCCTTTTCGCACGATTTAAACCTACACACATGTCGATTCAAACCATACGGAAGGGCGGATTTGTTATGGGGTCAATAAGAAAAAAAAACAGAGAAGAAATAAACAAATAGAATCTCACAGCGGAAGGATAAAATATAATAAGAAAATATACAGTTTATAAAAAAACTGTTTACAAACATTTATATAATACATATCAGAGTTACACATACCAATAACAATGCAGCGGAACAGTGTGAGTGTAGTGCAATACTATAAATAATAATAATACAAATTCTTCGTCTTCGTCCTCCAAAGCTAAAGTCTTCGATCCTGAAACGCTCGGACTGACCCGAGCGAATTTGAAAAGACAAAAACACTCGAGTCAGAACTAAAAGATCTTATGTGAGTTAAATTAACAGAAATAAATATGAGTGCAATAACTCAAAAGATGTTCGAGATTTACATCTCCTAAGGATCCGTTAAACTATTTACTATGTAGTATATTGCGCTATTATAATAGTGTCTATAGTAAAATAAACATACTTTTAAATAGCATTAAGGCTTTACATTTTCCACCTTAACACGTAATAGTCCCAGTAGTCCATCCAATATCATAGTCCCTCCTGATCGGGAAGCCACCAAAGGATACCACACGGGCTACGGGAGAAATCCAAACTCGTACAAGGCGCGATAGGGTAGGTGACACGGCACAACTAGGCAATGCCAGGGTAGATATACCAATTACGCTTCCGGGTCGATGGTAACGCGTAGCCGCAGCTACCGCCCACCTCGAACAAACTCCCCAAAATCAAAATAGAAGTGGCCACTGAATCAATCCAAAGTCAAAGTATAATATCGAAGAGGAGTGTCCGATCAGAGGAATGACCTCATTAACCCGTCAATCGCTCCTGTTTTAGCCACCTTATGCCAACTCACGGGAGTTGGGTCCACGTATTTACCTTACAGGAAACGTCGCCACCAACCTACTTCATTCTGGAATCTCCACCGCGTACACGGTTAGTCAAAGTGGTTTTCGGTATCGACAGAGAGTATGTCCATATCCGATCCCGGTCTCTTTGCCAACCCATCGTTATTATAACACCGCGGTCATTTAAAATAGTTTATACTTTAAAACCAGAATATAATCCATTTCAAAACCATAATATTACGATATCATTTCTTCCTTTAAAACCCAAAACAATTCATTTTGATATTATTTATATAAAACCCAAATCAATGATATCATTTCCCAAATATAAATCTTTTCCAAAAATTATGCCACTTTTAAAATTTATAATTCCTTGTAACCAAATATTTGAATATTAACGTTCAACATAATACTTCGAAATCCATAGTTTTTAAAACCATTACTTTCAAAACTAAATGGTTTGGATATTCAACAGTATATAAAATAAGTGGTTTAACTTAAATGTTACTTTGAAAAGAAATATTTCTCGTGGCTTTACAATACATTTCTTTATTTAAAGTTAAAACCAAAATTTAATATCGCTTCAAGTTCCAAAACCATTTCAATAAATTCATATATATACGTATATCCATTTTGAGTATAAATATTTCAACTAAAGTTGGATTTTATTCTTTCAAATCAAATGTTCTATTAATTAGCCTTGAATATTCACATAGAATCCATAATTAATAAGACTTCAATTTCTAGTAAAATATATATATATTTCCAAATTCAAATTTTACTAGAATATTCATTTCAAAATATTTTGGGAAAAATCCAATTATAAATATCATATCTTTAAAATTTCCAACTTAATATTTAAACATAGGATATAAATCATCAAACTCCATTTTCTTAATTTTCTTCCATTTTTAATAAAGAAATTTATTCACCTTTTAATTTCAAAATTTCAACTTCATAGGTATATAAATATGAAATAAAATATTTATACAATATAAAATTTAAGATTTATAAACCGTATTCAATCCAAACCATAGAAATCACATTAAAATAGTTATATATAGACCGCGGTGCCTGTATATAATTTTCTATCCTATGGTCAAGTGATACGGATATTTATCATTTCAATCCGCAATTTAAAAAAAAAAAAAAACTGCGGTTGTATATCATTTCAAATCGCAATCCCGAATGAAATGTAAATGCATACTAACTTGTAGTTTAATGATATCCAAATAAAACATTCATTCAACAACACATCCATCATTCAATCACAACATCGATCAATATCAATCAATAACAATTATATATATGATCATATATAACAGGTGATAACTGGCAGTTTATTCAAATTAAATTTATCAACTATTAATCTAACAGTTTATTCAGTAATAATTTATACAACTGTTAACTAGCAATTCATATGCAATAATAATTTCCAACAGTCAATTAATACGCAATAAATCAATTAAATTAACAGTTAAATTTAATAAAATGCAATTCAACAGATATGAGTGAAATAAACATGCCAAATACTCATAAATAAATTTCTATTCATTTCTAAAATAAATTTAACAAACATAAAACTTTTAGAAGTTGTGAGTGGGTTAAAACACTCACCTTTTGAATTTAAATTGGATTTAGATCCAATTTAAACCCAAAAATTCGACGGTCTCCAAATCTGTCCAAACCAGCGTCAAAAAAAATCTGGAATTTAATTACGATCCTAAAAAAAAAATCGCGCATGAAACAGAGTTCGTATGTGGAAGTTAAATGTATTAACGCATTTGAAAAATCAAAATTAAATTAAATTCAAACAAAAATAAATTAAACGAAAATGAAATACCGTGCCACATCCGCTCTTTCCACGTGAAAAATGCGTATGCTTCTTCTTGATTTCAAGCTTTGTTCCATAATTTTTCTTTTATTTCGATTTACTTTAATTTTCCTCCTTATTATATGAATGTATGTATTTTTAAAAGGTTTGGAAAAGAAAAAAAAAATATTTAAAAAAGAAGATTTGAAAAAGAAAAGGATTAAAATAAGAACTGAAAATGGAAGAGAAGATCTAGATTTGAAAAGAAAGAAGAAGTATGAAATAGAAGAAAACTTGAAGAAGAATATTTGAAGAGGAAGGAAAAAATTAGAATGAGATATAATAAGGAGATTTGAAGAAGAAAAGAAGGAGAAGGAGATTTGAATGGAGGCTAGGGTTTCATTTGCATCATTTCGTATTTATAAGGTTAGAGTTAGGTTTAGGGACAAATAGATTTGAAAGGAGAGGCTGCTATTAATTAGAAATAAAGTGAATATGAACACTTGGTATTGAAATATAGCAAATATGAACAATCTTTTTTTTTTTAAAGTAGCAGGTATTAAAAAGAGGTATTTATTAATTAGAAAGAAAATGAATATGGAGGGACAAAAATAAATGACACGTTTCGTTAGTTTGATTCTAAATTAATTAAGTGCTAGATACAGAAAAATTTGAATACATCATATATATATATATATTCATACTTTAACTGTGTGACAAAATTGCTAAACATACATCAAGTACGATTAATTGGTGACAATATATAAGAATAATCAACAATAATTGTGGATGCAATCACATAAGGATCTAATAGGGAAGGAGATAAAAAGTAACGACGTTGATTAATTCCACTTTCCCACTTTAGCCAATACAATTACAAAATTTAAAATTTTATAAAATTTCTCTCCTTTGATTTCTTAAACAATTTTAATAACTAACAACAAGTTCTATGTTAATTCAATCATTAATCATTTCGCCAATTACCAAATTAAATTTCAATTATTCGCAATAAATCAAATTATAAATTTTTTCATTCCAATAAATAAAATAAATCTTGATTTTTTTTCTTCCATCCTTATTAATTCCACAACTTGTTCAATTTGAAAATCATTATCATATTTTCCAAATGTTACCTTAATTTAACACTTATGTAACGTATTATTAGATTCGTTGCAAGATTTCAATTTCAATCCCCATTTCTTAATATACTCAAATTCTGGACATTTTTATTTCCTTACCCATAAGTGTAACATTTATTGCCAATTCCATCCAAATTTAACAGGTAACCCTTAACAATGTTTTCAATCCAAAGGTTATACTTAAGTTTACGTTGTATTCTACAACTTATCATATTATGAAGAAAATTCACATTATTCCCCAATATTACCTTAATTCATATTAACTTAACATTAAATTTACTCTTCATTCTATCATTAACCTATTAGTATTAAATAGATGAAATTAACATTGGTTTTACACTCTATTACGTAGATATCCTTAAATTTTATCTAAGTTTATATTTACATAATATTCCAACATTAAATTTCATCCAATTTTTTTTTCTTCCTTTTTATTTTAATTAAATCCAATTTCCCTAAAGTTACATTCAAACAAGTAAATTTTGATTTCCAATCAATCATTATACTATAACATTCTTAACATTTTTTCATTACACTACTAAATTCTACCTTGATAAGTTTACGCTTCTATTGCTTTACTTTCACACTTCCGTTAAAATATAAATTAATTCTAAAGTAACGTTTATTGTTGACCCCGCCATTTTAATTACTCATATTTAGATGAACGTTATTTCAAATAAGTTCATTGACTCATTTAAATTAGGTAGTTTATAGTAGTTGTTATCCCACCCTTACAATTATTTCCTACTAACGTGCTACCAACTCCTTTGATTAAAATTTGAATTCCAAACCTTATTTAATATACTAAGTAAGATAAATAACATATATAGATTGCTACCAACTTTCCTTTTCTTGCATCTATGTGTTTATTACTTGACACACCAGTAAATATTACATATACACAAAATTCCGTTATCACTTGCCTAACAAGGTTATTATCACTTAAGATCTCACTGCATCCACATTTTCACATTTTCATTTCCTAGTTTCTTTACTTTATTCTACATAATTTATTACAAATGGGATTTTCTTTGGTTTACATCTTATTTGTATTTAACATTTCTCAATCACCAATTCATTTCACTTTAACTGCGGTAAATTGGCGGATAAATTGAATTTGATTCCCAAAATCTAAATTAACAAGAAACAAGGGTAGGTAACATACAATAGTCATTACTCCAAATTCTAGTCACCTAAATAGTCTTTTATTCCTTGCACATAAATTTTACTATTTATTTTCATAGTACAAATCTCAATGATTATTCCATTTTATATTTGCTTAGGCCATTTATAGTCCACTATACATATCTACATAAATGGGTAATTTATTCAATTCATTAAGTGTCAATTCTATTAAGCCCTTTTTATATCTTATGCATTCTTCTATTACTTTACAAAAGGGAATAACTTTTAAACTCATACACTTAATAACAAAACCGTTATAAATCCAATAAACTTCCAAATCCAAGTTTGTACACATTTTACACAACTATTATGATTTCTCACAAACGTTGAATTTATTAAATGACCATTTATTATAATTTAATTCCCTTAATTGAGTCAAATGCTTATTATTATATATATTCTTTTCATTCTACCATTCCTTCCCATTTTATATTCATTAACGTATTTACACATCTCTATCTTTCAAATATAAAATAACCAAACTGATTACAAACACTGTTTCTATCAATTTTCATAAGTTTGTTCAAAACTATACTTTTGTTTACATAAAATAAATTTTATGTTTCTATTAGTTTTCTTTTCCTTTCACTACAGGCATAAATTATTACTATCTACACTAATTACATCTTTGTATTAATGAACACCATTTAAGTTAATATTTATACTAACATTCACAAATTCAACATTTATTTGTTTCTTCAAAATTACTTTAAATCAAGTTGTGAAAATTTACATTATCCACATCTATTATCATAAAATTTTATAGTTACACTAAATTGCAACCACTATACCAAATTTCTACATTTATTCTTAACCAAATTAGAAATTATATTAATTCATTTTATTAAATATCATAAATTTAACGGGTCGTTACAAAATTTCTACTCCTTTGTGAGAAAAAATTAAAACATGCATACTCAAAGACAAAATGCACTTAAGGTAGAAATACCTCTCTTTTTTGTAAGCTGGATATTGTTGTTCCTGTTCTAATATCCTTTTGTTTCCTGATAGATTATTACATTTTAGACCTATTGCCTCCGTATCTATGGAACCCATTTGTTTGATTCCCATTCCTGAAGGAAACACGTTTTACTCATGATCGTGGCAGAATTCTCTGGCCATAAGAAAGACGAGGTGCACATAGAGGTAGATAAGAAGTTGCTCAAAATAAAACGAGAACGGAAGGATGATGGGAAATTGGAGGCAAAGGACAAACGGAGAGGAGGATAGAATGAAACTTTTCCAATAAAATGAATGGTATCACCATAGTATTATAAAGCTATAAATTTTCATTCATCTAATGAATTACCGATAACAAATTATTTTCATGCAAAGATATGCTTAGAATCATATTTGTACCATTCTCTTAGTTTTATCCTGATGAATCTTCAACTCTGTGTACTTAGTCAAGCTTGATATCCTTTTAAAACCCCATACCTTTTAGCTATACATTCTAATACGTAAACTGTTTGATGAAATAAGTGAGAAAACATAAAAATCATATTCACCTCTCATTTCTTCAAATTTTTAGAAACTTGATCACACCTTATCATTTAATTTTCTCAAATGCTATTTCTAATCCAATTCTATTATTATCTTCTTCGGCATAGTCCACTTTTTGTAGACATTTAGGTTTTTTTATATTGGAGATCAGGGTGTGTATGTTTCTTTATTTTATTACGAATTATAGTTTTGGAACTTGGCTTAAAAAGTTGACATACCTAAGAAGATGGCGTGTCTACACAACGTGTTCCACATCCCTCGCTTGTGGAAGTTTGTGCATTGCTCAAGCGTGATAGGTGAACTGAATCATCTTGATGATATCGAGATTGAAGCAGAAGCTTCGAGACCTCATACATCTATTTGTATTTTTGGACATGATATGAAATAGCTTAGGAAAAGACGGTGAAGCCGGTAAAGGTTCAACGGAGTGAGGGCGAAGGCGATTGTACTTAGAAGACTTAGGAGAGCATGATGGCTGCTTAACCAGAGCTCTTCACTTGGTAAGACTTTTATTTGTCATATTTACTTTCACATTCGATATCATATATGGTAATTTAATATCCCGCATGAAAAGGTAGGCGCAGATATATTCATTTCCTACTTCTGTGTGCATGTTTGATGTTTGATATGTTTGCTCGTGGATGTTAGGCATGCGAGGTAGGTTTGTTTGATTTTATCTTATTTGTATTGGGGATTTCAGGGGCGAAATTCATAAAGTGGGGAGAATGTAACAATCTATATTTTACTTATCGATGGATCGTAAAATAATATTATTAAATACATATTAGCTCGTATGACTCTTTAACTTTGGAATGCTTATTATTCACATTTTCTAGATATACAGAATTTTTCCGGATGATTTTATCTTTGAAACCTCATAATGGCTTTAACTTTATATAAAAGCCGAATTAGCACCCAAAACCACTTTCATTGAAAAGATACGATGGCTTTGCTATCTGTAGAGTGTTCATAATAGCAATTTGTAGTTTCTGGCTAGGCGATATGGTTGTTTAAAGATTGACAGTTAGTGAGGTATGGGGGCAAGCTCACTAACCTATTTTCAGTTTGGAGGCTATAATAAGTTGAATTAACATTACCAAATCATATTAACAACTTCCCAAATAGACACTACAAGAGAGCGGGCTGATTTTTGACCTAGATTAGCAACGCTATAGTGACCTGGCATCAGCGTAGCGGCGCTAAATTTAATTTCATGAGGCATCACTAAGGCGTAACAATGCCGTTGTAAATTAACCATGCCTTAGCAATGCCATGAATATTACTATGTTTTCAAGTTGACATTGCAAATGCGTTAGGAAATAGTTACGCCTTTGCGACATCAAAAAAAATAGCGATGTTGTGGTGGAACAGAAATTCAACCAACCCATTAAAATAAAATCCAACTATTCATCAACTCTTGATTCAACGGCTCAAATAATTTATTCATGTAATCAGTTTTCATTAGTTGTGCCAAAACCCAGCTTAACAATGTACGTTCTAAAGATTCCAATTTTAGCCCTATTGATCATCGTACTCTCCTCTAACCCTAATTTCTAAAATCCCCCACATTAAACAACGTGTAAGGATTGTGTTGAATTGTTCATCACTCCCTCGCATCTTTCACTATGCGCGCGCTTCATTTAGTGTAGAAGAGGCAAGACCACTGAATAAAGCTCTTTTGGTGTCAACATCATGATTGGATAACCCGACATCTCCCTAGAGCACATATATTTTCATGGCAGCATTTATTTGTAACAAAACAAATCCCCTGTTGTTACATGCTACCAATCTCATATATATGCTCATCTCTTTTCGAATATCTTACGATATGTGACTAATCATAATTCAATTTACGTACCCACTCTAATACAATGCGAGACACTCCTAACAAATCTCCACTTTAGCGAGCATTTTTCTCAATTCTACTTGAAGTTATACAGAGTCCTCAAACACTTGGATAAGGTTGCTAACACCTCTAATAGTTTAGATTAGGTCGCTACCACCTCCAGCACTTAGGCCTAGCTGTTTCACAAAGAGTTCACTTTTCTCCGATTGGAGCAGGCAATGTTCTAACTTATAATTACACCTTAATGAGAATCTCAGGCTCAAACCACATATTGGAGCATATTTAGGTCAACACTGCATCATAGTGGTCCCATCGAAGCATCGGCTCTATACCATGTTGAAATTTTGGACATCCCCTCGCATCTTCCGCTATGCGAATGCTTCATTTAGTGTAGAAGAGGCAATGGCACTGAACGAAGCACTTTTGGTGCCAGTGTAATGATTGGAAAGACGTACATCCCCCTAGAGCGCAAATATTTTCATGGCAACAATTATTTGTAACAAAAGGAATCTATTATTGTTACATGATACCAATCTCATATATATGCTCATCTCTCTTAGAACATTTTACGATGTGGGACTAATCATAATTCAATCTATGCACCCACTCTAATACAATGCAAGCGATAACTAACAGATTGGATCTGCTTTAATCGTCCAAAATTTTGAAGTCACCGCGCATTCACTACTTTAATCTAACAATTATGCAATCTAATATGATTCAATCAGTGCCATATTTGACGGAACAACCATGGGACATGGTCAAGTATATTGTTAGAGCACTTGACGGTAGGTATTTGAAAGAAGCCTATAGAATTTCAGTCGACTCAAAATTACCGCAGATTAGAGTTGTGAAAGTTTGCACAGAGTATATTGTGAATGAAAATATTTGCATTGTCTTTCAAATTGTGAGTATAAATGAATAAACTTGCACTGTTACTTCAAACTACATATTTTAGTAATTTATTTCATAATGCACGCACATAAAAATATTTAAACCTAATAGCAAGTAGCACTTGGTTTGAAAAGTAGTTTCGTTTTTGTGTTTTTCCAATGCATACTTTAAAACACATGGAATAGACGAAGGATTGGAAAATGGTCGAGTTGGAAAATATAATTTCATCATATAATTGAGAATGTCTTTTTTTTACACATTTTGTTAAACATCAATAACTATCTTTTGCCTTCCCTTTATCCCCTTTGTTAGAATGGCGATGATTTTTCAACTCCTTTTGCTCTCATACGATAGTTGACATATATATTGAAAACATAAAACATGTTCTCAAGTGAAACACTATCTAAAATTTCATCATTTTTGCTTCAAAACGAGGAAAAGGCAAAATATTTGCATTGTATATTCCGAACACTATATCAGGAAAGGCAATTCGGAGCGTCGGAAAAACGTTGCCGAAACTTTTAGTAGCATTTCACTAAACGCTGCGACGTTACATGCTACTAAAAGTTTGGAATTTTTTGTAGTGTTGTAGAAAATGCTACCAAAACTTGACATAGTATAGGAGTCTAAAAAGGCTACAAATAGTTTCAAACTTTTAGTAGAATGTCGCATTGCAGCGTTTACCGAAACGCAAATAAAAGTTCTGATAGCGTTTTTTCAGTGCTACGAAAATCATATCACAACCGTTTACATTTATTTTCATAGATTTTTTAAAATGCTACTTAAATTTATTAACTGTTTTATAGCATACTATCCATGCAAGTATCATTTCCAACCATCACTCGCACAATAGTCTTATTAAAATAAACAATCAATCACATAATCATCATATTCAAACAATTGAAACAACTCGTTAATCACTTAATCAAATATGATATCCATAAGCATTTCGATAATAGTTTTTTGATAAAATGTGTATTCACATAAACTCCATAATCATTCATGAACAAGTTTAAACAACAAGTACTGAAAAAATATTACAATATATATAACAATTGAAGCCATATACTTGATTACCTACAATTCTTTGCTGTAGTTGTTATTTACTCCTAAAAAGCTAACTACATGTAGACATGTTTAACAATCAACAAATGATAATGAAAATGTTTTCTATATTTAAAATATATCAAAAATCCTTACTTAAACTTTTATTAAATTTAAATAATTTTTATAAAATTTATTTAATTTATTTATATTTTTATAAAACTTGGCAAATTTTTATAATAAACTTATTTAACTTTTAAAACATATTAACCTAGTTAAATTTTAATAAAACTTAATTAATTTGTACAAATTTATTAAATTTTATAAAACTTAGTTAAGTTATATTAAACTCGGTTAATTCTTAAAATTTTGGTTAATTTTTATAAAAATTAGTTTAATTATTATAAAAATTGGTTAACTTATTATCAAAATTAATTAACTTTATAAAACTTAGATTTATTACTAATACTACTAATATTTTTATTATAAATTTGTTAACTTTTACAATACTTAGTTAATTATTAACTAATATGTTCATGTTCAAAAACTTCATAAATGTAGGAATGGGCTGCTAAATATTGTATTACAACTTTCCAAGCTCCTATGTTGTGGGACTCCCTAAGCCAAGCTGATAATGATATAAGCATAAGGTCTTTAGGATGTACTTCGCATGCAATAACATATGGCATATCACCTTTTGAATATGCTCTTTCTGAATCCTATAGAATTTTTCACCTTGCAATTATTAAAACACAAATTAAATGGCTACAACTCCCACTCCTTGATATCCAAAACCTCTTCATCTGCACTTTCTCTAGATGCAAATTATTGATGGGTGCAATATTTCTCTTCATCCGCACTTTCAGCCAGCAAAAACAAATACTATCGGTTCTCGACCAGTGCAATATTTCTCTATGAGCTAATCAAGAATATTCTGTTATTTATCTTACTTAGATATTTCATATTTGTAAATTCATTAACATCTTTACTAATGGAGTTATAATATTCTGATTCTCACAATTGTCAAAAAGTTTGTATATGTAACCAAGGTCACGAATTCGAATTCTACGTAACATTATAAATTAACAATTATTTTCAATTAAAAACTATATACATATACGTATACATATACATATAATGTCATAGGTATGATTATTAGCTCAATAAATGATATTCATATTCTTTTTCCTTTACATATTCCAACCTAAGTTTATCGAAACTATATACAAAATCAAATTTTAATAATTCATCATACAATATCACATCTCGTAAGATATTTTGACACATATGTGCACCGCACATGACAAAGAGCTCATTTCAATAACTGTCTTACAAACTGTGCTTTTTATATGTCACCCAATAAATATAAAATAGGATTGTTGTAACATGTTACAGAAGATTGCTTGTTAATAATTTTGAAACAGAAAGCGACTCTTAAATCATACCAAGTTTAAATTGTATAAGAAAACCATGTATACAGGGACAATGGTATGATATTTCATATTTAATAAGAAAGCTACAAATCCATTGTAAATAGGTAATATAAAGTAGAAGCATACCTTTTTGAAGGGTTCATAGTCGATATTTGGTTGATAACCTTCGCATGTCCTCTGCATTTCCTACAAAAAATACATTCACGGATTGGATAAAGAAGAATTTGAGCCAATTCTTGTTTACATAACAGAGTAATCTAGTTAAGTAAAGATTTAGATTGGCATACCAAGTAAGGTATGGAACCACCATTGCCGTTCCACTTCCATTTGATATGTTACAAACAAAACTCTTGAAAAATGGAAAATAAGTTTCTCATCTCTAATTCACTTCAACTGTCTATAAACAAAACTCGACCATCCAACTGTACCATAATCAATGAATTATTGGATAAATTCTCTCCAAAATCTAAAAGTGGTTGAGGCAAATATATCTTATTTTATAGACATCTGATTAAAAACAAGCCATTCTTGAGAAATTTTGTTATCTTTTCATGTCTTGCACATTGTTCTACAACATCAATGCTGAAAAGCATTGAATTAGCACCGATATCTGTTTAAAAACAAAGGTAACACCATAGATTAATTGATAAACCGAAGGTTGAAATGTAAAAGTTAACAAACTAATCAATTATTTTTATTCTCATCAGCTATCATAACCATTGTTGTAAAAAAAATGAAAAAAATTAAAATCTTACAATTCAAACCACGTTTCAACTCAAACCTCTACGATTACGATTTGGTTCTCTATTTCCAATTAAACAAAATTAAAACCTAATAGAGAAAAACCATTCAATTCATGTTAAAATCGAAAATATCAAGAAATTTACTTGAATTTACAATTCAAAGTTTATTGTTTTCTATAAAAAAAAGTTGATTAGTTTTAGGTGTAAATGTAGAAAATCAAGCATGAATAATTCTAAACATATTATTATTAATATAGAAGAAAAATTGAAGCTATTACCAATTCAAATGTCATTTAACAATCTTTATAGAGTAAAAATTTACACATACAAGTACACATACATTAAAAAATACAAATTATTTGAATTCATGATTTACAATTTGGATTCAGTTTCGATTTTGTTGGGACGGGATTCCAACTCGAGACCACTCAAATCGAAACCCCACAAGCATAGCGAAAGACAGGATCGTGGTAAGAAGTGTAAAAACAACCAATCAATAACTCAAATTCCAATCTCAATCAATCCATTACAATCACAATCCCAAATAAGCAATTCAGAAATCAAAAAAATGATGAAAAATAAATCACATAGCGATTTATAGTGGTTCCACTAACGTTGTGTTAGTGTACATCCACTTTAAGACAGAGCTTTGATTAATATTGATCGGAAGAGTACAAGAGATTCAATACAACGATCAAAGTTCTAATTAGAAATTGATTTGTGGAGAAGAGAATTGAAGAAAATTAGGTTTTGATAAACCCCAATTAGTGGAGGTTAATCTCTTGCAGTTGCTTGCACACACATCTAGATCTGGAACCTGAAGCTAGCTTATATAGGAGAATAGAAACCCTAGGCAATATTCTGAAATTGCCCCTGCAGTTGCCACAAATCTTCACGCCAAGACCACACGTGAAAACAGGCAGAAAGTCGCCTCAGACGTCTGGCCAAAATAGCCAGACGTCTGACTTATGTTACTGAAAGTTTCGCTTCAGCTCAAACGTCTGACCATTTGGTCAGACGTCTGACTACAGGCTTTGGAACCAATTCTACACAGACTCAGACGTCTGACCCTTTTAGTCAGGCATCTGACCTCATTCTCTAGAACAGGTCTGCTGCAGTTTTGCTGAAGGGTCAGACGTCTGACCCTTTTGCTCAGATGTCGAACCCTGTCAATTCATCCCACTTTAACTTTTTCGTTATAACTTTCACCTCCAAACTCCGATTTGCGAACCTTTTTCTCCGTTACGAAGATATTTTCAACCTCTGCAAATCTCCATATAATGTCATCAAAATTTAACACTCAACCTTGACACTATATCCATCTCTAACTTCAATGGTACCATACCATCATCGACAACCGATAGCACCAACTATCACTTCTTCTACCTTCAACCAAACATGAATGCTTTCCTAATGAGCTCTGGCAAAGCCACCGCCCATTGCACTCCACCAACGAGCTCAGGCAAAGCCACCGCCCATTGCGCTCCACCAATGAGCTCAGGCAAAGCCCCCGCCTGCTAATGAAATGTTGAAAACATCCAAATCTTAAGCTATCTCACCAAAGAATAGCACTTACCAAGAAGATAGAACCTCAATCTCTCACCGATACTTTTCCTTATTTACCACCAAGCTCCTGCGCTTAACCGTGCCACTCCATGGCGACTAGCACTTCTCCAAGTGAATCAAGTCCAAGCAATGCTCGAACTTCCTAACCGGTAATGCCTTAGTGAACATGTCTGTCGGTTATCCTTTGTGTGCACTTTCCGAAGATATAATTGCTTATCTTCATCCATGGCTACTAGAAATGAATCTCTTACCTCAGTACGCTCATTCCGTGAGCTAAAAGCCAAATTCTCTGCCAAATAAATAGCACTCTACCTATCACATCGAACATTAATACTATCATGCTCGAATCCCAAGTCACACAATAATTGCTTCAAATAGAGTGCCTCCTTTGCCGCCTCCACCACGGCTATCAACTCCGCCTCCGTAGTGGATAAAACAACTATGGTCTGCAATCTAGATCTCTAACTTACGGCTGTACCCTAAGTGTGAAAACATATCCGGAAGTTGATTTTCTTCAATCCCTATCACCGGGGTAGTCCGAATCATAATAACAAACCAACTTGCAATCTATCGCCTTACTACCGCCAAAAACAAGACAATAAGATGATGTGCCTCTAAGATATCTCAATATAAGCTTCACAGCTTCCCAATGCAATTTCCCGGATTAGCCATATATCGACTAACCATCCCGATAGCATTTGCAATATCGGGCCTTGTACACAGCATAGTATACATTAGACTTCCAACTGCACAAGCATATGGCACCTTTGCCATATAAGTCTTGTCTTCCTCATGATAGGTGATCCTTTACTCAAAAGCTTCATATGCAAAGGTAAAGGTGTATTTGGCGCATTTGCATTCTCCATGCTAAGCCAGCAAAGCACTTTCTCAATGTATTCCTTTTGAGTTAGTTTCAACTCAAAATGCTTTCGATCCCTTACAATTTCTATACCCAATATCCTTCTTGCTTCTCCAGGATCCTTCATTTTGAACTCCGATTTCAAACTCAGTTAAGCTTGTTGATTTCATTTTTATCCTTAGAAGCAATGAGCATGTCGTCCACATACAAGAGTAAATACACCCAGCAATTATTTCTCAACATCTTGAAATAAACACAAGCAACTTTGATGCTTCTACCAAAACAATTTTCAGGCATAAAATGATCAAACCTCTTGTACCGTTGTCTAGGTGATTGCTTTAAACCATATAGTGATTTTTTTCAACTTGCAAACCAAATTTGACTTACCATCTACAAAAAAACCTTTCGGTTGCTCCACGTAGATATCTTCATCCAAGTCCCCATGCAAGAAGGCGGTCTTCACATCAAGTTGCTCCAACTCCAAATCATGAATAGCAACTATAGCAATTAATATTCGGATAGAAATGTAGCGCACAACCGGTGCGAATATCTCATCATACTCTTTCTCTTCCTTTGTGCAAATCCCTTAACCACTAGCCTAGTTTTATATCTCCCATCGTCTTTCACCTTGTATATCCATTTTGCGCCCAATAGCACGGTTTCCTTTAGGAAGTGGAAAGAAATCCCAAGTTTGATTCTTCAGCAATGATTGCATCTCTTTCTCTATGGCACAAATCCATTTTGAGCAATCATTCGACTTTATGACATCATCAAGGTCCATTGGCTCATCTTGGACTACATGAAGAGCATAGTCCAAATTATCACAAAAACTAAGATAGTTCCAATCACCATATCTTTCGGGTGGTCTTATAGTACGACGACCAACCCGAGTAGCAATACCATCACCCAAACTCCCTTCGGCTCCACCTTGAACCGAATCTTCTCTAGAATCATATACATCACCAACACTACTAGAGTAACCATATGGACTATGTGATGTAATATCAACTGCTACTTCCTCACAAGCACCTCCTACTACTCTACTCTCCCTACTCCTTGGACAAAATGTGGAAATAATTTCCTTCTCCTTCCATTCACCATCAACCAAATCTGGAACATCCGATGAGCTCACATTTTCCTTGAACATCGCCGACTCATCAAAAGTAACATGACGAGAATTCACTACCTTCTTCGTTTTCGGATTCCAAATCCGATAGCCTTTTACACTATCCATATAGCCAAGCAAAATCCCATTGAAAGATTTAGGTTCAAGCTTATCATTTTCCGGATCATGAACATAAACCGGACAACCAAAGACATGAAGATAACCCAAGTAAATGCACTTTCCCTTCCACACTTCCTCCAAAATTTTGTTACCAATAGTTGAGCATGGAATTCGATTAATAATATGCATTGCGGTTGACAAAGCTTTAGCCCAAAATCCCTTTGCCAAACCTTATGTCAATCTCAAGCATCGAGCTTTCTCAAGTAGAGTACGATTCATTCTCTCCACAACACCATTCGACTGCGGATCTCCAGGTGTAGTAAAATACCTCTGAATACCATGATACTTGCAGAACTCCAAAAATTCTCCGGAAGCATATTCTCCACCATTGTCAGATCTTAGAACCTTCAAAGACTTGCCACTCTCATTCTCAACAAGAGCCTTCCATGCTTTGAAGTTTGCAAATGCCTTCGACTTGGCCTTCATTATTACACCTAAACTTTTCAAGAAAAGTCATCTATAAAAGAAATATAATAGAGAGGTCCACCCAAAGAAGCTACAGGTGCCGGTCCCCAAACATCCGTGTGAACGTACCCAAGAACTCTTCTCGAATCATGCTTTCCCTCACCGAATGAAACTTTAGTTTGCTTCCCCATGACACATTCTTTGCCAAACTCTAACTTGTTGAAACTTTCTCCATCGATCATCTATCTCTTCCGTAGAACATCTATACTCCTCTTCGAGACATGACCAAACCTCAAATGCCACAACCTAGTCGCATCCAAGCCACGAGAACTATCAACTCATATACAAGTTTCACCTTCTACAGTTACTCCTTGAAGAAAATAAATACCATGAGTCCTTGCATCCTTCATCACCACAAGCACACCCTTCGAAACCCGCAAGCTATCACTTTCAATAGTGATCTTATAACCTAAAGAATCCAGTTGCCTCAAAGAGATAAGAGACTTCCTATGTCCCGGAACATAACACACATTAGTGAGAGTATGAACCACTACGTCAAACATCCGAATTTGCACGGAAACAATGCCTTTCGACTTACAAATAACACCATATCCCATAACAATTGAATTTCCCTCTTTGTCGATGTAAGAAGAGAAGCAATTCCTATTTGGAGTCATATGATAAGACGCCAACGAATCGAGCACCCATTCGCTATGCTATCGTTGACAAAACATCTACATCTCCCTCAACAACTGCACTCTCCACCGCTACTGATGAAGATGCTACTTCCTTCTTTGCCTTCTCCTTATCTGGACACTCATTCTTTCAATTACCGGGTTTCCTACAAATATAACAGTTGCCTTTTCTTTCCTTCGACCTTCCTTTCCAACCAAGGTTCGTTGATTTAGAACGCCCCCGGTTCTCCTTCTTCGTGTACCTCTCCTTCTCCACAAATAAACCATGACTATTACTAGCACCACTACTTCCATCACCTAACTCGTTCATTTGATCCTACAACTTATCGCTAAAAAGACTCGTCTTACCATCATTAAGAGTCAATGTATTCCAGCTATAGATCAAACTATTTAAGAAACCTATATAGCGACCTGGCAACGAAACACAACAATATCATCGCCTTTTGTTCTTCCTCAATCTTCAAACTACCGCCTTCATCTTCATTAGCAAATCATCAAAAATGTTTAAGTGCACCTTTAGCGAAGTACCTTCCTTCATCTTATAGGTGAAGAACGTTCGCAACAAGATCAAACGATTTGTCAGTGACTTCTTCATATATAACTCCTCCAACTTGTCCCAAATACCTTTAGCGGTAGTCTCACCACTAATTTCAGAGATAACATTCTCTCCCATAGCAAGTTGAAGTGTAATGAATGCCCACTCTTCCATCTCCTCTCTCTCAACATCCGAAATGTCCGCTGGCAATAAATGTGTATGAATAAATACCCGATGCACCCAATTCCTCCCTAGAACCGCTTTCATCATCCATTGCCACTTTTCAAAATCATTGTCACCATTCCATTTGTTTATTACCAATTGTGATACTTAAGCTGCGTACGAACCACGTACATAAGGAGCTACACCACTTGGACTACCCATTGAGGAACTACTTGAGTTACTACTTGATTCAGCCATTTCTACAATCACCTACCAGCACCAATGCTCTGATACCAAATGTTGGGGCGGGATTCCAACTTGAGACCACTCAAATCGAAACCCCACAAGCACAACGGAAGACGGGATCATGGTTAGAAGTGCAAAAGCAACCAATCAATTACTAAAATTCCAATCTCAATTAATCCAATACAATCATAATCCCAAACAAGCAATTCAGAAATCAATGCAATAATGAAAAATAAATCACACAGCGATTTATAATGGTTCCACTAACGTTGTGTTAGTGTACATCCACTTTAAGAGAGAGCTTTTATAAAAATTGATGAGAAGAGTATAAGAGATTGAATACAATGATCAAAATTTTAATTAGAAATTGATTTGTAGAGAAGAAAATTGAAGAAAATTAGGTTTTGATAACCCTAATTTGTTGAGGTTAATCTCTTGCATTTGCTTGCACGCACACCTAGATCTGGAACCTGAAGCTAGCTTATATAGGAGAATAGAAACCTTGGGCAATGTTACAAAATTTCCCCTGTAGTTGTCACAAATCTTCACACCAAGTCTACACATGAAAACAGGCAGAAAGTCGCCTCAGACGTCTGGCCAAAATGGTCAGACGTCTGACTAAAGTTACTGAAAAGTTTCTCTTTAGCTCAGATGTCTGACCATTTGGTCAAACGTCTGACTACAGGCTCTGGAGCCAATTCTGCACAGACTAAGACAATGTAACAACCCGGAAATTCCGATCCCGAAATTTCCAGATAGTTAGTGAAAAGAAGAAAGAGAAAGAAGAAAGAGAACAGCAACAAGTCACAGAATCCTCACATTCGCAGCTGACCAAATATAATATCAAATAAGATATCAGTTATACAAAGAAAACTATATCAACCTTTTGGTCAGACGTCTGACGTCATTCTATAGAATAAGTCTGCTGCAGCTTTGCTGAAGTGTAAGATGTCTGACCTTTTTCCTCAAACGCCTGACCCTGTGTAACGAATCGGTTTTATGTCGGGATCCGAAGATCGGCATTCTTACGACCACTGTATCAAATGTCGCATAATCGAATGCCGGAAAACCGAATTGTTGGGGTTAAAAAGAAGAGGTAGAAGAAAAAGATAGCAGAAGTAAGAAAACAGAACATAAACAATATCAGAATCTCACAGTCGCAGCGGAACAACATATAATAGATAAATGAATAATCTTTAAAACAAAGAACTATCTCAGTTATTACATTACATTATCATCAGAGTGTACAACAACATTATACAACACAATACAAGAATGGACAGCTATACAAACATGTCCCTACAAGTGAATTATACAGCAGAAAGATAATATCATATACAAGTAATACGCCTCGCCATCCAGCTTGCTACTTGAGCTCCATAGCACTCTTGAATCCAGAATGACCTGATAACCTAACTCTAAACTGCCCGTGTGGAAAATTATGGGCACCCAGAGTTTAGGAAGAGAACAATAAACTCCAGGTCAGTCATGAGACTGGTATGAGAACTCAAAACAGTTATTTATCTTTTAAAACAACAACAACAAGGGAAGTAAAAAATATCCGCAATGCTTTTGGAAAATGAAACTACCATAAGGCCTCCCCGCACACAGACAATGCAAACGTAGAATTGGAGGAGATTTGTCCTTATGATAGTCAAAGATGCTTAATACGCAAAACAAATCAATTTTGAAATTATTATTATTAGTGCATAGTGATGAAAGCATTTCGAAAATAGAATATAAATCTTAGCCAACATACGACCATTATCGTATGCCTACTATAGCTACCATGTTCAATAGCAGGTTACCGCCACATTCGATGGCAGGTTATACAACTAAATCCGTACAAGGCTCGTATTGTTTCTTTGGATTTTCCAGCAAATGGTCAGGCTAAGGAACTTCCTACTGCCACATGGGATCGCCCCTGGCGGGACGTCCCGAGAACTTAACCAGCCCTCTACCAACACAAGGCCGGGTTACCTCTGTAACTAGGTAACTACTACACGAATATGCCACCCCCCGGTCCTTTGGGACCTTTATCCGAGGGCCCTCTATCACCAAGCAACAACCACACAGAAAAATAAGATTGGAGCAACCACATAGGTTAAGCATCAGGGCTCCATACCTGACACCACCCTTTTCTAAAAGGGAATAACATACCCTAAAGTGAGCGACCCTCATAACCTTGCCGCATATTCATTTTTCGACCATTTTCGGGGTGTGAGGTCTGACGAAGTCTCGTCCACAAAGCTACGCTTTTTCACGAATCCACGCTTTGATCAACAAATGATCAATAAATAATCATCACACAGCAACACTCAGCATACCACATTACCAAATTGGGAGTATATCGCTGAAAACCTTCAACTACAAAACCTCTGAGCTCGTACGTCTCAGAGAAGGGTGTTAAGCTAAGACAATAAATTCTCCGCCACCAATAGAAATGTATTTGAAAGAAATCTACTTTATATCCCAAAATGTAATGTCATACACGTAACCATACAAGTCTGTTCTGGGCTCGAACAGAGCCGAAGGCACTTCAAAAGAAGTCCTTGCAATCCGGGTATTCACAATCCCGATCGAATTTCCCATCACAAAGGAAATCTCCATACCGTAGCTAACGGTGCAGAAACAATCGATAGGTCATCCTATCGTTTTCACAAATACCCGGTCTTCACCACCGGTCTTCAATGCTATCCATTACGTCGTATCACTATTCAGAATGGGTAATCCGAATAACGAGCGCAATAATTTAAAAATAAGTTTAGCATTCAATTTCAACCAATTTACAACAAATAGCCATTCAAAGGTCAATCTTGATAGTCGGTTATTTGACTATCAATCAATATTCACAACGTAACCTGGTTTCAAATAATTTCCCAAATTATTTATTTTCAAAATATCTTTATAAGATATATATCTTCCACACTTCAACCATTTGAAAACCAATTTCAAATCAATTTACACCCTTACAACTTTCATTTCAAATTGGTTCATTTAAACCAATCAAATAAGTCCTTACCGATTTATAACGTTCCAAATCCGTTAATTTATTCCTCACTTTTTTAAAAATAAATCAATGTTTATTTTTAAAGCAAATTTCACTTATAAATTTTCATTGTGAATTTACATTTCCAAATATTCACTTTTTATACGATTTTACAAATCGATTCCAATTATTCACTTTCAATTTATCTTTAAAAGATATAATCTCAAAACATTCACTTCATATTGGAAAACATTTCCATACTTATTCAATAATAAGTAATTCCCAATTAATTTATTTTCAACATTTGAAAAATATTCAATATACTTAAATCCAAATTAAGCATATATTTTATTCTTTAGGAAACCATTCTCTTAAACACATTTATTTGAGTCAAAACGAATGTTGCGTAAAACATCGTTACAACAACCCAAAATCACTAGTATAGGGATTCGAAATTAAGATAGATATATAAATCCCAATACTACACAAAACTTTTCCTTTCGGAAATCATTTACTATAACAACAGTGTTATAGTCCACCATTTCCTTCTATTTCTCGAAAACGTCTATTTCAACAATGAATGTTGAAATCTAGGGTTTCGACACTTAATACAATTTAAAACATCTTTAAATCGTTTTAATTCTATTTAAAATATCACTTTCCCAAAATATTTCTTTAATATATTATTCACCGTCCAAAATCGTGAATATACTTCATTAACCAAATTCAATTTCCACATATTTTATTTAAAGGATTATCCACTGTCCCAAAATCGTGGGTATATTTCCTTTAATAAGCTATAATAATTAAACTTATCAAAATAAGTCGATTTCGGATTTATAAACAACGTTTATAAATTCCATTTATATTTTATAACAACTTCAACTTATAAAATCACTTTATTAACAACTTCTATCCATATTCCATTTATACGCCAAAAATCCAATTTATAAGTTAATTACTTATAAATCTTTTATTTTACAAAATCTATTCATTTTATAACTTCACAATTTATGAATCTATGGATTTCATCCACTTATGAAATCCGTTTATACTTCATTTTAACACTTATAAAAACTCGTTTTATAATTCCAATATTTTAATTTATAAATATCAATTTTATAAATCTTTTATATAAATCATTTATAATACTTCAAAAATCCCAATTTAACCCATTTTATAAATTAATCAAATACTTATTTCAAAAATTACTTTCGGTTATATTTCACAAAAATCATAATTTTTATAACATAAAAATTCAACGTTTATTTATTTGAAGTGAATCAATTCCAAAATTAAATTTTATTATGAATTCTCAACTTAAATTTTTAGAAATCCAATTTAATTCATTTTCGGCATCTAAGGATGCCAAAATATATTCGGCTAAAATTTAGCCTTTAACAATTTCAATCACAAAGATAATCACACATATTATAAATAGATCAATAAATAGTTCAACACACAACATTGAAACCAATTCGAATGTTTGAGGAATCCAGTTGGATCCCTCCAACCTGTTTCCCTGCATCCAAAGATGTTAGCACAATACCAATTCCACTTCAAGACGGAGTATCGTGGTATATAGGATTTATAAAATATTATCCGCTATTATGCGGCGCAATAGGATCTCATCCGCTATATAATGCGGGAAAATCAACTCCAAGTACATATATAATACCAATTCCATACAAGTTGGAATTATCGCGGTATATGTTTTTAATAAATAACATCCGCTTAATATACGGCGCATATGGTCTATTTCAATACAACAGATAATAATTATCATCCAATCACACAATCAAGCAATTTTAAATTTAACTATTTAAAATTTAAATCGAAACAATTTGATTGAGTGAGAAGTTCTCACCTTGAGTTTCCGATAATAGTTGTAGCGTTTTATTTTGAATAAAATTAAACGTGCGTTTAATTTTACCCGAAATTTTCACTAGCTCCAAATGACTCCAAACCAGTTCCATTGCGTAGTGCTCGACAAAACGAACCCGATGCATCATTTCGTTATTTTCCCACCTTGTATGAAAAAGATATGCATTTTTAAAGTTACACGAATTAAAATATAACTAAATTACAATTTCTTTTATAACTTTTAACCTAAACTAATCAGAGCCGTTGCTTTTCCTTTGATGAAATCCAGGCCGTGTTTACCATCTTCTCCAAAGCCGTTCCAGGTTTTGCATGCAACCTAGAACCCAAAGTCGTGATATTAGGGTTTGAAATCGCCACCACCACGTCGACATATACATCGATCAACCACCCTCATATGGAAGCCCACTGCGAGCATGACCATCGGCCAGAGGAGCTTGAAGCTCGGCCCCGCCTTTTGCACACGTAACGAGGATGAACGGCCAGCAAACGTGCCCCCTAGCTTCGCCATCACCACGCCATACCTCATCATCTCCGTATGGATTAAAAGCTCTCTGATGCTCTTCAACTTTGCAGTTGATAACTTTTGCTAATTATTTATGTATCAAGAGAGATTAAGGAATGAAACTTGATGATTTCTGGCCATGAACAGTGTTGATGCCGGATGACATAGAAATAGGGTTAGGGTTTGGTTTTTAATTGCAAATGGAAATTTTGAAGTCCTTTTATAGAAAAGTTCACAAAACACTATTCACCCTGATTTTTTCGAACTCCAAATCTCGCGCGGTGACCGGCGTTTCTAGGGTTTACCCCGCATTCCGGACATAATGGAATAGGTTTCGGAAGCTAATTCGATCATCTGTGCGAGTTACGGAAATAAACGATCAAGTTTACATTAAATCGATTTAAACCAATTTCTATGCGTTTTGGCTTGCCCTGGATAAACGATAAATCCGATTGACACAAAATTTGAAACCATGCAATAATTTAACATTACGGATCCAATGAAACTAGTTTCGTCGAAATCCAAGGCTGTTTGAAAAATGGCTATTTTCACTAGTCGATTTAAATATTGAAATATTCAATTTTCACAAATTAACTATTAATTCAATTTTAAAATTTCACAAACATCGTTCTAACTCCAATATGATTTAATATAACTTTATAAATCATTTTTAATCACATTAAACCAAGATTTCAATTATTTCTGGAATTTCAATTATTAAATTATCACTTAAATTACCCAATTAATCTAGATATTCGAAAAATAAATTATTCGACTTATAAATTTTACTTGTTGGTATTTAAAGTTAATTAAATATTTGAATTTCAAATAACAGAAATTCTGGGTCGTTACACCCTGTCAATTCAACCCACTTCACCTTTTCCCTTATAACTTTCACCTCCGAACTCCGATTTGCGAACCTCGTTTTTTCGTTACGAAGCTACTTCCGACCTCTAAAATTCTCCATATAGTGTCGCTAAAATTTAACACATTTTAAGTTTGAACTTTATGAATTGTGATTTAAACCCCGTTCTGAAAACCTTAATCATAACTTTCCATGTATTAAAGTAGGATATTAAACGGAGGAAAAACAATCCTTGAAGCACAGACTTATTTGCAACTGGCATTGTACCATGAATCTGATTATCATGTAAAAGGTTTGGAATTTTCCAAGGATGTTCAAATTGAGGATTCTCCCTATGCTTATGGGAAGAGATATCCACATTTTGCGGTTTCCCATTGTTAGGGTTGAAAGCATGAATACTCTGCAACGGGAAATGCAAAACTTAAATTATCAAACTGCATAACAATTAGACATACAGTGCCAATCCAATTTGGAAAAATAATGTTTAGAAATGAGCATATCACCAGACGAAGACAATACAAAAACATCTATCTCATCTAATATGTTATTACAGATATACCACCGGTCTATGTTTCAGTATTTTCTCATTGTCGTTAACATACTAACAAAGTCTTCCTACTGCACAGACTTAATTTGATGGGTGGAAAATAGTTTGTGTAATTATTAATGCATAAATTATTGATTTATTTTTCTACAATAGATTCTTATAGCCAAATTAATGTTAAAACATTACCCACCTCAATTAAATAACTAAAATCAAGAGAAAGGAATCCACTGCTGTCAAATTATTTAATTCATTGGATTTAATTTATCATTTATACAAACATGATAAGATTTAATCCAAGTACATTTAAATCAAGAGAAATTCAACTGACCTTATATTTTGTGCCATTCTTTTTACCTTTTTTTTGCCAGCATGAAATGTGGATATCTTCTAGATACATGCAATGAAGCAAAGTTCATACCTCTACTTTTTTTCTTCATAAAATGTAATTCTAAAACAAAAATAAATTAATTTATAATTTAGAAAATGTACTGAACATGCAGCGAGATTGAAAGAAAAAGTTATGGATCAATAGGTTGTAACAAATGAGATCTGTTTGATAAACTAACATACTGAATGAGGAAGCATCAGAAAATAGAGTCCATATGTCATTATGAATATACGGGTTTTCAGTTCTATTACTGTCTACGGTTTGGGAACAAAATTTTTATCAGTATGAAATGACACATATGATTTTAGGCTACTTTTGTTAAATTTTTAAAGGATATTCTAAATTTAATAATAATTAAAAAGTAACTCAAATTCAACCCGCTTCTCCTAGTATAATTTGTATTCCAAAGGAAATTTTCTTAATATCTTTCCTCATACAACTTGAATATGAAAAAAAGATATTTTTTTAACACTAAATGTAAAGTATAAAAAATGGAAGGAAACAAATATTTTTAAGACAAACCTAATAGAAATAGAGTGCAAACCTTAGAATAGATGTACGCTTATAAACACCTACAAATAATGTTATCGTTATATAAGCATATACAATGCATGCTTATCGCAATTTTATTGACAATCAAACTATAGTCTTTTATTTAGTCATACAACGAATTCATTCTTATTTACAAAGCTAACAGTTTGTAGCATAAACGGTTTTTTTTAATCATAATACAATATTATATACTTTAGCTATCCAAACTTTTGGTTGAATATCTGTAGCATAGTTAAGTTGGATTAAAAGTGATGTAATATACACTCGGTACTCAATGTAGAGAAAATTATCAAAGCTGTAGGCATTTTATCAATATAGAGAAAACTCTATTATCGGTAACATCATCCTTTCATAAATCATCAATCAGAAACTAGCTTTTGAATAAATGATGTAAGATAAACCGAGACTGTCAACAATCTTTGAAGATAAACCGAGAAACTAGCTTCTCTCCAAAATGATCATTCAAAATATTTTTGCCAGCGGTAGTTGCTAAATGCTTATGAGAATCTAAGGATCCAACAAATGATATAATCAGGCATTGATGTAATTATGGAAGCATAAGATAAAAGCTAGAAGCCAGGTGAAGGGAACTTACCATAAAGCCAGAGTTTTTTTTTTCCATTTCTTCAGAAAATATGAAAGGCTTTCTTTGCTTATTATTCCCAATTAACATACTTAGTTTCATCGCTGCACACTCCGACCGTAACTAAGGTTCAATATATAATCCTTGTTTGTCCGTAGCTGACTTGACCATTGTAGTTTAGTGGTAGGCCACAAAATCCACAGCATGTTAAATAGGTCTTTCAAATCCTGGCCAAAATAAATTGTCAGGAACTCAAATGAAAAAACAAACCAACACCAAGAGACCAGTTTTCCAATTCATAAATTTTAACATACAATGCTGAAATAACAGGAAAATAAGGTTTGCCTTGCTATTTCTTCGTCCTACAGAGACATGGCACAATACATCTCGCATATTGGGTGTCAGCATTGCAACAGTTCCATCAAGTATTTCTTCTTCTTCCTTAACACTATTTTCTACCTAAATTGGTGGTTGCTCGTAAGATTTATTTTAAATTATAAGCAATTCATCCACAACAACATCATATGCAACTAGATAGTCATAAGCAGTAAAATCTTTTTTCACTACAACCATCTATCTGATCTCCATAAAGAAAATTATGGGATACTTGTGTATTAGTACTTATTCAATTAATTTTCTTTGGTTAGAAATGGTGAATTTTAATAACGCTTTTAGCCTAAAAGATAAAAGTAAAGGTATACCAATCCTTTTTTTAATATAAACAGTTTTAAAAATGGTATTTTACAGTATGATTCTATTGAAAGTTGTATGTCGTGGTGCTAGTTCACTCGAAAACTAGTATAGACAAAGACCTCACTAATTGTGAATTTCTAACTAAATTTTCAGACATAGTTACAATTGCATTTTCAACTAATTATAGCAATCATACACCCCCATTCTAATCTAGTTTTCCAAACAAGTTCAACATCGAAGAGGGAAGCCATGCAGATATGTGAAAAAATGGTATCAACATAAAGGATGTTTAAACTATGTAGTGGATGAACTTAAAGCAATAACATGAGAGGATGCAACTCATAGGTTTCAATGCAAAATCATGGAGAAAGAATAAAAACCAAGTCAAATCCTGTTTAGAAGCTTGAAGAAGGATTTAAATTGGAATTCATGCAAACTAGTGAAAATTCAAAAAATGATACTTTACATGACAACATGCTTCAACTTAATATGTAGTTTACGGAGCAACTAAAAACGAAACATGAAGTTAACAAGCAAAAAATTAAGATATCATGACTATAATTTGGTGATACAAAATTTTCTATGCAATGAAGTACATGAGTAAACACAAAAACAAAATCTAAGCACTACTAAAATCCAACTAGGAATATATTTATGATAATAAGAAGATAACTAAAGAGGTCATCTATTTTTATTCCAATATATCTAATGGGAAAAAACATATAATTTTCTAATAAAGCACACAAGAATGAAAATTAATGATATTGGAAAAAATTCTTATTTGTTGCAGTATTATTGAAGGAGAGAAAATCTAATGATTCCAAAAGCCTAGGCCCCAATGGATCCTTTACCATATTCTTTAGAATAAGTTGGGACCTAATTAGTAAGGAGCTCTACAGTGTCATATCTGAAATTTTCCAAATTGGAAAAATAATTATATACTCTACCATCAAAAAATAAACATGTGTTAAAAATAGATTATAACAGTGGGTGATTAGAGCGTATTACACTGCCATTGGTTACTAAATGCAGGTTTGTCAAGTGCCAAAAAACATTATTTCCCATATTGAATGCATTCACTACTATAAAACAGGCCATTTGCATCGGTTGTTTATCCCCCTTTTGCATCAGTTCAACAACCGATGCATATGCAACCGATGCAACATGCTTAACACTTTTGCATCAGTTCTGAAACGGATGCAAAAAGGTCCTTTTTGCATCGTTGTTACTAACAACCGATGCAAACTAATCCCTCTATTGCATCAGTTTTCTATAACAACCGATGCAACTAATCCCTATATTGCATCAGCTATTTATACCTGATGCAAAAAAGCCATTCTCAGAAACCATTATTACAGTACTCAAATAGACTATATATATATATATATTATTGATTATAACAAACAATTATTGCATGCAATATTACAATCATTCAAAGTTAAATTTGATGGCAAATACATAATCAGATTTAATAATTCTACAAAAGAATGAAAAACATAAATAAATTCCACAGTACATAATCAAACAGTCAGTAGTAAAAAAATAAATGCCAACAAAAATGCTACATTCTGTCTGTATTAATAAATTTACCTATTTTTATGATAATCAAATTGTGAAATAGGACTAAACTGACAGTTAACTTCCTCCGCTATACAAGACAGTTAACTTCCTCCGCTATACAAGACAGTTCACCAAAGCAGCCACACAACAATACTGTCTCACTTCCTTCCCTCCCTGACTGCCATTCACCACTACTAGCTGCTTTACCTCAAACAACACCTTTCTGCCGGCAACAGAACTACTATCACCCTTCTGAAAACAACCAAATACAAACTAGAACTCCACATTGCATTGCAAAACCAGCCATCCGACAAAACTTCACACTTCAAACTTGCATAAAACAGTGAACATACCACCAAATTCCAGCAAACATATTTCCAACCATAACAAAACTGCTCCAATACTTCATCATATTACCACCACTCTGCTTTCACTGACAAACAAGTTTTACCATTCACTTCAGTGCCATTACATCCATCAAACCACTTTGCCACCCTCCTCTACACATATTCCTCTACTACTACTGACTTCCACCTACTGCAATTCCATACTAACCACCACTGCCATCATTTACATTTCATCACACAACATCACCGAATCAAAAACTGCAATATTCACCATGAACCACTGCTTACCACTTCCACCTCCATCTACTTACCACTGCCATACATACACTGACATATATACACTGTTAGAAACCATTACTGCCACTGTCATATACCTTTGCTAACCTCCTCTACCTCCATCTGGTACTGCTCCTCAACTACACGTCTGAAACAAACTTTCCCTTCCATCACCATTACAACAGCCCCGTCACAACTACAATCACAAACAAACCACTACCTTCCTCCAATACAACTCCAGTTCATCAACAAATTTACCCACTGATACATTCATCACTGTCATCCCCGCTCCGACTATCTATCCATCATCTCCTCTGCCCATACAAGGAAAAACACTGCTTGCCTTGAAACATACACACTCCTCTGTCATAGTGAAGTGTCTCAGCCCATTAACTTCTGCCTGTCACCTGCGTACAAAACAACTCGCACCCCAACTTCATCACTACCACAGTTACCACTTCCTGCATACAAAACTATCAAATTTGCAGTACTGATTTGTGCTTGTATCCGCCCTCCCTTTTCTATATACATCTAGGAAAAACTTCTCAAGAAAAGTATCCATGGATGTAAATCCTCCTACACATAAAAACTCAAATTAGTTCACTCGAAATTCTGTTAAAGACCTCTCTACAATTTTGATGGTGCATACACGTCATTATATCTACTTTAAATAACTTTACAGGGAAGAGCATGTCATAAATCATAATCAGTGACTCGAGGAGTGCATGTGTGATATTGAAATGCAGAGAAAAAATAAGAAGCGTGTGGAAAATGACTATTTTTAATTACCTATTTGAACTGAAAAAAATACATACCTACCGGATGCAGCCGCTAAATAGAAGGGATATGCACGCTCAGGGGGTAACTCCATTGCTTCTATAACATTCAAAATTCCAAGCTGTTCAGAAAGCTATTTTCATCAATTCTAACTCACAAATAACCGTGCAAGAAGTGATATATAACATAGATATATAATATGCTTCTAGGAAATATTTATTAATTAAAAAATATCATCTACTTTTATATTCAAGTGTTTCTCCTTTCATGTGAATAATACCTCTATAATAAAAAATGCTAAACATGCTTAGGATTAAAGAATCTATTTTAAGAAAACTCCAGGGATTACTCACACATCCCCTGAAGGTGCATAGACAAATGCTCAGTTCAAATTGTGTCAATTTAAGTTGTTGTGGTGGGAAATTCAATATATTTATTACTCGGTACTTTTCTAAAAAATCAACGTTGGTCAATATTTATATTTTAGTACTGTTATATATGTTTCTTTACCGCATGCTTTTTATGGGACCTTTGATGGAAGGAAAAATTGTAATATAGCTAATACAGCTACTGCTTTTTAATCATGACAATGCTGCAAATTAGTTTCACGCTTTTTTTGCACTACTCACATTTTCAACCAGTGGCCATTTCACATGGGTTTCTTCAAATTAAAAATTAAAACCACCATGTTTTTTAACTATCGAAAATTATCGCATGTTCTTGAGTATCTTATTACCGTCTGTTTAAAGCATGTTTGTTTTAAAATTGTTAATTGAATGTGTTAGAGAACATGAACGAATATGTGTGTGCATTGACATATAATGCCAGTTCACGCAAAAATAGAGCAGGTGGGTAGAAAAAATATTGTTAATGGAAATAAAGTTAATCAAAGTGAATATTTAATAGTTTATTATCATGTAACTCCAAGTCTACAACCACGTCATAGATGATGTTTTACCTGAAATTCTAATATCATATCCGAAAATGAGTCCTCCTGTTGAAGCAACAATAGAAGCCAAGAAAACATAATTCTAGACTTCCCAGCACCCCTAAATTATGTAATCTGTAAAGCACTTAACGTGCAATCAGTTCAATTTCAAGAGTGAATAAGTACTATCAAGATGCAGTAAATCATCATTTACGCTTTAAACATCTGTGAATAAAGCTTTTGACCAATTTGGAAGACCATATTTGATTGCGTCGATATATAAAATCAATAAACAGGGCAATGAAATTTATAAAGGAATTGAAAGGACTGAAATTATGAGCATGATATACCTGGGGTGCATCTGATACTTCCGCCATTGAATTCCACGATTCAGCTTATCAATCCAGAATTTCTGAACAAAAATAGTGTGATCGCTGTTTACTTTCGTAAGTTTATATTGAGCCCCTGTAAATTAAAACGATTCAATGATGTGGTTCAATAGCTTATCATTCATACTACGATGCAAGTACAATACTATTCAAGACAACTATTTTAGAGCATAACAAATTTTAACTTATAGCTTTTAGATTAATCTATTCATATTCATATTCATAATGAGTAGCACAAAATAAACATTGCCAACTAAACAATCCAAAGCAGTAAGACATTACTGTGTACCGGTAAAGACAATATGTATATATATTTATGGGGAATTGCCTTTTAGACATTTATCTTGCTCGCCTACCCGAGAGCCGGTCCCAGCAACAAACCTTATTTCATGCAAATGTACAAGCAACATTCTAATAGTTTATGTCCCTTCACTGTTGAAATCAAGCATGTATTTGTAACAACAAGGCCGTAGTTATAACTTATAAGCGTCAAATACTTTCTTCATATTTGTTTTACGCATTTCGTTATGCATACAAAGAAGCGTATTACATGAAATTTACACAATGGTTTTATTCCTGCTTCTTTTGCCAACTATGTCAATTAATGCATATAAATTAGCATTTTTGGATGATTGATTTTACCATAATAAACCCTGCTAAAACTATTTCTGTCACTCGATATCTGCATATAAATTAATGCATATAAATTCAATGTGAAATGGAAATGGATAGGTAAAGGATCAGAAAGAAAATTGAGCTATATATGATCTAGTCAATTTCTATTGAATAAAAATAGGATATGTGCAGAAAAAAGTTGCAATATACACATACATATATGTATATGTGTATATAGAGTCAGTCAGCTAGTTGAACAATTTTATATTTTTATTGTTGACTATATTTCACTATAGGAATAGCAGAAACAACAATAGGCTCCAATTCATGGTTTGCATGTTCCATCTACATCAAATTAATACTCATTGACTATCTTTATGCTATGATGATTATATAATTAACTACAGTTCTGTCATTTAAAGGAAAAAAAAACTAAAGATATACATACCATGTCAAGGTCAGATCCCAGCTCAATATCAATAGTTGCAGTATCCTCATCAGATCGAACCCGGACACACATCAAATGTGCACAGACGAAAATAATGAAAGTAGCACTCGTTCCAAATCCAATTATAAGTAAATCAACTTTGTCAATCTAAGTCATAATATTATACTTTGATAGAAAATGAACTTCACTTCTAGTTAACACTGACTAAATACATAGGCAACAACTACAAAAAATGTACTTATTTCAGAATGGACCATACCCATCTTCATAAGAACTTTGTGGTGCATATGCAATAATTGAGCATGCATAAAATGAGGTTTTAGTAATAAGTTTTAATTACATATGAAAGTACAGAATAATTAAGTAAAAAATTCATTTAGAAATTTTTAATTTGGTTAGAACGACAAAAAGGTGGTTAAAAACCATCCTACAAAAATTACCCTGCAAAATTAACAAGTCAATTATTATCATTATTAATGGTTCTTTTGCTAAAGTAAGTGGGTGCATGATGAAAATGAAAAATCAATGCATATGCCAAATTAATTGAAAAAATTCAGAAAAAAAGTAAAGAATTAAGTACCTGTTTGCCAAGAGGGTGCCCAAAGTCATCAGCATCAAGATCTTGAAATACCACTGGCACAGCCCGACAAACCACAATCAGAGCTCCACCACCATTCTTTTTCCTTTTTGCACCTCTCAACCGAAGCACACATCACTGCAACCACCATCCAAACGTTTGCTTCAACTACACTGCTCTTTGACATCAACACTCTGCACCTACTCCAATTCCAAACCATCAGAACCTATCATTCAAACTGCCACTCCTCCCACATCAAAATACCACTACAAACTCAAAGTCAATCCGAACTATTACAACACCGAAACCATCACTTGAAGCATCTCCTCCATTACCTCACTTCCTCTTCCAACCAAACAACCGGAAATCTCCTCGCTACCTCGGCCAAATCCAACACCAATACCAGCACTCTAAACCAAACCCTGCTATCACCCTTAGCCACTCATCACAAAAGCACTGCGTTTATCATAAACACAAAGCCATACCAGTAACACCACTTTCACTCCATCAATTCGGCATCACCACAGTGTGAACACAAGCCCCTCTGCTGCAGCACCTCACCATCATCCCACACGACACAACTCCCCAAACCAAACATCATCACCATTTCAATAACTAACAGCGCAACTCACCACAAACAACCAGAAACACCCCCACTGCAGCACTTCTTGAAACCATCATTCACCTGAAACAGATTCATCCCATCCACAACCCCCAATAGCATCTCCATCATCACCTTGCAGTCGTAAATCTAAACTACCCCTTCCATTGCATCCACAATTACTATATCAGTTCCACCACTGAAAACTCGGTACTTCCTTCAACCAACAACCCCCTTCCACAACCCAAAATCATCGAACTTCTCCTTCGACCATCTTACTGCTTCACTACCCATTCACTTTCCAATCATCTAATCTTCATCCAGCTCCTATCATATACGGCAACATTCACAACCGAATTAAACAAACCATTGACAACTGATATCAAACCCCCTATCGTGACCTTCGCTACAGCATCATCGAACTCAGCTGCAATCGCGACCTCAACCACTTCACCCACTCTACCCAAAAAATCGAAACCCAATTTTTACTTCAACCGATTCACGAGCGAAAGGAAGCATTTGGAAAAGGCTTTGGGAAAGTGGTAGATCATCAGTCGGATTTAATGAGAAGCAGTGAAAATCAATTTCTAGGGTTTTGATTGTTTTGGAGCAGGCGAAATCCATTTTAGGGAAAACGAATGGGAAATAAGCGGTAGAAAAATTTGGGATGGTGGGAATTGAAACTATTTGCATCCGTTGTTGATGACAACTGATGCAAAATTGATTTTTTATGACCTATTGCTTTTTATGTACCAATTGCATCAGTTATTAAGATAGAACTGATGCAAATAGTTCTATTTGCATCAGTTTTTACTTCAACCGATTCAAATGAGGCGATTGGTGCAACCCTGTTTTGTAGTAGTGATTTAGGCAAATTTCTTATGACAAGGAAGAAAACACCTTATGAATTGGTATACAGTTTGTAAAGCCAAATATGAAGGAGGTATGGGGCTCAGAAATCTAAATGATGTTGCTAACTTTCATGGTTTATAAATTACTTGCAATTACTTAAATCAAAAAAGCATATGGACAAAGTGGATGAAGAAAATATACTGTAAAAAGTAGAATTTTTGGATAATTCAGAAGACAACAGTGCGTCATTTACGTGAAAGTTACTACTTAAAACAAAGCCTATATGTTATGGCATAGTCGAAAAGAAAATTGCCAATGGAAAAAACAATAATTTATGGTTAGACCAATAGCTTAATGGAAACACATTGATCGGTACAGTTGGATGGCAATTAATGAGCTGTTTTGGGAGTTCGAAAAAGGAAGTGTTTGCACTCATCTCAGACTCCAATGGTGCCTTAACAACCATGATATTCCTTATAATATTGAACCATAAATTGGAAAAATTAACATTTACAATAATATAGAAAGTGATTTTTTATGGTAGAAACTCCATATCAATGGACAGTTGGTTTTAGTTCGCTTGGGACTGCACTCAAATTAGTGAACAAACTCAAGGCCAATCTCTTCATATATGGAATTCTATAAATGCTCCAAAAATGGAAATGTGTTTGTATCTTGCAGTAGTGAAAAAATTAAATACACTTGATAGAATCAAAAATTGGTGCAACCCTTAAGCACAAATTGTTCTTTGTGCGCTAGGAAGTAGAAACTTAATTTTCAAGTGTGAATGTTTGAAACAGATTTGGGAAAGTATCAAACATAAATTAAAGCTCAGTCACAAGAAAATAAAGACGTCAGAAGATCTCATGATCTATCTCTCAAATTTGCAAATCAAAAAAACCTTATATCATAACATAATGGATGCAGCTATCCGTATGGCATTTATGGGTCGAACAAAATCAAAGACTATTTCATAACATACCAGCTCCAGTAACTGTCATACATGACCTACTTATTCGAGACTATAAAATAATAGCCATTAAGTCGAACTCATTATCGGAAGCATATAGTAAGAATGAAGAGATGCGCAAAAACTTCCAATTGGCCTGACTCTGCCAGTTGACAATCCAATTGATCCCTCCTCCTTCAAAGCCAATTTGAGCATGTGTTCATATTTGAGCTTCCGGAAAGGATTCACGCATATTGTACTACATAACATTTGACCTAACTAGTAAGACATGGATTGGATATGTTGATGGCCAATTAATAGATAACCTAATTAAAATGAACATGTTTTATAACATAGATTATAACAAAGCTATATGTATCATTAGTGGAAAAACAATGCTAGGTTATAATCAACAAAATGATAACATTAGTCACCTTAAGTAAAGCTGCCATTATCATATCTCTTAAAACCTTTTAAATTAAATTTGTGACATCTTTCACCAGTGCAAGTGCACCCAAGAGCAAACTGACAATATGTGTTACAATATTAAAAATATCAACACTGCTATAGCTTGAGTGGAAAAAACAAAGTTTGATTTCATTTTTATTTATTACTAATGTAAAGCTAAAATAAAACTGGTAATAGGTACTTGGAGAATTGGAACTTAATCACTATTAAATCTACACACTGAAGGTTTTTGCCATTTTATAGTTAGAAAATAACTACATTTTCGTACCTGAAGTAAACTATAAATTGTTGAACTATGATTCTATGAGAAGATTTTGATATTAATCAATTGTATAACACTAGTTTGATCCAATTGTCAACATATTAGTCAGTTATTTGGAATGTTTTCTTCCGAATAAAGGCAAAAAATAACTCTAAAAGTTGCTTCTTTTTGGGTACCAAAACATCGTTTTGATTTTGATTTTAAATGTACAAGACCTTAACTTATTGCTCACACAAAAATGCAAACTAGATGATGGTATCACTATGTGCAATGATATTCACCGTCGTTGGCCTGGTAATAAGCGGAGATTTCAAAACCATGAGCACAGAAGCAAAGAACTTCAAACATGGACAACTTTCATACATAATCGTTCTGTTCTGGTTATTTCTCAAATTTCAGCTGGGATTTCTAGTGGCAACAGTCGTCCTTTTTTCTGGCCTCGACCATACTAATTGGAGTTATGAATGCAGCCATAGTGCCAGTTACTAGTATTGCTGCGGTTATATTTTTGCATATTCCAATTATATATTTGCATGATCCAATGACTGGTTTTAAAATCCTTGCACTTGTAACCGAGGGTCTAGTTTCATAATTCAATTTTGGACAGCAATTGAGCCTCTGTCAAATGGGTTATGACATAAGTATGTAGTTTGTTGAATAGTCGTACATAGAATATGTATTTGTCCACTTTTCTCGATGAGAAAAAAAGGGTTTTATTACTTTAATATTTGATTATGTAAAGGTTGCTGGGAACTCCAACAATATCTCATTTTATCATTTATTTGAAAAAATACACCGAAAATCATATATCAAATATACCAATAAATATCATCCACAATGTTAACAAAATCCTTTTAAGCTTTAAATGAATGCAATTAGCTAAGGTTGGTTTATATCTATGGCAATATTAAATCAAAAAAAAAAAATTCAACATAAAACTCCTTTATATGACTAAAAATGACAATTTATGGTATGCAGCTACTTGCTTTAAAATGAAATGCCCTTCGAATCTATTGCTCAGACCACAAACAAGGCTACAAGCAGATGCAACATATTTATACAGAAACCAGTTCATGCAAAATTTAGCTACAATGTTTAAAACACATATTTCCCAAAATGCTAACACTATGTTTACTTAGTTGGTGACAAGTAAGATGGAAACTATAACACAAATGAGAAAAGAATACCATCTATCATCATATCCAAATGCAACTGCAAGATTCCTCAAACCCTAAGCACGAAGGTTAGGTAACTTTAAAAAATTACCCATTTTTTCATTTTGATTTTTGAATAAACTAAATGCAATTCATGCGATGAATTCAAACAACAACCCTCAAAAGCTATTTCGTAGACTCATTTTAAAATACAAACAAAAAATAAAGTTAATTTTCAAATTACCTTTATTAACTTTATTGAGCTGAAGGCGTGAAGCAAAGGTTGGAGATTGGAATCATCACTTGAGCGCAAGGTTTCTGAGGCAAATTAAGGTAGAACAGTATGAGCTAAGCAACAGTTGAAGCAGATTTAGAGTTTTCCTATGGCTGAAGGAAAAGAAGTTCAATAAAATATTGTTTAAGTGGCAATGAAAGAAAAAGTAATTTGAGCGGACAGAGAAAATATTACCCAAATCTTAGTGTGTATTGCTGGCGGGATAATAAAGTAGCGATAGAAAAAGAAATTTGAGCGGACAGAGAAAATATTACTCAAATCTTAGTGTGTATTGCTGGCGGGATAATAAAGTAGCGATACTTTATTTGAGGGCAAATTTTTATTAACGAGTAATGCTTGCACTTAACATTGAAACGGTACCAATAACTGCAACCAATAGCAAGTTTTGTTGTAGTGGCATTGCTGCATACATTTTCAATTTTTAACACGGATCGGTAATGATTATATAACTGTTTACGCCTATAAAAGTTTATCGAAATATGCAACTTATTTGATCTTTGTTTAAATACGTGCATGCATTTTACGATTTAATTGGTGAAGACATAATTTAAATAACGGAGCTAGAGATTGCAAAATTTAAAACAAAATTCTACTATCCTATTGTCAAGAAAATTTCTTTGACTTTGGATTTGATGGGTATATTCATAGTATTCATTTCCTAAACATGTCGACCACAATAGTTATTTAGGACATGACAATTTTTATTTATAAGCCCAAAAATAATCTTTTTAACTTTAGACATCATTATAAACCTATTGCGAAAATAGGTTTGGTTTTCATCGGGCCAAAAACTATATTTGTGCAATTATAATGTGCACGAACACAAATTAAGAGTTTGTACTTTCGGACTTTCATCGCAAGTATAACAATATAAATAAAATTTGAGCATGTAGAGGTATAAAATGTTAATATTTTGAAAATCAGTCTTATGTTTATACTAACTTTTAAAACAGATCTAAAGGTGGAATAGATTTTTTTTTCTATAGCCTATAAATAAAAGAGGTTTTAGCCACTTGATCATAAATTTGTCGTTTAGTACGGATAATTATTTGCAAGACGGAGAAATGGAAAGTAAAACTCTCATAAACGAAGTGCTGTCCAGCTGATTTAGCCACTTGATCGACCGTATATTTACTCGTTTGACATGTGTTTTGGCCACCTCATCGTTAATTAATTTTCCTAACCAAATACATCAAAAATTCAACATTGAATAATTCACGTTGCATTCAATCAAGAAAACTAAAGCTGCTTATCGTATATGTGTCTTTTCGTTATCTGAATGTGCGCACGGTTTGTATGTACATATAGCCCGCTAGGTAAATTTATTCCTATAACGATGCAACTAACATAATAAAATCAGGCAACTATTCTTTTCAGGTTACATGATGTGCTCTTTACATACGTACTTGCAATTAAACCTTTGAATATCTTATAATCTTTTGTCTTGTTCACAAATTATTCTGGATAACAATGAAGATGTTTCTGATTCCCGTACACGCATAAGGATGTAATAATCTTGATCAAAGGTTGTTAACCAAAATTCCCGTGACGTCGACATATATGGAAAAAAGAAATGCTGAAACTGCACACAACTTTGATAATGTTTTAGATTTTTCTGCAGTTGAACGCAGGATAATTTGAGATTCAACCAGTATCTTTTATTAGAATTGAAGAATGAAATTAAAGACGCGTTTGACCGTGATAATGTCTATCATGTTTCTAATGCATGTGATAATGCAAGAACGGATAGCACAGTGCATGCATGCACGTTTTCAAAAAATCATGCGATCATAAACTGCAGCGGTTTATTATATACGTTGATAAAGTTTCATGAATTATTCCTCTGTATGATGGTAAAATCTTTGCTTTTATAGTGATAAGGCAACTATCGAAGCCGTATGTCTTTCCTCCAAATTTGTGAATTTGAAGGTAAACAAGATCTTATGGCAATTCACTTGGACAAATTCACTTAGACTGAACCTTCCTTGAGCTCCCAAACATGTTGCAAATGGTTAGAAACTACCGGGTATGATTAATTATGACTGACGAATCAAGAAGAAACCCCAACAAGCTTTTCTTCCAAAATGAACAGCCCACACTTCTAACAGATTCTAAGGTGCACTAACGCTTAATCCACATATGTAACTCAAGTTTTCTGCCAACAATTATCTCAAGTATACGAGGCCTTTCTTTAGGTATGGATGACCATTTTGAACTGGGAGAGGTGTCCTCTACTTTCATTGGAGAAGCAGGGAACGAAGAAGGACGGCGAAGCTATAATTCTTTGGAGAACTGTTAATTAATTAATCATATCATCGTCAGATTGTCTAACCAAACTAAATGAATCAAAGCAATAAACTGTAGAAGTTGTAATTAAATCAAATCTACTATCCTCATTTTTAATATCCTCGTGCACCTTATGAAATCTGTATAACATGAACGATGACTGATAATATAAATCAAGGATTGAAATAAAAGAGGCACTTTGGAATAGGTACCATGAGACATGAATTAAACTCTAATTTGTTTATTATGTGTTTTGTAAATCTCATGCAACTTGTAAGTAATACAAGTTATTTTTCTGTGAACATAAATATTGTCATGTTATACATATTGTTGTTTCGTTTTATTTTGTATTTTGATCGTTGATGATTGTTCATTGATAGAGGATTTGGGACATCTTATTTTGCATTCCAAAACTTATTTGATCTTGTTGACTTTCATTCGAGCATTTTTTTTAATTGCAGTCCAATTTATAATTAACTTCTTAACAGAACAGAAATTTGTTTCTTAACAATATTCAAATAGCAATGGTCGTTTTCGTACATATGCTTAACAAATAAAACATGTCAAACAAGGATCATAGTTAAAACGAAGAAATGGATTTTCGCTAAAAAGAAGAATACTTTTCTGTGGTAATTAATCTTAGCTAAAACGAAGAATTTAGGGTCCCTTTAAGTTAAGAAACCATAGACAACGCTGGATAGAGAAAAGAATAGTGCAATTGTATCTGGAAATAAGAGCAACAATTCTAGAACTGCAAAGAAAAGTAGATCAGAAATAAACAACATGAAAAAGACAAAGGAATCAATATTCCATAGTTCTGTCTACACTATTTATGCATGGAAATGTAGTGTTCAATTTAACTTCGTTGTAGTACCCAAAAATTGACAAATTGACCTCAAAAAGTTTGATCGGTAAACGACGTTTAATTCAAATTTTAGAGTTGATAAATCTAGATCAACGCACTGTTGCATACCCTTCGTGGCATTCATATTATCACATGCTCAACTAATATCAAAAGGAATATTTGTTCTTATGTTCCCTATATAAAGGTGATAGCTTTCCCTACATTTTCATTCATAAACTCAATACCAAAATCCTAGTGCACGCTCTATTCATTCTACAAATCAAAAAATGATTTCCAAATTCCTCATCTTCTCCTCATGTTATTTTTTCGTTTCTCTTTTCATCAACGTTGCGTCCAGTGGTCCTATACAATCATGCAACCAAACACCTTACCCTCAAGTTTGTACTTCTCTTATGAACGCAAATACTTACCACCAATCACCTTATTTTCGTACACTCGTTCTTCAAGCCACCATGAACAAATTTATATCAACTCACCAACTAGCATCGTCAATGAGTACTCTAAGCTCTGTCAATGACAAAGCCAGTGCTGCATGGAACGATTGCTTGTTCCTTCTAGAAGAAACCATCAGCCATCTTAACAACTCAATCTCTTCATCATCTTACGATGATTCTCAAACATGGCTCAGTGCTGCTATAGCGAATCATGAAACATGCAAGGATGGATTCATGGAGCTCGATGCACTTTCTAGTATGTCAACCAATTCACCATTCATGACACGTAACATATCAGAATCACTTAGCAACGCTCTTCTCATAAACAAAGCGATGTATGCTACTTCTATTACAAATAGTAATAACAACCGTAAATTGCTTTCGGATGGATATCCTTCATGGGTATCAGCTGCAGACAGAAAGCTGCTTCAATCTTCTGGTGCACCGAAAGCCAACCTTGTTGTTGCCCAAGATGGTTCTGGAAACTATAAGACTATTTCTGACGCTGTAAAAGCTTCTGTCAGTTTAAGAAGTGGAGCCTCTAGGTTTGTGATTTACATTAAAGCTGGAACTTATAAGGAGAACGTGGTGGTCACGAAGTCCATGAAAAATTTGATGTTTGTCGGTGATGGTATCGGCAAAACTGTTGTTACAGGAAGCAAAAACGTACAAGATGGTAGTACGACTTTCAATTCCGCAACCGTTGGTAAGATTCAATCTTTTGTAGTAAACAAATATAACGAAGGACAAGACTTTTAAATAACTAGTAGGTCATGCATGGTATCGCTTTCATTTCATTCTATTTTGTATGCTAGCTACTGACCATTGGCAATAATTTAATTATGTCATGCAGCGGTTACGGGTAGTGGATTCATAGCCCAGGACATGACATTCGAAAACACTGCTGGACCACAAAAACATCAAGCAGTAGCCCTTAGATCGGGCTCGGACCTCTCAATATTCTATAGGTGCAGCTTCAAAGGGTACCAAGACACACTGTACGTTTACTCCATGCGACAATTCTACCGCAACTGCGACATTTATGGCACCGTAGACTTCATATTTGGAGATGCGGTTGCGGTTTTTCAATCGTGTAACATCTACGTACGCAAACCAATGTCTGGTCAGAAGAACACAGTAACTGCTCAAGGCAGGTCAGACCCGAACGAGAACACTGGGATTTCCATAATGAACTCGAATATCGCAGCTGCAGAGTCGTTGGGTGGGGTACAATCATATTTGGGCCGGCCTTGGAAGCAATATTCGAGGACGGTGGTTATGAAGACGGTGATTGGGAGTTTGATTGACCCTGCGGGTTGGTTGGAGTGGAGCGGGAGCTTTGCGTTGAATACTTTGTATTATGGAGAGTATATGAATAGTGGACCCGGATCAAGTACGAGTGGAAGAGTGAAGTGGGCTGGGTTCCATGTCATGAGTGCGAGTGATGCTGCTAAGTTCACAGTGAATAACTTTTTAGGGGGTGGGTCTTGGATTTCTGCGGCTGGGGTGCCTTATTCTGCTGGGATATAGTTTGTATTTGTTATTATAATATTTAGTTTGGGTGTGTGTACATTTGGGTTATACATATGTGGAATATTTATTCATTTTCAGGCATAGAAGATGGTAATAAAGATGTACATGTTACTCTTCATTCGAAATACACAAATAAAATTATATTTATTTATTTCTATTAATTTTGATTATGATATATACCCGATGTTGCTTAGTAATCGTGCATTTAATACTCGTGTTAAATGAATTAATTATATATTCTATTATATATAAAGTAGAATATGAAACCATATATATTCTTGCTTCTCATTCATTCTTATTTCCAATCCTCTTTTCTGGTTGATTTGAGAGAGAAACTTTCATTTACCTCTTTAATAATTACTTACTATTTCAAGCTAATTTACATTATATATCAATAACTACATGCCTTTTCATTTTCTATTTCAGCTGTTCGAAAATATTCACGCTCATTTTCGCTTCTTATTTTCAATTTCTTAACTTCTTATCTAAAAGAGATCATTTTCTATCTCAACTTTTCAGAAATGTTTCATGCTTACTTTCTCTTCTTATTTTCATTTTCTTAACTTACTATGTAAAATAAATTTTTAAATCCATAAATGCTATCTGATCGTACATTTTCTTCCCATTGAATTCAAGTAGAAAATTTGCTTTTTTGGCTGTAATCGTATAATTTCCTCTTTCTTGTTTTATGGTATGTTTTATGCTTTTGGTTATGCACTATTTTTTTAATTTGATTTTATGTTGGTTAACATGAATTAAAGAAACTAATATGTTAAATAAAATATTGCTTAATCTTTATGAAATTGTCTTTTTTATAGATCATGGTTGGAAAATCATGTTAACAGTTATCATTTTTCCAAAAGGTTACTCCAATCATCTTTCTTTGGTTGCAGGTAAGAGTTTTGATTTTATTTTCATGGTAACCACAACAGCACAATTATCAATTCACAACACTTATCACTGTTACAAATCAAATTTTTAACGCTTATAACCGTTACAAATAGGTACATGACAAAATTTATAATATATTTTCCAATGGTTATAATCGTTGGATATAATGTATTTACCAACAGTTATAACCGTTGGGAATTTTCATATTCCCAACGGTTATATAACATCCCGCCTTTTTGTATGTTTTACGCAGACACACATGCCTACTCAAGCCATACAGAAGGGCGGATTGTTATTAGGGTGAATAAGTAAAAGCAAAGAAAGAAAAAAACAGAATCTCGCAACGGAATGACAAATATAATAATCAAATAACAGTTCATGAAGCTGTTTTACAAATAAATTTGATTATACTTATACAACACGAATCGGAGTTACATATACCAGAGAATAATAATTAATGCAGCGGAATAGTATGAATGTAGTGGAATGATATAATAAATAATAGTAATAAAATCTTCATCTTCATCCTCCAGAAATAAAATCTTCAAATCTTGAAATGCTCAGGCTGATCCGAGCGAATTGAAAAGACAAAACATTCGAGTCAGAACAAAAAGATCTTATGTAAGTTAAATCCACGGTAAATAAATATGAGTGGGACGGCGTCTGAGATGTTTACGGGGTTTGACATTTCCTATCCTGTGTCGTGAGTGTATTAACTTAAGAGATGTCCGGGATTCACAACTCTTAAGGATCCGTTAAACTATCTACTATGCAGTAATACACTATTATAATAATATCTAAAGTAAAAAGATTTAAGGCTTTGCATTTTCCACATTAACACATATATAGTGCCAATAGTCTATACGATACCGTAATACCCCTAGATCGGGAGGCTACCAGAGGATACTCTATAGGTACGGCACAAATCAAACTCGTAGTAAAGCTCCCTATGGTAGGTTGCACGACACAACAAGGTAATATCATGGTAGATGTACCAACTACGCATCCGGACTGGTGGTAACGCATAGCATCCACTACCGCCCACCTCATGCCACACTCCCAAAAACCAAAAGTGCACCCAATCAATCACAAAGTAATAGAATGGTATCGAAGAAGTGTGTCCGATAAGAGGTGCTACCTCATTGGCCTAGAGTCGCTCCCGTTTTAGCCACTTTATGCCAACTCATGGGAGTCGGGTCCACATATATACCTCAGAAAAACGTCGCCATCATCCTACTTCATTCTAGAACCTCCACCGCGTGTACGATTGTTAAAGTGGTTTTCGAAGTTGGTAGAGAGTACGATAACCACCACTCCAGGTCTCTTTAACAACCAAGCGTTATTATAACACCGCGGTCATTTCAAAATAATTTATACTTTGAAACCAAAATATCGTTGCATTTTAAAAACTATATCAGTACGATATCACTTCCATTTCAAAACCAAATACGATATAATTTCCATTTCAAATATATCTTTTTTCCAAAAATAATAGCTTTTTCCTCTTCGGAGGAGTAGTTGTTTTCGATATTCATTTAATAGTTGTAATATGTCTATCACACTCCTGTGCTGTCTTTTTTCTTTTTCTTAGTAGTTAAGGTGCTTTTACCTTTCTATTGTACTTCAAATTTTTATTACGTTCGTAATAAAAAGTGGACGGTCCACTATAAAACCGGCTGGTCTTGCCAAAAAAAAATCTTTTTCTTTCAAAGTTATAACACTTTCGAAACAAACACTTGAAATTATAACACTTTCGAAACATAAAAATTTACAATTCATAACTTTGAAAACCTAACTTCCATCACTCAAATAGTTTAGATATTAGAATTTGTATATAAGATAAATAGTTTTAAATTTAAAATTACTTTATAAAATAAAATAATTTCCTCAACTTCACAAATTGATTCAAATCAACTTGAATCCAAAATTCAATTTATATCAAATCTCAATTCATAAATTTCAACTCAATTCAGTTTTCGATAAACCATTTCAATTTATATCGATTTCAAATAAAGATTTGAACCTCAAATAAAGCATTTCAATTTCCACGTACTTCAAAGCTTTAAATATTCCACCATTTCAAAACTAAATTTGATAACTTCATATAACCTTGATTTAACCTCATTATTATTCAGTTTTGAAATATTTTCTTAACAAATCCAATATCTTTCAAGTAAACCCAAATTTCAAATCACTAATTGTTCCTTCAGTTAATTTAAACTTGAAATATTCATTTTAAATCATCTTAAACAATGTCAAGTTATAAAAATCATATCTTTTAAATTTCAAATTTAATAAATTTCTAATCTAACTTATTTGAGTTTAATTCTTAATAAATTCAATTTCAAATTATCCTCTGTGTATTTCAAATTCAATTTCAAATTACGGCTCTAATGGCTGCTACTTTTTAGATCTTGCGATAATCTCTCTTCTTCTGGAACTTCTCTCTCCTTAATCCCTCTGTATCCTCTGTGTATTTCTCTGCGTTTCTTCGTTCTACTAACTGCTTGGTTACTGGCTTTGATGTCGCTCTCGACCGAGGGAGAGTTCTGTCTCTCTGGTTCGTTTGTGCGCAATTGCCCTTCTTTCGCCGCGATTGGCGCCGCCATATTTGCTGTGACTTCTGGGCCTTGTTCTGTGGTGGTTACTGGTGCTTGCTCGATCGTAATTAGGGTTTACTGTTTGGCTTCTTTTAGGGATCTATGTCGATCTCGGTTTATTTTGGTCGAGAACTGTTTTTTTGGAGATTTTGCCTATCTCGGGTGATGGTTTACAGTCTCGATTGCCGCCCAGTAATCGCCTCGATCTGGCTGTTGATTTGTCGGTGGATTCGAGTTCTCTCTGTGGGAATGGTGATGGTTCGAATAGGGATTTCATCACCCATTTCGAACCGATGCTATTTATCTCTGAGTCTCGTGGGTTGCTGCCTCAGGGGGATGTGCCTCTGGTGGTGGGTTCGGTGTATTGTGGTTTTGATTACTTGGGTAATGGTGTGACTGAGAATGACCTGGTGGCTTGCGAATCTCGAGCGGGGATTCTCGATGTGGATTTGAGTGGCATTGCTCCTTTGGCTTGGTGTTGGGGCGGTTCGCTGCGTCGAACTGCTCCACTTTTTATTTCAGGTGTCTCTTTGGATGTTGATTTGACTGAAGGGGATTTCACCGCCTCTTCCAGTCATGATGGTTTGGGTTGCTCGCCTGTGTCAGATATGGTGGATTGCTATTCTCGGGATGGGTTCTTAGAAGTGGCTTTGGGTAGCAATGTTCCTCTGTTTTGGTTTTGGGTCGATGCTCTGCGTGGTTCTGCTCGGTTTTATCCATCTGATGGATCTGATCCCCTTTGTCCGATGGATGCATCGGCTAGCGTGCAGTTATTGGTTGATTGCCTGGGTTATCCCCTTGCTTCGGTGAAGCAGGTAAGTGGAGGCTTATCCCATCAGGTGAGTCTCTCTACTTTTCCTTCATGCTTAGTCGTTGTTGGTGGTTTTGCAGCGGATTGTTGGATTATGGCTGATGTTTTGTGTATCGTGTTTTTGAGCCTTGACACACTTTGGTGTGTGCTCCTGGACTATGCTACCCTGTTATTGTTTGGTGGCGTGTCAGGTCCTTTAGACTTTGAACGCTCCATTTGGAGCGGACAGTATGGGTCTTTCAGTTGGTTTTTAGTTCTGAGCCATAGCGAGGCCTGGTCTGTGTCGCTTATGGCTTGTATTCGTCTTTCTCTGCTGGCTGGCCTCCTTTGGTCTCTTCGGAGAGTTTTCCTGCGCTGGATCGATTGGCCAGGGCAATATTCCAGTCCTGGTCGCATAGTGACCACTGATACGGTCCACTTTGCGGGCAGCCGGGAATATTGCCGGCTTTTATCGGATCGATCGGGCGATCTCGCTGCTAGGACCATATTGTGAACCTCACCTGTCTCGCAGGGCTGCCTCTCTAGTGACAGTTCGGCTAGGGTTAGCTTCCTACAGGAACGTGGGATGCGTATTTTCTGCTCCCCTACATATTTTCGGTCTGCTCAGCTTGAACTGGCTTCTCCAGAACCTCCTTCTGCTTGTTGCTCTTCTCTTTGTTCTCTCCCATCCACTTCTTGTGCCTTATCGATTTCGATTTCTATTCCGATGCTTAGTTTAGAGGAGATTGCGATCATTAATGATCGCCTATCTCGTCTAACTAAAAATTCGGCTCCTTCCAGATCTTCAGCTAGGCTGTCAGGTTCGTTGGAGTCGTTTCGAGCATCTACGGAGTCCGAGCCTCGATTCGAGGTTGCGCATCAGTCTCGACCCTCTTGTCGTAGATCGAGAGGTGCACCGACCATTCTTCGCACTATCCGCACTCGCTCTATAGCGGCGACTGAGCAGATCGATCGATCGGCTCTTTTCTCACTGTATAGTTCCTGAGTTGGGATAGCTCTGCCTCTCTTGTTTTGTTTTCTTCCTTTCCGTCGTTTCTGATTTCATGTCGAACTTTCCCTTCTGGAACATTCGGGGTATTGGCAATGATGCCTCTTCATCTAGGCTTAAGCGTATTGTCCGAAAGCATTCTATTCGCTTGGTGGCTCTTTTAGAACCATTCTTGGGCTTTGGAGAGGTAACTAAGGTGGTGCTTTCGCTTGGGTTTGGTGGTGCTTTGGCAAACGTTTCGGTTAAGATCTGGATTCTATGGTCCAAAGATTGTGTTGTTCGTCCTGTTTTCGACTCTTCCCAGCTTTTCACTGTTCTGTGTTCCTCCTCTCTCTTCCCTCACCCGTTGCTTTTTTCGGCGGTGTACGCCAAGTGTGACCGGATTGAAAGATTATCTCTTTGGGATGACATTCTGTCCCTAGCTGACATGGGATTCGCGTACTCTGTGTTGGGTGGGGATTTCAATGTTGTCGCTAGTCAGGCTGAAAAATTAGGGGGGTTGGCCGTCAATCGGCAATCGGTTTCTGACTTCAATTCTTTCATAGTTAGTTTCGGTTTAACAGAAATCCCTTTCGTGGGTTCTGCTTATACTTGGTCTAACAATCAGGAGGGGCCGCATCGGATTCTATCCCGGCTGGATAGAATCTTTGGATCTGCTGAATGGTTTAATCTACCATTCTCCTTTTCTACTTCTCATCTTCATCGCTCTTGCTCTGATCATGCGCCTCTGGTTTTGCGTTGTTCTTCTCGTTCTTTGTCGGGGCCTTCTTCTTTTCGATTCCTTAGTATGTGGAGCTCACACCATAACTTTCTCCAGTTGGTGGAGGAATCGTGGATAGCTCCTATTGCTGCTCCTCCTATGGGGGCTTTCTTTCTAAAATTGAAACGTCTTAAGGCTTGCCTAAAGACGTGGAATATCCAAGTTTTTAGGAACATTTTCGACCGTGTTCGAGTGGCAGAAGAGTCTCTCATCATTGCCGAATCTGAGTTCGACGAGACTCCTTCGGCCGTAAACAAGGAAAAATGGGCTTGTGCCCAATCGGCTTTCTCCTCGGAACTTCGTATTGAAAACTCCTATCTTCGCCAAATGGCGAGGGTCAAATGGGTTGTCGAAGGTGATACGAATTCCAAATTTTTTCATTCATCCATTCGTAAGGAAGCCAATATCCTTTCTATTCGTGAAATTTTGAGATCGGATCTCTCAGTTGCTTCGACTCCCTCTGAAGTTAGAGGTTGTGTCTCACTTCTAGTCCTTCCTGGGTTATCCATCTGTGTCAGACCCGGATTTAGACCTCCTATCATTCATTCCTCGGCTGGTCTCTTCGGAGGAAAGTGCCGATTTAGCTAATCCGCCTTCGTCGGATGAGATTCGAGACTGCGTCTTTACTCTTAGCAAGGATAGTGCCAGTGGGCCGGATGGCTTCAACGGGTCCTTCTATCGGAGTGCTTGGCATATCATTCAAACTGACTTCTGTTTGGCTATTCAACAATTCTTTTCCGGCTGCATTCTTCCCATTAGTTGGTCATCCACTAATTTGGTCCTCATTCCCAAATGTGATAACCCACGGGTTTGCGTGGATTATCGCCCGATCAGCCTTTGTAATTTCTCTAATAAAGTGATTTCTAAGGTATTGGCCAAGCGATTGGCTCCGTACCTGGATCGTATTATCTCCTCATCTCAGGCGGGGTTTTGTAAAAGGACGTTTAATCACTGATAACGTCCTGCTAGCTCAGGAACTGATTTCCCAGATTGACCGGAAAGTCAGAGGTTCAAATATTGTTTTCAAACTTGATATGGAAAAGGCCTACGATCGTATGTCGTGGTTTTTCGTAATCAAGGTTCTTCGTGCCTTCGAGTTTCCTGAAACACTGATCGATTTGGTGTGGAGGCTCATTTCCAACTGCTGGTTCTCTGTTTTCATTAATGGATCGGCTAATGGTTTTTTTAAGGCGGGTAGAGGTATTCGTCAAGGTGATCCTCTATCTCCATCTCTTTTCGTGATAGCGGCTGAGGCTTTCATCCGAGGGATCCACATCTTAACGATGTTTGGCCAAATTCACCATTTTGGACTTCCCAATGGGTATCCGCTCGTCTCTTCCCTATCCTTTGCGGACGACATTGTCATTTTCTCCAATGGAAATCGAACTTCTGTTCGGTGGCTCATTCGTTTCATCCACCTTTACGAGAGGTGTTCGGGCCAACTAGTCAACTCTTCCAAGAGTTGTTTCGTCCATGCGAAGGACATGGACACTTCGAGGGTCTCTTGGGTCGAATCGTTTACCGGCTTCAGGGAGGCATCCCTTCCTCTTCCTTATTTGGGTATTGCTCTCTACAGAGGTAGGAAACTTAACGCTCTTTTCGACCCTCTGACGGACAAAGTTAGGGGTAAGATTATCCGTTGAAATGCGTCTCTTCTGTCTCTAGCTGGTAGATTGGTTCTCATCAAATCTGTTTTAGGTTCTATGGGCACTCATGTCTTCGCCGCTATGACCCCTACGTCTTCTTTTTTTCGGTCGTTCCAATCTTTGGCTTCCTCCTTCTTCTGGGGATCGAAGGTTGACAATCACCGCCATCACTGGGTATCTTGGGATGTTGTATGTCGTCCAAAGATTGAGGGTGGGCTTGGCTTGCGAAATCCAAAGGACATTTGTTCGGCTTTTGCTTGCAAGTTGTGGTATAGATTTGGTACTAACGACTCGTTATGGGCGTCGTTCCTTTATGCCAAATACCAGAGGCTGGCCTCTAATGGCTTTTCCGGATCTCCATCATTCGCCAGTGAGACTTGGAAGCATATGCAATCGGTCAAATTGTTTTCTGATTCTCATGGAGGCCAATCCGGATGGGATGGAGGTCCGTTTTCTATTCGTATGGTCTGGCTCTCTGCTCGCTCTCCCGCCCCTGCTCTCCCCATTTTCTCTTTCATTTGGGACCCTAGGATCCCCCCTAAAGTGTCTCTTTTCATGTGGCGAACCCTTCATAATGGATTGCCAGTTGATGAGAACCTCCAACGGATTGGCATTTGCTTTGTTTCCCGTTGTAGATGTTGCGGCAACGGTGAAACAGAATCGGTGGACCATTTGCTTTTCTCTGGTTCCACCGCCAGATCCTGCTGGAATTACTTCGGTAATTTGTTGGGTATCCGCGGAAGCGTTTCCTCGTCGAATGACCTTCTGAATACCTGGTAGAACGGTAGAACTGGTAAATCTCTTCGTTCTTGCACCAGTCGTTTGATTCCCTGTCTGATTTGCTGGCACATCTGGTGCGCGCGGAATAAGGCTATTTTTGAGGAGACTCCTATGGATCCTTCCTCTGTTATTCGGCGGGTTAGAAATGATGTTTTCTTGGCTTTTCGTGGTAGACCTTTCAAGGGCTCAGTCAATTCTCGTACTGGTCTCCTTGTGGTCCTGCTTTCTATTACCTGCTCTCAGTCTACCATTAGAGCGGGTATTGGTTGATCTCCGTTCTCGTGAATTGTGTCTCTTGCTTGCTGGTTTTCTTGTTCCCTCTCCCCCTCAACCCCCCTCTTTTAAATTCGTCTATTTTTCGGCAACTGTTTTCAGGATCTGGATTTTCTTGCTTGGTTGGAGCTCTGTTTTCCTTTTTAGGATGGAGCTTGGCAGTGGGAATTTTGGCTCTTTTTCTCGGCACTCGCTTTTGCTGTTCTTTGGATGTTGGGCGTTTGTTTGGATCTTTATCCCATGGAGGACAGTCCTCTATCTTGCTGTTGTATTGCACGGTTGTCTTCCGACATCGTCATCGGGCGGTGGCATTGCCGGAGCTCGATGACGATGTTCGATGGGCGGTGGTTTTTCCAGAGCTCATCGACTTTGTTCCGTGGCAGTTTCATGCAGCAATTTTCCGTTCTGACACGCCAGCCTCTGGGGGTTTTGTCATATTTTCTATCTTTTTATGTTTTGGTTTTTATTTGATCGGTGTTGTTGTCCTGCGTTGCTTTTGGGTTACCTGTCAGGCATGTTGACAGCTTTTTGGTGTTGGTTAATAAACTCTGTTTCTACTCAAAAAAATAATAATCTATACTATGTTTATTTACAGGTTTTGTATATGTTGAGTGAGATTTGAACTATATATATATGGGTGTACTTTAAAAAAAAATTCAATTTCAAATAAATTTCAAATTTATCTTCCAATCTTAATTATTTAAGTCATTATAAACTCTGTATTAAAGTATAATATAAATACTTAATCATATTATCTTCAATAAAATCAAACTTTATCATCAAACTTATTCTATAACAAAATAAATTTATACATAGCTTAAAATCAAGAATAAAATTACATTTATATAATATCTAAAATCAATATTTATATAAAACAATATATTTTTTACAAAAGCATAGAAATCATTTCAGAATATTTTTATATGTAGACCACGGTGTGTGCATATAATTTTCTATCATATGGTCAAGTGATATGGATATTTATCATTTCAATCTGCAATTTAATATTTTATGGTTGTATATCATTTCAAGCCGCAATCCCGAATTAATAATAATCCATGACGAACTTGCAGTTTATAACGATATAAACTAAACAACCATTCGATCAATATCAACAATCAACATCCATCATAATCATCATCCAAAATAATCCATAAATATCAATATAGAAACTGATAATATATTACAGGCATTTAACTGCATTTTATATGCAATAATAAATTAAATAATAATTTAATTCAAATAAATTCAATTTAACTGGGTTGATGATTAAAAATATACCAAACAATCATAAATAAATTCCTGATCACATTGTGAATTAAATTTAACAAACATAAGAAATTTTAAAAGTTGTGAGTGGGTTAAAACACTCACCTTTTGAATTTAAATTGAATTTAAATTCAATTTAAACCCAAAATTTCAAACAGTCCCCGAATTCATCCAAACAAGCGTCAAAGTGTCCGAAATTTGAAAACGATCCTTACAAAAAAAACTGTGCATAAATCAGACATCGTATGCTAAAGTTATGCGTATTAGAACATTTGAAATAGGAATTTAAATAAATAAAAAAATGAACTACCTATTAAGCTCGGCCACGTCACACGCGATCTTCTCCCAAACAACACACTTCTGAAACTCTAAACCTGATAGTACCATCTCGTCCCAGTTCAAAGCCGTCGCTCGCGATGATTGGCCAAGGCCTGCGCGCGTCCCCAGGCGAAACGACGAACTACTCAGACCTCCGACCCTCACGACGACGTCGCGTGTTGCCTTTGATCCCCAGAATCCATAGCTACCGCCGCCACTTTTACAAACCCTAATTGAATTTTCTGTCTAAATCCAACCATTGAACCACCCAATAAATCGCATCGTTGAAATCCTCTCACGAATCTCCACTACCCAGCAACTTCAATTTGTCGATTAGGCAAAGTTGATCGAAGATCAACGAACGGCTGCGAAGAAACCATCAATTTTTGAATAATCGGTGATTCAAATTGAAAAACGAATTATAGATCTGAGATGCGCTCGTCGAGAGCTTTAGAATGAAATATAATTCGATATGTATAGAGGATTTTGGAATTTTGATTTGATTTTGATTTGAAATTGCGATTGGGAACTAGGTTATGTCCGCCATTGGAATTAGGAGGAGAAAATAGAATTGTACGTACAGACTGAAGGAATAAGAAATGACTAGGGTTTATAACGACAAATATATAGGCAAAAAAAAATAAAATCGGATGGGCTCGATTGGTTTGGAATAGTTGAACGATATGACCCGAAAAACCCTTTTCGACTCCAGAACATAAATGGGTCAGAAATGGGTCAAACCATATATCAAAATAGATGTTTTTAAATATTTTAAACGCAATGGAATAGGTTTCTAGTCTAAATTCCATTGTATGAAGAAGTTATGCTAAAATCAAGTTATTTCAAATTGATTTCAATTGATTTCAATTAAATTGATTTCTATGTGTTTCAAGTCCGTACGATCAAATGACATGTCCGATCGTTACGAAACTTGAGATCCTACAATAATTCACCATTGTGGATCCAATGGAACTGGTTTCGTCGTAATCCGAATCAGTGGCCAAAATGGATATATTTCAGTTAATTAAATAAATAAACATTAAATTAAATTAAATCACTGTTTCATTCGAATTCTCTAATTTATAATTTTTATCATCTTGGATTACTTTAGTAATTTAAAATCCTTTATAACAAATTCTATATCCATTTAAAGTTAATTTATTCGTCAACTACAGTATCAAATTTCAATTTCAGTAAATTCATTAATTATCAATTGAAATTCCAATAAATCCATTTATTTGATTTCTCAACCTAGTTATGAGATCAATTATTAACTTATCATCTCATAGGTTATATTAACATTGGTTTATATACTAATACATCAATAATTTCCCAATTCATCCAAATATCAACTGTCACAGTATTTAACTTCATTTATTGTAAATTGAATTTCATTTAATTACAATTAATCCCAACTAACTGATTTGTTTCAACTCTAATCCTTTTTATTAAGTCTATTATTACTCTATAAACCTAGTTAATATTTTTTTGTCTTTCATTACATTGATATTTTTAAATTTTCCATCTTTCCTTTGTATTAGTTGTTGTTTAAATTATATTGAATTTGTCAAATGTATACATTTATTATAATTAAAACCCCAATTAATTTATTCAACCAATTATTATAATTACTTACATAATACTGAGTTCATCCAGTTACCATTAATTATACTAATTCATTTTTTTATACAACATTTACCCTTATCTACTTATACTAAATTTTATAACCAAGTGCAATAATTTACACTACTTTATTATTGTGATTTCACTTCAATTGTCAATAATTAGTTGTAATTACCGTTGTTGCATTTCATTATTAACATTCACTTCATTATAAATTATAAGGTTTTTTTTGTTTCTAAATTTAATTACAAAAATCTTATTAAATTGATCAATTTAATTATTGAAAATTTATGGGTCGTTACACTCTCCCCCACTCAAAACATTTCGTCCCCGAAAAGGAAAAAAGAGGAAAAGGAGGAATTAAGGAATCCATATATCTTATTCAAAATGTTAAATATATAAACAATGAATTTACAAAATAAAATAACTTAAATAAAATATACAGTATTTATAACAGAAAATTATTGTCAAGGACAAAATTTCATAGTTTTTTATCCTCAAGGACAGGCCTTCAATATTTTATCCTGAAGGACAACTTTTGTAGGTATCAGTTTTTAGTTATTGATAACAGTTTTTAGGTATCAGTTTGTACTTATCGGTAGCAGTTTTTAGGTATCAGTTTTTAGCTCAGTAGCAGTTTTATTGTCCTTTTGAATAATTTTGGAAAATGTTTGTCCTTATGAATAATTTTTTGAAGAATGTTTGTCCTTGTGTTAAAAATATTGAGGTTGTGTCCTTGAGGAAAATAATATACAAATCTTTGTCCTTTAAATTAATTCCCCCTATTTATAAACAATTAAATATTTTATTTTCAAATTAACAAAAGTTTGGAAAACACTTTCATAAAATATTCTATGTCCAAAATTTATGAAAGATTTCGGTAGAGTCTTCTTTGTACGGAGAGGCTCGGGAGAAATATAATATCAAATTTAATAATATATATATATATCACAATATCTCAAAATAAAATATCCCAACAACGGGAAAAATAATATAATAACACTATGAAACCGTAATCCGAGAACGTACCTATTTGTCGTGCAATTAACGCTTATTTTACTAAACCAGAAGCAGTAGCGATTGCTTACGTAACTTATATTTCACTTATATAATCCCAAAAGGAGTTAATAATTAAATAAAATGAAATATTTAAAGTTGTTTCAACCATTAACAAACAAATCAATATAAAACAACAATCACTTGCAACACATGATACAACCATCATATAAAATCAATAAAATCAATTATCCATCCACATCAACAAAAACAAATAGTTTGTTTGTGCTTAGCCACTTTTAATCGCATAGAATGACAAATAACTACAAAGTATATCATTTACTCAACAGTCTTAGATAAAACTCAATAGATTATTCATACATCCTAAGAAATCAGAAGTATCTTCCCCAAAACACTTCCATAAGCTAAAACAAACAACCAAAGCCAAGCACTATTTAAATTAATTCTTATTAATTTCATTTCATATCATTTACCTTACTTTAGTTTCATTTATAAAATGGTTATTTTATTCATTCACTTTCATTTATTTCATCACATATGTTACTTATGTATAATTACTTAATCGTATGTAAATAAATTCTTAAAGTACTATACAAGTTTCTTTGTAAATAAACTCACCTTCATTCATTCCGTACTTATTTCTGTTTATTTTCATTACTTGCAATGCATTTCCATTTATCCGTATAATGCCAATTTTTTTCTTCATTTCATTTATTTATTTATAGTATTCATGTTCAATTCAGTTACATAGCATATCGATTTTTTAACTTAAGTTTATAATTATCTATTTACAGTATTTATCTTTTCTACTTATTTCATTTATAAATAGCTTGAACTATTTACTTAAGTTTATTATCATATATTTATATTACTTACATTTCTATTACATTAAATTAGTAGCATTTAAATTATAACTCAAGTTTATAACAACCATAATGTCAAGGTTCTTATTCATAAAAGTAATTCATCGAACACTTTCATTCCTTTAAGTTTTAATTGTAAAATTTCCATTATATTTTCTAATTAAACAATTACAACTTTTAATATTGGGTAAGTTATATATATATGCTTTAAGAATGTAATTGAAAAGTTTCACAAGTTTATCTTATTTCTTTTAATTAATTTAATGTTCAATAATTAATATTTCTTATTTTTTCATATTCTATTTATTTACATATTACCAGTTTCATATTTCTCATATAGTTCATTAATAACCTTGGCATTTAATTTCTCATTTTCATTTTAGAGTTCCAATTATTAAATAGTTAAAAATTTATTTCATTAATATAACTGAAATCTCTAGTTTATAGAAATTTAAAAACTAAATGCCGGTTTCCATTTAAGTCACTTTAAAAATAGTAGATAAATGTAAATATTTACAACTTATATATCCAATTATATTTAAAGCAATCTAAAATTTATATTTTTTTATCAAAATAAATCTTCAGTACAATTACTACGGTGCCCTTCCCACTTCGAAAATCGAAAATGAATGTCGATGATGCGTGCACTCATCGTCGAAATTATTTTCCAGCGATAGAGAGTGGAATACAATACTTATTTCTTTCCAAAATTTTTTTAAAACAATTCTTCCAAATCATATTGAAATATTTATATTAGAAAATACTTCTAATAATATTATTATTATATTCCAAAATCATTCGAAAGAAAATTTCAAAATCCTGGAAATTAAGTTTTAAAATTTCCAATTTGTTCTCATTTTATTTGTAAATTTTATTTTACAACCAATATTTATAAATTTCACTACCTAACAAAAAATATATTACAACTGATTATGTCATTTATGAAATTAATTATTTTATATACAAAGCATAATAGGTAAAATTATTTAATTTACCTATATTTCAAAACAAATATTGGTCGGTCTGTCCTATTAAGTGTTTAGAAATCCCTATCGATGTCATAGCGTCCTATGCACCAATCAAAATTTATAAATACAAAACGGAACAAATTAACACTATATAAAAGGGCTTTTTATAACACTAGAAAATACGCTCTCTTATATATATACACTCAATGACTCATCATAGGGTATTACTACCCTATTGATAAAGAGTCACACCCCACAATGCTAAGGTTTATCACTAAACCAAAGCACTGATACCAACTGTAACATCCTGCCTTTTTGTACATTTTAAGCAGACACACATGTCTCAAGCCATATAGAAGGGTGGATTGTTATTAGGGAGAATAAGTAAAAGAAGAGAAAAAACAGAATCTCGCAGTGGAATGCCAAAATATAGTAATCAAATAACAGTTCATGAAGCTGTTTTACAAATAAATTTGTGATATCCCGGAAATTTTAGCAATATCAATTTAATAATCTGTATTTAAAATTAAATTGATTTGATAAAATTTTAATAAAAATTTACTTGATTTAATAATCCAATTAAATAAATGTGTAATTTATGAATTTTAATATTTTAAAAGCAAATAATTGTTTTCCTATTTATAATGTATGTGTATATATATATATATATATATATATATTGTGAATAGATAAGTTTTGAGGTGAAGTTAAATTAACAAATAAAATCTTATTTTTAAATTCTAATATTCATTTTAAATGATTTGGAGATTATTTTTTATTTAATAAATAACTAATTGTTTAAAATACTTAAAGTAATTGTTTTAAATTGTATAATTGTATTTTAAATATAGTTTAAATTTTAATAAGATAAATAAAAGTTTATTTTATTTGTTTTGAAATATAGCTTAATAATTATAATTTGGGATTATATGAAAATTTAAGATACTCTATATATATTAAACATTAATTCTTTTAATTAAGATACATAAGATATGTAATTTATGATTTCTTTTATAAATGATTTAAAATTAATAAATATGTTATTTTCTAGCAATAATAAATGTATAAATATAGATATGTTTTAAAAGACAAATTTATTATTGTCAAATTAAACATGTTAATATAAATTAGTTTTAAAATTGGATTTTAAATGTATAAATAGCATTTGAGTTTGAATTCATTTTGAAATTCAAATGAATAACCATATTTAAATTTTGTAGGTGAGCTTTCATGTTCTATAAATTGTTTTATTTCATTTTCTTTAAAAAGAAATATATATACATTTATTAATGAAACTAATTTATATGTATTTAATAAAGAAAAGAGGATTTTTATTTATCTTTAAATTAAAAGTTATAAGTATCATATGCATAGAACAAGTGTTAATATTCTAGGTGATTAATGAGACAAGTGTAAAGAATTTATTTTCTTAATTTGACAAGTGTTGAAGATTTTAACAAGTGTCTTTTATTTTTATTTTTCCTTTATATTTTTAATAAATCATTTATACACTTATATAAAACATGTTTTTCTTCACTCTCATTTTTCTAATGTTCATTTTTTTCTAAGTTAAGAAAAATTTCTCAGCCAAAAAAAAATCTGTAACTATATTCCTCAAAATCAAATCTGTAACTCTTCTTTTCAAAAACTTGCATGTTTAATCCTGCAATTTCATTCAAAAAGAAAATGTAAAGCCTGCATCTGGGAATCAAGCATTCAAGGCCATCTCAGCATGCAACTGCAAATTAAAGTTTTCCAATTTAAAAGATTTAAATGCTAATGGCCTTCAAGCCAGCATGCAAGCAACTCAGTTTTTAAGCATGGAAGTAAAAGTTTCCAACTGCAAATTTTGAAATTAGTTTCAAAAATCTCTGCCTCTGTTTCTTGCAATAACAGGTGAGTAACACTTTTTAAAATTTAAATAAGTTGGTTGCTTAAATAAGTATGTTGTGTATGTTATCTGGATTGAATGTTGATTAGTATGTTTGTGAGTATAATTTTAAATGCATTGCTGTTTATATACATATGAATGTTGAATGTATGTACTGTGAATCTGCTTGCCTGTATCTAGTTTTAGAAGCAAGGATTTTGTTAAAAATCCATTTTTCTCTTGAAAAGTTTATGTTAGGATCTAGGTTTCAAACAATATCTGATGATTGATTATAAAGAAAGCTTTAAAAATTTATTTATGCCAAAACAAATTGTAATTTGCTTTGAAAATAAGAATAACAGGAAAGTATGAATTTTAAGTAAAAATTCAAACTTATGAAATCGTGAATTCAGGATTGAATTATAAATACTTATACTAAATCCTGATTTTTAAAAATCAAATCATAAATTTTAAGGGTAGAATTGAGGAGCAGTTCTGTTTTTATTGGAAAATGTAATTAGGGAAAATTCTGATGATCGCGGGTGAGAGGAGTGTCGGGCTTCCTTCTGGCGATGGATGAGTTATCAGTAATGATGGGAAAAATGGTGTAAGTGGTGTCAAATCAATGTGGCGGCGGCGGTGTTGGGTTTTGTTCTGTAAACCTAGTTTTGTGTGCTTATGAATTTTTGATCGGCATTGAGCCTCTCGTTGTTCGAGTGCTCTAGTACGCTGGGTAAAGGAAGCTAAGGGATGGATGAAGTCTTGGCCGAAGTTTTAGCATCTCCGATGGTCGGAGAGGAGAGGTTGAGGGTTTTACAGGTTTTGGGTTTTGAAGCTTATACTGTTGCCAGGTTTGAATGGGAAAGGGGAAACTCGATTTGTGATTTTGAATGGGAGGTGAGTTTGTGATGGTTGCGATGTGATTCAGTGATGATCATCGACCTGCTTGTTATCTGAGTGATGGCCGGAGGTGGCCAAGATCACCGTGCATGTGCACGGTGAGGTAATGGTAACAGGGGAATGTTTGGGGTTGCTGTGTTTTGAGAATCGAGATTTACTCGGGTAAGCCGAGATTTTACTCGAAGTAGAGTATGATTTTACCCGAAGTAATGTTAGGGGAAACTCGGGTTTAATTTATGAGTTACAGGTTTTTGAAAACCTGTAATTTCAATTCAAATTGTTTTAAAGTCTAAAGCAGTTTTAAACAGAATTTAAAACTTAAATTTAAAAGGTATGATTTTTCCAATCTGAGTTTGAGTTCCAGTTTTTAAAAATTTAATTCAAACTTTTAAAATTAAAATGTTTTAACAATTTTAAAGGGGAGTTAAATAAATCTGAAATTTAAGATAAAGATTTAAACTAAGGTAGAAGATTTAAACACAAATTGTAAATTTGGGAACAAGAATCAAATTTTGAATCAGGTTTTGAAAAGAAGTTTTAAATATTTTAAATGTTTTAATCAATTTTAAAACATATATAAATGATTTGTATTCTAAAATGAATTTGGGGTTAAATTCCTTTTAACTTCTTTTATAAAATAAGAAAATCTTTAGTATAAGATTTTAAAGGTTTTGAATGTTTTAAAAACTTTGTTAAAGTTAAGTTTAATTTCATTTAAAATTTTAAAATTTAAAATGTAATTTGAAACAAATATTAAGTTAAATTGTTTTAAAATTACTTTGTTAATGGTAATGTAAACATTAACAAGAGATGTTTTGTTTTCAAGTAAATCAAAGAATTTAATGAATTTTGAATCATTAAATTTATAAGGTAATTTAAATAAGATAATTAATTAACTTATTTAATTAATTAAGAATTGGAATAAATTAATTAAGGATTAGTTAAGTAATTAAGATTAATTAAATTTGTAATTAATACTAATTAATTTAAGTTAATTACTTAGAAAAGGTAATTAAAGAATTGATGATGAGTTAATAAAGGTCATTAACTTGTGATTATTTATTTATTAATTAATGTAATTAATTTTGACAATTAACTGGATTAATTTAAATAATCAATTGTGAAACTTAATTAAGTATGATTACTTTGTGGAAATAAGTAAAGATATTAATTACTCTTTAAAATTAACTTATTAATTGGTTTAGTTTAAATTAATTAATTAAGTTTAATTAATTTAGAATGGTCTTTAGATGTGTTGATAAGTAATCATTGAGAAATAATTACTTAGAGAAGTAATTAGGTTAAGTAATTTACTAGAGGTAATAAATTAAAGTATGGTATTTTGGATTAATTACTTTGTGTAATTAATAATGAGGATAATTACATTGTGAAGTAATTAATAATTAATTACTTAGTGTAATTAATTTAAGCATTGATTAAGTCTTTTGAAATAATTAAGTGATGTAATTAATTAAAGGTAATTAATTACTAATGAGATTAATCAAGGATGATTAATAAATATAATTAATTATTAAATATAATCAATTTAGGAGTGATTAAGAAAGTAATTAAGTTTAGTTAATTACTAAATGTAATTAATCAAGTATGATTAATAATTGTCGTTTAATTAAGGCTAATTATTTAATGTAATTAATTTAAATAAGTAATTATTTTTAATTTAATTAAGGATCATTAATTAATATAATAAATGATGTAATTAAGCATTAATTAATTAATTGGGATTTATTAATTCAATGATAAGTGATTAAGTAAGTAATTAATTAATGTAATTAATTAATTAAAGAAGTAATTAAAGGTTAATTACTGAATTTGGTTAAGGATAATTAATTTATGAAATTAATTAAAGATAATTACTTGAATGTAATTAAGGGACAATTAATCAAAGGTGATTAATTAAGGTGATTAATTTAAGGATAAATATTTAATTGATTGGTAATCAATTAAGGGTTAAGCAAGCAAGTTTTAAATGGTGAAGTAATTAATTTAATTCATTTTAAATTAATTAAGGATAGGTAATTAATTTAATTCACTTTAAATTAAATAGAAATAGAGGTAATTAATTTAATTCATTTTAAATTAATTATAGATGGTGTGCTTATGGATCTTTGCTTATGAATGGATGATATGGTTTGCCCTGAATTGTTTGAATCTCAGACATGAGATAAATAGTGTTGTATGTTATGGATGCATTGGTTGCATTGTGATGATGATATGAGTTATCTATGGATGATGATAATGTAGATTATCAAGTTATATAGATTACCTGTTTATGATAATATTGTTGATTATCTATTATGATGATGTGAAGTATCTATCTGTGTGTATATAGATAGTTTAAATTGAATTGTTTTAAAACCTTTAAAAACAACTTGGACCTAAAAGACACGCTTTGGATTTCGATGAGACCGGGATCGGGTTTCCATATTTGGAATCCTAAAACCACATCGATTCCAATTAACGTTAGGTCATGAATCCAAGTGGAGCAAGTGAAGACTCGAGATGTAAGGGCTATACGTCAGTATAACTCTGTGGGTGATTCCGTAATGAGTTTGAAGGAATAGTGCTTATAGATTCGAGATGGTGAATCAGAGTGTAATGGCTATGGTCGTTGACTCTGAGGGTGATTCCAGTAATGAGTGCAACGAGATAGTGTCTTCGGTTTCGTTGAACCCGGAACGAACTTGTATGGATTGAATGCTTTCAACACATCGTCAGGCGGACGATGAGCATTCTAAGTAATGTGTCCTATAAAGGTAATCGTAGCCTCAAGCCTCATCAACCGGGAATGGCTAAAACAGGGGAGGTGCAGCAAGGCTTCGTGGGTAGCTCCCACTGGAGAGCAAGATTGATCCCTGTCTAGATGTCCCTTTATATTCGGCTGTGTGGGCGGTTGATTCGCGACAACTGCCGGGGTTGTCATGTTCGGAGCTGTTCAGTAAGGAACGGGTCCGGCCTTGTGTTGCAGGGGAGTGGGAGTACTCCTCGGTACGGTGATCTAGGCCACGTACTGTGACGGGCGGTACCCCAGTAGCCCTGCCATTGTATGGAATCCAAAATCCAATAAGTTCCAACGGTTTTGATTGTATTACCCACTTTTGTGGCTAGTAGCTGGAATTTAATAATGTAACAATTTCGGCTATTTCATATTTATTTGAAAACCATAGACACTATTATAATATCATCGGATTTCCTATCAAATGTTTTGGTTAGCGTAAGGTAAAAACTTTTCCATCTTTATGTGTGGGAAGTCTTACGTGATACCCTTTCTTTTAAAAGTTTTTGAAAGTTAAGCAACTTTAACCTGTTACTCACACCGGACCCATGTCTGACCCGGAGTTTATTTTTGTTTTTCATAGACTCTTTGGTACTCAAATTTTTATGAGTAGCCAAGGGATTCAGGTTAGGATTCATGTTAGCTTTGACGAATTGTGGAGGAGCAATGGAGCAGGAGGCTTCTGCGTGTAGATATATATAGTTTTCTGCTGTGTGTTGTCTCTGAGTTATGTGTGATGTTGTATTGAGTTGTATAACTAGACAGGTGTTTATAACTGTCTAGTATGTGTTGTATATCTGTGTACTCTGATAGTAGTTGTAAACTATGTAAATATTTTATGTTATTAATATAATTTATTCGTTCCGCTGTTTAGATTCTGATGTGTTGTTTCTTCTTCTTCTCTTTCTTTCTCTTTTCTATCCCTTTCTTTCTTATTAGCGATGCGACTTCCTAGAGTTTGGAAGTTGGGTCGCAACAGTGGTATCAGAGCATTAGGTTGAGTGAATACCTAGGCTCTGGAGCGGTGTCTATCTTGAGAGAGCGTATTTGTAGTTTTGATATATATCTATATATATTTATTATTTCTACCTATCTGTTGGGTTACCTGTTCAGGTTTTTTCAATATAAGTTATAAAGGTAGATAAGGTAGTGGTGTGTGTAACACGATTACTACCATTGGTTGGAGTTGGATGTTTGAGGTTGGAAGTGTATTTGTCGAGACTGTAGACCTAATACCGTCCCGAGTAAGCTGTGCAGTGGTGTAAAAATTTAATCGATCTCTGAAGGAAACCTGTAAAGGTTCAGTTCATCTTTGAGGATGGATGTGTTGAGTTTGGATCTGTTGGTTGGAAGAAGTGTATGATGGTATTTTGATACCTCAGGAAGTGGTAGCTGCGTGATGAGATGCAGTAGATATGGATGTCTCCGAAGATGTTTTCTTTGGAACGAGTTAGGAAGTGTGTCTGCTTCGGTGTTGTGGCTGAGTTCAGTAGGATGTGGTGGTTGGCTTTGAGGGCTGAGTTTCTCGAAGAACCTCAGCTAAGAAAGTTTGGCTTTGGTGTCAGCAGTGCAGCCCCGAGTGTTCTGCGTGCCAGCGGGAAGTCTTCTGGCTGAGTAGTTTCTGAAGAAGGAGTTCAGAAGCAGCAAACTGGACCCAATACCTTATTGGATTGGCTAATTAAGAGTAAGCTGTTCTGTTTGGTAAAGAGAGAACAGTTTTGTTTGGGAATTGGTCTATATTGATCGCAAAAGTGATTTGCGATAGTTTGAGTGTCCTTTTGAGGTATTGAAGAATTTTTGGTTGTCTTCTGAGAAGTCGGAAGTTTGTCCACCTCTGAAGATTGAGTTTACTTATCGTCTGCATTCCAGGAGTGCTACCGGTGGATCAGCTAGTAGAAAGAGGATTTCTCGAGATAGGTTTGGTAAGGCAGCTCAGGATTGGAGAAACATCTGAGTTTCTTTGGATATGTTGAGCCATATTTCTGGGAAGTGATGTCCAGTTTGTGCTCATATTCTTCATCAGCAGTTTCTTCTGTGCTAGATCAGAGTTGTGCAGCGGAAGCAGTTTGGGAATGCTTCTGTTTTGTATTTTCCGGATAGAAGAAGTAAGTTTGTTCTTCTGATGTTTGAAGAGTAGAGTTGGTGATCTTAGCCTTGGTTGATCTTGAGGAGATCGTTGTGTTGGGATGTTTTTGGTCTAGATTGTTTCTTGAGGAATCAGCAAGAGTTGAGCTGATCAGTTTGGATATAGGCAGCCCAGGATCGTCAGAAGAGTTTTGGAGATAAGAGACGAAGGAATTTGGATTCCATAATCGGAGTTTTGTTTGGATCTCTTCTGTGTTTTGGTTGGATTGTTGTTTGGTTTTCAAGAGTTGAATTGCCAGTTTGGATAATTGGATTTATGGATTTCATGTATTTCTGAGGGAGTACGTGTATGAGTTATCTCTAGAAGTGGAACCGGCTGTTCAACAAGGTTTAGTGGTTGAGTCAGACTCGTCTGTAGTCTGATATCTTGTCTAGTTCTATAGATCTAGATGAGTAGAAGCTCTGTAGCTTTGTAGTTTAGATTGTTTGGATTTTGTAGGGCGAGTATCCCGGTATATATATATACTTAGGGAAACTCGAGGAAATTTTATCCAGAATTTTATCTGGATAATTAAATTTGTTTGATTAGATAGAATGGTTGCTATGGTTTTTAGCATATGATTGATATATGCTTGTGTTTAAATTTAAAATCTTAAATGAGATTATTAAATTACTTTTGCTTTTAAATTTCGGGGACGAAATTCTTTTAAGGGGGGAGGAATGTGGTGTCTCGAAAATTTTAGCAATATCAATTTAATAATCTGTATTTAAAATTAAATTAATTTGATAAAATTTTAATAAAAATTTACTTGATTTAATAATCCAATTAAATAAATGTGTAATTTATGAATTTTATCTTTTAAAAGCAAATAATTGTTTTCCTATTTATAATGTATGTATGTATATATTGTGAATAGATAAGTTTTGAGGTGAAGTTAAATTAACAAATAAAATCTTATTTTTAAATTCTAATATTCATTTTAAATGATTTGGAGATTATTATTTTATTTAATAAATAACTAATTGTTTAAAATACTTAAAGTAATTGTTTTAAATTGTATAATTGTATTTTAAATATATTTTAAATTTTAATAAGATAAATAAAAGTTTATTTTGTTTGTTTTGAAATATAGCTTAATAATTATAATTTGGGATTATATGAAAATTTAAGATACTCTTTATATATTAAACATTAATTCTTTTAATTAATATAGATAAAATATGTAATTTATGATTTCTTTTATAAATGATTTAAAATTAATAAATATGTTATTTTCTAGTAATAATAAATGTATAAATATAGATATGTTTTAAAAGACAAATTTATTATTGTCAAATTAAATATGTTAATATAAATTAGTTTTAAAATTGGATTTTAAATGTATAAATAGCATTTGAATTTGAATTCATTTTGAAATTCAAATGAATAGCCGTATTTAAATTTTGTAGGTGAGCTTTCATGTTTTATAAATTGTTTTATTTCATTTTCTTTAAAAAGAAATATATATACATTTATTAATGAAACTACAATATATGTATTTAATAAAGAAAAGAGGATTTTTATTTATCTTTAAATTAAAAGTTATAAGTAACATATGCATAGAACAAGTGTTAATATTCTAGGTGATTAATGAGACAAGTGTAAACAATTTATTTTCTTAATTTGACAAGTGTTGAAGATTTTAACAAGTGTCTTTTATTTTTATTTTTCTTTTATATTTTTAATAAATCATTTATACACTTATATAAAACATGTTTTTCTTCACTCTCATTTTTCTAATGTTCATTTTCTTCTAAGTTAAGAAAAATTTCTCAGCCAAAAACAAATCTGTAACTATATTCCTCAAAATCAAATCTGTAACTCTTCTTTTCAAAAACTTGCATGTTTAATCCTGCAATTTCATTCAAAAAGAAAATGTAAAGCCTAAATCTGGGAATCAAGCATTCAAGGCCATCTCAGCATGCAACTGCAAATTAAAGTTTTTCAATTTAAAAGATTTAAATGCTAATGGCCTTCAAGCCTGCATGCAAGCAACTCAGTTTTTTAAGCATGGAAGTAAAAGTTTCCAACTGCAAATTTTGAAATTAGTTTCAAAAATCTCTGCCTCTGTTTCTTGCAATAACAGTGTGACGCCCCACCTCAATACCCACGCTAGCCAAGAACACTACGGTGTAGTGCCGTCAACTAGCGCGGAGAATAAGGCTGTTGAGGAGCGACCATCCGTGTAATTTCTTATCACACGGTGGCTATAAAATGATCTTCGGAAACAAATATAGAAGTAAGCATAACATGCGAATCAATCACAGATATCCATATCACAAAGGCGGAAAGAGATATGAATATATATCACATAAAAGTGTACATCAGAGTAGTGGTCTAAAAAGATCCACGATAATACAAAAGAATAGCAACGCGTGCTATACAAAAGAATACAACTATGAGTCTATATCTCAAGTGTAAACAACAAAAGCTGCTAATCTAAACAAGTAGCCAAAAGTCTGAGTAGTGAATCACTGGGGGAGGAGTCAAGCAGTAGCACCTGTAACATCTCGGCCTGACCCGAGTATTATTTATAAGAAAATAATAAACGGATCAGTCTAGCTATAAATATCAGATGACTTGATATAAAATAAAAGATATGGCATAAACATAAAATATCCATACTGACATACTACTATAAGTATGCAATTAATGATCAACAGGAGATCAACCGATAAGAGATAAATCAATATCACAAGAATCTTCTCAAAGATCCAAAGAGGGCATCATACCCTAAACTTGTACTCATGACAAGTCAAAGAGATAAATTCCAGAAATCAACACAAGAAATCCAGAAATCATAAAAAGGGAAAGAGGCCTATCACATGATCATAAAGATCAACGAGAAGTGTAAATTACACTAAGCTAGTAAATATAGAAGTTTAGCTTCATGTCCCATAACCACTTGCTTAACTTAAATATTTACGAACAAACTGTAAATCTTCACTAATAAAATTGTCACAAGAGGTTCAATCGAACAAGTCCAAGAATTAACCGACGAAGTGAACGCAAGCGTTTCATACCACTTGTTTTACTAAGTCGTTTAATTAGATTTCTCATCCGAGTGAGGTGAAGGCTTGTATATACTAATAGATTGGAAAACGGTTTAAGAAAAGAGCTTTGTTATTAAAAATAGAGTTGAAATTGTTTGTTAAAAGAGTTTTGATATTTACTACTAGTATTGAAACCTTTATATTATAAAGTGACAAAACACATAAGCAAGTGTAGAAACAATCAGTCACAAAGATCGCATACGGAGATGCGAATAAAATCCAAGGAAATCAGCTCAATGTTTTTCAGATAAGATCCCCTACGGAGGGGGGGTCCAGGGGGGGTGGCAACCCCCCAAGGTGGGGGTGCGGGGGCAACGCCACCGCTTACGGGGTTCGACCTGCCCGGTCAGGTCGCGGGGGTCCAGGGGGCAGCGCCCCGACCAAAACGGTACGACCTAGTGAAGACAAAATGAGGTCTAACGACCTAAGGGTAATAGGGTCGAGCGACCTAAGGGTTGCGACCTAGGGGTCCAAGGGGTCAAGCGACCTACCGGGATAAGGTCCAACGACCTATAGGGTTATAATGTCATGTGACCTATCGGTTTATAAGGTCATGCGACCTAACGAGCTATGGCCAAACGACCTAGTAATGGTAGTAGGGTTGAGCGACCTAAAGGTTTAACCGGTCAAACGACCTAAGGAAGGTAAGGTCTAACGACCTAACGCTCGCGACCTAACGGTCTAAAGGCCATGCGACCTAGAGGAAAACAAGGTAAAGCGACCTAAAACGTCGCGACCTAACGACCAAAAACGTCGCGACCTAGCGACCTAAAAATGGAAGGCAAGGCCGAGCGACCTAATGAAGAGGGGGTGAGCGACCTATGGTCATAAACGAGATCGAGCGACCTATAGAGGCATAGGATGCAGCGACCTAAAACGTCGCGACCTAGCGACCTAAAACGTCGCGACCTAGCGACCTAAGGAGATAAGGGCCGAGCGACCTAACATTCGAACGACCTACGACCTAAGAGTCGAACGACCTAAGTGTTACGACCTAAGAGTCGAACGACCTAGCGTGGAAGCGGCCTAAAAGCCAAACGACCTAACGACCTAAGGTCATACGACCTAGCGACCTAAAGCCATACGACCTAACGACCTAAGGTCCATACGACCTACGACCTAAGGTCTATACGACCTAACTCCGAAGACGTTAAAAATGGCCAGGACGACCTACGACCTAAGGTCCATACGACCTACGACCTAAGGCTCAACGACCTAACTCCGAAGACGTTAGAAATGGCCAGGGCGACCTACGACCTAAGGTCCATACGACCCACGACCTAAGGCTCAACGACCTAATTCCGAGGCTAACGACCTAACGCTGCAGGGGGAATTTTAGGCCAGAAACGACCTACGACCTAAGGGTTAGGTCGCGAGCGACCTAACTCCGAACACACGAAAATGGCCAGAACGACCTAAGTGCAGAAAATTCACCAAAACGCTAAAAATTGGAGTTTTTCGCCAATCCAATCCAAACCAAATGCTAATATGCATGCAAAAGTGATAGGGAATCATTCCCAACAGTCCAATATGGTTATAGACTAGAATTGTGAGATAAAAATCTCACCTTTGCTCCAAAACCCAATGAAAATGAAGAACAAAGCTTGAAGGCAAATGGAGAAGCAACCACAAGCTTGAATCCGATGTCTTCTTCTTGAATTTGGAGTTGAATGTTGGAGTTGCAATAAAACAAAGACTTTGGAGTTTTAATTTCTCATTCCATTCACCATTTTTGTTGAAGCTTTAGTGTTAGGAAATGAAATGAAGCAATGAAGAAGAAGGGGGGTGGAACTTGGGCCTAATGGGCTAAAAGTCCAAACCAAAGGCTCGAGTGAAAAAGTGGTGAAATTCCACTAACCCCAAACATATCAATATTTATACTTAGAAGATTGCAAACGACGTTTCGAACTCAATGGAAGTGGTCTCGAGTCCTAATTTGACCGTTTGCAAAAAGTAGCTTCGGACCAAAATCCGATTAACGATAAAATATTTAAATATAAAAATCGATAAATATGCGGGTTGTTACAAACAGGTAAGTAACACTTTTTAAAATTTAAATAAGTTGGTTGCTTAAATAAGTATGTTGTGTATGTTATCTGGATTGCATGTTGATTAGTATGTTTGTGAGTGTAATTTTAAATGTATTGCTGTTTATATACATATAAATATTGAATGTATGTACTGTGAATCTGCTTGCCTGTATCTAGTTTCAGAAGCAAGGATTTTGTTAAAAATCCATTTTTCTCTTGAAAAGTTTATGTTAGGATTTAGGGTTCAAACAATATCTGATGATTGATTATAAAGAAAGCTTTAAAATTTTATTTATGCCAAAACAAATTGTAATTTGCTTTGAAAATAAGAATAATAGGAAAGTATGAGTTTTAAGTAAAAATTCAAACTCATGAAATCCTGAATTCAGGATTGAATTATAAGTACTTATACTAAATCCTGATTTTTAAAAATCAAATCATAAATTTTAAGGGTAGAATTGAGGAGCAGTTCTGTTTTTATTGGAAAATGTAATTAGGGAAAATTCTGATGATCACGGGTGAGAGGAGTGTCGGGCTTCCTTCTGGCGATGGATGAGTTATCAGTAATGATGGGAAAAATGGTGTAAGTGGTGTCAGATCAATGTGGCGGCGGCGGTGTTGGGTTTTGTTCTGTAAACCTAGTTTGGTGTGCTTATGAATTTTTGATCGGCATTGAGCCTCGGGTTGTTCGATTGCTCTGGTACGCTGGGTAAAGGAAGCTAGGGGATGGATGAAGTCTTGGCCGAAGTTTTAGCATCTCCGATGGTCGGAGAGGAGAGGTTGAGGGTTTTACAGGTTTTGGGTTTTGAAGCTTATACTGTTGCCAGGTTTGAATGGGAAAGGGGAAACTCGATTTGTGATTTTGAATGTGAGGTGATTTTGTGATGGTTGCGATGTGATTCAGTGATGATCGTCGACCAGCTTGTTATCTGAGTGACGGCCGGAGGTGGCCAAGATCACCGTGCATGTGCACGGTGAGGTAATGGTGATAGGGGAATGTTTAGGGTTGCTGTGTTTTGAGACTCGAGATTTACTCGGGTAAGTCGAGATTTTACTCGAAGTAGAGTATGATTTTACCCGAAGTAATGTTAGGGGAAACTCGGGTTTAATTTATGAGTTACAGGTTCTTGAAAACCTGTAATTTCAATTCAAATTGTTTTAAAGTCTGAAGCAGTTTTAAACAGAATTTAAACTTAAATTTAAAAGGTATGATTTTTCCAATCTGAGTTTGAATTCCAGTTTTTTAAAATTTAATTCAAACTTTTAAAATTAAAATGTTTTAACAATTTTAAAGGGGCGTTAAATAAATCTGAAATTTAAGATAAAGATTTAAACTAAGGTAGAAGATTTAAACACAAATTGTAAATCTGGGAACAAGAATCAAATTTTGAATCAGGTTTTGAAAAGAAGTTTTAAATATTTTAAATGTTTTAATCAATTTTAAAACATATATACATGATTTGTATTCTGAAACAAATTTGGGGTTAAATTCCTTTTAACTTCTTTTATAAAATAAGAAAATCTTTAGTATAAGATTTTAAAGGTTTTGAATGTTTTAAAACTTTGTTAAAGTTATGTTTAATTTCATTTAAAATTTAAAATTTTAAAATGTAATTTGAAACAAATTTTAAGTTAAATTGTTTTAAAATTACTTCGTTAATGGTAATATAAACATTAACAAGAGATGTTTTGTTTTCAAGTAAATCAAAGAATTTAATGAATTTTGAATCATTAAATTTATAAGGTAATTTAAATAAGATAATTAATTAATTAAGAATAGGAATAAATTAATTAAGGATTAGTTAAGTAATTAAGATTAATTAAATTTGTAATTAATATTAATTAATTTAAGTTAATTGCTTAGAAAAGGTAATTAAAGAATTGATGATGAGTTAATAAAGGTCATTAACTTGTGATTATTTATTTATTAATTAATGTAATTAATTTTGATAATTAATTGGATTAATTTAAATAATCAATTATGAAACTTAATTAAGTATGATTACTTTGGGGAAATAAGTAAAGATACTAATTACTCTTTAAAATTAATTTATTAATTGGTTTAGTTTAAATTAATTAATTAAGTTTAATTAATTTAGAATAGTCTTTAGATGGGTTGATAAGTAATCACTGAGAAATAATTACTTAGAGAAGTAATTAGGCTAAGTAATTTACTAGAGGTAATAAATTGAAGTATGGTATTTTGGATAAATTACTTTGGGTAATTAATAATGAGGATAATTACATTGTGAAGTAATTAATAATTAATTACTTAGTGTAATTAATTTAAGCATTGATTAAGTCTTTTGAAATAATTAAGTGATGTAATTAATTAAAGGTAATTACTTACTAATGAGATTAATCAAGGATGATTAATAAAAATAATTAATTATTAAATATAATTAATTTAGGAGTGATAAAGAAAGTAATTAAAGTTAGTTAATTACTAAATGTAATTAATCAAGTATGATTAATAATTGCGGTTTAATTAAGGTCAATTTCTTAATATAATTAATTTAAATAATTAATTATTTTTAATTTAATTAAGGATCATTAATTAATATAATAAATGATGTAATTAAGCATTAATTAATTAATTGGGATTTATTAATTCAATGATAAGTGATTAAGTAAGTAATTAATTAATGTAATTAATTAATAGATGAAGTAATTAAAGGTTAATTACTGAATTTGGTTAAGGATAATTAATTTATGAAATTAATTAAAGATAATTACTTGAATGTAATTAAGTGATAATTAATAAAAGGTGATTAATTAAGGTAATTAATTTGAGGATAAATATTTAATTGATTGGTAATCAATTAAGGGTCAAGTAAGCAAGTTTTAAATGGTGAAGTAATTAATTTAATTCATTTCAAATTAATTAAAGATAGGTAATTAATTTAATTCACTTTAAATTAATTAGAAATAGAGGTAATTAATTTAATTCATTTTGAATTAATTATAGATGGTGTGATTATGGATCTTTGCTTATGAATTGATGATATGGTTTGCCCTGAATGGTTTGAATCTCAGACATGAGATAAATAGTGGTGTATGTTATGGATGCATTGGTTGCATTGTGATGATGATATGAGCTATCTATGGATGATGATAATGTAGATTATCAAGTTATATAGATTACCTGTTTATGATAATATTGTTGATTATCTATTATGATGATGTGAAGTATCTATCTGTGTGTATATAGATAGTTTAAATTGAATTGTTTTAAAACCTTTAAAAACAACTTGGACCTAAAAGACACGCTTTGGATTTCGATGAGACCGGGATCGGGTTTCCATATTTGGAATCCGAAAACCACATCGATTCCAATTAACGTTAGGTCATGAATCCAAGTGGAGCAAGTGAAGACTCGAGATGTAAGGGCTATACGTCAGTATAACTCTGTGGGTGATTCCGTAATGAGTTCGAAGGAATAGTGCTTATAGATTCGAGATGGTGAATTAGAGTGCAAGGGCTATGGTCGTTGACTCTGAAGGTGATTCCAATAATGAGTGCAACGAGATAGTGCCTTCGGTTTCGTTCAAACCTGGAATGAACTTTTATGGATTGAATTCTTTCAACACATCGTCAGGCGGACGATGAGCATTCTAAGTGATGTGTCCTATAAAGGTAATCGTAGCCTCAAGCCTCATCAACCGGGAATGGCTAAAACAGGGGAGGTGCAGCAAGGCTTCGTGGGTAGCTCCCACTGGAGAGCAAGATTGATCCCTGTTTAGAAGTCCCTTTATATTCGGCTGTGTGGGCGGTTGATTCGCGACAACTGCCGGGGTTGTCTTGTTCGGAACTGTTCAGTAAGGAACGGGTCCGGCCTTGTGTTGCAGGGGAGTGGGGGTACTCCTCGGTACGGTGATCTAGGCCACGTACTGTGACGGGCGGTACCCAAGTAGCCCTGCCATTGTATGGAATCCAAAATCCAATAAGTGCCAACGGTTTTGATTGTATTACCCACTTTTGTGGCTAGTAGCTGGAATTTAATAATGTAACAATTTAGGCTATTTCATATTTATTTGAAAACCCTAGACACTATTATAATATCATCGGATTTCCTATCAAATGTTTTGGTTAGCGTAAGGCAAAAACTTTTCCATGTTTATGTGTGGGAAGTCTTACGTGATACCCTTTCTTTTAAAAGTTTTTGAAAGTTAAGCAACTTTAACCTGTTACTCACACCAGTCCCATGTCTGACCCGGAGTTTCTTTTTGTTTTTCATAAACTCTTGGGTACTCAAATTTTTACGAGTAGCCAAGGGATTCAGGTTAGTATTCATGTTAGCTTTGACGAATTGTGGAGGAGCAATGGAGCAGGAGGCTTCTGCGTGTAGATATATATAGTTTTCCGCTGTGTGTTGTCTCTGAGTTATGTGTGATGTTGTATTGAGTTATATAACTAGACAAGTGTTTATAACTGTCTAGTATGTGTTGTATATCTATGTACTCTGATAGTGGTTGTAAACTATGTAAATATTTTATGTTATTAATATAATTTATTCGTTCCGCTGTTTAGATTCTGATGTGTTGTTTCTTCTTCTTCTCTTTCTTTCTCTTTTCTATCCCTTTCTTTCTTATTAGCGATGCGACTTCCTGGAGTTTGGAAGTTGGGTCGCTACAAAATTTGATTATACTTATACAACATAATTCAGAGTTACACATATCAGAGAATAATAATTAATGCAGAAGAACAGCATGAATGTAGTGGAGTGATATAATAAATAATAGTAATAAAATCTTCGTCTTCGGCATCCAGAAATGAAGTCTTCAAATCCTGAAATGCTCAGGCTGACCCGAGCGAATTGAAAAGATAAAACACTTGAGTCAGAAGTAAAAGATCTTATGTAAGTTAAATCAACGATAAATACGAGTGGAACGACGTCGAGATGTTTACGGGGTTTGAAATTTCCTATCCAGTGTCTAACGTGAGTGCGGTAACTTATTAGAGGTTCGAGATTCACAACACTTAAGGATCCGTTAAACTATCTACTATGTAGTAATACGCTATTATAATAATGTCTAAAGTAAAATAAACTTACTTAAAAATAGCGTTAAGGCTTTACATGTTCCACCTTAACACATATATAGTACCAGTAATCTATACAGTATCGTAATACCTCCAGATCGTAAGGCTGCCAAAGGATACTCCATAGGTATGACACAAATCAAACTCATAGTAAAGCTCGCTATGATAGGTGACACGACACAACAAGGCAATGCCAGGGCAGATTTACCAATTACGCATCCGGACTGGTGGTAACGCGTAGCAGCCACTAGCGCCCACCTCGAGCCACACTACAAAAAATCAAAGGTGCACCCAATCAATCACAAAGTTATAGAATGATATCGAAGAAGTGTGTTCGATAAGAGAGGCTACCTCATTGGCTCGGAACCACCACTATTTTAGCCGTCTTATACCAACTCACAGAAGTCGGGTCCATGTATATACCTCAACAGAATGTCACAACCATCCTACTTCATTCTGAAACCTGCACCACATATAGGGTTGTTAAAGTGGTTTTTGGAGTTGGCAAAGAGTATGACAACTTTCGATCCGGGTCTCTTTAACAACCAAACGTTATTATAACACCGCGGTCATTTCAAAATAATATATACTTTAAAACCAAAATATTGTTGCCTTTTAGAAACCATATCATTACGATATTATTTCCATTTCAAAACCAAATACGATATAATATCCATTTCATATATATGCTTTTCCAAAATCATAGCATTTTTTTTCTTTCAAAGTTATAACACTTTCGAAACCAAACACTTGAAATTATAACACTTTCGAAACATAATACTTTGCAATTCATAACTTTGAAAACCTAACTTCCATCATTTAAACAGTTTAGATATTAGAATTTGTATATAAAATAAAATAGTTTTAAATTTAAAATTACTTTATAAAATAAAATAATTTCCTCAACTTCACAAATTGATTCAAATCAACTTGAATCCAAAATTCAATTTATATCAAATCTCAATTCATAAATTTCAACTCAATTCAGTTTTCAATAAACCATTTCAATTTATATCGATTTCAAATACAGATTTGAACCTCAAATAAACCATTTCAATTTTCATATATTTCAAAACTTTAAATATTCCACCATTTCAAAACTAAATTTGATAACTTCATATATACCTTAATTTAATTTCATTATTATTCAGTTTTGAAATATTTACTTAACAAATCCAATATCTTTTAAATAAACCCCAAATTCCAAATCACTAAATGTTCCTTCAATTAATTTAAACTTGAAATATTCATATTAAATCATCCTAAACAAAATCTAGTTATAAAAATCATATCTTTTAAATTTTCAAATTTAATAAATTTTAAATCAAACTTATTTGAGTTTAATTCTTAAATAAATTCAATTTCAAATAAATTTCAATTTTATCTTCCAACCTTAATTTATTTAAATCATCAAAAACTCTATATTAAAATATAATTTAAATACTTAACCATATTATCTTCAATAAAATCAAACTTCATTATCAAACTTATTCTATATTAAAACAAATTTATACACAGCTTAAAATCAAGAATAAAATAACATTTGTATAGTATCTAAAATCAATATTTATATCAAACCATATATTTCTTTACAAAAACCATAGAAATCATTTCATTTTTTTTATATATAGACCATGGTGTCTGTATATACTTTTCTATCATATGGTCAAGTGATACGGATATTTATCATTTCAGTTCGCAATTTAATACTTTACGTATATCATTTCAAACCATAGTCTCGAATTAATAATAATCCACAACGAACTTGCAGTTTATAACGATATAAACTAAACATCCATTCAACCAATATCAACAATCAACATCTATCACAATCATCATCCATAAAATCCATAAATATCAATATAGAAACTGATAATAACTAATAGGTATTTAACTGGCATTTTATATGCAATAATAAATTAAATAACAATTTAATTCAAATAAATTCAATTTAACTGAGATGATGATTAAAAATATACCAAATAATCATAAATAAATTCCTAATCACATCATGAATTGAATTTAACAAACATAAGAAATTTTAAAAGTTATGAGTGGGTTAAAACACTCACTTTTGAATTTAAATTGAATTTAAATTCAATTTAAACCCAAAATTTACAGTCTCCGAATTCATCCAAACCAACATCAAAGTGTTTGGAATTGGAAAACGATCCTAATAAAAGAAACTGCGCATAAATCGGACATCGTATGCCAAAGTTATGCGTATTAGAACATTTGAAATGGGAATTTAAATATAAAAAAATAAAGAACCTATTATGCTCGGCCACGTCACACACGATATTCTCCCAGACGACACACTACAGAAACCCTAAACCCAATAGTACCATCGTGTGCCAGTTCAAAGCTGCCGGTCACGATGATCGGCCAAGCCCTACGCACGTCCCCAGGCGAATCCACGAACTCCCTCATACCTCGACCCTCGCGACGACGTCGCATGTTTCCTCCGATCCACAAAATCCATAACTACCACCGCCACTTTTACAAACCCTAATTGAATTTTCTACCTAAATCCACCCGTTGAACCACCCAATAAATTGCATCGTTAAACTCCTCTTGTGATCTCCACAACTCAGCAAATTCGATTTGTTGACCAGGCCAAGTTGATCGACGATCAACGAACGATTGCGAAGAGACATCAATTTCTGAACAACCAATGATTCAGATTGGAAAATGAACTACATATCTGAGATGTAATCGTCGAGAGAGCTTTAAAATGACATATAATTCGTTATGTATAGAGGAGTTTGAATTTTTGATTTGATTTTTATTTGAAATTGCAATTGGGAACTAGGTTTTGTCTACCATTGGAATGAGGATGAGCAAATGGAATTGTACGTACAGAACTAAAGGAATAATAAATGACTAGGGTTTGTAACGACATACATATAGGCAGAACAAAATAGAATCGGATGGGCTTGATTGGTTTGGAATAATTGAACGATAATGACCCGAAAAGCCCGTTTCAACTTCGAAACGGAAATGGGTCAAACCATATATCAAAATGGATGTTTTTAAATATTTTAAACGCAATGGAACAGGTTTCAAGTCCATATTTCATCGTATAAATAAGTTATGTTAAAATCAAGTTATTGAAAATTGATTTCAAGGCGTTTCTAGTCCGTACGATCAAACGACAAGTCCGATCGTTACAAAACTTGAGATCCTATAATAATTCACCATAACGGGTCCGATGAAATTGGTTTCATCGAAATCCGAGTCAATGGCCATATTGGATATACTTCACTTAAATAAATATTAAATTAAATTAAACCACTATTTCATTCAAATTCTCTGATTAATAATGTTTATCATCTTGGATTAATTTAGTAATTTAAAATCCTTTATAATAAATTTATATATCCATTTAAAATTAATTTATTCACCAACACAGTATCAATTTCAATTTCAGTAAATTCATTAGCTATCAATTGAAATTCCAATAAATCCATTTATTTGATTTCTTAACCTAGTTATGAAATCAATTATTAACTTATCATCTTATAGGTAATATTAACATTGGTTTATATACTAATACATCAATAATTTCCCAATTCATCCAAACATCAATTATCACGGTATTTAACGTCATTTATTGTAAATTGAATTCCATTTAATTATAATTAATCCCAAATAACTTATTTGATTCAATTCTAATCCTTTATATTAAGTCCATTATTACTCTGTATACCAAGTTAATAAGTACATTGATATTTTTAAAATTTCCATCTTTCCTTTGTATTAATTGTTGTTTCAATTTGTCAACTACATAAATTTATTATAATTAAAACCCCAATTAATTTATTCAACTAATTATTATAATTACTGACATAATACTGAATTCATCCAATTACCATTAATTATACTAATTCATTTATTTATACAACACTTACCCTTATTTACTTATACTAAATTTTATAACCAAGTGCAACAATTTACACTATTTCATTATTGGGATTTCACATCAACTGTAAATAATTATTTATAATTACCGTTGCTACATTTCATTATTAACATTCACTTCATTATAAATTATAAAGTTTTTATTTCTTTCCAAATTTAATTACAAATATCTTATTAAATTAACTAATTTAATTATCAAAAATTTACGGGTCATTAAAGATTATAACCATTGGGAATTTTCATATTCCCAATGGTTACAACCGTTGGGATATAAAATATTTACCAACAGTTATGACCGTTGGGAATTTTCATATTCACAACGGTTATAACCGTTGGTATATATTGTATTTACCAACAGTTATGACCGTTGGTAATTATGTTACTAAAATACATCATTTATAACATCAAACATATTTCATTTCTAATACAGATTTCATTTATAATATAAGTTCAAATTTATAAATATGAATTTGGTCTGTTAAACCATATTGTGTAACAACAAACGTCAAATAGGTTTCATTTAGAATATAAATTCAAATATATATTAATGACAAACATGTAACTAAATTTCGAATCTATTGCACCAAATTTTGAAACAAACATCAAACATATTGAATACTTCATATCTTCTACAAAGTTCATGATAACTTTGAATTTTACTAGTAGAAGACGTCTAAAGCTTACAAACAACAAATGCGACTTTCCGACCAAATTACAAAATCTTCCATCAACTAACTCAGCCTAATTTTACTCGCTTCTAGTTTTTTTCTTTTCTTCTACAGCTTCTACTAAAGCCTGCATATGTAGAAACAATGCTCAATTTATAAATCAAATAGAAGGAAAGCTTCATTGTAGTTGAAAATAGAACTGCACCAAATCTAATAATAAAAACCAAGCGCTTTTCTCTATTAAAAATTGCACTTTATAGCTCAGTTTATAAGCTAGGCTAAGCTTTGTTTTGAACTTAAATCAGAAAATAAGTTCTGTAATTCTATGTTTGGAAATTACGTCATCCATTTTCTGGGAAAATCATCAAATTGCTGCAAAAATTTAAATTTACTATTAAGGTACAGAGAAATGATGCTTGTGAGACTAACGACTACAAAATTTGTAGGGATATGCTCCAGTCTGGTAAAAAAGAGTTTGAAAACAATGTTGCTTCTGGATATTTGTCAGTCAGCTTCACCATTTCAAATTGATTTGTAGATGAAGTTTCAGGGCATTTATATGTGTCTAAAGAGCTGATTTCTGCAAGTACATTTGATTACCAATCAAATGATCATCAAATACGTAAAGTACACACTCCAATCAAACCCAACTATATTGGATTTTTTTTCCATCTCGGTACCACACCACCCCTTATTTAGGCACCTCCTCTTACCATACACTATCATTGATTACCACCTAAAATCCCCAAATAGCATATATAAAAATGTTAGTTTAAATTAACATTATGCAAATTTAATTCTCATGTAAGCTAGTATTATATATGTACAATTTACAGGAAATGACATTATACTCATGTAATGCTATGTTACATTAGCATTGTATTCAAATAATGCTACATTTATTTTTGTAGCACAACGAATGTTAGTTACAAATTGCATTAAAAAATATTGTCATATTTAATTTTATGATACAGGAAATGCTAGTTATTATTAGCATCATCAACCTATGATTTACTGAATTAAATATCACCTACATCAAACATCCATTTCTCCTCTTCTACCATCATCAACGTCATACATTCACTATGCATCATTGTTGTGCTACCACTAGCCCGCATGCTACATCTTCACCGCTAATCTCGATCTCCCCTCTCCCTTCAAATAAAAGAAGAAGAAAAACTAACCCTAACCCAACCTTCATCATCCTACCTTCCCATCACCAACACCTGGATTAACTTTGTTAGTCCAAGCCAAGAACTCCAATAATTTTGCTAAACTGCTTTGTTGAATATGAAATCGAGATGGATTAGAGATATAATTTCATTTTTATTGGACTATTGTCAAAATCTTGTCTTTTAGATTGAAAAATTCCACCATCTGTTGATAAAGATTCATTTGAAGTTGTCATGTTTAATTTGCACTTAGACATTTACATGGTGAAAACCAGTATTATTTTGATTTCCTAATCGAAAAATATCGCATTTTAAAATTTGGACATTAAGTATGTGAATTTGTATGGGGCCCACGAGGACATATTGGTGGTAGGCCTAACACCATTGAACTATGTTGGTAGTAAATGCGGCACCCTGTGAACTACTTGAAGTATATTCTGCATAAAAAATTAAAGCTGTAACTTGATTTTATTGGTTAAAAAAACAATATATTCAAAGTTAATCAATTAAATGAATCTGTAATTTTATCATAATCAATAGTGATGGGTGAGTTGGTCTTTCTGTATGCCTATTCAATGTAAAAACTTAATGGTTCAATATATTATCAAACAGTGAATTAGGCATGACTGTGTATATTCCATTAATCTAGTATGCTAATGATATCAAATTCTATGTCCTTTTTGTCAACTTTGTCGATGAGATTTTGATTAGAAATCTAAAGCAGCGAAGGATAATATCAAATATCAGTGGTTACATAACTATCAACAATGTTAATGATGACAAGACAACAATACAACTAGACGTCAATGTCCTCGAGGAAAAATCATCAAAACCCCATTGCAAATTCAGTGGTTACTTGAGAATATTATATAAATAAAAAGTAGATCTTTCAAACAAAGATTTATGAGTATCACGAGATACATAAAGGCATAAATAAAATTCACCAAGCAGTACCCACTGCTCAAAGAAACTTTCCAATCACCCAACTTTGAATCATCGACCTATAAAAAAAGAAAATGAGGACCACTAGTTCACCTCAGTGTAAAATTGGGGAAAGAAACAAAGTGAAAAGCATAGAAATTCAATTTACTTCTTTTCAAATTCAGATACTATATGTACACTCAGCTTTATGAAGCCATTTAAAGATTGAGGGTGATCTATATTTAATAGTCAAATAATATGATTGACCAATCAAAATATAATGGTTGAAACACAAAATAATAGCACTAAAATATAATTTAGTAAAGATCAAGCTAACTACTATGATATGACTATGCCTCTTTCCATAAAGTAAACAATAAGGGTGAATCCATTTGATTAATATCAAATCAACCATGTTATCACTTTAATCTAACAGGTAAAATTAATATTATCATTTTATATAAATTATGTATGCTAAAACATTTATATTTAGATAACAATCAATACAAAAATCTTTGGAACACCAAATTTAGATGCATAAGTTACACCGAGATAATCTCGAAAGGGATTTAAAATCTGAGATGTCAATCCCAAATGTACACCCGAGATACACTCATCTCACTCGAGATCTCGTCCGATACGAGATATTCTTTGTAAATTTCTCAAGGCAAAACATGATCGAAATCCAAGATTTAAAATTCTCATCTGGGTTTATTTTTTGTCTTTCATAAATATATGGGTTGGTAGGCTGTGAAGCTATTCAATTTTTAGATATACCAAATAAAAATAAAATAAGACTACATAAAAGTTTTTAAAATGGGATTCAAACTGTAATTTTAAAGTTTAAACTTTTAAATCAAAACCGGATTTAACTTGCAAATCGTGAACTCAAAAATCCATATTTTAAGCTCTGTACACACTTTGAAATTGATTTTGACATTTGATCTTCTACATCTAAACCTAAAACTCAAAGTTCCGTTTTTATTATGTTTTGAAAACAATAGAATTGGAATTGTAGATTCAAGCAAGTCTATTGAATATACCAAAATGGATTGAATGGTTTTTGTCAATTGCGGTTTTATCTGGGTTCGAAACTAATAAAAATCACATCGTAAAGGGAGAGATTCAATTTGAAATGGAATTTAAATCGTAAGATTTTAAGGTTTTCAATGATAAAGGATTATAGTGCACAATTATAGAATGAAGCATATATGATAGTTAATATATTGACTTACTTATGGCATGGCTCACCACAAGAAAGAATCAATGTTGCTCTTGGTGACTCATGCTATTGTAATAAGTACATTCAAAAACATGCACCATGGCGCCACAATGACATGCCTTTTTCATAAGGGACTTGCAGGGGGGCAATCATTGTAATGACATGGTAGATGACAAGGATGATAACATGTAGGATCCTTGGCCAGATTATAAACGAAAAGTTAAAATTATAACTGATTCGTACTTCATAGGCAAGAGATTCTCTTTAGTCATTAAAATTCAATTATAAGTTAATCACATTAGCACCTTATACCACAAGACTTGATAAAAGTTTATGCCAAGTTGTGACGCCCCACCTCTATACCCACGCTAGCCAAGAACATTACTGTGAATGCTGTCAACTAGCACGGAGAATAAGGCTGTTGAGGAGCGACCATCCGTGTAATTGCTTTGCACGAGCAGCGATATGCCAGATAGTATAACATGCATTTCTTTATCAAGAGGGAAATCCGACATACCGACACAAACTCAAAGCTACTACACAGTGGCTATAATACCTTCAGAAACAAATATAGAAATAAACGTAACATAAATCAGTCACAGACAATTCATATCACAAAGACGGAAGAAGATATGAATATATAACTAACACATGAAAGTTTATATCAGAGTAGTGGTCAAAAAGATCCACAATAATACAAAAGAATAGCAACACGTGCTATACAAAAGAATACAACTATGATTCTATATCTCAAGTGTATACAACAAAAAACTACTAATCTAAGTAGTTAGCCAAAAGTCAGAGGAATCAATCCCAAGTAAGAAGTCAAGCTGAAGCACATGTAACATCTCGGTCTGACCCGAGTATTATTTAAAAAGAAAATAATAAACGAATCAGTCTAACTATAAATATCAGATGAAACGATATAGAGTAAGAGATATGACTAAACACATAATAATCACAATGCCAAGCTGTGATATATATAAGTAATTGAAAATCAACAAGTGATTAATCAATATCACAAAATCTACACAAGAATCAAAGAAATGTCATACTCCTTATTTCGTTCACCAAACCATAAATATTGAAGATTATATCAATGTCAATCACAAAAGTCAATGACACACAAATTCACTAATGCACAAATATTGATAAAGCTTATCAATGGAAATCACGAAAATTGGTGAAATACAAATTCTAGAAATCGTTTCAAGAAATCCATAAATCACAAAAAAGGGGGGAGGCCTATCACAAACGGGAGCATAAAGCTCACCAACACGTGTATCACAAAGGGAACGCTAATTCCATGGTTGCTAACCATCACAAATTGAGCCGAAGCTCCACAAACGGCCCGAAGACCATGGGTTGCTACCCCACCAATTTGAGTCGAAACTCCACAAAACGGGGTTAGTCTCCCTCGCAGACAAAGTGACATCGCACATTGCTAGTCTAAATCACAAAGATGTTCGTCATGATCAACGAGAAGTGTCAATTACACTAAGCTAGTAAATATATGAGTTTAACTTCATGTCCCATGACCACTAGCTTAACTTAAATATTTACGAACATATTGTAGATCTCCACTATAAAATTGTCACAAGAGATTCAATCGAACAAGTCCAAGAATTAACCGGCGAAGTAAACGCAAGCGTTTCATACCACTTGTTTTACTAAGCCGTTTAATTAGATTTCTCATACGAGTGAGGTAAAGGTTTGTATATACTAATAGATTGGAAAACAGTTTAAGAAACGAGCTTTGTAATAAAATAGTGTTAAAATCATTTGAAGAAAGAGTTTTGATATTTACTATTAGTATTCAAAAACTTTATATTTTTAAAGTGACAAATCACAAAGAAGATTTAGGAACAATCAATCACTAAAATTCACATATGAAGATGTGAATAAAAATCCAGCGAAACCGATAAAGAATCCATCGAAATGGATATTTAAAAATCCCTAAAAAGGAGTCATCAAAGTCATAATAAATGATAACAACAAATAGGAAACAACACGAATCGATTAAAGTTGGAAATTCAAGCAACTAGGCAAAATAGGCAAAACTGCAACAGGTCGGTCGACCGACTACAGAGCTCGGTCGACCGGACCCTGTTCTCAAAATTCCATCGGGAAGCAGGACGATCGGCCGAGACCTGCAGCAGGCCGACCGAACCAGAAACAGAAAAGTGCAGTTTCACTTTAGTAGCAGGTCGGTCGACCGGCCCAGGGGTTCGGTCGGCCGAACCTGATGTTCTGCAATTTGAAACCCATTTAATTGATGTGCAAACTCCACCAATTCGCAACCGAATGAGCACGGACGACAGGGAATTATGCTCAACGGCTACCCGATCCCATTGGCTCCTCGATGCATCACCAAAAACGCATTTGAACATCAAAGAAATGATTTTTAAGAATTTGGCTTTCAAAACACCAAAATTGGAATATTCACAAAACTAATCCAAATCCATATCAAGTGCACAAGAATAAGTGTTAGGAATTCATACGTAACAATCGAAGATAAATATAAGCATAGATGTGAGATAAATATCTCACCTTTGAACCCAAACAAATGAAGATGAAGCTTGAAAGCAAAGGAGAATCAACCACTCTTCAAATCCAACTCAAGAAGCTTGATTCTAAGCTTAAAAGAAGAACATTCCCAAAATTAGGTTTAGGAATTTCTAAAATTGATAAGAGAATGAGTTTGAGAAGAAGAAGAGAAGCTTACCAATGGGTTCTTCAATTAGTTTGGAGCTAGAGTTTGATTTGCAAAAGAAAACTAGGGTTTGGAGTTTTAATTTCCTCTTCCACTCTCCATTAATATAAAAGCTTGAGTATTAGGAAATGAGGAATGAAGTAATGAAGAGGAGAAGGGGTTGGGACTGAATACATAAGTGGCTCAGCCCAAACCAAAACCCTAAGTAAAAAGTAGCAAAATTCAACTTTCTCCAAACTTATCGAAGCTTATACTCAAAAAGGTCGCAAACGGCATTTTAAACTCAATGGGAGTGGTCCCGAGTCCTAATTCGACTGTATGCAAAAAGTAGCTTTTCGGACTAAATTCCGAGTATTGATAAAATATTTAAATATAAAATCGACAAATATTCGGGTTGTTACAGACTCCCCTCCTTAAAGAAATTGCGTCCTCGCAATATTTAAGAAGAAGATATATAATAACAACCATAAAAGCATATTCAACACAAAAGAAGTTTGAAACAAGAAGTTCACCTCAAAGAGCACGAGAAAGTAAGTCCGGATGTGTTCGCTCGATGAACTCTCTAGATTCCCAAGAACAATCCTTAGGATTTGACGACCATTGAACTTTAACAAGCGGAACATCTTTATTTCGAAGTAATTTGACTTCCGAAGCAGTGATACGAATTGGATGTTGCTCATAAGTTAAATTAGACGAAACTTCAATCTCTTCCACAACACCGGGCTCAGTAATAGAATCTGAATCTCGAAGACATTTCCGAAGTTGAGAAACGTGAAACACGTCATGAATAGCAGAAAACCGAGCCGGTAATAAAAGGCGATAAGCCACGGAACCAATATGTTCGGTGATAGGAAATGGCCCAATATATCGAGGTGCTAATTTTCCCGATCGACTGAAACGTACAACACCTTTCATAGGTGACACACGAATGAACACAAGGTCTCCCACAGAAAACTCTAACTTCCTTCTCTGGTTATCGGCATAGGATTTTTGTCTACTCTGGGCTTCTTTCATCCTATGTCGAATAAGTTCAATCTTTTCTATGGAATCACGAATAAAATCTGGACCTAAAACCAGCTTCTCACCGGCCTCAAGCCAACAAGAAGGAGATCGGCATGGCCTTCCATAGAGTCCCTCAAAAGGTGCCATACAAATACTAGACTGGAAGCTATTATTATAGGAAAATTCAACAAGTGAAATATGATCTTCCCAACTTCCACCGAAATGAAGCACACAAGCACGAAGAAGATCTTCAAGAGTTTGATTCACACGCTCGGTTTGTCCATCGGACTGGGAGTGATAAGCGGTGCTAAAATTAAGCTTCGTTCCCAAAGCTTTTTGAAGACTCTTCCAAAATCCACTAGTAAACAATGGATCACGGTCGCTAACAATAGAAGTAGGAACTCCATGCAATTTAACAATTTCTTTGATAAAGAGTTTGGCCAAAAGAGGAACGGTTCGATTAGATCGAACAGGAATAAAATGGGCGGATTTTGTAAGTCTATCAACAATCACCCATAAGCTATCATGACCCGAACGAGAACGGGGAAGGCCGTCAATAAAATCCATGGAAATCTGATCCCACTTCCAAATTGGAATCTCTAAAGGTTGCAATAATTCACCGGGCCTTTGATGCTCGGCCTTAACGAGTTGGCAAGTCATGCAACGCTTAACGAAGTTAGCGATGTCAAGTTTCATTCCCTCCCAATAATAAAGTCGCTTCATATCTTCGTACATTTTGCTACTACCTGGATGAATGGTAAATTTAGAACGATGTGAATCTTCTAAAATATCTTTACGAAGATCACTAATATTTGGCACGATAAGTCTACCAAATTTTCGAATGCCGCCACGAGAATCAATATTAAAGTCTATCAAACTTTCAATATCAATCTTACCCTTAATATTTTGGCCAAGAAGAGCCAATTCGGGATCTAGCCTTTGAGCTTCAAGAATGCGATCTAAAAGAGAAGGATGAGCCTCAAGGCTACATAAAATAAATGATGAGCATAAATCGGATACGCGGTCTCGAATCTCACAAGTGGATAAGATCTCGAGGTCGTTCCATTCGGATATCATCATAGAAACAACAGCTTGTTGTTTACGGCTAAGAGCATCGGCGACACGATTACCCTTACCGGGAGTATAAAGAATATCAAGATCATATGGTGCAAGAAATTCGAGCCAACGCTGTTGACGCAAATTTAGTTCCTTTTGAGAGAATAAATACTTCAAGGACTTACGATCGGTATAAAGAATAAATTTCTCTCCCAAAAGATAATGACGCCAGATTCGAAGGGCAAAAACAATAGCCGTGAGTTCTAAATCATGTGTGGCATATCTAGTCTCGGCAGGCTTTAATTGCCTAGAAGCATAAGCAATAACACGTTCTTTTTGTATAAGAACGGCACCCAAACCAACGCGACTGGCATTGGTATAAACAACGAAATCTTGATTCCCCTCGAGAATAACAAGAATAGGAGCATCAGAAAGGAGTTCTTTTAATTTCAGAAAAGAAGTTTCACATTTGTCCGACCAAATGTATTTAACACCTTTCTTCATTAAACTAGTGAGAGGCACGACAATCTTAGAAAAGCCTTTGATAAAACGGCGGTAATAACCCGCCAATCCAAGAAAACTACGAATCTCCGTCACACTCTCCGGTTTCTTCCAATCTTGAATCGCTTCAATCTTTGAAGGATCCACGGAAATTCCGGATTCGGAAATAATATGACGAGAAACTTCACACCAGATTGCCAAAAGTGGCATTTAGAAAACTTTTCCTTTAATTGATTACTCCTAAGACTTTCCAACACAATCCGAAGATGTTTTTCATGCTCCTCCTCGGTTTTAGAATACACAAGAATATCATCAATAAAGATGAGAACAAACCGGTCGAGAAAATCTTTGAAAACTCGATTCATAAGGTAAACGAAATAAGCCGGAGCATTCGTTAAACCAAATGGCATAACAAGCCATTCATAAGATCCATAACGCGTATGAAACGATGTCAAAGGAATGCTATCCTCTTCGATACAAAGCTGGTGAAAACCGGTAGCCAAGTCTAATTGCGAAAAGACTCTAGCACCACTAAACTGATCGAATAGATCATCAATCCGAGGTAAAGGGTATTTATTCTTGATAGTAAGATCATTAAGCTTGCGGTAGTCAACGCAAAGCCTAAGTGTACCATCGGATTTCTTCACGAAAATAGCCGAAGCTCCCCAAGGCGAGGAACTAGAGCGAATAAATTGCTTCGTCTCCAAATTGGATAATTGTTTCCGCATCTCCTCATTTTCTTTATTGGACATACGATAAGGAGGACGGGTGATAGGTTGAGCTCCAGGGATAAGATTAATTCTGAACTCAATTTCTCGCTTAGGTGGTAATCCTAAAACGGGCTCAAATATGTCGGAAAATTCACGAACAACGTGAATAAGAGAAATAATATCTTCCTCATCATCATTATCGTCATCACGAGGATTTAAAGAATATAAAGATGCAACCAAGCTGGAATCCGAATCTTTAAGATTAATAGAAATCTGCTTAACAGATTGAGGATGTCGAAGATGAATAGTCCGCTCAGGACATAGGATATGAGCTTCATAATGGTTAAGCCAATCCATTCCCAAAATCATTCCAAAGCCTAAATAACGCATGACATGCAAATCGGCTAGGGAAGGAAAATCACACAAAATAATCTCCACATCTTTACAAAGCAAACTAAGAGTTGCGGATCCACCAACTGGATTCGCAATTCTCAAAGAAGTCATTAAACACAAAACATCCAAAGAAAAAGTATCAACAAGCTCTTTTGAAATAAAAGAGTGGGATGCACCCGTATCAAAAAGAACTCGAATAGGATGATCACGAAATAAGATAATACCATCAAGAATAGAATGAGAAATACCTTGGCTACGAGATGTGTTGCCAGGGGCTTGAGCAACATTTAACATTCCCTCCTTCCTGCCCTGAAGCTTGGGGCATGAAGATATAACATGGTCGGGACCTTTGCAGTAGCGATAAGAGAGGGACTTTGGGCACTTGTTCGCGTAATGGTCCTTCCACTACAAGAAAACTTACTATACACAGCATTCAATCTCAGCGTTTAAACCAAAAAAGCTGTTTTTAACAGTAACTCTAATATCAAAGTAAATAGGAAACGCTGTCATTTATTTCCCTCCTTTTTGTTCCGAATTTTTTTGTTTGACCGCTAACTTTTTAATTTCCCGTCATGTTCTCCATCTCTCCCTTCTTTACTCTTCTTTTCCAGTTTCTAAAAACCAACAAACCCTTGTTAATCTCCCCTTCTCCTTCCATAAAGCGAACAAGCAATGAATGAAGCTGGCAATAAAATTTTCAATTCTCTCCTCCATCTGCGAATTTGGGAAATCTCTTTCTATCTTTAGATTTTTTGTTCTCCATTTTTCCTAAAGTGGATGTTTATGTTTTTTTTTCCAGTAATGACTAGGAATGCTGAATTGAAAGGTTTTTCTATCGTTGACCAAAGTTCTGAATTAAGAAGATTAAGATGAGTTGATCCTCACAAAACCTATCTTTGAATATTTAAATGCGTTGTTATATTCTTGATTCCAACTGCAGTTCTTTGAAAAAAATTAGTGTTTGTTGAAGTAATTAGTGGCTACGTACTGAAATCCATCTGTCTTTAAAATTAAATAAAACCTACTGCGTGAAATTTTTTTGGGGTAATGCTCTATTGTCCTATTGCTTTCATGCCTTGTTTTACTTTCCTCTGTGTTGAATAAAATCGTTGGCTTAAGCCTCACTTTCATCTTTTACTGTCTCAATGCGTTGTCCGTAGTCTTAAAATTTGGTTCTGTCATGCGTTTGTATCTTGATTCATACATCCTTACCCTGCTTTGTTATGCGTGTCCTCTGCTAGTTGTTTTAATTTGTTTTGATTGTATGTCAGGCTTAATTAATTCAGGCCTTCGTTTGTTTCATTGTTTTTGACTAAATTTTTGTGCGTCCCTGTCCCTGTACTTTAGAATTAGTTTCCACCTTTATACTTTCAGTCTTGTTTCCTTACATGATAAGGGTTACATGTCCCTATTGAAGTTGATTTATAGTTTGTCATGTTGCCATGAATTGAGTCACGCCCAAAGTCAGTTGCCTTGTCTTTGTTTCGTTCGCCATTGCTGTGATATGCGCATAGCCATTACCTTGCAATTGAACACATTTATGCAAGCCTAAGTGCAAAAAATTACTTCTTATGAATAGTAGCAGGCTGTTGATTCAATGCTTTCTAGATGCCTTTGCTTTGTAGCCTTGTAATTGTAAATATTAATTTGGGCCTATATGCGAAATTCTTCATTAGTGAATAGTAGCAGTAAATTGTCTTTGGTTTATTTGTACTTAGATATATACTGGTTACCTTGAAAATAGATTATACTGGGTACTGATGTTTTTTTAAAATTTACCTAAAATTACGACCTTTTGCCAGTGGTGATAAAGTAATGCAACCATTTTGTTAGCCTCTAGGTCGATGTGGGAAACTATCTGAAGCACTAGGACTGATTAATATCATGAAGTGTCAGCCTGATGCTAGAATTTGGGGTGCTTTGCTTGCTTCTTGTAGAATACATTCAGATGATGAACTTGGTAACTGTGCAGCAAGAAAGCTCCTTGATTTGGAGTCAGATAATGTGGGTTATCATGTTATATTGAGTAATATCGAAGCAAGTGAAGGAAAATGGGAGAGCGCTGAAAGAATCAGGAATGATCTGAGTGGAAGGAAAATTAAAAAGAAACCAGGTTGGAGTTGTGTTGAAGAAAAAGGAAGGCTTACTATGTTTGTTGCTTCAGATTTGTCACACCCTAACCGTGATGAAACTTACAAGGTTTTGCATTGTTTAATCGAGCACGCTGAAGCACAACTACAAAGATAAATATTTGACTTGTCCAGGTCTCTGAATCTCTTTCATTTATTATAAATTTCCTGTGTGTGTGTCAGTGTGTGTCTATGTATATGAGTGTATTACACACAACCATGTATATATGTATGTACACACATACAGATACATGTTTGTGTGTGTGTTATATAGGCATCCACCTCGGCTTTGCTGTCTGCTTAGGTCCGTCTAGACGAGACTTAGGCCTCATTTAAGCATTTAAATGGGTATTTAGGCATTGCTCAAGCACTAGTTCATGCTTGATAACTCATATAAGCAACTACATGTTAGCTTTAGGTGGTCCTACATTCTCGGCGGTTGTCAAACTCATCTAAACTCTTAAATTTTCAATTTGTATCAATTGATATTAAACAAAATATTAAAATCTTAGCCAAAATACACGACTTCATTGAAAATGCTTAGATTTATAATTTAATAAGCGATAATAGGCGATAATTTATAATTTGTAAGAATAATTATTTATTGGAAAAATAAAGAATCGCAGATTACATTTAATAAATGCATTCAAATTTAATAAAGGCTTGTGATTTGCTTTCTTCATTCATGTCATCCAAACATGTATATTTTCTTTGTTATTAGAACATATTACATTCGTTCGATTCACCTTTATTTAAAATTTGAGCTTATATGAAACACAGCATGGATAGACTGACTTGTTCCTATTTTAGGTCCACATTTTAATCCATTGACGAAGCTTCATGGAGCTCCAAATGACGAGGAGCGGCATGCAGGTGACCTGGGAAACATTGTTGCCAATCAGCATGGTAAATTTAATGTCTCAGTGGTGTCATTTATATTAAGTTAAAGATATATTGGCATCTTAAAAACATTTGGCCTATCACAGGAATAGCTGATATTTGCATAAATATTTTCTTAACCAATCTTCTTAAAACTTATATGTATATTATTGCCTGAGTTTCAACCAATATCTTTTCTACTTATGTTTAAGATTCCCTTAAGTGGTCCAAATTCGATTTTGGGTAGGGCTGTTGTAGTTCATGCTGATCCAGATGACCTTGGCAGAGGTATTATTATCCTTTTTCCTTGTAATGAATAACACAATGCTGTTAAGCATTTAACCATAATCAGATGCTAGTCCATATGGACAACGACCCAATGTGTCATGGTTAATGATAAAGGCAATACCAAAAACTGAAAAAGTTATTGTTAAAGTTAAATACCAAAAGGGGCAAGGATAAGGGACGCTATCAGTTTCTTTGTTATTTGACAAGGTGCACTGCAATTTTACACTGTTTGGAGCTGGGGTTTGGAAAAAAAAGGTTCTCTTTATTAATTTTTGCCGCTTATCTAATTTGGACAGTGCTTTAAACAAGTACCAGTAAATGATATGTCAACGTGTCCCGTTGGGCACCCATTAACAACCACTAAAATAACAAAAACAATAATTGGAAGACAAAAAAAGTAGCCGCAAACGCAAAACCAACCATGTTAGTTAATTAAATATTCTACAATCATAAAGGTAAATTTTGTAATTATACAATGTTAAAGTGTGCTAGGTGGCTACTCCTTAACCAGTGTTATTTAGGCGAGCGCCTTGGCGCAGAAAGGTACATGGTTTGCGCCTTTGTAAGGGTTGAGGTACGCGATCTATTCAAGACGCCCAAAAAGCTCGTATTTTGCTAAGGCATTGAAGCTCCCAGGCTCCTAAAAACTCATCGTGTATTGAACTTGAGCATCTTTATGATTTCTAGCTTTTTGTTATAGTAACTTCTAGCTTTTTGGTGTTGTTGACTTGAATTTGACACTGTTTTGGTTAAGGTTATCATTTGTGACTTCTTATGTGTTAGCTAGTGTTTTCGTATTTGCAAAAAAATTGGTTATAAACATGAACGCTAAAATTGTCATTTTTAATGGTAATTTATAATGCTGTTTTTTTTGGAGAGAAAACACGCAAATTTGTATAAAAGACGCACAAAAAAGCTTTAGGCGCTTAAAAGCTCGAGGCGTAAGCTTGGAGCCGTTTTGCGCCTTAGCGCCTCAACTACCTAGACCTTAACATACCCCTTAAGGTTAACTTTGTGAATGGTTCGTTCTTTTTACTAAAATCATAATACCTGGGACATTGGATATCTCTACTCTGACTTGCATGATCAATCATTAACTGTTATATATTAGCAATAACTGGTTACATCTATATGTTGTTATATTAATTTATAGTCATAATATCAAAATCTGTATTATGTGGAATCTTCTATGCCTAATATTCATGTTCCCATGTACCTAAACAAATCACAACCTTTCATTTTCAGTCAACTGAAATTTGTTATTATTTAAAAATAAAAATGAAAATCTGCGATTCATTTGAAACACGAGTACAGAAAATTTGGATTAAGATATGTACTCAGTTTGATGGTGGGTTGATAGAAGAGCAGCACTGAAGTGTAGTTTTGTGACAATGTATGGCAGTAGTGAGATGTTTTGTTTAGGTTTAAGGGTGGTCGAAGGGTGTAGTTGAATGGCAGTGATGACAGTTTGGAGGGGATGCAACTATGGTTGATGTGTTGGTATTTTTAGGTATGGTTTGGATATGGATGAGTGTTATGGCACTGGGAAGGATGTATGTTGCTGATGTTCGAGTTTGCAATGGCAAGTTGTTTATGTGCAGAGGTGAAAGTTTTTGTATGGGTGATATAAAGGTAAGGCAGTGAGAATTGGTAACAGCAGAGGTTGATCAGGTTTGAAGCATGTGTGAAGTTGATGGTTAAGGTTGATGGAACAATGGGTATGTAATAGGCAGTATGTAAATGGAGTTGTAGGCTTTGTGACAAGGATATGGTGATTGAACTAGTGAAGGTATGGTGGGCAGAGGTGTTCGTTAGAGTTTTGTGACAAGGATATGGTGAAATGGTGAAAGCAGTGATTGTATGATGGTGAAACAGAGGCAGTTGAAGTTAGTGTGATGGTGATTAGGTGGGTGGTTTATATGGATGTGCAGTAATGCACAATTTTGTGATGGCAGTGGGCAAGTTGCAGTGAGGTTTTTTTTAGGGAAGTGAATGGTCGTGGCAGTAAGAGGTTGTATGTGCAGGGCAGTGAGGTGTTTGGATGAAGTTTGTGCAGGGCAGTGGGAAGTGGATGAACTTGAGTGGTGATATGCATAGTGAGGAGGAAGGAGCATGCATAGTGTAATGCAACAGACTAAAATGTATGGAAATTGAAATGTACAGAACTGAAGTGGTTGATTTAGTAATAATGCAACAGAGAAGATGGTTGCTGTCGGGAGTTTTGTGTGCACAGAGCATGCATTGTGTAATGTTTAGATCCATATAGTGATTTTTTGGCGCAGTTAAGCATTTTAGCATATGAAACTTCAAATTTTTAGATGGCGTTTACTCACTGATCATTTCAAATTTCTTCATTGCAGGTAATTAAAGATGGCGATGACACATTCTTCTTCCGTAGCAAGTAGCAAGTAGCAAACATATGAAACTTTTTAGATGCACGTTTTGTTGTGGCATTTGGTGTGGATTTACTGTATTGATATTATACTTTTACTTAACATATAACGTGTCTTTGTTTAACAGAATTTGTGGCAACTTGGTTTACTTTGTTATTTTTGTTTATGGATATTATTGAAACTTGGTTTATGGATGTCTTTTGTTTATTAATATTCTCTTAACTAGTTTATGTAACCAATTAATAGTTATTAGAACCTGTTATATATACTAGTTGCTTGAATATGCTTAAAATATAGTTTTGGAATATTCAAAAATAGAGTGGAATATGAAAGCTGTTATATAAATAGAAGACAGCGTTTGATTAATGCTGTCAATGAAGAAACAACAGCGTTTTTAACATGCTGTCAATGATTCAATCACAGCGTTTTTAACATGCTGTCGAAATTGTTGATGATTCAGTAACAGCGTTTAGAAAACGCTGTTGTAAACAGTTAAAGTAGAATTTGAACATCTTCGACAACTAAATTATAAACGCTGTTGAAACATAATACAGCATGTCTGAAAACGCTGTAAAAAGATTATTGAAAGCTCGTAATAAACGCTGTCACAGAGATGTTTCAACAGCGTTTATATAAAAGCTGTTGTAAGTTATCTATATACGACAGCATGTCGTTATACAGCGTTTGTTATAACGCTGTTGTATCATATTACAGCGTTTATCAAACGCTGTTAAAAGCCTTTTGTGGTGTAGTGTTCGAACCACAATTATAGCATTCCCCACGACCAAAGGAAGAAGTCTTTGCCATAGGGGTTGCTTGCTTCCCTTTCTTATTGGGATAAGGGCCTTTGAATTTGTTTGGCCTCTTCTTGTTGTTGAAGATTGGTTTGGAACCCACCACTTCAACATCATTCTCCCTATCCGCCTCTTCAAGTCGAAGAGCGATATCAATGAGTTGGTCGAAAGAAACATCTAATTTTAGAAGTAATGGCTTCTTGAGATTTTTGTTTAAGCCATAGACTAACCTTTGATTTTTCTTTAATGGGGTGTTGATATATTCAACCCCGTATTTGGAGAGAGATTCAAAAGACGCGACATACTCTGTCACGGAAGATTCACCTTGAACAAGGTCTATAAAACGGCGAGCCAAAGTCACCTTCTCAGCTTTCGGTACGAATTTTAACTCGAAGCGCTCTCGGAATTTCTCCCAGGTGAGATCCGCTTCATTAGTCTCAGAAATAAGAAGTTCGTACCAGTCCAATCCTCTTTCTTGGAGCATACTAGAGGCCACCTGAACTCGGTGAAGGTCAATAAGATTCATGCGAGAAAAGATTCGATCGCATGACCTTAGCCAAGCCTGTACTTCAATAACAGTTTCGGAAACTTTAAATGGCTTCCCACCCAGGTTGGTGTAATCGCTGCACAAGCGTGCAAATCCCGACTTTGGGTGAGTAGGTTCCGGGTTAGCTCCAGCCGCTTGAGCATTTGTCACTAAATCAAGAAGCTGTTGAGCAGTCATAAAAACTCCATCTTGGTGAGCAGCACTAGATTGACCGGCGCTGGGACGGCCAGGTCTAACCATTTCTCTTCCTTTGGAAAGAAATAAAGAAGAAGAAAAGGTTATTCACAAAAGGAATATCAAGCAATCTTGATAGATAAAATAAGGAATCATAAAGAAAATAGGATGAATCGGTACGAAGACTCGAATTAAATCCTAAGGCACGACTCCTAAGAAGGACTTAGGACTATGATCCTTGTTAAATTATTCTACATTGCTTCGAAGTTTGGCTCTGATACCAAGCTGTGACGCCCCACCTCTATACCCACGCTAGCCAACAACATTACTGTGAATGTTGTCAAATAGCACGGAGAATAAGGCTGTTGAGGAGCGACCATCCGTGTAATTTCTTTGCGCGAGCGGCGTTATGTCAGATAGTATAACATGCATTTCTTTATCAAGAGGGAAATCCGACATACCGACACAAACCCAAAGCTACTACACAGTGGCTATAATATCTTCAGAAACAAATATAGAAATAAACATAACATAAATCAGTCACAAACAATTCATATCACAAAGGCGGAAGAAGATATGAATATATAACTAACAGATGAAAGTGTATATCAGAGTAGTGGTCAAAAAGATCCACAATAATACAAAAGAATAGCAACACGTGCTACACAAAAGAATACAACTATGAGTCTATATCTCAAGTGTATACAACAAAAAACTACTAATCTAAGTAGTTAGCCAAAAGTCAGAGGAATCAATCCCAAGTGAGAAATCAAGCTGAAGCACCTGTAACATCTCGGTCTGACCCGAGTATTATTTAATAAGAAAATAATAAACGGATCAGTCTAACTATAAATATCAGATGAAACGATATAGAGTAAGAGATATGACTAAACACATAATAATCACAATGCCAAGCTGTGGTATATATAAGTAATTGAAAATCAACAAGAGATTAATCAATATCATAAAGTCTACACAACAATCAAAGAAATTTCATACTCCTTATTTCGTTCACCAAACCATAAATATTGACGATTATATCAATGTCAATCACAAAAGTCAATGACACACAAATTCACCAATGCACAAATATTGATAAAACTTATCAATGGAAATCACGAAAATTGGTGAAACACAAATTCTAGAAATTGTCTCAAGAAATCCAGAAATCACAAAAAAGGGGGGGAGGCCTATCACAAACGGGAGCATAAAGCTCACCAACACGTGTATCACAAATGGAACGCTAATTCCATGGTTGCTAACCATCACAAATTGAGCCGAAGCTCTACAAACGACCCGAAGACCATGGGTTGCTACCCCACCAATTTGAGTCGAAACTCCACAAAACGGGGTTTAGTCTCCCTCGCAGACAAAGAGACATAGCACATTGCTAGTCTAAATCACAAAGATGATCGTCATGATCAACGAGAAGTGTCAATTACACTAAGCTAGCAAATATATGAGTTTAGCTTCATGTCCCATAACCACTAGCTTAACTTAAATATTTACGAACAAATTGTAGATCTCCACTATAAAATTGTCACAAGAGATTCAATCGAACAAGTCAAGAATTAACCGGCGAAGTAAACGCAAGCGTTTCATACCACTTGTTTTACTAAGCCATTTAATTAGATTTCTCATATGAGTGAGGTAAAGGTTTGTATATACTAATAGATTTGAAAACAGTCAAAGAAACGAGCTTTGTAATAAAATAGTGTTAAAATCATTTGAAGAAAGAGTTTTGATATTTACTATTAGTATTCAAAACCTTTATATTTTTAAAGTGACAAATCACAAAGAAGATTGTAGGAACAATCAATCACTAAAATTCACATACGAAGATGTGAATAAAAATCCAGCGAAACCGATAAAGAATCCATTGAAATGGATATTTAAAAATCCCTAAAAAGGAGTCATCAAAGTCATAATAAATGATAACAACAAATAGGAAACAACACGAATCGATTAAAGTTGGAAATTCAAGCAACTAGGCGAAATAGGCAAAATTGCAACATTTCGGTCGGCCGGCTACAGAGCTCGGTCGACCGGACCCTGTTCTCAAAATTCCATCGGGAAGAAGGTCGATCGGCCGAGACCTGCAGCAGGCCGACCGAACCAGAAACAGAAAAATGCAGTCGCACTTTAGTAGCAGGTCGGTCGACCGGCCCAGGGGTTCGGTCGGCCGAACCTGATGTTCTACAATTTGAAACCTATTTAATTGATGTTCAAACTCCACCGATTCGCAACCGAACGAGCATGGACGATAGGGAATTATGCCCAACGACTACCCGATCCCATTGGCTCCTCGATGCATCACCAAAAACGCATTTGAACATAAAAGCTATGATTTTTAAGAATTTGGCTTTCAAAACACCAAAATTGGAATATTCACAAAACCAATCCAAATCCATATCAATTGCACAAGAATAAGTGTTAGGAATTCATACCTAACAATCGAAGATAAATATAAGCATAGATGTGAGATAAAAACCTCACCTTTGAACCCAAACAAATGAAGATGAAGCTTGAAAGCAAAGGAGAATCAACCACTCTTCAAATCCAACTCAAGAAGCTTGATTCTAAGCTTAAAAGAAGAACATTCCCAAAATTAGGTTTAGGAATTTCTGAAATTGATAAGAGAATGAGTTGGAGAAGAAGAAGAGAAGCTTACCAATGGGTTCTTCAATTAGTTTGGAGCTAAAGTTTGATTTGCAAAAGAAAACCAGGGTTTGGAGTTTTAATTTCCTCTTCCACTCTCCATTAGTATAAAAGCTTGAGTATTAGGAAATGAGGAATGAAGGAATGAAGAGGAGAAGGGTTTGGGACTGAATACAAAAGTGGCTCAGTCCAAACCAAAACCCTAAGTAAAAAGCAGCAAAATTCAACTTTCTCCAAACATATCGAAGCTTATACTCAAAAAGGTCGCAAATGGCATTTTAAACTCAATGGGAGTGGTCCCGGGTCCTAATTCGACCGTATGCAAAAATTTGCTTTTCGGACTAAATTCCGAGTATTGATACAATATTTAAATAAAATATTTAAATATAAAATAGACAAAATGCGGGTTGTTACACAAGTGTTAAAGAAAAATAAAGATCTTGAATATTAGCTTGATCCGCAATGCTATTTCACAACTGAACAACATTTCAAAACTATAATAATTTGAGTCTAACTCCCAGTGCTTTATACCAAATGCATCAATTGAATTTTAACAGCGCAATTAATAGAAGACAGACCTTTTGGCAAGGTAGCAAGCATTCTTCACACTAAGACTTTAAAAGTTCGCTTGGATCCTTCATTATATATTGCTCAACATGCTGGTATTCTTCCGATTTAAGAATATGAGAAGACTTGGTGAAATAATGATTGCCATAAGGGAGAGGATTTCCACACAAGTTTTGACATGAGAATGGCATCCTTTTGGAGCAAACCATCTGAAAAATGTAACAATCCACTATTTTTGACTATTCGCAACCGCGCATGTCAGACTTGAATAATTCAAAATATCGAATTGTTAATTTAAATTTGGCAAAACTCAGATATACAGTAAATAAATAATCACAAAATCACAGACACAGAGTAATAATATGTAGCGGAAGCAAAAGATAGTAGTTCATGAAGCTACTATATATATATATAACGGAGTTAAATAAGTTACAACAGAAGTATCGAATACAATAGTCATATACAAGAATCAGAATACATCATTGGAACCAACTGAATATCTGAAAGCTGGATAGATGGCTGGATCTCTACGTGAAGCTCCAACTCCAAAGGTGAGACTTGAATACTGGTACACTCAGTCTGACCCGAGTGTAAAGAAAAACACAAAACACTCAAGTCAGGATTAACATTCTTATATCAATAAATCCAACTCAAGTGAAATAACAATTGAAATACAAGTAACTCAAAGGATGTTGGAATAACCATCCTCTAAGGATCCGTTAAACTATCTACTATATAGTAGTGTACACTAAATAGATAATGTCTATCAGTAATATAAAATATCAAAATAGTGTTAAGGCGTTACCATTATCCCCCTTAACACATTTTATATAAGCGTTATAGTCTATACAGCACTGTAAACTCCACCGTAAACTGGTGGGATATCAGGGACTACTCCATGGGTATAATACAAAATAAATTCGTAGTGGTCGCGTATATTAGGATACAAGTATGACAAGGCACATGAGGCAATACCCAAGTTAGAGAAACTACCGTTTGCCTGATCCGGACTGGTGAAAACGCATCGCCGCAACGATCACAACACCGCGAAACTACACTCCCAAAAGTACGCAGGTGCACCAATCAATAACATGTAATGAGTAGTTTATGAAGAAGTGTGTTCGCTCGAGGTGGCTATTCCCATTTGGCCCGGCACGGCTCCTGTTTTAGTCACTTTTAATTTGACACAAGTATCAAGGCTATCCATTATTGTTCTCTTTCTTCAGTCATCACGTACGTCATTCCAACCACTTCATTCCGGGTCACACTCCGCGTATAGTTATTAAAGTGGTTTTCGGTTTAGACAGAGAGTATGTCCATAACCGATTCAGTCTCTTTAATAACTGTCGTAATTATTACACCGATTGGTCGTTTAACAAATTTCAAAACCAAATCAAATTCAATTTCTATTAGAGTTCATAAATCAACATTTCATTTGTCTTTCGAAAGTTATTTCCATAATTTACGCTTTAAACTTCCAAATTACCCTTTCAAAATCTTATAATTCTATTTCAAATTTTATTTAAAACAATTCAAATATGGATTCAAGTTCGTATATAAGTTTCCTTCCGGAATCATTTAAATTAGCTTAACTTAACATTCAAATCAATTTAAATCCATTTATCGGTTTCCTTCAATATTCTTTTCAATAAATTTTTCGTTTAAAACAATTTCCATTTAATCTCCAATTTATTAAAACCATTACTTACGTTCAACTTAATTATACCAAAGCTTACAATTTAATTAAGTCAATTTCTTCGAGTTAATTTCTTTGAATTACAAGTCCTACATTTGTTTTAATAAAACACATTTTATTTCTTGTTAAAGAAATTCAATTTCACTTATTTCTTTACTTAGTTACAAGTTTCAAAACTCAATTAATAAAGAAACTAAATTTCACATATTCAAAAAGTCAAATTTCACTTATTAACTTAAGTTTTCTAAAGATTAATTAATAAAGGAACCCGATTTCATTTATTAATGAAGTTCAAATTCCCTTATTCAAAAGTTCAATTTCTCTTATCAAGGAATCCAAATTTTATTTAATTATCAAATAATTCAATTTTATTTAATTATTAAATAATTTCAAAACCTAATTTATTCAATAATTTCAAACTTACTAATTTCAAACTAAATTATTAAATAATTTCTAACTTAATTGTTAAATAATTTCAAACTTAATTATTAAATAATTTCAACTTAATTTTTTTAATAATTTCAAACTTAATTCAATGAATAATTCCAAATTTTATTGTCAAATAATTTATTATAAAACAACGTTCTTTTTACAACTATTATGTTAATATTTTGTTTCAAATATTAAATATTAACATTTCCTTTCATTAAATTCAAATTCCGATTTCTTTCAAAACTTATTATTTATTCAACACAATATTCATTTAAATTTTAAATCAAATTACTGACCAATCAGGTTTATTTAATTCTCTAACCTAAGTCAAGTTCATTTGGGTATTTATCATTTCAACCCGATTCCATTTAAATTAAAAATCAAAGCATAGCAAAAGGGAACTTGCAGTGTGATAACTGGGATGGTGCCCAAGTAAATAAACAAGCAATAACAACAATCAATTACAATCGAATAATTTATTTAAATAATTTCGAAATAATCGTATTAATTTACATTTGTTGTTTATGCAAATTAATATAATTATTCCTAGAATCTACACTATCATTTCATGTAGATTAAAGATTATTACATTAATATTCATGCGGTTCTTCACTTGATATTCATTATTCAATTTGTACTACACAAATTTCATACAACATACATTCAATGGATCAAGGTGTACTTATCCAAATTTCTACGTATCAGTTTATTCAAACATTTAAAGGGGTCATATTATACCAATTTAACTAATCAAATTTAACACATATATCAAAACTAACTATCCTACGCCAATTTCAATTTCAAATTATTTATCACTTACAACATTAACAATTTAACGTCCAATATAAACATCAACAATTAAACAATATCAGCCAAACTGTATTATCATTGCATAAATAATTAACCGATAATAGTGTCAGATGTCACATGTGAACTGATACAGGTAATAGCATATATAACAGTGAAATAACTAACAACAGCATATTTCAATTGTCGTTTCAATTGAAATCAAATTTAATAAATAAAAAACATTAATCGTGAGTGATTGCTCACCTTTCGAGGCTAGATGAAACAGGAGATGACATGGATACACACACTGATACGGACACTGAGAATTGAATCACGAATCCAAGCACGAATTTCAAAGCAAAGTTAGATCGGCACAAATCGACGCTCAAAGCTGATAAGAAGGAATTGATGAACAGAATCAAAATCAGTTTGACATATATACAGAAATATTTGTTAATTAAAAAAATTATTTAATTTTACAAAATAAATAAAGTAACATGTGTATTTATACCCAACCCGAACTCAAATATAAATAAACCTTAATATTTAAACTTTAAGATCCATTCATATTATAATGCCAATACTACATTCAAAACAAACCATAAAAAATTAATATATATATATATATATATATATAAGTTTACATAACACACAATAAGCACCAATGTATTACTGCATACTTGAAAAATATATATATTTAAATATGTTTATTAGAGTAACTTTATAACTATATCTATACTAATGTAAACTGTCCTGCCATGGTAACTTATAAATGCTAAAATATATTAAAGTGCACGTACTTATGTTACGTACGACATGAGATTGCCAACATATGAAATGATAATATACTGCAAATGCACAAACCTATATGATATAAATATATCCATTTATAGCTTATATAACTTATAATATAAAAATGTTCCAAAGTCAACGATATACGCATACTCAAACTGTGTAGATGTTGCTTTATAAATTCAAGGCTTATATGTATACTGTTATGTACAAATTGTGATATACAGATGCATTTAAGAACCAACAGATTTGTTTGACAAATGTATGTATAATAACATAGGATGACATATATGTATACTCTTATAAATATATGTTTTTGACAAATGAATCTTATACCGTATAAAATATATATGCATCTATATATAACAGTATATTGATATGACTTATGTACCATAATCAACTATACTTTTATGCTTTAAACAAATTTATCTGTAAACAACAACTGAAATATAAGATTTATAAACAAACCAAACTTTGAAATATTCCAAAGTGTAAACAATAAACTGTCAATAAACAAAACCACATATAATACTGAAACACATGTATACACTGCTGTAACTCATATAAAATAATAAAGCTTATCTATACAATAAAATATACATACTTAGATAAACTTATGTTTGAAACCACAGCACGCAAACTTAAAAATAAAAAATATATGTTCAAATTTATATATATATGAACCAAACTAATAAAATATTTATATATCTACCTCTACCACTTGCTACCAAGGCTAAGGGACCGTGGCGATCAGGTGTGGTCAGGAGATGGTGGCTCCGGCATTGACGAGAGAAAGGGAGGAATGGGAACAGGAGGCCAGAGGCTGGATGTTCACTGGAGTCACACAAGAGAGGGTGGAGGAGAAAGTGAGGGACGAATTAGCTGTGCTTGGTGGGCGAGAGGAGATGGCGAGTTGGTGGAGTGTTGCTCGGCAAACGTGGAGGCTAGGTATACGGCTGGTGGATGCTCAGGTGGTGGCACTGGAGGCTGAGCGGAGAGTGAAGGCGGCTGTTGTTACTTGGGTGTGAGGCGGATCCAGGTAGTGGGGTTGAGGCGAAAAGCGGAGCTTAAGGTCGGCATGGTGGTGGGTAACATCAGCGTGGCCAGGCGAGGTTGAGGAGGAGCCGGCTGCTGTTGAAATGAGGAAGGGAAAGGTAAGTTCCAAAGAAGAGGAAGATGATAAATATAATCTTTTATGTGTAACGTGTGATCAAAATGAACGGTTTCAAATTTTGATCTTTTTTTTATAAATGGTGAAGGACGAAATAAAAGGGGAGGAAGGAGAAGCAGTTTCAAATTGAGGAAGTAAGCAACATTCTCCTCGAATATGTCAACTATATAAATGCAGCAGTATCATTCATTTCATTTGTGTTTTCAAAAGCGGACGTAAACCAATGGAAGGTCACAAGGGGTTTCAGAATGTATGGGAACTAGTATAAATATACTTTAATTATTGAAAAGCCTGAACGGAAATGAATCGAAGAGTCAGAGGCAACCCGCATAAAATAAAAAAAAGTGAAATGAAAGTTAGGATTGAATATATGGGAAAGAAAACTACAGGCTATTAAGTTACCCGCTGGTAACAAATGTACACAAGGAAATCAAAAAGTTAGTGTTTGGATATCGGTACGATTAATCGTTCTGCAGATTTCGACGCGTACCTGATTTTAAAATGCTCAAATGAATACACTGTTGAGATCAGCACAATGAAAGGATCAAAACAGTATACGGATCTCAGTGGTACAATTGAATTATAAAATTTTGAAATTTTATACTAGCGGAAAATGCATTAAAATCGTAGAAGAATAAGATCGACGGAGCCAAAGAAGTCCGAATTTTGAAAAACGAAGAAAATAGCGTTTGCTCAGAAGATGGTTTGGAATTTTTGTATGTAAAAATATTTAGGTTTCGAAAACATTTTATTTTCATCGCTTTTTAACTGATTAAATTGAAGTAAATTTACGCACGAAATAAACTTTCATATTTTCGGATGAAAATTTACCGATTGCTATGTTTAACTGGACGCACTCCAAATATCAAATTTATATTTCAAAATTTTATTGTTTAAAATTCCATAAAATTCCAAGTAATAACGTTATTAAAACCCGTTAAATTTACGGGTCGTTACATTCTCCCCCACTCAAAACTTTTCGTCCTCGAAAAGGGAGGAGATAGGAGAATAGAACAATCAAAAGAAAATAGACTTGAATTACATTATAAACAATTAATTTAAACCATATAAATTTCAATTTAAATAAATCTATATTCAACAATTTTGTTTTTAAACTCAAGATTTTCATCAAATTGATTTGATTTCACCTATATTAATGTTAGGTACAAAGGTTTCTTTCAAATGAAATTCAATTTAAATTCAATTAATTCAAGATACCTCATTTAGTTGATGTAATTTAATTTATTAACTTTCAAAACAAAATTTTCTTCTACTAATCACAACTATTATACAATTAACTCATTATTCTATTTATCTCCATAAACATTTAATAGTTAAAATTTAAGTGAATAACATTTATTATACAAACTCACATTTATTTATAAAGACAATTTATATTGTATATTATCCAAAAATTTTTAAAACTAACAATTTGTAAAATCACAAATTTGAATAGTCCATTATTATAATCATATTTTATTCGACAAATTTAATTCTTTTTATTCTAAATTGTTATTAAATTTATTCTACTTAATATATCCTATCACATATATACTAAGTATAATTAATTTATTATAACTACTCAAATTTATTTGAAATTCCTTTGATATCATTTATATTGGGTAATATTCAATTACATAATTAACTTTTGAAAATGTAGGTAGGTTATATATAATGCAATTGAGTATTGTACAAGTAAAATTTTCTAATTTTTATTTAATATTTCGATTTCATTTTATAATTTAAATTATCCTTTAACATAAATTTAAGAATTGAATTTTCGAGTAACTTTAAATTTACTTAGAGGTAAATAAATATATATATAACATATCAAATCAAATTTAAATCATATATTAATATATATATTACAAATCAAATCATATTTTAAGAATTTCAAATCAATTTATTTTCAAACAAACCGTAGTAAAGCTACAGAATAGTCTCTTCACTTCGAAACTCGAAAATAAATGTCGATGATGCGGCCATCATCACCGAAATTATTTTCCAACGACAAAGAGAAGAGCACTGATTTAAACATTTAACTCTTTGAAATGATTTGAATTTGAAATATTTTAAAACTATACGCTTTAAAACTTTCGGATCAAAGTTTGAAATCACCAGAAATTAAATTCTCAATTTCTAATTTGAATACATTTCAAATTCCAAATCAAATTATAACCAAATTATGTAAATTCATTATATTATGCAATGGACAACGGTTTACGAATCAATAAATGAAAATCAAATATTATCATTTTTGACAACAAAATCATTAACAATTTAATTTCAGAGAATTTATAATTATATATAATATAATCATACAAAACTATTTTGTTTACCAAATTTGAAAACAATATTGTCTCACTTTGCTCTTTTCAAGTGTTTTGGAAATCCTATCGATAGCGTTGATCAGAAAAATCGATCGAAAATCCAAATCAACATCAACAACTCAAACAACACAATATATATATATATATATATATAAAACATTTAAATCTTAGTTTACAAATACATTTCTTTGCTCGACGATACAGGAATGAATTGCAAAGAAAGAATATAGAGATTTAAATTTTGATGAACTCAAATCAAAGAGAATTTTGATTCGATGATAGATTCGAAAAAGGAGATTAGGTAATTCAATTAACAGAATCGGGAGATGGATAAGCTTATTTAATCCACAGGAAACCTTAACCGGGTCGACCGTAACTTCAAAAATAAGATCGATTGTTGAATTCCGAGGTAAATCAATATTCGATCGCAATAGATAGAATTCAGGTATAACAGGAGAATAGATAGCATCGTAAACCGAGAACACAGAAATCTCCGGTAAATCAATGCCTATTATAAAGGAGTTTCACCCCTTTACAAATAATTCGATGATTGGCGAGACCGCGATTCATTATAAAAATCATTCGAAGTGGAGTTATGGAATGCTCCAGAATTAAAAGAAGACGAATAGTGAGGGGACACGAATGGATTTTGGAACCGCAGGGAATGTTCCAAGATTCAAAGGAATTGAGTCAAAAGGAAGAGATTGAAACTCGAATGAGTGTGATTCTGCAAATACATTTACCCTATATGTTAAGTTTTGCCTAGAGCTACCAATGCTCCGATACCAACTATAATAACCCGCTATTTTGGACTATTCGCATCCGCACATGTCGGACTGGAATAATTCAAAATAACGAATTGTTAATTTAAATTTGGCAAAACTTAAATATGCAGTAAATAGATAATCACAGAATCACAGACACGGAGTAATAATATGCAACGGAAGCAAAAGATAGTAGTTCATGAAGCTACTATATATATATATATATATATATATATAACAGAGTTAAATAAGTTACAACAGAAGTATCGAATACAATAGTCATATACAAGAATCAGAATACATCATTGGAATCAACTAAATATCTGAAAGCTGGCTAGATGGCTGGATCTCCAGGTGAAGCTCCAACTCCAAAGGTGAGACTTGAATACTGGTACACTCAGTCTGACCCGAGCGTAAAGAAAAACACAAAATAGTCGAGTCAGGATTAACATTCTTATATCAATAAATCCAACTCAAGTGAAATAACAATTGAAATACAAGTAACTCAAAGGATGTTGGAATAACCATCCTCTAAGGATCCGTTAAACTATCTACTATGTAGTAGTGTACGCTAAATAGATAATGTCTATCAGTAATATAAAATATCAAAATAGTGTTAAGGCGTTACCATTATCCCCCTTAACACATTTTATATAAGCGTTATAGTCTATACAGCAATGTAAACTCCACCGTAAACTAGTGGGATATCAGGGAGTACTCCATAGGCATAACACGAAACAAATTCGTAGTGGTCGCATATATAGGGATACAAGTATGACAAGGCACATGAGGCAATATCCAAGGAAGTGAAACTACCGTTTGCCTGATCCGGACTGGTGAAAACGCATCACCACAACGATCGCAACACCGCGAAACAACACTCCCAAAAGTACGAGGGTGCACCAATCAATAACAAGTAACGAGTAGTTTACGAAGAAGTGTGTTCGCTCGAGGTGGCTAACCCCATTTGGCAGGGAACGACTCCTGTTTTAGCCATTTCCAATTTGAAACAAGTGTCAAGGCTATCCATTATCGTCTCTTTCTTCAATCATCACGTACATCATTCCAACCACTTCATTCTGCGTCACACTCCGCGTATAGTTATTAAAGTGGTTTTCGGTTTAGACAGAGAGTATGTCCATAACCGATTCCGGTCTCTTTAATAACCGTCGTAGTTACTACACTGATTGGTCGTTTAACCAATTTCAAAACCAAATCAAATTCAATTTCGATTAGAGTTCATAAATCAACATTTCATTTGTCTTTCGAAAGTTATTTCCATAATTTACGCTTTAAACTTCCAAATTACCATTTCAAAATCTTATAATTCTATTTCAAATTTTATTAATTCTATTTCAAATTTTATTTAAAACAATTCAAATATGGATTAAAGTTCGTATATAAGTTTCTGTGACGCCCCACCTCTATACCCACGCTAGCCAAGAACACCACGGAGTAATGCTGTCAACTAGCACGGAGAATAAGGCTGTTGAGAAGCGACCATCTGTGTAATTGCTTTGCGCGAGCACCGATATGTTAGATAGTATAACATGCATTTTATTTCAAGAGGAAATCCGACATACCGACACAAACTCAAGGCTACTACACAATGGCTATAATGTCTTCGGAAACAAATATAGAAATAAACATAACACAAATCAGTCACAGACAATTCATATCACAAAGGCAGAAACAGATATGAATATTACACTCGGAAGTGTACATCAGAGTAGTGGTCTAAAAAGATCCACAATATCACAAAAGAATAGTTACATGAACTACACAAAAGAATAAGTATACATAATGGAGTCTATATCTCAAATGTATACAACAAAAACTACTAATCTAAGTAGTTAACCAAAAGTCAGAGAGGTAATCCTGGATGTAAAGTCAAGCAGAAGCACCTGTAACATCTCGGTCTGACCCGAGTATTATTTAATAAGAAAATAATAAACGGATCAGTCTAACTATAAATATCAAATGAAACGATATAGAATAAGAGATATGACTAAACACATGATAATCACAATGCCAAGCTGTGATATATATAAGTAATTGAAAATCAACGACAGATTAACCAATATCACCAAATCTACACAAGAATCAATGAAATGTCATACTCCTCATTTCGTTCACCAAACCATAAATATTGACGATTATATCAATGTCAATCACAAAAGTCAATGACACACAAATTCACCAATGCACAAATATTGATAAAACTTATCAATGGAAATAACGAAAATTGGTGAAGCACAAATTCTAGAAATCATCTCGAGAAATCCAGAAATCACAAAAGGGAGGGGGGGGGGGAGGCCTATCACAAACGGGAGCATAAAGCCCACCAACACGTGTATCACAAACGGAACGCTAATTCCATAGTTGCTAACCATCACAAATTGAGCCGAAACTCCACAAACGGCCCGAAGACCATGGGTTGCTACCCCACCAAATTGAGTCGAAACTCCACAAAACGGGGTTTAGTCTCCCTCGTAGACAAATAGACATTGCACATTGCTAGTCTAAATCACAAAGATGATCGTCATGATCAACGAGAAGTGTCAATTACACTAAGCTAGTAAATATATGAGTTTAGCTTCAAGTCCCATAGCCACTTGCTTAACTTAAATATATACGAACAAACTGTAGATTTCCACTAGAAAATTGTCACAAGAGATTCAATCGAACAAGTCCAAGAATTAACCGACGAAGTAAACGTAAGCGTTTCATACCACTCATTTTACTAAGCCGTTTAATTAGATTTCTCGTACGAGTGAGGTAAAGGTTTGTATATACTAATAGATTGGAAAATGGTTTAAGAAACGAGCTTTGTACTAAGATAGTGTTGAAATCATTTGAAGAAAGAGTTTTGATATTTACTACTAGTATAGAAAACCTTTATATTTTTAAAGTGACAAATCACAAAGAAGATTGTAGGAACAATCATTCACTAAAATTCACATACGAAGATGTGAATAAAATCCAAAGAAACCGATAAAGAATCCATCGAAATGGATATTCAAAAATCCCTAAAAGGAGTCATCAAAGGCATAATAAATGATAACAACAAATAGGATCATCACGAACCGATTTAAATTGGAATTCTCAAGCGAATAGGCAAATAGCCAAAACACTGCAATTTCAGATGTCTGAAACAAGTGGTTCAGGCGTCTGAATCTGGAAATATAAAGATTTCCAGAACACAATTCAGATGTCTGAATCAAGTGTTTCAGACGTCTGAAATAGGCACTTTTTAGCCTATTTCCTTTCTGGTTCCAATTGAACCAATTCAGACGTCTGAAACCATATATTCAGACGTCTGAATCTGGGAGTAGAAATCTTCCCAGAATAATATTCAAACGTCTGTATATTACGTTTCAGACGTCTGAATGAATGGTTCAGGGCATTCCCTGAACCTAGGCCAAAAATGGCCAAACGAATATCGAAAACGATCGAACGAGCAAATGACGATGACTAAGGAATTACGTCGAACGACAACCCAGCCTAAATGGCTCTTCGATATGCCTCAAATATCAATGTCCAAATATCCATAATAGGATTTCCATAAATTGGACCAAAACACCAAAAATTGGAATATACACCAAATCAATCCAAACCAAAATCAATTGCACAAAAATAAGTGTTAGGAATTCATACCTAACAATCGAAGATAATTATAGACTAAGATGTGAGATAAAAATCTCACCTTTGAAATCACACAAATGAAGAAGAAGCTTGCAAGCAAAAGGAGAATCAACCACTCTTCAAATTCAACTCAAGAAGCTTGATTCTAAGCTTTAAAAGAAGAACATTCCCAAAGTTAGGTTTAGGAATTTCTGAAATGATAAGAGAATGAGTTGGAGAAGAAGAAGAGAAGCTTACCGATGGATTCTTCTATTAGTTTGGAGCTAGAACTTGATTTGCAAAAGAAAACTAGGGCTTGGAGTTTTAATTTCCTCTTCCACTCTCCATTAATATAAAAGCTTGAGTATATGAGGAATGAAGAGATGAAGAGGAGAAGGGGTTGGGACTGAATACATAAGTAGCTCAGCCCAAACCAAAGCCCTAAGTAAAAAGTAGCAAAATTCAACTTTCTCCAAACATATCGAAGCTTATACTCAAAAAGGTCGTAAACGGCATTTTAAACCCAATGGGAGTGGTCCCGAGTCCTAATTCAACCGTATGCAAAAAGTAGCTTTTCGGACTAAATCCCAAGTACCGATAAAATATTTAAATAAAATATTTAAATATTAAAATCGACAAATATGCGGGTTGTTACAGACTCCCCTCCTTAAAGAAATTGCATCCTCGCAATATTTAAAAAGAAGATATATAGTAACAACCATAAAAGCATATTCAACACAAAAGAAATTTGAAATAAAAGGTTCACCTCAAAGAGCACGAAAAAGTAAGTCCGGATGTGTTCGCTCGATGTACTCTCTAGATTCCCAAGAACAATCCTTAGGATTTGAAGACCATTGGACTTTAACATGCGGAACATCTTTATTTCGAAGTCGTTTGACCTCCGAAGCAATGATACGAATAGGATGTTGCTCATAAGTTAAATAAGGCGAAACTTCAATCTCTTCCACAACACCGGGCTCAAGAATAGAATCGGAATCTCAAAGACATTTCCGAAGTTGAGAAACGTGAAACACATCATGGATAGCAGAAAATTGAGCCGGTAATAAAAGGCGATAAGCCATGGAACCAATACGTTCAGTGATAGGAAATGGCCCAATATATCGAGGCGCCAATTTTCCCGATCGATTGAAACGTACAACACCTTTCATTGGTGAAACACGAATAAAAACAGAATCTCCAACAGAAAATTCTAATTTCCTTCTTCTATTATCAGCATAGGATTTTTGTCTACTATGGGCTTCTTTCATCCTATGACGAATAAGATCAATCTTTTCTGTGGAATCACGAATAAAATCTAGACCTAAAACCAGCTTCTCACCGGTCTCAAGCCAACAAGAAGGAGATCGGCATGGCCTTCCGTAGAATGCCTCAAAAGGTGCCATACCAATACTAGATTGGAAGCTATTATTATAGGAGAATTCAACAAGGGAAATATGATCTTCCCAACTTCCCCCAAAATCAAGCACACAAGCACGAAGAAGATCTTCAAGTGTTTGATTCACACGCTCGGTTTGTCCATCGGACTGAGGATGATAAGCGGTGCTAAAATTGAGCTTCGTTCCCAAAGCTTTTTGAAGACTCTTCCAAAATCCACTAGTAAACAATGGATCACGATCACTAACTATAGAAGTAGGAACTCCATGTAATTTAACAATCTCTTTAACAAAGAGCTTGGCCAAATAGGGAACGGTTCGGTTAGACCGAACGGGAATCATGACCCGAACGAGAACGGGGAAGGCCGTCAATAAAATCCATGGAGATTTGTTCCCACTTCCAAATTGGGATTTCTAAAGGTTGCAATAACCCACCGGGCCTTTGATGTTCGGCCCTAATGAGTTGGCAAGTCATGCAACACATAACAAAGTTAGCAATATCAAAATCTTTCAAACCATCAATATCAATTTTGTCCTTAAAATTTTTGGCCAAGAAGAGCCAATTCGGGATCTAGCCTTTGAGCTCCAAGAATGCGGTCTAAAAGAGAAGGATGACCCTCAAGGCTACATAAAACAAATGATGAGCATAAATCGGATACGCGGTCTCGAATCTCACAAGTGGATAAGATCTCGAGATCGTTCCATTCAGATATCATCATAGAAACAACTGCTTGTTGCTTACGGCTAAGAGCATCGGCGACACGATTACCCTTACCAGGGGTATAAAGAATATTAAGATCATAAGATGCAAGGAACTCAAGCCAATATGAAGTTCCCTATGAGAAAATAAATATTCCAAAGATTTATGATCGGGGTAGAGAACAATTTCTCATCCAAAATGATGATGCCAGATTCTAAAAGTGAAATCAACAGCCGCAAGCACTAAATCATGAGCGGCATAGCTAGTCTCGATAAACTATAACGATTTAGAAGCACAAGTGATAGCACGTTCTCATTTGCAAGAGAGCAGCATCTAAACCAATACGATCAGCATTGGTACAAAAGATAAAGTCTTGGTTCCCCACGGGAATCACAAGAATAAGAGTATCGAAAAGAAAGAACTTCTTTTAAATAATTTTCTTTCCCGAAAAGCTAAAACTTTCAAAATCACAATTATCTCAATGTAAAAATCTTTCTAGAAAAATTTACATTTTACAAGTCAATATATCGTGTCTGATTGTCTCATCAAAGCGTTTAGGAAATTCCTATCGATAACGTTGATCAAGCGCATCGACCAAAATTCTTAAAACACTAAATGGGCAATACAATCACAAAATCATCTTTTATAGGATAAACATGTTTCTAAAAACTTTTTGAAAATTCTTATTTTTCGTTCTAAAAACAGTAATCCTATTTATACTTATAAATAAATCTTATGAAAAAGATTTGCAAAAATTTGTAAATTGCTATTTTCATCCAAAATCAATAAATTCAAAAATGAAGTTATCGAGATATTCATGAAATACTCGATTTATAAAATGGATGAAACAAGATGGGCAAACTGAATGACATAATAAGTCATTCATAAGAATCATAACGAGTGCGGAGTGCGTAAGTGGAATGCTAACTCATGCAACTCGTAGCCAAATGAAAATTGGTGGCAAGGTCGAGCTGAAAAGACCTTAACACCACACAAGATATTGCTTAGGTGATAATCCTAAGACAAACTAAAAAATACCGAAAAATTCTCAAACTACATGAATGAGAGAAATAACACTTTCATGCGGGATTAAAGAATAAAATCATGCCATCAAGTTGGAATCGAAATCACAAAGGAGAAATAGAAATCTGTTTAACAGATTAAGTATGTCGAAGATAAGTAGTCCACTAGGGACAAAGGATATGGCTTCATACTGATTAAGCCAATCCTTTCACACAAATCAATTCCGAAGCCTAAGTAAAAATGTCGGCTCGGAAAGAAAAATCACATAAAGTAATTTCGACATCAATAGAAAGTAAGTTGAGTGTTGCGGATCCACCATCTGGATTCACAATTCCCAAAGAAGACATCAAGCCCAAAATATTCAAAGAAAAAGAATCGACAAGTTCTTTTGATATAAAAATAATGAGATGGACCCATATCAAAAAGAATTCAAATAGAAAGATCACGAAATAAAACAATAGCATCAAGGATTAAATGTAAAATACCTTGACCAAGAGAAGTGTCACAAGGGGCTTGCACGACTTTCGACTTTCCCTCCCTCTTGCTAGGGAGTTTGGGACATGTAGATAAGTAATGACCCGAGCCTTTGCAATAGCGGCAATAGAGGGGTTTCGGGCACTTAATTACATAATGATTCGTGGAACCACAATTGTAGCATTGTTTACGATTTGGGGTTGGAGTCTTGGCTACCGAAGTTTCTTGTTCCACCCTCTTCTTGCTTTGAAGTATGGGGCAGACAGAAATATGATGACCTGTATTTTTGCAATAGCGACAAAAGAGTGGCTCCGGACACTCCTTTGCATAGTGGTCCTTAGAATTACAATTGTAGCATCCTCCACGATTAGGGATTGGAGTCTTTGCTACAAAAGTTGTTTGCTTCACTCTTTTATTGGGATTAAAGCTCTTGAACTCAATATGCCTCTTCTTAGAAGTCCCAATATCACAAACACTTCCTTTACCAACCTCTCCAAGAAGAAGAGTAACATCCACAAGAAGATTGAAAGAAACTTCAAGTTTCAAAGGTAGAACCATTTCGGGGTTCTTACTCAAAGCACAGATAAACTCTTGATTCTTTACAAGATCCAAAAGTTGTTGGGCAGACATGAATGCGCCATCCAGAGAAGGGCTACTGGATTGACCAGCGCTAGGACTGCTAGAACTAACCATTTCTCTTCCTTTAGAAAAGAAAGAAGGAGAAAAGTTATTCTCAAAATAAATATCAAGCAATCTTGATAGATAAAACAAGGAATCATAAATGAAAATAGGATAGGATGGTACGAAGACCCGAATAAAATCCTAAAGCACGACTCCTAAGATGGACTTAGGACGATGATCCTTGTTAAATTATTCTACATTGTTCCGAATTTTGGCTCTGATACCAAGCTGTGACGCCCCACCTCTATACCCACGCTAGCCAAGAACACCACGGAGTAATGCTGTCAACTAGCACGGAGAATAAGGCTATTGAGGAGCGACCATCTGTGTAATTGCTTTGCGCGAGCACCAATATGTTAGATAGTATAACATGCATTTTATTTCAAGAGGAAATCCGACATACCGACACAAACTCAAGGCTACTACACAGTGGCTATAATGTCTTCGGAAACAAATATAGAAATAAACATAACACAAATCAGTCACAGACAATTCGTATCACAAAGGCGGAAACAGATATGAATATTACACTCGGAAGTGTACATCAGAGTAGTGGTCTAAAAAGATCCACAATATCACAAAAGAATAGTTACATGAACTACACAAAAGAATAAGTATACATAATGGAGTCTATATCTCAAATGTATACAACAAAAACTACTAATCTAAGTAGTTAACCAAAAGTCAGAGAGGTAATCTTGGATGTAAAGTCAAGCAGAAGCACCTGTAACATCTCGGTCTGACCCGAGTATTATCTAAAAAGAAAATAATAAACGGATCAGTCTAACTATAAATATCAGATGAAACGATATAGAATAAGAGATATGACTAAACACATGATAATCACAATGCCAAGCTGTGATATATATAAGTAATTGAAAATCAACGACAGATTAATCAATATCACCAAATCTACACAAAAATCAAAGAAATGTCATACTCCTCATTTCGTTAACCAAACCATAAATAATGACGATTATATCAATGTCAATCACAAAAGTCAATGACACACAAATTCACCAATGCACAAATATTGATAAAACTTATCAATGGAAATCACGAAAATTGGTGAATCGCAAATTCTAGAAATCATCTCGTGAAATTCAGAAATCACAAAAGGGAGGGGAGGCCTATCACAAACGGAAGCATAAAGCCCACCAACACGTGTATCACAAACGGAACGCTAATTCCATGGTTGCTAACCATCACAAATTAAGCCGAAACTCCACAAACGGCCCGAAGACCATGGGTTGCTACCCCACCAAATTGAGTCGAAACTCCACAAAACGGGGTTTAGTCTCCCTCGTAGACAAAGAGACATCGCACATTGCTAGTCTAAACCACAAAGATGATCGTCATGATCAACGAGAAGTATCAATTACACTAAGCTAGTAAATATATGAGTTTAGCTTCATGTCCCATAACCACTTGCTTAACTTAAATATTTACGAACAAACTGTAGATTTCCACTAGAAAACTGTCACAAGAGATTCAATCGAACAAGTCCAAGAATTAACCGACGAAGTAAACGTAAGCGTTTCATACCACTCATTTTACTAAGCCGTTTAATTAGATTTCTCGTACGAGTGAGGTAAAGGTTTGTATATACTAATAGATTGGAAAATGGTTTAAGAAACGAGCTTTGTACTAAGATAGTGTTGAAATCATTTGAAGAAAGAGTTTTGATATTTACTACTAGTATCGAAAACCTTTATATTTTTAAAGTGACAAATCACAAAGAAGATTGTAGGAACAATCATTCACTAAAATTCACATACGAAGATGTGAATAAAATCCAAAGAAACCGATAAAGAATCCATCGAAATGGATATTCAAAATCCCTAAAAGGAGTCATCAAAGGCATAATAAATGATAACAAAAAATAGGATCATCACGAATCGATTTAACATGGAATTCTCAAGCGAATAGGCAAATAGGCAAAACACTGCAATTTCAGACGTCTGAAACAAGTGTTTCAGACGTCTGAATCTGGAAATATAAAGATTTCCAGAACACAATTCAGACGTCTGAATCAAGTGTTTCAGACGTCTGAAATAGGCACTTTTTACGCTATTTCCTTTCTGGTTCCAATTGAACCAATTCAGACGTCTGAAACCATATATTCAGACGTCTGAATCTGGGAGTAGAAATCTTCCCAGAACAATATTCAGATGTCTTAATATTACGTTTCAGACGTCTGAATGAATGGTTCAGGGCATTCCCTGAACCTAGGCCAAAAATGGCCAAACGAATATCGAAAACGATCGAACGAGCAAATGACGATGACTAAGGAATTACGTCGAACGACAACCCAGCCTAAACGGCTCTTCGATACGCCTCAAATATCAATGTCCAAATATCCATAATAGGATTTCCATAAATTGGACCAAAACACCAAAAATTGGAATATACACCAAATCAATCCAAACCAAAATCAATTGCACAAGAATAAGTGTTAGGAATTCATACCTACAATCGAAGATAATTATAGACTAAGATGTGAGATAAAAATCTCACCTATGAAATCACACAAATGAAGAAGAAGCTTGCAAGCAAAAGGAGAATCAACCACTCTTCAAATTCAACTCAAGAAGCTTGATTCTAAGCTTTAAAAGAAGAACATTCCCAAAGTTAGGTTTAGGAATTTCTAAAATGATAAGAGAATGAGTTGGAGAAGAAGAAGAGAAGCTTACCGATGGGTTCTTCTATTAGTTTGGAGCCAGAACTTGATTTGCAAAAGAAAACTAGGGCTTGGAGTTTTAATTTCCTCTTCCACTCTCCATTAATATAAAAGCTTGAGTATATGAGGAATGAAGAGATGAAGAGGAGAAGGGGTTGGGAGTGAATACATAAGTGGCTCAGCCCAAACCAAAGCCCTAAGTAAAAAGTAGCAAAATTCAACTTTCTCCAAACATATCGAAGCTTATATACAAAAAAGGTCGCAAACAGCATTTTAAACTCAATGGGAGTGGTCCCGAGTCCAAATTCAACCGTATGCAAAAAGTAGCTTTTCGGATTAAATTCCGAGTACCGATAAAATATTTAAATAAAATATTTAAATATTAAAATCGACAAATATGCGGGTTGTTACAGTTTCCTTCTGGAATCATTTAAATTAGCTTAATTTAACATTCAAATCAATTTAAATCCATATATCGGTTTCTTTCAACATTCGTTTCAATAAATTTTTCATTTAAAACAATTTCCATTCAATCTCCAATTTATTAAAACCATTACTTACGTTCAACTTAATTATACCAAAGCTTACAATTTAATTAAGTCAATTTTTTCGAGTCCATTTCTTTGAATTACAAGTCCTACATTTGTTTTAATAAAATGCATTTTATTTCTTGTTAAAGGAATTCAATTTCACTAATTTCTTTACTTACTTACAAGTTTCAAAACTCAATTAATAAAGAAACTAAATTTCACATATTCAAGAAGTCAAATTTCACTTATTAACTTACTTAAGTTTTCTAAAGCTTAATTAATAAAGGAACCCGATTTCATTTATTAACGAAGTTCAAATTCCCTTATTCAAAAGTTCAATTTCTCTTATCACGGAATCCAAATTTTATTTAATTATCAAATAATTCAATTTTATTTAATTATTAAATAATTTCAAAACTTAATTTATTCAATAATTTCAAACTTAATAATTTCAAACTAAATTATTAAATAATTTCCAACTTAATTATTAAATAATTTCAAACTTAATTATTAAATAATTTCAACTTAATTTTTTTAATAATTTCAAATTTAATTCAATGAATAATCCAAATTTTATTGTCAAATAATTTATTATAAAACAGCGTTCTTTCAACAACTATTATGTTAATATTTTGTTTCAAATATTAAATATTAACATTTCCTTTCATTAAATACAAATTCCAATTTCTTTCAAAACTAACTATTTATTCAAAACAATCTTCATTTAAATTTTAAATCAAATTACTGACCAATCGGGTTTATTTAATTCTCTAACCTAAGTAAAGTTCATTTAAGTATTTATCATTTCAACCTGATTCCATTTCAATTAAAAATCAAAGCATAGCAAAATAGAACTTGCAGTGTGATAACTGGGATGGTGTCAAAGTAAATAAACAAGCAATAACAATAATTAATACAATCCAATAATTTATTTAAATAATCCCGAAATAATCGTATTAATTTACATTTGTTGTTTATGCAAATTAATATAATTATTCCTTGAATCTACACTATCATTTCATGTTGATTAAAGATTATTACATTAATATTCATACGGTTCTTCACTTGATATTCATTATTCAATTTGTACTACATAAATCTCATACAACATACATTCAATGGTTCAAGGTGTATTTATCCAAATTTCTACGTGTCAATTTATTCAAACATTTAAAGGGGTCATATTATACCAATTTGACTAATCAATTTTAACACATATATCAAAACTAACTATCCTACGCCAATTTCAATTCCAAATTATTTATCGCTTACAACATTAACAATTTAACGTCCAATATAAACATCAACAATCAAACAATTATCAGCCAAACTGTATTATCATTGCATAAAAAATTAACAGATAATAATGTCAGATGTCACAGGTGAACTGATACAGATAATAGCATATATAACAATGAAATAACTAATAGCAGCATATTTCAATTGTCGTTTCAATTGAAATCAAATTTAATAAATAAAAAACATTAATCGTGACCGATTGATCACCTTTCGAGGCTAGATGAAACAGGAGATGACACGGATACGCACACTGATACGGACACTGAGAATTGAATCACGAATCCAAGCACGCATTTCAAAGAAAAGTTGGATGGCACAAATCGACGCTCAAAGCTGATAAGAAGGAATTGATGAGCGGAATCAAAATCAGTTTGATATATATACAAAAATATTTGTTAATTAAAAAATAATAATTTTAAAAAAAATATATAGTAACATGTGTATTTATACCCAACCCGAACTCAAATATAAATAAACCTTAATATTTATACACTATGATCCATTCATATTATAATGCCAATACTAAATTTAAAACAAACCATAAAAAATTAATATGTATATATATATATATGTGTGTGTATAAATCTATAAGTTTACATAATACACAATAAGCACCAATGTATTACTGCATACTTGAAAAATATATATATTTCAATATATTTATTACAATAACTTTATAGCTCTATCTATACTAATGTATACGGTCCTGCCATGGTAACTTATAAATGCTAAAATATATTAAAGTGCACGTATTTATGTTACGTACGACATGAGATTGCCAACATATGAAATGCTAATATACTACAAATGCACAAACCTATATGATATAAATATATCCATTTATAGCTTATATAACTTACAATATATAAAACTGTTCCAAAGTCAATGATATATGCATACTCAAACTGTGTATATGTTGCTTTATAAATTCAAGGCTTATATGTAAACTGTTATGTACAAACAGTGATATAAAATGCATTTAAGAACCAACAGATTTGTTTGACAAATATGTGTATAATAACACCGGCTGACATATATGTATACTCTTATAAATATATGTTTTTGACAAATGAATCTTATACTATATAAAATATATATACATCTATATATAATAGTATATCGATATGACTTATGCACCATAATCAACTATACTTTTATGCTTTAAACAAATTTATCTGTAAACAACAACTGAAATATAAGATTTATAAACAAACCAAACTTTGAAATATTACAAAGTGTAAACAATAAACTGTCAATAAGCAAAACCAAATATAATACCGAAACATATGTATACACTGTTGTAACTCATATAAAATAATAAAGCTTATCTAAACAATAAAGCATACATACTTAGATAAACATATGTTAGAAACCACAACATGCAAACTTAAAAATCAAAAATATACGTTCAAACTTATATATATATATGAACCAAACTAATAAAATATTCATATATCTACCTCTACCACTTGCTACCAAGGCTAAGGGACCGTGGCGATCAGGGGTGGTAAGGAGATGGTGGCTCCGGCATTGACAAGAGAGAGGGAGGAAGGGGAACAGGCGGCCAAAGGCTAGCGGTTCACTGGAGTCACGCAAGAGAGGGTGGAGGAGAAAATGTGGGGCGAACTAGCTATGCTCGGTCGGCGTGAGGAGATTGCGAGTTGGTGGAGTGTTGCTCGGCAAACGTGGAGGCTGGGTATATGGATGGTGGAGGCTCAGGTGGTGGCACTGGAGGCTGAGCGGAGAATGAAGGCGGCTGCTGTTACATGGGTGTGAGGCGGATCCAGGTCGTGGGGTTGAAGGTGAAAAGCGGAGCTTAAGGTCGGCATGGTGGTGGGTAACATCAGCGTGGCCAGGCGAGGTTGAGTAGGAGCCGGCTGTTGTTGAAATGAGGAAGGGAAAGGTAAGTTCTAGAGAAGAGGAAGATGATAAACATAACCTTTTATGTGTAACGCGTGATCAAAATGAACGGTTTTAAATTTTGAATTTTTTTGATAAATGGCGAAGGACGAAATAAAAGGGGAGGAAGGAGAAGCAGTTTCAAATTGAGGAAGTAAGCAACAGGCTCCTCGAATATGTCAACTATATAAATGCAGCAGTATCATTCATTTCATTTATGTTTTCAAAAGCGGACGTAAACCAATGGAAGGTCACAAGCAGGGGATTCAGAGTGCATGGGAACTAGTATATGGGAACTAGTATAAATGTACTTTAATTGTTGAAGAGCCTGAGCGGAAATGAATCGAAGAGTAAGAGGCAACCCGCATAAAATAAAATAAAAAATGGGAAATGAAAGTTAGGATTGAATATATGGGAAAGAAAACTACAGGCTATTAAGTTACCCGCTGGTAACAAATGTACACAAGGAAATCAAAAAGTTAGTGTTTGGATATCGGTACGATTAATCTTTCTGCAGATTTCGAAGCGTACCTGATTTCAAAATGGTCAAATGAATACATTGTTGAGATCAGCACAACGAAACTATCAAAACAGTATATGTATCTCAGTGGTAAGATTGAATTATAAAAATTCGAAATTTTATATTAGCGGAAAATGCATGAAAATCGTAGAAGAATAAGATCGACGGAGCCAAAGAAGTCCAAATTTTGAAAAACGAAGAAAATAGCGTTTGCTCGGAAAATGGTTTAGAATTTTTCTATGTAAAAATATTTAGGTTTCAAAAACATTTTATTTTCACCGCTTTTTAACTGATTAAATTGAAGTAAATTTACGCACGAAATAAACTTTCATATTTATGGATGAAAATTTACCCGTTGCTATGTTTAACTAGACGCACTCCAAATATCAAATTTATATTTCAAAATTTTATTGTTTAAAATTCCATAAAATTCCAATTAATAACGTTATTAAAACCTGTTAAATTTACGAGTTGTTACAGAAAACAAACTAACTTAAGGATTTTTACAGAGATTTTAATGAAAATACCATGTTAGTTTATACTAAATCATCTACTCTCAATTATAGCCAAAACTCTTATGCTTTTGCACAAAATTCATTTATTGGATGTTTATATTATATACCACATTTGTACTTAATTAGTTGATGTAGCTTAGAACAAATGGTAAATGAATTACGAGGATATAAGTACAATATGCATACTTACATTTGTTCTGTTTACATTTAATGAGATGACAAATTTACAGGACGATCCTCACCGATGTGTTGGCCATGGCATGGTATCCAAATAATTTCCTGACAAGGAGGGCAATCTGATCCGGGAACACATCCAATTGATTTATCATTTTTCTTTTTCTTTGGTTTAACAGTAAATTCAGGATTCAGAGGAGGTATCGAACCATGAAACCTAAAAGTGAAATGTAAGGATAAAGATTCTTGATAAAAAATATTAATACAGTGGAAACAACATGTTTGCATACCTCTGCTTACATGTATGGCCGCATGCAAGTTCCTCTCTATAAAACATTTTGCATGGTGGGCAAGCTCCATAGTGACATTATGGGTCTGGCATAGAAAAAAGGTCAAATATTTGATAGATGTCTGGAAACTGTTATGGAAGTAGATATTATACATTATCATCAACAAAGCCCATGTGCACTAACTGTCTCAAATAGAAAATTAATTTTCAATACAATCCAATAAAAAGAGAGGATATTTATACATATATATTTCTTATAAATTTAACTATTAAGGTCAACACACTTTATATAAATAAAGGTACGTTTCTCGTAGTTAACGTATGCAGGTCTCATTTAGAAAAAGCTTAAATATTAAGTACAACACATTGTGCTACTTTGACATTACAATATTTTGGTAAAATGTTATATCATGTTATCTTGTACTTATTACATATAAAACTAAACGGTCATCTTTTACAAAACTAAAATTTGATTTTGTTCTTGGGAAAAGAAAAATAAAATAATACTATGGTGTCAATCTCATTGCACCTTGGTCGTTAACCTTCTAATTATCAATCATTACCTGGTATGCATCATCAAGAAGAAAATTATCTCTATTACCAAATGGAAAATTCTAGCATACCTAAACTAACACATATATCCACCGAGATAAAACAAAACATTGCACAACATTTTAAAAAAAATTCTAGAATTAGGTGATAAGACAAACATAAATATAAGTTCAATATCGACCCAAAGCTGAGAAACATACCCTAAACTCTTCACTTTCTCCACGCCGATTGCTTGTTTCCCAACTAACCGGATCATCAACTGCCTTTTCCTGTGTCTTTTGAAAGTTAATGATTCTCCTTGCTTTTTAGCTTGAAACGACAAGTCATCATCTTTCCCTTCTCTATGCAATATAGGAAATCATCGTTGTGTGTAAAATTAGGTTTTATAAGCATAACAGGTTTAGATTTGGGGCTTTAAGAGGTAGTGTTTGATAAAAGTGGGACATGAAGGATCAGAGAGGTGTTGTACATTGCTATGAATGCTGTACAATTTTGTCTTCCTTCATTGCCGAGAAATTAGGTGGTAGACGGTGGATAACCCTAAAACAGTCGAAAGAGGATTGAAAGAACAAAACGTTTTCCGTTAGAAATAGGTTAAGTGATAACAGAAGATAATATTACAATTCTATCCTTACTCATTTAATTATTTACAAAATTACCAGATTTGTTAACGGTAATAACTGTGGCAAATGTTAGTAACGGAAACAACCGTTAGAAATTGGTAATGGTTACAATAGTTATAAATTGAAAGCAGAAAAGTGTTACAAAATGACCTGTTTGGTGTGGTGAACTCTGGTACACAAGTTTTGATCGATCTTTTAAACTTTTTTATCCTAACTAGAATTTGATTCAATTCATCAACAGTTCTTAATGTTGTAATCATCTTAAATTATTTATGATTTAATTGGCATATTGCATTGTACTTTCCTTTAATATTACTGATCTAAAGAGCCCCCAAAAATCTTGGCTGACTGGATCGATCAAAATCGATTTAAACGTTTGAATTGTATTCTATTATTTTTCTTTTCATTTAACTTGATGTTGAATTTATTGCTTTTGTTCAAAATTGCCACTCTTTTCTTTGTGTTTTATGCCTAAAAATATGACTTATGATTTTTGTTTCGATTTGTAGAATTATGAGTTTGGTTATTTTGTAGTAGTTTAGTGGATTTATAAACGCTATTTTAAGAATAAATTCTTTTTTATAGCGTATAACTCTTTAGTTCATATGTTTCTCTTTCTCACATTCTAATTTCCACATAATATAATCTTCTAATTGTTTTTCCTTTATATTCTAACAATAGTTATTTTCTTTTCTCTTTATTTTCATCACAAGAATTTTTGTACTTACTCAGTTATCTCCCATGTTAAAAAGTTTCAATAGAGGGATTCTTTGCAAAATGATTAATTTTTATTTCTTCTATTTTGGTTAAAATCTATTCTATTATATATAAATCACAATATAAGACCATATATATTCTTGCTTCTTATTCATTCTTATTTCCAATCCTCCTCCCTGGTTGATTTGAGAGAAAAGGTTTCATTTACCCTTTTAATTTTGACCAAGCGTTCCAAGCTCCAAATTAAATTTACATTATATATTAATAACTATATGCCCTTTCATTTTCTATTTCAGCTGCTTAGAAATTTTCACGCTCATTTTCTCTTCTTATTTCAATTTCTTAACTTCTTATCTAAAAGAGATCATTTTCTATCTGTAAAGATCTGAAATTTTCGTTCTAGAAAATTCCAGATGGTGGTGAAAAGAAGAAGAGATATAAAAAGAAGAAGAACAAAATCATCAACATCTCACATTCGCAGCGGATAAAATATAATAATAAATAATAACAGTTTACAAAAGAATAATATATCTGTCGATTACATTTATAATACATTAGAGTTTCACATCTACACAGTCACTGAATATACACAATTACCATTTCCCAAATCTACAATGACATAATACAGTGGAAATACTCTATAAGTTCCTGCCATCCAGCTCGACTCTTGAGCTCTTGAATGTCCTTACCCGAAAATCTGTAATACTCGGTCTGAACCGAGCATTACACCAAAGTAACACCCGGGTCAGGCTGGAAACCAGTGTGAGTAAACCCAACTAACATGGAATACCAAGCAACAACTTATATAAACCCGGGGTAACTCGTATTAATTTTCAAAGCCATAATTTATTTATAAACATCACATATTCCATACATCCATTTTCTAGGTACAAAAAAATTTAGATTTAAATAACCCAATTCATTTAAATCACCTCATTCCAGCCTATAGATTTCACATATCAATCTATAAATATTCGAAGTGGTTTCGGGTATTTCCTAATACCCGAACCTGGTCTTTTCGAGTCTCATGTCATCCTAACCCAAGTTATCTAAATGAAATACACAACATTTCATATCAGAGATATCAACTCATTCAAAGCATCCAATACCATTCAATCATCCATAAGAAAATTTGATCACTTCCAAATTAATCAGTTGATTCTAATTGAATTTCTTACCTCAACCACTTAGATCCATCCATTACAATTAATTAATTCCAAATCAATTAAATAGTCAACCCTTCATTATTCATCTTAATTAATCACCCTGGATTAATTATCCTCAAATTTCATTCAATAAATTATCATTAATTAACTTCACAATATTTATTATTCTTAACCAAAATCAATAAGAAATCTTAATTACTTCATAAATTAATTAACTATACTAATTACATCAATCCTTAATTACCTATATTAATTAATTTCTCATAAGTCACTTATTTTGATTTATTAATCTTGATTGATCATTTTTTTATTACGTCATTGATTATATAAATTAATGGTTTTCCATTTACAATTTCAACTTACCCTAATTTAATACAGTAAATAATTAATCATTTATTAAGCCACACATATTAATCACTTTTGATTTACCTCAACCGGTAATTATCTACCTTGTTGTTTACTTCATTAAATAAATTAATTACTCCTTAAGTAATTATCATCATTAATCTCTTGATTAATTTCTCAAGTAATTATATTTTATTAATTTCGTTAAGTAATTACTTATTAAACAATCCGTCGATTATTCCAAATTCTTTTAAACTTAATTAATTATCCCAAATCATTAATTAATTTAATTAATTATTCATTTAAATTATCCTACCTATTTGATGAATCACCAATCATTAAACCCTTATTAACTTTAAAATGAACCATTCTCTTATTTATGATTTAAGTTTAAAACCATTTAAAACCCAAATGCTTCGAGTCAAACAATAATTAACTCGAGTACCAACCAAAACCAAAGTCACCAGATCATCAGCACACATTCAATCAACTCAATCAATCAACCAATTATTTAAATTTAACCATTTAAATCTAAATAAAAATCAAACAGAGTGAGATTTACTCACCTTTAACTTTGCAATCCAAATCCGATCTCGATTTGTTTCCTTCAGATTTAAACCTTGTACAAACAGTTATAAGATTTATTAATATTTTACAAAATTGAACAATTATATTATCATTTACAAATTCGACTTACCGATGAATCATTTTAAAACTAAAATTTTATTTATCTAATAATTTAAATTTTAAACTAACTTCGTATAGATGTTTCAATATCTAAACTCCTATATTATTTCTTTCTGTTTTACACAAGTCTATCACAACAATCTAAATTTTCATAAATTCATTTTTTATATAAAATCAACTAAGACGAGTATGTGTATTCAAAATTTTCTTTTATTTTAACACAAACCTTTCAAAACCCCAATTTCCAGAAATTAAACTGAATAAATGGCAAGATTACCTTACTGCTCACCTGCAAACATCGTCTCGAATTCGCGAATTGACAAGGCTAAATCGCAGCGAACATACCACTATCGGCCTTCACTGTCGATATCAAAGACTCAGCGAGCTTTCGCTTCTGCACCAAACCTCTAGCTTGCGACATCACACGGCTCAATCGACCATCCAAGTTCACGCAGCGACGACGAGAACCAGATCACGAAATCACCAAATGCGATGCCCTCCCACGATCATCGCGACCATAGTCACCTCCGAGTTAGCATTACGCGAATCACCCAAACCCTAACCACTCTACCTCATGCCGCCGATATGCGATAGCCAAGACCTGCAGCGCGTGCACAAGCCGCGTCGCCTTCCACAATCGATTGCGGCCCAACCCTAGTCGTGAACCACCCCCTTGCATCGCCCCCTTCCTTCCTCGTGTCGATTTCGAGCAGAACCATGAGGCTGCGGCCATTGATTTAGTTTGTTTTTTTTCCGATTTTTATTGATATTAAGAATGAAGGCTTCGGCCATGAATTCGTTAAATTTTTTTTTTCATTCGTTCGAATTCTGCTTAAGAATAGAGAGAGGGGAATGGAAATAAAGTATAGGGTTGGGGAAGCTTCTAGAATACGCGTGACTATTATAAAATTAAATATAGAAAATTTCTCGTGTTGCATAACGTGAAATCCCAAACCCCGAATCAAACATGCCGATAGGCGTTCATAAGGTTTTACCCACATTCTGAACACAATGGAACGTGTTTCGGAGGCTAATTCAATCATACGCACGAGTTACGGAAATAAACGATCAATTCTAGATTAAATCGATTAAGATAGTTCTAAGCGTTTTGAGCTGCCAGGGTCAAACGACAACTCCGATTGCTACGAAAATTGAAATTCGATAATAAATAACTATTACGGATCCAATGGAACTAGTTTTATCGAAATCCGAGACTGTGCCTCGGAAGGCTATTTTTAAATACCGATTTAAACGATATATTTCCAAAACTGAACAAATCACCTTTAAATTAAATTTCAACCATTCTATTATCTTCAGCATCATCATTATAAATTTTATAAGCCTTCAAATTATTCAAATTTAAATTGTTAGAAATTTCCGGGTCGTCACATTCCTCCCCTTTAAAAGAATTTCATCCCTGAAACTATTAGTTAGGAAGAATGGTCCAATACCAGTGTACTATTCTTATAACCAAACAGTTTTATCAACTTGCCATAACATATCCTTTATTAAAGATTTACTATCACCATAACCAACTTTCCAAACCTTCTACAGTTTCAAACAATACCCTTTTGCTCAATCATTTAAATTTTAATTTAAAACCAAATTTTGAATTATCAAAATTTTCTCAAAAAATTTTCTAACTCTCTAAATTTCCTAAAATTTTCGCCAGCATCTCCATTGCGCGGAGCTCGGTACTACTACAAAATGCCTCTATGGGCTCTCAAATTCCAAAAGAAAATAAAAAGCCAAGTGGCTAGATCAAAAACCCAATCCAATCTTATATAGAAATTTAAATACATACCTTTTTGTCGGGCAATTCAAATTTATCTTTTGGAATCAAATCCAATTTTCTTTTCCCATTAATACCTGCATATCTTACTTAGCAACAATATTCAATTGTAACCTTTCAAACCATTTTATAAATTTCCTTACAGAAGTTTTCACATCTACTTCTATGCAAATTAGTTTCCCCCATTTTCATACGAATTCAATTTATTTTCAAATTTGAATATTGAATTTTATCTTTCATTTATAACTGATTCATATTAGTTTCGTCTACTTATTTACTTTAATTTCCAATTTGAAATCGTTTGTTCATCAACAAAAAAAAATTTCCCAAAACTTTTTTAACTCTCAAAATTTTCGAAAAACTTTGGCAGTCTCCTTTGTACAGGGAAGCTTTTGTAATTTGACAAGAGATATAAATATATATACATCGACCCAACCGGTCAGAAAAAACAAAAAAAATTCATATTTCCTATTTTTATTGCGTAGGCGTACCTTTGTTTAGCATTTTAAGCAAGCGGCTTATTTATTTTAGCACATATCGCGTCCAAATCCAGCCAAACGGCCTTCAGGTACCTGTACTTATTCAATTTAAATATGTAAGTGCTGTATATAGAGAATTTACTAGTATTTCACTTACTTTCAATAGCTAAACACATGCATTCCATAAGCAACAAGCACCAAACATTTTCCATAAGCGATTCATATAACTTTAAAGCTACTTCAATTGCTTTCAATCAATTCATAAGCCATTTCATTCAATTTTAATGGTTTGCGACTTAATTTCTTACATTCAATTGACTTTTAATCCAAACGAACTTACATTCACTTCAAATGATTCAAAACCAAGTTTATTTAATCTCTATCAGCTCATAAAATTTCAATTACTTTTGTTTACGCCAAACGACAATTATTTTTATGCAATTTCGACGATATTCGTTTAATTAATAGTTTACCTATTTTAGTTTATAACTATTTTAAATTAATTTTCTATTCATTCTGTATTTAATTCCATTTTCATTTCTAATTTATTCATCAACTAATCACTGCATTTCATTTCATTTTTGCAATTTTCCATTCAAAACAATTTATTAAGCTTGGCACATTCAATACTTATAAATTAATAACGATTTCCAAATAAATTTAATCCAACTTTTATTTAATGGTCTACTATTTTCACTCAATCTAAGCTTTCATTGACTTAATAAATTTTACTTCAAATCAATACGCCTCTGAACTTAAGTTCATTCTGACAACCCAATTCCAATTAAAACTTTGATTAAATTTTTACTCAATCAAACTTCATCCATTTATTATTTAACCCTTTTATCCACCCCATATTCAAATTTTAATTTACTTACTTAATTTATTTTCAAATTTATTTTATTAATACAAAGCCATTCTCAATTTATTTCTATTCACTTGGGTTTTGTTTGCAATTCAAACCATGTCTATTATAAATCAATTTCATTTCATTCGATAACTCCTCCCTTATATCTAATTTACTTACAAATCTCGTTAAATATTATTTATATCCCACTTGAATTTTGTTTGTAATTCAAACCATCACTATTTCGATCCAACTCTATTTTTTTATTTTTTTTACAGCGTCTCCTCTTATTTAATTCATTATCAAATCCAAGTCGAATTCTATTTACAATTCGAATTCATTGCCAACTCCATTATTAACTTATAATCCATTTTATTTAACCAAGTTAAATTTTATTAACATACTCAATCAAATAATTATTTAGCTAATAAGCTTGCTTCCAATTTTTTATTGCAAAAATCACTTTATTAAATTTCTCTGAGTTCAAATCTTATTTATAATTCCAGTTTGGATTTTTCTTTCGTCTTTCAAAATTCCATCACTTTTATTTTAAAATTTTGGAAATGCTTTTAAATTCACATCAAACTGTTAAAATAGCCTTTTATAAAAATACTTCTTATAACTCGATGTCTCAACCAGTCCATCCTTGCTCTCACAAAAATTCAGTCATACGTTGATCAAGCGTAGGACTGAAAATCTGTAAGTACTTGGTAAACCCATTTTCAACATCCAGTGAAAATACTTGGAAAATAATTTTATTGAAAATATAGAAAACAGTTTTGAAAATAGAGGATATATCTTTATGAGAATGCTCTGGAAATCATCACCCCCATCCATGGTCGTAGTTACATCCTGGGTTACGTTGCCATCGCAGCAAAAGTCCATGTAACTGTAGGCACTCCGCGCCCCTCAATTACGCCATGGAACCCACAACAGATCGCGGTTACATTCCAGGGTTACGTTGTCATCACAGCAAAAGTCCATGTAACTGTTGGCTCTCAGCGGCACACACGATTTTTTCTGTCAAAATAAACTCCACTCCTACATAGGTCGCAGTCTACCGATGTAAAATCAAACGCAGACTATTGGCTCTCAGCAGCACACACGACTTTCACTATGTTACCATAGATCGCAGTCTACCGACGTAAAATCAAACGCAGACTGTTGGCTCTCAGCGGCACACACAACTTTCGCTATGGTACACACTACTCATAATCCTCAGGAACTAGTTTTGTCCGGACTCCTAACAGGATCAACTTTAGAATCCCTCCTTGGGGCTCAAGGCAGCACCACCCGGTGGCACTTCTGAGAAGTTCATTTCAAGGGAGCGGCTTTTTTCCCAGAGCCATCATCAAAACACTTTATACTATACACATATAGTATCTTTCAAATCATACACCAAGTATGATCTCATACAATGCTTCTTTACACAAAATCGATTATCCCAAAATCGATAATTCTCAAACTAGGCTTTCCAAATTTCAATATTGATTTTACCCAAAAATCAAAACCCTTTCCAAGTCCAAAGTTTCCCAAAACCTTTTTCCAAATTCCTCATAAGATCCTTTATATATATAGATATATATAATTTTTAAAACTTTGGATCATTTCAATCTTGTATAAAACTCCTTTTATACTTCAAACACCTTCAAAATCCTTTTCTTCTGGCAATAGATTTAACAAGGGGAGATTTATCTTATATAACAAAGATATATAGCTTTGTTTATTCAAAACAAATATTCAAAATTTGATTATTCTTTCCAATATCAATTTCATTCAAAACTGTATGATGTACACTTATCATCCGTACGCTATACCAATCTGATCGCTCACTCGATCACACAATTTCACTTTCGAACTAGTATTGTCCATCCGACTTCCTAGTGCAGACACAAATCTGGTTTTTTGATATGAAACCGTCATTCTCCTTGCATAGCCATAACTATGATAGAGAATATCCAGAACCAATCGACAATCCATATCCAGGTTCACCGTCGAAAATCGAGTGAAAAATCCCACTCGGATCGATATAACTATCTCGAAATTCTATGCTCAAATCTAGATTAAATCACTATGCGAATAGAATAATACACGTAAACCCTACATATTTATTTCCATTGATTATCAGCCAAATCAAATTCCTTATTATTCACATTTCCTTTAATTCCCATTCACTTATTTACAATTGCCTTAATTCTCATTTGGATCATATCTTCAATCCTTATTTCAATTGGGTATTTAACCAATAACAGTTTGAATTCCGACCAGTTTATATTTAGAAAATAGCTTGAAAATTTGAAAAATAGATAAGTAGTTGAAAAATAATTTTTAATTTGCAAAAAAAACTGTAAAATAATTGAGAAATAGCTAAATAGTTTCAAAATTTTTAGATAATTGAAAAATAGTTGTAAAATAGTAATTAATTTGTGAAATAATTGAAAAACAGTAATTTGTTTATAAAACAATTACAAAATGGTTATATAGCCCCAAAAATAATTGTAAAATAAGTATAAAATAATTTGGTTTTAAGAAAGAAAGGTTGTATATATTTAATAATTTGGAAAAATAAGTTTATATTAAAACCATTTATATTAAAAATATCCAGAGTCAAAACTGTTCAATTCCCAATCTCCATTCTCATCAATTTAATTTAAATTTCCACTTCCATTTAAATTGACCCAATCCCAATTTAAATGACTCCAATTTCCATTGGAATTGATTTATTCCCAATTCAAGTTGAATTAATCTCATGTTCTTTCCAACTTCAAATCAAATTCCATTCGATTTTTAATCCTGTTCAACTTTATTTACAGTTCCAAATTATTCAAATAAATTTGGACGAATTTCAAAATGAATCCACTTCAATTTCAAATCATTTCAATTTAATCCAATTCAAATTTCCTTGTTAAATTTTAAAATTATCCTTCTTCAATCACAAATCCAATTAATTTAAATCAAATTCAATTTTGAACTAATTCAATTCCAATCTCAAATTTATCTTCCGATTAGTAACCTTTCCACTTAAGTTTAAAACTTGCTTCACTTTGGGTTTCACATCACATTACAAGGAAAATCCAAAACTCAACCTTAGAGTTTATTTTCATATTTATTTCCTTTACACACCAAGCTACTTTTAAAATTTTAAACCACCCTTGGTTTTAATTTCAAAACAAAGCCCTTAAAAATCCTCCAAACATTTCTTGTTTTTTTTAAAATAAGACTATATTCAAAATAGTCTGAATTATATTATTTGTTATTTCCTTTAACTCTTTGAAACAATTGATTGTTTCTAAACTTAGGTTTAAAACTTCACAATTTTTTTATTTAGAAGTTATACTCATCTTATAAATTTACTTCATTTGGCTTACTTAATAACAAATATACCATTATTAAACACAATAACTATTTATAGCAATACCAAAGGTTATCATATCCGGATACCAATTCCTTTTTATATTATTCTTATTTCTATAAATTCAAGATTAAATTTTAGTTTGAATCCATTTCAATCTTACCTTTATTTAAAGTTTTTAAATAATTTAATTTCTGAGCTCAAATTCTAGAATTTCATTTCAATCAATTTGGTCGTATTTTTGTTACCACTTAATTTAATTCCAATTCAAGATTTCAATTTGGTTGTATTGTATCGCTTCTTAATTTAATTCCATTTATTTGACATCCAATCACCTTAATATTTATTAGAAGGAAATATTGCTATATATATATATCAAAATATATTCTTATATAAAATCATTTAAAACCATTATATAGGAAATAACAAGTACGCTCTCATATATATATTCGACTCAATCTAAAGTACTACAGACTCTATTTAATGAGTAATCCCCACCAGAGCCAAGGTTCTCGCTTAACCTTTCAGCTCTGATACCAAATGTAAAGATCCGAAATTTTCATTCCCGAAAATTCCAGATGGTTATGAAAAGAAGAAGAGCAAGAAAAAGAAGAAGAACAGAATCATCAACATCTCACATTCGCGGCGGATAAAATATAATAATAAATAATAACATTTTACAAAAGAATAATATATCTGTCGATTACATTTATAATACATCAGAGTTTCACATATACACAGTCATTGAATATACACAATTACCATGTGTCAAATCTACAATGATATAATACAGCGGAAATACTCTATACGTTCCTGCCATCCAGCTCGATTCCTGAGCTCTTGAACGTCCTTACCTGAAAATCTGCAATACTCGGTCTGACTCGGGCATTACACCAAAGCAACACCCGGGTCAGGCTAGAAACCAACGTGAGTAAACCCAACTAACATAGAATACCAAGCAATAACTTATATAAACCCGGGGTAACTCGTATTAATTTACAAAGTCATAATTTATTTATAAACATCACATATTCCATACGTCCATTTTCTGGGTACAAAAAAATTAGATTTAAATCACCCAATTCATTTAAATCACCTCATTCTAGCCTATAGATTTCACATATCAATCTATAAATATTCGAAGTGGTTTCGGGTATTTCCTAATACCCGAACCTGTGCTCTTCGAGTCTCATGTCATCCGAACCCAAGTTATCCAAACGAAATACACAACATTTCATATCAGAGATATCAACTCATTCAAAGCATCCATTGCCATTCAATCATCCATAAGCAAATTTGATCACTTCCAAATTAATCAATTAATTCTAATTGAATTTCTAACCTCAATCACTTAGATTCATTCATTTACAGTTAATTAATTCCAAATCAATTAATTAGTCAACCCTTCATTATTCATCTTAATTAATCACCCTGGATTAATTATCCTCAAATTTCATTCAATAAATTATCATTAATTAACTTCACAATATTTATTATTCTAAACCAAAATCAATAAGAAATCTTAATTGCTTCATAAATTAATTAACTATACTAATTACATTAATCCTTAATTAGCTATATTAATTAATTTCTCATAAGTCACTTATTTTGATTTATTAATCTTAATTGATCATTCTTTTATTACGTCATTGATTATATAAATTAATGGTTTTCCATTTACAATTTCAACTTACCCTAATCTAATTTAATACAGTAAATAATTAATCATTTATTAAGCCACACATATTAATCACTTTTGATTTACCTCAACCGGTAATTATCTACCTTGTTGTTTACTTCATTAAATAAATTAATTACTCCTTAAGTAATTATCATCATTAATCTCTTGATTAATTTCTCAAGTAATTATATTTTATTAATTTCTTTAAGTAATTATTTATTAAACCGTCCGTCGATTATTCCAAATTTTTTTAAAATTAATTAATTAACCCAAATCATAAATTAATGTAATTAATTATCCATTTAAATTATCCTACCTATTTAATGAATCACCAATCATTAAACCCTTATTAACTTTAAAATGAACCATTCTCTTATTTATGATTTAAGTTTAAAACCATTTAAAACCCAAATGCTTCGAGTCAAACAACAATTAACTCGAGTACCAACCAAAACCAAAGTCACCAGATCATCAACACACATTCAATCAACTTAATCAATCAACCAATTATTTAAATTTAACCATTTAAATCTAAATAAAAATCAAACAGAGTGAGATTTACTCACCTTTAAATTTGCAACCCAAATCCGATCTCGATTTGTTTCCTTCAGATTTAAACCTTGTATAAACAGTTATACGATTTATTAATATTTTACAAAATCGAACAATTATATTGCCATTTACAAATTCGACTTACCAATGAATCATTTTAAACTAAAATTTAATTTATCTAATAATTAAAATTTTAAACTAACTTCGTATAGGTGTTTCAATATCTAAACTCCTATATCATTTCTTTCTGTTTTACACAAGTCTATCACAACAATCCAAAATTTTCATAAATTCATTTCTATATATAAAATCAACTAAGACGAGTATGTGTGTTCAAAATTTTCTTTTATTTTAACACAAACCTTTCAAAACCCCAATTTCTAGAAATTAAACTGAATAAATGGCAAGATTACCTGACTGCTCACCTGCAAGGATCGTCTCGAATTCGCGAATCGATAAGGCTAAACCGCGACGAAAGCACCACTATCGGCCTTCACTGTCGATATCAAAGATTCAGCGAGCTTTCGCTTCTGCACCAAACCCCTAGCTTGCGACATCACGCGGATCGATCGACCATCCAAGTTCATGCAACGACGACGAGAACCAGATCGTGAAATCACCAGATGTGATGCCCTCCCACGATCATCGCGACCACGGTCACCTCCGAGTTAGCATCACGCGAATCACCCAAACCCACCAAACCCTAACCACTCTACCTCCTGCCTCCGATATGCGATAGCCAAGACCTGCAGCGCGTGCGCGAGCCGCGTCGCCTTCCACAATCGATCGCGACCCAACTTAGTCGTGAACCACCCCCTCGCATCGCCCCTTCCTTCGCCGTGCCGATTTCGGGCAGAACCATGAGGCTGCGACCATTGATTTAATTTGTTTTTTTTTTCCAGATTTCTATTGATATTAAGAATGAAGGCTTCGGCCATGAATTCATTAAAAAAATAATTAATTTTTTTTCATTCGTTCGATTTCTGCTTTAGAATAGAGAGAGAGGGGAACGGGAATAAGGCATAGGGTTGGGGAAGCTTCTAGAGTACGCGTGACTATTATAAAATTAAATGTAGTAAATTTCTCGTGGTGCATAACGCGAAATCCCAAACCCCGAATCAAACATGCCGACAGACGTTCATAAGGTTTTACCCACATTCCGAACACAATGGAACGTGTTTCGGAGGCTAATTCGATCATATGCACGAGTTACGGAAATAAACTATCAATTCTAAATTAAATCGGTTAAAATAGTTCTAAGCGTTTTGAGCAGCCAGGATCAAACGACAACTCCGATTGCTACGAAAATTGAAATCAAATAATAACTAACTATTACGGATCCAATGGAACTGGTTTTATCGAAATCCAAGAATGTGCCTCGGAAGGCTATTTTTAAATATCGATTTAAACGATATATTTCCAAAACTGAACAAATCATCTTTAAAGTAAATTTCAACCATTCTATTATCTTTAGCATCATCATTATAAATTTTATAAGCCTTCAAATTAAATTGTTAGAAATTTCTGGGTCGTCACACTATCTCAACTATCCAGATATGTTCCACGCTTATTTTCTCTTCTTATTTTCATTTTATCAACTTATTATTTAAAATAAATTTTTAAATCCATTAACACTGTCCCATCCTACATTTTTTCCCATTGAATTCAAGTAGAAAATTTGCTTTTTTGGCTATAATAATATAATTTCCTCTTTCATGTTTTATGATGTGCTTTATGTTTTTGGGTATGCACTTTGATTTTATGTTGGTTAATATAAATTAGAGAAATTAATATGTTAAATAAAATATTGTTTAATCTTTAAGAAATTGTTTTTTTTATAGAGCATGGTTGGAAAATCATGTTAACAGTTATCATTCTTCTAAAAGGTTACTCCAATCATCTTTCTTTAGTTGTAGATAAGAGTTTTGATTTTACTTTCATGGTAACTCTGGTACACAAGTTTTGATCGATCTTTTAAATTTTTTTGTTCTAACTAGAATTTGGTTCAATATACCAAAAGTTCTTAACTTTGTAATCTTCCCAAATTATTTATGATTTTATTGACGTACTGAATTATATTTCTACCTTAGTTTCAATATTACTGATCTAAAGAGCCCCTAAAAATCTTAGCTGACTGGATTGATCAAAATTGATTTAAAGGTTTGAATTGTATTCTATTATTTTTCTTTTCATTTAACTTGATCTAGAATTTATATTTTTGTTCAAAATTGCGGCTCTTCTCTATGAGTTTTATGCCTAAAGTTATGTCTTCTTATGATTTTTGTTTCGATTTGTAGAGTTACGAATTTCGTTGTTTTATATTGGTTTACTGGATTTATAAATTCTATTTTGAGAATAAAATCTTTTTTATAGCGTATAATTCTTTATTTCATATGTTTTCCTTTATGACATTCTTATTTCCATGTAAATTAATCTTGCAATTTTTTTTATATTCTAACAATAGTTCTTTTCTCTTCTCTTTATTTTCAGTATAAGAATTTTTATATTTCCTTAGTTTTCTCCCATGTTCATTAGTTTCAATACATGGATTCTTTGCAAAAAAATTGATTGATTTTTGTTTCTTTAAATTTGATTTGAATCTATTCTATTATATATAATTAGAATATGAGACCATGTATATTCTTGCTTCTCATTCATTCTTATTTCTCATCCTTTTTTCTAGTTGATTTGAGAGAAAAAGTTTCATTACCCCTTTAATAAATACTTACCATTCCAAGCTCCAAATTAAATTTACATTATATATTAATAACTTTATGCCCTTTCATTTTCTATTTCAGCTACTTAGAAATATCCACGCTCATTTTCTCTTCTTATTTTCAATTTTCTTAACTTCTTATCTAAAAGAGATCATTTTCTATCTTGACTATTCAAAAATGTTCCATGCTTATTTTTTCTTCTTATTTTCATTTTCTCAACTTATTATCTAAAATAATTTTTTAAATCCATAAACACAATCCTCTCATACGACTTTTCCCATTGAATTCAAGTAGAAAATTTGCTTTTTTGGTTGTAATCATATAATTTCTACTTTCATGTTTTATGGTATGTTTATGCTTTTGGATATGCACTATTTTTTTAATTTGATTTTATGTTGGCTAATATGAATTAGAGAAATTAATATGTTAAATAAAATATTGCTTAATCTTTGAGAAATTGTCTTTTTTATAGATCATGTCGGAAAATCATGTTAACAATTATCATTCTTTCAAAATGTTATTCCAATCATCTTTCTTTGGTTGCAGGTAAGAGTTTTGATTTTATTTTCATGTTAACTCTAGTAACAAGTTTTGATCGATCTTTTAAACTTTTTTATTCTAACTAGAATTTGGTTCAATTCACCAACAGATTTTAACTTTGCAATCACCTTAAATTATTTATGATATTATTGACGTATCGCATTGTATTTCTACCTTGCTCAATATTAATGATCTAAAAGCCCCCAAAAATCTTGGCTGATCGGATCGATCAAAATCGATTCAAAGGTTTGAATTGTATTCTGTTATTTTTCTTTTCATTTAATTTGACGTACAATTTATTATTTTTGTTCAAAATCGGTACTCTTTTCTTCGAGTTTTATGCCTAAAATTTTGTCTACTAATAAATTTTTGTTTCGATTTGTAGAATTACGAGTTTCATTATTTTGTAGCAGGTTACTGGATTCGTAAATGCTATGTTGAGAATAAAATCCTTTTTTAATAGCGTATAGCTCTTTATTTCATATGTTTTCTATTGTGAAATTTTCTTTCCACATGCAATAATCTTGCAATTACTTTTCCTTTATATTCTAACTATAGTTCTTTTCTCTTCTCTTTATTTTCAATATAAGAATTTTTTGTATTTCCACAGTTATATCCCATGTTCAATAGTTTCAATACAAGGATTCTTTGCAAAAACTTTGATTGATTTTTGTTTCTTTTATTTTTATTAGATTCTATTCTATCTATTCTATTGTATAAGAAATTGAATAATTGACCATTATGATTTTGCTCTCTCATTCACTCTAGGTCAATGTACTCAATTCTCCTTATTCTTAGCATCAATTTTTAATTTTAACCCTTTATGTATTCTCATTTTTTTCTTTTCACCATGAAGATATTAATTCATACCTCCTAGAATTCCTCTCTATAATACACCTCAAAAAATGTTGCAAAATCAATTATGCAAGTATCTTCCCCTTTGTTCTCCATTCTCATTCTTTTGCATTGATTCATTTACTTAATTCAAGTGATTATTTAGCATTCATTTACTATTTTTCTCCATGCTTCCTATTTCATATCAACATTCTTTATTTACTTCTTTTTTGATATCATTTTTTTTCTTTTCACCATAAAGATATCAATATTCTTGTTTCATATCAAGTAATTATTACGCATACATTTCTTTTTTTCTCCATACTCCATATTTCATATTTATATATTATCATGTTTATTTCTTCTTATATTTTTCTTAAACTCAAACTCAAAAATCATTTATTTCATATCATTCATCAAATCAAAGTCATTTCAAGAGTCAAATTCCTTATTCTCTTAGTATTCAATGTTTCAACATTGAGTAATAAAGTGGATAAAACGTCTCAAGGTAAGACTTTCTGTTTTTTCCAATTTTATGTTTTGTTATGCTTGCATTCTCTTTAAGAGTAATTAGGTCAATACTTCATAAAAATAAATAACTTAAATGATAAGTTTGTAAGTCCAACTATTTATTCTTGGATTATAGCATGAATTTTATAAACAAATAATTTTACATTGAAATATATTATGGCTTAGCAATTGTATATCATTCTCCATCATATCCACAATCAGAATGTTGACTTATTTATTTGTTTCATTATACCTACTTCTAAATATTATCCATTTAAATGAAACCAAAATTCATGTTATAAAATGTAAAAATTTATTCACCCGATAACTTTTTATTTTTGTGAAACCAAGTGAATAATGTTTTATTAGTTGATTGCATGATTTTTGTGATTTTGTGTTGAAATTTATTATTAGGTTTATTCACGATTGTGTTTCCCATTGTATCGTCTACTCATATACATCATTGGCTTTGCTATTTCTTTCATTTTAACCACTTTTACTATTATCCATTTATATTTGAACTATTGTTTTAATTGAAAATATACCGTGGTGGTGATAGATGTTTATAAATACTAATTGCTCATAAGTTGTGTGTTATTTTAGTTTTTATATTCTTAGTTGTGTTTTTGGTGTTTATCATATAAATTTTGACAATCATGTTTACTAATTGTTATGATTTATTATGATATATATACATATATAAGTCGCTTAATCTTGCAATAAATACTATCCGATATTGTATATGATTGAATTTTTCTATGGTTTTTTCATCTTTATTTGCTAATTTAGGTTGTATTTTTTGATTTTTTTACTTTATCGGTTTTTTATTCAAATGTTTTTCTTAATTTCCTTTTTTATTTACAATAGGGTTGGTTTTTCATCGATTCCATGTTGGCGGGTTCAAAGGGAGAGATATAAAATAACAATAGAAAAAGTTCTTATAAATAGTTTGGCCATTACTATTCATTTTAACTCATCATAATTCAATTTATTTCATAAATAATACATACATTTGCTCACTTTATTGTAATAAATACATTTATTACATGATAAACTCATCAATCTGTCTATTCTAACTTAATTCAACTGAGGTTTTTTTACTTCTTAGCTCATTCAAAACCAGAAAAATCCTTATTCCCCTAATTTCTCCATCTTTAATTTGTTCTTCCTCTTTTCATAATTGTATTTATTCCCCATCTATGGCTTCACATAAAAGTTCGATTTTAAATTAGAGATAAATTAGAGATTCTTTCCAAATAGTTTATTTACTTATCACTTAACTTTTTTAACGTGATTATAATTGAGCGAATACATCAATAGTTCTTCACCATTTATATTCACCTTAATTACTTTTTTATTCACATTATGCAATAGTTGTATTCCTACATTTTGCTTTAGGGATAATATTTTATAGATAAATTATCTAAATGTTGCCAGAAGACCTTAGCTTATTGGATCAACAAGCTCGATCTAATGTGTAACATCCCAATATTTTTAATTTAAATTTGGTAACTTATTTAAACTTTTGAAATTTAATTTGAAAGGTTTCAAAATAAAAATATATAATTATAGGATATATGAATATAAATCAAATGTCGATAGTTAAACTTTAAATAGAAATAAAAACTAAGGATTTATGTTAGTAATAAATTATATGATTATATGGAAACATGAGATAATTTTAGAAATATATAACTTTTGAAATACATATAGAATATGTATGTGAAATTATGCAAGAAAGAAAAATATCTATATAAAAAAAATCAAATGTGTAAGTATGTAAACTTGTAAGGGAGCATATGCATTTAATACTATCACCTTAGCCAAAATAAAGTCATTTCATTTTCTACAAAGAACCATTTCAGTCTTTATAAAAAAAAATCTGCTTGGTCAAAGAAATAAAAAATATCTTGTATAGTAAGACTTCCCTGCAGGATTGTTTTCTACATATGCAATGCAACTTAGTCTTGTTCTGTAACGACCCAGAATTTTTGATAATTAAAATTTGAATATGTAATTAATTTTAAATAATAATAAGTAAATTTATAAGTCGAATAAATTTTAATTTGAATTATTGGATTTAATTGGATAATTAAATCGATAATTTAATATGTTAAATTATGGAAATAATTGAGAATTGGTTTAAATATGATTGAAAATGATTTGTAAAATTTTATTTTATCATATTGAAGTTAGAACGATATTTTAGAACTTTTAAAATCGAATTAGAAGTTAATTTGTGAAAATTGAATATTTTAATATTTAAATCGACTAGTGAAAATAGTCAATGTTTGAACAGTCTCAGAATTGAACGAAACCAGTTGCATTGGATCCGTAATAGTTAGTTATTACCGGATTTCAAATTTCGTGTCAATCGGAGTTAACGTTTGATCGTAGCAGCTCGAAACGCATCGAATTGTTTTTAATATTAATTTGGCGAGTTAAAATAGCCATTTTTCAAAAAGTCTCGGATTTCGACGAAACCAGTTTCATCGGATCCGTAATGTGATATTATTGTAAGGTTTCAAATTTCTTGTCAATTGGATTTACCGTTTGTCCGGTACAAATTAAAACGCCTAGAGAATCGTTTAAATCGATTTAATTTAAATTGAACGTTTGTAGCCATAACTCGCACAGATGTCCGAATTAGCTTTCGAAACCTGTTCCATTGTGTCCGGAACGCGGGATAAACCCTAGAAACGCTGGTTACGGCGCGTGAATCGGAGTTCGGAATTTCCGGATGAATAGTGTTCGATATTTCCTTATAAATAGCCCTCACTCAAATAAAAAAAAAATTACAAAACCCTAAACCTAAACTACAGCCGCCACCCCCCTCAACCCATGGCCAAAATTCTCTTGCCTTCTTCTCCAATTATTTCAAAATCTATCAACAATTACAACAAACTTCCTAAATGAAAGATGTAGAGCATGGCGAGGCGAACATATCCAACGGTGGAGATGGGTTTTGGAGCGACGTGGTGGCCAGAAAATGAGTGGAAAGGGGGCCGGTTGCGCACGCAAAACGAGGAGCAGGAGGTGGCCGAGTTCAACTTGCCTGTGGCCGAACATAGAGGAAGGTGAGGCGCTTCCATTGGTGTATCCTGATCGAAGTATAGGTGAACGATGAAGTTGCAAGATTAAAACATAATTTAGATGTGTTGGGTTCATTGTTGCGTGCTCCTTTCTGGTGGAAAGCGCGTGTGAAGATGATGATGGGGGGGGGGGTGTGCGGTCCAGATCAGGGGGGTTTGGATCTACGGCTCAGATTTGCAGAGAATTAAATGTAAAAGGAATTTTATAATAATTTATATTGAAATTTGTAAAATCTTTGAAATGTGATAACTTTTTCATACGAGGTCGAAAACGCGCGAAGCCAGTTGCGTTGGAATCGTATGGACGAGCACTACGCGATGAAATTGGATTGGTGTCGTTTGGAGTTAGTGAGAATTTTGGGTAAAATTAAAAGTCCGTTTAATTTTATTCGAAATAAATCGCTAAAACGGAATTTAAAATCAAGGTGAGAACTTCTCACTCAATCGAATCGGTTTCGATTTTATTTTAAATAGTTAGATTTAAAATATTTGAATGCATGTTTGAATGATAATTGTATCTATTGATTGTTAAAATAGACATTATACGCCGTTAGTAAGCGGATGTTATTTATTAAAAACATATACCGCGAATATTTCATAAACAGTGAAATTGGTATTATATATAATAGCAATATATATATATTGGCATATGTATATATTGGAGTTATTGATTTCCCGCATTTGTTTAGCGGACGAGACCCTATTGCGCCGTCTATTAAGCGGATAATATTTTAAATCTCATATACCGCGATAACTTCGTACTGGAGCGGAATTGGTATTGTGCTAATGTTTGTGGATGCAGGAAAACAGGTTGGAGGGATCCAACTGGATTCCTCAACAGTATTTTTTTGATTTCAGATATTTTGATATTTGATTGATTATCATATCGATATATGATATCGTTGTTGTCGTGATTGACTATTTGGTATGTAGCATCATTGGACCAAATTTTGGAGTTTTAAAAGAAATTTCAAAGTGATTTTTGAAAGTATACGTTTATAAAATATTTTTCGGAATTTATCCATTTTAAATAAATAAACGTATAATTTTTAATGTTATAAAAATTATGATTTTGAGAAATACGGTTAAAGATTGATTTTTGAAAAATATGAGATTAATGGTTTTATAAAATAGTTAAAACTGGGATTTCTGAATTTATTATAAAAAGTTTAAAAATAGGATTTATGAAATTTGATTATTTTATGAATCAAAATGGTGAAATTATAAAGGAGATTAAAGATGATGTAAAATAATAGTATAAATTGATTTTTATAAAGGATTTATAAATTGATATTTATAAATTAAAATATTTGGAATTATAAAACGAGTTTTATAAGTGTTAGAATGAATTGTGAATGAATTTCAGAAATGAATGAAATTTATGGAATTATAAACGTTGAAGTTATAAATGGAATTTTATAAACAGTAGGTTTATAAAATTTATAAAGTTATTGAAGAATGGATTTGGATAAATAATTAAATCTTATAAGTTATAAGATTTATAATTGTGAAGTTTAAAGGAACGATTTTGTAAACAAATAAATTATAAGTGTTTAACTTAAAATATAGACCTTTGGTTTATAATTGAGTTATGAATTGAATATAGGTTAATAAAGGAATTTATAAACGTTGTTTTATAAATTCGCAAACGACTTATTTTGATAAGTAAATTGTTGAAACCTATTAATGGAGTTATATTCACGTTTGACTGTGAATAATCCTTTGAAATAAAATGAATAGAAATGATGAATTTTGTTAACAAAGTATATTCACGTTTTTGAATAATGAATAATATGTTAAAGAAATTGTTTGAATGTGATATTTGAAATAGAATTAAAACGATCTAACGATGTTTTAAAATGTGTTGAGATTCGAAACCATAGATTTCAACATTGATTGTTGAAATAGACGTTTTCGAGAAATAAAAGGAAATGTTGGACTATAACACTGTTGTTATAGTAAATGATTTCCGAAAGGAAATGTTTTGTATAGTATTGGGATTTATACATCTATTTTAATTTCGAATCCCTATACTAGTGATTTTGGGTTGTCGTAACGATGTTTTACGTAACATTCGTTTTGGCCCAAATAAATACGTTTAAGTGAATGATTTCCTTAAAGAATGAAATATATACTAAATTTCGATTTGAGTATATTGAATATTTTCCAAGTGTAGAAAATAAAAAGATTTGTGAATTACTTATTTTTAATAAGTATGGAAATGTTTTCCAATATAAAGTGAATATTAGAGAATTTATCTTTTTGAAGATAAATTGGAATGAATAATTGAAATCGAATATTCATAGATAATTTTGGAATATAAATTCACTATGGAACTTATAAAAGAAAGTGGGATTGGTTTAGAAAAATAAATATTGATTTATTTTTGAAGTATTGAAAATTATATATCTTGTAAAGATATTTTGGAAAATAAATAATTTGGAAAATTATTTGGAAACTGGTGATGTGTGCATATCCATCGATAGTTTAATAACCGACTATCAATATTTCCCTTTGAATGGGTAATTGATGTGATTTGTTTGAATTTTGAATGCCACACTTATTTTTGAATAAGCGCTCACTATTCGGGTTAACCGGGAAAGGACCATGGGGTCGTATAACCCATTCCGAATATGTGATACGTCGTTATGAATTGCATTTGATGACCGGTGTTGAAGACCGGGTATTTGTGAAAGCGATAGGATGACCTATCGATTGTCTCTGCACTGGGTAGCTCCTGGTATAGAGATTTCCTAAGTGATGGGAAATTCGATCGGGATTGTGAATACCCGGATTGCAAGGGCTTCGTGAGAAGTGCCTTCGGTTTTGTTCGAGCCCGGAACAGACTTGTATGGATTGTATGTCTGACGTTACAAATTGAGATATAAAGCAGATTTCTTTCAAATATATTTCTGTTGGTGGCGAAGAATTTATTCTTTTAGCTTAACACCCTTCAAATATATTATTACTATGCACTAGTAATAATATCAAATGTTCTTTTTAATGCGTATCAAGCATCTTTGACTATCATAAGGAGAAATCTCCTCCGATTCTGCGTTTGCATTGTGTGTGTGTGCGGGAGGCCTTATGGTAGTCTCATTTTTAAAAGCATTGCGAATTAACTTTAAAAATATTCCTCTATTTTGTTTTCAAAGATAAATAAACTGTTTTGAGTTCTCACACCAGTCACATGACTGACTCGGAGTTTATTGTTTTCCTTCCTAAACTCTGGGTGCCCACCAATTTCCACACGGGCAGTCAAGAGTTAGGTTTATCAGGATATTCTGGATATTCTGGAGTTGCTGGAGGCAAGATGGATGGCATGGCGTATTACTAGTTTATATAGTATTCCTTTTCCGCTGCACTGTTTGTTGTAATACACTCTGATGATGATATGATGTAATGTAATGTAATGTAATAACTGATATAGTTCTTTGTTTAAAGATTATTCATTTATTATTATATGTTGTTCCGCTGCGAATTTTGAGATTCTGATGCTGTTCTGATGTTTTCTGTTCTGTTCTATTTTCTATTTTCTTCTCTCTATTTTCTATCTTCTTATCTCTTCTTCTATCCTTTTTCTTCTTCTTAAACCTTCAGTGTTCGGTTTTCCGTCGTTTGATTGCTCGGCAGTCGATAAAGTGAGTATCGACGTTGAATTTTCGGAAGACGAAGAATCGGGTCCTGACATGTTCGTTAAAACAAAACTTAGCAAGCCTGAAAAGAAAAGGAAAATAAACATCATTATCTTACAAACTCAAACATCATTCAAGGTTAAAACAGAAAACGAAATCAAACTGCAGGTTTTCAAAAAACACAAAAGTTGCTTTCTGTTTCAAATATGTTCCAGGTGAGTAAACATTTCTAAGCTCTGATGTTTGATGTGTTGTTCGAATATAGGATTTAAACAAGTTTGAACATTTGTTGTATGCACAAAATCTATGAACATGTGCATATCTTTGCCTGTGCCTGTCAGTTCAAATTTGAATCACCACTGTTTCTGAGTTACAGAGATTTATAATCCTGTACAAAATACAACTCCCCTATCTCTGATCCTTGTTTGATCATAGAATTCAAACAAAAGTTGTTTGTTTTGACATGTCTTAAGTTGTAAAAATGAATTCAAGTAATATGAATTAAAGCTTCTCTGGAAAATTTGAAAATACAGTCATAATTCAAACCATGTAGAAATTCAAATATTATAAATCTTAGTTTCAAGAATACCATCTGAATCGTTATCACAAATAATGATTTTTAAAAGTTAAATCTAAATTTTTAAGCAAGCATTCATTGAGAAATTCAAAGATGAACAGATTCGAGTTTTTAAGCAATTTCTGGTGATCGGCAACACGGTTCATCTCGTGATCTTGGTTGAAGCTTGCTGGGGGGTAGGGTAGCTTGAGAAAAATGCTCAGGAATTTTTCTAATCGTCGTGGAGTTGAGACGAGATCAAATTAGGGTTTAAGGTCTAAATTGAGTCGAGGTTAGAAACGTGATCACTGCGCCGTCGTTTGGCCACCGGAGATCATCGGACCGGGACCATCAGAAACCTGAGAGGCTGGCGAAGCTTAGGGTGGAGTATCATGACCTCTGATGATCAGGCGAGGGAGAACGAGGAGTTTAAAAGTGGCTCGATTTTGTTCGAATTTTGATCGAATAGTCAAATTGCAAATTCTTCAACGTTTCACAACATTGGGTGTTCTGGTGTGTCAAGTTGATGATCGTCGATTGGTGGATGACCGTAGCATCGGCCAGAGGCGATTAAAACAGTTGTGCATATGCACGACGAATTGATGGTGTCAGTGGTTGGTGAAGTGAAGGAGCATGGTTCGAATCGAAGTAGGCCTGAAAAAACGTGTGGTGGCTCGAGTATTAACTCGAGCAAAATTTTGAAGAACCAGGTTAAAATACTTAGAAAAAATTTTAAGTTAAAATTTTTGGCACTTGGGTTGATTTTTTATATAACCCGAAGCAAACTAGAATTTCTCTCGTGCGTGACTGGAAGCAGGTCTCGAGACTAATATATAAAATAGTTTTTTTACTTTAAAAATTTTCAAACTTTTAAGACACTTTTAAACAATGTTCAAACAATGATTTGATTGGAATTTTAAGTTAATTTAAGACTTAAGTAAGATGTTTCAAAGAAATTGAATTTTAGCTTATTTAGTTTTGATACAATATTTTTATAAGGTTATTTATATTAAATAAATAATGTAACTTAAAAGAAAATTATGATAAACTGTTGTTTAAACTAAATCTTAACCTTTTAAGGCATCTAATGTGACAAAGGTGATTTATTGAACAAGGTTTAAAAGAATAATCAAAGTATTGAATTATTTTTTGGTTTATTAAAACAATTAATGATTTTGTTAATATAATTTCTTAAGAAATAATTACTTAATTAATTATTTAATATTAAAGTTTAATTTAATAATTAAGGTTAATTAATTTGTAATAAATTATTAATTAATTAAGGTGTAATAAATTAATAAAAGTAATTAAGAGTTAATTAATTAAAAATTAAGGGTTAATTAAATTAAGATAATTAATTAAGAAATGATTAATTAATGAACGTGATTAAAACTTAATCAATAGTAATTAATGATAATTAATCATTGATTAAAGATTACTAATGAAAGTAATTAGGCGTTTAATAAATTTATCTTAATTGAAGATGTTTTGATTGTTCTTAAATGCTGTGTGTTGGATTGATATTTCTGTTATATGATGTGACGCTATGTAATATTTAATGCCTTGTGCTGAGCTGTGATATCTGTGATGAATTTACTTCTATGTGATTGTGAAACCCATTGGCCCGTAAAATGGCAATTGAATTTCAATGTGACAGGGAGTCGGATTCCAGTTGGTTATCTGAAACCCACATCAAACCTTGAATATGAACCTTTGTGATGGATACATCCACATATTTTTAAATTGAACGCTCACTATTTGGTTTAGCCGGGAGAGGACCTTTGTGTCGTATAACCCATTCTGAATATGTGATATGACGAAATGGATAACAATTGAAGACGGTGGTGAAGACCGGGCGTCTTCGAGAACGATAGGATAACCTGTCGAATGACTCTGCACTGAGTTGCTCCGGTATAGAGATCTCCATATGTGATGGGGAGTCTGATCGGGATTGTGGATGCCCGGATTGCAAGGGCTTCTTCGGAAGTGCCTTCGGTTCTGTTCGAACCCGGAACAGACTTGTATGGTTGTATGTCTGACATTACAAATTGAGATTATTTCTTTCAAATACATATCTGTAGGTGGCGGAGAATTTATTCTCTTAGCTTAACACGACGTATGAGCTCAAAGGTTATGTAGTCGAAGGTTATTCGTGATACACTCTCAATTTGATAGTGTGGCATGCTGAGTGCTGCTGATCATTTGTTGATCGAAGAATGGCTTTGTGAAAAAGCGTAGCTTTGTGGACGAGACTTCGTCGAACCTCACAAACTGGTTATGGTCGAAACATGAATCGTGGCAGTATGGTTATTTGGGGGTAGCGCCACTTGAGGGTATGTCTATTTCCTTTTGGATTATAGGTGGTATCATGGTATGGAGCCCAGATACTTACTTTGTGGTTGCTGCAAACTTATTGCTTTTTGGTTTTCGGTTGAGAAGCGCTTCGGATAAAGGTTGGTAATGACCGGGAGGTGGCATATTCGTGTCAATTGTTACCTAGTCACAGAGGTAACCTGGCCTTGTGTGGCAGATATCCGATTAGGTTCTCGGGGACGTCTCTCCAGAGGTGTTCCATTTTGTGTGGGAAGTTCCATTTCCTGACCATTTGTTGGAAATCATATCATCCAATATATGCTCTTTACGGTTTTAGTTGTATAACCTGCCATTTACATATGGTGGTCACCACTGTTTAGATGGTAGCTATAGTAAGCATAGTACAAAATGTCTATGCTGGCTAAGATTAATATTATACTTTCAAAAAAAAATTCACACTGTGCACTAATAATAATATTTAAAAGAGTTTTCTCGTACTAAGCATTTTTGACTGTCATAAGGAGAAATCTCTTCCAAGTTTGCGCTTGCATTGTGTGTGTGGCAGGAGGCCTTATGGCTGTTTCATTTTCAAAAAGCATTGCGGATTTCTTTCAAATTCTCTTGTTTTGCTTTTGATAAAAAGATGAACTGTTTTATTTCAATAATTGTTTTTGTTTACTCATACCAGTCCCATAACTAACCCTGAGTTTATTGTTCCTTTCCTAAACTCTGGGTGCCCAAAATTTTCCACACGGCAGCCTAGAAGCAGGTTATCCGTGTTTTGGAGCTAGCTTGGATTTGAAGTCTTCTGGAAGCTTTGGATTTGCAAATCTTTAGAAGTGTTGGAGTTTTTGAAGGCCATGTCGAAGTTGAAGTATGTTGGAAACTTGTTGAAGTTTCTGTTGTCATATTATTATTGTATCATATTTGTATCACTCTGATATTTGGGATCGATGTTGTATTGGATATTGTATCATGTTGTATCTGTGTCGATATATGATATTAATTTTTGTTTCCGCTGTTTATATTCATCTATTGTTGTTATAAGCTCCATCCGACTGGAGTTCGATGTTTGAATCTTTGGTAGTCGAATACAAGTGAGGTATTTAGTGTCAGTTTTTGAACATTGGATTTCGGATCATGACAAGTGGTATCAAAGCTGAAGGTTAAGTGAGAACTTTAGCTATGGAGTATAACACATTAGATGGCTCATTAGAGATAGTGTGAAGTATATCCTAGAATGAGTATAAACTGAAAGATCGAAACCCTAAAATTTCTTGGTCTATTCCTTTTAAACTGTTGATGTTCCTAAGATATCATGTCCGTATGCCTAAATTAAGTTTTCTTGTCATTTACAGTTAGTAAGAATGAGCGGAAGAAATGGACAAGGTAGGGAACGGGGAAATACCACTGCAATTTGTTAAGTCCCTGCAACTAGAACTGTGCCTACTCAATCTCATCCGAATCTGGCTGATTTGTATAAGAGCTTCTCGAGACTTGGTGGAAAGCCGTTTACTGGCAAAGAATCTTTTCTAGAAGCCCAAGTGTGGATCCGATCCTGTGAAAGAATTTTCAGGGGATTGAAGTTGGAAGACGATCAAAAGCGATTAATAGCTTCTTGGCAACTCCAAGAGGAAGCATTAGCTTGGTGGGAGACAGTTACTGTGGATGAGTCAGAAGATAAGTTTACTTGGAGACGATTTAAAGAAGTGTTTGAGCAGCGATATGTTCCATCTACTGGCATCTCTCGAATATACCAGGAGTTCCTAGATTTGAAACAAGGAAGTCTATCATTTGTGGAGTACTTGAATAAATTCAACGAATTGTCTCGATTTGGTCCAGAGCTAGTGATTAGACCCTTGAAGAAAAATGAAAGATTCATTCGGGGAATGAATAAGGAGTATCACGAGAGAATGAAAGCCTACAATAAAGAATCTTTTTTAGACTTGATGATATGGGTTATCGATATGCTACTCGAGATACGCAGAAAGTTCTGGAAGAGAAGGGGAGTTCAAGTAGTTTGAATTGGAAGAAAATAAAATTCGAAGGAAAGAGGCCAGTTCAAGGCAAGGAGGAGAAGAGGAGTAATCAAGAGAATTCAGCCAAAAATGTTACTTGTTATAACTGTCAGGAGGAAGGCCATTTAGAAATGATTGTGAGAAGCCAAAGAAACAAATTAATAAAGATCAACTTGTAAAGATAAGTCGAAGATCCAAGGAATGCTATTGTTGTCACCAGCCAGGTCATGGAGTTAAGAATTGCCCGAAAAAGAAACAAGCACAAATAGAGAAAGTGCGCGCAATAAAAGATAACCCCTCAACTTCAAAGGTTAATGAAGGAAAGGGAGTTTTGAAGGGTAACCTTATTATTGGTAAAAGAGTTGTTAGAGTTTTATTTGACACGGGGGATTCACATAGCTTTATCTCCCAACAGATCGTGGATGAATTAAAACTTAAACTCAAGTTTGTCGGTGAACCTATTTGTGTGAAAAATCCAGTAAGTGGTCCTGCAAATCTGTGTCTATATTGTAGGAAGGTTCTTATCTCTTATTCTGGTCATCGATTTCCTATTAACCTTTATGTTTGGACTTCAATGAATTTTAAATCCTACTCGGGATGAATTGTTTATCGAGATGCGAAGCCAAATTAGATTGCGGCAATGGAACGATTATAGTCAAAACTAAACTTGGAGATTTCATTGAAATTTCTTGTGAAGACCCTAGTCCAAAAAGGGATAACTTGATGTATACTTTCCAGAACCTAGTACGGAGTCCATTCCTATTGTCCAGCATTTTTCGACGTATTCAAAGAAGTAGAGTCTTTAACACCACACAAAGAAATAGAATTCAGAATTGACTTAGTGCCAAATGCTCGTCCTTTCATTCATGCTAGTCATAGGATGGCACCATGGGAAAGAATTGAACTAGTCAAGCAAACCGGTGATTTGCTAAAAAAGGGACTGATTCATCCTAATGTTTCTGAATGGGGTTCAGCGGTAGTATTTGTGGCTAAATCTGATCGGCCTTTGAGATTGTGTGTCGACTATCGCGATCTCAATAAGCAAACTCTCAAGAACAAGTTTCCTTTACCCGGGATCGAAGACTTATTCGATCAACTTCATGGTGCACGATTCTTTTCTAAGATGGATCTAGCTCAGGGATTCCATCAGTTGCGAAATGCCAAAGATTGTGTTCACCTAACTGCTTTTAGGGGTCCGGATGTGTTCTACGAGTGGTTAGTCATGCCTTTCGGACTATCTAATGCTCCCGCGTACTTCGTAGATTTGATGACCCGTGTTTTTCGGGAGGTGCTGAATAAATTTGTTCTTGTATTTATCGATGATATCCTATTCTACTCCGAAACCGAGGGGGAGCATGCTGAACATCTCAGAATTGTTTTAGAAATTTTGAGAAGGAACATCTTATTCGCTAAATTTTCAAAATGCCACTTTTGGGTCAAAGAAGTCAGATTTCTTGGCCAAATTGTTAATGAAGAAGGGATTTCTGTTGATCCGAGCAAAATTTCCGCTATTCTTGACAGGAAGCGACCGACGACTCCGAAAGAAGTTCGAAGTTTTTTGGGTTTAGCAGGCTATTACTGGAAAAAATTTCATGACTTTTCTAAGATTGCTAGTCCATTGACTAAGCTAACAATGAAGAATGCCAAGTTCAGTTGGACTCCAAAATGTGATGAAACTTTTCAAGAATTGAAAATGAGATTAACTACTGCTCCTGTTCTCGATATCATTGATGGGAACCAAGGCTTATCTGTTTATACCGATGCTTGCGGTGATGGTTTGAGTGCAGTATTAATGCATAATGGGAAGGTAATTGCCTACGCGAGTAGACAATTACGTCCGCAGGAGAGAAACTACCCAACACATGATTTGGAGCTTTTGGCTGTTATTTTCGCCTAAAAAATCTGGCGACATTATCTTCTGGGTAAGAATCTCCTTCAGCTTTTCAAAAAGAAAATTTTAAAGTTCAATTTAACTTAATATATACTAAATAAATCTTTATTTTTTAGGTGAAAAATTTGAATTATTCACCGACCATAAATTTTTAAAGTATCTCTTCACCCAGAAAGATTTGAATCTGCGACAACAACGTTGATTGGCATTTCTGGCATCCTATGACTTAGATATTCTGTATACACCCGGAAAAGCCAATGTAGTTGCCGATGCTTTGAGTAGAAAGCATGCCATTCTCGCTCATCTTGTTACCGCTCCTACTCTTCTTCTCAAAAGGATTGCGAGACAGCAGAAAGAAGATGAGTTTCTTCGGGGAATTTATGAAAGAATATGCCAAGGTGAAGATACTAGTTTTGAGATGGATAGTAGAGAAGTTATCAGATTAAAAGGAAGAATTTGTGTCCTTGACATTCCGGAGCTGAAACGTGAAGTAGACGAATGCCCATTCCAGAGCTGAAACGTGAAGTTTTAGACGAATGCCACAAGTCCATACTTTGCATTCATCCAGGAGTCAAGAAAATGTATTGTGATATTAAAAGAACATTTTGTGGAAGACAATGAAAAGGGACATATCTATATATGTGAGTCGTTGTGCTACTTATCAAAAAATTAAAAGCGATCACAAGAAAGTGGTGGGTTTACTTCAGCTTTTGGAAGTACCGAAGTGGAAATGGGATCAGGTATCGATGGATTTCATCGACGGATTGCCACGAACCAAGAAGGGAAATGAAGCAATTTAGGTTATAGTGGACCGTCCAACCAAAACTGCTCACTTCATTCCAGTGAAATCCACTCGGACTGCAGCAAGCTTAACATAGCTATATATAAAAGAGATTGTTTATGTCCACGGTATTCCTAGCAGCATAGTGAGTGATCGTGACCCGATCTTCACTAGTAGATTTTGGAAGGCATTCCAAGCTGCATTGGGAACAAAATTGAATTTCAGCACTGCTTATCACCCACAGTCTGATGGGCAGACTAAATAGATTAACTGAATTTTAGAAGACCTATTGCGTGCTTGCATTCTTGATTTTGTGGTTCTTAGGAGGACCATTTACATCTGGTAGAATTCTCTTATAACAATAGCTATCAGGCCAGTATAGAAATTGCTCCTTTTGAAGCTTTGTGTGGTCGTCCGTGTCGATCACCTGCATGCTGGATCGAATCAGGTGATACACTCGTCCTTGGACAAGATATGATTAAAGAAACTACGGAGAAGGTAGATTTTATTCAAAAGAAATTAATAACTGCTCAAAGTAATCAGAAGAGCTATTATGACCGTCGAAGAAGAGATTTGGAATTTCAAGTTGGAGATTCTGTATTTCTGAAAGTGACTCCATTGCGGGGTGTATTGAGGTTTGGGAAAACTGGAAAGCTAGCACCACGTTATATTGGTCCTTTTTCTATTCTGGAGAGGATCGGTCCTCTAGCATATCGAGTGTAGCTACCCAGCTGGTTATCTGGCGTGCACAATGTGTTTCATGTTTCTAACCTTCAAAAATTTGTGCACGACCCACATAGTATTATTGAGAAGGCAGCTCAGCAGCAACTTGAGATCGCTCCCAACTTGGCAGTAAGGAGGGTACCAATAAAGATTGTGGATCGTGATGAAAAGCGATTGAGAAACAAAATGTGAAACTATTTATAGTTCAGTGGAGTGGCGATCCAAAGGACTGCACTTGGGAAACCGAAGATAATATGCAGAAATCATATCCCAATTGCAGAGTGGATATCTCGGCTTAAACTGTTAAGCCATTTCTCTATCCTTTTCTGAATTCGCATATTCTTTGTTTGCTTTTCTTTTTTCCAAATTACGAGGACGAAATTTACTTAAGGTGGGATATTTGTAACATCCCAAATTTTTTAATCTAAATTTGGTAACTTATTTAAACTTTTAAAATTTAATTTGAAAGGTTTCAAAATAAATAAAATATAATTCTAAGATATATGAATATAAATCAAATGTCGATAGTTAAACTTTAAATAGAAATAAAAACAAAGGATTTATGTTAGTAATAAATTATATGATTATATGGAAACATGAGATAATTTTAGAAATATATAAACTTTTGAAATACATGTAGAATATGTATGTGAAATTATGCAAGAAAGAAAAATATCTATATACAAAAAATCAAATGCATAAGTATGTAAACTTGTAAGGGAGCATATGCATTTAATGCTATCACCTCAGCCAAAATAAAGTCATTTCATTTTCTATAAAGAATCATTTCAGTCTTTATAAAAAACAAAATCTGCTTGGTCAAAGAAATAGAAAATATCTTGTACAGTAAGTCTTCCCTGCAGGATTGTTTTCTATAAATGCAATGCAACTTAGTCTTGTTCGTTAAAAAAAAACTTAGCAAACCGGAAAAGAAAAGGAAAATAAATATCATTATCTTACAAACTCAAACATCATTTAAGATCAAAACAGAAACAGAAATCAAACTGTAGGTTATCAAAAAACACAAAAGTTGCTTTCTATTTCAAATATATTCCAGGTGAGTAAACATTTCTAAGCTCTGATGTTTGATGTGTTGTTTGAATATAAGATTTAAACAAGTTTGAACATTAGTTGTATGCACAATATTTATGAATATTTGCACATCTTTGCCTGTGCCTGTCAGTTCAAATTTGAATCACCTCTGTTTCCACGTTACAGAGATTTATAATCCTGTACAAAATCCAACTCCCTATCTCCGATCCTTGTTTGATCTCAAACTTCAAACAAAAGTTGTTTGTTTTGACATGTCTTAAGTTGTAAAAATGAATTCAAGTAAAATAAATTAAAGCTTCTCTGGAAAATTTGAAAACACAGTCACAATTCAAACCATGTAGAAATTCAAATATTATAAATCTTAGTTTCAAGAATACCATCTAAATCGTTATCACAAATAATGATTTTTGAAAGTTAAATCAAAATTTTTAAGCAAGCATTCATTTTGAAATTCAGAGATGAACAGATTCGAGTTTTTAGCAATTTCTGGTGACCGACAACACGGTTCATCTCGCGATCTTAGGTGAAGCTTGCTGGGGGTAGGGTAGCTTGTGAAAAATGCTCAGGAATTTTTCAAATCATCGTGGAGTTGAGACGAGATCAAATTAGGGTTTAAGGTCTAAATTGAGTCGACGTCAGAAACGTGATCACTGCGTCGTCGTTAGGTCACCGGAGATCATCGAACCGGGACCATCAGAAACATTAGAGGCTGGTGAAGCTTAGGGTGGAGTATCGTGACCTCTGATGATCAGGCGAGAAAGAATGAGGAGTTTAAAAGTGGCTCAATTTTGTTCAAATTTTGGTCAAACAGTCAAATTGCAAATTCGTCAACGTTTCACAACGCTGGGTGTTCTTGTGTGTCAAGTTGATGATCGTCGATTGGTCGATGACCGTAGCATCGGCCAGAGGTGATCAAAACAGTTGTGCATGTGCACAACAAATTGATGGTGTTGGTGGTTGGTGATGTGAAAGAGCATGGTTCGACTCAAAGTAGGCCAAGAAAAAAACGTGTGGTGGCTCGAGTATTAACTCAAGTAAAATTTTGAAGCACCAGGTTAAAATACTTAGAAAAAATTTTAAGTTGAAAATTTTGGCACTCGGGTTGATTTTTGATATAACCCGAAGCAAATGAGAATTTCTCTCTCGCGTGACTGGAAGCAGGTCTCGAGACTAATATATAAAATAGTTTTTTACTTTAAAATTTTTTAAACTTTTAAGACACTTTTAAACTATGTTCAAACAATGATTTGATTGGAATTTTAAGTTAATTTAAGACTTAAGTAAGATGTTTCAAAGAAATTAAATTTTAGTTTATTTAGTTTTGATATAATATTATTATAAGGTTATTTACATTAAATAAAAAATGTAACTTAAAATAAAATTGAGATAAACTGTTGTTTAAACTTATCTTAACCTTTTAAGGTATCTAATGTGATAAAGGTGATTTATTGAACAAGGTTTAAAAGGATAATCAAAGTAATTGAATTATTTTTTGGTTTATTCAAACAATTGATGATTTTGTTAATATAGTTTCTTAAGAAATAATTACTTAATTAGTTATTTTGTATTAAAGTTTAATTTAATAATTAAGGTTAATTAATTTGTAAAAAATTATTAATTAATTAAGGAGTAATAAATTAATAAAAGTAATTAAGAGTTAATTAATTAACAATTAAGGGTTAATTAAATTAAGATAATTAATTAAGAAATGATTAATTAATGAAGGTGATTAAAACTTAATCAATAGTAACTAATGATAATTAATCATTGATTAAAATTACTAATGAAAGTAATTAGGCGGTTAATAATATTATCTTAATTGAAAATGTTTTGATTGTTCTTAAATGTTGTGTGTTGGATTGATATTGTTGTTATATGATGTGATGCTATGTAATATTTAATGCTTTGTGCTGAGTTGTGATATCCGTGATGAATTTACTTCTGTGTAATTGTGAAAACCCATTGGCCCGTAAAACGACAATTGAATTTCAATGCGACAGGAAGTCGGATTCCAATTGGTTATCCGAAACCCACATCAAACTTTGAATATGAACCTTTGTGATGGATACATCCACGTATTTTTAAATTCAACGTTCACTATTCGGTTTAGCCGGGTGTGGACCTTTGTGTCATATATCCCATTCCGAATATGTGATACGACGAAATGGATAGCAATTGAAGAGGGTGGTGAAGACCGGGCGTCTTCGAGAACGATAGGATAACCTATCGAATGACTCTGCACTGAGTTGCTCCGGTATAGAGATCTCCATATGTGATGGGGAGTCCGATCGGGATTGTGGATGCCTGGATTGCAAGGGCTTCTTTGGAAGTGCCTCCGGTTATGTTCGAACCTGGAACGGACTTGTATGGTTGTATGTCTGACATTACAAATTGAGATGTAAAGCTGATTTCTTTCAAATACATATCTGTTGGTGGCAGAGAATTTATTCTCTTAGCTTAACACCCTTTTTTGAGACGTACAAGCTCAGAGGTTATGTAGTTAAAGGTTATTAGTGATATACTCCCAATTTGGTAGTGTGGCATGCTGAGTGCTGCTGATCATTTGTTGATCGAAACATGGCTTTGTGAAAAAGCGTAGCTTTGAGGACGATACTTCATCGAACCTCACAATCTGGTTATGGTCGAAATAGGAATCGTGGCAGCAAGGTTATTTGGGGGTAGCGCATCCTGAGGGTATGTCCATTTCCTTCTGGATTATAAGTGGTATCATGGTATGGAGCCCAAATGCTTACTTTGTGGTTGCTGCAAGCTTATTTCTTTGTGGTTGTCAGTTGAGAAGCGCTTCGGACAAAGGTTGGTAACGACCGGGAGGTGGCATACTCGTGTTAGTTGTTACCTAGTCACAGAGGTAACTCGGCATTGTGTAGCAGAGATCAGGTTAGCTTCTCAGGGACGTCCCTCTAGAGGTGTTCGATTTTGTGTGGGAAGTTCCTTTGCCTGACCATTTGTTGGAAATCCAAACATCCAATACGAGCTCTTTACGGTTTTAGTTGTATAACCTGCCATTTTCTTATGGTGGTCACCACTGTTTAGATGGTAGCTATAGTAGGCATAGTACGAAATGTCTATGCTGGCTAAGATTAATATTATACTTTTGAAAATGTTTTCACACTATGCACTAATAATAATATTTAAAAGAGTTTTCTCGTATTAAGCATTTTTGACTGTCATATAGAGAAATCTCCTCCAAGTTTGCGCTTGCATTATGTGTGTGGAAGGATGCCTTATGGCAGTTTCATTTTCAAAAAGCATTGCGGATTTCTTTCAAATTATTTTGTTTTGCTTTTAATAAAATTATGAACTATTTTATTTCAACAACTGTTTTTGTTTACTCATACCAGTCTCATGACTGACCCGGAGTTTATCACTCCTTTCCTAAACTCTGTGTGCCCAAAATTTTCCACATGGGCAGCCTAGAAGCAGAATATCCATGTTTTGGAGCTAGCTTGGATTTGAAGTCTGCTGGAAGCATTGGATTTGGAAATCATTGGAAGTGTTGGAGTTTTTGAAGACCTTGTCGAAGTTGAAATATGTGGAAACTTGTTGAAGTTTCTGTTGTCGTATTATTGTTGTATCATATTTGTATCACTCTGATATTTGGGATCGATGTTGTATTGGATATTGTATCATGTTGATTTGTGTTGATATATGATATTCATTTTTGTTTCCGCTATTTATATTCATCTAATGTTGTTATAAGCTCCATCCGACTGGAGTTCGATGTTTGAATCTTTGGCAGTCGAATACAAGTGAGGTATTTATAAGTGTCAATTTTTGAACATTGGATTTCGGATCATGACATAAAGGTTAGATATTTAATTTATTTTACGCCTTTCTAATCAATTCAAGTTTGAATCTTCTATCTGAAAATTATGATTTTACTTCTTTGATTCGAATTCTCTATCGTAAGTTTTTGTTTTTCCCTTATTTTTATTTTGATTTGTAAAGTTGTGGATATGTTTTCTTCATTTTTCTCACAGAAGTTTATTGAATTACTTAATTCACAACCATCATGGAAGCTTCTTTTAATTTATAAAATTTATTATATGTAATGTTTCGAGTTATTTATTATTTCTCATTTTTTATTTCAATCGTTTTTTTGTTATGAATCTGTTAATTGCCGCCTTTATAAGGTAATACATTATAAAAGGAGTTACTATATGAAGGTAATTTGTTCTCCCTCCCACTTTTATTTTACAAGGACTTATTGGTCTATTAATTCTTATCATTCATACTAAAAGAATCTTTAACGCTTTCCAAAACTATATAAATGTAACATTGTTCTTATTTCGTTCTCAAATATACGTAAAGAAAATCAAGTCGGAAAAAAACGTAATAATAGTAAAAGAAATGTTATATAATAAATTTCACACTTTGTTATGGGGAGAAGTATGAATGTATAAGCGACAGAATTATCTTAAATAGGAGGGACCGTATAAAATATTTCTACCATAAAACAAAAGAAAGAAATTAATTAATTTTAATTTAGGTTAATTTGAATCCAAAGTAATTTCAAAATGAAACTATAATCCAATCTAAGGAGCGAATAAATTAAATATTTAGTCTTTTTAATGCTAATCAATTACAAGACTAACAGCAGCTAATTATTGTTATTGTTCCATTTTTTTAGCAACATTTTAAATGTATAACAACCCTAGAAGTTTCTAAAGTTCTTTAAAATCTACTATGGGTAAAGTTGAACTAATTATTTTTTTCTCACGTTTTATATCAAATTCCCTTTCAATTTTTTCTACTAGCCAGACTAAGAATTTTGGTTCTTTCGTTTATTTTGTACGAAGTTATTGGTTTAGTAATACATATATATAAATTAGCCTTAATTTTTTCCCATATAATCAAATAGAGGTTTAAATGAGATTTATTTCATTCTCACACATAAGCATGAAATGAAATCATGTTAGAAGGAAAAAATTATCTTTGAAGTAATATAATATTCAAACAACATATTTCACACATTTTTTTTAGGAAAAGTCAAATATAAATAATACTTTTGTTCGTCCTTCGGTAGATAATTTTAAAATTTCGTTAAGAATCTAATTTTAAATACATGGTTCAAAGATTTATTATTTCCATAATGCTTTAAGAAAACTTAGTTAATTTAAATTTCATTTGTAATAAATTCTAGCATTGCCCTTCTTAATCAACCAAGACTTCTAATATTTTTCTACTATGTTATTTAGTGGGCTATAAAATGTCCAAAGGCAACACGCATTCTTATCATCAAATCCAGGTGCTCTTATGAAACAGTTGGATAATTATCTATGATTTTTTTAATGAAATTTGGTTTTATGTTACATTACTTGTATTTTTTGGAGTTTTAAACTAATTATAGATAATTATAACTATAAATTAGAGATTCTGTTATCCATAATGGTTCTAATAAACAATTTAAAGTAAAAGGTCGTACCATACATAGTAACCAAGCAATAAATGTCTGAAATTAATTAATTTTAATTTTTATCAATTTGAATTTAAACTGCAATAGTAATTCAAATTAATGAGAGAATTGATTACATATCGCTTTTCTTTAATTCTAATTAATTATAGAATTAATATATAATCAATTAGTTCTTTTTATTTATTCTTTTTACCCATGACATTTTAGATGCATAACTCTATCATATTAGGGAACATGTAATATGAAGTGTTATGTAGATTTAAAATATATGATATCAAAGAGAAATAATACTTATGCATTTATGGCAACATGATATGTTTGACGTATTTGTTTATGCTTGAAAGGGAACATTATATATTAAATATATTTCAAATTTTTTTTTCTAATTTTGGTCTTTACATGCATAACAATAGTATAGGCTTATAAACTTAAATGACCCATCTTATTCTCCACAATAAGAGGCATCATTTTTAAGGAAGAAAGAGACAGAAAAGAGAAAAGATAAAGAAGAAAGAAAGAAACAACAATAGAGTCTCAGCAGCGGAATGAATAAATTATATTAATCCCATAAATATTACATAGTATCATATACATTAGAGTTACACAGCTTGTACAACATATACTAGACAGTTATAACACCTGCCTAGTTATACAACTCAATATACAATACATATATCAACACAGCGGAACCACTATCTATCTACAACGCTGAAGCCTCCTGCTCCATATCTTCCCCAGAATTCGTCAAAGCCAACCTGAATCCCTTGGCTACTCATAAAAATTAAGTACCCAAAAGTTTAATAAAACAGAAATAAACTCCGAGTCAAACATGGGTTTGGTGTGAGTAAACGGTTAAAGTTGCTTAACTTTAAAAAACTTTTGAAAGAAAAGGTATCACGTAAGACTCCGCACATATAAACATGGGTAAATTTTTACCTTTCACTAACGAAAACTTTGATAGGAAATTCTGTGATATTATAATAGGGCCTAGCGTTTTCAAATAAATAAGAAATAGCCGAAATTGTTACATTGATTAAATTCCAGCATACATAAGTTTGCAATCAAATCCGTGGGCACTTATTGGAGTTTGGGTTTCCATACAATGCCAGGGCTACTGAGGTACCGTCCATCACAGTACTTGGCCTAGATCACCGTACCGAGGATTACTCCCGATCCCCTACAACACAAGGCCGGAACCATCCCTTAATGGACGGTCCCGAACAAGACAACCACGGTAGTTGGAGCGCAACAACTGCCCACACAGCCGAATAAAAAGGACCTATAGACTTGGGAAAATCTCGCCCTACTTGGGTGCTACCTGTAACGACCCAGAATTTTTATAAATTAAAATTTGGATATTTAATTAATTTTAAATATTAATAAGTGAATTTATAAGTCGAATAAATTTTTATTTGAATTATTGGATTTAATTGGATAATTAAATTAATAATTTAATACGTTAAATTATGGAAATAAATTAAAATTTGAGTTAAATATGATTGAAAATAATTTGAAAAATTTTATTTTATCATGTTGAAGTTAGAACGATATTTTAGAACTTTTAAAATTGAATTAAAAGTTAATTTGTGAAAATTGAATATTTTAATATTTAATAATCGACTGTAAAATAGTCAATTTTTGAACAGTCTCAGAATTGAACGAAACCAGTTTCATTGGATCCGTAATAGTTAGTTATTACCGGATTTCAATTTTCGTGTCAATCGGAGTTATCGTTTGATCGTGGCAGCTCGAAACGCATCGATTTATTTTTAATTTAAATTTGACGAGTGAAAATAGCCATTTTTCAAAAAGTCTCGGATTTCGACGAAACCAGTTTCATCGGATCCGTAATGTGATATTATTGTAAGGTTTCAAATTTCAAGTCAATTGGATTTACCGTTTGTCCGGTACGAATTAAAACGCCTAGAAATCGACTTAAATCGGTTTAATTCAAATTGAGCGTTTTCAGCCATAACTCGCACAGATGTCCGAATTAGCTTCCGAAACCTGTTCCATTGTGTCCGGAACGCGGGATAAACCCTAGGTACGCTGGTTACGGCGCCTAAATCGGAGTTTCGAAATTCCCGGGATGAATAGTGTTTACGCTTGCTTTTCCTATAAATACAACCTCACTCTAAGAAATAAAAAAAATAACAAAACCCTAACCCTAATACTTGCTAGCCGCCACTTTATGATGAATGGCCAGAAATTTCCCAAATTCAACCCTCAATCTCTCCCAATCTACAAAGAATTAGAAGAAGTGTTCAACACGAAAAAGGTAGAGCATGAAGAGAGCTTGAAATCCATACGGATATGATCGGGAATGGAGCAACGATGAGGGGGCAAGGATAGGCCGTTCGTGGGCTGTTCACCACCGTGCGCGCGCGTCATAGGGTGGCCGAGCTTCATGGTGGAGGAGGTGGAGATAGCTTGCGTCGTATGCTTCGCATTGGCGTTGGTGTGATCAAGTATCGTTGAGAATTGGAGGAGAATAATTCAACCCTAGCTAGCTATATGGGTTCGGCCTCTATTCTAATTGCCTGGAGATGATAACGTGATTTGGGAAGATGAGCAGGGGCCGTTGGATCTGGATCTAGTGGCTAGGATGAGCTGTAGGTTTAAATTATAAAGAAAATGTTGTTTTAAATATAGTTTAAATCGTGTAATCTTGTAAAATTCATAACTTTTTCATACGAGGTCGAAACTGCGCGAAACTAGTTGCGTTGGAATCGTATGGACGAGCACTACGCGATGAAGTTGGTTTGGAGTCGTTTGGAGTTAGTGAGAATTTCGGGAAAAATTAAACGCGCGTTTAATTTTATTCGAAATAAAAGCTAAAACGGAAATTAAAACCAAGGTGAGAACTTCTCACTCAATCGAATAGATTTCGATTTTATTTTAAATAGTTAGATTTAAAATATTTGAATGCATGTTTGAATGATGACTGTAAATCATTGATTGTTAAAAATAGACATTATGCGCCGTTAGTAAGCGGATGTTATTTATTAAAAACATATACCGCGAATATTTCATAAACAGTGAAATTGGTATTATATATAATATCAATATATATATATTGGCATATGTATATATTGCAGTTGTTGATTTCCCGCATTTTTTGTTTAGCGGATGGGACCCTATTACGCCGTTATTAAGCGGATAATATTTAATAAGAACATATACCGCGATAATTTCGTACTGGAGCGAAATTGGTATTGTGCTAATGTTTTTGGATGCAGGAAAACAGGTTGGAGGGATCCAACTGGATTCCTCAACAGTTTTTATTTTATTTCAGATATTTTGATATTTGATGGATTATCATATCGATATATGATGGATCGTTGTAGTCGTGATTGACTATTTGGTGTGTAGCATCATTGGACCCAAATTTTGGGATTTAAAAAAATGATTTTTAAAAGTGATTTTGAGAATATACTATATTTTTGGAATTGATCCATTTCAAATAAATAAACGTTATAAGTTTTAAAGTTATAAAAATTATGATTTTTAAGAAATATAGTTAAAAGCTGATTTTTGAAAATAAGGAATCAATGACTTTATAAAAGAGTTTAAATTGGGATTCTAAACTTGTTATAAAAGTTTAAATATAGGATTTATAAAATTTGATTATTTTATAAATCAGAATGATGAAATTATAAAGGAATTTAAAGACGTTTTAAAAGAAAAATATAAATTGATTTATATTAAAGATTTATAAATTGATAATTTATAAATTAGAACGTAGGAATTATAAAACGAGCTTTTATAAGTGTAAGAATAAATTTTGAATGGATTTCATAAATATAATGAAATTTATAGAATTTTATACGGTGAAGTCATAAATGGAATTTTATAAGCAGTAGGTTTATAAAATTTATTATATTGTTAAAATAATAGTTTTGGATAAATAAATGAATCTTATAAGTTATAAGATTTATAATTATGAAATTCTAAGGAACGATTTTGTGAAATAATCGTTTATAAGTAGTTAACTTATAATATGAACGTTTAGTTTATAATTTAGTTATAAACTGGAATATGTTAATAAAGGAATTTATAAAAAGGAAGTTTTTATAAATAAATCGAAATGGAATTTATAAACGTTGTTTTATAAATTCACAAACGACTTATTTTGATAAGTTAATTGTTATAACTTAGAAATAGAGTTATATTCACGTTTTTAGACAGTGAATAATTCTTAGAATTAAAATGAATAAAAGGATGGAATTTGTTAAAGAAGTATATTCACGTTTTTGAATAGTGAATGATATGTTAAAGAAATTGTTTTGAATGAGATGTTTAAATTGAATTAAAACGATCTAACGATGTTTTAAAATGTGTTGAGATTCGAAACCATAGATTTCAACATTGATTGTTGAAATAGACGTTTTCGAGAAATAAAAGGAAATAGTGGACTATAACACTGTTGTTATAGTAAATGATTTCCGAAAGGAAATGTTTTGAATAGTATTGGGATTTATATATCTATTTTAATTTCGAATCCCTATACTAGTGATTTTGGGTTGTCGTAACGATGTTTTACGTAACATTCGTTTTGGCCCAAGTAGATATGTTTAAGAAAGGATTTTCTTAATATAATGAAATATATACTTAATTCGATTTAAGTATATTGAATATTTTCTAAGTGTTGAAAATAAAAGAGATTTGTGAATTACTTATAAATAAATAAGTATGGAATTGTTTTCCGATATAAAGTGAATATTTTGAGAATTTATCTTTTTGAAGATAAATTGAAAATGAATAATTGAAATCGTATATGCACGAATATTTTGAAATATAAATTCATTATGGAATTTATATGTGAAAAGTGAAATTGGTTAAAAATAAATATTGATTTATTTTTGAAGTGTTGAAACTATATATCTAGTAAAGATATTTTGGAAAATAAATAATTTGGAAAATTATTTGGAAACTGGTGATGTGTGCATATCCATTGATAGTTCAATAACCGACTATCAATATTTCCCTTTGAATGGGTAATTGATGTGATTTGTTCGAATGTTAATGCACACTTATTTTTGAATAAGCGCTCACTATTCGGGTTAACCGGGAAAGGACCATGGGGTCGTATAACCCATTCCGAATATGTGATACGTCGTTGTAAATCGCATTTGAAGATCGGTGTTGAAGACCGGTATTTGCGAGAGTGATAGGATGAACTATCGATTGACTCTGCACCGAGTAGCTACGGTATTGAGTTCTCCATATGTGATGGTGAATCCGATCAGGATTGTGAATATCCGGATTGCAAGGACTTCTTTGTAAGTGCCTTCGGTTCTGTTCGAGCCCGGAACAGACTTGTATGGATTGTATGTCTGACATTACAAGTTGAGATATAAAGCCGATTTCTTTCAAATATATTTCTGTTGGTGGCGGAGAATTTATTCTTTTTGCTTAACACCCTTCTCTGAGACGTATGTGCTCAGAGGTTATATAGTTGAAGTTATCAGCGATATATTCCCAATTTGGTAATGTGACATGCTGAGTGATGCTGAAATGATCATTGTGTTGATTATTTGTGATAGGATCGTTTATTTGATCGTCTATCCTTGTGATCATTGTGTTGATCATTTGTTGACCCAAAGCATGGCTTTTGTATAAAGTATGTTTTTGTGGACGTGACTTCGTCGAGCCTCACACCCCGTGAATGGTCAAAACAGGAAAGAAGCAGCAAGGTTATGAGGGGTAGCACCCTTTAGGATGTGTCCATTTCCTTCTGGAAAAGGGTGGTGTCATGGTATGGAGCCCAGATACTTACTCAAGTTGAAAACACTTTATGATTGTGTGAATTGATTACGAGCGCTCGGTAAAAGGTCCCAAAGGACCGGGGGATGGCATATTCGGTCAGTTGTTACTCAGTTAGGAGTAACCCGGCCTTGTGTTGGTAGAGATCCGGTTTGGTTCTCGGGGATGTCCATCCAGAGGCATTCTCATGTGGCAATGGGAAGTTCCTTGGCCTGACCATTTGTTGGAAATCCAAAGAAACAATACGTGATTTGTACGGTTTTAGTTGTATAACCTGCTATGGAATGTGGCGGTAACCTGCTATTGAACATAGTTAGCTATAGTAGGCATACGATAATGGTCGTATGTTGGCTAAGATTTATACTCTACTTTCGAAATGATTTTTCTCTACTCTATGCACTAATAATAATATCAAATGTTATTTTAAATGCGTATCAAGCATCTTTGACTATCATAAGGAGAAATCTCCTCCGATTCTGCGTTTGCATTGTGTGTGTGTGTGCGGGAGGCCTTATCGTAGTCTCATTTTTAAAAGCATTGCGAATTGATTTAAAAATATTCCTCTATTTTGATTTTAAAGTTAAATAAACTGTTTTGAGTTCTCACAACAGTCACATGACTGACTCGGAGTTTATTGTTTTCCTTCCTAAACTCTGGGTGCCCACCAATTTTCCACACGGGCAGTTAAGAGTTAGGTTTATCAGGATATTCTGGATATTCTGGAGTTGCTGGAGGCAAGCTGGATGGCATGGCGTATTACTAGTTTATAGTATTTCTTTTTCCGCTGCATTGTTGTTTGATGTTGTACACTCTGATGATATGATGTAATGAAATGTGTTGTAATGTAATAACTGATATAGTTCTTTGTTTAAAGATTATTCATTTATTATTATATGTTGTTCCGCTGCGAATTGTGAGATTCTGTTGTTGTTCTGTTGTTCCTTTCTGTCCGTTCTATTTTAAAAATCTTCTATTCTCCATTTTCTATTTTTCTATTTTTAAATTTTCTTTCTCTATTTTCTATCTTCTCTCTTCTTCTATCTCTTTCTTTTTCTTAAATTCTTTTTAAAAACCCATAACATTCCGGGTTTTCGGCCTTCGATTTCTCGGCAGTCGATAAAGTGAGTATCGATGTTGGATTTTCGAAAGACGAAAATACCTGTTTGTTACACTACCCACTTAGCCTTGCTGCACCTCCCCTGTTTTAGCCATTATCGGTTGATGAGGCTTGAGTCTATGATTACCTTTAGAGAACACATCTCTTAAAATGCTCATCGTCCACCTGACGATGTTATGAAAGCATTCAATCCATAAAAGTTCGTTCCGGGTTCGAGCGAAACCGAAGGCATTATTTAGTTACACTCATTTTGGAATCACCCTCATAGTTAACGAAAATAACCCTTACACTCTAAATCTTCATCTTCACTTGAGATTCATGACCTATGGTTAATTTGGATCGATTTGGTTTTCGGACATCCAAAACTAGAGACCCGATACTGGTCTCATCGAAATCCAAAACGCCATCTTTTAGGTCCAAGTTGTTTTAAAAGTTAAAACAATTAAATTAAATTCAATTCAATACTTGAATTCACACAGCATTAACAATTCACACAGCATTAACACTGATGAATATCATACATTTATCAATGATATATCAAACATCATATCACAGAATATCACAGCATATCATCCAATAGATATCAATCAATTCAGATTTTCTACTCCAACAATCATCCATAAGTAATAATTATTATTCCCTACTATAATTAATTTAATTAACTTAAATTAAATCAATTACTTTAGAATTTATCACCCTCTTTGCTTAATCAATAATTAATTAACCTTTAATTAATTAACCATCCTTCAAATATCTATCTTAATTAATCACCTTGATTAATTATACTTCAATTACATAAAGTAATTGTCCTTAAATTATTTTCACAAATTAATTATCCTTAATCATTATAGTAATAAACCTTTAATTACTCTCATTAATTAATATTTAATTAACGATCGTTAATTAATAATTTCCACTAATTAATTAATTATAGTAAATTACATTGATCAATACTTAATTACATCAATTAATTATACTTTAATTAATTACGTCCAGTAACCAACCTCAATTAATCATAAATAGTAGTTACCCTTCTGTAATTACTTATTTAATTAATTAACTCTTTAGTTAATTATATTAATCCTTTGATTAATTACACTAAGTAATTAATCCTTAATTACTTCTACTAAGTAATTATCCTTTAATTACTTCTCATTAAGTAATTCCCTTTAATTAATTACATCCTGTAATTATGCATTAATTACTCCACTAAGTAATTATATTTGTTAATCTCATTAAGTATTTATACTTAATTAATCACCAAGAGATTATCTTTAATTAATTAACAATTTAATTACAATTGGGTAGTTCATCCCTTAATTACTCTTAAACAAATTAATTAAATCTCTAATTACAGATTAGTTAATTCTTTAACCATTAAATAAAAATCCTAAATTATTAATTAATACAACTTAACTACAAATTAATTACTTCTTAATGACCTGTTAATCAACCCTTAATTACCAGTTAATTAACTTTTAATTAATCTTTAATTAGAGATTAATTATCTCTTAATTATTAGTTAATAAAACTTAATTATTATTAATAAACTTAATTAAGTATTTTTTAATTACCAATTAATTAACCTCTAATCACTTTATTAATTAATTTCCAATTACAAATTAATTAATCTTTAATTACTTAATTAATAATCCTTAATTATAATTAATTAACCTTTAATTAATTATAGCCCTCAATTATTAATTAAATCCTTAATTATTAGTTAATTAAATAAATTAATTATTCTTAATTAATTACTTAATTAGCCCTTTATCCTTAATTAATTAAGTTAGTAAATTACACTTAAATTTCTAAGTTAACTTAATTAATCTAAAATAAATAAAACTTAATTCCTCTTAAGATAAATCATAATTATCTTAAGATAAAACCTTAATTATCATTAAAACATTTTATTTTAAAAATTAACTTTACTTAATTAAATCGTTAATTAAGTTTAAAAATACTTATTCAACTTGATAAATTAATGTTACACATCACATCATACCTTTAATTGCTTTAAAATATTATCAAGTAATATTTTTAAATCTTGTTTCAATTTAAATTAAATAGCTAGCTTTACAAAATCTCTAAATTTAATTACTATTTAAGTTTTTAAAATAACTTTAACTTTATTACAAAAAATTAAAATTTAATAAAGTTTCAAAACTTCTTAAAAAAATTTAAAGAAACACTATTGTACAAGTAATTTATATAATAAAGTTTGGAGTAATTTCTTTTTTTTAATTTCAAAACCAAGTTTTTAAATCCTTTTTAAAATTTTGCCAAACATTTATTTTGGGTTGAAACCGAAGAATACTCGGGTCTAACCCGAGTTCCTCTACCGTTTAAAATTTTTAGTTAGTTTAGTTTAAGTTTAAAATTTTAAAACCTATAACAAATAAAAACTGTTAACAAGTTTAAAATTCTCAGGCATTAATCAAGTTTGAACTCGAGCGAACTTCCCACAGTCTCGAGTTACAACCCGAGATCAAACCTTTATCATCATTCCAAATATGCCTGTGCACGTGTGCACCTACACCAGCGGCCAACGACACTCCGACCATCAACGCCAACCCCAACACCTCGCCAGAGAACTTCACAACCACACTCGATCACCAATTTACTTGATTCGATCGTGAATCAAAATCGACCCCAAAGTCCAAATCTGCAGACACATTCTCATTGGAAATTCACCCAACTCCGATGATCCCTTCTTTGAGAAGCCTTGCCATCTTCACCGTAGCTCCGCCTCGTCTTCCAGCTCCTACATAGCACCTCGCGATCGCCACCGATCAAATCCCAATTTAGCACCTTCTTTAGAAAGAATGATAACACAACCTGGATGCTAAACCCTACTTGGTCGTCGCATGTCCACTCCAGTCGCCCGAAAATTCGAGCATCATTTTTTCCAAACACCCCATTCATCCAACTAGCTTCAACAGGAAACCCGATCATCCATACCCTTTTAATCACCATAAATCTCACAAAAACCCATTTCCAGTCATTCTTGAATTGCTCATCCAATTTAATGTTAAAAATCAAGAATCTGGTGTTAAAAATCCTAGTCTGGAAATGGAATTCAGATTTTATACGTGAATTAACAGATCATTGAATTTGATTTTTAACATTACTTAAGCTCCTCTATGTTTTTATGTTCCCAGATAATATATCTATCTATTATTCTTAAAAAAATATTTTTAAAACATAGTTTCGTTTTAAACAAACAAACTTTGTTTAAATACTTAAGCCTAAAAGGGATTAGAGTGTGTGAAAATTAAAATTTTAATCTATGTTTAAATTTCTAGAACTTAAAACAGAGAAGAATGTCATATCAAACATTCACACAGCATCGGTAAACATGTTTTTAGAATCATAAAACATAATGCAATCACATTTTCAAACATACATTACAAGTTTACACCAAACGTATGTCACATGCATCTATCTGAAGGTGATTGATGTTTACAGTTTTAAAAATCAGATGCACAAACTAAGAACAGAGATGTTAAACTAAACAGAAATGCACATAGGCTTGCATATATACATATATTCAAAGCATCCATTAACACAATAATCCACATGCAACATATATTTGTTACTTAAGTTTTAAATTTTAAAGTATACTCGCCTTTTTTCTCAAAAGCAGAGAGTTGAAAACTGGATTGAAGCTGCAAAGTTGAATTGCCTTAAATTCTGTAGACTAAAATGCCGAAGCTTGAAAAACTGCTTGAACTGGATTCTAGTTTGATTCCATATTGCATTATCAAATTGAAAATGTATATTGATTTACAATCTTGCTTTGAAAATGAGATACATATTTTGCCTTTGATTTTGGGAAGCAAATTACAGGGTTTTTTTATTATGGAATGTGATTACGGGGAAAATGATTTTTTTGTTTGTTTTGAGAAGTGAATCACAGTGAGTTGACCTGAGTTTTGATTTATTATGAGGAATGGTTTAAGGTTTTAGACATTACTTTGAGGATTTGCTGACAGGTTTTGGTCATTGAATTTTGGAAAAAGTATTACAGGTTTTGGATTTTGAACTAGAGAGATGTTTTGATTTTGGAAAATTAAGTAAAGTTTTTTAGTTTGATCTTGAAGTATGTTTTAAAATGTTTGGAAAGTGTTTACAGGAAAATGCTTCTTTTCTGGTTGTAGAGTATAAAACAGGTGAAATTTTCTCTGAGTTTAGAATTAAGAAGAGAAAAAGAAATACTAATGAAAGATGAATACTTATATAGGCTAATTTATGATTTTTAAAAAAACAAAGAAAATGAAAACACAATATGACACTTGTCCCATGCCACATTCAATTTTGTAACACATGTTACAAAGGATTGTTTATAGATTAGCACACGTATTTGTTCATTATTATATATTTTTAAATTGATTTAAAAAGCTTTTACATAAATATCTTAATTAGTTAATACAATTCTAATTTAATAAATGCTTTTTCTAAATTTACAAAAATAAAACCTTTAAAAGAAAATAAAAATAAAACCAATCATATTTTAAATAAATTCATGCATAGTGTATTTAATTCATTTATAATGTAAATATAAAACTTTTGCATTTATTTGCTATATAAATAAATACTTTCATAATTTATATAAATAAATTCTTTAAGGAAAGAGAATATAAAACAAATTATATTCCAATGGAAACTTTATTCGCAAATTTTCATATCCAAACTATTTCAAAATTATTATTCTTTAAATTCAAATTTAAATCCAAATATTAAATTCAAATTCAAATTTAAAAAACCAATTTAAAATCAACTTATATATGTATATATATGTATTAATTTAAACTAACACATTATTAAATTTGAAAATAATAATTCTATTTTTAAAATTAACCTAAATAAATATATATATACACATACATTTAAGCAATACTTATTTAAAATAATAAGTCTATTTAAAATTCTATTTATAAAACAATCAAATTAACTTTGTAAAAATAATTATTCCATTTAAAAATCTATTTATATTGTCATTAAAATCATCACATTATTATTATTTAAAATAACAATTTACCAATTTTAATTAATTTAATAAGAGAGATTATCATATTTAAATTGCTTGAAATTCCAGGATATTACATTCCTCCCCTCTTAAAAGAATTTCGTCCCCGAAATTTAAACAGAAGATAATCCTAAATTTTTATTATACTTCAAACAATTCAACCATATTACCAATCAAACAACCATTCATCCAAACAAACAACTTCTCTAAACAACAATTTCATACAAACAAACATTACTAGCTATCCGGACACAGATCCAGATAAGCTTCCTAAAACTATCTCGAGTTTCCCAGATACAGATACTGGAATACTCGCTCTATTATATCCAAACTAGCTACACAACTAAGCTATTGAGCTCCTACTCATCTAGATCTACCATATACACAAGATCGGACGATCGACAAGACCAATTAAATAACCAAATCCTCCCAATAGTTGGTTCCAAAACCAGTGACGGACCAATCACCCACTCCCTTAGAAATACATGAAATACATTGAATTCCAGTCTCTAAACAGGCAATTCAACTTCTGTAGGCCAACACTAATCTCTTACAAGAAACAACAAGGTCCAAAATATTTCTGAGTTAGCTTTCCAGCCTTATCCAATCTTATAGTTCTCCTTACCGGAGAAAACCTTAACAACAATAATGTTTCCAACTTCGAATTCCAAATTCCATCGTCTCTTAACCATAAAACTCTCCTGATGAGTTTGGACTGCTTACATCCTTTCTGACCAGCTCAACTTTCGCCGATGCTTCTTGAAACAACTGGACCAAAAACAACCCAACAAAATGATCCTCTCAAGATCTACCAAAATCAAGAATTCAAATTCTACTCCACAACCATCAGTGGATTTCAATCTTACTTCTCCTACTCGGAAAAGACAAAACAGGTGCACTCACCCATCTGACCATTAGATCTAAAAAACTTCCTGTAGAAAACATCTAATCCAAACACTGCAACTTCCGGTTGCTTCCACTCTAGAATAGCTGCCATCTAGCTTCCGCTGCACAACTCTGATCTGGAGTAGATAAGAATGCCGTCGATGAACACGAGCACAAAGTAGACAACATATCCCAGAAATATGGTTTCTCGGATCCACGAAGAGAAAACACATAAGCATCAAGAAATTCTGAGCCGCTTCACCAAAACTCCATCCTAGGAGACATCCTTCTATCTAAATGAATCATCCATGGCTCTATGAACCATGTCGATACAGCACTCAATTCCAATACAGACAAACCTCGGACTTTCCAGAAGACATCCGAAAAATCTCTCACAACTCTATAACTCCTACATCCTCTAGAGATGCCTCAACCTAAACAAAAGATTATCCAAGAGAATCACTCAAATTATCGTAAGTCACTTTTGCGATCCTATCCAGTTCAATATCCACAGATATTGTTCTCACTTCACAAATAAGAACAGTTTATCCTTGACCAATCTATCGAATAAACGGATCCACTCTGCTGCTTCAGAACTCCACCTCTAGGAAATTGCCAAGCCAAAAGATCTTCCTGAAGGAACATAAAACACTTCGAGCTACAACGCTGCCACTGATGCTCAAAGATTTCCTTATCCAAACTCCTCGATTCTCAAAGTCACACACAACATCCTGCTGATCACAGCAACATTACTAACGTAGACACACTTCCTCAAACTTGTTCTAGAAGAAACATCTTCGGAAACATCCATAGTCACTGCATCTCATCACGCAGCTACTACTTCCTAAAGTTCTCAAGATCCATCACACGCTTCTACTCAACTGGCAGATCCAAACTATCTCATCCAAACTTCAAAGATGGACTCCGAACCTTAACAGGTTTCCTTCAGAGATTGGAAAAATCCTTACACCACGACAAAGCTTGCTCAAGATGGTATTAGGTCTATAGTCTCGACAAATACACTTCCAACCTCAAATATTCAAACTACAACCATTGGTAGTCGTGTTACACACACCACTACCCTATCTACCTTTATAACCTATATTGGAAAAGCCGAACAGGTAATCCAACAAATAGGTAGAAATATATATATATATATATATATCAAAATTACAATTACGCTCCCTCAAGATAGACACCACTCCAGAGCCTAGGTATTCGCTCAACCTAGCACTCTGATACCAAATGAAACGACCCTTATTCTCGATAATAAGGCGCATAATTTTTCAGGAAGAAAGGGATAGAAAAGAGAAAAGATAAAGAAGAAAGAAAGAAACAACAACAAAATCTCAACAGTGAAATGAATAAATTATATTAATCCCATAAATATTACGTAGTATCATATACATCAGAGTTACACAGCTTATAAAACATATGCTAGACATTTATAACACCTGTCTAGTTATACAACTCAATATACAATGCATATATCAACACAATGGAACCACTATCTATCTACAACGTTGAAGCCTCCTACTCCATATCTCCTCCAGAATTCGTCAAAGCTAACCTGAATCCCTTGGCTACTCATAAAAATTTGAGTATCCAAGAGTTTAATAAAGCAGAAATGAACTTATGGTCGGACATGGGTCTAGTGTGAGTAAATGGTTAAAGTTGCTTAACTTTAAAAACTGTTTGAAAGAAAAGGTATCGTGTAAGACTCCCCACACATAAACATGGGTAAGTTTTTACCTTACGCTAACCAAAACTTTGATAGGAAATTCCATGAGATTATAATAGGGTCTAGGGTTTCCAAATAAATAAGAAATAGCCGAAATTGTTACATTGATTAAATTCCAGCATACATAAGTTTAAATCAAATCCGTGGTCACATATTGGAGTTTGGGTTTCCATACAATGGCAGTGCTACTGGGGTACCACCCGTCATAGTACATGGCCTAGATCACCGTATCGAGGATTACTCCCAATCCCCTGCAACACAAGGCCGGAACCATCCTTTACTGGACAGTCCCGAGCATGACAACCCTGGACGTTGGAGCTCAACAACTGCCTACACAACCGAATAAAAGGGACATCTAGACAGGGAAAAATCTCATCCCACATGGGTGCTACCCACTTAGCCTTGCCGCACCTCCCCCGTTTTAGCCATTCCCGATTGATGAGGCTTAAGACTACGATTACCTTTTGAGAACACATCTCTTAAAATGCTCATCGTCCACCTGATGATGTTCTGAAAGCATTTAATCCATACAAGTTCGTTCCGGGTTCGAACGAAACTGAAGGCATTATCTCGTTACACTCATTTTGAAATCACCCTTCGAGTTAATGACAATAACACTTGCACTCTGAATCTTCATCTTCTCTTGAGATTCACGACCTATCGTTAATTAAGATCGATGTGGTTTTCGGATATCCAAATCTGGAAACCTGATCCGGATCTCATTGAAATCCAAAACGCCATCTTTTAGGTCCAAGTTGTTTTAAAAGTTAAAACAATTCAATTAAATTTAATTCAATACTTGAATTCACAAAGCATTAACACCGATAAATATCACACATTTATCAATGATATATCAAATATCATATCACATAATATCACGGTATATCATCCAATTGATATTAATCAATTCAGATATTCTACTCCAACAATCATCCATAAGTAACAATTATTAATCCCTATTATAATTAATTTAATTAACTTAAATTAAATCAATTACTTAAGAATTAATCACCCACTTTGCTTAATCAATAATTAACTAACCTTTAATTAATTAACCATTCTTCAAATATCTATCTTAATTGATCACCTTGATTAATTATACTTCAATTACATAAAGTAATTATCTTTAAATTAATTTCGCAAATTAATTATCCTTAATCATTATAGTAATTAACCTTTGATTACTCCCATTAATTAATATTTAATTAATGATCCTTAATTAATTATGTCCAATAATTAATTATTGTCAATTACATTGATCCATCAATTAATTATACTTTAATTAATTACATCCATTAATCAACCTCAATTAACCATAAACAGTAATTACCCTTCGGTAATTACTTATTTAATTAATTAACTCTTTAATTAATTATATTAATCCTTTGATTAATTACACTAAGTAATTAATCCTTAATTACTTCTACTAAGTAATTATCCTTTAATTGCTTCTCATTAAGTAATTCCCTTTAATTAATTACATCTTGTAATTATACATTAATTACTTCACTAAGTAATTACATTTATTAATCTAATTAAGTATTTATAGTTAATTAATCACAAAGAGATTATCTTTAATTAATTAACAAATTAATTATAATTTGGTAATTATTCCCTTAATTACCCTTAAAAAAATTAATTAAATCTCTAATTACAGATTAATAATTATTTAACCATTAATTAAAAATCCTCAATTATTAATTAATACAACTTAATTACAAATTAAGCACTTCTTAATTAACTGTTAATCAACCCTTAATTACCAGTTAATGAACTTTTAATTAATCTTTAATTATAGATTAATTATCTCTTAATTATTAATTAATAAAACTTAATTATTAATTAATAAACTTAATTAAGTATTTCTTAATTACCAATTAATTAACCTCTAATCACTTTATTAATTAATTTATAATTACAAATTAATTAATCTTTAATTACTTAACTAATAATCCTTAATTATAATTAATCAACCTTTAATTAATTATAACCCTCAATTATTAATTAAATCCTTAATCGTTAGTTAATTAAATTAATTAAATATTCTTAATTAATTACTTAACTAACCCTTTATCCTTAATTAATTGAGTTAATAAATTACACTTAAGTTTCTAAATTAACTTAATTAATCTCAAATAAATAAAACTTAAATCCTATTAAGATAAACCATAACGATCTTAAGAAAAAACCCTATTTATCATTAAAACATTTTATTTTAAAAATTAACTTTACTTAATTAAATCATTAATCAAGTTTAAAAATACTTATTCTACTTGATATATTAAAGTTACAAATCACATCATACCTTTAGTTGCTTTAAAATATTATCAAGTAATATTTTTAAATCTAGTTTCAATTTAAATTAAGTGGCTAGCTTTAAAAAATCTACAAATTTAATTTCTATTTAAGTTTTTAGAACAACTTTAACTTTATTAAAAAAATTAAAATTTAATTAAGTATCAAAACTTCTTAATTTTTTTTAAAGAAACACTATAATATAAGTAATTTATATAATAAAGTTTAGACTAATTTCATTTTTTTAAATTTCAAAACCAAGTTTTATAATCCTTTTTAAAATTTTGCTAAACATTTACTTCTGGTTGAAACCGAAAAATACTCTAGTCTAGCCCGAGTTCATCTACCACTTCTAAAATTTAGTTAGTTTAGTTTTGTAAAATTTTAAAACCTGTAATAAATAAAAAGTGTTAACAAGTTTAAAATTCTCAAGCATTACTCAAGTTTGAACTCGAGCGAACTTCCTACAGTCTCGAGTTACAACCCGAGATCAAACCTTCATCATCATTCCAGATATGCCTGTGCATGTGTGCACCAACACCAGTGACCAACGGCGCTCCAACCATCCACGTCAACCCCAACACCTCGTCGGTGAACCTCGCAACCACATTCGATCACCAATTTACTCGATTCGATCGTGAATCGAAATCGACCCCAAAGACCAAATCTGCAAACTCATTCTCACCGGAAATTCACCCAACTCCGGCGATCCTACTTCGAGAAGCCTTGCCATCTCCGCTGCAACTCCGCCTTGTCTTCCAACTCCTACATCACACCTTGCGATCCCCACCGATCAAATCCCGATGTAGCATTTTCCTTAGAAAGAACGATAACACAACCTGGAAGCTAAACCCTACTTGGTCGTCGCATGGCCACTCCAGTCGCCTGAAAATTCGAGCACCATTTTTTCCAAACACCCCATTCATCCAACTAGCTGCAACAGGAAACCCGATCATCCAAACCCTTTTGATCACCAGAAATCTCACAGAAACCCTGTCCCAGTCATTTTTGAATTGCTCGTCCAATTTAATGTTAAAAATCAAGAATCTGGTGTTAAAAATCTTAGTTTAGACATGGAATTCAGATTTTATATGTGAATTAACAAATCATTGAATTTGATTTTTAATATTACTTGAGCTCCTTTGTGTTTTTATTTTCCCAGATAATATATCAATCTTTGATTCTTGAAAAAATATTTTTAAAACATAGTTTAGTTTTGAACAAACAAACTTTATTTAAATACTTAAGCCTAAAATGGATTAGAGTGTGTGAAAATTAAATTTTTAATCTATGTTTAAATTTCTAGAACTTAAAACAGAGAAGAATGTCATATCCAGATATTCACACAGCATCTATAAACATGTTTTCAGAATCATAAAACCATCATGCAATCACATTTTCAAACATACATTACAAGTTTACACCAAACATTTGTCACATGCATCTATTTGAAGGTGATTTATGTTTACAGTTTTAAAAATCAGATGCATAAACTAAGAGCAGAGATGTTAAACTCAACAGAAATACACATAGGCTTGCATATATATAGATATTAAAAGCAACCATTAACACAATAATCCACATGCAACGGTTATTTGTTACTTAAGTTTTAAATTTTAAAGTTTACTCGCCTTTTTTTTTCAAAAGCAGAGAGTTGAAAACTGGGTTGAAGCTGGAAACGTGAATTGCCTTCTTTAAACTGAAATATCGAAGCTTGAAAAACTGCTTGAACTGGATTCTGGTTTGATTCCAGATTACATTATCAAATTGAAACTGTATCTTGGTTTACAATCTTGCTTTGAAAACGAGATACATATTTTGCCTTTGATTTTGGGAAGCAAATTACAGAGTTTTGTTTTGATTCTGGAAAGTGATTACAGGGAAAATGAATTTTTTTCTGGTTTGAGAAGTGAATCACAGGGAGTTGATCTGAATTTTGATTTATTTTGAGGAGTTTCAAATTTTAGACATTACTTTGAGTATTTACTCATAGGTTTTGGTCTTTGAATTTTGGAAATAGTATTACTGGTTTTGGATTTTGAACTAGAGAGATGTTTTGATTTTGGAAAATGAAGCACAAGTTTTTATTTTGAGCTTGAAGAATGTTTTAAAATGTTTGAAAAGTGTTTACAGGAATTTTTTTTTATGGTTGTAGAGTGCACAACAGGTGAAATTTTCTTTGAGTTTAGAATTTAGAAAAGAAAAAGAAATACTAATGAAAGATGAATACTTATATAGGCTAATTTATGATTTCAAAAAAAACAAAGAAAATGAAAACACAATATGACACTTGTTCCATACCACATTCAATTTTTTAACACATGTTACAAAGGATTGTTTATAAATTAAAACATGCATTTGTTCGTTATTATATATTTTTAAATTGATTTAAAAAGCTTTTGTATAAATATCTTAATTAGTTAATAAATTTCTAATTTAATAAATGCTTTTTCTAAATTTAAAAAAATAAAACTTTAAAAGAAAATAAAAATAAAACCAATCATATTTTAAATAAAATCATACATAGTGTATTTAATTCATTTATAATGTAAATATAAAACTTTTGCATTTATTTACTATTTAAATAAATACTTTCATAATTTATATAAATAAGTTCTTTAAGGAAAGAGAATATAAAATAAATTATATTCCAATGAAAACTTTATTCACATATTTTCATATCCAAACTATTTCAAAATAATTATTCTTTAAATTCAAATTTAAATCCAAATATTAAATTCAAATTCAATTTTAAAAATCTAATTTAAAATCAACTTAAACATATATATTAATTTAAAATTACACATTATTAATTTTGAAAATAATAATTCTATTTTTAAAATTAACCTAAATAAGTATATATACGTATACATTTAAACAATACTTATTTAAAATAATAAGTCTATTAAAATTCTGTTTATAAAACAATCAAATTAAATTTGTAAAAATAATTATTCCATTTAGAAATCTATTTATATTATCATTAAAATCATCACATTATTATTGTTTAAAATAACAATTTTCCAATTTTAATTAATTTAATAAGAGATATTATCACATTTAAATTGCTAGAGATTCTGGGATATTGGATAAATATTATAAAATGTCTATGTTAGATACAAGTAAAAATGTTGTAAGCATTCGTAATGGCATACGATTCCACGATATTCTAATAGTTCGTAGAGCTGACTGCATTTTCTTATGCCATTTATTCTTATAGTTACCTTAAATATTATGTCGTTTATATGTTTTACGTATATTCACATGAAATTTTACTTATGGAGATGTATTATTTTTGTTGAATTATGCTAAAATTTGTATTATTTAACTATTATGGTGGTACGATTAATTGAAATAAAAGAAAATGTTAATTGGTTGTCCAAGAAATTAGACTATGATGTCTTGAGTGTTAGCTTATTGACTAATGACACTAATAATATTAGTGGTGTAAGGATTGATTTCCAACTACAATATTAAGTCATTTTATTAATTACCTAGAGTATAGGGATTCTATGGCATACTCATCTAACATTTAATTAAACAGTTTGGTTTAAGTAGGTATTCAAAAATAGCCTATATTTCTCATGTTATATTATGTTATATGTATTAAAATATAACTTTTCATGCAACTTAAATATTATTCTAATTCGGTTAAAACAGGATAGTGTGAAATAGTGTGGTAATATTGTTTATTCAAATTGACTTAGATACATTATTTTTCTTCTAGCATAACTTCTTTATGTCATATATACAACATTATTACCATACTAAAATGTGTACAAATTTGGATTCATATTTTTTATAATTTGAATCTTTGTTGAACTTCTGCATTACTTAAATTAATAGGCATGTTCAGTAATACAATGCTTAACAAGTAAAGAATAATCAGTAGTTGACATGAGTGTATTTTGTATATGTCCATTATTCTATAAAGGAGTTATTATATTTTGGTGTGCATTATAATTATTTAAGTGGACATTTTAATGGAAGTGTGCCAATGACGTTAGAAAATAAAAAAAATGTACGTTAAATAAGTTATGTTGTGAACACCTCGTGCGTGGTTTGGGTTCTCACTAGTTAGTATTAGAGAATCAATTACTTGTTCAAACTTGTAACCAATTTTATTTGAGTGTATACTTCTTTCTAGTTTTGATCTTTATTTTTGTTACAAATATAATGTTACCACCAATTCTTACTTCAACCTTGTCGAAACCAAAACAAATACAAGAGAAGGAAGAATAAGAGATGATAGCACCAACAAAGTCTTTCGAAGGAGTCAAAGGGATGCTACAGCCAAAAGTCGGTTATGTTATAAGCTTTCGAAGGGGTCGAAAGCACCCTTTCACTTCAATTTCTTTCTTTCAAAACAGATGCTTTTGCCTAAATGAAGACTTTCTGAATAAGTGAAGGAACACCTTGCGAAGGTCGCAAATAACAACCATACACATGCGCACCATACCCTTCGAAACCGAAGGTTTCGCCTTCATTCAAATTACCCATCAAGGTGCTTTGTTAGAACAACCCCTTCGAAAGCATAACTAAGCCTTTCAAACTAATCGAAGCCTTTCAAGCTAAGAGGAGTTCTACGTTGTGTCATACGTATATTTTTGAAAGTTGCCTTCCGCGTCGAAACCCTCAACATTTCAACTCCTTCGAAACCCCAATGAATTAGCCATTGACAGAGTCGAAAGCTCATGCCTCTTCTTTCTTGCAACAACAAAGCAAAACAAGGCAAAGAGGAGAACCTAACCCCTTTCATTGAAGATGGAAGTGTTCAAATCCATTCAAATATAATGAAAAAGGATGTGCAAATGTTAAAGGTGACGAAAGGTCTGCTAGGCTTCCTTTCAACCAGGTTGAAAGCATTGAGGAGTCGAAAGGTGTCAACCTGCACCTATAAATAAGGCCCTAAGAATCTGGTTTAGGGCGTCCAAATTCTTTCTCTCTGCTTTGTATTTTCTAATAGTTGCAAACCCTAATTTTCAAATTAGATTAGGATTTGATTAGTTTGTACTACTTGAGTCGAATGAAAGCTAGAATATGGAATTTTGGAATATTCGGCCTATTTGATATTTCTGTTAAATTTAGTTCATAATTTCTTGCATCGACTTGATTGAAGAGTGAATGTTAGAGTGAGTCGAAACCTTTAGTTTGACCGAAATCCATAACCTTAACTCCTACCTACTAGTTGTCGAAAGGTTAGCTTTCAAGGGAGTTGAAACCAACCTATCCGACCCCTATCCTTAACTCATTAAAGACAACTTTGGAGCCTCTCCAACTGATGCAAAAGGGGGGCTTCGACCGAGTATTAAGTAGATTAATTGGATTGAAAGGAAAAATAAGCACCATCCCTTTTCCTTTTTTGAAAGGTCTATCTAGTGTCTTTCTTCTTCTTTTTCTTTTGCTCTCTGCTTGAAATGGTTTCGACTAAGTTGAAAGGTGATTTTTGAGGTAAAATTTGCCCCTCTGCGAAGGGACGCACTTAACTTTTCAAGTCAACTTTGTCGAAACCTAGAAGCTTCTCGCCTCTTAGCCTTCCCGCGTGAATTTGGGCCGTCCATTCAAATTTCATCTAGCGGCTGATAATCTGGGCGACTTTTCTTATAAAACACACCTTTCTTCTTCCTCCTCTTTTACTTTTCTGCAATCAAAATCTTAAGAACGAGTAAGAGAATTCTACAAAATCTCAAACTTCCAACTAGCTTCTAGAAATCAAAGTAATCAACAAATCCAATTTGTATGTTTAGATTTAACTTTATCTTGCTACTTTTCAATCAAATTCTGCCGTTCCATATTTCAAAATTAAAGTTTGATTTTTTGAAATTTCCGAACCTCAATTTTCCGAGGATAGATTTTGATTGATTTTTCTAAGAAGCTTTTCCCGATTCAGTTTCATGAATTAATAGAGGTTGTCTCTTGTTTATAATCTAGAAATTAACAGTTGTGAATATTGAAATTCATCTCCTTATCGGGTTTGGATATTTAGTCCATTGTTTATTACCCTTTTTAGTGAATCTAGACTTCTAGTTTGATATTGATCTTTACACTTCTAACATCGAGGAAAATCGTTTTCTATTAAATTTCACTTTCTTAACAAGTTTAATTTATTTATTTTGTGAAATTTTAAAACCTTGGATCTGCAATCGGGTTTAGAGAGGATGGCGGAACTCGTTTTCTTCACCCGAAAGTTTTAAACATATGGATGAAAAAATTGGCCCCACAAAATGACTTTTCTGCCCCTTCGAAAGGGATTGTTGCGGGAACATGGGTTTTGCTTCCTTAGCCCCTTTCGATGAGGTCGAAAGGCGGTATTGTGCCGATTAGATCATCTTTTTCGAATGGTTAAGCTATTAAGAGGAGAGTAGGAACTCCTTCGACAACAAAACACTTCGACTTAGTTGTAACCCTTTGTTTCAAGTGCAATCCATTTTCCTTAATTAATTTTTGGAATCATCAGACCCCCTCAGCATCACCTTTTTCTACTAGATCGAAATCCCCCTAAAACTGTTTTTGTCCTGCTTTGTCGAAACGTACTTAGTGCATATGAGTTTAACTTAGAACCTTTCGACTTCAATGAGTATATTAGGTTTCGACAACATTAGTATTTTTCTAAGGAAACCAAGTTATTGGTTTCGACAGTTTCGGAAGGTCTTGTTGCTAGGTTTATGGAATGTTCATAGTGTAGGTTTCTACTTAGGTTCTTAAGTTATTCTTAACTATCTTCTTTTAACAATTTGGTTCCTATAGAGCTTTCGACACTGTTGAAAAGTGCTAATTGAACAAATATTTTAACGTATCCTTTTGACCCTGTCGATAGCTAGAGGAAATTTTTATTTAGGCTTTCGACAATGTCAAGATGTACTTTGTTAAGTGTTGATGTTCTCTTTCCTTTCGACAATGTCCAATGCCTAATGTTTTTAATTTTTAAACTTAAACTTTTACTCAAATTTGAAGTTTTATTTTTGTCTATGTTTGGATTATCTAAGTAGGTTTCTTTGACTTATTCTTGAAGATACGCTAAATTCATAATTAATCAAAAAATTTAACTCATGCATTTTCACCAGTCAGAGTCATGAGTTCCACAAAGAAGGTTGAAGCTAACTCAAAGCACTTCCTAATATCAACTCAAGGTGATGTCGATGCCATCCTTAATGACCTCGGCATCACTGGTACGGAAGCCATCCCTCCAAAGGAGACCGACACCATCAACAACCCTACTAAAGGGGTTTTTGCCTATTCCGCTATCCACATATGGCATAGTGGATTTTTGCCTTTTTCGAAATTTCTATCTACATTCCTCTCTCATGTCGGGATTTCCAATCCAATTGTCACCAAATTTTTACACTTATCTCCAGTCTTTAGAAATGATGGCATCAGAATTCAGACTCTCTCCTCTCAACATTGAAGCGTTGAACTACTTGACCCAACTGATCAAGTTGAGCAATCTTAATAGTCAGATATAAAGAGCCAATCCCTAAAAAATGTTGATATCATGGGGTTAATAAATTCAGGGACTGGGAAAACCAGTTTTCTACATCAAGTGTTTTTCCAACATATGTGGAACTTTTGCTCTACCTCGTAAGTCTTTGACTTTTGCCATCTTTCCTTAATGACTTCTCTTGCCTAATCTCTGCTTTAATTAGGTATCCCTTCCAAAGAGCTTAACGATGATGATAAGAAAACAATTGAATCTCTAATTGCAGCCTCAAGCCATGTCGGGAGCAGATTGAACCTACTGACCCCCACCAATCTATGAAATCACTCTCTTCTACCAACATGCCAAAAGATCTTAGGAACTACTTCATTTTCCCAACACATTTCTCCCGGAAAACGCTTTCTCTCCCTAGGAGACTCATTGACTTTTTCTCCCATTTCACTCATTTGTGCTGATCGTTCGGGTATGTCATCGATCAAGTATTTGTTTTCTATTCTGGTGTTCTTTGAATTATTTGGCTGACCTTTGATCTTCTCAGACTTGTCTCATCTTTTCTCAAGCCACAATACCCATTAGTAGTTCCGTCCCTCTTCTTTCAACTTCCAATGTGTCGTCAATTAAAGAATCGCTTGCTAAATACAAGAATGCTTTAAGGATGTTCTCGGAACCATCCGAAGCAGAGCCTTCAAAGCAGGTTGCAAAAATTATTGATATTGATGAAGAGTAGGATCCATCACTTGATAAAGCTCCAAAACTCCCACCATGGAAGCTCCTAAAGAAAACCTGGAGCAAACTTCAAGTGTGATTGACCCTCTTTCCCGAATTTCCATATCTGATTCTCTAGCCATACTTCAACAGATGCAACTGGCTTTAGAGAAGTCTCCTTCTTTAAGGAAAATTCCCACAAAGCCATCATCTTCTTCTCTTCCACCTGTTAACTTTGAAGAGTTAATTGATTACGTTTTATATTCTAAATCATTCTCCTCTATCCACCCGCGTTCAACTGTCCTAGATCTGGCGGGGCACTACCACTCTTTCATTAAACAACAACTTCTGCTAGGTTTCACTTCAATCAATTTTATCAACAACGATTTTCTGTAAATCACTAATATGCATTACATTCTTTCCTTTCATATTTCTAAGAGTTGGCTGGCTTTGAATGAACTGCATCAAAATCTTCAACTAAATCCTCCAAATTTTAGGAGGAAATTTCTAGTCTTAAAAATCAAGTTTCTTTTCTATCCATTGCTAAAGTGAAGCTTTCTCGGAGCTAGGGAAATTAAAAGTTTCTCTCGCCCAGGTTGAAACTGATCTTGCATCAGAAAGACATGCTCGTCAACTCTTTGCTAACGTGAAATTTTCCATAGAGCTCTCTTTACAAGATTCTGATGACGAGAAAGCTCGCTTAGCCATAAAGAATATTTCTTTGAAGGATAAGTTTAAGAATAGCAGGGCTTCTTCGAAACTCGCTGTCAACACCACTACTGGCGCTAAGCAGCAAGTATCTCAATTTATTAACGCTACCCTTGGGCAAGTGCTACTGAAATCTTACGAAGAAGCCCTTATGCTTGCGTATGCCGACAACTTCTAGAATTGTCCAGATTTTGGCTTCCTTCGCTTGATTCTGCTCTAGTCGATAGAGTGATGGGCAAGATTAATCCGATCAAGTAGGTGATTGAGCCTGCAGATGACGAGGAGATCAATGCTTCTGAAATCCTTTCTTTTAACGTCCCCGCTTTGAAATCGAGTCGGACTTTGAAAATGAGGGCGACAAAAATGATGCCGTCGACGAGGAAGGCGATGATGATGTTAATGACGATGATGATAATATGGCGATGATGATAATAACGACGATGTTGATGATGACCTTGCGGTTGGCCAAGGTTATGATGGAGATAGAAGGGGTCGTTTTGTAACTTCCAAAAAGGATGGTAGCGATAGTGCTAAGTCTCCTAAAAAGAGCCATCGCCTTAGAAGAATGTTCCTCCTGCATCCCCCAGGCCTTCTTCTCCTTTAGAGGATGAGCCTGCTCCTGTTCATGTTGAAGATCCAAAAGAGAAAGAGCATGCCTCCTAAGCTTCTGTCTCGATACCTCAGGTATGGGATTCTCTGTTTAAATATTGTTCACTTTGAGAATAATAATCAGTGCAAAATCATTTGTTTTAGATAAGGGGGAAGTCCACCCTTCCTTATAGAACAAAATTTGGAAGAAAACAAGCTGAAATTAACAAGTTATATAGGGAATTAGACAAACAGATAAAGGAGCATAATGTTCACTCCAAAAAAATATCATAGTCTCGACAGGAGTGCCTCGGTACTGGCATCTTTTAAAAATCAGAGGGCTTCCCCTTTATTTAAATAAGCACGCCTCCAATATGATGCTCTCTTAAAAGGAGAATCGAAAGTTACTCACTTTATTTTGGATGTTGGTTGAACAGAGAGACATTTGAGTTAACTTTTTATATAAAGCTTATTGTAGACATTCAATTATAGACTTTTCGTACTTAGGCGAATTCAGCGGGGGTCTACTTAGACGTTTTCACAAAAGATACTTAGATCAATTTGGATCTGACCTGCATCCTAGAGCTTGTTAGAATTTACCACGGGTCTGGTCGATTCCTCAAAATCTCCCCGCTTAAAAGCTTAAGTGCTAAAAAGATTAATTTGTCTAAAAATTTTCTCTAAGTCTATTTTGTATGAACTGGATGAATAATTGTAAATATGTAACATTTTATTAAGCTATGTAAATATGTTTTAGCCTTACTTTCTATGCTTAGCTTCACTTTATTATAATATTTCAGAGTGATTAATCATTAGGTCATCTTGTCTCTAAAACCATTTAAGCCAATATGTCAAATTGAGACGATTTTATCTCGAAAAGGCATCAATAATAAAATCCTAAAAATTAGAGGATACTACTTTCTCGAAGACTTATAAAAACTTCATTTGGAGTACCCTCGACTTCTGTTAGATTTTCTTGGTGATGAGAAAGAGAATTTCCTTAAAGAAATCAGGAAATTTCATACAAAATTAATTTGTGGCCTGGAAAGTCTGGCTATAGCAAATGTCCCCCAGTTTTAACCCCAAAAGGACTAAATATTCCTTTTTATTCTATAGTTAATCTTTCTTCTAATTCATTAAACAAAGTTAAAACTATTGTTTCTAAGCTTTAGATATCAATCAATCTCTATTGTACTTTTTTAACTTCATTGTTGTTTGAATTGCATTCCTTTGTTGTAATAATAAATAAAATTTTCATTGGAATTTTGATTCTATTTTATTTCTTTCCCTTAAATATGAGCTACAGTTATCTACAACTTATCTTCCTTGTAATTTATTGTCACGCGTCGATACAGTTATCTTTTAGGAACTTCAACCTCATGCTCCATCTTTTTAACTTTAGTCATAAATCTGTTAACAGGAGCAGGGCCGAGAGAGGGAAAGCTAAAATCTGGGCATCTTTCCATGTTGTCAACATAAGCAAGCATCAAGATGTCATCAAAGGAGTTAACAATGATGTCATCGAGAGTAGTACTTAGGAATTGTGACATCCGTTGCTTAGCATCAGAGATGACATTGACAGCCAACTTTAGATAATTTTTCCTTTACCCTACCTTTTCCATGAGGGGGGATTGTTCGGCCACCATTTGAGCCTTTTAATCTATAGATTCTTTTGGAGCCATTTTCAAAGCCAGATTTTCGACATCTAAAAGTTGACATGCTTTTCTTTCCTCAGATATAATAGACTCTGATTGAGCAAGAGAGTCTCTCAGTCTCTCATGTTGCATTATAGCTTCATTTTTACCAACGGACAAGGGGATGACTTGGCTGTTCAAGTTAGAAATTTCCTCTTGAAGCTTGGATGTTTCAACAGAGGGTTTTAATGCATTTTCTTGCAAAGAGAGCTATCTTTTAGAAATTTAAAAGGAAAAGCATGATGAAAATTAGTATTCAGAGAGAAAGAACGATACTGATGATAAATAATGTGAAACGTACCAGGAATTGCTGTTCTATAAGGACCAACAATGACTCGCCGGATAAGGAAAAGAAGTACGCGGGTGAATAGAGGAAAAAGATGAAGAATTCAAGATAGATTTAACTATCTTCCCAAAATAGCTTGTAGACATAGGAGACATGGGTCTAGAGGGAGTTGAAGTTCCCAAGTCCTTTTGCATCTGCTTAATAACGCGAGTAGAGCAGGAGACGACAATGCGAGACAAGGGATCGTCCTTGAAGGGCTCATCTCGGGGTGACCAATAGAAGCTTCAACCAGTGCAATCTCCAAAGTTTTACTCATATCAACGACTACACTCTCTTCTATTGGCGAAGAATCTGGAACTTCAACAATTTTGGCTTTCTGGAAGGATGTTTCCTTCACTGCCACTTTACCCAGTTTCCTTTAGTAGCAATCTTTGATTTAGCAATGGCTCGAACCAAAGATAAGTCATGGGATGCAGTAATTGGGAGAGTCAGATCACTTACAATTGCTTCAAGAGAGTCGGATCACTTATGATTGCTTCAACTAGAGGAGTAGTTGCTAAAGATTTAAAAGTTACAAGTCATTGGCGTAATTCAAAATGTAAACACAATAAAAAATTTCAAGTACTATGTTAAAACCTATTGGAGTGATCGAGGCAAAATTAGGACATTAGGGAGAAGTACTTCAGATCAACCAAAGATAGAAAGTGTTTGCTCTGAGAGGTGTATTGAACTAGAGAAGGTTGACAAAGTACTATTTGACCTGCTAGAAGGAGGGAGTGCTTTTGAAGGTTTGAGGAGTTCAAAAAAGTAAGCATATTCCTAATGTTACTCATCAATTAATAGCTTGATGGTTTGTAATCCTCGTCATTTAGATCTTTAGCGGAAGGACCCGATGAGGAAGCATAGATTAGCAAAAGAATGTAACTAGACAAAAATAAAGATTGTAGTCAACTTACAAGGGGAAGAGAAGGCTCCATTGATATGGGAAAAGCATTTAACAAAAAAGAATTGTGTTTCCCAATCTCTGAATTTGTTCACTTCCTTGGAAATTAATTTTTTTTGGGGGGTTAGCTTTAAAAATTTGATTGTTAAGATTGCTGAGTTAAACTACTCAAACAAGGTAGTTCAAACTTCAACGTTAAATGATGAAGTCCCTGAGTCCAGTGCCACAAGTTTCAGAGATAACTTATACGTATACACATTTGGATATAGTTGGATGGGAGTGATGCCCAAGTGGGTCAGAAATTTGGCCAAGAAATCCAAGAAGGGTTGGAAGGCACTGTGCAAAATATGGATAACAGTGTAGGCAAAATATCCTTTAAGGGGGTTTGGATGGTGTCACTATCACATGGACGAATAACTTCCACCCCAGCAATGCTGAAGTCATCAAGAATTTCGTCCAACTCATCCTAAGAGGATATTAAAGAGTGTTTAGAAGTCGTTTTGAAATATTCTTTGGAGAAGATTCCATCATCGACGCAATATCTTTTTATGGTTTTTGAGAAGTCTTTTTCATGCCCATGGTCCTAGTAGGTGAAATCATTTCAGTTATAAGTTATAGTTTGTTATGTAATCAACATTTTTCAAGGATATCGAAAACCTATTACAACAATTCAAATATTAACCAAAACATGAAATTTTGTATCCTTGAAAGAATGTTAGTTAGTTTTGGAAAGTGAAATTTATTTAGCTTTCGAAGGTATCGAATGGAAGTGGACCTCCAACAAAAACTCTTTAACAATGTTAAAAGCCCGAGCAAAATTTATTGTTGAACGGAGTAATGTAAGCCTACACAACTAGTTAAAATGTAAATATGCACCGACAACATTCAATAAACAAGACAGGCAAGCCTTTCTACACTATCGAAACCCATGAGCTTTTTTTACTATCGGAATATGAATGCTGTCGAAACCCTGTACGTCGATTGATTCGAAAGATTTAGGTTTTAGTAACATCGATATAAATGAAAAAGCTTTGGGATGTTTCAACAACATTTGTATAAAATAATGATCGAATAACAATTAGTTACAAGGGGTGTCAAGAAAGTCGAAAGGATTGTATGGTTTCGAAAGCATACCAACGACCAAACTTGATTCAATGCAGTTGGTTTCGATCAAGTCGAAGTGTTTGATTTTATTTACAAAGTATGTTTTTCTTAATCCAATTTATGAAAAAACCGATGAATATCTAACTCCACACATCTCCTAAGATAAATTTGAAGTAAGCATGTACTAGAGGTTTCGAAGCCTATAAAATAGAGATTATGCTTTCGAAAGTACATACTAGTTAATCATTTAGTAAGGTACAGTAGGTAACTTTTTCGAAAGGTATCAGAATATGCTAAAGTATAATTATACTTTCAAAGAAGCCCACTTCATACTAACTGCATTAGCCATTCAATGATATCAATTAAGATACAGGCATTGGACTTCCTTTCGACGCCATCGAAGAGGTTGAAGAAGTAAAATAAAAATAGCTGCCTCAAACCCTTTCGAAGGGGTAGAATGGTAAAATTACCATGCCAAATCATGATTCATATGGCTTAAACTTCTCTATAAAGTAACTAAAAAACTATTTCTTCCCCAAATTCAAATTTTACAAAATACTTTAAAACATTTCAAATTAAGAGAAAAAATTGATTGGAACGCGGATTTACATTCAGTAATTGCAAAAATCCCCAAAATTGTAAATTCGAATTTAAAAACAAAACCAAACCAAATCAAATAAATTTTAGACATAGATTGTTATAGAAATATCACAAAATAATTTAAAGAAGGAAATCCAAGGATATTTTCATAAGAACGAAAAAAATCAAATTATAAGATTAAAACAACGATTTGAGTTAAAACCAAATAAATTCATCATGGAAAGTAACTTTGAAAAGCAAGATAATAGGAACATGCTTTGAATTAAGCTTCTATTTGCTGGAAAAATGAAATTACTTAAGAAATTGAGAATTTTGATCTTTGGTGGAGTTTACTTTTATCATAGGTAAATGAAAGGGGGAATAAAGTAGCGCAATTTATAAGAAAAGTCAGCATAAGGAATAGACCATACTACAAAATATAAATGAAAGACCATGATTTATGCAAGAATATGAAAAGGCAGGAAATTTTTGTTGGTTTCGAAACAGTCGACTTGGAAGGTCAAGAGCATCCCTTCGCAGGGGGTGCGTAAGTGTTACCACCAATTCTCAATTCTACCTTCTCGAAACCAAAATGAATAGAGGAGAAGGAAGTTCAAGAGATGATAGCACCAACAAATCCTTTTGAAGGAGTCGAAGGGATGCTATAGCCAAAAGTCAGACATTTTATAAGCTTTCGAAGGGGTCGAAAGCACCCTTTTGCTTCAATTGCTTCCTTTCGAAAAGAATGCTTTCGCCTACATGAAGACGTCTGAATAAGTGCAGGACTACCTTTCAAAGGAAGCAAATAATATCCACCTACATGTGCGCCAAACCATTCGAAAACAAATTTTTGCCTTCATTCAAATAACCTTGAAAGATGCTTTGTTAGAACAACCCTTTCAAAAGCATAACTAAGCCTTTTGAACCAGTCGAAGCCTTCACAACTAAGAGGAGTTTTGCATCAAGCCACAAGTATATTTTTGGAAGTTTCCTTTTGCATTGAAACCCTCAACATTTCAACACCTCCGAAACCCCAATGAATTACCCATTGACAGAGTCGAAAGCTCATGCCTCTTCTTGCAACAACAAAGCGACACAAGGAGAAAAGCCACACCTACCCCTTTCGATGAAGATAGAAGCATTCAAATCCATTCAAATGCAATGCAGAAGGATATGAAAATGCTAAAGGTGATGCAAGTTCTACAAGGCTGCCTTTTGACCAGGTCGAATGCATTGAGTCTAATGGTGCCAACCCGCACCTATAAATAAGACCTTAGGGGGTCTGGTTTAGGGGATCTGAATTCTTCAATCTACTCTTGTATTTTCTAAAAGTTGTGTACCCTAATTTTCAAATTAGATTAGGAATTTGATCAGAAAGAAAAATTATGGAATTTTGGAATATTCGGGTGATTTGATATTTCTACTAAATTCAGTTCATAATTTTCTTGTGTCGACTTAGTTGAAGAGCGACTGCTAGAGTGTGTTGAAACCTTTAGTTTAACCGAAATCCTTAGAACCTTAACTCCTACCCACAAGTTGTCGAAAGGTTAGCTTTCGAAGAAGTTGAAACCAATCTATCCAAACCCTATCATAGCTCGTTGAAGCCAACCTTAGAGCCTCTCCAACTGATTCGAAAGGGAGGCATCGAAAGAGTACCAAGGTAGTTTATTTGGATCGAAAGGCAAAATAAGCAGGATTTTCAATGTTTCATCTAAATCAAAAGGACCAATAAGGAGTTTCTGCCACAATAATCTACATGAAAGGAAAATTGAAGAGAATGGGATGGATTGTAATCATTTTAACCTAATTAAGAAGTGTCGACTACCTTAAACTATTTGAAATAAGGTCTTGAAAGAGTTATCCACACTTTGAATCCAACTATGGGGTGTTGACAAGTTTTCTTATTAACAGATAATGCTTACCATATTTGAATAATTATTGATATGTTACCACTTACCTTAAATATGATAAATGGTATATATAGTTCAAATTAACTAAAGTATTTACTACTGTGATTGTATATGTGTTTATTTTCAAATTTCAAGTTATTACAAAATTAAGTGTAAATAAAAATGTAAATCAATGAGGAAGCTAATATATTGTTGTACTATATTCATTCCCTTACTTTAGTGTGGTGCCATGGACATTTTTGATATTTTATCATCAAACATATACCCACCAAATCAATACCCTTATCAAACTCTCGGATCTTCTATGACATACTTTCTTCCTCATTTTGTTTCTTTAAATTTCATCAATGGTTTATTTAGGATGTAGTTGAGCATAGGACATTCAAGCACACAGCATTAAAAGATTTACAATGGTTTATTTGGTCCTTATTTAATACGTACTATGAACCCGTCCTACACACACATGGTCCATCGTATAATTCATTTGACGATGCATTTTTATATAATTTTTGGTTATACGAAGCTAAAAGGGCATGTTTATGTGTTGTTGTTTTCATGATTATTTCTTTATTGAAAAGATATTTGTTCATAAATTTACATAAATAATCTCTAAGCATATATAAAAAAATTATTATTTTAGAGCTACCATGAATAGAGGTGGGCATGGTAGGTTAACCAAACTACTCGGTTAATTAACCGACTTAACCAACCAAACTATACGGTTCGGTTAAACGATATTGTGTTTGTCTAGTGCATACTAATCGAACCGCCAAACTTTAACCGTGGTAAACTATGAATATTGAATGATTAACCGCTCACTGTAAACCGATATTCGGTTAACCATGTTATTAACCACATGCATCAGCTAAAAATTAACCGATATAGAAAAATCAACCTTAAAGTATCTCAACTTCATCCTCAATCCATCACAGTTCAAACTTAGTAAAATAAATATTACTTTTCACTCTAAAACTGTCACATTTCATTCTTAGCCCATAGCATAATACTTCAATACATTACAACACATAATGGTTAATACATTAAACTTCATTATCAACTCATCACTGATCACAGCTTAAACACGGTAAATAAATGTATAGTAACTTGGCAGTACATATAGTACAGTTCACTACAAAGATCAATAATTACAATATATACAGTACAAACTAGAAGAAATACATCAAATATAAACTCAATGTTCAGCAAGGCAGGAAAAAAATATTACAATACAGAAAGGAGCAAGTTGTAGTTAACAGCATGTCAGCATGCTCATAGTTACCAGCATGCCAACAAGCATGAAGCAAGTTGTAGCGAAGGATGCACTATCAAGGAAGAAAATAATTAAACAATACACTTGGAAATATTATAAAGAAAATATAAGCTTATGTAGTTGCATACAATATCAGTTATCCATCTATTAAAACTACCTTACATTGAGATGCAAGCTCACAGTTTCATTAGATCATTATATGCATGCTCATATAATTAATTAGATGTATGCTCATTTTTCAAAATCAGTAATATAAATGAACTAATACTGTATGAAATTAATACATAATGGTTAGTTCATTTATACAAGACAGGGAACTTTATTCATAAAATTCTGAAGTGGGATCAGTTATACAAATTAACTAATTATTATAAACTAACCATCTCCAAATTTTAAATCAATTCACATTTGTGTAAATTGTATAAACTAAATTATTTGATTAAACTTCATTACTTTACAAAATAATTGATTTTTATACACAGCTAGTTCATATAATTTGAGATGGTTAGTTCATTCGTACAAACTGTGTATATAAATGAGAATTGTTGATTGACTAATATACCTACGGTTAGAAATATCTGAACAAAGATGATTACTTTTGCCAGCGTTTTTGAGTTGCTAATCTAATCACCTGTTGTAACGAAACGAAATTTTCAAACCCGAAAATTCCAGATAGTTATGACAAAGAAGAAAGAGATAGAAGAAGAAGAATAGAAACATCAACACCTCACATTTGCAGTGGATCAAAATATAATATTAAATAATAATCGTTTACAAAAGAATACTATATCTGTCAATTAAATTTTAATACATCAGAGTTACACATATATACAGACACTGGATATACACAATCATCATGTCATATATATTCAGCAATATAATATAACGGAAGCACTCCATACGTTCTTGTCACCCCGCTCGACTCCTAAGCTCCAAAACGTCCTTACCTGAAATCTATAATACTTGGTCTGACCCGAGCATTACATCAAAGTAACACCTGGGTCAGGCTAGAAACTAGTGTGAGTAAACCTATGTAACAAAAATACTAGTACAAAAAGCTTACTTAAAACCTGGGGTAACTCGTCTCAATTTACAAATTCAAAATTTGCTATAGACATTGCTTATTTTACACCTCAATTTCTAAGTACCAAAACTTAGATTAAATGGTTCACTTCACTTAACTCATTCTATTCCAGCCTATTGATTTCACATATCAAGTCTATATAGAATCGAAGTGGTTTTGGGTATTAACTAATACCCGACTCCGGTCTCTTCGAATTCAGTTCATCTTAACACATGTTATTCAAGTGAAATGCAATTCAATTTTAAATAAAAGATGCCACCATTTTTACCCAGCTATTCATCATTGATAGGTAACCACATTATCATTGTCCACTCAAATACATCATATCACGAACCATTTCATATCATAGGTATCAATCAATTAAGGGCATTTAATCACCATTTAATCATACATAAGCAAGATAAATCAATCACACCATCTCGAATAAATCTAATTAACCATAATTGAATTAAATCAATCACCTATAAGTCCTGCTTATTAATTAATCACAACCCAACTGATTTGCCATTCCATAATCATTCATCTTAGTTAATCCTCCTTGATTAATTATTCTTTAATTACATTAAGATTATTATCATTATCTAATTATTTCCATTAAGTAATTATACTTAACCACATTCCATGAATAATTATCCTTAATCAATTAATTGAACTTAATTAATTGTATAATAAACTTAAGTTAACGTCCTTCATTAACAATTCTTTAATTATCTCTCTATAGTAATTAAATTTAGATTTAACATTATTAATTACAAGTTAATTATTCTCGATTAATTAATATTAAACCTTAATCGATTAACTTGAATTCTTAATCGTTAAATTAATTAATTATCCCTTTTAATTACCTGAATAATTTAATAAATCTCAAATCCTACTTAGCGTTAAGATAAATCTTATTCTTACTTATTATGAATTATTCACAAATCTGTAGTCTTCTTATGATACCACAATTATGAATTATTCACAAATCTATAGTCTTCTTGTGATACTACAATGTCACAAATTCCAAAATCGATAATCTCCTCTTCATTATCTTTAAATGAATTAACTAATCTAAATTAATTATCAATTAATAACTTTAATTATTAATCAATAAAACTTAATTACCCATTTATTATTCACTAATTACTTATTTATCAGTTATTAATTCGTAATTAAATCTTAATTAGTAAACTACTAATCATACATTAATTAACTTTAAGTAGTTAATTACAAATTTATTTATACCTCAATCCTTAAATAACCAATCTCTAATTACTATTAAAAGTCATCATTCTTAATTGCCTTCAAAAATAATTAATTGATATTAATTATTCATCTTAATTAACATTTAAAAGTCTTCTTTAAATTTTAAAAATCAATTTATTACTATTAACTACAAAACTTAAATGTTGATAAATTTTATACTTAACTTGAATTATCTACTTGATTAAAATAATAATTAAGAGTTAAAACATTATTAAGCATTAACTAAAATAATTAACAATTGTATTAAGGTTTTAACTTAAATTGTTAAAAACTTATTTAGTTTACAATGCTTAAACCTGCTAAAACTCAATTTGCTTAACTATTTTTTTTTATATAATACAGCGGTTCTAAAAAAACCCAAGACTTCCCCTGATTAAACTCGAGTAACACTTCGAGTTTTCTCACCATACACCCGAGACATCCCTCACGCACTCCATCTTCTTCTTCTTTTTTTCTTATTCCAGTAAGTCTTAAGTTTAAACATAAGTATAGTATCAATAAAACATGAATACTCACTCAATCTAAGACTCGAAGAAATCAACCTCCTAACTCGAGTAATGACTCGAGATCGCTAGCAACAGCGACACTGACACAGCCCCTTTGCGCCGTACACATGCATAGTGACGCGTCCAAGCTCCGACGAACTCCAACACCATCGGCAAGTCACATATCTTCCATAAACTCGAAAACCGAACTCGATTCGCCTTCAAAAATTTCAAAACGAAATTCAGGTATTTGGCTCGAAAAACTATCACCAACTACCCTCAGCAAAATGCCTTATCACTACCGCACAGGCCACCGAAGTCGCCCAAATTTTGACCACACCACGACAACAAACCAAGCAACCATTCCCCAGATTTACGCGAAGGTCGATCACGTAAAGACGACGAACACGTCATATTACAGACATGTCCAAAAGCTTGAACAAACACCCTGTAACGACCCGTAAATTTCGACAATTAAATTTGTTAATTAAATAAGACTTTTGTAGTTTAATTTAGAAAAAAAAACTTTATAAATAAATATTGGGAAATTGAAGGGGTTTATTTAACTAAATGTGAATTTAAGCAGTGAAAAGATTTTACCTATATATAAATTGAATATGAGAAATTAAAGGAAAATATTAAATTGATTTAATGTAATAAAACATGGTTAACAGTAATTGGAATAAATTAAGGAATTTTGTTAACGCAAGTAATAATCTATAAACTTGAATGAACATTTAAATTTGGTAAATTACTTTAAATAATATGACTTAGTAAATGAAATAATTGGGTCAATTGGTATTTGATGAAATATTACATTGATTGTAATAAATTTAATTTAAAGGGAGTGAATTGAATAAATTATATTTAGTGGAACCTTGTTTATTTATATGAAAAAGTATAGTATATGAGTTATTGCAAGAAATGGAAAGTTGAACAGAATTCTAATGAATGATAATAATGGAAAACGTATACAATCAATGTAGGTAATTTGTAATTACAATGTTGTCAAAATTAATAAACGTTTCTTTGTGATAATTAATAACATAACGGAAAGAGTAAATGTATTCATTAGAATATTAATTGCAATTTCATAGGGATTTTAAGTAAAAATGTAGGTAAGTAATGCTAAATTTAAGTCAATAATAATGAATATGATTTATTCAAAATTTGTAACATATATTTTAAATTACCTGCTTATTTGTTGATGGAATTAAAAATTGTAATAAGTGATAATAAAATAAATGAATGTTACACTAATGGAAAATGAAATAACGCTCATTTAAATGTTGAGTAATTATAGGGTCGTATTTATTATTAGCGTTACTTTAATAATTATGGTTAATTGTGAAATTAATACGGGAAGTATGTAAAGTAATAACTAGGGAAGTAATACGTTATAAATTAAATATGACCTAAACTTAAGTGTAAGTAAAGGGTTGAAATTGAATCTAATCCGTTTAATTGGAAAATTATTAAACTAAATTGGATTCAAAGTGTAATAAACGGATTATTTTAAGTAATCGAAATTGATAATATAATTGGTGAAATAATTTACATTTAAAATTTGAGATGGGAATTTTTTTAAGGAATTATAAATTTATAAGTAAATCAAGGTGATAAAATTTATAAATTATAGAATTTGAATTTTTAATAGTGAATTAATTTATTTAATTTATAATAGTTGAATTTATTGCAAATGAATAAAAAAATCAAATATCTAATTATTACGTTAATTTAAAAATTAAATTGAAAACTAGAAATATTTATGTGATAATTTTAAATCCAATGGTAAACCATTATATTCAAAATTTATGGATGGAATAAATATAGGTTAATTCAATAAAAATGAAATTTTGGAAATTTATCTACAATTTTGAATTTTATGAAATCGAAGATTTATATTGATTTAATCTTTAATAAATTGACATTTAAAAATTTGTTAAATCATTTTAAATGTTGGAGAATTTTTAAGTGATAAAAAATGTCCAATTCTAAAACTGAAATATAAAAGTTGGATTTATTTACTAATTCTTAATTTATTAATTAATATAAAAATAGCCATTTTGGTCACAGACTCGGATTTCGACGAAACCAGTTTCATCGGATTCGTAAAAGTGGATTATTGTAGGGCTTCAAGTTTCGTAGCGATCGGACTTGTCGTTTGATCGTACGGACGCGAAACGCCTTGAAATCAATTTAATTGAAATCAATTTGAAAATATTGTTTTCAGCATAACTTCTTCATACGATGGAATTTGGACGTGAAACTTTTTCCATCGCGTTCAGAATATTTTAAAACACCTATTTCGATATATGGTTTTACCCATTTTTGTTCCGGGGTCAGAACGGGCTTTTTGGGCCACGTTAGCGCTAGCACGTATATCCAACCCGATCCATCTATTCAAGTTTCTAACCTACCTATATAAACCCAGTTATAAATCCTAGCCTCCATCTATTCTCATTTGTTTGTGCGTTCATTTCCTCAGCTCCTCCTCTTTCCAATGTCTGCAAACCCTAATCCAATTCCAATTCAAATTTCTACTTCAAAAATTTAATTCCTCAGAAAAATTCAAAAAAATTTATATGTTGATGCTCTCGACGAACGTAATTCAATGGTGTAATTCGTTTTCGTCTCTGGATCGCTGTGTGGCCGAATTTTGCCAGTTTATCCTACGTCGTTCGTTATGGGTTATAGGTTTCGACGGCGGATTCTCGACGAGGCTTCGATCGGGGAGTGGCAGTAGGTGGAGATCATTGTTCTGAGCACATCTGTACGGTTGGAGTTTCGAGATGGTCACTGGATTTACCGCGCGCGCTACAAGATGCGGTCTGGGGTGTAGGAGTGGGTGGCGGCCTCGGATCTAGGTGGAAGGGATCATGTGGTCGAAAAAAATGGGTTTAGGGTTTCTGGAAGTGGCGGTTGCGTTTCCATAATCGTGCGCGCGTTAGGGTTTTCTGAGAGACGAAGGGGGGCAGTGACGTGTTCTGCTTACGTGGCATGGTGGGTGAGTGCTGTTTTTATTTTATTTTATTTAATTTTGTTTCAACACGTTTTAACTTATAACTTTCACTTACGGACTCAGATTCAAGCGAGATTATTTTGTTAGGATCATAATAAAATTCAGGACGTTTTGACGCTGGTTTGCACAGATTTGGAGACGGTCGAAATTTTGAGTTTAAATTGGATTTTAATTCAATTTAAATTCAAAAGGTGAGTGTTTTAACCCACTCATAACTTCAAAGTTTTCTTATGTTTGTTAAGTTGATTTAAAGATATGAGTAGAAATTTATTTATGACATTTTTGCATATTTTATTCATCATCTAAGTTAAATCGCATTTATTTAATTTAACTGTTAATTAATTTTATTATTGCATATAGATTTACAGTTAAAAATTTATTTATTTGCATACAAACTGCTAGTTAAACAGTTATTAAATTTATTATTGAATATAAACTGTTAGTTAATACCTGTTATTTATTACCTGTTATATTTTATATGCTCTATATTGATGTTGTTTAAATTGGATGATGATTTGAAATAAATGGTTGATGATTGATATTTGGATGTATGGATGTTTATTTACATAAATTGCAAGTTATCATGCATTTCATTTCATTCGGGATTGCAGTTTGAAATGATATACAACCTCATTTTTATTTTTAAATTGCGGATTGAAATGATAAATATCCGTATCACTTGACCATAGGATAGAAAATTATATACAGGCACCGCGGTATATATACAAAATTATTCCTGAAATGTTTTTTATGGTTTGGATATGATACGGTTTAATAAATATTAAATTTGGATATGATATAAATATATTTTATATATACATACATAGTTAAGTTGTTGAATTTAAGCTATGCATAAATCTGTTAAATAAGAATGAATAAGTTGGAAATGGCATTTGATAATTTATATTATACGATTAAGTACAGGTTTAAGATCTTGTATATACATAGAGTTATAAATGATTCAAATCAATTAAGATCGAAAGATAAATTGGAAATTTATTTGGAATTGATCTTATTTGTAAATTTAACTCCATAAGTTGATGTTGACTTATTAAAATTGGAAATTTTAAAGGTATGATATTTATAACTGGATTTAATGAATAATTCTAGTATAAATAAATGGAAGGAAATTTTTAGTGTTAATAAATTTAGTTTATTTTAAATGGTTACGGATTTATCATGTAAACCTTTCAAACTAAATAATAGGAAAATGAATTGTTGATTTGAAATTCCCAACCTTAGTTTTGACGTTCATTAAATACTCAAAGTTTGAAATTATTGAAATCGAAGTGTTTTATTCAAACTGAAAGTGAATCTAAAAGTTATGGGTTTAGACTGAATTTAAAGTGAATAAAAATTGTGAAGGTGTGGAAATTATTTACTTTCAAAGAAATTCTAAATTCAACTGTTTTATTTTATATACTGTTGAATATCCAAACCATTTAAGTTTTGAAAGTTATGGTTTTAAAACTATGGATTTCGAAGTATTGTGTTTGAAAGTTAAAATTTAAATATTTGGTTTCGAGGTATTATAAATTTAAAAGTGGTATGATTTTGAAAAGAAATATATTTGAAATAAAATGATATCATATTGTTTTGGGTTTTAAAATAAAATGATATCGTATTTATGGGTTTTGAAAGGGATAATTTTATTCTGGTTTTAAAGTATAAACTATTTTTAAAAGACCACGGTGTTATAATAACGGTTGGTTGTTGAAGAGACCAGGATCAGAAGTTGTCATACTCTCTGCCAACTCCGAAAACCACTTTAACAACCGTGTACGCGGTGGAGATTCCAGAATGAAGTAGGTTGGTGGCGGCGTTTCCTGTAAGGTAAATACGTGGACCCAACTCCCGTGAGTTGGCATAAGGTGGCTAAAACAGGAGCGATCGACAGGTTAATAAGGTAGCACCTTTGATCGGACACATCCCTTCGATATTATACTTTGACTTTTGGATTGATTCGGTGGCCACTTTTGATTTCTTTGATTTGGGAGTGCGGCTCGAGGTGGGTGGTAGCTGCGGCTATGCGTTACCACCGACCCGGAAGCATAATTGGTGTATCTACCCTGGCCTTGCCGAGTTGTGCTGTGTCACCAACCGTAGTGCGCCTTATACGATTTTGGCTTTGTACCATACCTATGGAGTGCCCTCTGATGACGCCCAGTATGGGGGAGATTATGGTACTGTATAGAGTATGGGAATATATTTTGTGTTAAGGGCAATATGGGTAACCCCTTAACGCTATTTAAAAGCAATTTTATTTTACAGTTAGACACTATTATAATAGCGAAGTATACTACATAGTAAATAGTTTAACGGATCCTTAGTAGATGTAAATCCCGAGCATCTCTTGAGTTACTGCTCTCATATTTACTTCTGTTGATTTAACTTACATAAGATCTTTTAGTTCTGACTCGAGTGTTTTGTCTTTTCAATTCGCTCGGGTCTGTTCGAGCGTTTCAGGATTTGAAGATTTTATTTCTAGAGGATGAAGATGGGGACTTTATTATTATTGTACACAATATGGTTCCACTACACACTGTATGCCGCTGCATAAATATTTATTGGTATGTGGACTCTGATATTTATTGTATAAAGAAGAATCAAATGTTTTGTAAACAGTTTTATGAACTGTATATTGATTATTATATTTTATCTTCCGCTATGAGATTTTGTTTTGTTTTTTTTTCTTTTTCTTTTCTTATTTATCCCATAACAATCCACCCTTCTGTTTGGTTTGAATCAGCACGTGTGTCGATTTAAAGCATGCGAAAAGGCGGGATGTTACATCTGGTATCAAAGCTTTGGTTTAGCGATAAACCTTAGCTTGTGGGGTTTGACTCTTTACTAATAGGGTAGCAATACCCTATGGGAGTCGTTGAGAGTATGTATATATGAGAGTGCGTATTCGTTAGTGTTATAAAAAGATTTTTATATTGTGTTAATCTGTTCCGTTTTGTATTTATAAATTTTGGTTGATGCATGGGACGCTGTGACATCAATAGGGATTTCTAAACACTTAATAGGACAGACCGACATAATATTTGGTTTTAATATAGGTGAATGAAATAATTTTGCCTATTATATTTTCTATATAAAATATTTTTTTTTCAAATGATATCTATATTTGGCTGAAATAGATTGGTTGTTAGATAATAAAGAGTATAAATAATAATAGAAATAAGATTGAAAAATAAAATAAATGAGATTTGGAAATTTAGAACTTAAGATCCGGGGTTCTAAAATTTTTTTCGAATAAATTTTGGAATATAATAATATTGTTTATAAGTACTTTCTGATATAAATATTTATTATAATCTGGAAGAATTGTTTTAAGATTTCGGAGAAAATAAGTTTGTACTTTCCTCTCTGTCGCTGAAAAATAATTTAGGTGATGGCGGCCGCATCATCGACTTTCATTTTCGAGTTTCATAGTGGGAAGACCACTGTAGTAGTTTTACTGCAGATTCATTTTAAAAAAATATATAAATTTGAATTGTTTTAAATATAATTAGAGATATATAAGTTGTAAGAATATATTTATCTATTATTTTAAAATAATTTGAAATTTAACCCGGTATTTAATTCTTAAATTTCCATTAATTAATTTTTTTCAATTATTGTAGTGAAATGAAAGGTAAGTAATTAATAATTGAAACCTCTAAATTAGGTAAGAGATTTAATACTAAGTTATAAAGGAAATAAAAAGGAAGTTGAAATTATAACTTATAAGACAAAAAGGTAAAAATTTATTGAACAATGAATTAATTAAAGAAATGAGAAAACTTGTATAACTTTCAATTTCACCCTTAAATAACATATATATAACTTAACAAATATTAAAAGTTGAAATGGTTAATAAGAGATTTTATTAGAATACTATACAAGTAAGAGTTTGAAATAATGAAAGTATTCAGTAAAATCGCTATTAAATGAGAATTTGCTGTTATGAACTTAAGTTATAATTGAAATTTTACCAAGTAAATATAATTAAAGGTAGGTATGACAAATAGATGATTATAAACTTAAGTAATTAAAGTGTAAATAGATGAAGTCATGCAATTATAAATGAATGTAATATAATAAATAGAAACTGTAAACTTAAGTAAAAGGGTTGAAGTTATTTCTAAATAAAATTGAAAGAAATAAATGAAAATAAAATGATAAACCGTTACATGGAAAAAAGAATCACTGAATGAATGAAAGAAGGAAATTAAATAACTAATGTATGAAATAAAATTAATAATAAGTTAATTTGATTTGTTAGTTGGAATTGTTGTTGTTTGGTTATGGTTGTTTGGGTAAGGAGATTCGAAATTATTTGGATGAAAAATATAACCTATTTATTTTATCTAAGACTGTTGAGTAAATGATGAAATTGATGGTTTATTCTTCATTCCGTACAATTTAAAAGTTTTGAACCCAAACAACTATTTGTTTGGTTGAGTGTATGGTTGTTTTGTATTTTTTGTGTATGCTGTTTGTTGAAATTGATGGTTGTTGTATTGATTTGCTGTTAGTAATTGAAACCACTTAAATATTTCATTTTATATAAATTGTAACCCTTTTAGATTTTATAAGTGAAATGCAGGTTATGGAAGCAATTGCTACTACTTTTGGTTTCATAAATTAAGCGTAAATTGCCCGACAAATAGGTACGTTTCGGATTTCGGTTTATAACGCTATTTTATATATTTTCCCGTGTTGGGATATATATTATTTTGAAAATATATGTAATATACTTGTTATATTTTGATATTATATTTTCTCCAGAGTCTCTCCGTACAAAGGAGACTCTGCCAAAATTTTCCGTAAAATTTTGAACTTAGAAATATTTTGAAAATGTTTTCCAAACGTTAGTAATTTAAGTATAAAAAATTTAATGGTTATAAATTAAGATATTTTACCTAAATTAATTAATTTTATAAATTTAATTGTTTATAAAGTTAATATTTGAATAAGGTATATTGATTTCTTAGTTCTTCGTTTCCCTTCTTTTCCTTTTTGGGGACGAAAAGTTTTGAGTGGGGGAGAGTGTAACGACCCGTAAATTTCGACAATTAAATTTGTTAATTAAATAAGACTTTTGTAGTTTAATTTAGAAAAAAAAACTTTATAAATTAATATTAGGAAATTGAAGGGGTTTATTTAACTAAAAGTAAATTTAAGTAGTGAAAAGTTTAACCTATATTTAAATTGAATATGAGAAATTAAAGGAAAATATTAAATTGATTTAATGTAATAAAACATCGTTAACATTAATTGGAATAAATTAAGCAATTTTGTTAACGCAAGTAATAATCTATAAACTTGAATGAACATTTAAATTTGGTAAATTACTTTAAATAATATGACTTAGTAAATGAAATAATTGGGTCAATAGGTATTTGATGAAATATTACATTGATTGTAATAGATTTAATTTAAAGGGAGTGAATTGAATAAATTCTATTTAGTGGAACCTTGTTTATTTATATGAAAAAGTATAGTATATGAGTTATTGCAAGAAATGGAAAGTTGAACAAAATTCTAATGAATGATAATAACGGAAAACGTATACAATCAATGTAGGTAATTTGTAATTACAATGTTGTTGAAATTAACAAACATTTCTTTGTGATAATTAATAACATAACGGAAAGAGTAAATGTATTCATTAGAATATTAATTGCAATTTGATAGGGATTTTAAGTAACAATGTTAATGCAAGGTAAGTAATGCTAAATTTAAGTCAATAATCATGAATAGTGATTTATTCAAAATTTGTAACATATATTTTAAATTACCTGCTTATTTGTTAATGGAATTAAAAATTGTAATAAGTGATAATAAAATAAATGAATGTTACACTAATGGAAAATGAAATGATGTTCGTTTAAATGTTGAGTAATTATGGGGTCGTATTTATTATTAGCGTTACTTTAATAATTATGGTTAATTGTGAAATTAATACGGGAAGTATGTAAAGTAATAACTAGGGAAGTAATACGTTATAAATTAAATATGACCTAAACTTAAGTGTAAGTAAAGGGTTGAAATTGAATCTAATCCGTTTAATTGGAAAATTAATAAAATAAATTGGATTCAAAGTGTAATAAAGGGATTATTTTAAGGAATCGAAATAAATAATATAATTGGTGAAATAATTTACATTTAAAATTTGAGATGGGAATTTGTTTAAGGAATTTTAAATTAATAAGTAAATCAAGGTAATAAAATTTATGTATTATAGAATTTGAATTTTTAATAGTGAGTTAATTTATTAAATTTATAATAGTTGAATTTATTGCAAATGAATAAAAAAATCAAATATGTAATTATTACGTTAATTTAAAAATTAAGTTGAAAAATGGAAATATTTATGTGATAATTTTAAATCCAATGGTAAACCCTTATATTTGAAATTTATGAACGGAATAAATATAGGTTAATTCAATAAAAAAGAAATTTTGGAAATTTATCTACAATTTTGAAATTTATGAAATCGAAGATTTATACCGATTTAATCTTTAATAAATTGACATTTAAAAATTTGTTAAATCATTTTAAATGTTTGAGAATTTTTAAGTGATAAAAAATTTCCAATTCTAAAACTGAAATAAGAAAATTGGATTTATTTACTAATTCTTAATTTATTAATTAATATAAAAATAGCCATTTTGGTCACGGACTGGATTTCGACGAAACCAGTTTCATCGGATCCGTAACAGTGAATTATTGTAGGGTTTCAAGTTTTGTAGCGATCGGACATGTCGTTTGATCGTACGAACGCGAGATGCCTTGAAATCAATTTAATTGAAATCAATTTGAAATCAATTTGAAAATATTGTTTTCAGCATAACTTTTTCATACGATGGAATTTGGACGTGAAACTTTTTCCATCACATTTAGAATATTTTAAAACACCTATTTGGATATATGCGTTTACCCAATTTCGTTCCAGGGTCAGAACGGGCTTTTTGGGCCACGTTAACGTTAGCACGTATATCCAACCCGATCCATCTATTCAAGTTTCTAACCTACCTATATAAACCCAGTTATAAACCCTAGCCTCCATCTATTCTCATTTGTTTGTGCGTTCATTTCCTCAGCTCCTTCTCTTTCCAATGTCTGCAAACCCTAATCCAATTCCAATTCAAATTTCTACTTCAAAAATTTAAGTCCTCAGAAAAATTCGAAAAAAATTATATGTTGATGCTCTCGACGAACGTAATTCAATGGTGTAATTTGTTTTCATCTCTGGATCGCTTTGTGGTCGAATTTTGCCAGTTTATCCCAGGCCGTTCGTTATGGGTTATAGATTGCGACGGCGGATTCTCGACGAGGCTTCGATCGGGGAGTGGCAGTAGGTGGAGATCACTGTTCTGAGCGCATCTGTATGGTTGGAGTTTCGAGATGGTCACTGGATTTACAACGAATTGGTGGTTGATAGCCGGTTTTCATGCTCGGCATAGAGGCCATCGGGTCAGGTGGGGCCTACGCGCGCGGCTACAAGATGCGGCCTGGGGTGTAGGAGTGGGTGCCGGCCTCGGATCTAGGTGGAAGGGATCGTGTGGTCGAGAAAAAATGGGTTTAGGGTTTCAGGAAGTGGCGACTGCATTTCCATAATCGTGCGCGCGTTAGGGTTTTCCGAGAGACGAAGGGGGGCAGTGACGTGTTCTGCTTGCGTGGCATGGTAGGTGAGTTCTGTTTTTATTTTATTTTATTTAATTTTGTTTCAACACGTTTTAACTTATAACTTTCACTTACGGACTCGGATTCAAGCGCGATTTTTTTTGTTAGGATCATAATAAAAGTCCGGACGCTTTGACACTAGTTTGGACAGATTTGGAGACCATCGAAATTTTGATTTTAAATTGGATTTATATTAAATTTAAATTCAAAAGGTGAGTGTTTTAACCCACTCACAACTTCAATGTTTTCTTATGTTTGTTAAATGGATTTAAAGATATGAGTAGAAATTTATTTATTACATTTTTGCATATTTTATTCATCATCTCAGTTAAATCACATTTATTTAATTTAACTGTTAATTAATTTTATTATTGCATATAGATTTACAGTTAAAAATTTATTTATTTGCATATAAACTGCTAGTTAAACAGTTATTAAATTTATTATTGAATATAAACTGTTAGTTAATACCTGCTATTTATTACGTGTTTTTTTTATATGCTCTATATTGATGTTGTTTAAATTGGATGATGATTTGAAATAAATGGTTGATGATTGATATTTGGATGTATGGATGTTTATTTACATAAACTGCAAGTTATCATGCATTTCATTTCATTCGGGATTGCGGTTTGGAATGATATACAACCGCATTTTTATTTTTAAATTGCGGATTGAAGTGATAAATATCCGTATCACTTGACCATAGGATAGAAAATTATATACAAGCACCGCGGTATATATATAAAATTATTCCTGAAATGATTTTTTTGGTTTGGATATGATACGGTTTAATAAATATTAAATTTGGATATGATATAAATATATTTTATATATACATACATAGTTAAGTTGTTGAATTTAAGCTATGCATAATTTTGTTAAATAAGAATGAATAAGTTGAAAATGGCATTTGATAATTTATATTATACGATTAAGTACAGGTTTATGATCTTGTGTATATATAAAGAGTTATATACCCAATTCTTTCTTTTGTCGTTCTGGCAATTCGACCAACTCCTAAAGTTTATTGTCATGCATAGATTCTATTTCTTCTTTCATTGAATCAAACCTTTTGTCAAAATTTTTACTTTCTACTACTTTCTTATAAGAAATTGGGTCATCGATGTTTCCCATATTAAATGTAGTCTCATGAAAGTATACCACGTAATCATTAGGAATCATCGATCTTCATTCTCTTCGAGACCTTCTTATTTTCATTTCTTGTGGTTCTTCAATAACTTCATTGGCATATTCTCATTATGTGGTTGTTCAGTCAGTGGATCATTCACTTGTTGTTCATCATTACTGACTTGGTCAATGACCAGTTCAACAATTACGTTTGGAATATGTTCAATATAAACTAGTGTTGTGGGAATTTGTACACGGACTTCTTGAATGATCGCCTTCCTTTCTTTTACGCTTCAACTGACTTCCCCATCTTCAATAAATTTAGAACTTTTGGTTTCTATTGTTGTTTGCGAAAAAATAGGCAAACACCTCCAAGTCGTATGGTTTAGTCAATTTTAAGTTGTTCTTAGTGATTTGGTTGATTTATGCAAATATATAAAAAGCAGGGACTAAACGGTAAAAGACATAAAGATTTATAGTGGTTCGGTCAGAACGTGCCTACATCCTCTTTATATGTTATTCTCCTTTTTCTCTTCAGATTACAAGTACAAAGCTTTTTATACAAGTATATGAAAGTTGTTTGAAAGTTTCGTCCGTGCTTGAGCTCTCAAACTTGTTTACTTTGTTGTACCCTTGCCCCTCTATTTATAGAGTGAGGCTGGGGGTATGGGTCCTGGATGTATATAGCTGCTGGTGGGCCTGGGCTGATACAATCTGGCCTTTCGAAGTTGGTCCGGTAGAGGTCGTCTTCACGTTGGTTCGGTAGTGGATGGTATGGGGGTTGGTCCGGTGGTGAGGGGTGTAGCTTGGTCCGGTGGTATCCTAGGGGTGAGTTGGTTCGGTAGCGCCTGGTCCTGTGGTTCTTTGGAAGTGGTTGGTTCGGCAGGAGGTGGTTGGTTCGGCAGGGACATGGAGAGGGGTGGTTCGGTGGTGCCAGGGCCGGTGACGCTTTGGCTCGAGTTGGTTCGGACTTCTGGGTGGGAACACGCCCAACATTTGCCCCCCAAAGTGGGGCATATGTCGGTATACGCCGCACTTTGTTTTAGGTTGCTTACCCCCATTCGGTCCTGAGAGCCGAACCCATTGGTCCGGTCGTTCCATGTTGGCCTATAAGTAGGGGCTGCAAATTACTGTTATTCCTTACCAAGAGAGAGAACCGAACTAATTTTTCTGCTGAATCAAACTAGTTGCCGAATCAAACTCGCAGCCGAATCTTGTTAGAATACCGAATCAGGTGATTTAGCCTTCTCTCGCCGAATAGCTTTTTGACTACCGAATGTACCAAGTACCGAATGAACTGTTGTATTCGATTTGCCGAATGAACTCGCAGGCTTAAGTGCCGAATGAACTATGGTACTCGGCTTGAGAAGTGCCGAATGGGCCTTGTACTACCGGACGGGTTTGAGAAGTACGAGGCCGAACGGGCCTTATTCTCAAACTACCGATCGGTCTTTCATGTTTTGAATTACGAATGAGATTCCAGACTACACGCTCTTGTTTGCTTATATCTCCATACCCCTTGTTTTAACGTTGTGTTTGTTTTTGGCGTTGCAGATAAATGTCTCGCAAAGTGGAAACTCGATCAGAAAAGAGAAAATCTACGGATAGATGAGAGTCCCCCATTGTGCCCCCAGCCCAGCCTGGACCGGAACGTCGTGGACCCATCCCGAGATCACTAGTAGATGGGTATGGTCCCCAAGAGCTTCTGAACTCTCCTCCTGATTGCTTTCCGAGCTCTCTTAGAGAGGAGCTACTTGACGTTATCTCCTGTTCCTTTGAGATTGATAGAGCATGCATGCTGTTACCGGAGGAGGGGGTCATGCCATATAACCCCCCTGAAGGATACTTTGCTTATAGTAGGTACCACTGCATGTGTGGGGCCATTCCTCCAATCAATGCCTGGATAGTTAGCTTCGTTACTTATTTGAAGGTGGCCCCCTTCCAACTCCAGCCTAACTCCTACGCTATCTTGGTGTGCCTATTCGTGATTTTCCAGAGAAATTACGGACGCCCCATTCTAACCGGGAAATTTGATATCTATATAACTTGAGGGGTTACAAGAAGGGGTCTCCATACATCTGCTTGGAATCGGTCGTGTCCTTCAAGCCGGTCCTGGACTTGTATTCAAAGTTCACCATGTTCAAAAAGGAATGGTTCTTCGTCCGAGATGACACCGTTTCGATCCACCGCTTCACCTCTGGCTGTAAGTTGAAGCTTATTTATAATTTCCGTTCTGACTGAGATGCTTCTCCTTATGTGTTTTTATTTCTTGCTAGCAACAGGTGGCTTTGCGGTCGTGGAGAATGATCACCTGGTTTGTATGGCCGTGGAGATAGAGGCCATTTCGGGAAGGGATATGTCAGCTTCTTACTTCATAAGGAGTGCCACCCTCCTGGAACACAACTTAATCATACCACATCAGTCTGTGGTCAAGCAGAGAGATACGGCTGAGGAAAGAGCTACCAAAACCAAAGGAGGGGCCACGACAAAGAGTAGCAAGAGGAGGCCCTTCTCGATACCTCCAGTCGTCGGGGGGAAGAAGCTTAAGAAATCTGATGGACCCTCTCCCAGCACATGCCCAGATGTTCCGGAGGAGGAAAGTGGAGAGGAGGAAAGAGGCGAGGAGGAGAGCGGAGGTGATGGAGAAGGTGACGGTGGTAACGGTGGCGAAGGGCAGAGTGGTAGTGGCGTTGGTGCCTTGACTTCTGGGCAAGCGGTTGAGATTCAAGAGTTGACGGATGATGCTTTCCGCCAAGCCTTTGAGGGGTTGGAGGAAGGGTCGGCCTTGGTGGAGAAACCGAAGGAAACTGATAAGGCCGGGACTGGTGCTGGTTCATCTTCTCAGAGTATTCCGGCTAAGGAGACTCCGACAGTTCAAGGTGAATTCTTAACTCCTTTTTTAACTTCATATGTTTCTTGAATTATAGCCTCATGCATGCTTGTAACACTTGGTTTTAATTTCAGGAATGAGTAAGGCGGCCAAGACATCAGACATTCGGCACCGCCTCGAGCAATTCAAACTCTTCAAAGCTTCTGCTAAACCGAAGCCTCCGACTGACCGTTCCGGGGGCGTAGTCGGCTATCGTCCCCTTCTCGGAGTTATTGAAGAGGATATCCAAAAGAGGAAGAGGAGGCGTTCCATGTTCGAACCTTCACTTGGACCTCATCCCCCAACCCAGCCTTTTCATGACATCACGAAGGAAGATACTGAATCCATACCATCTCCGCATCCATCAGAGAATCCTTCCGTTGCTCATATTGATCGCCCTGGCTTGGCTCGTAACCCATTTGCGGGTCATCCAGATCTGGACCCGAGTTCTCATGATATTTCCTTCGATGAGGTTACCGATGAGCACCTCCTGCCCCGCAATCCTATGGTAAGAGTGCTTGATGAGGCTAAGTCTTTGGATCTCGACTTGTTGACCACTCGGATTGTGACTATGGGGGATGCGGCCAAGGCAAACATCGATCGGGTGGCTGAAGAGACCAAGAAGTTAATGGAGCATCTCACTCGATTGGTCAAGGCTGGAGTGGAAATCGGAAGTGCTAACATTCGGCTGCGGCTAACGGTTTCCGATCAGGCCAAACAGCTTGCCGATCAGGCCATTCAGATCTCCCAGCATGAGGCGGCCTCCAGACGGCTAAAGAAAACTATGGAGGAGGCTAGTAGAGCTGAGCTGCGAAAAATGAAGGCCACCTGCAAGGAACGAATCGATATGGCCATCGCCACGGTGGATGAGGTTCGGAGTGCGGATCTTGAGCAGATAGAGGAGTTATTGGGAGGCTTGAGGCCGCAGAGCTTGCTCAAGCCAAGCTGAAGGAGGAGATGGAGGCGATGCGGAAATCCCTTCAGGCTGACTGCTCGAGATACTGATTGGAGGGAGATGTTGCCGTTGCAAGGCTGTCGTCTTCCAAGGCCCGGATGAGGGAGTTTGAGGAGAACGAGGGGATGATGGATGAGATGCTCCAGGACATGTACTTCCGTACCTGGAAATAGGGCAACCTGTCCTGGATAGACGATTATCCCCGGGTCATGGCCAGGATATATCTCCGGGCTTTGGAGGAGGCCAAGGCTGAGGCGGATAAGGAGAGTGGTGTAGCTTTCAGAATGGATGTGATCGCGGCCCAGTTTACCGAGGAGGAGAAAGTGGCAGTAAAGGAAGGCATGCGGCTGCTCACCGCCGAGGAAGTGGGTGTGCAGTTGGGGGATGATGATCTGGGAGCAGATGCCGGTAAGTCTTCCCTCTCAATCTTTTCTTAACCTGATTGCGTATCACTTATCTGATGGATTCTTCTTCTGAACCGGACAGGTGCGACCTCTGGTCAGCATGCTGGGGGATCTGATCCAGCGGTCAAGTAGGTCCCGGAGGGCTAGCAGGAAAGAGGTGGAGCCCTGCTGCAGCTGACTAATTTTTTGGTTTACTTAGCATTCCTGAATATACTAGTCCAAAACATTAATGTACTTTCAGGTTGTAATCATGTAATTATGTCATTGTAGCGAATGATTTCATTCTTATATAATGTTATAACATAAGCTGATTCTGTCATATTTGAACGCTGTCGTTATTTTGACGTGTTGCATAAGAAATATAGCTGTGTATATGCATGTGCTTTAATCGTATTTGATGCTAAGCTCTTGCTTAAAATATAATTTCACGTCTCGCAATGTTAGTGTGACATGTGAATAGGCTATAGCTACATGTTTATGTACAAGAAAAGGAAGTACCGCCTTCATGTTTTAGTTGTAGACGATAGCTTTGAATGTCTTGTGTGACTGAGGATGGAATGCAGCTGAGTGACCTGTTATCCAGTTGTGAGTCTCATTTCCACTAGCGAGTGTCTCCCATTTTGTGTCCTGTACTTTAGTGATCGTTATAGAGGATAGGAGGAAAGTTTTTTATAAATAAAATGGAAATATAAGAAATAGTAAAACTTCCAATCACGGATGGCCTTCGATGTGCTTAAGTTCGTGGCAAACAGGTTTTGTAGTCAGTTTCCCTAGCTGTGGGTCTTGGAGACATTCGTCACCCAACTTACGCCTCCGCGGGGAGTTTTCTTTTTTACCACAGCCGTACTTAAGACACATTGGAGCCGAGATCGCGCACAGTAACTACCCGGGCCATTATGGCCCGTAATCGTGGGTATTATTCGATTTACCGTAGCCGGCTAGCCTGGGTGCCGATCGTCAACTGTGAACTGCCCCTGGCTGGCCACATCTTATGTTGGGGCTTATAATCTGTTCACAGTCGCCGGCGAGCCGAACGCCGTAATGAGCTGCCTCGGCTATAGTCGGCCTTCTCCATGGCTTATGATCGGCTTATTACAGTTGGCTTTGAGGGCCGTCGTGAGCAATAAGTTAACCCGCAGCAGAGGGATGCTGGAGAAAAATTGTCTCATTGGCGAGGGCATAGATTCGTATAGTACCTGTTAGGTCTTGTCCAGGTGAGGTTGTGCTGTGAAGTGTCCAGAATGGAAATGCCGTTATACAGGATTTTGTTCAACAGAAAAGGATAAAGCTTAACAAACAGCCAAGATATAAAGGAACAAGTTAAAAAAGAGACAAGATTTTTAGAGTGGTTCGGCACGAAAATGCCTACATCCACTGATTCTCTTTATTAATTCACTTCATATGGGTAGTACAAGTTAAGAAAAGTATCGACGAAGGTGTTGGATGTTCCATGCCCTCTGGAAAACCTCTCCGTCCACTGTTGACAAAATATAAGCTCCGTTGTGGATATCATTATGAATTACATAGGGTCCGTCCCAGATTGGATCTAGCGCTCCGGGGCGTGGAAAGATCCATTTGAGGACAAGATCTCCTTCTTGTAAGCTGCTGTGTTTGACTTTGGAGTTGTATTGTGCTGTCACTTTTTGCTTGTGAGCTGCCGCTTTGAGTGCTGCATCGTTTCTTCTCTCTTCAATTAGATCCAAAGATGTGGAGGAGTTCTTCGTTCTCTTCTGGGTTGTAGTGGATCCTACGATGGGAGGGAACTACAGTTTCAACTGGGAGCATGGCCTCCGATCCGTATGCCAAAGAGAAAGGAGTATGTCCTGTTGATGTTCTGTAAGATGTGCGGTAGGCCCAAAGTGCCGTAGGAAGTTCATCCACCCAAGCGCCTTTTGACTTTTCAAGTTTCTTCTTGATTAGAGTTTTGAGAATTTTGTCGACAGCTTCGACCTGTCCGTTTGTCTGTGGATAAGCTACAGATGAGAAGCTTTTGTGAATTCCATGCTCTCGGCACCAGTCGGTGAATTCCTCGCTGTCAAATTAAAGTCCATTGTTCGATATGATTTTGAGTGGAACCCCGTACCTGCATAAAACATTTTTGATCAAGAAGTTAATAACTTTTGCCGAAGATATTTTGTTTAGAGGCTCCGCTTCCACCTATTTGGTGAAATAGTCAACTGCCACTATGGCATATTTGGCTCCTCCTCGACCCATCGGCAGTTCGCCAATCAAGTCAATTCCCCATAATGCAGAGGGCCAAGGGATGGTCATTTGAGTAATTTCGTTTGTTGGCAGTCGGGGAATCTTAGCAAATTTCTGACATCTATCACATCTCTTGATGAAGTCTAGGGTGTCTTTGTTTAAGGTGGGCCAGAAATATCCATATCGGAGTATCTTCTTTGCAAGAGTCTGCCCCCCAGTGTGGTCTCCGCAACTTCCTTGATGGATGTTGGATAAGATTTCCTTGGCTTCCCTTCCGGCGACACATCTTAATAAGGGGTTAGAGAAGCCGCGCCGATAGAGGATGCCTTCTTGTATCGTGTAGCGGGAAGAACTCCTCCTGACTTTGCTACGCTCGTTGGGTAGTGTGCCATCTTGCAAGTATTTCCGGATAGGGGTCATCCTAGTTTCTTCTTCGATTGAAGCTATCAGATCCTCTAGTTCGAAACTTTGGGCTGGCTGTTTTGAGATGGCTACTGTTACAGAAATGATGCTGTTTTTCATGCTAGCTTGCTTCGCCAGTTCGTCAGCCTCTCGGTTCCACTCTCGAGGAATGTGTTTGATTTAATAGTGATCCAATTGAGTGAGCAACAGCTTGGTCTTCTTTAGATAAACTGTGAGTCGTTCTCCTTGAGTCTGGAATTCCCCCATTATTTGATTTACAACAAGTTGAGAATCGCTATGGAGACATAAAGAACTGTCTCCAATTTCTAAGGCAAGTTCCAGTCCTGCTATTACTGCTTCATATTCTGCATCGTTGTTGGTGGCAGCGAATTCCAACCTTAGGGCATAGTGCAGCTTCTTTCCCCTAGGGGTGATTATCACAATACCTGCCCCCGAGCCCTGTTTGTTTGATGCTTCATCTACAAAGAGATTCCACTTAATATCTTTTTCTATTTCGGATTGATCCTTACCTTCGTTGTTAGTGAATTCGGCAATAAAATCGGCCATAGCTTGTCCTTTGATGGCGGTGCGAGGATGGTAGGTGATATCACATTGACTCAGTTCAGTGCACCATTTAAGTAGTCGCCCAAAAGTGTCCGGGTGATGGAGTACCTGCCTTAGCGGTTGATCGGTTAAAACTCTGATGGAATGAGATTGGAAATAGTGTCGCAATTTCCATGACGTGATTAACAAACAGTATGCTAGCTTTTCAAGTTTAGGGTATCTGGCTTCTGCCCCCGTAAATCTCTTGCTTACAAAGTATACGGGACGCTGTGTGTGGTTGTCTTCTCTCACCAAAGCGGCGCTTAAAGCGTGGGACGATACAACAAGGTATAGGCATAGTTCCTCGCCTTCATTTGGAGTTGAGAGTACTGGTGGTTTATGGAGGTGTTTGATTAAGCTAAGGATGGCTGTCGAGCATTTGTCAGTCCATTCGAACTTTCCTTTGTCTTTCTTCAGAGCTTCAAAGAAAGGGATGCATTTGTCGGTTGCTTTAGAGATGAACCTGCTTAGGGCAGCCACCTTCCCGTTTAGGCTTTGCATCTCTCTTCGCGTGGATGGTATCTTGATACCTTGCAAAGCCCGGACTTGTTCGGGGTTTGCTTCAATCCCCCTGGCATGGACGATGAATCCCAAGAACTTTCCCGACGATACTCCGAAGGAGCACTTTAGGGGATTTAGCTTCATTCCATATTGGCGAAGTACTTGAAACATCCCGTCTAGGTGGTTTATATGATCGTTGGCTCTCCTCTATTTTACCAGCATGTCATCCACATAGACTTCCATAGTTCGCCCAAATAATTCTGCAAACATCTTGTTGACGAGGCGCTGATAAGTAGCTCTGGCGTTTTTAAGTCCAAAAGGCATTACTTTGTAGCAGTACAATCCCCGTTCAGTGATGAAACTAGTGTGGTCTTGATCGGGGGCGTGCATAGGGATCTGGTTATATCCTGAGTACGCGTCTATAAAGGATAAGAGTTGGTGTCCGGCTGTGCTGTCCACGAGCTGGTCGATTCGGGGGAGTGGGAAGCAGTCCTTCGGGCAAGCCTCATTTATGTTGGAGAAGTCGATGCATGTTCGCCACTTCCCGTTAGCCTTCTTTACCAGTACCGGGTTGGCGATCCATTCTGGGTAGATAGCTTCTCGTATGAAGTCATTGGCAAGTAAGTTCTTTACTTCTTCCTCGAGGGCTGCCGATCGTTCTTCCCCCATGCTCCTCTTTTTCTGCTTCACTGGCACCTTAGTGGGATCGATGTTCAGTACGTGGCATGCTACGTCCGGGGAGATTCCTGTCAAGTCGGCGTGCGTCCATGCAAATACATCCATGTTGTGGCGAAGGAAATCGACGAGTTGATCCTTCAATTCCGCTCTTTACTAAGACCCGACTCTTAGCAGTCTCCTTGGGTCGTGTTTGTCTACAGATACAAATTCCATAGCCTCCGCAGGCTCGGTGGTGGCCTCCTCCTCCTTGTCCCTGGGGTCTAATTCGTTGAAAGGATCGCTGGTGTATCGAAGAGGAGGGGCTTTCTTTAATTGTTATGCTTCCAAGTTTTTCTTGCAGAGAGAAGTCTCTGCATCCTTCCCTTTGTCCTTCATGCGGTTATTGCGAAGTTCGGTTACATAGCAATCTCGAGCGGCGTCTTGATCTCCCTCTATTTCTCCTATTCCGTTATCCGTTGGAAATTTCATCTTCAGGCACCACGGGGCTAGGACAATTTGGAAGTCAGACAATGCTGGTCTTCCCAAAAAGGGGTTGTAGGCTGAGTGGTTCTCTGTTAGCACAAATGTTTGTTTTCGCACAATGGAGCTGGGATGACTTCCTATTTCGACAAAGAGGTCCAGTTGCCCGAGGGGCATTTTCGCATCTCCAGTGAAACCATGTAGCGGTTTGCTGCAGGGAGACACATCCTTCATTGACAGCTTCATTTTGTCGAAAGCATGCTTGAATAAGATATTTACTAAGCTTCCAGTGTCTACTAGGATTCGGAAAACCTTGGCTGGACCGAACCAGGAAGAGAAGACCATAGGATCCATGTGAGGGTACTGCCTTCCCTCTAGATCACGCCTATTGAATGTGATATCATCATTCTCTTTCCGTTTCGGATGGCGCTCTTCCGTAACAGAATTAACGTAGCCTTCATTGTTTCTAAGCGACTTACCGTATCTCTCCATCTCTGCCCAACTTCCATCGGCGATGTGTGGTCCTCCTGATAGGGTAAGGACCACTGTCTTCTCTTGACTGGAGCCGTTGGTGTTGCGATTTCTTCCGCCAACTTCCGGGAGGGGTAGCCCTGGGTTCTCACTGGCAGGAGTTGAAGTCCAGTTTTGACCTTTCACATGGCGCTCCAGTTTCTTCCTTTTGATGTTTTCTTCAATCAAGTCCCGGAGATGATGGTATTCATTGGTGTCATGCCCGTGAGATTCGTGGAAGTGGCAAAACATTCCAGACTTAATTGCATTATCTGACTCCTTCTTGTGCGGGGGGCGCTTGTATCTAACTTCGTCTTGGATGGCCAAGAAGATGTTTTCGATTGTTTCATTTAGAGGGGTGTAAGAGTCAAATCTCGGTCCTGGTCTACATAAGCGCTTTTCTCCCTTCTTGCCCCCAGCACTATCTCTGGAGTCATTTCTTCGAACGTCCCTTGCTACTGCGGATGTGCTGCCATGAGCTGCCTTGGTTTGTTGCCCTGTCTGCCTTTCAATGGCAGCGTCTTCAAGTCTCATATATTTTCCGGTTTCGTGGAAGAAATTGGAAAATATAGCTGGCTTCTCTTTCGTTAGTCTCCTAGCAAATTTGGTATCTGGGTGTACACCACTGTAGAGGGCCATTAGGATAAGTTTCTCGTCGGCATCTTGGACTACGGCCGCTGCGGCGTTGAATCGGGTTAGGTATTGTTGCACCGTCTCTCCGGGCTTCTGTTTGATATTAGATAGGGAATAAGCGTCCTTAGGTTGTTCCACATGAATGCGGAACTGGCTGATAATCTTTTCTTTCAACATTTCCCACGAACTGACGGATCCTTGGGGCAGATGGCAGAACTAGGAGGTAGCTAGATCTGCCAAGAATAGTGGAAAGCATTTACACAACACTCCCTCTGTAGCTCCGCTCATGAGCATATGCTGTGTGTATCTCTGCAAGTGCACAATGGGGTCAGAGGTTCCCTTGTAAGGTTCCATTGTTGGCATTTTCCATTCCCGGGGGGTGATTGTTGAGTCAAGATTTTTATAGAGTTTTGATTTCTGACAAAGGGATAAGCCGTGATCGACAAAAAGAAGTTATTCAGACACAAAGAGCTCCATTAGATTAGAGGTTGATTATTTTGTATGTTAGTAATGATTATTTATGTTAAAATCTATCCTCATATAATCTTATGCCTTTAATCTTCGAATATATATATAAATATATATGAGTGCACATTAACTGTGCAGTCTGGACAAAACCGGTCGACCGGTCAAAACCAGGTGGTCGACCGTTTTTGCCCAGAATGCACAGATAATGTGCACAAGTGAACATAACATATATATATATATATATTCAAATTCCTGTCTACTGGTCATTTTTTGACCTGTCGACCGTTTTTAAACAGAGAGCAACCTTTTCCAAAAGACACTTCTTTCTCCAATGGTTGCATCTCTTACCTTTCATCAAATAATCATATCTATTAATGGCAACTGTTCACAAAGAGTTACAACTATTTTTCTCTATATATACTCATCTAAATCATTGATTCAAGATACATGAAAACATGATTTTATATGCTTTTTAATCTAATCTCTGATCTTACTTTCTACATACTCCTGCATTCTAAAAAGCTCTCGATTATTTATTGAATCATCGAAACTATTTCATATCTTTTGATTCAATAAGTAATATACTTTCCTTAATCTTTTCAAAACATCATTCGCATACTTTGAGGATAAGATTATAGGAAGGGTGTACTACTAGTGACAAATCCGTGTTTTCAAGAACACAAGTTGTCAACAACAATTGTATTTGTTCTTGTATTGAAGTCCTCTGTGTTGTAAGAGGCAAGGGCTGAAGTCCTCAGTGTATTAGAGGGGTGAAATCCCGTTCGGTTGTTCGGGTGTTGTAATCCTGTTCCTCCGGGTGAAGCGAGGTTGTTAATAGTGAAAATCCAGATAGAAGTCTGGGACTGGACGTAGGACGGTGCTCCGAACCAGTATAAAAATCTCTGGTGTGATTTTTCTATTTTTTATTTACTATGCTATTATCATCTATTTCCGCATTTATATTGTAGTCCATATTACACGATCCGTGTGTACTATATTAGCACATATAATTGTATACACACCGCACTTTCATTTGGTATCAGAGCCTGGTTTTCTAGAGATCGTAACAACATCCTAGAATAAATGGCTACAAAGAGATCTAGTCAAGGCAATAAGAAGAGGAAGAGCAATAAAGAACAATCAAAGGAGCAAACAAACAAATGCTTCATGGCAAAAGATAACGAGGTTAGTGATCTAACTTTTGATGATATGATAGAAATAAATTCAGAACTTCTAGACACTTTAAAAAGTCTCAAAAGAAAATATAAGGAAGCTCTGGAAAATCAGAAGAAAGCAGAATTCGAAAGAGATATACTTAAAGACGAGAAGAGAATATTAGAAGAAGAACTTGAGAAAATTCAAGGTTCAGACAATTCTCAACTCGCTCTATTAAGTCAAGAAATAGAAGCTCAAAAAGAAAAGAATAATACTCTAGCTTCTGAAAATCATGAGTTAAAAACAAAAATTAAAATTGTTGAGTTAGATAACACTAGTCTCAAAACTAAGCTTGATGACATTACTAAAAATATTTCCAATTTTAATAAAGGGAGAGAAAATTTATGCAGGATTATTGAAAATTCTCAACCTGCTTCAAATAAGAAAGGATTAGGTTATGTTAAGAATTCAAAAGCTGACAATGATAGAAGTGGTGTAGGCTATAAACAAGCTAAAAGTAAAAATAATACTAGATATGCATTCATGTATACTAACTTTAGTGCTAGTACTAGTAATCAAGATAGTTTTAAAACCAGTTATAGTCATAATAGTACTTTGTTTAGAAATGATAGAAAATATTCTTCAAGTACTAAGCTAACGACTAATAGTATTAAGATATGGATTCCAGCTCATATGATTGATCATGATAAACAACTTTATATTAGCAACTATTATAAGAATGTAATTTGTAATGAAAATTATATTTATAAAGGTTCAACCACACCCAAATGGGTATGGTTTCCAAAGACCTAACCCCCCTGGGTACCGAAAATTATTTTTTTTTTTTTCAGGTACTCAGAGAAACAAAAGGAAAATGATAGATTTTGGAATTTCAAAGAATGTTCCATATGTTTAATAGAATTACGTGCTTACAATAAAATATGGACTTCGGTAAATATGGTAAAATTTATTTTACTTTTCCTTCATAATTAATAACGAGTTTATCTCGTTATATACAAGATATTTTATATAATTTTATATATTTCCCCATTCCTTTTTTATAATGACAAAGGGGGAGAAATTCATATGCATATAAATAGAGGGAGATATTATACTTAGGGGGAGATGTTATACTTAGGTGGAGCTTTAAAGATATTATCTGGCACTTGTACTAAATAGTGTCGTGTTTTAATTCGTACTAGACTTGTGTGTATTATCATCTTGTGTGAATGTTACTCTTGATCTATGGTAGTAGTCTTATGATCTCTTTTACATCCTCCATTTAAACAACTCCTTTTTGTCGATGACAAAGGGGGAGAAAATTGTGCTAACAGTATATATGCAGGACACAATCTCAGGGGGATATCTTATACAGGGGGAGATTCATAAATATGTTGTCATCAATCAAAAAGGGGGAGAATGTTGAGTCAAGATTTTTATAGAGTTTTGATTTGTGACAAAGGGATAAGCCGTGATCGACAAAAAGAAGTTATTCAGACACAAAGAGCTCCATATCATTAGAGGTTAATTATTTTGTATGTTAGTAATGATTATTTATGTTAAAATCTATCCTCAAATAATCTTATGCCTTTAATCTTCGAATATATATATAAATATATATGAGTGCACATTAACTGTGCAGTCTGGACAAAACCGGTCGACCGGTCAAAACCAGGTGGTCGACCGTTTTTGCCCAGAATGCACAGATAATGTGCACAAGTGAACATAACATATATATATATATTCAAATTCCTGTCTACTGGTCATTTTTTGACCTGTCGACCGTTTTTAAACAGAGAGCAACCTTTTCCAAAAGACACTTCTTTCTCCAATGGTTGCATCTCTTACCTTTCATCAAATAATCATATCTATTAATGGCAACTGTTCACAAAGAGTTACAACTATTTTTCTCTATATATACTCATCTAAATCATTGATTTAAGATACATGAAAACATGATTTTATATGCTTTTTAATCTAATCTCTGATCTTACTTTCTACATACTCCTGCATTCTAAAAAGCTCTCGATTATTTATTGAATCATCGAAACTATTTCATATCTTTTGATTCAATAAGTAATATACTTTCCTTAATCTTTTCAAAACATCATTCGCATACTTTGAGGATAAGATTATAGGAAGGGTGTACTACTAGTGACAAATCCGTGTTTTCAAGAACACAAGTTGTCAACAACAATTGTATTTGTTCTTGTGTTGAAGTCCTCTGTGTTGTAAGAGGCAAGTGTTGAAGTCCTCAGTGTATTAGAGGCGTGAAATCCCGTTCGGTTGTTCGGGTGTTGTAAACCTGTTCCTCCGGGTGAAGCGAGGTTGTTAATAGTGAAAATCCAGATAGAAGTCTGGGACTGGACGTAGGACGGTGCTCCGAACCAGTATAAAAATCTCTGGTGTGATTTTTCTATTTTTTATTTACTATGCTATTATCATCTATTTCCGCATTTATATTGTAGTCCATATTACACGATCCGTGTGTACTATATTAGCACATATAATTGTATACACACCGCACTTTCAGTGATGGCAGTTTCGATATTGCGGGTGAAGGGGCTGGTAACCCTAGCGCCTATCCCTCGATCCCTTTATTCTCGTTGGATGCACTCTTTGAACAATCGCGCCATCCTTTCATCCGAACTTGGAGCGGATAGAAATGAGTTTTGTTCTTCCCTGCGGGATTGAATCTGTCCAGATGACCTATAGGGATGGTATCGTCTATCACTCCTATCATTCTCCAATGGCTGCCTCTGGTCTTTTGGGGGCACGCTGGGGTCAGCCGCAATTGGCCCTTGCCTTGATTTTCCCCTGCTAGATTCTGTTCTCAGCACTTCCTCGAGTCCAACTTCGTGCGGGACTCCAACTCGGCCCCGTCCATTGGTGTTTCCGTGGTTAGGTAGCATGACGGGCTCAGTTACATCCGACCCCTGCCTGGTACCTCCCCTGTTGGGTTCAGTTCCAAGTGTTTCCTCGGGTCGGAATTCGGGCTGAGTCCGGGCTCGGCTCCTACCATAGCTATTTCGGTTGTTAGCCTCTTCGAAGAAGAAAGGCCTTTGTCGTCATCCAGATCCTCCAGACCGGGACTCACCCCATGATTCAGTGTTGCGGTTGGTTTCTTCAACATCCCTTAAGCGTGACATGAGTTGATCTACCAAGGCTTCTTGTTGTGATGAGAAGCGGTTAGTTACTTCAGCTACAACCCTGTCCAGATCCGCCCTTGTAATTGGTTGTTCCGTAGCAGGGGCTGTCGGATTCGTCTGATTTACATTTTCTGTTGGAACCGGACGATTGCCTTGGTCTCTGATCACTGGGTCTCGGATACTGCCAGTTGCGATGTTCTATCCTTTGTTAGCATCTTTCTTCCGTCCGGGAGGCATGTCTTCCAAGCAATGAACGATGCTGATAGGAAAACTGTTAAGTGGGAGAAGCTGAAGCTCCGAGCTCCTTGAGTTCAACTTCTCAGTGAAAGCACCAAAAATGTTTGCACAAAAACTGGGCAAACACCTCCAAGTCATATGGTTTAGTCAATTTTAAGTTGTTCTTAGTGATTTGGGTTATTTATGCAAATATATAAAAAGCAGGGACTAAACTGTAAAAGGCACACAGATTTATAGTGGTTCAGCCAGAATGTGCCTACGTCCACTTTATATGTTATTCTCCTTTTTCTCTTCAGATTACAAGTACAAAGCTTTTTATACAAGTATATGAAAGTAGTTTGAAAGTTTCGTCCGTGCTTGAGCTCTCAAACTTGTCTACGTTGTTGTACCCCTGCCCCACTATTTATAGAGTGAGGCTGGGGACAGGGGTCCTGGATGTATATAGCTGCTGGTGGGCTTGGGCTGATGCAATCTGGCCTGGCGAAGTTGGTCCGGCAAGCCTTGGTCTGGTAGAGGTCGTCTTCACGTTGGTTCGGTAGTGGATGGTATGTGGGTTGGTCCGGTGGTGAGGGGTGTAGCTTGGTCCGGTGGTATCCTAGGGGTGAGTTGGTTCGGTAGCACCTGGTCCGGTGGTTCTTTGGAAGTGGTTGGTTCGACAGGAGGTGGTTGGTTCGGTAGGGACATGGAGAGGGGTGGTTCGGTGGTGCCGGGGCCGGTGACGCTTTGGCTCGAGTTGGTTCAGACTTCGGGTGAGAACACGCCCATTAATTGTTCTAGTTGTATGATTAGGATAATAGAAAATATGTACCTTTGATCTTTGCGGACAACCAACAAAATGGCATGATAATATCCTTTGGTCCAATTTCTTTTCACGAGGGTTGAAATTCTAGCTTCCGTTGGGCATCCTCATCCATGTAAATGCCTAAAACTTTGTTCCTTCATGTTCACAGTTCAAGAGAGGTTATTGGAACTGGCTTGCTAAGAACCTGACTTAAGAAGTGTACATTGGTTTTCAAGCCATGTGTCCATAAAAACGTAAGCAATGTAGTCCTATTAATTACAATTCTAATCATTTCTATATGGCTACACAAAGATAATCCTAACAATATGTACTGGGTGCATATACCAAATTTTTTAATGAATTTCGCCAAAAAGACCAAGGCATTGCTCTAATTAATCATATCTTCTATAATGTTCACCACCTATATCCAACCTAATCATTATCGTCTTTTTGTTTAATTGCCTCTCAACTTTATTTATGCATATTTTAACAACATTCATAGATTGAGTTTTTTCATGCAGTATGTACAAAGCACAATAACTAGAATAATCGTCGATGAAGAGTAATAAATAATTTTTATTCACCAATTGTTGGGATATCAAAAGATCCACAAATATCTATACGAATAATTTTAACTAACTAGGTGGTTCTTGTGGCTCCTTTCATTTTTTTTGACTGTTTGCCTTTAATACAGTCCACAAAAACTTCATATCTAGCCTAATCCAGGTTATGGAGTATTAAATCTTTAACAAGCCTTTCAATTTGTATCATGGATATGTGCCCTAATCTTTTATGCTACAAGCAAAAGGATTTATTTTCATTAAGTGTACGTTTCATACCAACATTAGGATTCAGGGCAACAACGGTTTCAATTATAAAATTCTTATCTAGATTTAACTTGAAAAAACCATCATACAAAATTCTAGAACCGACACTAATAGAATTCTTAAATAAATCAAAACCATGGTTTTTAAATTCAATCTAAAACCTTCAACAACAAGTTTGGAAATTGAAACTAAATTTCTAGAAACGTTAGGAAATAAAAGGTTTCTTTTAACTCTAAAATCACTCTAGAACTCAAAGCCGATGAAAGATTCCAGTTGCTTCAATTTTTACTTTCACTTTATTCCCATGTTGAGATAATGATCATTTATTGTTTTGTGGGTCGTATTGAATCCCTACATCAAATTCAAAACATGACATATAAAACTAGAATCAATCAACTATGTACTAAAAGGATCATTTAAAAAAATTAATTCGAAACAAACATTAATAATAGGCATACCCTTTTATCGAACCGAGCTTTCCACTTATGACAATAAATTTGGATGTAATCCTTCTTTTTACTGAAGAAGCATTCGCCATTCTTTTCCTTCATTCTAGCAGATAATGATGGTTCTTCATGATGAGATAGTCCAAGAACTTTGTTAAGGCCCTTTCGAGACTTCCTCTAAAAATCAGCTTCTTTAGTTGTTTGATTTGCCACATGTCTTTGGCCGCATGGCCACCCACCTAACAAAGTTTTCTTTCTTCTTAAACCAACATGTTTTGCAATGTTTACATTCCACTTATCTTTTATCATGTTGTAATTTATTTGAAAAGGCCCACAGTCATGCTAAAACACTAAGTTTAGCAGCTAGATTGGTCATATCAATTATGTGCCCATTCTTAGTTCGAGTACCATTGAACCTCATTGTAGTCAAACCTACCATTTGTTTCCCAATAACCGATTTATCAGTAGAACAGAAGCGATCTTTAATGTTGTTTGAAAACTCTTTAGTTTTCATTGTTTTAGGTAGGGATGTCTTAATTTTTGGTGCCATCCTATTTAATCATGACCATACATCATGAAAAGCTATCTCATCCTTGTTGCTTGTATCAATAATAGTAGTGGGTTCATCCCTTATGATACATATGTCTAGGTTAAGAATTTTCAGCCAGAACAATATTTGGTTATTACATTCAGAAAAGTTAGTGTCATCGAATTCGACAGAGGATTAAGCTTGTGATACAGGTTAAGAGGAACTGCAAATTTTTAACATTGTTCATGAAATTAAGTTTTTATACATAACTATAATATCAAGGACCGAAAATGAATTGTTGATTAATTCATATTTGGCTAAATTTCTTAATGAATACAAATGCTATAGAATCTTTGCTAGTCATCATATAATATTTGGATTCTAAGGAAATTTTCCTTTTAATTTAGTTGTTATGGCTTAATAAATTTGGAAACTTTGTTTGTCACCTAGACATTAAATTCTATGACTAATAGAGTTAATATCAACTATTCAGGTTTATAATATCTATAATGGTTGTTTAATTTGAATATCATAATTTGTTTAAGTTCAACCCAAATTACAATAAACAAACTATAATGAATGTAAGTATATTATCAGCTCATATAGTTGCAACCCTTGTTTAGCTATTGGCTTAAAATGTAATGTTAATTTCTTACACTATATTACTTAATATATTCATTCAAACATTAATATGAATATTTTATAAGTAATCAACATATTTTCAACTACAACCGGACATCAACAAACGGTCTTAAATCAGAATTTCATGGACATATATATTTTGAACACAAACTACATAATTTTACCAAAAATTAGGTTTCCACTAGATAATGGAAAAGAATTATGTTGTAAACTCAAAACCTTTTGCGGAATCTATATACTAGTTTTTCTTTAAAATTTATAAGCCCTAACATTATTTTCTTGATTATTAAAATCAATATTTTGATGGCTTAAATAAACTCGGATGGCCCAAAAAATTAATTTATTAACAGCTAAAACAATAAAATTGGTTAAAATATTTTATTGCTTTTAGACTCATGGTGAAATTATTTATTTGTGGATAGCATGAGATTGTTAGAACCTTGCTCTGGTACCACATATTAGTTTATTTACATAAAACTACCTAAGAAAAAGAATTTTAGCTTCATGCAATCAGAGTTGTATAATCAGACGAATCACTAACCTTTCTCCATGCTAGCATCTGATTTGAAGCTTTGGCATGTTGCTCTTCTTTCTCTTAAGAAACAGCCAAAATGGTATTTTTATAATTTCAAAATAGCTCTCTGTTGCTAAATAAACTGTATTATGAGTATATCTAGATGCTGAAGAGGACCGAAATCTTATGCTTTGATGACCCAAAGACGTAAGTGTCTTTCTTTATTCTAATCCATTTATGACTCCAAGAGGTAACAAGTCAATTTATATTACATTAACCATCATGTGAATTAGAATTTAGGCCAAAATTAGTTAATAAATATTTACCATATGCTTATATTAGTTATTAAGACCACATAATAGGAAATTACATTAATTTGGAATTTCAAATGATTTAAAGAGAAATAAATATTGATTTATTTAAATTTGGAAACTAAATAATTATTAATTAATTTCCAACACTTTCACGTCCTTCACATGACATTGTGGTTGTATTTTGGACAGTCGGTCATTGGGAATGAATTTTGTTTTAGGTATGAATTTAACATTGTTATGAATGCTCATAATATTTCTTATTTGGACATTAAACGTCTGCACAACATAATATAATCATGAATGCTTAACATTGTCTCTTTTGCTAAAAATAGGAAAGAAACGAAAAGTACTTTTCAAGAACGGGCAATGAATTCCTACTTTGATTTTTCTCTATTGTAGTGACCCGTAAATCCGTACCCCTTGAATCAACCCTATTCTAGAATAATCAATTCAAGTTGCACAGAAATACGAACCATTTGGGATAAAGAAGAAGAGGTAGAAGAAGAAAATAGAAAACAACATCAGAATCTAACCATCGCAGCGGAATAAAATATAATATATATTAACATATCTTTACACCAAAACAAATATATATGTTCATATATTACATCATCAAAGTACATCATTAGAGTTCAACAACATCAATAGCATACAACTGGATACACATCTAATCTACACAGCAGAATATATATATATAACAAGTATGAAAATACGCATCGTCATCCAGCTCGTCTCCTGAGCTCCACAGCACCAAATCCTGTATCCTATAATACTTGGTCTGATCCTAGCATTACAGTTAAATAACACTCGAGTCAGTCTGGTATACCAGCGTGAGAAAATCACGCTCAATTGATTATTAAATTTTCAAAAATCCTTTGAAAACAAAGCATCTCGTAAGACCACGCCACAAATAAACATGTCGGGTTTTTATCTTAGGATAGCTAAAACACTTTTTATAGAAACCCTATGATATTATAATAGGGTCTATATACAAATACTTATAAAATAGCCGAGATTGTTACATTCATTAAATTCCAGATACTAGCCACAGAGTGGGTAATACAAACAAAACTCGTACAAGGCTAGTAGGGAGAAAGGATTTCCAACTAATGACTAGGCATTGGGGTACCACCTGTCACAGTACGTGGCATAGATCACTATACCGAGGAGTACGCCCGCTCCCCTGCAACACAAGACCAGGACTACTCCTTACTGGATAATCCCGAGTGAGATCACCCCGCGGTTGGGATCGGCAATCGTCCACTAAGCCGAAATAAAAGGGACATCTAGGCAGGGATGACCTCACCCTGCTTGGGTGCTACCTACCTTTCCTTGCTGCATAACCCCTCATTTTCAGTCATTCCCAATTGATGAGGCTTGAGGCTAAGCGTTACCTTTTTAGAACATATCCCTTAGAATGCCCATCGCCCATCTGACGATGTTCCGAAAGCATTTGTCCATACAAGTCCGTCCTGGGTTCGAACGGAACTGAAGGCACTACTCCTACTACATCCATTTTGGAAATATCCTCAAGATTAGTAGCGACTAGCCCTTGCACTTCACAGCTCCATCTTCGAATCCAAACTCGTTTCACACGAAACGTACAAACTGGATCGAAGTGGTTTTCGAGAAATAAATCTCGATCCTAGTCTCTTCGAAACGATTAGCGTATTTGTCCAATATTGATAGGCGGTGATTTAACTATCAATCAACATTCACAAACAACCATCAACCAATAAATAATTTTACAAATTATTTATTACCTTCAAAATATCTTCACAAGATATATTTCTATTTTCAGACCCTTTTGAAAACAGTTTTCAAACTGTCTTCCTTTCTCAGAATAAATTCCAAGTATTTTCTATTTCAAGTGGAATTACCAAGCGCAAAACTTTAGATTTAAAAGTAATTTAAAAACACTTTATTGAAAAATATGTTAAACATTTAATTTAGAAAAATTACTTTAATACTTAATTTATAATAATACTTTAAAAATAACAAAATAAGGTTGCCTTACAACTATACATTAGATTTTCTTCTTTAAACAAAATACCCAATCGTTCTTTAAATAATTATTACGATAATAGATTAAACAAAATACTTACTTTGGAATTTACTTTTAAAACATTTAAGTTAAAACTACTTTAAGAATTTGTTTAAAACACATACAATATGAATATTTTAAAACAAAGTTACTTAATAAAATATAAAACTAGATTTACACTTTCAAAAACAAAATAATGAGTCACTTTTTAAATAATTATTACCATAGTAGATTAAAAGGAAATACTTTCTTTAGAATTTAAATATTAGAAATAATAAATTTTCCAAAACTTGCTTTTTAAACAACCTTAAAACCCTTACTTATATTAAAAATTAACTTTAAAAACGTACTTGGTTATTCAGAGAAAAATCCCAACTCCAATCACTTGAATAAATTTTCCTAAATTGACTTCCAGTTCACTCCATTTGGAATAAGTTTTTTTAATTACTCAATTCATTTCAAAATTCATGAATTATGGACTTTATTATTATTATTATTATTATTATTATTATTTTCCGTTTGATTTTAAATCATTTAACTTAAATATACCAATTTCAGCGTCGTCCCAATTTCTTTTTTATTCTTTCAATAATTTAAATCTTAACTTTTAAATAAATGTTTTGTTCTTTTAAATAATATCACTGAAGATTAAAATTCCTTAACTTTCTGTTTATTCAAATTTTCTTTCTATACTCAAGATTTATTTATTAGAATTTTAAAGTCACTTTATTTCGTTTTCTATTCATTCTTAAATTTATTCAAATTGCCATAATTATTTTACTTACAATTTCACTTCTTTTATTATCTTTCCCAAATCCAATTGATGTATTTTTGGTAATTCATCATACCCAATTATATCCAATCAAACCATTGCATTCAATATTCCAATATAATTCATCATAGAAATATCAAATAATCACAACAGAGGGTATTAAAAAATTTAAATAAATGTTGAGGGATCCAGTTGGATCCCTCCAACCTGTTTTCCCTGCATCCACAGACGTTAGCACAATAAAAAATGCCGATTCCAAAATATACCATACTATAGCACATCAATCAATTCAACCATTCAAACAATTATATAAATTTAATCATTTAAATTTTAAATTTATATTCTGCTGAGTGAGATTAACTCACCTTTGATTTTCATTAGCACTCCACTTCAATGTTTGCCTTGGTTTACCCGATTTGACCTTGAATAATCAATTTATACTTCTTTATTAATAATTTGAGTTAACCAAAATTTTTTATTATTATTTATTAATTTAAGTAAATAAGAAATCTAGTTTAAGCTGATAATTCCCCATCCAAATTGTATATAAAAATAATTTATATATACCAAATCTTATGTATATGCATATTTCTACTTTGAACCTTATATATACATCATATATACATCTATATATGCATACATACATATATATATATATATATTTATAAAGTCTAATAAAATTACAATACCCTTTTTTGCCTAAATATTAAAACAAATTATCTCATTACATTAAACTATAAAATTTAATATTCATTTTACTGTAACAAATATTTTCTTCTGCATATATATATTCTTCATTTATCTATATAAATTTATAATTTAAATTAAGTACAACGAGAATACCTCAACATCGATCAAGACCTTCCAGGCAAATGCTATCGCCTACGCACGCGAGTCACAAAGCGCCTCCTAACCCTAGATGAACACGCGACTTCGTATAGCTTCCTCTCCTCGTGCAAACGCGATTCAACCGCGACCCATCGTCCCCAAAAATCGCGATGCTTCCAACCCTAGCCCACTACTTAGCCGCGATGCTCCTCCACGTTGCCAAATCAACAGTCGATACCGCCGCTCTGACCAACAAGGATCTTCGCGCCTTCACCCGTAATCACCACTCCCAATCGCACGTAAAAAAAACGAGGTTGAGCTCCCTCTCTCGTGCGAACGAGATAGTCGCTGCTCGACTCTCGACGGTGCCATCGCGACCCAAACACGAGCCGATAAGGGTGAAAAGGCGATTCAAGATCGATGATAATGGTCGTACTCGATCAGCTCTGATTTTCCAAAAGTATTGTTCGAGCAAAAGGATATTGGGAAAAGCATGATTTTTGTTCGGCCGTATATGTTAAAAGGGAAGAATCGATTTTATTATATGTTTTACTTTTAGGTCTGAAGTATCGACCATGATTATATTATTTTTTCGGCGATTTCAATTGAAGAAAGAGGGGATAAGAAAGTAAAGTTTTTAAAGAGAAAGTGGGAAAGACATAAAAGTGAAAGGTGAAGGGTGATGGGTTGCATGTTTGAATGGAGAAAAAAACGGCGTACCTGAGAAGGAGCAGCCATTGAACAGTCAACAACGTAAATATATATAATATTATTAAGATTTTAAACATCTCGTTTAAACGTACCAAACAAATTCGAATCCCTATCGAGGCATGCGGCTAGGAGTTTATAATGTTATACGCCCATTCCGGACACATTGGAAAAGGTTTCGAGTCCTAATTCGATCGTATGGAGAGGATAACTTTTTGAATCAAATTAAAATATTTAATTTTTGATATAAATCTTAGCACTTTTATATATTGAACGCTCACATAACAACTTCGATCATTGCAAAATTTGAAATCCAATAATAATATAATATTACGGATCCAATGGAACTGGTTTCGTCAAATTCCAAGACTGTGCCTCGGAAGGCTATTTTTAAATTCAATTTAAAACGATAAAATTTCAAAACTGAACAATTCAGTGTTAGATTCAATTTTAACACTTCTATTATATTCAAGGTTATCAATATAAATTTTATAGGCCTTCAAATTATATTTTAACAAGCTTAGAACTCCAGATTCAATATTTTACCCGACATCAAATTATTTAATTCAATAATTTAATTATCATATAAATTGTAATATTCGTAATTCAAGTTAAAATTACTTTATTGAATACTTAAAATCAATTAAATATCCCGATTTTAAATACTCGAAAATTTCGGGTCGTCACATTCCTCCCCCCTTAAAAGAATTTCGTCCCCAAAATTACTAATTAGGAAGAATGGTCCAATGCCAGTTACTATTTTCCAAAATCAAACAGTTTAATTAACTTGCCATACATATTTTTTTTATTATAGACCCACTATCATTCTAATTAACTTTCCAAACTTTTGCATAGTTCCCAAACAACTTTATTTATATAATCATTCAAATTATAATTCAAAGCTAAATTTTGAATTATCAAAATTTTCTCAAAAATTTTCTAGCTCCTTAAATTTCCGAAAATTTTTGCCAGGGTCCTCTCCGCGACTAGCTCGATACAACTACAAATGGCATTTACGGGCTCCCAAATTCCAAAAGAAAACAAAAATCCAATTGGCTAGATCTAAAAACCCAGTCAAATTTCACAGAAATTTAAACGCATACCTTTTTGTCGGGCAATTCAAATTTATTTTCTAGAATAAAAACCCATTTTTCTTTTCCTTCATAATACCTGTATATTCTACTTAGCAATAATATCCAATCACAACATTTAAAATATTTTATTGACTTCCTTACGAAATGTCAATATTTATTCATCCCAAATATTAACTTAGAAAATATTTGTAACATAAAGTTTCCATTTAGAATTCACCATTCTTTTCTTAAGTTTAGTATAAGCATTTAATATGCTTCCTTATTTATTTCACTTCACCACTTTAATTTATACCTATTTCTATTCAAATTGATTCTTTCGTTTCCATATCATTTCAATTTATCTTTAACTCTGAATATTTGAACTTTATTTTCCATTTATAACCAATTCATGTCATTTTTTTAAATATGTTTCATTCCCTAATTTATTTCAATTTCCAGTTTGAAATCCTTTTGTCGTTAACAAAAATTTTTACAAAAAATTTTCAAAAAAATTTTCACCAAAAATTTTCAAAAAACATTTTCTAACTCCCAAAATTTTCGAAATTTTTTGGCAGAGTCTACTTTGCACGGAGGAGCTTTTGCAATTTGACAAAAGATATAAATATATATATACATCGAACCACACAGTCGGAAAAACAAAAAACAGTTCATATTTCCTATTTTTATTGCGTAGGCGCACCTTATTTAGCATTTATAAGCAAGCGGCTTATTAATTTAGCGTTTAGCGCGATCCAATCCAGCCAAACGGCTTCCCGGTACCTGTACTTACTCAATCTAAATATGTAAGTATCAAATATATGCAATTTATTAACATTTCATTTAAATTTAGATAGCTAAAACATCGATCCTGTAACAATGCATGTGATATACTGGCATAAACACATAAATTTCACATATATTGCATGTTATATAATTTCAATAAGCATATTTAAGGTTCCGACACTTATTACAATTGCTTATATTCAATTCTCAAACCATTCCATCCAGTTGAAGTGATTTACAACTTATGTGCTTTTATTTAATTCATTCCAAGCAAAACAAACTCATATTCATTCCAATTGATGCAAAAATCCATTTATCAAACTGTTATTGATTCATATAATTTTGCTTACTTCTGTTTACGTCGAATGATCAATTTTTTTAATGCAATTCGATAATATTAATGTGAATAAATAATTACTTAAGGTTTGCAACCATTTAAATTGATTCCAACTCAATTTACACTTGATTCCATCTCATTTTAATTTATTCACAAACTTTCATTGTATTTTCTTTCATATCCAAAAAGTTTGATTCCAAACCATTTTATTATACACGACATCATCCCATGCTTCTATTAACTTTTAAACTTAAGTTAATTTACTTCAATTCACTACCATTTCATAACTTATGTTCATCCCCGTTTTAATTTATTCATACTCGAATTGGATTTATTTTCATCTTAAATCATTTTTATTTTAATCCAATTCCATACAACTCAAACTTAATTCCCAAACTCTATTACATGTTCACAATCTTTGATTTGATTTTCCTTTGATCAAATCCCAACCATTTCACTAATTTATTCGATTAGTTTATTCTTTTATCCATTTTAAATTTTAATTTACATTGACAATTAATTGTTGAATTTATTAACAATAAGGCCATTCAATTTATGCTTGAATTGGATTTGTTTATATTTCACACCATATCCATTTTAATCCAATTCAAATTTTCATTCAACAATACTTCCAATCATAATCCCATACTTGATTTTCTTTTTCATTTATCTTGAAAATCATTTTGTAAAATCATTTTATTTGATTCTCTTGAGTTCAATCTTACTTTATATCCCAAGTTTGGATTTTTATCTCAGAATACAATATTTTTATTCCGACTTATTTATTCCCTTTTTTATTTTTTTTATAAACTACTCGCTTTTAATATTCATTCTTCATCATCTGTTAACAATCAACCACATCCACATCTTACCTTTAATGTAACATTCCTAAAAATTCATTAAGTTTAATTGGGCAATGAAATTAATTTTTGGAAATAAATTGTGATTTAATTAGAAAATTTTCTAGAATAAATAAATAATTTTGATTTTAAATAGAAATTTATATTAGAAATTTAAGAATAAGTGATTTATAAAACAAGTATTGAACTTCAAAATAAAATGTATTAAAAATATAATGGAAATTAAAAGCCTGAAATATATTATTCATTTCTTCCGCTGTGTTATTTACTTAATGTGTTATAAGCTCCGGCGAACCAGATTCGACGTTTGGATCTGCGGCATTTGAATACGAGTGTCGTATTCGGTGCCGATTTTCGAAGGCCGAGTCAGGGTCGTCACATTTGGTATCAGAGCTGATGGTTAAAACCTTAGCTCAGGAGTATAACACATTAAGTAACTCATTAGAGATAGGGTGAAGTATACCCTAGAATGAGTATCCTTAAGATATCCGTTTGAATGCCTCAGTAAATTCTCTTACTATCCACTGATAGTGAGTATGAGTGCGAGAAGAGGACGAGATAGGGGACATGGGAGTACCACTACAAATGGTCAATACCCTGCAACAGTGGAAACAATTTTCTTCTCAATCTCCTTTGATTCGATTCTAAATTCTTTCGATATCTTCGTAAAAGCTCCAGAAAGAAGTTTCGGTGCGATGGTGGCCTTACGAATCGTTGTAGGAAATCCTTAATTCGTATCTTCGTCAGTTTCTTATCAGCTTTTTGATCTAAACACTAATGAATTTGAAATTGAAAATTTAAATTAAATAAATTGGAAATTTTTAAATTAAGTAAATTGGTTAATAAATGTAAGGATAAATTTGAATTGCATTGATAAAACGATAACAGTCAAAACCAAAGTTGGAATCCATACCTAGAGTTTGAGAAATTGTAAAAGATTGAATCCATCTATCCATTCTCTGGTATCCGATATGTTCTACGAACGATTAGTTATCCCTTTGAACTAATCAATGCCCTTGCATATTCGTAGACCGGTGTATCCAAATAACTTGTGTAATATTATATGAGTTTGTTCTCATATTGTTGATATTCTGATTTGGTAAGCCAAATACAGAATTAATATTCATTTTGATTTGGAAAGATATTTCTCTATCTTTCATCCTACTCTTTGTTGTCTCCCTAGCAAATTTCGGGGACGAAATTTCTTAAGGGGGGAAATCTGTAACATTCCTAAAAATTCATTAAGTTTAATTGGGCAATGAAATTAATTTTTGGAAATAAATTGTGATTTAATTAGAAAATTTTCTAGAATAAATAAATAATTTTGATTTTAAATAGAAATTTATATTAGAAATTTAAGAATAAGTGATTTATAAAACAAGTATTGAACTTCAAAATAAAATGTATTAAAAATATAATGGAAATTAAAAGCCTGAAATATATTATTCATTTCTTCCGCTGTGTTATTTACTTAATGTGTTATAAGCTCCGGCGAACCAGATTCGACGTTTGGATCTGCGGCATTTGAATACGAGTGTCGTATTCGGTGCCGATTTTCGAAGGCCGAGTCAGGGTCGTCACATTTAACTAGGGATTATATATTTTTTCAATGCTTTTCAATACTTTTATAAGCTTCCAAAGCTTATTTATTCTAATTCAATACTAGCTTAATTTACATTTACTTGTTTGAGTAGAATTTTATTCCGGTCAATATTATCTAAAATTCGACTGAATTCATTTAAATTCAGTTTTATTAAGCAAGGGCTTAATTCCATGTAATAACATTCATGACACCACTGACTTTTGATTCAATTCAATCCAAATTTAACTCAATTTTATTTCTCAATATATGTGAGTTTAAAACTTATTTATTTACTTAAAAGCTTATATTGCTCAGTTGAGTCATTTCATCTTTTAACCAAATTCCAGATTACATATAACACTTACTAGCTTAAGGTATAAATTTTCATTTCACAATTATAATCATTTTACCTTTCTACTTTATATCTACTTTAATTCGATTTCGATTTCAATTTTATTTAACTTATGTCAAGTTAGATTCAACATTCACTTAAGTTAAATTTTAATCCTTGGATTAAAATTTCCAATTTTTTCTTGTTAATATCAACTTTACTTTATAAGTTCAACAGTTTATTTATTCATTCACAATTTCATTTTCGACCAATAAATTTTATTTCCAACATTAATTATTTTTAGCTCATTTGAACTAATTCTACATTTATTTATCACAATTAAATCAAGCATCATCCAATATTGAATTTCATTTCATTTGCATACCATATTAATTTATCCGTTACTTATAAATGTTAAATCTCAAAACTTTGTTTATTTAGCCCAACTTGACTAATTTTTTTTTTCATTTCACATAATTTAACACAATTTAAATTTTAACTTCCAGTATCCAATTTACACTCTACTTACTTACAAAGATGAATATTATTCCAACAAATTCCTAATTTACATGTCATCAAAGTTATTACATGCCATAAGATTTTCTAGTTAGGGTAATCTTCTATATCCAAAATTCCTTGCATTTCTAAAAATCAAATTCATCCTTTACAAACAATTCCAATTCAAAACAATTTGGTAGCAATTTCTCTCTTGGAAACTCGAAAATAAACATCGATGATGCTGTAGTCATCACCGAAATTATTTTCCAATGACCGAAAGAGCTCACTGCTTTTATCTCTTTAAAAATCCTTCAAATATTTTAAAATTCCAAATCTCTCTAGATTTCAAATCTGATTCAAAAATATTTCTCAATATATATAAATATTATCTTCCTAACTTTTGAGAATCATTTCAACCTCAAAGGAACTAAAATTTTGCAAATTCCAAATCCCAAATCCTTTAAATTTATATTCAAACATTAATTTGGAATTTTACCATATTTTAATTATTAATCACATTATAATTTACATTTAGTTTATCTTTACAAATTTCATTTGTATACAAATTGGTTTCTTAGTTTTTAGTTATGGTTTCAATATCTTATTTAATTATGAATCACATTTACAAAATTCATTCATTTTATTAATTTCTTCCTTAATCTTTAGCTATTATTTCAATTTCTTATCAATTCTCATACAATAATGATGATAATTTAATATTATTACACCTAAAATCCAAGAACCCATATATAACTATAATGATTTATGAAAAATCATTTCCTTTATACACAAAAATAATTTCTGGGTAAAATTTATTTCATTTACCTTATTTAAAACAATACTGTGTCGGTTTGTCTTGTTCAAGAGTTTACAAATTCCTATCAATAACTTGGCGTCCCAAATATCGACCAGAATCCATAAACACTCAACCGATAAATCAACGCAATATAAAAGAAATTTTATATTTACTAACAAATACGCGCTCATATCTATTAATACTCTCAAACTCATTCTCGAGTACTACAGACTCTATTCTATGAGTAATCCCAATAGAGCCAAGGTTATCACCAACCTAAGCTCTCATGCCAACTGTAACGACCCGTAAATCCGTACACCTTGAGTCAACACTATTCTACAACAAGAAATTCAAGTTGCACAGAAATACGAACTATTTGGGTTAGAGAAGAAGAGGTAGAAGAAGAAAATAGAAAACAACATCAGAATCTGACCATCGCAGCGGAATAAAATATAATATACATTAACATATCTTTACACCAAAACAAATATATCTGTTCATATATTACATCATCAGAGTACATCATCAGAGTTCAACAACATCAATAACATACAACTGGATACACAGCTAATCTACACTGCGGAATATATATAACAAGTACGAAAATACGCATCGTCATCCAGCTCGTCTCCTGAGCTCCACAGCACCAAATCCTGTATCCTATAATATTCGGTCTGACTCGAGCATTACAGTTAGATAACACTCGAGTCAGTCTTCCATACCAGCATGAGAAAATCACACTCAATTGATTATTAAAGTTTCAAAAATCATTTGAAAAAAAGCATCTCGTAAGACCATGCCACAAATAAACATGTCGGGTTTTTACCTTACGATAGTTAAAATACTTTTTATAGAAATCCTCTGATATTATAATAGGGTCTATATACAAATACTTATAAAATATCCGAAATTGTTACATTCATTAAATTCCAGCTACTAGCCACAGAGTGGGTAATACAAACAAAACTCGTACAAGGCTAGTAGGGAGAAAGGATTTCCAACTAATGACTAGGCACTGGGGTACCACCTGTCACAGTACGCGACCTAGATCACCGTACCGAGGAGTACGCCTTCTCCCCTACAACACAAGACCGAGACTACCCCTTACTGGATAAACCCGAGTGAGATCACCCCGCGGTTAGGATCAGCAACCGCCCACTAAGCCGAAATAAAAGGGACATCTAGACAGGGATGACCTCACCCTGCTTGGGTGCTACCCACCTAGCCTTGCTGCATAACCCCTGATTTTCTGTCATTCCCATTTGATGAGGCTTGAGGCTAAGCGTTACCTTTTTAGAACATATCCCTTAGAATGCCCATTGCCCACTTGACGATGTTCCGAAAGCATTTGTCCATACAAGTCCGTCCTGGGTTCGAATGGAACCGGAGGCACTGCTCCTACTACATCCATTTTGGAAATATGCTCAGGATTAGTAGCGACTAGCCCTTGCACTTCACTACTCCATCTTCGAATCCAAACTCGTTTCACACGAAACATACAAACCAGATCGAAGTGGCTTTCGAGAAATAAATCTCGATCCCAGTCTCTTCGAAACGAACAGCGCATTTGTACAATATTGATAGTCGGTGATTTAACTATCAATTAACATTCACAAAGAACCATGAACCAATAAATAATTTTCAAAATTATTTATTAGCTTCAAAATATCTTCACAGGATATATTTCTATTTTCAGACCCTTTTAAAAACAGTTTTCAAACTATCTTCCTTTCTCAGAATAAATTCCAAGTATTTTCTATATCCACTGGAATTACCAAGCGCAAAACTTTAGATTTATAAGTAATTTAAAAACACTTTATTGAAAAATATGTTAAACATTTAATTTAGAAAAATTACTTTAATACTTAGTTTATAATAATACTTTAGAAATAACTAAATAAGGTTGCCTTACAACTATACATTAGATTTTCTTCTTTAAACAAAATACCAAATCGTTCTTTAAATAATTATTGCGATAATAGATTAAACAAAATACTTACTTTGGAATTTACTTTTAAAACATTTAAGTTAAAACTACTTCAAGAATTTGTTTAAAACACATACTATATGAATATTTGAAAATAAAGTTACTTAATAAAATATAAAACTAGATTTACACTTTTAAAAACAAAATACTGAGTCAATTTTTAAATAATTATTACCATAATAGATTAAAAGGAAATACTTTCTTTAGAATTTAAATATTAGAAATAATAAATTTTCAAAACTTGCTTTTTAAAACAACTTTAAAACCCTTACTTATATTTAAAAATTAACTTTGAAAACATACTTGATTATTCAGAGAAAAATCTCAATTCCAATCACTTAAATAAAATTTCCCAAGTTGGCTTCCAGTTTACTCCATTTGGAATAAGTTTCTTTAATTACTCAATTCATATCAAAATTCATTAATTATGGACTTTATGTTTATTATTATTATTTTCCGCTTGATTTTATATCATTTAACTGAAATATACCAATTTCAGCTTCTTCCTAATTTCTTCTTTATTCTTTCAATAATTTAAATCTTAACTTTTAAATAAATGTTTCGTTCTTTCAAATAATATCACTGAAGATTAAAATTCATTAACTTTCTGTTTATTCAAATTTCCTGTCTATACTCAAGATTTATTTATTAGAATTTTAAAGTCACGTTATTTCTTTTTCTATTCATTCTTAAATTTGTTCAAATTGCCATAATTATTTTACTTACAATTTCACTTCTTTTATTATCTTTCCAAAATCCAATTGATGTATTTTTGGTAATTCATCATACCCAATTATATCCAATCAAACCATAGCATTCAATATTCCAATATAATTCATCATAGAATTTCAAATAATCACAACAGAGGGTATTAAATAATTTAAATAAATGTGAAGGGATCCAGTTGGATCCCTCCAACCTGTTTTCTCTGCATCCATAGACATTAGCACAATAAAAAATGTCGATTCCAAAATTTACCATACTATAGCACATCAATCAATTTAACCATTCAAACAATTATTTAAATTTAATCATTTAAATTTTAAATTTAAATTCTGCTGAGTGAGATTAACTCACCTTTGATTTTCATTAGCACTCCACTTCAATGTTTGCCTTGGTTTACCCGATTTGACCTTGAATAATCAATTTATACGGCTTTATTAATAATTTGAATTAACCAAACAATTTTATTATTATTTATTAATTTAAGTAAATAAGAAATCTAGTTTAAGCTGATAATTCCCCATCCAAATTGTATACAAAAATAATTTATATATGCCAAATCTTATGTATATGCATATTTCTACTTAGAACCTTATGTATATATATATATATATATTTATTTATTTATTTATAAAGTCTAGTAAAATTACAATACCCTTTTTAGCCTAATTATTAAAACAAATTATCTCATTACAGTAAACCATAAAATTTAATAATCATTTTACCGTAACAAATTTTTTCTTCTTCATATATATATTCTTCATTTAACTATATAAATTTATAATTTAAATTAAGTACAACGAGAATACCTCGACATCGATCGATACCTTCCAGGAAAATGCCATCACCTTCGCACGCGAGTCACAAGCGCTTCCTAACCCTAAATGAACACGCGACTTCATGCAGCTTCCTCCTCCTCGTGCGAACGCGATTCAACCACGACCCATCGTCCCTAAAAATCGTGATGCTTCAAATCCACTACTTAGACGCGATGCTCCTCCACGTCGCCAAAGCACCAGCCGATACCGCCTCTCTGACCAACAAGGATCTTCGCGCCTTCACCCAGAATCACCACTCCCAATCGTACGTAAAAAAACGAGGTTGAGCTCCCCCTCTCGTGCGAACGAGATAGTCGCTGTTTGACTCTCCACGGTGCCATCACAATCCAAACACGAGTCGATAATGGTGAAAAGGCGATTAAAGATCGATTAATAATGGTCGTACTCGATCTGCTCTGATTTTCCAAGTAAAATTTTGTTCGAGCAAAAGGAAGTTAGGAAAAGCATGATTTTTATTCGGCCGTATATGTTAAAAGGGAAGAATCAATTTTATTATATGTTTTACTTTTAGGTCTGAACTATCGGCCATGATTATATTTTTTTCGGCGATTTGAATTGAAGAAAGAGAGGATAGGAAAGTAAAGTTTTTAAAGAGAAAGTAGGAAAGACGTAAAATTGAAAGGTGAAGGGTGATGGGTTGCGTGTTTAAATGGAGAAAAAAATTCCATACCTGAGAAGGAGCAGCCATTGAACAGTCAACAATGTATATATATATATATATATATATATATATATATATATATATATATATAATATTATTAAGATTTTAAATATCTCGTTTAAACGTACCAAACAAATTCGAATCCCTATCGAGGCATGCCACTAGGAACTTATAATGTTATACGCCTATTCAGGACGCATTGGAAAAGGTTTCGAGTCCTAATTCGATCGTATGGAGAAGATAACTTTTTGAATCAAATTTAAATATTAATGTTTCGATATAAATCTCAGCGCGTTTATATATTGTACGCTCACATAACAACTTCGATCAATACGAAATTTGAAATCCGATAATAATATAATATTACGGATCCAATGGAACTGGTTTCGTCAAATTCTAAGACTGTGCCTCGGAAGGCTATTTTTAAATTCAGTTTAAAACGATAAAATTTGAAAATAAACAATTCGGTGTTAGATTCAATTTTAACACTTCTATTATATTCAAGGTTATGAATATAAATTTTATAGGCCTTCAAATTATATTTTAACAGACTTAGAACTCCAGATTCGACATTTTACCCGACATCAAATTATTTAATTCAATAATTAATTATCATATAAATTGTAATATTCATAATTCAAGTTAAAATTACTCTATTGAATACTTAAAATCAATTAAATATCCCGATTTTAAATGCTTGAAAATTCCGAGTCGTCACATCTTTTGTAAGGAAGCATTTATTAAAGTTGTAAAACAATTTATATTACATGTTCTCTCATAGTGTTGGAACTTAAATGTTTGTACATGTTGATAAAAAATTAATTAAGACGAACTAGCCAATTAAAATCCATTTCACTAATTAAATTGTATAAAGGGAATTCATTTATAATTATTATTTTTAGTAAATTTAATTTTGATTAGAGATAGTTAATATTTGTTAGTTTTATATTTAGATCGATCACAATTAATTAGTTAAAATCCATTTAATTTTTTATTTGTCGCATGGTTCATATTATTTGATATGAAGCTTACTATTTGAATTATGTTTGCTTATTAAGATTGACAGTATATGGGCACATGCATTGGATATGTTTGAATAAACATGTAAGCAAATTAATTTTACTAAATATTTTATATATGAATATACAACTCCCAAAACCTTATGTTGGATGCCAAATGAAAAACCAATTTGTATGAACATTACTGTAGTAAAGCCGATGCCAATTATTTTTAGTGTTCAACTTATTAAGAAAATAGTTCTAATGAGGTTTATATTTATTTAAGTCTTTCAACACAGACTTTTTTACGTGGACAGTGTTATATCCATATTTGCAACCAAAAGCATATTTGAATATTAGATACATGCATTCGTGGATATGTATAAATATTAAATATTTAACCTACCCACTATTGATTGATAAATTATTCCTTTGCATTACTTATAGTACTATGTTTCGCTTGTAAACTATGATGACCCACAATTCTGTACCCTTTGAGTCATTAATAAATCACACATGTCCAACCTAAATTGAACCACACATGCCCAACCTAAATTGCACGAAAGAATGAATTATCAAGGGTAATAAAGAAAAATAGACAGAATAGAATCTCACACGAATGGTTTAACATATAACATTGAACAATATCTTTACAGAGGAATTTTCTTTAAAATACATATATCAGAGCCTAATCCAAATTCAGCTTGGACAGTAATTAACATCTGTCCTTTCAATTGCTGACAAACATCAAGCAAATGCGGAATAATAGAATACATCCATACGTAGATGAATATCTCTAGCTCCTCTATAGAAACTCCGACCATCTTCAACTAAACCTAAAAGCTACTCGTATCTGATCCGAGTGTTGAAAATAACCGGATCAAGCTTGATAAACAAACGTGAGAAAAATTCAATAATAAATGACAGTGTCATGTATCAGCCTTGAAAATAAAATCTTTTGAAAAGAAAGAGTATTTCATAAGACCACGCCCATATATAAACACGGACGGGCTTTTACCTTGTAATAACTAAAATACTTTTATATCAAAACATTTGATATTATTTCTAATGACATTCTTTAAAAAACATTAGCAAATAAACAAATTAATCTTAGCCGAAATTGTCACATTGATTAAATTCCAGCATATTAGGTTTACAATCAAGTTCGAAAGCACTAATCGGAGAATGGATTTCCATACAAATGACCAGCTGAAGGGACTACCTTCTTATGGGTACACCTCTAAATGGATGTCCTGAGGAGCCATTATAAAGCTCCTCTATCAACACAAGATCGGCCAATCTCTATAACTAGATAGTACTGAATATGTCATCCCTTGGTCGTTATCGACCTTTAACCGAGTGTTCATTTTTCATACACCACATTAATTTACATCTCGAACGTCATAACGGGAAGAAATATATCTAAAAGGAGATGATCGTACCCAAATTGGGAATGACCCAATTAGCCTTTCCACATCTAACCCTGTTTGGGTCATTTCTAATTGACGGGGCTTGAGGAAATGATTACCTTTTCATATATCACATCATATTTGAATGCCACATTGTCATTTTCATTGACTACTAATTTCCCTATACGAAAATACAACCTTTGAGCTCGTGCGTCTCAAGGAGGGTGTTAAGCTCAAAGAAGTTGCCTTCCCCGCCAGCATAAATGTATGTTTGAAAAAACCAATGTACGTAATCTCAGAACACTGTTAGACATCAATCCATACAAGTTTGTTCTAAGACTAAACAAAACTGAAGGTACCATCCTTAGCCATTACTAGGCGAGACACTTTTTGTTTCTCATGTTTTTCATAACAAAGAGACTACTGCTACAATAAGTAAATCAGGAGTTTATCCTTAATTAATCAACAAGTAGTCCTCTATTATTATTCGTCCCAATATATCTATCTTCAAACAGCTTCATTCTTCAAACACGTAAATTGGTTCGAAGTGGTTTGCGGATAGGAATCACCCCAATCCGACCCTGGTTCCTCCAAAATCCAATTATTGACAAAAAGTGAATATGAGTATACAGGATTATTAAGTCTCTTTTCACTTTAATTCTTTTTATTAAATCTCATTTTAATCTCAGAGTAATTCTAAGTTCATTCACTTAATAATTTGGGAAAACATTTCCTATTTTCTTACTTATCATCGATCTAGAATTTCTTAACTTTTAGGCGAGTTAAAAACAATGTTATTTAAGACAACGTTTATTGTAAACCATAAAAACAGTCTTAGCAAACATTATCGAGTAAATAGGCTTATAGAAATCAATCTTATTTGACTAAACATAAATTTCTATATTCAACAAGTGCTATGGATGGAATAATAGTGAAATCACCTTTTAAATCCTCGAATAGGACAAGTACCCTCTTCGGAATTCAACAACAAGTATAAGAAGATTATCTCTATGCAATCCAAGTTGTAATTTATTCATTTTGGAGATTAGTCTTTTTATACTTAAATTTCTTAACTTTTGGAAAATAGTAATTCTCTTTTATTTTGGAAAAACTTAATATAAATTTTTAGTGCATCCGGGCTTTCCTTTCAATCTATTCCACCCCTCATCTAAGAAGAGAAAACGTAGTCCAGGTAAGTTCATGGTTGCTCCATTCCTACCCTTAGTTAAACACCTTATTTTATCATCCAATATCTCACAGGCGGGACAAATGTACTATTCGTTTCCGCATACTCAGTTATTAGCTTTTCTACTTTGGAATTTGTTTATAAAGATTCTGTTAACCCCGCCTCGGCCATGACTCGACAACTTAAGAGAGATACCGAACTAACTGCCTAAAACAGGAATGCCGACCTAAGACTTAAAGGATACCGACCTAAGATAGCTACCGGCCTAATGCCTTAAAGGTTGCCGACTTAACAAGGATGTCGACTTAAGATTTGAGGGGATACCGACCTAAGGCTTAGGTAGGTTACCGATCTAACATGGATGCTTCCCTAAGATAGATGCCGATCTAACTGTCCAAGGAGGTTGCCGCCCTAACTGCTCAGGACGGGGACAAGATCACGAACTACACTTGAGTCGCGACCGACTTACGGCATATGCTAGGTCGTTCACGACCCAGGCAAAGGAAGGAAAGTCCGATGCATCTACTTAGCACGCGGCCTCTTAACTCGTACACGGTTCAGGACTTATGATATATCCAGAGTTCAGCAAGGATGCCTTTCCGAAGTCTTGACCCAGCATTTAGGTCGCAACCGACCCACGACTTAGTTTAAGTCGTCCGCGACCCAACTTAGGCCGGTTACGATTTAGGACTTGGTAATGTTTCCTGCCCAGAATTCTCTATAAATACATTGCCATCTCCAACTTTCAAGGGACTTTTGGACAATCTCTTCAAGCGCCGGTACTCTGCCAGTTTCTAAACCAACTCCATACTTGAAGTTTCAAAGAACACTACAAGCTACTTTGAAAGACTTTCACATATCTGACATGGATTCAAAGACTTTTATCTACATCGAAGCTTAAGCTGCTTGCTCAAAATGTTTTGTAACTAAAGAGATTTGTACTTAAAGAGCATTGTATTGTTTTGTAACATGATCAGTAATAAAGATACCTAAAGTGGACGTAGGCTACTCCTTAAGCCGAACCACTATAAAATCGCTGTCTCTTACTATATTTTCTGTTATCTTAGCTGATATTCTGTTCCCGAACCATCGGGTGGTGCTTTCACACTCACATTTCACACACCGGGGTGTTAGCGTTCGATTTTTAGCGTTAACATTTTTGGTGCTTTCACTGAGAATTGAACACAGGATACTTCCATCATTGCTCCGCAAAAGTTCATGGAAAGGATTTCTTTTAAAACCAGAAGTTTATTGGAAATAATGGCTCCTGGGTGAAAACGAAGTTCTGTAAGATCCGACAATGTTCAAGAGAATACTGCTACCTCTCCTCCTTCAAGTCAAGCAGCTCCAACTGTTGGAGTTACGCGAGCAGAATTGGACGCCGTAGTTTTGGGGTTGAATCAACAATTGAATGCCCAGAATGCACAATTGGAGGCCCTGAATGCCCAGAACGCCCTGATCTTAAGTAAGTTGAATGATCTACTTGGGGCAAACAGTCAACCGGTTAATAATGATGGAAACCCTACTGTGGGAGTTCAGGATGTTGAAGGGAACATTTCTCAAAGAGCCGCAGACCCTATGGAAAGGACACCTCCCCAAGCTGGAGGATCAGGGCCGCAGTCGACCCTCCGTGAACGATTGTCAAGACATAATTCAGAGAGAGTGGCTGATGTTTGCCCTCCAGAGCCTCTAAATGATGAAGAGTATTTTTCGGGTATGGTTCGTCAAATCATGAAGGAAAATATACGAAGAGATGAAGATGAGAAAGAGTGGGGTTTTGCTCCAAGCAAAACTCCATTTACTGAAAAGATCTTGAAGGCAGAGTTCCCGAGGAAATTCGTTCCCCCTACTATTCCGGCTTATAAGGGGACGAGTGATCCTAACGAGTTTCTGTATAAGTACGACTGGCATATGACAGGTCCCAGAGCGTCTGATGAAATCAAATGTCGATATTTCCCGGTATATCTAGAAGGTGTGGCTCTATTGTGGTTTACAAAGCTGCCGATCAGGTCCATTGATCAGTTCTCCGATTTGACCTAGAAATTCAAGGAGCAATTTCGATTGTATGCTTCAAAAGCAAAGGATATAATGTCGCTGTCAAGTTTAGAGCAAAATCCAGGAGAATCCATCAGATCATTTTTAAATCGTTTTAACGTAGCATTGGCTGAGGTAGATAATGCTGAGCCACGCATGGTCCTAACATAATTGATGAGGGCGATTGACAAATCGAGTGAATTTGGAAAATGGTTGAAAATGAAAGAACCAAACTCACTTGACAAATTCTACAAGAAAGAGGATTAATTCATGCGCTTGGAGAGCCTCCAAACACCGGCTAAGGTGGTATCAGCAGAAGCCGGGAACAATGGTGCTCCTTCGAGCAAGAAAGAACCTAACACTCAGAAAAGGGGAAATGATGGTGGAAAGAAACAGGGAGATGCTAAGAAAGGCCGTCCTTTCAATTTCACACCCTTGATTGATACCCCTGAGAACATCTTCTTTACGACCAAGGATGATGTCAAATATCCGACACCACCTAAAATGAGAGTTGGGAGTAAGATGGAAAAAAGTGGAAGGTTCTGCCGGTTCCACAACCAACCCGGTCATGACACCAACGTATGTCGTCAGTTGAAAGAGGTAATCGGACAACTCTTGAAGGAAAACAAGCTCCAAAAGTATGTGAAAAGGAATAGAAATGCCCCAGCCTCGTCGATTCAAGGACAACAAGTTCCCGCTCACCATCCTGGCTCAAGTGAGAAGGCCGTAGAACATGAATCGGAAAGACCTGTCATCAATATAATAACTGGAGGGCCTCACCCAGCAGGCAAAAGCTGGGGCGAGATGGAAAGGTATGCCCGGGCCTTGAGGCATGTACCGGCTGAAGAGAATGTTTTTGTTTTAGAAAATGATGCGCCTTTAAAGCTACAAAATACTTCCACAGATGATATTGTATTCAATGCCAGAGATTCTTTGGGCATCGAGGCTCCTACCATAGATCTTTTGGTCATATCCGCTGGTATTGGGCCGGCTACTGTGAGGAGAGTTCTAGTTGATTGTGGAGCTTCATGCAACATTCTCTTCAAGAAGACTTTTGATCAAACGAAAATTCCAATGGCTGACGTTCAAGCTTCATCACTTAAGATTGCTGGGTTTGCTGGGGAGCCTAAACAGCCGGTTGGGACCATAGATTTGTTTGTAGAACTTGGAAAAGGACCGAGGAAGGTGGCTCAAAAGCAAACCTTTATAATTGTTGAAGAATTCTCTGCCTACAATGCCTTTTTAGGCCGACCAACTCTTGCTGCGTTCAAAGCTGTTCTTGCCCCATGGTGTCTGACTCTAAAATTCCCCACAGATAACGGAGTTGGTGTGATTAAGGGAGACCAAGATGCGGGGCGAGAATGTTATCTTACAGAGTTGCGTGAATCAAGGAAAAGAGAAACGGGAAAAGGTGCGGCAGCTCCAGTCCGCATCAAAGAACCAACCTTGCAGCAATTACAGGGTGGACCATACACTGGTGAATATAGTGGCGCACGAAGAGAGATGGATCCAAGGAAAGCTAGTGCAGGGGAGAATAGGGTAGTACCGGTAAAGGTAACAGTGCCGGTGCCCGTTGACCCAAAGGACCCAAACAAAGTGCTTAATGTGGGTTCACAACTCAACACAACAGTTCAGAATGTTCTGATTTCATTTTTGAAGGCTAATTTGGATGTATTCGCTTGGACTCATGCTGAAATGTGTGGAATATCCCCAGAGATTGCAGTACACACTCTGAACATTGATCCAAAGTTTACACCCGTGAAACAGAAAAGAAAAACTCAGGGTCCTGAGAGGACGGCAGCATTAAAAGAAGAAGTGGATCGGCTCATGGAGAACGGTTTCATCAGAGAATCTACTTATCCAAATTGGGTATCAAATCCAGTGCTAGTTAAAAAAGCTAGCGGAAAATGGAGACTATGCATTGACTTTTCAGATCTGAACAAAGCCTTCCCCAAAGACTGTTTCCCGCTGCCCAGAATCGATCAGTTGGTGGATGGGACGGCAGGGCATGAATTGTTATCTTTTATGGATGCATACTCCGGATATAATCAGATAATGATGCATGAGCCAGATCAAGAGGACACAAGCTTCATCACAGATGTTGGACTCTACTGCTACAAGGTCAAGCCTTTCGGACTCAAGAATGCAAGGGCAACTTACCAAAGGCTTGTCAATGCCATGTTTAAACCGCAGATTGGCAAGACAATGGAAGTTTATGATGATGATATGCTAGTGAAATCTAAGAAAGCAGTGGACCACATGGATCACTTGGCAGAGATGTTCGCAGTACTCCGAAAGTACAGAATGAAGTTTAATCCCTTGAAATGTTGATTTGGAGTGGAGTCCGGAAAGTTTTTGGGTTTCATTGTGAGCGCTAGGGGCATTGAAGCTAATCCTGCCCAGATTACTACCCTGAGAGAGGTCAAAGCTCCTAGAACGAGGAAGGAGTTGCAAGGTCTCAATGGAAAGGTTGCTGCCTTGAGTCGGTTCATTTCAAAAGCTACTGACAAATGCATTCCATTCTTTGATGCTCTGAAGAAAGGAAGAAAAAACTTTGAGTGGACTCCTGAATGTCAGAAAGCATTTGATGAGCTAGTTCGTCATATGGAAGTGCCTCCGATACTTTCAAAGCCTGTCAATGGTGAATATCTCTTCATATATTTGGCAATTTCATCTCATGCTCTCAGTGCAGTGGTGGTACGGGAAGACGCAAGGATTCAACGCCCAGTCTATTATATCAGCAAAAGATTCACTGGGGCAGAGATGAACTATTCAAGGTTGGAAAAGCTCGCCTATTGTTTATTGACCGCATTAAGAAAATTGAGGCCGTATTTCCAAGCTCATCCCATCAAAGTCCTCACTGATCAACCTCTAAAGCAAGTCCTATTTCGTCCTGAGACTTCGGGCCGTCTTTTGAAATGGAATATTGAACTCAGCCAATATGACATCACTTATCATCCCCGGAAAGCAATCAATGGACAAGCTTTAGCAGATTTCATCGCAGAATGTACGGATAAAGGTGATAGTGAGGAAGAAGCCACTGATAACGTCCCAATCCAATGGAAATTGTATGTTGATGGCGCAAAGAATGATTACTGTTCCGGAGCAGGGGTTGTTCTTGAAACCCCAGAAGGGCGATCGCTGTGTTATGCACTGAGACTAGAATTTCCTTCGACAAATAATGAAGCAGAATATGAAGCCCTCATTGATAGTTTAAGGATCGCTAAAGAACTAAACATCAAGGCATTGCAGATCTTCAGTGATTCTCAACTTATTGTCTGCCAAGTCAAGAAGGAATTTCAAGCTAAAGGAGGGAATTTACCCGCCTATTTATCAAAAGCCTGGGAGCTTCTTCAAGATTTTGACCGTTATTCAATAAACCATATACCCCGAGAAGAGAACATGAAGGCGGATTCTCTCGCAAAGTATTCAAGTACTGGTGAAGCTCAACTATTGGGATTAATTCCCGTCGAAGTCTTGTCAGCTCCAAGCACAGATGAAATGGATGTTGATTGGATTATGAATGTATCCCAAGAGAAAGAATCATGGATGACTCCGATATTCGAATATTTTCTCTACGGTTCTTTGCCAGAAAGTTCAAACGAACGACAGAGGCTGATAAGGAAAGCCTCCAGATATATAGTTCAGGATGGTCACTTGTACAGACGAGGATTTTCAATGCCATTACTCCGATGCGTGACAAAGGAAGAAGCTAAAACAATTCTAACTGAAGTACGCGGAGGGGAATGTGGAGACCATATAGGAGGTCAAACTTTAGTAAACAAAATTCTTCGTTATGGATATTTTTGGCCAGAGATTAATCGAGACGCTGCTGACTATTCCCGAAAGTGTGATAAATGCCAAAGATTTGCCAAAATTCCTAGAGCACCTTCCACTGGGCTAACACAAATGGTCAGTCCCTGGCCGTTTGCCATCTGGGGAATAGATCTCATTGGGCCTTTGCCGACTGCCAAATCGGGAATTAAATATGCCATCGTTGCTGTTGATTATTTCACTAAATGGGCTGAAGCCGAACCGTTGGCTACTATTACCTCTAAGAAAATGATAAGTTTTATGACGAAAAATATCATTTGCAGGTATGGTGTTCCTCAGAAGATAATCATAGACAATAGTACCCAGTTTGAAAGTGAGGAGTTCCAAGATTTCTGCAAATGATTCAAGATCCGAAAAAGCTTCTCAGGAGTGGCTCATCCGTAGGCAAACGGGCAAGTGGAAGCAGTAAACAAAATCATCAAATCAACCATCAAAAAGCAGCTGGAAAAAGCAAAAGGTGGTTGGGTCGATAAGTTACCGCTTGCACTATGGGCATACAGAACTACCCACAAAACTGCTACAGGGCATACTCCATTTTCATTGGCATACGGATCAGAAGCAATGATTCCAGTGGAATCTGAAGTCCCCTCACACAGAAGGATCCATTTTGATCAAGATGAGAATGAAAAACTGCAACTGGAAGTAGTTGACCTCCTTGATGAAAGAAGAGAAGAGGCTAGGCTTAGAATTGCAGCTCATCAGCAAAGGATAGCCAAGCACTTCAATTCCAAAGTTCGTCAGCGCAGCTTTGAAGTTGGGGATCTAGTCCTGAAGAGAATTATGATAGCCATAGGTGTGTTTGGGCCAAACTGGGAGGGGCCATATGTCATAGGCGTGAAACTTCTTGATGGCACATTCAAACTCACAACTGTCGAAGGAGAACCAATTCCAAGAGCTTGGAACAGCAATCATTTGCATCCATATTTTACTTAAAAGCTTTGCTGAAATGTTGTAAAAGAATTACAAATATATGATTCTTGTATTGAAAGCAATTGTAAAGCAAGTGAATAATGAAAAGCTATAAAGTGGATTTAGGCCCAGCTTTTGGCCGAACCACTATAAATCTTGTGTTCTCTACTACTCTAAACTGCTTTGTTTTATTTCGACATATAAAATACGTTAATTGTGTTACTAAAATGTCGATTTAATAATGTAGGCCATAAAAACAAAGCTTACCCATTGCAAGACCAAGCGATCTCCGACATCACCCAGCAAGCAAACGCTAAACCATACAAAATTTCCATACTCAAATCCTATGAAAGAAGTGCTTCGAGCAAAAGTTAGCGATGTGGATGGAAGTGGACCATTTCTAACTAACTGCAAATGTTTGTACACACGAGCATCCAGTTAAATAGCCTGTGTCTACTACCACCAACTCGTTTAACTACGAAGTATATTTCTTTGGATAAGGGAAGTTATTGGCAACTAAAAAAGGATGATACTTGGAAAAGATAACGGGGATTGCCGGCATGAATAGATGGAAAAGAGACATGGGCGAGCAAGCATCAAATAGCAAAAGACCTCTTCGGAGGCACAAGCCCTCTTCAGAGGCACAACGCTTCGGAGGATAAAGACCTCGAACGGGCTTCGCCAGAAAAAGAGAGTTCTTTCTCGACATAAAGTTGTGGAATGATCGGTGATACACTCCCGTGAATCCATCCAACTAAGAGAAAAAACTCCAAACTTTCAGGCAAAATCCCCACTTAGAGGCACACGTTTCACCGAGATTGAAATAAAACTTCCAAGTGTTGAAACGTGAAAAGCCCTCTTCGGAGGCCCATTTCACCACAGTTGAAATGCTAAAAGACCTCGAGCGGGCCTCGCTAGAAAAAGAGAGTTCTTTCTCGACATAAAGTTGCGGACTGATCAGTGATACACTCCCGTGAATCCGTCCAACTAAGAGAAAGAAACTCCAAACTTCCAGGTAAAAGCCCTACTCAGAGGCACACATTCCACCGTGATCTGAAATAAAACTTCACAAGAGTCGAAATGTGAAAAGCCCTCTTCGGAGGCCCGCTTCCCAGCGAACAGGGAAAAACTAAAAGCCTCTCTAAAGAGGTAGAAACAAAAAGACCTCTTCTCAGAGGCACAATCAAACAAAATACCTCTTCCCAGAGGCACAATCAAACAAAAGACCTCTTCCCAGAGGCACAATTAAACAAAAAGACCTTTTCGGAGGCACACGTTTCACCAAGATCGAAATAAAACTTCCAAGTGTTGAAACGTGAAAAAGCCCTCTTCGGAGGCACAACTCTTCGGAGGCACATGTTTCACCGAGATTGAAATATAACTTCCAAGTGTTGAAACGTGAAAAAACCCTCCTCAGAGGCACAACTTTTCAAAGGAGCATTTCATCAGAAATGCAAAACAAAGGTCAAAAACCCTCCACTGAGCCGCAATATAAAAAAAAGCAGCCCTCTTTAAAGGCATACTTTATCTTCCAAAGGAAGATTGGTTCATCTATTCTTGAAAATACTCTTCCTCAAAAAGAAGTTAAAGTGCCCTTAGAGGCCCGCTTTACCGCATAGGAGAATTCACTTTGTAAAAATGTGTGTATGCACAAAAGAAAAAGTGATATCTTCGAAGGTTGAAGCGTAGAAACTCATATGGAACGAGCTGTACTCTATTTTGAGCAAAATAATATTCCTCCAAGTATGGAATAATTATTCTCCAGAAAATAAGAGTACAAGTCCCCTCAAAGTATAAAATATTGCAACGAGCTTATGGTATAGGGGCAACATGGTATAACTACATTGGTAAAAATTACACTCGAAGTACATACCACAAGCTCACTGCAGTATCATATAAAGAAACTTGTACAAAAACAAAGAGTAAATGCATTCTCAAATACAGACAAAAGTTTGTACAAGCAGAAAGAATCATTTTATTCGATACTTTCAAAATTTTGTACAGGTACAGCTGTCAAAATAAAAGAAAAAGCGGAGGCCGGTACCTGCACAATCTCCGGCCAGTACATGCAAAAAGCAAAAAGTGAAAATAAGGGGAAACAGGGCCCGTTACTTCTTCTTGCCACCACCTTTAGAGCCTTCACCTGACCTATTAGGCAGTTTTTCGAGACGGCTTGGGAGAGTTGGGGAAGAAGGAGAGAGGGTTACTGCCGAACCAATCTTCGCTTGCTCTTCAGAAACAAGAATGTTTTTCCTTTTCTTGGAAGTGGCACGCTTCCTCCTCCTCCATGGAGAAGACTCACTCCCCGGAGTGACAAGGGCAGACAATTTTATATTATCAGAAATGGTTCGCCTCGGGGACTCATTGCCTTCTCCAAGTTCTTCTCCCACGTGTTCCTATGAAGCATTAGGATCATCTAAGTCTCGGAGAGCCTCTATTTGCTCCTCTTGCGACCAGGGTTTAGAGGCAGATGGAGGTGTAACCTGGAGAGGCGGGGGAGGAATAACTGGAGGAGGGGGAGTTTGAACGATGCTCGATACTTTCTCTACAGAAGAAAAGAAGTTAAAGTTAGTAAAGAGAGGAGATAAATGCTCGTTGAGATTCAGAAAATAGTCAAGAAGCTCATCAAACTCATAAGAAGCAAATGAGCAATCTATTTGAGCAAGATCGGCATTAGGATTACCTGGCGAAGAAGGCTCTGCTACGTCAATCTCAAAACCCAACGCTTCACCGCTCTCTTGGACTTCGTCTCCGTTATGGACAGTTGCACCTTCTGTGATAGCTTTGGTAGAGGGTGGAGAATAAGAACCGGAACCTGTGATGTCAACATCGACCGAAACTGAAGGAGGGACGGGGGCAGTTAATGGTGCTTCTTTCACAAAGTGCTGCTCCCCTGCTTCAGCTCGTGCTTTGGCAAGCTGCTCTTTTCCCCGGGCTAGAGCAGCTACGGCGTCATCATCTAGAAAGTGTTCTGCAAGAGATGCTTCATCATAGCCGGCACCTGCACCTCCAAGCATGTCAAGATTGACTCCCAAACCTCGGCCAGGGTAATCTCATACTTCGGTCCTAAGAATGAAAGGCTCTCGCGCCCCATAACGCTATGTACGTAGAAGTCAAATAAAGTGGAGCTGATATTGGCTTTAGTCGCCTCATGCGACTGTTCGGCAACCTGCCTTCCAGCGATAGCTTCATCGCGTTCCTTCTTGGTCTTTAATAATTGGGCCTTTAGTCTCATAATCTCCAAATCCTGGGAGTTGACCTTCTCCCTTAACTCTGCAAGGTCAGCACGATACCTTCCCGTTGTTTTCTGCTCAGCCTCAAGTTGTGCCTCGGCATGTCGCTGAGCAGCGTGAGCATCGCGAACTTGCTTTTGAAGTACTTCTTCTTTTTGGGTATATGAGATAGAAGAAGTAGCAAGCTCTTGCTTAAGTTTTTCAACTTCCGCTTCAAGCTTCTCGCTGTAATCGGCGATGTTCCTCATTTCGGTATCGTGCTGGCTTAAAATTATCTGCCACTCGGCCTTATCATTTTCCATGGTTAGCATAGCCTCTATATTCACGCGGTTGACCCTCTGAATCTCATCAACAAGCTTTTGCCACCCTGACATCCGCTCGATATCAAGCCTAACAGCATCAAGATTTTTCAGCATTGCTTGTTTGTCAATAGGTACCAAGTCAAGATCGAACCGCACTCCCTTCAGGCACCAGTGCGGGAACCGGCTTTGCAGAGTGGCCGGGCCTGGTCCAATTTGGAATTTAGGCCTGTTGACTACTATCTGAATGTCTGTCTTCCCGTGAGCAGGAGAGCCAGAGGGGATGTCAAGTGAGACGGGGGCAGCGGCCTTTTCAGGAGTTGAAGATGCATGCTTCTCACTGTGCCTGGCACACTTGCTTGGGTCCTCAACTATATGACTTTTTCCCCGGTCGTCATGCAGCTTTCTTTTGTGAGAGTCGTCACCTCTCTGGGAAGAATCATGGTACTCCTCCCTTTCTCTCCTCTCGTAATGCTCTTCTTGAGCCCTCCTCTCCCGAGCCTTTCGAGCGGCTCTCTCTTCGTCAGTTTCTCTGTGAACGGGAAGGTAGCGCCTATAGTCATATTGACTACGCCTCCCGTAGTGCTGAAAGTCGTCATAGTAAGAGCTGCTGCGTCCCATCGGAGAATCTGAAATTTTAAAAAAAAGAGACAAGTCTTAAAAGTCTTCAGAGAAAAGAAGCGTAACTTTAAAATCTTCAAAGTACAAAAAGTTAGGTTCATGAAAGTGCCGAAAGGTTCTAAGTGTGTGTGATGTGCAAACTACGCGCATCAAACTACGAACCACTCTTCGATTGCGGAAGAATCATGGGGGTAGTAGTTAACGTCAACTCTTGGATCGACGGAGCTTGTTGCAAAGAAGAAGTCGCTTCCACTACTGAAGAAGAAACCCTAGTAGTGACAGGGTCGTCTTTAAAGAGCTCCTGTGAGGTGACAAAGAGGTCGCTCAACCCTTCGAAAGTGTCATCCCAGCTCTGCTTGACAGGGCTTGTTTTCCCGACTTCTTCACCAGACTTCTGCGAATGTTGGGGAGATCCCTGAGGCTCTTCTTCCTCAATGACTGGGGTAGGTGCGTATTTGCCAGACGACCCCGCAACATCGACAGTAGTAGAGCACTTCACCAGAGAAGCCTCGAAGGCAGGTTCTTTTGGTATGGGTTCGTCAGTGGAAACTGGGGCATCTAATGCTTTAGATGGGGAGTCTGGAACCTCATGGGGGTGTGTAGAGCGAGAAGCGTGTAAAAGTCCATACTGATGCAAAAATTCGTCCCTCAACAAAAACTTTATACTTCTCTCTTTAGCAGTCACAACACTTAATCTTTCAAAAATTTGCTTATGGCTTGGATCTCTAGAGGGGAGAGGAAGTGCTGAAAAGAGCAAAGAATGAAATTAGAAATTGGTAATTCGGATCTCGAAAAAGTTTGAAAATTGAGAAAATAGAAACAGGTAATCTTACTTCCTACTCTCCAGATGGCATAAAACCTTGGGGGGCAGCGAGCAAAGAAAAACTGATTCAAAAATCCATGAACACTTTCGGTAAGATCAAAAATAAGCTTGCGGTTTCTAGCACTTCTCACAATAATAAGGGAAGGATGGTCTTTACTCTTTGCAAACGAGCATAAGTAGCGAATTTCTTCAAAACTTGGCAAGCAATCAAGAGTTCTCCTAAACAAAACACACAACCCCATCAAGATGGCGTAGCCATTAGGATGAAGTTGGAACAGAGTGATTGTCAACCGAAGGAGAAGGGTTAGAAGGAAGTCGTTAAAGGGAGGAATCACCCCGCTTAGGCACATTTGACGATTGACTGCGACAAAACCGTGGGGAGGACTGTCGGCAGTATCATTTGGCCCGGGAAGTAGGTCATCATTTGCAGCAAAACCAAATTGAGTACGTAGCTGAATAAACGCTCTCGGAGTTAGGATAGTCGAAGTTCTCTCTGGAGGATTCTCTATGGAAACAGCTGTCTGAAAGTTCTCTCCCGCTTGAGCTACCACTTCTTCTTCCTGGAGGGAAGTCATTCTACACAAACAACTGGATATTCAAACATGAAGGTGCACGTTTCCTAAAATGTGTGAAGTGTTGTGTAAAATCAACAAAGCAATAAGCGAATATAACTTGAATAAAAACTAGCAAGCATTTGTCAGTTATAAAGTCCAAGGTTTGTTATTTTAAATATGAAAGTGAAATGTAGATGCAAACAAATCAGTTCAAGATAGAGATGCTTTGCATTGATATTTCACTTTAGTTGATTGATTCACAGCATTTTATACAGTGTGTTTAAGTTGATTACTCTATGTCGACTAATCTGTCATTTGATGTGGGCAGTCAGTGGCAGTATATTCGCCTTGGTTTTCTGTGATTATTGTTTTCAGTAGGTTGTTAGCCTATAAGTTAACATGATCTGTGAAATAAGGCAACAAAGTTAAAACAATCTAGGATTTAAGCAATTCAGTCCAGCAGATCAAGTTAAGTATTCAAGTTGGGATTATGCTTTTGAGTGAGAATTCAAGTTGAGCATCCAAGTGTTAACTCGGCTGCGACCCAAGGAATCTCTCGCGGGTTAAGAATAAGTCTCTGGTTCCTTAAATCGTTGGTCTTTTAAGTCGTAGGAGGCTTCAGTTCAAAGTGGTGTGAGTTTTCCCAAGTTCTAACTCGGCAACAATTTAAGGCCCTGGTTACATTAAATTAGGTCGGTAAGTTTCCCCAAGTCTCAGCTCGTCCGCGACTTAAGGTTTAGGTCGCATCGAATCAGATCGGCCAAAAGTTAGGTCACCCAAAGTTGTTGAGTCGCGTCCAAACCAATATCTCACTCCACCCAACCCGTTAACCTGATAGCCACTCCCTCAACAAAAAAACCCTCATTTCATTCCTGCTATTTCATGCAATCGGATCATCCATTAAACCAGTTCAAAACCCCCACGAATTCAACACCTCACAATCCTAACGTAAATCAAGATTGATTAGCCCAAAGCAGTAACCCATCGGCATCGTTTCATCAACCGTTTGAATCCGAATTGAGCCACCTCAGGATCATCAACTATCGATATGATAAGATTCGTGGTGAAGCATTGTGCGAGGAGTTGGGTGAAGTTTGAATGGGATTCATGAATCAATGACAGTAGGGGATCGAGAAGGAAGCAGGTTTACTTACGTAATGATTATCGGTGATTGATGGAACGAAATCGCCTTTGAGAGCTCAGGGAAATGTTAATTGCAGAATTGAATGAAGAGGAAGGAGAAGATGTATGACTTATACCTTGAAATGGAGGAACCTGAAGCGGCGCAAATGGTCTAACTGTTAAGTCGCGTACGACCTGTCGACCTAGAGGGGGACGGGTTAAATCATATCGAAGCACACGACCTAACCATTAGGCGTGTACTTCGAGGGGCAAAAGTTAACCCCGCCTCGGCCATGACTCGACTACTTAAGAGAGATACCGACCTAACTGCCTAAAACAGGAATGCCGACCTAAGACTTAAAGGATACCGACCTAAGATAGCTACCGGCCTAATGCCTTAGAGGTTGCCGACTTAAAAAGGATGCCGACTTAAGATTTGAGGGGATACCGACCAAAGGCTTAGGTAGGTTACCGATCTAACATGGATGCTGGCCTAAGATAGATGCCGATCTGACTATCCAAGGAGGTTCCTGCCCTAACTGCTCAGGACAGGGACAAGATCACGAACTACACTTGAGTCGCGACCGACTTACGGCCTATGCTAGGTCGTTCACGACCCAGGAAAAGGAAGGCAAGTCCGATGCAGCTACTTAGCATGCGACCTCTTAACTCGTACACGGTTCAGGACTTATGATATATCCAGAGTTCAGCAAGGATGCCTTTCCGAAGTCTCGACCCAGCATTTAGGTCGCAACCGACCCACGACTTAGTTTAAGTCGTCCGCGACCCAACTTAGGCCAGTTACGATTTAGGACTTGGTAATGTTTCCTGCCCAGAATTCTCTATAAATACATTGCCATCTCCAACTTTCAAGGGACTTTTGGACAATCTCTTCAAGCGCCGATACTTTGCCAGTTTCTAAACCAACTCCATACTTGAAGTTTCAAAGAACACAACAAGCTACTTTGAAAGACTTTCACATATCCGACATGGATTCAAAGACTTTCATCTACATCGAAGCTTAAGCTACTTGCTCAAAATGTTTTGTAGCTAAAGAGATTTGTACTTGAAGAGCATTGTATTGTTTTGTAACAAGATCAGTAATAAAGATACCTAAAGTGGAAGTAGGCTACTCCTTAAGCCGAACCACTATAAAATCGCTGTCTCTTACTGTATTTTCTGTTATCTTAGCTGATATTCTGTTCCCGAACCATCGGGTGGTGCTTTCACACTCACATTTCACACACCGGGGTGTTAGCGTTCGATTTTTAGCGTTAACAGATTCCAAATTATCTTTTAAATGCTTAGTTTTCCTTTTAAAAACATTCATAATTGATTCTAGGAAAAATCGTTAAGTTTAAACCTCGTATTTCAAAAGTTATAGTATTCGTGGCAGAAAAAGTGCTGCGAAAAGTGCTATATAAACTTATTTTTTAAACAACTTTTTAATATTTTCAAACTCATATTTTCCACCCCAAATCTCTTCTAAATAATTTAAATATATTCACCAAATTTATCCTAAATTTTTCCATAATTAAAACGTCCATTTAAAAAGATTTCCCATTATGGTCACTTAACAACATATGCGCTATTTTTCTAGAAAATTGTTTTGGACATATTTCAAAATATATTAATGAAAATTTTATTTTCTATCTTTGTTTAGAAGATATAGATAAAACAGTCCAAAAATTCTTATCTCGAAGAATTCTAAGCTATATTTCACTATACGCTCATTTGAACTTTTCGGCGTGAAATCGTGAATTACCGTTGCGCGACACACCTAGTTTAAATATATTTTTCAGTACTTGAAATAATTTATTCAAATTGAATTTTGTTACTTATAAAATTATTTTTTAAACCAATATTTTCACCTTTTTAAAGTATTTAAAATGGATTTTCACTATTTCCATATTATAACATTATTTTTTCATATTATTTTAATATTAAATTTTAAAATCCAATTTCATTTAAATTTCCACTCTAACTTCAAAATAAAAAAAATTAAAGTTTCAGTTTCAAATTTGATTTCAAATCCATCTTTAATTTCAACTCAAATTTCAATTTCGTTTTCAATTTCAAATTTCAAATCCAACTTCACTTTTAAATTCAAATTCCATTTTACCTCAACTTTAATTTCAATTTCACATAAAAAGGGACTTATTTTTCAAAAGTATCTCATATCACCAAAATTGGGTCTTATTTAAGAAAGGTGATTACTTATGTGAAACAAACATAATCACTATTTATAATTACCATTACCACATCTAAATCAACCAATCACATCACATAATCACTAACATAAACACTTGCTACCATTCAAACATAACATAAACATAACTAAACATCCATAACAACATTTTAAAGAGGTGTATACTTGAATATGTCATAAGATGATTATTATAGCAATGTCAAAATACAATCTTTTAAAAGCGATAAGAAATGCTCAGCTTCATTTCCACTCCGTCAGTCTTTAGGCGAATTGGCGTGCATATGGTTAACGAACCTACGCGCGTTTCTCTCTTTTATTTCTTCCCTTTCTTTTATTTCTTCCCTTTCTTTTCTTTCAATTTTTTATTTGGGTCATGTGTAGGTGGAGGGTACGGCCTTGGAGATGGAGTGTGGAGTAGGGTGCATGAGTTGGAGAGGGTGTATGGCTTTGGACATAGAGGGGGAGGGTATGGCCGAATTGAAGGGGAGAGGAAGTAGTGGTGTTGTGGAGTTTTGAGGTGTTCTTTTCTTCTTTTGTTTTTTTTAGAAAATAGAGGTGGAAGCCGTGGATATGGAGATGATGAAGAAGAAGAAAGTGAAGAAGGAAGTAAGAAATAAAGTGTGAAAGAATGGAAGGTATGCATGCTTATTTATGCTTATTGGTAGGGCAAATGACTAAAATATCATTCTTCTACTTATTGACTTTTGCTTAGCATGATAAGAAGTTTATTTTTGGTGAAATATGTCATGATTTGATTCATGTACTTATGGTAATAATGTTTGCCTCTTTTTCTTAATTTAAAAAATGCTTAAATACAATTTTGATTAGTTTCATGCACGAAGAGACTTGCATTAATGATGATAAGATCCTTGGATTTGAGGTAGTAATGATGTTGTACCCTTTTTATTAATTAGAAAATGCGTAAAATCCTTTTGCTCTTTTTCCATACGTGATAAGACTATAGACATTAATGAGAAGATGCGTTAGGATTTTCTATTAATGATTATGTTTAGAAATCTTATTTTAATTAAAATTTGTCAAATCATGTATTTATATTTTATTTAATAAAATTAAATTTTCAAAAGTTTCATTTTTTTCTTTATGTGATAAATGTAAAGTGCATTATAATTTGTAAACATGTTGTATAAGGTCATAAAGTGGTCTTGTTGCTAGAAAGTTGCGCTAATGTGTTTTGGTTAGAAAGAGTATTTTTGTTGACATGTTTTACGGTCAAAATTTGACGTTTTTGTTTAACTATATATTTAAGCAAATCAAACTTTGAAAAATGAACTTCTTACTTCCTTAAATAAATTTAAACATGTATTTTCACATTATAAAACCATATTCAAATATTATCAAAATCTATATTTTTACAGTGTTTGTAAAATTGATAAAATGCGACAAAATATGAATATTTTTGTAAACCAATTATAAACATATTTTTCAATCCTTTAATACACTTTTTAATCTTTATTAAGTGATTTTCATATAATTTAATTTTACAAATAAATATTTAAATCTATTTATTTAAGCATTTATTTATTTATTTTTAACAAAACTTAACTTTTGTTGATTTACACTAGAATCCAAATTTTATACTTTTTAATTATTAACTATAAGAATAAATAATTTCTCTATTATTATTTATTATATATTAATTTTTTAAACCTTTTAAAATAAACCAACTCCCTTATTTTCGAAGTAACGAAATTACAGGACGTTAAATTCTCCCATGCTTAAAAGCATTTCATCCACAAAATGAAAGCTAGATAAAGGAATCTATCTCTTACTTGTATCCTCAAATATTTTGACTTATTTATATTGATGACGAAAAAAATGCATATATAAAAAGAAGGTCAATATCTTAATAGCAATAAAATAAATGATACCAAACATTCATACAAAGATTCCCCACAATAACCTGACTACTTATCACGTACTTAAGGTTATGTATGCATACATCGAGTCAAACTCCTATCCCGCCTATCCTAGTGTGTACTGTACACTTAAAATAATATATACAACAACCAAAAAAGACTATACATCCAAAAACAACCACATTGACATTATATCAACATAAATGAATACATCCAGCATAACCCATCCCTTGACCAGATCATGTACTACACCTAAGGTATACACACACAGATATATATATATATATATATATATATCAAAACATATGTTTAACCCCTATATCTAGTGCCTATAATTTAAGATAACTATTCAACTACTATGTAGACAGACCTATATGTGATATTTGATCCAATCAATTATATGAATCAACAACTTTCCTTTCGAACTAGTATCAATTCCTTAATTTTCTGCGGATTTTGATCAAGCTTCTTGATTACAAACCCTTGTTTTCCTTGCATATCTCTCTACTATGATAGAAAACTTGAGTACATAATCACAAACAATCATCAATGTTCACTGTCAAGTATCGAGTGATAAATCCTATCTCGGATTGGTGTAAACACCTCAAAGTTCTGTACTCAAATTTTAGATCAAAATTTTGTGTGCTGAAATGATTTACGTATAATCTATGTATTTATTCACATTCATTTTTACCTAATATATTTCTTCAAAATTTCTATTAATCCAAGTGTATTTCACATCCCTTTACTTTCTACTAAATCCATTATTAATTAAGCATGCAAATATGACTTAAACTTGTATAATATACATTTTAATTTGTTAGAGTATATATACATATTTCCAAACTTCAAACTGTTATTACTTTAATTAGGGTGCTTAGCAAATGTTTAATTCTACTATTATCTCAAATTAATAAGTTATAAAAATTAATCCTTAGTTTATTTACCTAAGGTCTTAATTTAGCTAATATTATTTATCTTATCTATATATTAATAAGACAACTTTACTAAGTGTACATCTTTTTCTTACTAATTCTATGATTATATACTTAACTTATTTACCTATCCATTTCTAATCTTACTTCATTTTGATTTACAAATGTTACCCTAAATGTATCACCAATTCAAAATTTTATATTAGGACAATATTACTTATATCTCTTATTCCTAAATTTCACTTTGATTCTAACCTAATCAAAGTATCTAAATTTCAAATTGTCTTATCTCCTTTAGAAGTTATAAAACTTACCCTTTTATATTATATTTACCCAAAGTCTCAATTTAGGCTTATCTTTTTCTATCTTATTGATAAGAATTTCTCTTAGTGTGCATTTTTTTTTTACTTTCTCTAATTTCAACATCTAGCTTCAATATTATCATCAAATATCTTATAGTCAAACCATGAATTTTACTTCATCAGATATTTGTACTTAGTCTTTAAATCCAACAATTTTGATGATCATTAAATCATCATTTCTTAATAACCAAATGTCTAGGGGTATATGATTAAAGTTCTAAATTCCAGCATTCAACTAATTGATTCTATATGGAATACGTTATAGTCAAATCGTGTAATTCAAATCTCAAGATATTAATATTTTAGTTTTACTAAGCCAAATAACAAACAATCCTTAATTTCTAACCAAGAATAATAATATCCCCTTTAATATTTAAAATATAAACCCAAGGTAAAATTATTTCATTTACCAACTTTATCAAAACAAAATCATTTTATATAAAATTAACAAGTGTGCGTTCGTATATGTAATACTCTCAAAACTCATTCTAAGGTATTACTAACCTTATCTCTAATGAGTTACTCATCCTACGATTTTACTAATCTTGTCTTCTATGAGACTTACCCCTATCAGGCTACAGTGTTCGCTCAACCAAAAGCTCTGATACCAAATGTGATGAACGGGCCTCTTCGGACCCGCCTCGGTAGGCTTTTCAACCATCCCACTACCCTTCCACTTTTCGTCATAAGGTACTCCTGCTTTTCAACATGGACTTACTTAATTGTGCATATTTAATTGTAATAAATTATAGAGTTGTGTATGAATAATTTTAGACTTGGACTTGAACTTATACATAAGGCTATTTAAGCCTTTGTCTAAATTAAATATCAGTTTGCACAATGACTACCATGCCTATTGACATACGAACAATGGGCTACAACTTATGCGAATCTCCTATTTTTCCATTAACAAATGGTTAATGCATTATTGGACATTTGTGTGGCTTACCTATTTTACCCTTTGACATATAACATGAACTTTTAAACAACTCCATACTAAAAGTCCACGGAACATTATAGGCCAATCTGGATAATATTATCTTATACTAACATCTTAGGCGTTAAATCGATTTTGGTGTAACATGTTGGCGCTAGAAGGAGGGCTCGAACCTTCGACTCATTTTTTCCTTAACTAGAAAACTAATTATGTAAAGTTTCGTTGTAGGAAAATGGTAAGAGTTAAAAAAGTCAATGTTTCGAATGAAGAGATTGTGCAACGAGGAAACATGGAAGAAAATATCAGTCTAAACTTCAATTCAGAGAATGTGGAACCTAAGTAGCTTTCAACACTAGCGTAGCCAACAAATAATGAGGCTAAGATTCATGATTTAACACAATGGCTTATAGTGATGCATGAACTTTTTGAGTGGGTTCTTTCTCAAAAGTCTTCTAAATTGGAAAAGCTTACTGAAAGAGGAGAAGAAGTGGAATCTCTAAGGTGGAATCTAGGCACCTCACCATTCAAAAGAAAAACTAAGGGAAAAAACATTATGTGCCTGCAAAGAAAGAAAGAAACTCAAAATGAAGGACCAACAGTACATTCTCCGAACTTGCAGGAAAACAAAAGTAAGATGAATCATCAAAGAGAAAGCCAAGAAAGGAGAATAAAAAGATCTTTCGAGTAGTCTGGTAGCTCAATGTCAAGCAAAGAATACAAGCCCACTGGAATGGATTATTATGATAATGAACATACATATGGCTAATAAAATAGTGAAAGACATGCTTAATCTTAAAAGAAAACGAACCCTTGACCTACAGTAAATAATAATCCTCATGATGCTTTATCTACAGAGGAAATAATGTTTGTTAGAATCCCATCGCATATCAATATCCCATCATTAAAGTATAATGGGACCACTGACCCCGATGGCCTTTTTTTGGCTTTTGAGAGCCAAATGGATTTTCACAATGCTTACGGAGCATTACGTTGCAGACTCATTCCTACAACTTTTCAAGGAGCAGCTGCCAAATGGTAAAGACGCTATAGAGTGAAAACTATCCACTCTTGAAAACAATTTTCCTATAAACTCTCATGGACGTGAAAAAGGGAAAGAAATGGGATGTAGAAATGACGTCGTCCAAGTACCATTAACATGGAAATGAGCAGCCAATATGAGGATAATTGAATGACATCTGTTGTTAATTACCTTGTAGAAGAAAAAATACCGAAGGATAAATGGGAAGCTAAAAGGGTAAAACACCAAGCTTCGACTTTTGTTATAGTGGAAGCGACACTATACGAAAAGGACACTCAATCCCACACTTGAGAGGTCTCAATCTGGAAAACGACACAAAATTGTCGAAAGAAGGTGATGAATGATTTTGTGGAGACCATTAAAATGGCATAAAATTGGCTAAAAAGGTCCTAAAATAAGGTTTTTATTAGGCTCATATGACTAATGATGCGATGCATTATGTAAAGAGATGCAAGAAATGTCAAAGATTCTCAATAATTCAACATACAAGACCAAGTGAATTAACCCCGATCTCAAGCCCATAGGATTTTGATGTATGGGGAATCAACTTGATTGAACCATTGCCTATATCCAAAAGTGGACCTAAGTATGCAATAGTGGCTATCGATTACTTTATAAAATGCGTAGAAGCATAACCATTACTGAATATAGCATGTGGAAACGTGCTAAACTTTGTGATTAAAAACATTGTCACTTGGTTTGGAATACCGCACAAGATAATATCCAATAATGGAACCCATGAAAGTGAGGAATTCACTAGATTCTACAACAAGAATGGGATAATCAAATGTTTTTCGTTTGTAGCTCATACTAAGGCTAGTAGAGCTATTGAAGCTACCAACAAAACTATTAAGACCATCCTTAAGAAGCGATAGGATAAAGCAAAAGGAAACTGGATAGCAGAATTACCACTCTTACATTAGGCATATCCTGATAAAACTGTAACGGTGCATATTCCATTCTCTTTGACATATAGAAGTGAGGCAATTCTTCCAACCGAACTTGAGATACCATCTCACTAGAGAATTGCATATTCTTTTAACCTAATTATGAGAAGAAGAAAAATATCTTTGGATTTGATATATGAATTAAGGGATAAAGCGGCCATGTAGATGGCTAACTATCAACGAAGGATATCGAAGTACTATAATTCCACGAATAATGAAACATCATTCCAAAAAGGAGACTTAGTACTCCGAAATGTCATGGAAAATACCAAACATTCAACGGATGCTCCACTTGGACTAAACTAGGAAGGACCCTACGTTATTCACAAAGTAATATCACAAGGACCTGTTGACTGTGCCGATCTGATGGAATATAACAGTAAGAATATGTAATGCTGAACATTTGAGGCTGTAATGTATAATAATGGGTGAGCAAAGAAATTAAGATAAGTATATCTACAAAGTCGATTATCAAGTGGAAAAAAGGAACTTTATGGAAATCAAAGCATAAATCATTACTTATAAGGTAATTTGAGGCAAAAGGAGTCAAAGCTTAAATCATCACCCAAAGAGTGATAAGAGATGAAAAGAATCAAAGCCTAAATCATCACCAAAAAGTAATAAGGGGCAAAATAAAGCAATCAAGCAAGTTTTAATTTGTCCTAAAGGTGGGTCAAAGCACCTTTCTAGAGGAAGAACAGTCAAGATAATTTAGTTCTGCATTAAGATAAAGTTAAAATAACCTTCAAAGAAAGGATTTAGAATTATAATTATCCAGAATCGAAGTTTTTTACATGGATGTTTGAGAAATTATAACTTATTAATTGGGCTTAAGTCTCCATTCTTCCAAATATAGAATTAGCTCTTGGTCCACAAATTCTAGATTGGAGTTCAAATTATCAAATAATGGGAATCTCTATTAATATCAGGATTTCTAATCCTCTTTCTAGATGGAATCCTGGTTTTATTATCAAAAAAGTTTCTGGTCTACTACTAGGTGAAGTTTTGGTCTTATTATCTAACGAATTTCTGATTTTCTTATCGAATGGATTTATGGTCCTCCATTCAAATGAAATAATTGTATTCATACCATACAGATTTCAAGTCTTCTTAATTAATGAATTCATGATTTTCTTGCCATATAGATTTCCGGCCTCCTTATTTAAAGAATTTATGAATTTCTTGCCAAACAGATTTATGATTACAAAAAGAGGGGTTTTTGATCCTTTTATCGGCTGAATTTATGGATTCTATCAAACAAATCTATGGGACTTCTTACCAGATGCATTTCTAGTCTTCTTTCTAACTGAACTTATGACATTCTCATTGAGCAGATTTCTAGTTTCTTATCTAAGTTTAGCCTTCATTGAAATATAGAATGTTCCTTTATATAAAGAAGAAAACAAATTAATCCATTTCTTTACCAAAACCCAAAACAGTTTGTCTAAAGTCAATTTAAAGAAAATAATGAAATTTGTTAACCCGCCTTTTGCCAAGGCATTATAAAGGCGGATTTAACCCAACAGGCTTCATGATTATCAAGGTTAGTGGCCTAGATTAATTATTTTCAAGTCTAAAAATCAATCGCAGCTAATGATACGAAGCGATGATCAACTGAGACTAAGAGATAGACTCTCCAGAGTGTTCTAAGTGTGGATTAGTACCTCCCCTTGGCGATGGATCGGTGCATATCCCTTCTCCTAAGGGATCGGCACATAAACTCAATTTTCGTCCCAAATCGGGTGAGACTGGTACAAAGTGACAAGGAAGTCCCCAAGAGGCTATATTTTAAATCTCAAATCATTTGGAGTTTGTATGCTCAAGTTATGGGCAAATTACTTCAACTAAGAAAGGGATCGGTATAAAAGGGACGTATAAAAAGGGATCGGTATAAAAAGATTGGCATATTTCACCTAAGCGAGTACAACACAATAGAAAACAATCAATATCTCATAATATTTAAGTCCAGTGCATATGGAATTTTATGAGCAAGATGTTGGGACCTTAGGAAGCCTACCCTCGGGATCGCATTAGAAAATGATGAAGATAGAGCGATCGACCCTCTTCCCCCTTAGGAATCGGCAAAAAGCAACATTATAGCAAAGATCGATCAATAACTCAACATCTACACATCCAATTGATGTGAAACTTGGAACGTAAGCTAATAACAACATATAGAACACCCTATTGGGATCACATATTATTTGTGTAACAACCCGAAATTTTCGAACCCGAAAATTTTAGATAGTTATGAAAAAGAAGAAAGAGATAGAAGAAGAAGAAGAAGATCAGAAACATCAACACTCACTTTCGCAGCGGATAAAATATAATAATAAATAATAACAGTCTACAAAAGAATATTATATCTGTCGATTACATTTTAATACATCAGAGTTTCACATATATACAGTTACTGAATATACACAATTATCATATCACAGATTTACAATAATATAACACAGCGGAAATACTCTATACGTTCCTACCATCCAGCTCGACTCCTGAGCTCCAGAACGTCCTTACGTGAAAATTTGTAATAATTGGTCTGACCCGAGCATTACACCAAAGTAACACCCGGGTCAGGCTGGAAACCAGCGTGAGTAAACCCAACTAACATGGAATACAAAGCATACAACTTATACATAACCTAAGGTAACTCGTGTCAATGTACAAGTTCACAATATGTTATAGACATCACTTATTCCACACATCCATTTTATAAGTACCTGAGTTTAGATTTAAATAGTCGAATTCCTTTAAATCACTTCATTTCATCCTCAAGATTTCACATATCAATCTATAAAAATTTGAAGTGGTTTTGGGCATTTCCTAACACCCAAACCCGGTCTCTTCGATTCTCATGTCATCCTAACCCAAATTATCCAAATGAAATACACAACATTTCATATCAAAGATATCAACTCATTTAAAGCATCCAATACCATTCAATCATCCATCAACAAAGCTTGATCACTACCAAAATTAATTTAATTAATTCAAATTGAATTTTTAACCTCAACCACTTAGATTTCTTCAATTGTCATTAATTAATTTCAAATCAATTAATTAATAACCCTTCATTTTTCATTTTAAATAATGACCTTGGATTAATTATCTTTCAATTACATTCAAGTAATTTCTTTAATTAATTTCACAATGTTAATTATTCTTAATTAAAATCAACAAGTAATCTTAATTACTTCATGAATTAATTAACTATTTTAATTACGTTAATCCTTAATTACTTATACTAATTAACTTCTCATACGTCACTTATTACCGATTAATTCATTTAATCAATCAATCTTTAATTATGCCATTGATTATATAAATTAATGATTTACAATTATATTTTAATATATCCTAATCTAAATTAATTACATTAATTAAACCACAATATTAATCATTTTTGATTTATCTCAACCTGTAATTTAACTATCCATTTATTTACTTCATTAAATAAATCAATTTCTCTTTAATTAATCATCTTAATTAAGCTCTTGATTAATTACATAAAGTATTATATTTTATTAATTTCATTAAGTAATTATTTATTAAACCCTCAAATGATTATTCTGAATTACTTACAGTTAATTAAATTACCTAAAACTTAATTTATTAATTAATTCAAACCCTTAATTGCTAAATTAATTAACCCAAATCATTAATTAATTGAATTAATTAATTATCCATTTTAATTACCCTACTAATTTAATGAATCACAAATCATTAAGCTCTTATTAACTTTAAAATAAAACATTTTTTATTTATGATTTAAGTTTAAAACAACTTAAAACTCCAATACTTCGAGTTAAACCACAATTAACTCGAGAATCTACCAAAACCAAAGTCACATCATCTCAGTGCACATCCAATCAACTTAATCATTCAACCAATTATTTAAATTTAACTATTTAAATTTAAATAAAAGCCCAACAGAGTGAGATTTACTTACCTTTAACCTTTGTTCGCAAATTCAATCCATCCCGACTTGTCCCTTCATAATTTTAGACCTTGAATTAATATTTGTACAATTTTTCAATATCCAAATAATTGAACTAATTAAATCCTCGTTTGATAAATTAAATTAACCATTGATTTGATTTTTTTTAAACAATTGTAAGTTCTATATATAAAATTTTAAAATTTTAAAACCAGGTACAATTACCTTACTGCGAACGACGAATCACGATTTGAAATTGCCAGAAATCCCACTCTATAACCTTCTTCCCCAATCAGCTCGTCTTCCTTGTGCATACCGAAGGCACGAACCTCGTCGTCATGCGCACGCCCTTCCAAGACCGCCAGCGTCCAACTCAACATCATCCACACTACTGTCTTGTTGACCTAATCAATCTGGCACCACCGCCCATCCATCCATCTTGCCTAAAATAATTGCGACATCACCAACGATCATGGAAAAACCGAATCGCGACAATACACACGCCGAAACCCTCGTTCGAAACCCCTTTCTTCTTGCGTTCGATCGCGACCGTGGATACAACCGACTTTAATAAGGAAAAGGGATCGAACCACGCTCGGTCGCCATCTTTTTTAGATGAGGTCGATTTCGGTTCTGATTTCCGTTTGTAGATTAGAGAGGGGACGAAGAATAAATATCGATTGGGAAGAGCTTCTAGAGTACGCGTTGATTATTATATAATTGAATATTGAAAATATCTCGTGTTGCGTACCGTGAAATTTCGAACTCCTAATCAAACATGCCGCCAGACATTTATAAGGCTTTGCCCATATTCCGAATATAGTGGAACGTGTTTCGGAAGCTAATTCGATCATATGCGCGAGTTACGGAAGTAAACGATCAATTTTAAATTAAATCGATTAAAATAGTTTTTAAGCGTTTCGAGCTGCCAGGGTCAAACGACAACTCCGATTGCTACAAAAATTGAAATCCGATAATAACTAACTATTGTGGATCCAATGGAACTTGTTTCGCCAAAATCCGAGACTGTGTCTCGGAAGGTTATTTTTAAATATCGATTTAAACGATATATTATTAAACTTGGACAAATCACCTTTAAATTTAATTTCAACCATTCTATTATCTTTAGTATCATCATTATAAATTTTACAGCCTTCAAATTATTTTAAACGGGCTTAGAAATTTCAGATTCAACAATTTACCCAATTTCAATTATTAAATTCAATATTTAAACTATATAATTCAATGATTTAGTTATCAAGTAAATATTGATATCTGGAATTCAAGTTAAAATTAACTTTTATATATTTTAAAATCAATTATCTATTCAAATTTAAATTGTTAGAAATTCCGGGTCGTCACATTCCTCCCCCTTTGAAAGAATTTCGTCCCCGAAATTACCAGTTAGGAAGAATGGTGCAATACCCGTTTACTTTTTCCCCAAAACCAACAGTTTTATCCACTTACCCTAACATACCTTTATTAAAGACCCACTATTGCTTCAATAAACTTTTCAAAACATTCTATAGTTTCCCACAACATTATTTTACTTCACTTATTCAAATTTAAATTTAAAAATTCAAATATAAATTATCACAACTTCCTCAAAAAATTTCTAACTCTCTAAATTTCTGAATTTTTTTGCCAGCGTCTCCTTTGCGCGGCTAGCTCGGTACAACTATAAAATGCCTCTACGGGCTCCTAAATTCCAAAAGAAAACAAAACCCAAGTGGCTAGATCAAAAACCCAATCCAATCTCATACAGAAATTAAAATACATACCTATTAGTCGTGCAATTCAAATTTATTTTTTGGAATCAAATCCAAGTTTCTTTTCCCTTTAATACCTGCATATCTTACTTAGCAATAATATCCAATCATAACTTTTAAATTCATTTATATATTTCCTTACAGAAGTTTTCACATCTACTTCTATTCAACTTAGTTTTCCCATTCCCATATGAATTAAATTTGTCTTCCATTTATAACTGATTCATATCATTATTTTAAATTAGTTTCATTCACTAATTTATTTAATTTCCAATTTGAAATCGTTTTGTCGTTGACAAAAAATTTCGCAAAAATTTTCGAAAATTTTCCAACTCCCAAAATTTTCGAATTTTTTTGGCAGAGTCTCCTTTGTACGGAGGAGCTTTTGCAATTTGACAAGAGATATAAATATATATCCATCGACCCAAACGGTCGGAAAAAGCAAAAACAGTCAATATTTCCTATTTTTATTGCGTAGGTGTACATTTATTTAGCATTTTACACAAGCAGCTTATTTATTTTAGCAATTATGCAACCAAATCCAGCCAAACGGCCTACCGGTACCCGTACTTACTCAATTTAAACGTGTAAATGCCATATATAGAAAATTTCTTAGCATTTCACTTACTTTTAATGGCTAAACACAAGCGTTTCAAAAGCAACAAACACCAAACGCTTACCATAAGCGATTTATTTGATTTAAAGCTAATTCCAACTGCTTCCAACCAAATTTATGTGCCATTTCATTCAATTTTAATGATTTACAACTCCAGTGCTTACATTCAATTTATTTTTAATCTAAACAAGCTCATATTCACTTCAATTAATTCTAAAACCAATTTTATTTAATCTTTATCAACTCATAAAATTTAATTACCTTTGTTTATGTCAAACGACAACCATTTTTATGTAAATTTGGCGATATTCGCTTAATAGAATATCCATTTTAGTTTATAACTACTTTAAATTAATTTCATCTCATTTTGTATTCAATTTCATTTCATTTCTATTTTATTCACCAACCATTCATTGCATTCCATTTCATTTTCGCAATTGTTCCATTCAAAAACTATTTCACTGAGCTTAACAACATTCGGTGCTTATACTAATATCCATTTCCCAAAAATAAATTTAACCCAAACCTTTTATTTAATAACCTTCCATTTTAATAACCTAATACCAACTAAAACCTTGACTTAATTTTTATTCAAGCAGACTTCATCCATTTATTATTTAGTTCGATTAACCCATTTATCTACCCCATATTTAAATTTTTAATTCACTTACTTAATTCATTTTCGAATTTATTTTATTAATACAAAGCCATTCTCAATTTTATTTCTATTCACTTGGGTTTTGTTTGCAATTCAAACCATGTCTATTATAATTCACTTTCATTTCATACGACAACACTCCTCTTATATCTAATTTACTTGCAAGTTTCGTTAAATATTATTCATATCACACTTGAATTTTATTTGTAATTCATCCCATCACTATTTCGATCCCACTCTATTTTATTTCTATTTTTATAGCATCTTCACTTATTTAATTCATTATCAAACACAAATCGAATTCTATTTACAATTCGAATTCATTTCCAAACTCCATTATTAATTTACAATCCATTTTATTTGACCGAGTAAAATTTTATCAACATACTCTATCGAATAATTATTTAGCCAATTAGCTTACTTCCACTTTTTAAATCAGTATTCGATTTTAATTACAAAAATCACTTCATTAAATTTTTCCGAGTTCAATTTTTTTTTATATAATTCCAGTTTGGATTTCCTTTTATTTTCCCAAAATTCCAACACTTTTATCTTAAAAAAATTTAGAAATACTTTTAAATTCACATCATACTATTAAAATAGCTCTTTATAAAAATACTTCTTATAACTCGATGTCTCAAGCTGTCCATCCTTGTTCTCACAGAAATTTAATCATACGTTGATCAGGTGTAGGACTGAAAATCTATAAGTACTTGGTAAACCCGTTTCAACACCTGGTGAAAATACTTGGCAAATAATTTTATTGAAAATATAAAAATCAGTTTTGAAAATAGAGGAAATATCTTTGTGAGAATGCTCTGGAAATCATCATTCCCATCCATGGTCGCAGTTACATCCTGGGTTACGTTGCCATCGCAGCAAAATTTCATGTCACTGTAGGCACTCCGCGCCCCTCGATTACGCCATGGAACTCACAACAGATCACAGTTACATTCCAGGGTTACGTTGCCATCACAGCAAAAGTCCACGTAACTGTTGGCTCTCAGCGGCACACACGATTTTTGCTGTCAAAATGAAACTTCTCCACTCCTATATAGGTCGCAATCTACCGATATAAAATCAAACGTAGACTGTTGGCTATCAGCGGCACACACGACTTTCACTATGTTACCATACGTTGCAGTCGACCGATATAAAATCAAATGCGGACTGTTGGCTCTCAGCGGCACACACGACTTTCTCTATGGTACACACTACTGATAATCCTCAGAAACTAGTTTTGTCCGGACACCTCACGGGATCAACTTTAGAACCACCCCTTGGGGCTCAAGGCAGCACCACCTGGTGGCACTCCAGAGAAGTTCATTTTAAAGGAGCACCCTTTTTCTCAGAGCCATCATCAAAACACTTTATACTATACACATATAGTATCTTTCAAATCATACACCTAGTATGATCTCATACAAAGCTCTTTTGCACAAAATCGATTGTCCCAAAATTGATAATTTTCAAACTAGGCTTTCCAAATTCCAATATTGATTTTACCCAAAAATCAAAAGCCTTTCCAAATCCAAAGGTTCCTAAAACCTTTTTCCAAAATCATCATAAGATCCTTTATATATACATAAATATATATATAATTTTTAAAACTTTGGATCATTCCAATCTTGTATAAAACTCCTTTTATACTTCAATTATTTCCAAAAATCCATTTTCTTCTGGCTATATATTCAACAAGAGGAGTTTCATCTTATATATAACCAAGATATATAACTCTATTTATTCAAAAAAAATATTCAAATTTTGATTACTCTTTCCAATTTCAATTTCATTCAAAACTGTTCGATGTACACTTATCATCCGTACGCCATACCAATCTGATCGCTTACTCAATCACACAAACTTCCGAACTAGTATCGCCCACCCGCCTTCCTAGTGCGGACACAGATCTGGTTTCTTGATCAGAAACCGTCACTCTTCTTGCATAGCCATAACTATGATAGAGAATATCCAGAACCGATCAACAATCCATATCCAAGTTCGCCGTCAAAAATCGAGTGAAAAATCCCAACTCGAATCGATAAACTATCTCGAAATTCTGTGCTCGAATCTGGATCAAATCACTATATGAATAGAATAATATACGTACATCCTACGTATTTATT